>CM040821.1:19997071-21378321 GCA_022828995.1 Vimba vimba | reverse complement strand
GTTTCAAGTTTTACATTTAATTCAGTAATTCACACACTTTTCCACAATATTCAAATTTTTTGAGACCTACCTGAGAATGCATACGTAAAAATGGTTGTTTGGTTAGTTTGGCCATACCTTGACTATTTGGGGTCGAGAAATCCTATAAATAGGTGGTAGGGTGCCTGCCATCAGCTGTTCTGCTTCCTCTGTCCAGAAAGCAAAGCGCTGCCCGAAGTTCTGCCCATGCCTATTCAAAAGTATGGTACTTTTAATGTAGCATAATTGTAAAGCAGACCAAAGTTTTACTGCTTGAAATGTGTCCTACCTTGCGATCGAGAATTTCTCCAGAATCTGGAGACACCACCACTTCCGAATAATTGGTATGTCAGTCTGTAATACACATGTAATATTGGAGTCTTGCATTGTTTGTTTTTTAACATTCTTGGATACATACATTCCGTGAATTACAACTTACATCCAAAAAGTGAAACATGGCACCAGTACAGATGCAGAGGGCATACTGTTAAAGAGAAAAATAATGATTACGGAGATTTAGGACAAACAGGAAAAAAATGAATAGAAATTGTATAAGTTTACCATAAGCATGAATATCCCACAGCTCTGTCCATCTGACTGAACTGGAAATGGCTGAAAAGTAATATACAGTTACTCAGATGTGATGTTGACAACCATATATAGTGTCCGCTGAGCAAAATGAAATGGCAAAATTACATAGTAAGCAAAGTTACATCAAAATCTTTGCCCGTCTTCTCCACCCACGGTCCATTAGCCACTGCTCCTGCAAGTTGTCTGGAAAAAAAATTATGCAAAACTGAATCCATAGAACAAGGTTTTTTCCTCAATCCTAAAGCCAGAGAACAAGGCTTTTCCTCAATCCTAAAGCCAGAGAACAAGGCTTTTACTCAAACCTGAAGCCAGAGAACAAGGCTTTTACTCAAACCTGAAGCCAGAGAACAAGGCTTTTACTCAAACCTGAAGCCAGAGAACAAGGCTTTTACTCAATCCTAAAGCCAGAGAACAAGGCTTTTACTCAAACCTGAAGCCAGAGAACAAGGCTTTTACTCAAACCTGAAGCCAGAGAACAAGGCTTTTACTCAATCCTAAAGCCAGAGAACAAGGCTTTTACTCAATCCTGAAGCCAGAGAACAAGGCTTTTACTCAATCCTGAAGCCAGAGAACAAGGCTTTGCCTGAACAGGATATCAGTCCATTTCACTCAGTTTGATCTGTATTTGTTAAGGCTGTTGCACACTGTCATCAGATTGAAGATTTTCAGAGTGCTGTTCAGGCTTAACTGGATAAAAAAAAAAAAAAACAATGTAGAAAACACCCCCTATCATGTATTAACTTTAATTCCCATAGTAGCATGTAACTACATGCACTTTCTGTTCTCTGTGTTAGCCTTATTCGGTCACAGGTCAAACCTTGCTAATGTCCTCTGCTTATGCGTTTCAAACCTAAATATGGTTCGGTATTTCTCATCTCCAAACCCATTTGGACATAATGAGTCCAGAAAAATAGCCTCCTTCTTCGCAACTAATAACACCTGTGAAGAACATACCCTATTAATGTCAGCAATAGGGGCACCAACTGGTTTACAAATAGAGGAAAAACTAAAAAACAATGTAACTGTACACAAAGCATGTAGTGGCTTGCTGTTTGTGACCCCCTAGACCATGCTGGCAAAATGATGATGTCTTTAGATTCAACATTGTCCTATGAAAAAAAAAACTATGTTCAGATCTCCTTGGACATATCTTCACTTAAAGAGGTGTATCTGCTGGACTTGTCAACACATTATGCAGCTTACCGGCAAACTAGGTTCCCTTAGTTTCCATTTAGGGACTTCAAATAGGTCAGCAATGTGGACATCCATTCCCTGAATAAAATTGTATGTCTGCATTTCATATACATATCTCACAAAAGTCCTCACATCCTCACCCCCTCACATTTTAGCAAATATTCTGTTATATCTTTTCATGGGACAGCACTATATTTCTGAAACTTTGATGCATCTTAAGGTAGTCAGTGTACAGTTTGTTATGCAGTATAGATTTATTGTCCTCTGAAAACAGCAATGATACAGCCATTAACGTTTAAACAGCTGGCAACAAAAGTGAGTACACCTCACAGCAAATGTGCTAATTGTGTCCTAATTTTTTGTGAGTACCATTATCATGCACTGCCTTAACCCCTACGTACTTGAAATTCACCAGAGCTGCATAGGTTTCTATAGGAATCCTCTCCCAATCCTTCATGGTGACATCACAGAGCTGGTGGATGTTACACTCCTTGCTCTCCTCTACCTTCCACTTTTGTTGGCAGCTGTTTAGACGTTAATGGCTGTATGTTAGTGGTGGAAATTTTGATTCTTTCCAGAGACTCGTTCATTTTCAGTTCGTTCACCAAAATAATTCGTTCAGATTCGTTCACTGATTCGTTCAGTGACAATTTCTTCATATTACATAAATACTGCAGCAGGTGGCGAAAAAGAGTGTATTTTATGCTATGTTTTAACAAACGTACTTGTTACAAAACTGATTTGGCTTTGTTAAAATGTGTGCCTTATTTACTAAATTAATAAAATAAGTCTAAATAAGTGGTTCACATGACCAAAGCAAGGTTTTCTTGCATAATTATCATTTTAAATTGTTTGGTCAGACATACACATTCATAAATCTGGGATTAGGCCTATATTAAAAATCGAATTCTGTTCTGTATGTTAAATATGAATATATAAACAATTGTATGTGCACACCTATAACTGCGCTTTGAATGAGATTGAATCACATGGTAAATGACCGATCTACCCAGTACTCTCATTCACGAACGAAATAGCCTACCAGTTTGTTCAATTCGTTCACGAACGAGATCTCTCTCTCATTCAGACTCAAAACAGAGCGATCTCGGTCAGTGATGGGCGTATTCGTTCAGTAGATTCAACCAATTACATGCCCCTTCACAGCCCGAACTGAAATGCTATTTGCTGACATTACGCAAATGAGACCTAACCGTCATATTTTTTGGTTTGTTTTAGTTTTTAGAGAAGTGCATGACATGAATAAAACGTAATGAATTTTTGATAATACAAAATGAACACAAAACACCAGTGCTTACAGTACTGTAGTAGTCAAGTAAATGTTCAAAGTGCAAAATACCACAAAACTAAGTCTAAAACACACAAATAAAATAAAGAAAAGCAGGTAAAGAGAAGTGTAAGTTTAAATCAAGTACACAGTCAAGTGCACCCCGCCCACGTAGCTCAAACCAAGTAAAAAAATGACGTTAATTTGTCTTTGTTACATTTAACCATCAGCTTACGTTATTAAACTGTTTTCATTGCAATGGTAAAGTGTACATTTCTTTCTTTGATGCAAATATGCTAACTACACAAACCTAGCTCTATCTGTTCGCCATCATTATCATTCAAACAACTGGTTCTTTTCGTTCACGAACGACATGTACCAGTTCGTTCAACTTGTTCACGAACGAGAAGACTCTTGTTCTGCTTCTGACTCAAAAGCAACTCAGTCACAGTCAGTGAAGGGCGTATTCGTTCACTACATCCAACAAATCACATGCTCTGTTACATCTCATACTCGAAGGCTATTGGCTCGAGGTTTACTCATTCTTTGACAGGTTGAAAACAGAGCTACCCGGTTCACTGAGCTGCGCATGCGCTGCTAATAGCGCCGCGCTGCTGTGGAGGGAGGGATTTCAGTGAACGAGAAATATGAGTCAATTGATTACGTGAACGAGAACGATTCGTTCACCTATAAGATTCGTTCAAAAAGAACGATTCGTTCACGAACGTAACATCACTACTGTATGTAGAGTTATTTTTAGAGGACAATATATCTATACTGTATACAAGCTGTACAGCGACTACCTTAAGATGCATCACAGTTTCATTTCTATAGTGCTGTCCCATGAAAAGTATTTGGGAAAAATGTGAGAGGTGTACTCACTTTTGCACAAATTTATGTGCAAGTCATCAAGGTAAATACAAATACATACATGTCTCCTGGCTGCCTCCTCTACCAGCCTGAAGCACGCATTCCCAATCTGAAAGCACAGAATGTTTTGCATAATTACAATAAAGGCATTAGAACCATCCAAACTCTTTACAGCAATATCCACTTACATTGCTCTCCACCTGTTCGTCTAGCCCCAGGCTCCAAAAGTCCTCTCTTTGAAGACAAACTGGGCCATCCAGAACAACAATTTCTTTTGCTGGACGTGTTCTGTCCAGCACATAGGTCAGCTAGAAATAAAAAATATCCCTGTTAGGAATGAGCAATTATGCATTTATTATTTAAAGCACACCAACAAGCTGTGCATGTGAACAATCCCGTTTATTTTGGCACTCACCACTTGTTCTTGCTGAGGACACAACCTCTTGGACCACAGTGGACCTTTATTGGCATACTGGTGGTCTACCAGTCCAATGTCTTCTGCATCATTTTGGCTGCCCTCAGATTCATGGCTATGATCTACACAACAGGAAAGTAAATACTAATCGTCATTGTCAAGTGTCATGTTTATATTTGCTATGTCACCAAGTAGGATTATTACAATACCTTGTGGCCGAAAGTAGGGCCTTAACTGAGCAACATTAACTTTCTTTATTTTCCCTGACACAGCCACACTTGCCACACCCTTCTCTGTCAGGGATGTGAGGGTGAATGGCCCTTGGTGGAGATCCTGCAAACAATTTCCCTTCTTCACCTTCTTTTTGGGCTCCCCAATTAGGACCTCGTCCCCTGCCTTAACTGAGCACTGGCGAACCCCTTTCCTTTTCTTTGCCTCAAAAGCCTTTTTTTGTTTCCCCTGTGCCTTTTCAATGTTTTTCCGTACCTTAAAGATAAGAATATATTACTATGCAAACATTCTTATTCAAATTGAACAAGTCATCCACACAACTCTTGACAAACCGTTTCATTGAGGGCCTTGACTCCAGCTAGTTTTAGCTCCAGCTCCTCCTCTGGGTCCGCCAATTCAAAGGCAGCGTCTGTCTCACAGACATTTAATGCCTGTGGTAGACGGGGGTGCCTATTGTACATTAAAAAGTACGGGCTGTACTTGGTGGATCTCTAATTTGAAACAAAAAGTTTTGCATCAAATCACAAAATAAAACTCTTAAAACATGTATGCAATATACGTTATCTAGTCATTTTGAATAATAACCTGTTTTGCAGTGTTTATTCCATAAACTATGGCCTGCAGGTGGATGTCCCAATCATCATGGTGCTGATTAACATATTTTCTGAGAGTCCTCTTTACATTTTGATTAGTTCTCTCATCCTTCAACAAAGAAAGGAATTACTACATGCACTTTAGTATACATTGGCTAAAGTTGACTTTACTGTTTTGCAGGATGTCATGATGACACACTTACTTGGCCGTTTGACTGGGGATGGTATGCACTTGTGATGGCATGCTTGATGTTCAGCGCCGCAAATATGTGTGCATTAAGCTGTACATAATTCAGACACACATTGTTATTTTCAATATTTATTGGTCTCAGAAATGACCAATGACCGCTTAAAACAGCATGAATTGTGATGACGTCATATGTCCTGTGTTAAGGGAGAGGGTAATAAAGACACATACCTCGTTAACAAATGCACGGCCCCTGTCAGTGATGATTTTCCGGACCATACCAAATTTGTAGAGGTTTGACACAAGTGCCTCAGCCACCTCAGTGCTGGAGCCACACTTCAAAGGCTCAGCGATTACCCACTTCGTGAAGAGGTCTGTCACCGTGAGGACGTATTGATGGTCTTTCATGGTTTTTTTCAGTGGACCAATGAGGTCCATACCGACCACCTCCCACGGCTCCTTCACCTGTAGAGATATGTAATATTACCACATCACCTAACTTGTTGCTTCAAGTGCTACACCAAGGTAAGCTCTACCTTAATAGGGTGAAGGGCAGGAGACACAGTCTTTATGGGGTCGTTCTTTTGGCATCTGTGACAGCTTTTGACCTGATGGATACATTTATTATTTAGACCAAATAATTATCTGAAGTCAAACAAAGCCACTAAATCAATTCATTTCCTGAGAGCCATAATGTTAAATTCCATGAAAGTTCCAAAAAAGTACCCAGTCTGCCACATCTGCCTTTATATTATCCCAGTAGTACCCCACAACAACCCTGTCCATGGTCGCCCTCACGCCCCCATGGTTCCCTGTGCCAGGGTTGTTGTGGCACTCCTCCAGGACAGCCCGCCTCTGCTCATCAGACAGCACAACCAGCCTCATGAATTGAGCACTGGGGCCAGTGTAGAATAATTTACTTTCTGTGATAGACAAACAATGTTTGTTAATGTTACGTAATGATTTTGATGCTTTGTTTGGTATTACAATACAGCACTTATGTGCACGTGTCTTTGTTCAGGGATGCAAACATATGTGGTGAAAAAATGTTGGCGGTTACTATGTCTGACTAGATGGAACGTTACTGACATGCTCACACGTGTTAACTAAAACAATGCTAATATTAGGGCTGGGTATCGTTCAAAAAATTTCGATACCAATACCGATACCAATACCTTGACTCCGATACCGGTTCCTGAACGATACTTTTTTGATACCAATTTTATGAAATCCATTTTTAACAAGATTACATAACACATTACCTCAGAAAACTTTGGTTTTATTTTTTTTAGTTTGACTGGCTCCTTAGCCAGTGCACATTTTTTTTATAAAGAGCTCATGATCACCAAAGCTGAATTTGTTTGGTCAAAAATACAGTAAAACTTGTAACATTGTGAAATAGTATTACAATTTAAAATCTTATTTGAATATATTTCAAAATGTAATTTATTCCTGTGATGTCAAAGCTGAATTTTCAAAATCATTACTTCAGTGTCACATCCTTCAGAAATATGAAAACAGTTTGCTGCTTAATATTTTGGAAACACTGATAAATGTTTTCATGATTCTTTGATGAATAAGAATTTCAAAAGAACAGCATTTATTTGAAACAGAAATCTTTTGTAACATGTTTTAAGTTCACGATTTTTATCACTTTTCCTTACTGAAAAAAATAAAAATCTGACTAACGAACACATTTTTGAACGTGCAGTAGGTCATTATTGCAATATAAATACTGTCAGAGTGATCAACAAGGTACTTATTCATTTACCAGTCAAAGACGGAGCAACTTTCTTTTCTAGGTTTACTCCGTGCACTGTCAAGGGCTTCATCATATCTGTCGTGGTACCGGTCTTTGGAGCAATTATTTTACCGCAAATACTGCATCGCGCGCTGTTGGCATCGAGCCTGGAGAAATGTAGGCACACTTTTGATCGACTTTTCAACATCTTTAGGGTAACGTTATTGTGTGTGTGCTTTCTCATTGAGTATGTGCGTGGAGAGTTTGTGTGCGCGCGCGCGTCTCATTTGTTTTAGTCGTTGTGCATTTCTTATGTATTTGTTTAAGCACCGACTTTGACGAGTTATCCCTTTAGGTATCGAAATCTTGTACCGAACAAGAAGTAATTTTTCGATACTCGATAGGCAATTAGGTCGGTACCTACCTAAAAAGTATCGAACGAGTATTATTTCAAATCCACACTTACCTCTTATAACGAAATTTGCAGCCATTCGTGAGACCTTCTTCTTCAATGCCACATCCACTAACCCGTCAACCAAATATTGCCTAACGGCATCGTAAAGGGCAAACTTCTCGTTTCCTCCGCTGAACTCCATTTTCTTTCGCTGTGAGTGAATTAAGTTTTCGCGGTACAAATATGCGCATGCGTGGAACAGATCGTGCAGTGTCGTAAATCATCGCAAATAGAATTATCATTTGCGCATGCGCGTTTTCTACTGCGTCTACTACGCATGCGTAGAACGGATCGTGCAGGTGGAACGAATCGTGTACCCACAGTGCTTGCTGAAAGCAAGGCATCACTATTGTTATTGCTCATACTTATTAATGGTGCTTGCTGAAAGCAAGGCATCATTAGTGTTCTCTTGCATACTTATTATTTTTATTATTATTATTCTTCCACACAAAAGTTTGGCGCGAAACTCGCCCCGCACCGTTTGTCTCAGACCCCTGAGTGAGGTGTCAAATCGACCGGCTCATTGAGGAGAGGTGTGCTATGACTTTTCTAAGCGATCGGGTGTACGATGTTCGCACAGCGGACGAAAAAGCGGCCAAAAAAGTCCCATTGACTTTACATGGGGAGTTCTAAAAATATTTGAATCCCAACCGACGTTTTCACACACACACACTCCAAAGGGCCTGACAGCCCTGCGTCTCTCCTTCTCTCTCTCCCTCAGAGGATTTATATTATCAAGCAGCCAATAAGTTTTGGCCTAAAATCTTCATAGCCACACCCTAGCAACCAGTTTCAGCACCCTATCAACCACTAAGAGCTCCCTAGCAACCACCCTAAACAAAAAAAAAAACATTTTTTTATTTTTTTTATATTTTTTAAAGCAATTTTACTCTCGTGGCCTTGCGATATCGCTCCATGCTTGTGCCTATTCGGCCATAGGCACGAGGCCGCAGGCCGAGTGCCGTACAGAAGGCACTCGTTATTAAAGATTTTAAGAACTCTATAAAAACTCCATAGTAACCATATTTGACAACTACCAACCACCTAGTAACACCATAGCAACTAACAAAAACACCTTAGCAACCACCCTGAACACCCTAGCAACGTCTAGAAATGCTCTAGTAACCACAAAAAACTCTAGCAAGCACCCAGAACACCCTAGCAACTGCCTAGCAACCACCTAGAACACCTAGCAACTGCCTAGCAACCACCCAGAACACCTAGCAACCACCCAGAACACCCTAGCAACTGCCTAGCAATGCCCTAGTATCCACCCAGAATACCATAGCAACTGCCTAGCAACACCATAGCAACCACCCAGAACACCCTAGCAACCACCTAGCAACGCCCTAGCAACCACCAAAAATACCCTAGCAACTGCCTAGCAACCACCCAGAACACCTTAGCAACTGCCTAGCAACACCATAGCAACCACCCAGAACACCCTAACAACCACCTGGCAACAGCATCTTGCTAAAAACATGCTGGCAACATGCTAATCAAGCTAGCATCATGCTAGCAACATGCTAATCAAGCTAGCATCATGTTAGCAAAATGCTAATCATGCTAGCAACATGCTAATCAAGCTAGCATCATGCTAGCAACATGCTAATCATGCTAGCATTATGCTACCAACATGCTAATAAAGCTAGCATCATGCTAACAACATGCTAATCAAGCTAGCATAATGCTAGCATCATGCTAAACAAGCTAGCATAATGCTAGCAACATGCTAATCAAGCTAGCACCATGCTAGCAACATGCTAATCATGCTAGCAACATGCTAATCAAGCTAGCATAATGCGAATCAAGCTAGCATCATGCTAGCAACATGCTAATCATGCTAGCAACATGCTAATCATGTTAGCATCTAGCTAAAAACATGATAGCAACATGCTAATCATGCTAGCATCTTGTTAAAAGCATGGTAGCAAAATGCTAATCATGCTAACAACATGCTAATCCTGCTAGCATCATTCTAACAACATGTTAATCATAGTAAATCATGCTGGAATGTGTTAAATCTTAATAAATCATCTTAGAAACATGGTAAATCGTGGTAAATAATGCTAAAATGTGGTATATCATGGTATCACAACATGTCAATTGTGTTAGCATCTGCCCAGTGGCGAGTTTTGCCACTGCAAGCACCACTTCACATTTTCTTCAGGAAATGTACATTCTAGTTATTTTTCTTCTTCTTATTATTATTCTTCCACACAAAAGTTTGGCGCGAAACTCGCCCCGCACCGTTTGTCACAGACCCCTGAGTGAGGCGTCAAATCGAGCGGCTCATTGAGGAGAGGTGTGCTATGACTTTTCTAAGCGATCGGGTGTACGATGTTCGCACAGCGGACGAAAAAGCGGCTAAAAAAGTCCCATTGACTTTACATTGGGAGTTCTAAAAATATTTGAATCCCAACCGACGTTTTCACACACACACCACTCCAAAGGGCCTGACACCCCTGCGTCTCTCCCTCTCTCTCTCCCTCAGAGGATTTATATTATCAAGCAGCCAATAAGTTATGGCCCAAAATCTTCATAGCCACACCCTAGCAACCAGTTTCAGCACCCTAGCAACCACTAAGAGCTCCCTAGCAACCACCCTAAACCAAAAAAAAACATTTTTTTATTTTTTTAATATTTTTTAAAGCAATTTTACTCTCGTGGCCTTGCGATATCGCTCCATGCTTGTGCCTATTCGGCCATAGGCACGAGGCCGCAGGCCGAGTGCCGTACTGAAGGCACTCGATATTAAAGATTTTAAGAACTCTATAAAAACTCCATAGTAACCATATTTGACAACTACCAACCACCTAGTAACACCATAGCAACTAACAAAAACACCTTAGCAACCACCCTGAACACCCTAGCAACGTCTAGAAATGCTCTAGTAACCACAAAAAACTCTAGCAAGCACCCAGAACACCCTAGCAACTGCCTAGCAACCACCTAGAACACCTAGCAACTGCCTAGCAACCACCCAGAACACCCTAGCAACTGCCTAGCAATGCCCTAGCATCCACCCAGAATACCATAGCAACTGCCTAGCAACACCATAGCAACCACCCAGAACACCCTAGCAACCACCTAGCAACGCCCCAGCAACCACCAAGAATACCCTAGCAACTGCCTAGCAACCACCCAGAACACCTTAGCAACTGCCTAGCAACACCATAGCAACCACCCAGAACACCCTAGCAACCACCTGGCAACAGCATCTTGCTAAAAACATGCTGGCAACATGCTAATCAAGCTAGCATCATGCTAGCAACATGCTAATCATGCTAGCAACATGCTAATCAAGCTAGCATCATGCTAATCATGCTAGCATTATGCTACCAACATGCTAATAAAGCTAACATAATGTTAACAACATGCTAATCAAGCTAGCATAATGCTAGCATCATGCTAATAAAGCTAGCATCATGCTAGCAACATGCTAACCATGCTAGCAACATGCTAATCAAGCTAGCATAATGTTAGCAACATGCTAATCATGTTAGCATCTAGCTAAAAACATGCTAGCAACATGCTAATCATGCTAGCATCTTGTTAAAAGCATGCTAGCAACATGCTAATCATGCTAGCATCTTGTTAAAAGCATGCTAGCAACATGCTAATCATGCTAGCATCATCCAACCAACATGCTAATCATGCTAACAACATGCTAATCCTGCTAGCATCATTCTAACAACATGTAAATCATGCTGGAATATGTTAAATCGTAATAAATCATCTTAGAAACATGGTAAATCGTGGTAAATAATGCTAAAATGTGGTATATCATGGTATCACAACATGTCAATTGTGTTAGCATCTGCCCAGTGGCGAATTTTGCCACTGCAAGCACCACTTCACATTTTCTTCAGGAAATGTACATTCTAGTTATTATTATTATTCTTCTTACTAAAAATTTATCCCCTATCTCCTCCTAGAGCTTTAAGTCTACATACTCCAAACTCGGCTCAGACCTTCAGACTATTCTGACTCGAGTTGCTTTATCTTTTCAGACTGATCGGACTTACGGTTTTCCTAAAAATGCCGATCAAAACTCGGAAAAACTCCCATTGACTTGCATTGGGGAGTTCTAAAAAATTCAAATCTAGATTCAAACTGACCAACCGACAAAAATTTAAATCTAAACACCTTGAACACTTATTCAAACTGCCGTTCTATATACTATATAAGCCATTGAGACTAATTAAACAATTAAACTAATAAACTCATCTATCTACTTCAAACTATTTTAAACTTTAAACTACTTTAAACTTCAAACTAAATTAAACTTCAAACTAATATAAACTTTAAACTACTTTAAACTTCAAACTTAAGCTTTAACTCATTTAAACTTATAAACTGTAAACTAATTTAAACTTATAAACTCAAAACTCATTTAAACTTATAAACTAAACTCAAAAACTTGTACACTTATAAACTCTAAACTCATAAACTCTGTGTGTGTGTGTGTGTGTGTGTGTGTGTGTGTGAACACACACACACACACACACTCTAAACTCATTTAAACAAACTCTAAACTCATTTAAACTTATAAACGCAAAACTCAAAAACTCGTAAACTACTTTAAACTTCAAACCACTTTAAACTTCTTAAGTTTAAAGCTCCCAGCTCCCAAGCAACTCCATAGCAACCAAACTTGAGTACCCTAGCAACCGTTTTACAAGACCTATATCTCTGCATCAGAACATCATATAGAGATGAGGTTTGGCTCTTTTGACTCATGCTAGCAAACAGCACTTCCAACATGCTACACATGCTAGCAGTGAATAGCTACATGCTAATAGCAATTAGTTAAGTGCTAAATCATGCCAAGATAATGCTAAGAACTCTATAAAAACTCCATAGTAACCATCTGTAACAACTATCAACCACCTTGTAACACCATAGCAACCGCCCAGAATACCTTAGTAACCGCCTAGCAACACCATAACAATCACACAGAACACCCTAGCAACCACCCAGAATACCCTAGCAACTGCCTAGCAACACCATAGCAACAACCCAGAACACCCTAGCAACCACCCAGAATACCTTAGCAACCGCCTAGCAACACCATAGCAACCACCCAGAACACCCTAGGAACCAACCAGAATACCCTAGCAACCACCTAGCAACAGCATAGCAACCACCCAGAACACCCTAGCAACCGCCTAGCAACTACCCAAAATACCTTAGCAACCGCCTAGCAACCACCCAGAACACCTTAGCAACCCACCAGAAAACCCCCAACAACTTTTTAACTTTAAACTACTTTAAACTTGAAACTAATTTAAACTTTAAACTAATTTAACCTTCAAACTAATTTAAACTTTAGACTAATTTAAACTTTAGACTAATTTAAACTTTAGACTAATTTAAGCTTCAAACTAATTTAAACTTTAAACTATTTTAAACTTCTAGCTAATTTAAACTTTAAACTAATTTAAGCTTCAAACTAATTTAAACTTTAAACTATTTTAAACTTCTAGCTAATTTAAACTTTAAACTAATTTAAACTTCAAACTACTTTAAACTCCAAACTACTTTAAACTTCTTCAAACTTTCTGGTCCAGCTTTCTCAAGCCAACTTAAAGTTTGTCTCAACGAACTTTTTAATCTAGTTTTCATTATACAGCTACATTTAATTGTTCAGTTATGATGTTATAGGCTAAGCATAGAATGTATAAGAAAAAATGAAAACGTAAAAAAAATTATGCAAAAAAAGTCAGTAGGCCTATACTGATTATAAAAAGAAAACGGTTTTAAAAAATGGTTAAAAAAACAATTTGACCAAATTTGTCAATTTGACCCGCTCCGTAAGTAGCCTACACGGAAATCGAACAGTGCACGAGGGTAGCTACGTTCAGCATATAGCGCTTATTTTAGATTTTTTTTAATGTTTGACAACATCTTCCTCCACTCTTTGAACAATTTTAATTAACATTTGCCTATTCGTTATTAACAAAGCGAATAAGACGGATGAGATAACACAAGTAGCCTAAATGAAAGACCTGGATTAACCTTTCAAACGAATGCGGTTCATTGTTATTTTTTAATGAAAGCACAACAACAATAAAATAGTAGGCTACAATAAAAAAAAAAACTCCTGCATAGTATTAAACTTGAATTAACAAAACGATTAAGACGGAAAAACAACAGCATAGGCTATAAATAAAATATATTTGGAAATTTCCCTTTAAAACGAACGCTCAGTTTTGTGATCACACTGTTATTTAATTTCACCTTTTTGTTGTTGTTGTTTTCAAAGACAAACTCACTTTTATATTAAACAAACAAATATTTCTTTACTAACAAAATCTTGCGCTTTTTCCTCCGCTATCGTCCTGTCAATCATCTCGCTGTCTCACTCTCGCGGCTATGATTAGCTACAATACAATTTTATTTACCATCATCGCGGTACCCACCACCATCAGCAGTTTTGCATTACAGTATTTGCATTAACCACCCCTTGTCCAAAACTGAGCGTATTGTCTAAAAGAAAAGTTATGACTGCTGATATGTTACACACTTGACTGAACATTGTGCTTCACCACACAGATTTAACTCCGCACAGCTAATAAAACCATCTGGGTGCAGATTAATATTTAATATTTCTGATATATAAATATTTCTCTGAAACGCGTTAAGTTGCACATAAGTAAGCCCAGGACCTGCCCTGAACAGTTTAATATGCGGTACGCAGAGCCATAGGACTATTATTTTGTTGAATAAACCTGGGGAACTACCGATGACGTCACATGCTCAGATTTTCTTGACCAATCGGCTGACAGGGGCGCCTCATGACCGTCCACATGTGCAAAACGAATTTAGAAGTCATTTATTCGTTTTTTGCCTGTGAACTAAAAAACGAAAAATCAAGCCGAAATCTCGTTTTTTCGTTTTTTGGAAAAAACGAAAAAACGAATAAAGGCGCCGTTTCTCGTTTCTGCTTATTTCATTTCAAATAGGAAATGAAATGGACGGAAGATACCCTGATTCAGAAGGCTATTCACTCTATTTTGGTTCATTTTTGGTGTGCGCCAGAAAAGGTCCGTGTACTTTTTGTTCATTTCATTTCCTGTTTGGAATGGAATAACGAGTAATGAAAACCAGCTCGTTTATTCGTTTTTTAGTTTAGTTTAAAAAACGAAAAATTAGATTTTGGCTCGATTTTTCATTTTTCGTTTGTGGTTTACAAATCGGTTTATGGGTTCAATATTTCATTTGCACATGTGGGCGGTGCTGAAACGCCCCTTTCATCTGATTGGTCAAAACGCTCCGCCTTCAGTAGGCTACGAGCTTTTCTTTCTGTCAGGCAGAATAAGAGTCAGTATGAGTGCGGCACTGACAAATGCACTTTAATAAAATAATGTCTGAAACCACCACTCACTGTTAATACGCACAATATTTGAAGCAGACATATGTTGCTGGTCACGTAATTCGTACTGCTGCAAGCAACCCCAATAATGTGAGCCACAGTATAGCCTATGACAGATTATTTTAGCATGATGTATTTCCCATTGATAAATACAGTGCAAATAGTTCAGATATCTCTTTGGATAAAAGGGAAGTGGAAATAAAAATCAATAATAGGCTGAACTGTACCATGATAATATGTCCATAATATTAGATGTCCGTAGATGACATACCCATAACTGTTACATTAGAGTTAGGGGATAACACAGTTTGTACAGTATAGAAATCATTATGTCTAAAGTTCCCATTAAACATGAAAACCCAACAACCCAATGGGAATACATCCTTATTGTGTAAAACATCCAGAGGTGGACAGTAACAAAGTACATTTACTTGAGTACTGTACACTTTTTGAGTATACTTTACTTGATCTTACTGTACTTGAAACTGATTTTCATTTTCAACGTTGGGTTTGGTCTTCTAAATGTGAATTTTGCCCTTGTTTTGGTGCACACTAGCTTATAGATAACAGTAAGGCAAACATATTCATACTAAAAGCCAAAAAACATTAAATCCCTCTGGAACTGTTCTAGAAATAAATTTGATATTGATATGAGGGTAGAAAGGCAGGCATAGATTCAGAGGCATAAGGTAGCCTACTGTAAGTATTACACACAACAATGCAACAATAATAAAAAAATGTATTTTATTTTTTTTAGTAGGCTACATCTTAAAATATAGAGCTCATGGCAAATAAAAGTTCCAGATGGACAAACATTAAATGCAAAAACCAGTGTGAATAACAATATCTTAAAATAAACTAGAGAGCGGATACACAGATATGGCCTATTTATGAATGAAATTCATGCATTTATTTGTCATTTAAACTGATGCAAACAGGGAAAGAGAGTAGAAAACACTTATTATCCTGTCGCCCCCTCTAGTGGACAGCATTAAGTATTACGGCCTTCACTGCTCAGATAACGCAAGTCAAGGGATTTTTTGGGAAAGTAAGTCTGACCAGTTAGAAAAGATATAAGCGAGTCAGACCAGTCTGAAGGTCTGCGCTGAATTTGGTGAAGCATTAAAGTTCTAGGTGGACTCAATTTCTCATAATAATAATAAATAATAATAATAATGTTCAAATATGCTGGCTTTCTTAAGCCAACATAATAAAGAAAACTCAGTATGTAATAAAATTGTATTAGTTTTATAATAAAACTAATAACATTTTAAAGGTAGCCTATGCCGTGCTCTTCAATTTACATGATTTTAATTAATCCCAAACCTGGTAATTTTGTCAGTATTAATGTACGTTCACTGATTCTAGCTTCTCTCTTTTCTGTCTCTTTCTTTTCATGTGAACTGAGTACATGCTTACATTCATAAATATACATTTTATTTCTATTCAATTTTCAAAATTATTTATAGCCTAGGCTATATAAAAGACGAGAGTGGTAGGCTACATGTTACGGACATATTATCATGGTACAGTTCAGCCTATTATTGATTTTTATTTCCACTTCCCTTTTATCCAAAGAGATATCTGAACTATTTGCACTGTATTTATCAATGGGAAATACATCATGCTAAAATAATCTGTCATAGGCTATACTGTGGCTCACATTATTGGGGTTGCTTGCAGCAGCACGAATTACGTGACCAGCAACATATGTCTGCTTCAAATATTGTGCGTATTAACAGTGAGTGGTGGTTTCAGACATTATTTTATTAAAGTGCATTTGTCAGTGCCGCACTCGTACTGACTCTTATTCTGCCTGACAGAAAAAAAGCTCGTAGCTTACTGAAGGCGGAGCGTTTTGACCAATCAGATGAAAGGGGCGTTTAAGCACCGCCCACATGTGCAAATGAAATAGTGAACCCATAAACCGATTTGTAAACCACAAACGAAAAATCGAGCCAAAATCTCATTTTTCGTTTTTTAAATTAAACTAAAAAACGAATAAACGAGCTGGTTTTCATTTCTCATTATTCCATTCCAAACAGGAAATGAAATGAACAAAAAGTACACGGACCTACCCTGATTAAAAAAGAGCTGTTCTCCCGTTTTTGGTTCTGAATCCAAAAACGAAAAATGACAAAACCAAAATCAAATAACGGTCCGATTTTGGTTTTTTGAAATTCCTTTTTCCATTTTTCCGTTTGAAGATCTACATTAAAACATAGACAGGTTGGCCACGTGACCCGGAAGTAATAGTAAATATGGCCTATCAAAATAAAAGCCAAGCTTTTAGAACGGTCATAATATGCAGCACTAACGTTATACCAGAGTAACGTTAGAAGAAGAAAAATCAATTAATAAATAGGCTTATATAAACCTGGACCGGATTAAATATGTTAGCAACAGTAGTTTTTTACAGCTATTTAATATCGTGCCTATCCAGACATCACCAGTCACGTTTAATGAGCGCATTGTTTGGCTCAATACAGTTGGTAATATAGGTTAACCTAAGAACTTATTGTGTGTGCAGAGTTGTTACTGTTAGCGCTATATTATATAATTACATTTATATTTAATGTGGTTTCCACCGTAACGGACCAAACTGTTCCCCCTTTCTACCAGCAGGTGGCAGTATTTTAATGACTGACTGGTGTCTTTGGTAACTGTTTTAAATCAAGATTACTGATACAGATGTATTTATTGTTGTTCATTTTATTTGGTTTTGATTTTATTTGCCTAGTTATCATCATCATCATCATTCACCCAACCCAGAGTTAAACCTGCTTCTGTTTTAACCTGATTATAACACTGCTATCAGCTTCTTAGCAGCTCAGACAACAAACTCACATCAGACATGTCCTAATCCTAATGTAGGCCATCTGGCCAAAAGAATGATTTACCAGTGTGCTATATACTGTGTGAATCTTTCTTGTAAAGAGTGAAGAGAATCCTAAGTCTTAAAACTTTATATAGCACATACATGCTTTCAAAGGCATTGCATGTACAATCAATGGCTGCAGAACATTTGTTAAGCCCTAAGGTAAGAACATTTTACATCTTTAGATATAGCGTATTTCTTAATATTCTCTGTGAGGCATTCACTTAGTTTCGGTTAATTTATGATGAGATGCGCTCCAGTTAACGTGCAGTGCAAGTGACCAAGGTGCGCCTCCATGATTATAGCCTATTGTCTGCTACAGTGCAATGCATAAGTGTATACACCCATGCTAAAGTTGACTAAAAAGAGGAATAAAAAATCATATTTTGGAAATTGAACTTAATGCCTTAATTTAAAAAATTAGGAAAAATCCAACTTTTTAGGACACCAATTTTCTTTGTGAATGAATAATGTATCGTAAATAAATAAATGTTCTTCCTTAAAATACATGGTGCATAAGTGTGTACACCCCTATGTTAAATTCCCAAAGAGGCAGGCAGATTTTTATTTTTAAGTATTTTTTTAAATTAATTTTTAGGATACTATGCATCCTGATAAAGTTCCCTTGGCCTTTGGAATTAAAATAGCCCCACATCATCACATAGCATTCACCATACCTAGAGATTGGCATGGTTTTATTTCAGTTAGCCTAAAAGCTAGTTTGATTTGCATTGCTCTCAAATTAATAAAAAAATACTTAAAAATAAAAATCTGCCTGCCTCTATGGGAATTTAACATAGGGATGTACACACTTATGCACCATGTATTTTAAGGAAGAACATTTATTTATTTACGATACATTATTCATTCACAAAGAAAATTGGTGTCCTAAAAGGTTGGATTTTTCCTAATTTTTTAAATTAAGGCATTAAGTTCAATTTCCAAAATATGATTTTTTATTCCTCTTTTTAGTCAACTTTAGCATGGGTGTATACACTTATGCATTGCACTGTATATTTGCTTCTTATTTATTAAATACATGCAATTCGTTGATGAAACATGTATTAAAATTAAGATACAATTTATACAAAACGAAATTCACTTTAAAGAAATGCTTTCTACAAAACAAAACTTAATGAAGTGGTCAAAATCATGTCTGACCCACTACAAGTCTCCCGATATACTGTACATCCTGTCCTGCTGTTCACTTTTCATAAATCAACATAGATGGAAAAAAAATAACATTATAATATTTTAACAAATATGAAACTAAATTAGCTTATTTAATGGCTACAACACATAGTAGGCAGAATCTCTGTACAAATTTCTGCACATTTATTTACTGCTTCTGAATTTTGCACACATAAGTTGAAAGGCATTTGTAAAACATATCTGCAACATTTATCAAGTTCACAGATAATTGTGCGTGCATTTATTAATTATTATCTTAATGAATAATGCAACAAGGACAAATCATGTAAACTGCCTTGTTTGTTTATTCAGAATGAAATGGATCGCAAATGGGTCCGAATGAAGAAACGTAAAAAAAAGAAAGAAACGTAAACAATGATGAACACAGAAAATGAACAAGAATGAACTTTGGATGGCCTAGTAGGCTATGCGTTAGGATAAAATGATATTTGAGGACCAACACAAGTTTTATGAGGGTGTCAATCGAATGGCAAAGACGAGATACGGACTGATATTTTGATGGCGGAACAGCGGAATCCCAATCTCCCTCATTATTAGTAACGTTATTAGGCCTACGCATGACGTCACGTGGGAATTCACGTTGACAAGTATTCATTCAATCGCTGTCAGTTCGCTGTCCATTACGGTGGAAACCACATTAAATATAAATTTAATTATATAATATAGCGCTAACAGTAACAACTCTGCACACACAATAAGTTCTTAGGTTAACCTATATTATCAACTGTATTGAGCCAAACAATGCGCTCATTAAACGTGACTGGTGATGTCTGGATAGGCACGATATTAAATAGCTGTAAAAAACTACTGTTGCTAACATATTTAATCCGGTCCAGGTTTATATAAGCCTATTTACTAATTGATTTTTCTTCTTCTAACGTTACTCTGGTATAACGTTAGTGCTGCATATTATGACCGTTCTAAAAGCTTGGCTTTTATTTTGATAGGCCATATTTACTATTACTTCCGGGTCACGTGGCCAACCTGTCTATGTTTTAATGTAGATCTTCAAACGGAAAAATGGAAAAAGGAATTTCAAAAAACCAAAATCGGACCGTTATTTGATTTTGGTTTTGTCATTTTTCGTTTTTGGATTCAGAACCAAAAACGGGAGAACGGCTCTTTTTTTACCGTTTCTTTGTTTTTGGCACACGACAAACGACAAACGAAAAACAGGTGGTTTCTTGTTATTTTGTTTTGTGGTTCAAACGAAAAAACAAACTATCAAAACGTACACGGACCGTCCGTGTACTTTTTGATGATTTTTCGTTTGTGGTTTAAAAAATGGTTTATGGGTTAGATATTTCATTTGCACACGTGGGCGGCGCTGAAACGCCCCTTTCATCTGATTGGTCAAAACGCTCCTGCTTCTTGCAGGCTTGCCATACTGCCCAGAATAAACAATATTTTGTCCACACAAGATGTTTAAAAACCCTGCATGTAGTTTTTGTGAAGACGAGCGCATATCTTACAAAGGTTCCAGTTCTGTTTAGGCTGTTGTAGTTTGTAATGCTTGTTATGTTCCTAAATTTATATAGGCCTAACACATTTAAACATCTATCTATCTATCTATCTATCTATCTATCTATCTATCTATCTATCTGACTGACTGACTGACTGAGCTTCCTTTGTGAAAAATAGCAGACCACCTTTTTTAAACTGTTATTTAAAACGGTGGTCTGCTATATTTCACAAAATTTCATTTCAATTTCCATTTGTGCGGTCGTTGGCGTTAAACGAGAAGGACATTCTGAATATGAGCCTACTGTAAAATTAGCTGGCTTAAAAATGTGGATTGATCAGTGCAGTTATTCCAGATGCCTCCCGGTGCTATTCATATTGGAATTGTGTAATCACAGATTATGAACAGATGTTTTCAGAGGTGGACAAAGTACACAACTTCCTTACTTGAGTGAAAGTACAGATACTACTGGTCAAATATTACTCCGTTACAAGTAAAAGTTGTAAAGACCGATTTTTACTTAAGTAAAAGTACAGAAGTACTTGTTTTTAAAAGTAGGCTACTTAACTATCAAAAGTAAATGTCAATGCATTGTTTTATTATTGTTGCATTGTTGTGTGTAATACTTACAGTACCTTATGCCTCTGAATCTATGCCTGCCTACCTACCCTCATATCAATATCAAATTTATTTCTAGAACACAGTTCCAGTAGTGGGATTGAATGTGAGATTGAATGATTCACTCAACAACGTCCACAATGGTTTCGGACACCCAAATTGCTGTTCCCTCAAATAGTTCCCTATTTAAAGTTTTTTGGCTTTTAGTATGAATATGTTAGCCTTACTGTTATTTATAAGCTAGTGTGCGCCAAAACAATGACAAAATTTGCATTTAGAAGACCAAATCCAACGTTGAAAATAAAAATCAGGTTGATGTCAGAATCCAACACCAGATTGACAATCTCCAACATTGGACAGACCTTGTATTGTGGTTGAAAACAAGGATATATTCCCATTGGGTTGTTGGGTTCTCTTACGAGAGTTCTCTCGTACTGCGTTTGAAAAACGCTGCGGGAAAAGTCTCTTTTCACGAAACACTGAAGCAAAAATTATCCTTTAATTTTTCATATATGTAAAACGCGTTGCGGCAGCAGCAGACAGCTGAAGCAAGACGGCTTGTCTGCTCATTGGCTGCTCTGCGGCAACTGCATAAGCCTATCGAGCGCAGGCTGATGCAACATCAGACCAATGAGGGCGCTTCGCGCCCTCCTCGCCACTTCCCGCCGAGACGGGCGTGGCTTACCTCTATAAAAGGAGCTCGAGAAGGCTGACTCACTTGATTTTAATCTCTTCAGCGAAGCGCACGCATCGCTGGATCACGGAAGCAGCGTCGTCCGAAGCAAGCACTTCAGCGGGACGAGCCCTCGAAGCCGCTGGCCTACGCCGCCTTCTACAGCCGTACCTGCTGCGCTTTCTGACGCCCATATCCTTTATTGTGCTCTGTTTTGTGTGTGTGTGTGAGTGTTCTCGTAGCACTCACCCCCTAAAAGAGCGGCGTCTTTCTAAAGATGCCTAAATCCTGCGGCTCGTGCAGAGCCCCACTCGCCGGGGGAGACGACCACGTCATCTGTGTTTCCTGCCTCGGTGAGGACCATGCAGCGCTCGCGCTCGCTGACGGCGGCTGCCCTCACTGCGAGCTTTTGCCTATGGTGGCTCTGAGGACCCGCCTGGCATCCTTCTCGAAGCCTGCATTCTCCGCCACGATGCCGCGCCGTAAGAAGCGCCGCTCGCAGCGGGTCCCGGAACCCTCTCCACCCCGACCAAGCTCGCCGGTTCGCCCGCCAGCTTCACCGACCTCCCCCGAATCACTTCCTGATGCTCAGCGCCCGCAGCCCGCCGCCGCGTCATCAGAGGAAGTTGTTTCGGAGGCCGCGTCGGGGGAAAAGGATTCCTGTTCTCTCCTCGCTTCAGGCAGCGAGGATTGGGCGAGCTCTGAGGACCTCGCGCCTCCTGCCCGAAAGCCCTCAGTGAGAGCCAGCATCGAGACGGAGCTCATGCGAGTGCTCGCGTTGGCCGCGGCGAACCTCGGCCTCGAGTGGTCTGCACCGGAGCCCCCCTCTCGCACCCGGCTCGATGGTAGCTTCCTCCCAGGTGAGCGCAATTCTCCGGAATCTAAGCCCGCTCCTTTTCTTCCTGAGTTACATGAAGAAGTTGCGAAGGCCTGGAACGCGCCCTACTCTGCGCGTACACGCTCATCTGTGTCGCCTGCATTCTCCTCATTGGACAAGGCGAATGAACGAGGCTACCTCTCTCTGCCGCCGGTGGAACAGGCTATAGCGACCCATCTGTGCCCGCCCTCTGCTGGACGGCGAACTAAACCGGTGTTGCCTTCAAAAGCCTGCCGCATGACGTCGACGCTGCTCACGCGAATATTCTCCGCCGCTGGGCAAGCGCTACACACCATGGCTACATTGCAGATTTTCCAGGGTGATCTCCTCCGTAAATGGGACGAGGCTGGACCTGATGCTGTCTGCATTGCGGATTTGAGGAGTGCTTCGGACCTCACGCTCCGAGCCACCAAAGCTGCCGCACAAGCCATGGGACGCTGTATGGCTTCCGCCACTGTCGCTGAGAGGCACTTATGGCTGACGCTCACGGAGATGGCCGATTCCGAGCGCATCGCGTTTCTCGACGCCCCGCTGTCTTCCGCGGGCCTCTTTGGTTCTTCTCTCTCCGAGTTCGTAGAGAGATTTACCGAAGCCCAGAAAGCGTCTCAAGCCTTCAAGCACTTCCGTCCGAAGCGCTCTGGTTCCGCGGCGGGTCGAGACAAACGGACCCCGCGAACCGCACAGCCTCAGCCGCCGCCTTCGGCCTCCTCTTCGCAGCAGCCTCAACAGCGCAGCTCGAGACCCCGCTCTCGATCGAGCGCCCGGCGCCCCGCGCGCGCGCTGCGACCGAGGATTGTAGTGAAGCCAGAGGTCCCGAAGAAGTCCTAGCCCGCCTAGGAAAGCGCAGGTGTGTGAGTCCCGTTGCGGCCGGCCTCCCACCCAAGCGCCTCGGTGTCTCAGCCCCAAGCTTCGCGGCTGTCCCAGCGTTCTCTGCAAAGCGCAAGCCTGTACAAGTGCCCGCTTGCCTGCACTCAAAAGCCGTTTTTACGGCTACCCAGATATGTCTCGAAAAGAGTGTGTTTTCTGGTGTCCCGGCCACGGCCGATGGTGCTATAAGTGTAGTGTCGATGCCCACTCCTCTGTGCCCATCCATACACATAAGCTCAGCCCTGCACCCAGGGCTCGGGCAAATAAAATCGACTCAGGTCGATTGCGCCCCCCACATAGTAAAAGTGCCCACTACTCAGTGCCCACGAACACTATGTCTATCAGATCACAGGCTCTCTGTAAAAACGAGACCTGTGAGCGCGCGCGCTGCTTACACAAGCAGCGCGCCCCAAGCAGTAAATGTGCCCGTTCACAGCCCACATCTACTCGCACACATGAGTCCCACGGGGCTCGCGCAGCCCTCCCTCACTCAGTCAAACACTGTTGTAAGGTCGAGGGCGAGCGCTCCGCCCGCTGTATTAAACGCGCCCCCCGCCTCAAATGCCGCAGGCATAACGCCTATGTTTGTGAGCCCCGTAGCACCTCTGTCGCACGGCGAACAGAGCGCGCTCTGTATCCGGCCCTTAGCCAACCATGCAGATGCATGGGCAGCGCTTCCAGGGGTTTCGGACTGGGTCTTAGGCATTATAAAGAGAGGCTTCTCGCTACAGTTTTATCGACGCCCTCCGCGCTTCACAGCGCGCGTCGAAACTTCGGTACCGCTGAATGTAGCACACCTACTTCGCGCCGAAATATCAAAACTGATAAGCAAAGGGGCGATAGAGCTTGTTCCCCGAGTTCAAAGCGAACAGGGGATATACAGCAGATACTTTCTAGTCCCCAAAAAGGACGGCGGTATCAGACCCATTCTGGATCTAAGACGACTGAACAGAGTATTAGTGAAACGCCGTTTCAAAATGCTCACAACCAGCAAAATTCTCGCGCATGTTCGCCGAGAAGACTGGTTCATGTCGATAGATCTGAAGGACGCGTATTTTCAAATACAGATAGCGTCACATCACAGGCGATTCTTGAGATTCGCCTTCGAGGGTCAGACATACCAGTATACAGTCCTGCCTTTCGGCTTGTCCCTGGCACCTCGTACTTTTACGAAATGCATGGACGCAGCGCTCGCTCCTCTCAGACTCAGAGGCATGCGAGTGCTGAACTATTTGGACGACTGGTTGATCCTAGCCCAATCACGATCTCAGCTCATAGAGCACAGAGCCATTTTACTCGATCACCTCGAGAATCTTGGTATCACGGTCAATTGGGCGAAGAGTTCACTGAACCCCAGCCAAACGATTCCGTTTCTGGGTATAGTTCTGGACTCACAGTCTATGACAGCGCGGCTGTCGCCACAGCGCGTGCTGAACATTCGGCGCGCGGCGATGTCTTTCCGCCGCGGCGCTTTCACCCCGCTCAGAAAATTTCAAAGGATGCTGGGTCTCATGGCCTCAGCATCGTCAGTTCTCCGGCTGGGCTTGCTCCGCATGCGCCCGCTGCAGTTCTGGTTGAAAGCGCGGGTTCCGCGCAGAGCGTGGGTGTCCGGTCATTTACGCCTCAAGGTCGATCAGGACTGCGTCACAGCCCTGGTACCTTGGATGGCGAACGACTGGTACAAATCAGGTGTAAGCCTGGGGACTTCCTCGAGGGTGAAGATGGTGTCTACGGACGCATCCACCTCGGGATGGGGAGCGCTGCTCGACGGCAGACCGTCCTTCGGCCTATGGTCGGAACGGGAAAAGCTCCAACACATAAACTGCCTAGAAATGCTGGCAGTGCACAACGCGCTGACGCGTTTTTGTCCCCACATCAAGGACCAACACGTCTTAGTCCGTTCGGACAACATGGCAGTGGTGTCCTACATAAATCGCCAGGGCGGTCTGAATTCCAAACCCCTGTACAGGCTGGCGAAACGCCTCCTGCTATGGGCTCAGCACAACCTACGCTCGCTGAGAGCAGTACATGTGCCCGGGCTGCTAAATGTGGGCCCGGACAGACTGTCCAGGAACAACGTTCCTACGGGCGAATGGTCTCTACACCCACAAACAGTCTGGCTGTTGTGGGAGAGATTCGGCAAAGCGGAGGTGGACCTATTCGCGTCCCACGAAAATGCTCACTGCCCCGCATTCTTTTCAAAGACCGACAGCGCGCTGTCCCAAAGGTGGCCGCGCTGCCCGCTATACGCTTTTCCCCCCGTCTCCCTCCTGCCTCAGGTGTTGGAACGGGTCAGGAAAACGAAATGCCCAGTGCTGCTTGTAGCACCGTTCTGGAAGAACCAGGCATGGTTCCCAGTTCTGATGCAGATAGCAGACATTGCTCCATGGCCAGTGCTGTTGAGGAGAGATCTCCTCTCGCAGACCAGGGGCTCGATTTGGCACCCACACCCGGAGCTATGGTCCCTTCATGTGTGGGCGCTCAACGGATACCCGTTGGTCTCGCAGAGGGAGTCATGAATACCATCACGGAGGCTAGAGCGCCGTCGACCAGGCGACTCTACGCTTTAAAGTGGTCGGTTTTCTCCGGCTGGTGTACAGCTCGGAGCCTTTCACCCCTCGAATGTGAGGTAACGGAGGTTCTCTCCTTCCTACAAGAGCTGTTGGATAAGGGCAGATCCCCTTCCACGCTCAAAGTGTATGTGGCGGCTATTTCAGCGTTCTCAGGTTCAACGCTGGGTCAGTCACTAGGAAGGAATGATTTAGTCATCCGCTTCCTCAGGGGAGCTAGGAGACTGAATCCACCCAGGCCTCCGTCAGTCCCTATGTGGGACCTTTCTACGGTCCTGGCGGCCATGAAAGGTGCCCCTTTCGAGCCTATCCAGTCAATCAGCCTCAAACATTTGTCTTTCAAAACAGTGTTTTTGATGGCTCTCGCTTCAGTGAAGCGCATAGGCGATCTGCACGCGCTCTCCGTGAGCCCGACGTGCTTGGAGTTTGGTCCTAATGACTCTAAAGTCATACTCAAACCTAAGCACGGCTATGTGCCGAAATCCCTCAACACGCCTTTTCGGGCTCAGGTCATTTCCCTGGCTGCCCTGCCGGCGTCGAGTGAGGAAGGGGACTCGAGTTTTCTTTGCCCTGTTAGGGCTTTAAGAACTTATATGTCCCGCTCTGCTGCCTTTAGACAGACAGAGCAGCTCTTTGTCTCGTTCAGCGGACGTTCCAAAGGAACGGCTGTTTCGAAACAAAGCCTATCCAGATGGATAGTTGACGCAATAGCGCTGGCTTATACTGCCAAGGGCATTCAATGCCCGTTGGGAGTCAGAGCGCACTCTACGAGAGGCGTTGCCTCCTCGTGGGCTTGGTCCAGCGGGATTTCCTTACAGGATATATGTACGGCGGCAGGCTGGGCCTCTCCGTCTACATTTATCAGGTTTTATAACCTAGAGGTTCCCGCCTTACAGGCTAAGCTTTTGTCGGTGTAATACTATGCCGACTATGCTGGGCTGAACTGTGTAAGACCCACGTTTTCCCACATTAGTGCAGGCTCCCTACCCTGGCTATGTGATGTCATATTCGCGTCTGTGGACATGTCTATATAAGGATGGAGGAATCCCCTCCTGTCTTTAGACTCTCCCTGTGAGGTCATGTTAAGCCTGCAGACGCTACAGTATAGGGAATTAAGGCTTCCCCCCCCTTATTCCCCGACTCTGTGTGAGTCTATCTGGTGATTATGCACTGTATGCCTGAAATGGCTTCCGGTGATCAGTGTTTTTATCCCAGCACGCACAGCGTTTTGCAAGGGGTCCCCGCAGCGTTTTTCAAACGCAGTACGAGAGAACTCTCGTAAGAGAACGTACTCGGTTACTAACGTAACCTCGGTTCTCTCTAGAAGAGGGAACGAGTACTGCGTTCCCTTGCCGTGCGTTTGGTTCACTCTGGTTCGCTTCGGCGATCAAAATCAAGTGAGTCAGCCTTCTCGAGCTCCTTTTATAGAGGTAAGCCACGCCCGTCTCGGCGGGAAGTGGCGAGGAGGGCGCGAAGCGCCCTCATTGGTCTGATGTTGCATCAGCCTGCGCTCGATAGGCTTATGCAGTTGCCGCAGAGCAGCCAATGAGCAGACAAGCCGTCTTGCTTCAGCTGTCTGCTGCTGCCGCAACGCGTTTTACATATATGAAAAATTAAAGGATAATTTTTGCTTCAGTGTTTCGTGAAAAGAGACTTTTCCCGCAGCGTTTTTCAAACGCAGTACTCGTTCCCTCTTCTAGAGAGAACCGAGGTTACGTTAGTAACCGAGTACGTTTTCATGTTTAATAGGAACTTTAGACATAATGATTTTTATACTGTACAAACTGTGTGATCCCCTAACTCTAATGTAACAGTTATGGGTAGGTCATCTACAGACATCTAATGTTACGGACATATTATCATGGTACAGTTCAGCCTATTATTGATTTTTATTTCCACTTCCCTTTTATCCAAAGAGACGGAACTATTTGCACGGTATTTATCAATGGGAAATACATCATGCTAAAATAATCTGTCATAGGCTAATACTGTGGCTCACATTATTGGGGTCGCTTGCAAGTCGCAGCATCACGAATTACGTGACCAGCAACATATTTCTGCTTCAAATATTGTGCGTAGTTAACAGTGAGTGGTGGTTTCAGACATTATTTTATTAAAGTGCATTTGTCAGTGCCACACTCGTACTGACTCTTATTCTGCCTGATAGAAAGAAAAGCTCGTAGCTTACTGAAGGCGGAGCGTTTTGACCAGGGGCACGTTCAAGTTCAAAACGGTGCGCAACGTTTTGCTACGGTTTCCGGGTTGAACGTCATGTTTCCTGGAAACGGCGTGCACCGGTGTGCAACAGGGTTTGAGATACGTTTTCTCTTGTTTGGTGGGTGTGTCAGAACTGCAGTCCAATCAGCAGCAACATGTATATAAAGCACGCGGTATTAAAGTGAACTGAACTCGCACAATGGGTTCAAGGAAAGTAATTTACAAATGTGTTTGATGCAGCTCGGTATACACAACAACTGAGGATATTAGAAGACATGTTTGTCGTAAGTTTTATTGTAAAAATATAGGATATCAACATTATGATGTAGTTGTTTATATTTTTAGCTTCATTGCAGGTGTATGACATTTGGTATATAAATAAACAATGGTAATTAAGTGCTTTTCCTAAAAATGAGAAAGAAAA
Organism: Vimba vimba; assembly: GCA_022828995.1. Lineage (NCBI taxonomy): Eukaryota > Metazoa > Chordata > Actinopteri > Cypriniformes > Leuciscidae > Vimba > Vimba vimba. The sequence continues at coordinate 21,349,566 of CM040821.1, read as the reverse complement.
TACAGGGTATTAAAACAGTATGAACTACAAATAAAGTCAGTATGTGAGGCTAAATGTATGTGTTTTAGTCTGAATTAGGTAAGATGTGTGCTTCCATTTCAGTTTCAGAAATCCCTTCACTCGATTGGGATGTTCTCTTTTGTTCTGGGCGGCAAGGGCAGTAACTGTAACATCGGGCATATTTTGTAGTATTAAACACATATTTATACCGACTTCATCAGGCTCCGAAAATTCTTCACAAAGAACACAAAGAATGGCCTTCTCAGCTGCCATAGTTGCAACTCTTGCGTCATCAGAACAGGGTGTTCAACGCATCACCGTTTCTGTTTAAAAAACGTTGTGCAACGTTTTGTCGGTGCTGAACGCAGCCCAGATGAAATCAGATGAAAGGGGCGTTTCAGCGCCGCCCTCGTGTGCAAATGAAATATCTAACCCATAAACCATTTTTTAAACCACAAACGAAAAATCGAGCTAAAATCTAATTTTTCGTTTTTTAAACTAAACTAAAAAACGAATAAACGAGCTGGTTTTCATTTCTCGTTATTCCATTCCAAACAGGAAATGAAATGATCAAAAAGTACACGGACCAAAACGCCCCTTTCATCTGATTGGTCAAACCGCTCCGCCTTCAGTAAGCTACGAGCTTTTCTTTCTGTCAGGCAGAATAAGAGTCAGTACAAACGCACTTTAATAAAATAATGTCTGAAACCACCACTCACTGTTAACTACGCTCAATATTTGAAGCAGAATATGTTGCTGGTCACGTAATTCGCGCTGCTGCGACTTGCAAGTGTGACTCCATTAATGTGAGCCACAGTAAATGACAGATTATTTTAGCATGATGTATTTCCCATTGATAAATACAGTGCAAATAGTTCAAATATCTCTTTGGATAAAAGGGAAGTGGAAATAAAAATCAATAATAGGCTGAACTGTACCATGATATGTCCGTAACATGTGCGTAGATGACCTACCCATAACTGTTACATTAGAGTTAGCTAAGTTTAACACAGTTTGTACAGTAGCTATAAAAGTTAAAAAATTATGTCTAAAGTTGAAAACCCAACAACCCAATGGGAATATATCCTTGTTGTGTAAAACATCTGTTCATAATCTGTGATTACACAATTCCAATGCGAATAGCACCGGGAGGCGTCTGGAATAAGTCTGCAATGATCAATCCGCATTTTTAAGACAGCTAATTTTACAGTAGGCTCATATTCAGAATGTCGACCTTCTCATATAACACCAACGACCGCACAAATGGGCTTCCTTTGTGAAATATAGCAGACCACCGTTTTAAATAAGTTTAAAAAAGGGGGTCTGCTATTTTTCTCAAAGGAAGCTCAGTCAGACAGACAGACAGACAGAGAGACAGATAGATAGATGTGCCTTTATGCGCTCGTCTTCACAAAAATGCAGGGTTTTTAAACATCTTGTGTGGACAAAATATTGTTTGTTTTGCAAAGCCATGGCAAAAAGCAGGATAACTTGTAGGCTATAGCCTATACTTGAAAGGAAAACATATTTGCCGAGTAAAAACAGTTTGTGTTGTTGAATCATATTTTTTGGCTACATCTTAAAATATAGAGCTCATGACAAATAAAAGTTCCAGATGGACAAACATTAAATGCAAAAACCAGTGTGAATAACAGTATCTTAAAATAAACTAGAGAGTGGATATAACATATTTATGAATGAAATAAATTGTCATTTAAACTGAAGCAAACAGGGAAAGAGAGTAGAAAAGACTTATTATCCTGTCGCCCCCTCTAGTGGACAGCATTAAGTAGTACGGCCTTCATTGCTCAGATAAAGTCAATGGATTTTTTGGGAAAGTAAAGTCTGACCAGTTAGAAAAGATATAAGCGAGCCAGACCAGTCTGAAGGTCTGAGCTGAGATTGGTGAAGCATTAAAGTTCTAGGCGGAGTCAATTTCTCATACTAATAATAATAATAATAATAATAATAATAATAATAATGTTCAAATATGCTGGCTTTCTTAAGCCAACATAATAAAGAAAACTCAGAGAAACATCGACCAATTCAGTATGTAATAAAATTGTATTAGTTTTATAATAAAACTAATAACATTTTAAAGCTATGCCATGCTCTTCAATTTACATGATTTTAATTAATCCCAAACCTGCAAATTTTGTCAGTATTAATGTACGTTCAGTGATTCTAGCTAGCCTACTCTCTTTTCTGTCTTTCTTTTCATGTGAACTGAGTAGGCTACACATGTTTATATTCATAATTATATACACTTTATTTCTATTAAATTTTCTATCAAAATTATTTATAGCATGCTGCATACATGTGTCACACGTGTAACACTCCTGTCTGCCTTTTGAAGTAAATAAAAGACAAGAGTGCTAGCCTAAATGTTACGGATATATTATCATTGTACCGTTCACCCTATTATTGATTTTTATTTCCACTTCCCTTTTATTCAAAGAGACGGAACTATTTGCACTGTATTTATCAATGGGAAATACATCATGATGCTAAAATAATCTGTCATATAGCCTACTTTGGCTCACATTATTGGGGTCGCTTGCAAGTCGCAGCAGCACGAACGTGAACCAGCAACATATTATTGTGCGTAGTTAACAGTGAGTGGTGATTTCAGACATTATTTTATTAAAGTGCATTTGTCAGTGCCGCACTCGTACTGACTCTGCCTGACAGAAAGAAAAGCTCGTAGCTTACTGAAGGCGGAGCGTTTTGGCCAATCAGATGAAAGGGGCGTTTCAGCGCCGCCCACATGTGCAAATGAAATATCGAACCCATAATCCGATTTTTAAACTACAAACGAAAAATGAAAAATCGAGCCAAAATCTAATTTTTCGTTTTTTAAACTTAACTAAAAAACGAATAAACGAGCTGGTTTTCATTTCTCGTTATTCCATTCCAAACAGGAAATGAAATGACCAAAAAGTACACGGACCCAGAATGGTAGACGGGTGATTAATTTCCTGGTTGGAATGGAATAACGAGAAATGAAAACCAGTTCGTTTATTGGTTTTTTAGTTTAGTGTAAAAAAATGTTTTTCTTTTTTTTTTTCATTTTTCGTTAGTGGTTTACAAATTGGTTTATGGGTTCGATATTTCATTTGCACACATGGGCGGCGCTGAAACGCCCCTTTCATCTGATTGGTCAAAACGCTCCGATTCAGTAAGCTACGAGCTTTTCTGTCAGGCAGAATAAGAGTCAGTACGAGTGCGGCACTGACAAATGCACTTTAAGAAAATAATGTCTGAAACCACCACTCACTGTTAACTACGCACAATATTTGAAGCAGAAATATGTTGCTAGTCACGTAATTCGTGCTGCTGCGACTTGTAACCGACCCCAATAATGTGAACCACAGTATATGACAGATTATTTTAGCATGATGTATTTCCCATTGATAAATGGGTGGTTGACATATTTGGCTAAAAAAACGTTTTTTTAAAAAATCTCAAATGTAAGTCATGGAACTCATTGGGTTATATTCTACCAACTCTTATATTTCCAAATATATATGTGGTCTTGTAGATTTTGTCCTAAAATTTACATTTATTCACTAGTTTACTGTCTTAGTGACTAAAAATGTCATATGGTGTGACATGAATGTTATTGTGTATTAAATTAAAAAGGGGTATAATGTGATAATGTAAGTAAATTTATCCTGATTCTTTATCATTACTATATAAAAGTATAGCAATTCTTATGTGCAAATATGTTACATTTTGCATTATTTTACTTTATCATCACTCATAGACAGACGTTTACTTGTAATCTTTCAATATACTTCAAATTAATTTGGGAATACCTTGCTATAAAAGTACCAAAATGCTTGTAACCTTTGCTGGCACTATTCCCCATCTGTCACATTGATGATTTTATGATTAATAACCAAAAAGCCTTAATATCTTGCAAAATTCTGAATGTCACACCAAATGACATGGTGTCACGCCATATGATGTCACACCACACAACAATCTGTATGCAAAAATCTGTATTAGCTGCATTTAACAAACAACCCAACTTAGTTTGACAAGTGAATCATTGTTTCAGTTTCAGCAAAAATCACAAAATTGTTTAAAACAGTGAGTTCTGCTCAAAGTAGCAAAGAATCATATGTTTATAACACATATGCATTAATCCACTTACTGTATTCATTTGATGTTGCACTTTTTATTTTAATCTGAATATTAACTACATGAATTATAATAATCTTTATAGTAAATCATTGAACATTTTTTTATTTAAAGGGGCTATATGCTTTTTTCTGAAATTTAAACTCGCGACTGACACCTGTGGCCAAAAAACGGAACTGCTCTTCCTTTCTGCTCGCTCTCGTACGTGCACACTTCACAAGTCATCCGCTGCAAAGAAGTCTACATTATGTTTACAGAGGTAAGAACAGTCAAATACATATATTGTTTGAGAAACTAAGTTTGTTTGCTGACTAGCGGTGGTGGCAGAGTGATCTGAAACGTTTAACATGAACGCGCTTGACGTCACATCCGCAGACAGCGCGCGAAAAATCCGACCCGACAGAAAATAGGAAAAATAGGATACAGGCTTATAGGTGCACCCGCTGTGAGCTGACAAGGTGTCAGTATGCTCATCAGGAGATGTTTGAGTCATACATAGTCAAATAAAAAGGCTATTGTTACGTTTATTTTGGGGAAAAAGTTGCATATAGGCCCTTTAATGCATAAATTCATTTCAAAATGAGGATGAGTAAAACAATGACCGAACAGCAAGCTGATGTATCATTTCGTTGTTCTTTCTTTATTCGCATTATCTCGCCATCTACTGAAATCTACCTCAAACTGAATAAATAAATAAATAAATAAATAAAGGGAAACATTTGAGTGACAAAATGCTGTAGTTTAACATGGATCCAGCTTGAAAATGGGATAGTAGGGATTCACCAGATTGAGTTGGTGTATAGATATTAAATGTGTACATAATATAGTATCAAAATGTGTTAAAAGGTCAAAATATTTAATAAACTTAACTATTAGTTATAAAATATGTATCTAAGAACATTATTTATGTATTTAAATGCAGTTCATATCATATAGTGTGACAAAATAATCATATGGTGTGACAAAATATGTCAAGAAAACCCTGTCACACCTTATGATTTTGTGTCACACCATATGAGGTTTCATGTACTTAGCATGACATTAAGCAATGTGCTTTTATGCTAACATGCTAAAACCATGCTAACTACAATATGACAATATAGTTTTGAAGGTAATTTTGACTGAAAAGTAATTTCATTTGGGCATTTTTGTGTAAAATGAGTCACACCAAAAGACAGCGCAAAAGGGAACTGAAGCAGGAGTGCCGGATATACTTGATTTTTTTTTAAACCATGAAGAGAGAAAACTCTAATTGTAACTTTCAGTGTCCTTCTGAGGTGTTGTTCTTCCTCCTGAAAGAAGGAGGACCCCCACACCCCAAAGATCTCCAAACAATTGCCCTTTTAAAAAAGGGAATATGGCGTCACACCTAATGATATCCATTTCCGGGACAAAACGTTTTAGTTTAGGGCTGATTCAAAATATTATGCCTGAACTTTTAGTCAAGCAGACTCACAAGTAGACATCTGGGATATCAATATATGATTTAATAAACAGAAAATGAATTCATTTTCTTGTTTTTATTCAAAATCAAAATTTGTGAAATGTGCTTGGGACAGTCACGCCATATGAGTTTATTCTGGTTTGGCTGAAAATTGTGAAAAAATGGAAGATTAAACCCATGAATGCTCTGTATGTCCATATAAAACAGCACTTTCTGAACAATATCACCACAGTTTTTGATATATTTTTCTATAATTTACTTAACATTGACACATTGGACCAAAAAAAGGCCATGTCATGTCAACCACCCAAATACAGTGCAAATAGTTACGTCTCTTTGTATAAAAGGGAAGTGGAAATAAATCAATAATAGGCTGAACTGTACCATAATATGTCCGTAACATTAGATGTCCGTAGATGAACTGTTACATTAGAGTTAGGGGATAACACAGTTTGTACAGTATAAACATAATTATGTCTAAAGTTCCCATTAAACATGAAAACCCAACAACCCAATGGGAATATATCCTTGTTCTGTAAACGGAGGTGGACAGTTACACTTGAGTAGCCTACTACAGTTAAGTACACTTAAGTACACTTTTTGAGTATCTGTACTTTACTTGAGTATTATTTTTTCTGGAAACCTTTTACTTTAACTTCACTACATTTGAAAGACAAATATCGTACTTTTTACTCCACTATACAATTCTGTCAAGGTCCTTGAGTAGAAAGTAGTAATGTCAGTCAGGGGATGATTTTGGTTGGAAATGAAAGTCGGATTGACGTCAGAAACCGATAAATAATTTTGAAAATTGAATAGAAATAAAGTTTATATTTATGAATGTAAGCATGTGTAGCCTACTCAGTTCACATGAAAAGAAAGAGACAGAAAAGAGAGAAGCTAGTGAACGTACATACTGACAAAATTACCAGGATTTATTAAAATCATGTCGGTTAAAGAGCACGGCATACATTTAAAATGTTATTAGTTTTATTATAAAACTAATACAATTTTATTAGGCTACGTATTGAATTGGTCGATGTTTCTCTGAGTTTTCTTTATAATGTTGGCTCAAGAAAGCCAGCATATATTTAAACATTATTATTATTGTTATTTATTATTATGAGAAATTGACTCCGCCTAGAACTTTAATGCTTCACCAAACTCAGCTCAGACCTTCAGACTGGACTGACTCGCTTATATCTTTTCTAACTGGTCAGACTGACTTTCCCAAAAAATCCATTTGCCTTATCTGAGCAATGAAGGCCGTAATACTTAATGCTGTCCACTAGAGGGGGCGACAGGATAATATGTCTTTTCTACTCTCTTTTACGGTGGCCGAGAGAGCTCAACGCGCTGCAAATGAAGAAAACACATGCAAACAGAAAAAAACGCATGCAAACAGAAAAAAACACATGCAAATAGAAAAAAACACATGCAAATAGAAAAAAAACACCAGCGAATAAGAAAACATCTTCATCAGTTTTACAACTCACGTGCGTCCCAATACTCACAACACAACCAAATACGGAAACGCGCTGCAATTACAGAAACGCGCTGCAAAAGTTCACAACACAACCAAACAGAAACGCGCTGCAAATAGGACAGAACACAACGGAAATGTTTCCGGGGAACCCAATAAGTGACGGACGGACGGCTCGCGAGCTTTACCAGAGAGACGCGGGCTCTGGCTTTACCTATGCCCTACTCTCTTAAAAGGGCAGACGGCAGAGCCCTTGAATTGGGCACTTTGGAGGGAGCGGGGCACTTGTGTGCCATTATGTTGATGAAGGGAGCAACGAAAGACAACGTAATTTCCTCATTATTTTCACCTGGGATGTTCCCATGACAACGCAGCGCGTGTCCATCAGCTGAATAGCTGTTCTTACCAGAAATATAGTATTAATGCTGTTAACATAACTGTTGCAAATAAATATACATTTTATACAACAAAGTTTTTAAAATATGTGTTATATCTTTGTGTGAGTGTCTCAACTTTAAAACTTGCCGTCTCATATTTGGACCTATAGCTACATTCTAACATTTCTTACGAAACTTATTTTAACATAACATGACAAAATGTGTTCAATGTAACTGATGTATAGATTAATGTCTTTTCCTCGTTCTTTTTCTCTATCTTTTTTATTTATTTATTTATTTTAGTCTTCAGCTCATTGTTCTTTTTAGTATTCTTATGACATTGAACATATCGCAAATACATTTTGTATATTGTATACAAAGTTGTATGTCATAAACGTGTCATCTTTGTATGTTTTGCAAAAAAATATAAAATAAATAATAATAATAAAAGTAGACAGCTGTTAAGCCCGTCCTAGCCGTCCGTCCGTCACTTATTGGGTTCCCCGGAAACATTTCCGTTGTGTTCTGTTCTATTTGCAGCGCGTTTCTGTTTGGTTGTGTTGTGAACTTTTGCAGCGCGTTTCCTTATTTGGTTGTGTTGTGAGTATTGGGACGCACGTGAGTTGTAAAACTGATGAAGATGTTTTCTTATTCGCTGGTGTTTTTTTCTATTTGCATGTGTTTTTTTCTGTTTGCATGCGTTTTTTTCTGTTTGCATGTGTTTTTTTCTGTTTGCATGTGTTTTCTTCATTTGCAGCGCGTTGAGCTCTCTCGGCCACCGTACTCTTTCCCTGTTTGCATCAGTTTAAATTACATAAATGCATGCATTTCATTCATAAATAGGCCATATCCGTGTATCCACTCTCTAGTTTATTTTAACATATTGTTATTCACACTGGTTTTTGCATTTAATATTTGTAAATCTGGAACTTTTATTTGTCATGAGCTCTATATTTTAAGATGTAGCCTACTAGAAAAAAATGTGATTCAACAACACAAACTATGTTTTTACTCTGCAATTTTTTTTCCCTTTCAAGTAGCAGGGTTTCCCGCAGAAAATGTGATAGTGAAGGTGGTGGGGTGGGGTTTGTTTGTGTGATAGTATACAGGCTCGTACTAAACTTAACAATTATTTATTAAACACGAAATATTAAATTTAAATAATTTATAATTTATAAATAACCAGCTTTTCAAAATAACAGTTGCAATGTGCAATGTTATAAAAATATTTTTGCTAAAAAGTGCAAAACAACAACAACTGAATTTTAACCCAAATGCCAGATGAACGTTTTTTATGGCGTTATTTTTTAGTCAAAAGTTATGAGCGTGTAAGACATGCTCACGAGCACATTATGTTATTTCACACGCGCAAAAATGAACCTTCAGCTGGCATGATAAAAGTACTCGCGCACAAATTCAACAACCGAGAGGTGTACTGGTAGCTGCGAGCGAGCGCCTAGCATACTCTCATAGGTTAACTCTGCTTGTACAGTGGAATCCTGCTTGCGCGCAGCGGGCTTCTGCTCGCGGAGTGCTGTTTTGCTCGCGCAGTGGATTTCTGCTCGCTCAGCTGATTTCTGCTCCCTCGAGTCTACATGACTTTTGACAATTTGGGGGCGGAAACCAAAGAGGGCACTGACCCTCTTATGATTGGTCACTTTCACACAGGGACATCCTTGTACCTTGATTGACAGCTCTCATTACAGGAAGCACGGAGTTGGGTTAAGTTACCACACGGAGTTGGGTTAAGTTTTTTTTTATTCAACAAACTCATGTACAAACAATGTGGCTTACATCCTTTTCAACATTCCACAGGAGCAGGTGCAACAACAAAAGCAAAAAAAAAAAAAAAAAAAAAAAAATTCTAATTAAAATAAGTAAATAATAAAATAAAATTATAGCTAGGGCTTTGATCGCATAGTATATTTTTCAAATAAATTAAGAAGTTTCATTGCTTGTTTACTTTTCATTATGTTAAGGGCTTTGGTGAAAGAAAGAAACTCGTTATGAAATACATAGGAGTGGGAATGAATTAGAATGAGTTTTCTAATATACATAAAATGTCTCTGCACGTATAAAATGCTGCGCAGATCATAGTTAAATCAATTACCATCGATGTATATATTTGCGAACGATGAAGTCTACGTTTTGTTAAGTAAGTTAACATTAACGTTACTGTTGGGGATTGCCCCACTGAAACTGGTGGATTATATCATTGACCGCTGCAGAACTCTGGTCAGGGAGTCGGAGTCATCAGATAGTTAGTTGTTTATTGTACAAGAGTGACCATACACATAAGTGTACTTGAGGTAGTCTCTGAAACAAATAATATAACAGAAATAAATATTCACAGTCTAAAATTATTTTTGCAAACTCAAATATAAACAGCTCTGTAAAGTGCACTGATACATGACATATAAATCGAAAAATATATTAGTATGAGTCTGTAATAAACTGCATAATGCAATGAAATTGACAAAACACCAAAATGTGGATTATAGAAATTGGACCGTCTCATTAATACAGGCAGTAATAAATGACAACCAGTGAAAGATATTATCCACGGAGAAATTCACTTAAAGCTAATAACTAGTAAACATGAACAGTACGAGCCGCGATGCTAGCGGGATAATCTGCTCGTTAAGCAGTAGGCTATCAAATTACACTCAGAAAGATCGCTAAACATCAACCACACTGCAAACATGGTCTAACTTAGCGCAGTTGGGATACAGTATGACAATCTGTTATCAACAATATACATAAAAGGAGAACTTACTTTGTCACAAACTTTCTCTTGCACATAAACACTGCACATGCATGCGTGCACGCGATATGATCGCTCCACTGGAGTAGCTTAGTGAATAGCCAATTACGTTAAGTCCGTATGTGCTGAGAACGCTGCACTACGTTATTTCCTTACAATGCAACTTAAAATATCACACACGCAACCAACTTAATATTTAAAGGGACAGAATTCACAACAGCCGCCCCCACATTTGAGTAGCAAATGGGTAATCAAGGGAATTCTCTAAATGTCTTTGATGTTATCTTCTAGAGCAGGCAACTGTATCAAGCGTGCAACTGGTCTAATGTAAGCTTTACCATCAATAACAACTTCAACAGTTCGCACACATCCATCACTGCTGGGCAATGTCTTCCGAACTCTGCCTATGGGCCACTGAGCTCTTGGGAGTTGCGGATCCACAATCAATACAACAGAGTCGACCTCCAGGTTTTCTGAAGCTTTATGCCACTTCTGCCTGGTCTGAAGTGTAGGCAAGTAGTTTCTGGTGAACTGTATCCAGAATTGGTCCGCCATGTTTTGACAGTGACGCCACCTCCGCCGCCCCATGTCTCCTGGAGCATACGCTACCTGAGGGAGGGATGCATCCCGCCGCCCCATAAGGAGAAGGTTAGGAGTAATTGGATCGATGTCGGCGACATCTGTTGAGGCATATCCCAGAGGTTTTGAATTGAGAATCCCCTCCACTTCCACTAGGATTGTGAACAGAACATCCTCTGTGACTGCTTGGTTACCAACGGCTACCTGGAGAGCATTTTTTTTAGAGCGGACCTCGCGCTCCCATATTCCACCAAAATGTGGAGCACTGGGCGGGTTAAGCTTGAACTCAATTTGGTGGTCTGCAAGATGGATTTGGAGTTCTGGCTCCATGCTTAAGAAGGCTTCCCGTAGCTCTCTTTCCGCCCCGCGGAAGTTGGTGCCACAATCTGAACGGATCTCACGGGGTTGACCTCTTCTGGCTATGAGCCGGCGGAGTGCAAGGAGGAAGGCATCGACATCCATCGAATTAAGAAGCTCGATGTGAACTGCCCTGGTTGTGAGACATTTGAAGATCAGGCCCCAGCGTTTCTCATTCCGCCTTCCTATTTTGACCAGGTATGGGCCAAAGCAGTCAACGCCCGTTGAATAAAAGGGTGGACAGAGCAGACGGAGGCGTTCTGGTGGCAAATCTGCCATTTTAGGTACCTTTGGCTGCGCTCTCCAGCGCTGACAGGACTGACAATGGAGTTGATGGTGCTTGATAGCCTGACGTCCTCTGAGAATCCAGTACTGCCTCCGTATCTCAGCGTAGACTCTCTCAGCTCCCGGATGTAACAGACGCTCATCAAATTCTTGAATAAGGAGCTTTGTTACTGCGTGTCTTGGGTCTAGTACAATGGGATGGATTTGTTCTGGGTCTGAGTTTGCAAGCCTTCTTAGACGCCCCCCAACTCGTATCATGTTAGTCAGGGGGTCCCACTCTGGAGCGAGGTTAACTAATCGACTGTGCACAGGAATCAATTTCTGTGCTCTAAGGGCAGCTACCTCTTCCGGGAAGCTCTGAGCTTGACATGCCCTCAGCAGGACAGCTTCCGCCTCTCTGTTAGTCATTATTACACTGTTCGATGCGGCCGCCCCTTGACAGGCTCGTAGAGTTGCCCCCACTAACTCTTGCCAGGTCTTGAATTGCGTAACATCTGGGAGGTTGGACTCTGTTTCAACTGCCATTACGGAGTAGCAGGTTAGGCCTTTCAATTCGGAAACTACTTCTGACTGTGCAACTTCAGGTCTTTTAGGCCAGTGCTCTGGGCTCTGTTTCAAGAATGGAGGCCCTTGACTCCATCGACTGGGCTCGGCCAAACTTTGGAGGGTTTTGCCTCACGTAATGTCATCAGCTGGGTTATCCTGCGTATTAACATACCTCCATGAGCTGTGGTCTGTTAATTCTTGGATCTCGGTGACTCGTGTCCCAACGAACACCTTGTACCTGCAGGAGTCTGACTGAATCCACTCTAGCACAGTCATGGAGTCCGTCCACAGAATTGTCTGACTGATGGAGAGTGTCAGCTCATTCCTCACCAGTTTGGCCAGCTGGGCTCCAGCTAAGGCAGCGCAAAGCTCCAGGCGAGGTATAGACTGCTGCCTCTTAGGAGCAACCCGTGATCTGGCCATTATGAAGGAAACATGAATGTCACCACTGGTTTGAACGGCCAAATATGCCACTGCCCCGTACGCTCTTTCAGAGGCATCGCAGAACACATGAAGGGAACTGTGCTGTTCTGCTGCAGTTGTAGAGGCTGGCGTGTAACAGCGAGGAATGGAAACTGCACTGAGTTGTTTTAGTTCGCTTTCCCAGTCAGTCCAGGCGGCCTGAAGGTTTGGTGGTAGATCTGGGTCATCCCAGTCTCTCTTTTTAGCCCACAACTGTTGGATGATCACCTTTGCTCTGGTGGTAAAAGGTAGTATGAACCCCAGTGGATCATATTGTGAAGCCAACACCTGGTAAGCAGCTCTCATAGTCAGTTCTGCATGCTCAATGAGCCGATAATGGTAGCTGAGGGTATCAGCTGCGCAATTCCACCTGAGGCCTAATGTGGGCTCCATAAGGTCAACACGGTTTTGCACTAACCACTGCTCTGTGGCTGATGACTGGGCTTCCGTCGGAAGATGAGCTACCACCGCTGGATGACTGCTAGCCCACTGTCTTAGGTCGAACCCTCCTTCTGCTAACATGCTGCGTAACTGATCCACAGTTTGCTTGGCTGCTGGGACAGTAGGGAAGCTTGTCAGGCAGTTATCCACGTAGAAGCTTTGGTGGACTAGCTGTTGTAGCCCTGGATATTTGGCTTCAGAATTGCAAGCATGATGTTGCAGAGCAAAGATGGCACAGCATGGACTGCTTGTCGTGCCGAATGGCAGAACCTGCCACTCATATACATCTGGAAGGTTTTCATTCTGCAAATCTCTCCAAATGAAACGGAGGAAGGGCCTGTCCTTCGGCAACAGACGGACCTGATGGAACATGCCCTTGATATCTGAGCTTACTGCTACAGGATGCTGTCTGAATCTCAGGAGTACTCCTAACAGCGATGGTCCAAGTGTGGGACCTGGGAGGAGCTGATCATTCAAGGACAGACCGTGGTATCTGAAAGAACAGTCGAACACCAGTCTGTGCTTATTGTTATGACTCACGAGATGATGGGGCAGGTACCATGCCTCTGTTTGTGTCGCTTCCGTTTGGTTGAGCTTGACTACGTAACCTGCCTCGATGAGTTTGGCAATCTCTCCTGAATAGATTGAGGCCTTGTCAGGGTCCTTCTGGAGTCTCCTTTCAGTGTTCCTCAGATTTGCAAGGACGGATTGCATGGAGCCCTTAAGTTCTGGAGCACCTGGGTTCCACAGAAGAGGGGTGGTGTAACGCTGTACTCCCTTGACATTGACTCGCTGAGTTTGAGACTCAAGCAACTGCATAGCCTCTTTGTCTTGCCTAGACCGGACAACCAGTTTCTCGTTGCGAAAGGGCAGCACATCCAGTTGCCATAAACGCTCCACATTTCTATAGAGAAGATCATCTGGGTGGTCGGTGGAGATGAAGAAACACTGCTGCACTGGTTCTCGGCCGGTAGTACTCATTTCCGCCCCTTGTAGTGCCCAGCCGAGAGCTGTACAAACTGCCACGGGTCCCCCTTTGGTACCTTGACGAACAGGCTCTTTAGCAGTAATAAGGTGAACTTGGTCTGAACCTATGAGCACCAGTGGACGTACCTTGTGAAATGGCTGTAGTGGAACTCCTCTTAGATGTGCATACCGTCTCTGAAGAGTCTGAACTGGGTATGACTGTTCCACCAGATCAATGCCAGAAGCTGTGAATGCTCCAAACACTTGATAGCGTTTCTCTGGTTTACCTCTTGGAGAGATATCGAAGGTGACTTTAGAGCCATTGAGGTAAGTAGTGTCTGGTCGGACTGTACGAAGTGCTAGAGTCTCAGGTTCACCTTTAAGCTGGAGCTGCTGGACAGCAGTAGGTAGGATCATGGTGCGCTGTGCTCCATCATCTAATATTGCATAAGTCTCTATTGTCTTTGATTTGTGGTGCAGCAGCACAGGCACCACTTTCAGAAGGACTCTGCCAGATGCAATGGATGGCAAGAGGTAGATGCGGCTCTCCGAGGTAGCTGATGATGTATCAGTTGCACGACTTCGGGCCACGCCATGAAGCACTTGAAGGTGAATACCACCACAGTCACTGCAGGGTTTCTTCAGATTACAGGTCTCATGTGCATGGGAACGAGCACATTTCCAGCAGCGCTTCCCCTCTGAAATCCACTTACAAAGATCAGACACTGACTGTTCCTTAATACTACTGCATTGAGTGATGTAGTGGTCTTTACTGCCACAGAAAAGGCAGTTGACTTTGAGGGGGGTCTTCTTCCAAGACACCTTAGGACTGGGGGATGCTTTATCCTCAGTGGGTGCTGCACCATGATACAAGGCTGTACTTTGGCTTCTTAGTTTAGCAGCACTCTTCTCCTTTGAACTGCTGTGATCTCTTTCATACTGGTAGCGTTGCACTAACCTACTAGACAATCTCTGTTGCTGAGCTTTGATGTCGAGCCACCCTGTGAAGTCTTGTAGGTTGTACGGGTTAATACTGGGGGAGTTAAGCTTCCCTTGTAGCTGGAGAAACTCTATGAAACCATCTCGCAAGTACTTCGGCAGCTTACTAAGCAAACGATCCACATGCGAGCAGCAGTTCAACTCCATCCCTCTAGGTCCCTCCAAAGATAACAGCATGCTCACTAAGAGGTGGACACGGAGAGCGAAACTCTGAAAACTGCGTGCATCGTTTGGTTTTACCTCTGGTGCTGTGAGGATTGCTGCTATTTCGCTCTGCGCCAGCTGATGGGGTTGGCCATATTGTAACTGAAGAGCTTGCATAGCTGCAGAGTACGGGTAGGGATGATGACGGCAGGACTGGCCAATCATTTGTGCCTCAGGCAATTTAAGGTGTTCCAGCAAGATGTGATACTTGTATTTTTCATCTAGCTCTACATGAGGTTCCAGAAGATTGTCCAAAGCTAACTTCAGGTTAGCGAATTCCCTTTCGTTGTCATTCACAAAATCAGGAATCTTTGGCTGGGGGACAGCATGCAAAGGGCGGTGAGGCACCAAGTATTCTGGTCGCTTCAGTGGCTGGCTCAATGGCTGTAGAGAAGTGTCTGTGAGAGCAGGAATGTTCATGGCAGGTACTGAAGCACTGTGCAGGGTTTGAGGCACTGATGCTACTGGAGGAATTGTAGTGTAGTGAGGAACTGAAAAACTGGGTGGAGCCGCGACAGGTTGTCGAGGAGAAGGTGCCACTGTTGTATAGATGTAAGGCACACTGGGATGTTGGTAGGTTGGCGTGGGAGCTACTAACTGTGGCCGCACCTGAGGCTGAAAGGCCGTTCCAGCTTCGCCATAAGGGCAAAACTGTGAATTAAGCAGTAGTGGCACAGTATCTGCTCCTGTGTCATACTGGTGTTGGCGCATGGCGGCAGGTAACATACCAGACGAAATTGGTGAGTACAAAGGGAGTGAAGGGGCTGGCTGTATTGGTACAAAACCAGAGTTAATGTGCTCTGCCTCTGCAGTAGGTGTGCTTACATTTATTTGTGTGGCACTCACATGTCCTTGTCCTTTGGTATGCAACTCAATGTCAGGTGACTGTGATGAATAGGAAGAATGACTTGATGAAGGGGTCGGATGAGGTGAGTTTTCTGGAGGTGATCTCGTCGGTGGTGTGGCAGGCTTTACACTTTGCACCTCTTCATCCCCTTCTTCCCTCAGGAATGATGTGATATGTTTCATCAGCTCCTGACGCCGATGCTGTCGTTTTTCGTACTGCTTGAGTTTGCTCTGAAGTGCAGCCATATCAGCAGCCTCATCTCTTTCCTTCTCGGAGATAGACTTCATTAATTCCCTCAGTGAACTCATGCTTAATAAGTCTGTGGAGCTTGTGGCTGGATGCTCACCCTGGCTGGAGGCTGGTCGTAATTGACTAATTATGCCCACTGCGGCTGCTGCTCCTCTCTGCTCCGCTGGCACCTCTGCTGTAGGTGGGGAGGAAAGAGCAGGTCGGTGATGGCTGTAATCAAGAAGATACTCCTCCAGATGCTTAGGTGTGCGACGATGCCTTGAGGGTCTGTCTGACGTCTCAGCTTTAGGGAGAGAGGTTGATCGCTTTTCCAATGACATCTCTGCAGTAGTCAATAGATCCGGCTCGAAGGACCATATGTTGGGGATTGCCCCACTGAAACTGGTGGATTATATCATTGACCGCTGCAGAACTCTGGTCAGGGAGTCGGAGTCATCAGATAGTTATTTGTTTATTGTACAAGAGTGACCATACACATAAGTGTACTTGAGGTAGTCTCTGAAACAAATAATATAACAGAAATAAATATTCACAGTCTAAAATTATTTTTGCAAACTCAAATATAAACAGCTCTGTAAAGTGCACTGATACATGACATATAAATCGAAAAATATATTAGTATGAGTCTGTAATAAACTGCATAATGCAATGAAATTGACAAAACACCAAAATGTGGATTATAGAAATTGGACCGTCTCATTAATACAGGCAGTAATAAATGACAACCAGTGAAAGATATTATCCACGGAGAAATTCACTTAAAGCTAATAACTAGTAAACATGAACAGTACGAGCCGCGATGCTAGCGGGATAATCTGCTCGTTAAGCAGTAGGCTATCAAATTACACTCAGAAAGATCGCTAAACATCAACCACACTGCAAACATGGTCTAACTTAGCGCAGTTGGGATACAGTATGACAATCTGTTATCAACAATATACATAAAAGGAGAACTTACTTTGTCACAAACTTTCTCTTGCACATAAACACTGCACATGCATGCGTGCACGCGATATGATCGCTCCACTGGAGTAGCTTAGTGAATAGCCAATTACGTTAAGTCCGTATGTGCTGAGAACGCTGCACTACGTTATTTCCTTACAATGCAACTTAAAATATCACACACGCAACCAACTTAATATTTAAAGGGACAGAATTCACAACAGTTACATATTTTTGAGCAACAAGTAACGTAACTAGCTAGCCTATTCGTTCTGTAGCTAACGCCTTAGCCAACACTTGTGATGCTGATCGCCCGACACTCATTTTAAAACTTTTAATCTTTAAAAACTGCATCTTAGACAACTAATGTTAGGCTAACTGAATCATAACATAATTGTTTTCACATGTAAAAGTGCTATTCTTATTGACGCTGATTTAATGCATTTGATTTTGCAGGCTAACAAAAGTCTAACTGAGAAAGATAACGAGAAAAAAAAAAAAAACTATTCTATTATCTTTATATTCGTTCTAGTATACCTATTTCTTTTAGATATGAAATTAACGTGTGTTTCCCTTAGTGCTTTCCCAAGTATATTTTCCAAAGTAAATTTAATTTTATATTTTTCACATATTTCTTTTAATATTATTCTCTTATTTTCATATGCATGACATTCTATTATTACATGTTTTAACTGAATGACTGAACTCGTCAGATACTTTGACTCCGTGCTTCCTGTAATGAGAGCTGTCAATCAAGGTACAAGGATGTCCCTGTGTGAAAGTGACCAATCATAAGAGGGTCAGTGCCCTCCTTGGTTTCCGCCCCCAAATTGTCAAAAGTCATGTAGACTCGAGGGAGCAGAAATCAGCTGAGCGAGCAGAAATCCACTGCGCGAGCAAAACAATATAATGTACGAAATAACATAATGTGCTCGTGAGCATGTCTTACACGCTCATAACTTTTGACTAAAAAATAACGCCATAGTTTTTTATTTTCTTTTTCCCAGGATAAATAATGTTGTAGAATGATGTCATTCAACCACCAGATGCCGCTGTTCGGACGCATCACACGATTTGGAGGCTTATCACATATTTAGGGCCCAAGCCCTGAAAGGGCGAAGGGCGTTTGGGGCCCTTAACATGGGCCGGGCTGAAACTGGTACCCGGGCGTGGCAGGGGGGCTCAACAGCGCCTCCTTGAACACGGTCTGAAAACTTGGTCCATATATCAAACACGCTTGCATGAATTAATATGAAACTCGGTAGGCTACACATATAGATCTCATCAGGCCGAACAACTTCCCACTCTTAAGTTATTAGCTCCGCCCAACAGGAAGTCGGCTATTATGGGTTGTTTGAAAAACGCATGCTGTGGAATTTGATGTACTCCTCCTAGAGAATTCATCCACTCGCCTCCAAACTCGGTCAGCATGAAGTCAAGACATTGAGGATGCTAAATTGCGGACGGATTTTTGATATCTTGAACGGTTTGGCCGTGGCGAAGAAACGAATTTATGGCGAGAAAAGATAAAAACGAAGTGTTATAACTTTTGCATACATTAACTGATCTTGATGAAACTTCAGCAGTGTGTTCGTGGTAAGAGGCCGATCACATGTATGTAACTATTGTGAGTAAAAATTAGAACGCCACCAACTGGCAGCAGGAAGTGTGTCACTTTCTAAATGCTTTTGACAAAAGTGAAGGGGTTAATTTTATGTACAGTCACAAAAATCAGTACACATATTGGTCTCATCGAGCTGGACAATTTTCTAATTTACAGTAATTAGCTCCGAGTAACAGGAAGTCAGATATTTTGGTTTGAATGTGGATTTCTTTGCAAAATCAGCCTCTGTATTTTTACCCACTCCTCTTAAGTGGTTTATTTTATTCCCACCAAACTTTTTCAACATGATGAAAATACATTAAAGATGCTAAATTGTAAACAGATAATAAATATCTCAAACGGTTTTGCTATGGCGAGGGATTAAAGTAATGTCAAAAAAGGAAACACTATAAACCTTCTATCTTCTAAAAATGTAATTATACACCATTTATTTCTATATAAAATTATACAAATATCAGAACTAAACCCATTTTATTCTTTTTTTTTTTTCAATTTAATAATTGTTTATTTATTTTGTTACATATATATAATGTATATAATACATATATATTTTTTGTTACATTTATTATATATATATATATATATATATATATATATATATATATATATATATATATATATATATATAGCTGCGAGCAGCGATGGAGGGCCCAAGCCGGTGACACCGCCACCCCGGTGGCTTTAGTGTAACTAAAGGCACCAGGGTGGCGGTGCCACCGGCTTGGGCCCGCAATCGCTGCTCGCAGCTGTATTTAAAGATTGAAAGTAGAGCTTAGATCGGGCCCAAAAAATCAAGCCCGACCCTACCCGAGCCCGTGCACGTTGTGTCCGAGCCTGGCCCGGCCGACACATTAACTGTAATTATGAGCCCGAGCCCGATTTAAACCCGACCATTTTTTAATATGTGGGCCGTTTAACCAGGGGCGGCGCCAGAGAATTTTTTAACAGGTGCTAGATATATTATATGTATATAAATACTATTAATAAATGAGCAAACATAGGCCACTTAATATTTAATATTCAATTATTTTATTTATCACAATTAAAGTATTAATTGTATTAAATTGAACAAGCACAACATTCAGCATTCAATCAAATATTCTTAAAGATTTATTAGGCTATTATTAATAATGTTATTTCAACATAATATCTCGTTATTTCGTAATATGTGCATAATATGTGTGCATGCAAGCAAGATGTGCATTTGTAAACCAGGTGGCAGGCGTGCATTGATTTTTATTAATAAACAGTGTCGGCTGCAACTACAAAGATGAAGTTGACGATCGCCATCTCCGTAGTGAACTCGCCTATAGAGAGAAATGCACATC
This sequence comes from Vimba vimba, assembly GCA_022828995.1. NCBI lineage: Eukaryota > Metazoa > Chordata > Actinopteri > Cypriniformes > Leuciscidae > Vimba > Vimba vimba. The sequence continues at coordinate 21,329,523 of CM040821.1, read as the reverse complement.
ATGGATTACATAATCAGAGAGTTGCCTATTTCTTTTCATTTTGAATTGTTTCGTTTAAAGACATTTCAAGCTTTCTTTAGATATTTCTCATGTCTGTGAGGCATATGAGTTAATTTATGATGAGATGCACTCCAGTTCACGTGCAATGCAAGTGACCGCGGCGCAGCGACTCCATGATTAAATTGCCTGCAATATTTGCTTCTTATTTATTAAATACAGGCAATTCGTTGATGGAAAATTTATTAAAATTAAGATACGATTTATACAAAACGAAATTCACTTTTAAAAAAGGCTTTCTACAAAACAAAACTTAATGAAGTGGTCAAAACCATGTCTGACCCACTCCATGTCTTTCGATATATATCCTATCTTACTCATGCTGTTCACTTTTCATATTCAACATAGATGGAAAAAAAACAACATTATAATATTTTAACAAATATGAAACTAAATGAGCTTATTTAATGGCTACAACACATAGGCCTACAGACTCTCTATTTGTACAAATTGCTGCACATTTATTTACTTCTGAATTTTGCACACATAAGTTGAAAGGCATTTGTTTGTGCATAGTAAAACATATCTGCAACATTTATCAAGTTCACGGATAATTGTGCATGCATTTATTAATTATTATCTTAATGAATAATGCAACAAGGAGGAAGCATGTAAACGTTGTTTGTTTATTCAGGATGGAATGGATCGCAAATGGATCCTAATGAAGAAAAAAAAAAAAAAAACGTGAACAATGATGTACACAGAAAATGAACAAGAATGAACTTTGGATGGCCTAGGGGGAGTAGGCCTAGGCTACTACTCTAATATAATTCAACAAGGTTTTAGAATATAGAATATTTTTGATAATAATATTAAATGTGAATAAATGTAATTTATTTAATGTGAGCCACAGTATTAGCCTATGACAGATTATTTTAGCATGATGTATTTCCCATACAGTGCAAATAGTTCTGTCTCTTTGGATAAAAGGGAAGTGGAAATAAAATTCAATAATAGGCTGAACTGTATGATAATATGTCCGTAACATTAGATGTTCGTAGATGACCTACCCATAACTGTTACATTAGAGTTAGGGGATAACACAGTATACAAATCATTATGTCTAAAGTTTCCCTTTAAACATGAAAATCGAACAACCCAATGGGAATATATCCTTGTTGTGTAAAACATCCAGATGTGGACAGTAACAAAGTACATTTACTTGAGTACTGTACACTTTTTGAGTATACTTTACTTGATCTTACTGTACTTGAAACTGATTTTCATTTTCAACGTTGGGTTTGGTCTTCTAAATGCGAATTTTGTCATTGTTTTGGTGCACACTAGCTTATAGATAACAGTAAGGCTAACATATTCATATTAAAAGCCCAAAAACTTTAAATAGGGCATTATTTGAGGGAACAGCCATTTGGGTGTCTGAAACCATTGTGGACGTTATTGAGTGCACTTATTCAATCTCACATTCAATCTCACTACAGGAACTGTGTTCTAGAAATAAATTTAATATTGATATGAGGGTAGGAAGGCAGGCATAGTTTCAGAGGCATAAGCTATTGTAAGTATTACACACAACAATGCAACAATAAAAAAACAATGCATTTACATTTACTTGTGATACTTAAGTAAAAGTACAGAAGTACTAGTTTTTAAAAGTACTTACAGTTTTTCTCAGTCGCTTTGGTGCATTTCTCACATCACTATTTACATTTGCACAACAGTTAATGCAGTTCTCAAAACAATTAGTACAAACTGCAACACATAGTTGATAACCTGCAAAAGCGTGTCACTTGTTCAAAATGGATAGCTCATTCGTCAAAAGCAAGTATTCACGTCAATGAAAGTGTCAGTGTCATCAATATGAAAAGTCCTGACACCATCGTTTATGAACAATATAGTCAAATGGCTTGTCATGTTTTCATTATGACAGTTTACTCCGTAAATGCTTTCCAATGCAAAAAAGTCAGATCTTGGTGACACTACCTGAAAATGCTCAAGACAGCACTATATACTATTTGCACAGCCATTTGAAAAATACAGTAAAGTTACACATTACTGTATTTAGTGAGGTAACTGAGTACAAGACACTGAATATGTATGTTTCACATTTTTACTGCATATGCTCTTTGCAATTCTAAATTTGTTCACAGCATTGTGCAAAAGAAAAAATACACCCTTATTTACAACAAACATAAACTCCCTTTCACTGTAAGAAATTTCTAACCTCTCCAAGTCAAAATTTTCTAGTGACTAGTCACATCTAAATTTTTACAGTAAATTGGCCCAAGTGCAATTCTTGTTGCAATAGTCTGTTACAGTAACATTGGCTCAATGAGAAATAATACATCTGACTAATTGAAAAATTTAGATGTTATCAGTCACTAGAAATTTTTGAATTTCTTTTTTTTACAGTGTTGGGTAGAGCTGTGCACAACTGTAAACAATATTGCAGTACATATTGGAACTGAACATACAACATACATAGTACTGTAATCATTCATGCACATCCAGACGTTCCTCTCTGTCTGGCCACATACAGTTTTTTTCAGTCGCTTTGGTGCATTTCTCACATCACTATTTACATTTGCACAACAGTTAGTTCAACCTCCACAACATTTAGTCATTTGTGCACATCATAGTAGCAGTTTCTCTTTCCTTCCAACAAATTGCAAATGCTTTTGGACATGCATCAATTGCTTTCATACAACTCTCTGCTGTTTTATAACATTATCATTTGTTTATGTCATGTCAGTCAAAATTAACTATACTTGTGAATGCTGAATAGTCATTCCATATAAAACTAATAGTCCTCATTTCATTGCTTGAGTCATTACATACAAAAATGTTGAACTAGTTGTCAAAATCTGTCAAGCAAATTTTACACATTTTTTTAAATCTTTTTTTTCCTGAAAATGTCTCCTAAATTGAACAATTTCTCTCAGGTGAATCTCAGCTTTGCGGCCAGATAGAGAGGAACGTGTGGATGTGTATGAATGATTACAGTATGTATGTTGTATGTTCAGTTCCAGTATGTACTGCAATATTGTTTACAGTTGTGCACAGCTCTACCCAAAGGGAGTTTATGTTTGTTGTAAATAAGGGTGTATTTTTTCTTTTGCACAATGCTGTGAACAAATTAGAATTGCAAAGAGCATATGCAGTAAAAATGTGAAACATACATATTCAGTGTCTTGTACTCAGTTACCTCACTAAATACAGTAATGTGTAACTTTACTGTATTTTTCAAATGGCTGTGCAAATAGTATATAGTGCTGTCTTGAGCATTTTCAGTAGTGTCACCAAGATCTGACTTTTTTGCATTGGAAAACATTTATCTTGTTCATAAACAATGGTGTCAGGACTTTTCATCTTGATGACACTGACACTTTCATTGACATGAATACTTGCTTTTGAGGAATGAGCTATCCATTTTGAGCAAGTGACTCGCTTTTGCAGGTTATCAACTAGGTTTTGCAGTTTGTACTAATTGTTTTGAGAACTGCATTAACTGTTGTGCAAATGTAAATAGTGATGTGAGAAATGCACCAAAGCGACTGAGAAAAACTGTAATTTCATCTACATCACAGCAAATATCATCTCTTGCAATCAGAAAAAGAGAAACGGTCTTGCTTTTTTGACAGATTTTGACAATTAGTTCAACATTTTTGTATGTAATGACTCAAGCAATGAAATGAGGACTATTAGTTTTATATGGAATGACTATTCAGCATTCACAAGTATAGTTAATTTTGACTGACATGACTAAGCATATGATAATGTTATAAAACAGCAGAGAGTTGTATGAAAGCAATAGATGCATGTCCAAAAGCATTTGCAATTTGTTGGAAGGAATGAGAAACTGCTACTAAGATGTGCACAAATGACTAAATGTTGTGGAGGTTGAACTAACTGTTGTGCAAATGTAAATAGTGATGTGAGAAATGCACCAAAGCGACTGAGAAAAACTGTAAGTAAAAATCGGTCTTTACAACTTTTACTTGTAAGGGAGTAATATTTGACCAGTAGTATCTGTACTTTCACTCACGTTTGTGTACACCTCTGAATCTGTTCATAATCTGTGATTACACAATTCCAATACGAATAGCACCGGGAGGCGTCTGGAATAACTCTGCACTGATCAATCTGCATTTTTAAGCCAGCTAATTTTACAGTAGGCTCATATTCAAAATGTCCTTCTCATATAACGCCAACAACCGCACAAATGGGCTTTGTGAAATATAGCAGACCACCGTTTTAAATAACAGTTTAAAAAAGGTGGTCTGCTATTTTTCTCAAAGGAAGCTCAGTCAGTCAGATGGATGGATGGATGGATGGATGGATGGATGGATGGATGGATGGATGGATAGATAGATAGATAGATAGATAGATAGATAGATAGATAGATAGATAGATAGATAGATAGATAGAAGTTTAAATGTGTTAGGCCTATATAAATTTAGGAACATAACAAACATTACAAACTACAATAGCCTAAACAGAAGAACTGGAGCCTTTGTAAGATATGCGCTCGTCTTCACAAAAACTACATGCAGGGTTTTTAAACATCTTGTGTGGAGAAAATATTGTTTATTCTGGACAGAATGGCAAGCCATGGCAAAAAGCATGATAACTTGTAGGCTAGCCTACTTCACTCAAAAAAAATGCTGGGTTGTTTCTGTAAACAAATTGTTGGGTTGATTGTGCTGGGTCAAAAAGTTGGGTTGTTTGGGGTACTGTAAACACATTATTGGGTTGCTCATGCTGGGTCAAATGAGTTGTAAGGGGGTCATTCACAAATAAACCGCTGGTTGGGTTATTTTGACCCAGCAACTGGTTACTTTTTTCATTCTTTGCGGAACTTTCTGGATTCTTCACTTCTGACCTGACTCGAGGAGCATGCCACTCGGAGCAGGCAGTGTTTTATGGTAAGTTAATATGATGTTTACCTATATTTTTAATAAGTTGTGGTGGTAGCAGCAAGCTAATTTCACTGTTCAACATACAGTCTTTGATATGGAAGTGTGAGGTGTAACGTATTTATTCTGTGAAACATTAATTAGCCACAGCTAACCGGTTAGAATTTTTGACAATATGCCGCATCGTTAAATCCTTAGTTGAAATTAAACCAGCTATATCAGCAGCCTTTTTGAAATATGCAGTTTAAATTCTAAATTCATCATGTAATTATCGTAGGCCTATTCATTGTGGACGTTGTATTTAAAAGTGAGAAAAGCGTTTTGTTTGAAATCCACACGCGCAGTTTCCCTCACAGGGCTCGCACGTAAAATCAGCGGGAAATAACTCTCTAATGTAGGCTAGCTAACGTTAGTGAGTTGTGAGTGAAAAGTCTGCTGGCGTAGTTTTAGAAATACTCGTCAGAAGAAATGACTGAGGTAAGTTCCAGCAGTCTGCGTGTGTCTTCTGTAATGTCTCGAACCATCGTTTCTGACAAAAAAAAAAAAAAAAAAAGGCTTTCAAGAGCTTGATATAGCTAGCCTAGTTTTTTTTTTAGTAAATATATGACTTGCAATCTTTATAAACATCGACTGAGGAAAGGAGAAATAAATGGACAGGCGCCAGTTTTGAGAAGAAAAGTATACCCGTTTAGTTGAACGAATGATCGTCAATATTTAAAACTTAAAAAATGTAAACTTATATGATAGCCTACCCTACCATAATGCATGTCATCTTTCATTTTATTGTGTGCAAGTTAACATCTAAACGAGGCGATCATCAGCGCTGCCAGTCAGGAGATTAACGAGCAGCTTTGTGGGTTTGTGAGTTTTAATGTTAAAGACACTTTCAACATTACAGTAATATTTTACTTTTAATAAAATAATGTTTTATTTTAATGCCTTAATGTTGATGATATTTGTCCAAATTACTATTTTATTACTATTACTATAATTCAGTTTGAAAATGCTGAATACACATTTTGTTTGTTTTTCACATTTGGTCATTTGGTAATGTTTGCAATAATTTTAATTGCATATTCAATAATAAATTGATACTTCCACAAAAAAAGCTTAACTTTACATAGGTCAACATTTAACATAGGTCAGCTGAAACCAGGGATGCTTTCCTATAACACCTGATGTACTCATTATTTAATAAGAAGAATGGCATCTATGCTAATGTTTGTCTTTCTGTTCAGTTTACTGAAGTCAGCCGGATCCAGGCCGTATCCAGATCAGAAGGTGGACCTGCGCCTGGACCCATCCATGACGCATCCCTGTAGGGCCAGCCTCATCAGCCCTGTGAAGGCCTCATCGACATGACCGATCCTCAACAAACTCGTCTCCATACCGGTGTGATGACTCCAACTTCCAGCCAGATGAAACTGGATAAATATTCTGAATGTTCTTATTCAATCTGACCTCTGACCTGTAATGCTGCCTGGATCATAATCATACACTGTTCGCTCGTTGGCCAGAGGAGAACTGAGCGACTGAGACTGGGTTCTCCCAAGGTTTTTTTTCTCCATTCTGTCACTGATGGAGTTTTGGTTCCTTGCCACTGTTGCCTTGGCTTTTGGCTTGCTAGTTGGGGACATTTAATATTCAACAATATTATTGATCTGCCTTACTTAAGGTGGATGATGATGCAATATTCTTCTAGAAACAAACTTTGTTGTATTATATTCATGTTACAGTATCACTATGAAGCTGCTTTGATACAATCTGTATTGTAAAAAGCGCTATATAAATAAAGATGACTTGACTTGTGTAATCAACAGGTGAGGACCAACATGGTTGAATATTTACAAAATGAGATGACTGGTGAATTGCTGCACATTCTGTGCCTCAGGGATGAAATGAGGGGGACATGTCAGACCTTTGACGTTGATTAACATTTGTATTCGATAAAGAAAAGTATTAAAGAAATGTATAAAATAAAAAAAATGAGATTTAAATCATACAGTGGCCTCTCTGGTTTATTGTATTACAGAGATAATAATTATTTTACATTCATAATATAACAAATATTTGTTTCTAATTTTATTAAGGCAATGAGACAAGAAATAACCCAGCACATGAGTAAGACTTAACCCAGCAAGAGGGTTAATTTCACCCACTGGTTGGGTCAAATGAATGACCCAGAAATATGGGTTAAATGGTAAAACCCAGCACTTGGGTCAAACCAACCCAGCGCGTGTTCTGTCCAATAGTGACCCAGCCGTGTGGTTAAGGTTGGGTTATTTTTTAACCCAGCAGTTTTTAGAGTGTTGAAAGGAAAACAAATTTGCAGAGTAAAAACAGAGTTTGTGTTGTTGAATCATATTTTTTTTCTAGTAGGCTACATCTTAAAATATAGAGTTTATGACAAATAAAAGTTCCAGATGGACAAACATTAAATGCAAAAACCAGTGTGAATAACAATATGTTAAAATAAACTAGAGAGTGGATACACAGATGTGGCCTATTTATGAATGAAATTCATGCATTTATTTGTCATTTAAACTGAAGAGTCCTGTATTATCCTGTCGCCCCCTCAAGTGGACAGCATGAAGTATTACGGCCTTCATTGCTCAGATAAGGCAAGTCAATGGATTTTTTGGGGAAGTAAGTCTGACCAGTTAGAAAAGATATAAGCGAGTCAGACCAGTCTTAAGGTCTGAGCTGAATTTGGTGAAGCATTAAAGTTTTAGGCGGAGTCAATTTCTTATAATAAAGAAAACTCAGATAAACATCGACCAATTCAGTATGTAATAAAATTGTATTAGTTTTATAATAAAACTAATAACATTTTAAAGGTATGCCGTGCTCTTCAACCGATATGATTTAATTAATCCCAAACCTGGTAATTTTGTCAGTATTAATGTACGTTCACTGATTCAAGCTTCTCTCTTTTCTGTCTCTTTCTTTTCATGTGAACTATGCTACACATGCTTGCATTCATAAATATAAACTTTATTTCTATTCAATTTTCAGAATTATTTATAGCCTACAGTGGCATATGTCACACACACACATATGTGTGTACATATGTCACATACGCCTACCTGCCTTTTGATGTAAATAAAAGACGAGAGTGGTACATGTTACGGACATATTATCATGGTACAGTTCAGCCTATTATTGATTTTTATTTCCACTTCCCTTTTATCCAAAGAGACGGAACTATTTGCACGGTATTTATCAATGGGAAATACATCATGCTAAAATAATCTGTCATATAGGCTAGGCTACTGTGGCTCACATTATTGGGGTCGGTTACAAGTCGCAGCAGCACGAATTACGTGACTAGCAACATATTTCTGCTTCAAATATTGTGCGTAGTTAACAGTGAGTGGTGGTTTCAGACATTATTTTATTAAAGTGCATTTGTCAGTGCCGCACTCGTACTGACTCTTATTCTGCCTGACAGAAAGAAAAGCTCGCAGCTTGCTGAAGGCGGAGCGTTTTGACCAATCAGATGAAAGCGGCGTTTCAGCACCGCCCACATGTGCAAATGAAATATCTAACCCATAAACCGATTTGTAAACCACTAACAAAAAAATCTCAAAATCTCAAAATCCCAAATCTCATTTTTCATTCTTTAAACTAAACTAAAAAACGAATAAACGAGCTGGTTTTCAGTTCTCGTTATTCCATTCCAAACAGGAAATCAAATGACCAAAAGATACACGGACCCACTAACAATGAACAGTTGTATTTTTATTAACTAACGTTAACAAACATTAATAAATACTGTAACACAATTAATGTATAGCTCATTGTTAGTTCATGTTAGTTAATACATTAACTAATGTTAACTAATGAACATTTAAACTTTACTATTGTAAAGTGTTACCAGAACATTTTTTAAATCTCTCTGTTTCGTGTTCATGCCATAATAAAGTTATCCCAATATCGTTTTAGAAAAACAGAGATCAATTAATATATATTTAAACGTTTAGAAATAATATTAAAATCAGTAGATAAGCGTGTTCATATAGTTCATGGAAGAATAAATAATGCAGATAAACAAATATTGTCTTAATTAACTTCCCAAAAATGTTCTGTGTAAGTTACACATGAGAGTTTTACAAACAGGTAATGGACGTACTACAACATGCAGAAGATAAATGTTGTCAGCCAGTTTAAAAAAAATACTAAAATGTATTTCAAATACATTTATTTTATGCTAAGTATACTACATTTACATATTTATGAACTTAATATAAAAAATACCCTGCAATTTTACTTTTGGTATCCTAAATTGGTATATGTAAAGTCTGCTAAATTGGAATAACTAACTAACTAACTAACTTTACTTAATGCACTTTAATTGTGCAGAAGTTGTGCTGAGGTCTAACTAAAGCTATACTTTTATGTATTTGATTGTGCTAAAGTGGAACTATTGCAAGTAGGCTATACTTTAAGTAGCCTACATTTTAAATATCTTGCATTTAAAGACTGATATTATACAGAGATCATACGATCCATATTAATAGTTATAGTAAAACACATTTTTGGCTTAATATTAAGAAATGTGCATTGTGCAATAAAGAAATACTCCAAACTTTAAGTATACTTAGTATGAAATAAATGTATTTTAAAAATATTTTGGTATATCCTAGGTTTTTTGTACTAGGGAAGGAGCATCGGAATTGAGTAAAGTGATTAATAAAACAGTCATTTACACTCGTTGGAAACGCTGGAATCTATTGAAGAGTTGAGAAATATTATATTTGGTATAAATCTGTTTTGTTTGTGTAGATGCCCTTTATAGAGTAAGTTTACATCACCTCTTCAAACACTGGTAACTGCTAATGATAAGATTTTGTTCACATTTTTTTTTTTTAGATCAAGCACTACAAGAAGATTTTTTTTCGGGGAGAAGAGAGACAAATCCACCACTCTTATCAACTTTAGTAAGATGTTAGTCAATTTTAACCGTTGCTTCTAAACCTCACATTGGGATTATATTATGTAGTTAAAAGTATTATTCTCATCATCAAAATTACATTTGTAAGTAATTTCCTCCACCAGTGAGAAATCTGAGTAACTTTTTATCCTTTTGTCTTTCTTCCTCTGAAGTGACACAAAGAAAGAGAACGCGTCACCATCATCAGTCCTTCATTTAGTTCACTGAAGAACATCAAGGAAAAGACCGTCAGATGTGTCATAACAGGATAAATGTGGCTGCAGGTAAAATTATTAGATGGTTTGTTTGATTTTAGTGTACAAATTGGCTTTTTTTTAAAGCTACAATTGTGTGATTTGACGTGTAGCCAAGTATGGTGTCCCCATACTCGAATTTATGTTCTTCATTTCACTCATTCAAGTGCACACACAGCAGTGAGTACTGAACACACACACACACACACACACACACAGTGAACACACACGGGAGTACTGGGCAGCCATTTTTGCTGCGGCGCCCGGGGAGCTTTTGGGAACCATTTATTCATGTTGTCTGAATGTACCAACATTTGCCATTATACAACAATTTAAATACTTTTAAAATACGTTTAAGATTGTTTAAAGGAATGGTAAAAATAAAATCTTTCTTTTTAAGGACTTCTCAGCCCACTCCACTCCACCCCAGTTCAGCCCAGATTGACCAAGGATCCAGCTGATTAATGGCAATTTGGTGGAGTATTCTTCTTTATCTGCTACATCGCAATTTCACTTCTGGTATGGACTCATTAACCTTTTGTGATCAGGGTTTGAAATGAACTTTTTTACCCACCGGCCAATTTGGCTATTACATTTTTAAGTGACCGGCCATTCAGAACTTCTACTAGCCAAAAAAAGAAAATAAGAAAATATATATACATAGACAAACACACACAGATAATAAAATTTGGATTTAATATATTAATTTCTTATTCAAACAAAATCCTGTCATCCAGACCTCTCCTCCCTTCGTCTTTCATCCTCATCACCAAAAATGTGTTTTAGGTGGACAGATCAATGCAGTACAAATAACATGTAGGATGTTGGAAAATAACAATGCCTTTTCTGTTAACCACATGCGTTTTAATCTTCGCTATTGCTTCAATGCAAATGAACAAGCACCGTTATTTGTTGCGTTGTGACGGGAATGTTCAAGTAAGCCATATATGCGTAGATTCTGCGCAATACGCTTTAATTTAATATCATGACTCACGAGTTGAGCATTTGCGCTAATTCTGCGCAGATTTGGCTTACACGAACTTCCCCAGCAAAGTGAGTAAACATACTAACACGTCCAATTGGCTAGTGATTTGACATTTTTCCCGCCACAGTTGATTTTTACCCGCATTTGCCGGGTTGGCGGGTGTTAATTTCAAACCCTGTTTGTGATGTGTGAGGTGTTTTGATTTAACTTTAATAGAATTTACTTAATACAATGTGTAGTTAGGATTCTGAATTTGTGTGTAACGTTTCTCTACATATCAGAAATATACGGAGCCACATATATTATCAGAAATTACAGCGGCATGATTAATTGTTAAAAGATTTTCATTTCGATTCAAATACCCACACTGCCACACAATATTTTCCTAAGTGACAACTATTTGTTTTAAACCTTTGACAAAAGTAAGATCACAGCGAACATTAAACACTAAACATTGGACGTTGGATAGACATGCAGATCATGTCTATATTGGGTCTGTCGGTCCATGACCAATTCTGGACATCTATTCGACGTCCAAACTAGGTCCACTATTTGGATGTCCAACCATGACCCAACTTGGACGTCATATTGACGTTCAACATTGGACCTTTGAACTGGGTAATTTTTTTAGATGTCATTTGGACGTCTATGACAGGTGCAGGAAATTTACATGATTACTATGTAATATTTTTATTTATTTACAAATATCAACATTGTTATTATCAACATGATTAATACATACAATATGATACATATGAATACAGATTATTTATAAATATTTAATAAGCTGTAGCTCAAACAGTAGAGCGTTGGTGCTTGTAACGATAAGATCACAGGTTCGATACCCAGGGAAAGCAAGGTGTGTGTGTGTGTGTGTGTGTGTGTGTGTGTGTGTGTGTGTGTGTGTGTGTGTGTGTGTGTGTGTGTGTGTGTGTGTGTGTGTGTGTGTGTGTGTGTGTGTGTGTGTGTTGTTTGGAAAAGACTTATCTAATAAAACACATGATCCACAGCAAGCCGATCCTTCCTTCTTGCACAAACGAACTTTTGTGGACGGACGTCAACATTAGAGGTGCGGAAGACGTCGAAAAAAGACGTCGCCTGGCGTTACAAAACAACCCCTTCAAAGGACCGAATTTGGACGTCCAAAAATTACATGAAAATGACGTCACTCCGACGACACATTGCGCAGTGGGTTCATATCTGCGTTGGTGCTGCCAGTAGCCACGTTTACATGGACACTTTTCAATCACAAACAGGCAGGCAGAGACTACATGAAGGAATAGATGGTGGAATCTTTTGGTACCTCGCGATTCCATTCAAATCGATTCTTGAGGTCACGATTCGATTCAAAATCGATTCGATATATGCATAGATTTGATAGTTTACTGTTTTGTGTTACTTTTCTTATTTGACTGCGGTAGAGAGTTTAATAGGTCTAGAAGGAGAATAAATTCTACTGAATTAAATGTGAACCTTGAAATTTATTTTATTTCCCCCCATTTTAGTCAACCCAGTATTCTAAAACAAATGCCCTATAAGCTGACTACACTCATTACACACAGTCTTCTGTATTAATGCAAGGCAGAACATTTTTTTTTATTTTTGATATTAAAAATAGGCACAAAGAAGCAAATTACAAACAAAATGACAAATACAATAGAAAAAAATATACCAATTAAATAAACAGGTATTTTTCAGGTACAGTAGCAGTATACTACAGTAGGGGTGGGCGATATGGCAAAAATGTCATATCACGATTTTTTCCAGGTAAATCATGATTCACGATTTTATCATCCATTTTTTTTCATGTTGGTTTTACTATTGTGCAAGTGACTGAGCATTACAGCTAAACTAATGTCCCTATTTTAAAAACAGGGCCTTTCAAGGAAACAAAATATAAAATAAAAAAGAATGGCAGACCAAAGTGTTGAAGATATTTTTTTTCCATTATTTTCTTTGTTATTAAACTAACCTGCAAACTAGTCGCTTTTCAGCGAAATTCAGAGTTTTCAGTCAAAATATGTCATCTATATGAATCGTGTAGATCCGATGAGGTTTTTTTTTTGGGTTGAGGAGTGAAGTTGCAAGCACTGTAATCTTCACAATAAAAATTGGAAATGGGCTAATTATGCTGGAGTGAGACCATAGACGTCTCGATCTTTTTTGGCGCTCTATTGTTGCGTGATAGTCACACACAGATTGCTGTAGCGCCTCATTTCAGAGCAAGCAAAAAGCAGCACATGAACCGATCACGTCTTCCGCTTTACAGCACAAAAAAATTAAATAATAATAAAAAAAAAAATCATTAATGAACACATGGCTCGACATTAGCGCTTGTCACAAGTCACAGACAAGTAGCTTAACACTTTAGTGACAAAAAATAAAAAAAATAACTGGGAAGCATAGAAACACAAGAATGATTTTGATTTTATTACATTCAATGTAAACAGCGATTGATAAGAGAGTGTATTTCTGGTGACAAAGTCGTGTTGAGGCTTGCACTGCCTTTGAGAGAGAGACATTCGTGGAGAATTCAAAACAAATGAGCATAACAGCGCACACAAGAAACTCACAGAAGAAACATACTGGGGTAAAAATTCTAAATGTTTTTATTTATTTATAACTTATGAAAACAAGTAAGTAACAACATGACTAAGGGAGCTGTTTTGCTGAATATTATCCCGATTGCAAATGTTACTTACATTTTAGACAAACAGTACTGACTCTTTGTTCTATTTCACCGACGAAAATGGTTCCAAAGTTAACCCTCATCCTTCCCTTGGATCACTTTGACACAAAAAACCCACTGTTTAATTTTTTAAAAATTGAGTGGTCATCGGAGGGGTCCAAGACCCTAGAACTTTTGTCGCACTTGAACCACGAATACACACAAAAGAAATTGAATGGATTCAACGAGTTTTGTGCTTAGTGACAAGTAACAAATCCTTCCCTCGCGGGTCAATTTGACCCCCTAGGAATGAATGGAATGTGAAGAATGTTTCAGTATACATAGAAAAACCTAAAAATGCTCAAAGTTCAAACTAAAAATGCTAAAACTTTTGCCCAAAAAATATTTTATAATGTCTACATGTGTATCTGAATGCATACTGAAGAAACTGACTTTAGGACCCAGCAGAACAGCTCATTTGCTCCAAATAAAGCTGTAAGCAGTTATTTTTTTCCACAAGAGGTCGGCAAAGACACACAATGTACGATATTTTGAGGTTAAATTGTGAGTTATTTGGAATTTAAGTTGAAAGAATGTGAGGAATGAAAATGCAAATCTAGGTAAATAAAATGGGTAAATAAAATTAAAAATAACAAAATGTCTCCAAAACAATTGCATTAACAATGATGCATACATTTAATTAGGTTTAAAAAAGCCCTTTATAAAAGAAAATAACACCCTGGGGTAAATATCACAAATATGCAGATTTAAGTATGTAAAAGCTGATAGAACACTGATGAGAATATTGCTTCAGAATAAACATATTTACACCACCAAAAATCCAAAAACCAAAAATACACACATAGTACATACAATTTGCTATGTACTGTATCTGATAGGCCCCAATTTAATCAATATCGAATCAAATTGTGAAATTTGTCTATGCCTAGCCCTACTGTAAATTAATTTTTTTCTTGAAGCAAATGTTGGCTGCCTTTTCACTTTATTTTTTTGTTTGTTTGTCAGAGTGCACCAGAATGCTTCGTTTACATGTTAAAATCACAAAAACGTTTTACTGGGGGACAATTCCCACAACCCCCCACAAGGATTTAATTCGGAAACATGTCACCTTTTTCACCACTTATGAATTTGCAGGTCTTATTAAAAAATAAGAACAAAGATACACATTAAATATACACTTAATATAAAAATAAAACACACTGTATGAATTATACATTGATTCTTATTAAAGCTATTATTAAAGTTCTCAGTCAAGATCAGTGAGTGATTTTTCTCTTTGTGTTCTGTTGTTTTATTAACATTAAAGGGATAGTTTCCCCAAAAATGAAAATTGTCATCGTTTACTCTCTCAAGTTTTTTAAACCCGAATAAGTTTCTTTCCTCTGTTGAAAATAAAAGTTATTTTGAAGAATGTGGGTAACCAAACAGTTGCTGGTCCCCACTGACTTCCATAGTATATTTTTTCCTGTTATGGAAGTCAATGGGGACCAGCAACAGTTTGGTTAGCCACATTCTTCAAAATAAATTATTTTGTGTTCAGCACAAGAAAGAAATTAATACAGGTTTGGAATTAGACGAGAGAGTAAATAATGACACAATTTTCATTTTTCACTTTTTTTCTTCTTTCGCACCTGTTTTAAGTCTATCTGGGTCTCGTCTACAATCGACATCCCCGAACGTCTCCAATCGACGTTAGTTTCCTGTATATGGGTCTCGTCTATAATCGACGTCCCCGTTCAATAATATCTATACTCTAGTGTGTCTCTTCATCGACGTCGGCAGAGTCCCCTAATCACGACTGAGAATCCCACCAGCAAAAAGAATACAACAGTTTAGAATAGGAGCATGGCAAAAATGACATGATACATTACATAATTTCCCTACAATTTGATTGGTTCTTCATATGCAAACCCTTCTGTTACTAGGTAGCTAAAAGCAACTTAGATCTCAAATTTAAAAAAAAATGGAAAAGTTTTGAAGTTCAGTTGATTACTCAATATGTCATGAGACTATTCTAGACTGTTATATTTTTGATGTTGTCTAGCCAGCATCTCAGAATTTTGTTCAAGTGTTAGAATGTTAGGCCTAAAGGAGAAGTAAGGTTAGATGTTAGAATTATGATTAGTTTGGAATACAGTTCACTATTTTTTTTATTAAAAAATCCATCACATATCCCTTTAAGGATAAGCGGCAGCATGTTTACTATTAGGCTACTGTCACTTTTAGACCGGCACGCATCTAAAATACACGTATTACACGCACCTGATTTTCTCTCAAATTTTTGCTTTCACTTTCACCAACCATGTTTATGTAAACCTTGTGTGTTGAGGCGTCAGAACTGCAACTGATAGAATGCACTGTAGCACGATACCACGATATTTCTTCAAAAGCAGATCAAGGAGACATTTTAATCGTCCACGATCAAAAATTGTGCGATATGCATTACAAACTTTTGTTTGTAAACGATTCATTGGACCATTTTTCCTGCCGGTGTTATTTCCTGCTCAAATGTTAATCTGGAGCCTTTCAAACTTAAAATAAAACTGCACATTGTAATTTCTGTAAGTTAAGTCTATTTAAGGCATTTGTCAGTAATAAAATGGGGGAAAATGTGAAAAACTGTGGTGCAGGTTGATTTAAAGTGTGCCCCTAAATTTTCTGGAGCCTAAAAGGTCCGTGTACTTTTTGATCATTTCATTTCCTGTTTGGAATGGAATAACGAGAAATGAAAACCAGTTCGTTTATTCGTTTTTTAGTTTAATTTAAAAAACGAAAAATGAGATTTTGGCTTGGTTTTTCATTTTTCGTTTGTGGTTTACAAATCAGTTTATGGGTTCGATATTTCATTTGCACACGTGGGCGGTGCTGAAACGCCCCTTTCACGCTACGAGCCTTTCTTCTGTCAGGCAGAATAAGAGTCAGTACGAGTGCGGCACTGACAAATGTACTTTAATAAAATAATGTCTGAAACCACCACTCACTGTTAACTACGCACAATATTTGAAGCAGAAATATGTTGCTGGTCACCTAATTCGTGCTGCTGCGACTTGCAAGCGACCCCAATAATGTGAGCCACAGTATATGACAGATTATTTTAGCATGATGTATTTCCCATTGATAAATACAGTGCAAATAGTTCCGTCTCTTTGGATAAAAGGGAAGCGGAAATAAAAATCAATAATAGGCTGAACTGTACCATGGTAATATGTCCGTAACATTTACCACTCTCGTCTTTTATTTACATAAAAAGGCAGGTAGGCTTGTGTGACATATGTAGGCTATAAATAATTTTGAAAATTGAATAGAAATAAAGTTTATATTTATGAATGTAAGCATGTGTAGTTCACATGAAAAGAAAGAGACAGAAAAGAGAGAAGCTAGAATCAGTGAACGTACATTAATACTTACAAAATTACCAGGTTTGAGATTAATTAAAATCATGTCGGTTGAAGAGCACGGCATACCTTTAAAATGTTATTAGTTTTATTATAAAACTAATACAATTTTATTAATACTGAATTGGTCGATGTTTCTCTGAGTTTTCTTTATTCTGTTAGCTTAAGAAAGCCAGCATATTTGAACATTATTATTATTATTATTATTATTATTATTATTTATTATTATTATGAGAAATTGACTCCGCCTTGAACTTTAATGCTTCACCAAACTCAGCTCAGACCTTCAGACTAGTCTGACTCGCTTATATCTTTTCTAACTGGTCAGACTTACTTTCCAAAAAATCCATTGACTTGCGTTATCTGAGCAATGAAGGCCGTAATACTTAATGCTGTCCACTAGAGGGGGCGACAGGATAATAAGTGTTTTCTACTCTCTTTCCCTGTTTGCATCAGTTAAATGCATATCACAAATAAATGCATGAATTTCATTCATAAATGAAATAATAGGCCATATCTGTGTATCCACTCTCTAGTTTATTTTAAGATATAGTTATTCACACTGGATTTAATGTTTGTCCATCTGGAACTTTTATTTGTCATCTATCTATCTATCTATCTATCTATCTATCTATCTATCTATCTATCTATCTATCTATCTATCTATCTATCTATCTATCTATCTATCTATCTATCTATCTATCTATCTATCTATCTATCTATCTGAGCTTCCTTTGAGAAAAATAGCAGACCACCTTTTTTAAACTGTTATTTAAAACGGTGGTCTGCTATATTTCACAAAGGAAGCCCATTTGTGCGGTTGTTGGCGTTATATGAGAAGGACATTCTGAATATGAGCCTACTGTAAAATTAGCTGGCTTAAAAATGCGGATTGATCAGTGCAGAGTTATTCCAGACGCCTCCCGGTGCTGTTCGTATTGGAATTGTGTAATCACAGATTATGAACAGATGTTTTCAGAGCTGGACAAACAACTTCCTTACTTGAGTGAAAGTACAGATACTACTGGTCAAATATTACTCCGTTACAAGTAAAAGTTGTAAGGACTGATTTTTACTGAAGTAATTTTTTTTTAAAGATTTAAAAAAGTACTCGTTTTTAAAAGTAGGCTACTTGAGCATCAAAAGTAAATGTCAATGCATTGTTTTATTATTGTTGCATTGTTGTGTGTATTACTTACAGTACCTTATGCCTCTGAATCTATGCCTGCCTTCCTACCCTCATATCAATATCACATTTATTTCTAGAACACAGTTCCAGTAGTAGGATTGAATGTGAGATTGAATAAGTCACTCAATAACGTCCACGATGGTTTCGGACACCCAAATGGCTGTTCCCTCAAATAGTGCCATATTTAAAGTTTTTTGGTTTTTAGTATGAATATGTTAGCCTTACTGTTATCTATAAGCTAGTGTGCGCCAAAACAATGACAAAATTCGCATTTAGAAGACCAAACCCAACGTTGAAAATGACAATCAGTTTCAAGTACAGTAAAATCAAGTAAAGTACAGATACTCAAAAAGTGTACTTAAGTACAGTACTCAAGTAAATGTACTTTGTTACTGTCCACCTCTGGATGTTTTACACAACAAGGATATATTCCCATTGGGTTGTTGGGTTTTCATGTTTAATGGGAACTTTAGACATAATGATTTTTATACTGTACAAACTGTTATCCCCTAACTCTAATGTAACAGTTATGGGTAGGTCATCTACGGCCATCTAATGTTACGGACATATTACCATGGTACAGTTCCCTATTATTGATTTTTTATTTCCACTTCCCTTTTATCCAAAGAAATATTTGAACTATTTGCACTGTATTTATCAATGGGAAATACATCATGCTAAAATAATCTGTCATATAGGCTACTGTGGCTCACATTATTGGGGTCGCTTGCAAGTAGCAGCAGCACGAATTACGTGACCAGCAACATATTTCTGCTTCAAATATTGTGCGTAGTTAACAGTGAGTGGTGGTTTCAGACATTATTTTATTAAAGTACATTTGTCAGTACCGCACGCGTACTGACTCTTATTCTGCCTGACAGAAGAAAGGCTCGTAGCTTACTGAAGGCGGAGCGTTTTGACCAATCAGATGAAAGGGGCGTTTCAGCACCGCCCACGTGTGCAAATGAAATATCGAACCCATAAACCGATTTGTAAACCACAAACGAAAAATGAAAAACCGAGCCAAAATCAAATTTTTCGTTTTTTAAACTAAACTAAAAAACGAATAAATGAGCTGGTTTTCATTTCTCGTTATTCCATTCCAAACAGGAAATGAAATGATCAAAAAGTACACGGACCCTAAAAGTCTGGAGCCTTATACATGACATAGGATACACCAGTGGGAATACTTATAACATGTCCACTCATTTACGCCGACATCACCCCAGTGTATCAATAACTGGAACTAGACGAAAACAAGGAGAAACACACACGCTACATATAGCTACCCGCAGCATTTAGTGGACACTCTCATCTTTCTGAAAAGAAACCTTACAAATTGAGTAAAAGCACACTGAGTTCCATATAAAACAAATATTGTGTATAACTACTGCAATATTACATTTCATTTTTTTTATAAGGAGCTGTTTTTGTTTTATATGCTGCTAAAATGACACCCCAGAAAATGGGTCAAGTATAGCTCTATCATTGTTCAAAGTAAAAAAAAAAAAAATCATACTTTATGATGTTAGTTTAAATAAATAAAAAATATTGAAAAATCAAGGAAATTTCTCTGGCATTTCTTTCTTTTTGTTGTATCGAAAACGTACCGAACTGTGACACCACTGTCGTATCGAACCAAACCATGAATTTTGTGAACCGTTACACCCCTACAAAAAACAACACAACATACAATCCATGTCCCTTCTTCTCTGAGGTGAATATATCTGTTGAATATATCCGGTCCAAAGATATTTAACTCAGTGAAGAACGTTCCTTCCCCTCCACTTTTTTGGGGAGATTTCTAGGCATTGTAATTCATGTTGTGTATTTACTTAACGAATTAATGAAATAATGAATCACTTGGCCTAGCCTACTACAGATTGCTATGGAATAGAGTTACTGATTGACTGCAGCAAATCTGTTATGCGGCAAATCAGGACCAAAGTTTACACAGTACCTTTAACTTATTTAATTCACTGTTTATCAGACAGTTTTTAAGGTAAATCTTCATATCTCTTAGTAATTTATTTTTATTTTTATGATATATAAATAACTTGTATCATCTAACATTAAAATTAAGTCAAAATTTATATTAAAATCAACAACATTCTTAACACGCAACAGTTGGAGGAGTCCAGAAGGTAAATACAATTGCAAACTCCTTTTTAAAAAGTTTTAGTATTTATAAAACATATTTGGGAGGTAAATAGTGTTTGTATAATCTAAAAAAAAAAAAAAAAAAACGTATCTTGGTTGTCTTATGAAGGTTAGATAGTTTAGTAGGGATTGGTTTCTGCCACTAGAGGGCGCTCGTGCAACTGAAGCGATGATACACATCCGAGTCAAGGAGACAAAGAAGTGAGTGAAGGAAGGGAAAATTAACATGGAACACAGCCTTTCATTCTGCTATACATCTGCTGTGTTTCAGACTGTAAGTACATTCATTTTTATCATTTAATAGGAGAAATCTAATTCCAAACTACTGAACGAGTCTGTTCATTTAGTGAATCACTCAGAAATTAATTCAAATGAACCGACTGATGTTGTACATCACCCTCATGAAACGTAAACTCGTTATACACTGACTGTTTTGTCACATTACAATTAGCTGCTAGTGAAGTTGTGTTTTCATTTTATGTAATGAACAAATGAAAACTGGTAAACAGACTTTTTTTTATGATAAATGATATCTAATATAAAAGAGCAACATAAAAAATCAGCTAGATGAGTTGAATTGTTTCTAAACAGTTGTTTGAGCAAAACACTTAAAGCTGGTTAATTGAGAGCGAGTGTAAGTGTGATGAGCATCTGCTAAATGAGCAACAGCAACCATAATTCACACCTAGCCGTTCATTAGAGTTTAAATGCTGGGGAATATTCCCATCTTCCCACAGGAGAAAAGAAGCAATCAGGAGGAATTATTCCAGGAGAAACTACTGATATACTGTAAAGATGGAGTTTGAGGAGAAACCCACTATTGTAAAGATGGAGTTTGAGGAGAAACCCACTATTGTAAAGATGGAGTTTGAGGAGGAACCCTGTCGAATAAAAGATGAAGAGACAGAGGAACAAACAGGTTGGTTGAGGAACATTAAGGTGAAAACTGACATATAATAATACATCTGAAACCTCATAGACCTACTTAAATTTTAAAAACCTAACACCCATGTGATTTGTGTGAGCGCTGTGTGAAGAGTGTAAAATTTTTCTATTCACAATTGTTTTGCAGCGTTGTGTTGTAGCCTATCACAGACGTTTGCTGAGCAAGTGAACGCAATTGCCAGTCAGAGGCGTCTAAGTTAGTCAGAAATTCAGAATCTGCTCAATAGACTAGAAATAGACTAGAAAATTCAGAATCTGCTCAATAGATAGAGCAGCGTCATGACAGGCATGAAAGCAAGGCTGTTCTATATGAGGAGCATGGGCGGCGCTAGGGTGGGGCTAGCAGGTGCATCAGCACCGCCAAGAAAGACCAAAGCACCCTGATAGCACCCCCAAAAATAATTTCTGGAAGCAGTTATATTCAGGCTGTATTCTATGGAAGCCCTGAACCGCATCGTGAAGAAGAAAAAAAGAAAACATATCTTGTTATTTTGAGATATTGAGTCATTATTTCAACAAAATATCTCGTTATTTCGACATAATATCTTATTTCGACATAACTCATTATTTCGACATAATAAGGGGACATTCTCATCTGCGTTCTTATAATGATTTTCTATGGGAGGAAAATGCTTAACGTGTAATTAAAGCCACAGTATGGAATTTTTCTCCACTAGGGGTCGCTAACCTCTTTACAATAACAAAGGCGTAGTTTGATGACGCAACACATGCTAAGAATTATGGATGTTGTCGTCAACGTCAAGCCGACCGATCTAATAATGTTTATGGTTGACTGAATACATCGATGCTTTTATCATGACTGTGATATGAAGCAGTTCGGGATTGCTAAGAGACAGCTATCAGCTCCACACGTGACGCGAGTCCCGCGGATATAAAAGGAATATGGACATTTCATTCTACCGAACTACACGCAAGTGCAGAATTACAACTCACAGGTCAGTTTATTAGACAAATTAAACTTGTGAGGTAACGCAGCGCTGTTTCATTGGTCTAACATTAGCCTACACTAGCACACTAAACTGCATTTAAATGTGTTGAAATGTATGTGTTAGTTTGTCTGTATGAGACTAGCAGTAAGCTAGATCAACATTAGAATAACATACAGATCATATTCTAACATTTTATCATTGTTGAACTATATAACATTGATTAGTTTTATGTAAATGTGCTCACCTGTTTAATAAAGTACATGTAGAAGCGGTCGAAGTCTCGGACGTGGAGCTCTCGTTTATATACTGTCTATGGGAGCTCTAGGCATCTCGAAAACACCGCGCTGATATTGATTCTCGTTTTAGTTCTCCTTTTTTATCCAAAGTCTGCTTGCCATGGTCCGTAATGTTTGAACGAAACAACAACAGCGTGCAAATAGACATTGCAAACTCCACAGTTGTCTGCGTCTGTCGCTTTGGTTAATCAGAGGGCTCTGCTCATAGCTCTGGTTACCATGGCAGTACGAGCGGAAACCATAGGCGGAAACCAGGGATAACGCGGATATGACGCCATTGACTGCGACAAAACGGAAATAAAGAAACGTGCCGTGTCTAAAAATTAAATTAAAATTTCTCCTAGTTTGAAAGTTGTTGGAAACAGTCGGGATAATGTAAGTACACAACTAAAAAAAATATATAACATAGATATAGTGATTTTTGCTGATTTTAAAGCAAAAAAGTTACATATTGTGCCTTTAAATGTGTTGCGTTTATTTGCTTGGCCCATCTGATTTTAGCCTACTTTATTATGATTTTAGTATCATAATGATTAATAAATGCACGCGCAATTTGCTTGGCCCATCTGATTTTAGCCTACTTTATTAGGAGCCAAGCACCGAAGCTGCGGAGGCACCTATTGTATCTGTTCCATTTCTTATTATTATTCTTCCGCCATGGGAGTCTATGGCAGCCCATAGAACCGATTGCGGGAAAGTTGTTTTGGTTTGACATTCTGATTCCAGAATTCCAACATTAAATACACCAATTTTGGTGTTTCTAAGTCATTCCCTCTAGCGCCACCACCTGTCCAAAGTTTCACCTTTATTTTTCTAATAACTTTTGAACCGTAAGGCCAATCAACAAAATTCTTTTTTCCTCTGATTCCTGAGCTCATGTCGATTCGATTGCACCCTATGACTTCATTTTCCGTAATAAAAATATGGCCGCCATTTTGAATCATTCGAAAAAGCTACTTTTTCGAACTCGTCCTAGACGGTTTTTCCGATTTACACGAAAATCGAACCAGATCATCTTCAGGCAGTGCTGACAAAAAGTTATGGAATTCAAATTGATTCATCAAACCTTTTTCAATAAACGCACAAACAAATTTTATGTAGCGCTTGCGAAAACAGTCGTAGGGCTGTATCTCCGCAACGCTTTATCGGATTCAGACC
This sequence comes from Vimba vimba, assembly GCA_022828995.1. NCBI lineage: Eukaryota > Metazoa > Chordata > Actinopteri > Cypriniformes > Leuciscidae > Vimba > Vimba vimba. The sequence continues at coordinate 21,305,638 of CM040821.1, read as the reverse complement.
AAACTTGGTACATGTCATCACAAGCATGACCTGAGGCAACATGCTGCGTTTCGGTGCAGCGCCACCTACTGGTCTGGAGATATGAAAAATTTTGCTTATAACTTCTGAACAGTTTGTCCAAAATTCAGAAAATTGGTCTCGTTAGATTCAGGGTAACATGCCGATTCGAATGATATCCAATTTTACCATATCGGCCATTTTGACTGTCGGCCATTTTGAATTATGTGCTAAAATGCTGTATTTTAAGAATGCATGAACGAATTGTTACGAAACTTGGTATGGGTCATCAGCACGATGTCCTGAAGGAGCGTGAGAAGTTTCGAAACAGCGCCACCTAGTGGTGAATTTTTTTTTCCAAATGCTTATAACTTTGGGTGTGATCGAATTATTTTCACGAAACTCATCTCATTCGACTCCTGAATCGTTGCCGAGTCCAACGATACCAAACATGCTAGGTTTCGCCTTTACGGTTTGTGTAGCGTTGTGATTTAGCGCTTAAAAAACATTAGGCGATATCTTTGAAACCGTTTGTCCGATCGAGACGAAACCACCGTCAGAAGTTTGGAATCATAGTTTATTAACTAAATACCAATGCCCAAATGCGAAAATATTGATAGTAAGGGGTAGTAAAATTCAATCAAAGTCATGTGTCAGTCATTTTTTACGTGTTTTTGCATATAAATGTCTATAACTCTGAAGTGAATTGAGATATTTTCACCAAAATTGACACACATATGTATGGGCTCACTCTGAGGACACATAAAAAAAATTGTGGGACTGAGCCTCTTGGTGGCGCTATAATAGAACAAAACATGAAATTCCCATTGACTTCAATACAGTTTTGTGAAATAAAATGCTATACTAAACAAATGCATTGATGTAATATTACAAAACTCAGAATGTGCCTTCAGCACCATCCCCTGAAGGTACTCAAAATATTTTGAAACAGCGCCACCTAGTGGTCAAAAGTTATAACAAAATTTCCAAAAAGGCTAATAACTTTTGAATACATCTGGCTATTGAAATGCCACTGGTCTTAATAGATTCCTTGGGTCAAGCCGAGAACATAGATACCAAGTTTTCCTTATTTGGCCGAACTTCCTGTCCGCCATCTTGATTTTCAGTCAAAACCTACTTTTTCGAACTCCTCCTAGACCGTTTGTCCGATTTTCACCAAAATTGAATCGTATCATCTCCAGACCGTGCCGACTAAAAGTTATGGATTTCGTGTCGATAGACGAAACCGTTTTCGTATAGCGCAGCAGCAAAGTTGAGGCATGATGCTAATAGCACTATTCAGGCTTTATCTCTGCAATGCCTTGACATATTAACACCAAATTTTGTAGGTGTCATTGTCACTTCACTCTGACCACATCACATCAGTTTTGTAACTGCGCCACCTATTGGTCGAAAGTGATAATCCATAAAATCATATTTTTAATTATTGTTTCTATGATTTTTCAGGCATTTTGCTTAAAATCCTCTTTAAAGTCTTTAATTGCTCATTGTTGCAGTTGGTCTGACACTTTCAGACATGTTGGCATGTCTTCTCGTCTTATTCTGCTTGGCCCCGGTAATTGCTGCTTGCAGCTATATTTATGATTTTAGTATCATAATGATTAATAAATGCACGCGCAATTATCCGTGAACTTGATAAATGTTGCAGATATGTCTTACTATGCACAAACAAATGCCTTTCAACTTATGTGTGCAAAATTCTGAATTAAATTAATGTGCATTAATTTGTACAAATAGAGAGTCTGTAGGCCTACTATACGTGTTGTATCCATTAAATAAGCGCATTTAGTTTCATATTTGTTAAAATATTATAATGTTATTTTTTTTCCATCTATGTTGATTATGAAAAGTGAACAGCATGAGTAAGATAGGATGCACAATATATCGGGAGACATTGAGTGGGTCAGACATGATTTTGACCACTTCATTAAGTTTTAGGTAACACTTTATTTAGTGTCCTTGTTACATGTACTTACCGTAGTAATAACAGTAAATTATGCATAATTACACGCAACTAACCCTCAACCAAACACTAATCCTACCCTAACCCTATAGTAAGTACATGTAGTTAATTAATATTACTCAGTACTTAAATATATAATTACACTGTAACACTGACACCTTAAAATAAAGTGTAACCAAGTTTTGTTTTGTAGAAAACCTTTCTTTAAAGTGAATTTTGTTTTGTATAAATTGTATCTTAATTTTAATAAATTTTTCATCAACTAATTGCCTGGATCTAATAAATAAGAAGCAAATATAGCAGACAATATAATCATGACATGGAGGAGCCAGCGCGGTCACTTGCATTGCACATGAACTGGAGCGCAACTGAAACTCAGCGTATGCCTCACAGACATGAGAAATATAGAAAGCTTTAAATGTCTTTAAACAAAACAATTCAAAACGAAAAGAAATAGGCTACTCTCTGATTATATAATCCATCATGTGCATTTCTCTCTAGTTTATTAATAAAAATCAATACACGCGTGTCACCGGATCTACAAATGCACATCTTGCTGGTTGCACGCACACATATTATGTCGAAATAACGAGATATTATGTTGAAATAACATTATTAATAATAATAAATCTTTAAGAATATTTGATGCTGAATCTTGTGCTTGTTCAAATTAATAAAATTAAAACTTTAATTGTGCTAATTAAAATAATTGAATATTAAATATTGAGTGGCCAAGTTTTGCTCATTTATTAATAGTATATATATATAGCTATAGCAGCTCCCCCTGTCAATGATCTAGCACCTGCGTTAAAAATTCTCTGGCGCCGCCCCTGATGAGGAGGCTGCAGACCTGGAGCAGGCAGATAAAAGTCCCAGGCAGTTTTACGCCCCCTGTTTTTCTTGGTGTGTCCAGTAGAGGGAGGCAGTACAGAGGTGACTTGTACACGACTATAAGTCGCTCCGGAGTATAAGTCGCATCAGTCAAAAAATGCGTCATGAAGAGGAAAAAAACATATATAAGTCGCACTGGACTATAAGTCGCATTTATTTATAAATTTATTTCACAAAATCCAAGACCAAGAACAGACATTTAATATGGAAAGGCAAGTTATTCAACTACACAGTAGCACACAGAACAACAGGCTGAGTAGGTATCCGGTATGTTAACACAACACATTAACAGTTATTCAGCTACACAATAACGATAGCATAAAGAACATGTACCTGGGAGGCTGAATAGGCTAAATTAATATAAGCCAGCGAGTCCAACAAGCAAGTTACCAGTAAACAAGTTCACCAATCTCCCGCAATCTCATTCCACATCACTGAATCCACTGAATTTTCTTCATCCTTGGTGTCGCTTCTGAACAACTCTGCCATAGAGCGCCCTCTCACGGCTGTAGACGGTAATGTTTTCATCTCAGTCTGAATTAATTTTGATATATAAGTCGCACCTGACTATAAGTCGCAGGACCAGCCAAACTATGAAAAAAAGTGTGACTTATAGTCCGGAAAATACGGTACTTGAGTAAGTGTCAATAGAAATCCCGCTTAAAGGGATAGTTCACCCAAAAAATGAAAATTAGCCCATGATTTACTCAACCTGAAGCCATCCTAGGTGTATATGACATTGTTCTTTCAGACGAATACAATTGGAGTTATCCGTGTGGAGCACTTTAATCACGAATAGATGTGCTTTAATGGACTTCCAAAGTCATCCAGCCATTCACTCCCATTATTAAGCTAGGAAGAGCCAGGATATATTTTAATATAACTCTTGATTGTATTCGTCTGAAAGAAGAATGTCATATACACCTGGATGACTTCAGGGTGAGTAAATCATGGGCTAATTTTCATTTTTCGGGTGAACTATCTCTTTAATATAATAAAACTCTTATTGTGTCACGAAATGTAGTTTTCAGGCGAGAATGTAGTTATTTAAAGCTCAAATTTGTGGTTTATTTATAAAGATAGCACCTATTTGAAAATTTTACCTGACGTTTTCTGAGTTATGAGATCCAGGCGATCACCGGATGCTCAGCGCTCATTAACACCACCTTGAACAGCCTTACCTCGGCTAGTCCTTCTGACATTTGCATCACTATAATATAGCAGACAATATAATCATGACATGGAGGAGCCAGCGCGGTCACTTGCATTGCACATGAACTGGAGCGCAACTGAAACTCAGCGTATGCCTCACAGACATGAGAAATATAGAAAGCTTTAAATGTCTTTAAACAAAACAATTCAAAACGAAAAGAAATAGGCTACTCTCTGATTATATAATCCATCATGTGCATTTCTCTCTATAGGCGCGTTCACTACAGAGATGGCGATCGTCAACTTCATCTTTGCAGCCGACACTGACATTTGCCGTCTGTAATTAAACATGAGATATATCTACAGATATTTTAATCCGCAGTGTAGATCAGTACACTGTCTATCTGATATCTTAATATAACGTTACATTTAAATTCACAAAAAACACTTATTTAGTCAACGTCTATGGATGGGACGGTGATTAATATGCAAGTCGAGCGTCGATTTAATGATGTTATTTCGCCGTATATCCTCCTGCCCCTTCTGGACACACCAGGAACAACAGGGGCGTAAAACTGCCTTGGCCGTATAACTGACTGCTCCTGCCTGCAGCCTCCCCATGAAAGGGATAGACTTGCTGTTTTCAATGGCATCCGCTGTAAAAAGCTGTATAAAGCTCTTAGATCACTTATAATTTTCCACAGCTCATATAGTCTGGAGTTTTTTGTCTACTGATATTTCTTGGAAAGATATTTTTGCAGTGCTTCATCAGCAGAACAATCCAAAAAAAACACATTAAATAACAGTACAAACCTTAAAAATACAAAGCAGTACAAAGCTGGCGCTGCTGTGAATAAGGTCAATTTGCCAGAGTTTGTGCTCTGCATGTGAAATCGTTTTGTATAACCAACAAAGTATAAATACTGTAATTTAAGAGATTCATTGTGCGATATAGACAGATGTTCTGATTATAACGGCCGTTCACTCAGTCAGAGAGACTGCGCTGTGGCTGAGCTAAAGTTTCAGCTTCATTGTTTATAAAGGGAGGAAGTGTTCTTTGCTTTCAGCCTATAATTAATAATTAACCCATTTATAATTGTAATTAATTTTATTCAAATTATGAATGAATTAATTATATAGGCTTATTTTTTATAAATCTAAAAGTGTGATGTTTGACACTGTGAATCGTATGTTTCTTTGTTTTTGATTTTATTAACTTTTCCATTATGTTTTAAATGCAGTATTTACTTTGAGCAATATTTGAAGACTAAATGCTAATATTTTAATGTATCAATTATATCTAATAATTAATAGCATTAATAATGAACTAATTTCATTTATTTACTGGTATTGGTACTGACTACCAAAATGTTGCCATCATAGTTCATTTTTTCTCTAATATGTCCTCCTTTAATTGAATTATTGTAATTTCATTTAGATCCTATGGATGTGAATGTTTTAAAACATGAGTTTCGAAGACCTCATTTCACAAATGAAGATGGAAACATAATTTCACAGACTAAAAAAAAATTCATGCAGAAAAGTGCTGGAAAAACTGGAGTCAAAGGATCTTTTACCTGTTCTGAGTGTGGAAAGTGTTTCACAGATAAATCAAACCTTAACAAACACATGAGAATTCACACTGGAGAGAGGCCTCATACATGCTCTCAGTGTGGAAAGGGTTTCATAAAAAAAGGAAGCTTAAATGTGCACATGAGAATTCACACTGGAGAAAAACCGTTCACATGCACTCAATGTGGAAAGAGTTTCACTCTGAAAAGTGTTCTTAAAGAGCATCTGCACTTTCACTCTGGAGTGAAGTCGTTCAGATGTGATCAGTGTGATAAAACATTTGCTCTGGAATCCAACTTGAGAAAACACCTTAACGTTCATGCTGCTGTGAAGCCTCATGTTTGCTCTTTTTGTGGAAAGAGTTTTTCACTACTGCAACATCTAAAAGTGCACCAGCGTATTCATACTGGTGTGAGACCTTATATGTGCTTTGACTGTGGGACGACCTTTATTTCATCCAGCAATTTAAAAACACACCAGAGAATTCATACTGGAGAGAAACCGTACAAGTGCTCACACTGTGGAAAGAGTTTCGCTCAGTCAGGACAGCTGAAAGATCATGAGAGAGTTCATACTGGAGAGAAGCCGCACCAGTGCTCTACGTGTGGAAAGAGTTTCGCCCAATTTTCTAGTCTACACTATCATAAGAATAAGAAAAAGCATTGCCTGAAATTTCCTAAGTGAGCAAATGTTCATGTTCAGATCCATCACTCACAAATAATATACTTACAAGTAAAGTTGGGGTACTTGAACTCGGACTCAAGTCCAATTTTGAACGAACTTCGGATTTGACTTGGACATTTTTGACTCAGAAAACATTCCTAGTACAATCAAGTCTGCATCATGTGTAATATGAAAAGAAATATAGCATAAAAAGAAAAATAGCATAACATTAAAATAAATGAATTAATGTCTCCCCTCCTGTCATTTTTTTGCACCACACCAGTTGTGAGCAGTAGCATCTTCACATGCTTGCAGACAAAACACACATCGCATACACTCAATGCGTGGCTAGGACGATGTCTTCAAAGTCAGCAATCATTTATTTTGCTTATGAAAATCATAAGGAATTTATTTGCAAGACATCCGGCGAAAAATAAGCACTCTGCGTATTCAGGCGACATTGAAATGGTTCTTTTAACATTCATATAGATAATGTCAGTAATGCAAGAACGTGAATTTTTTATTTATTTTGTCCGGATAGTTTTGGTATGCAGCAATTTACTAACTTGCCCACTCATTCTAAAGTCACATCCTCAATCTAATTTGTTTTGGCTTAATTCCTTATAATTGTACTGTTTCTGACTAGTCCATCAGATCATCTGCTGCGTCTTTTTGTGCCCAGCTGACAGTCTTCAAGGTTAACCCATATCGCTCTATCACAATACTGAACATCAGTACATTTACATGCACCCTCATAATGGCCCTCATTTATCAATCTTGCGTAGAAACGGGCGTATATATTGGCGTAAGATTATGCTTACACTCCTCTCGTCGCCTGATTTATGAAGCTGTGTGTACCTTTGAAATTCTGGTGTACGCAATACCTGCCCTTGATAAATGCCGCGGCTGAAAACGATCGTCATTAGAATAACACGCCCCTAATATATTCAAGTCTCCGCTTCCCCCACGCCCACATTTTACGCCATGGACACACGGAATACGGCAAAGAAGAGAAACTTCTTTGAGAAAGAGAAAGCGAAACCAGGGAAGTGGAAAGAAACAAAATTGATTTCTAGATTTTTATTATTAATGACACTTATTGTTATTTAGAAGAAGAATGTCGTTATTATTATTTGTATTATTATTATTATTTAAAAGAAGAAGAATGGCATTTTTATTATTTTGTCAGTCTGAATTATTTTTTTGGTCATTGAAAGCCTTTCATTACTAAACCCAGTCCGTGCGCACCTGCCGGGCCTAACCATCGTTTCAAAGAATAGTACAACGGCGAGCACGTCGAGTATAAACGCCTTGTCCGTTTGGGGAGGTGCGCGCGCAGTCTGCGGAGACAGGCGAAAGTATAAACAAGGCTTGAAACGTCAGGTAAAGCGCACAGGCTCGCAACTTAAGGAATACATATGCCTACAATTCAAATGCTTTGGTAAAGTCACACAAATTAAACATTGAAGTCCATGTTGCACAAAAATAAACACTGAAGTTTATAATTACTATGTTGTTGTTTTTTTTACAGTGGGTCATAATATATTATATCTTTTAGTTTGTCAGTGCGTTTTGTGGTGTTAGGAATTGTTTTTTTGCGCATTCCCGCACTCAAAACGTGCGTACACCACCTCCTGAGCTGGCGTAGGATTTGAGCGTGCCGTACGCCAACGTCCATATTGATAAATCTCAAAGTCAACGTGGTTTTGGGTGTACGCCAGGTGTACGCTGGAAATTTGGTGTACGCACTTTTGATAAATGAGGGCCAATGTGATTATAATGTGATTTTGGGAATATTGCGATTAAACTTTACCTCATGTAAACGCAATACTTAAATCAAACTAATGCGATTAAGCTCATAATCATTGTAACTATAGGCTATTTGCATTAAACTATGTGTTGTATGCCGAATTTAATCGGAATAAGCAGGCATGTAAACACCTTAAAGGGATAGTACACCCAAAAATTTAAATTAGCTTATGATTTACTCACCCTTAATTCATCCTAGGTGTATATGACATTCTTTTTTCAGACATTATATTAAAAATGTCCTGACTCCAAGTTTTGTAATGGCAGTGAATGGCTGTTTCTGTTTTGAAGTCCATAAAAGTGCATCTATCCATCATAAAAGTGTATCTATCCATCATAAAAGTGTATCTATCCATCATAAAAGTGCTCCACATGGCTCTGGGGGGTTAATAAAGGCCTTCTGAAGTGAAGCGAAGTGGTGAGTTTGTGTAAGAAAAATATCCATATTTAAAATTTTATAAAGTAAAATAACTAGCTTCCTGCCAACTGAACATACAGATTCGACTTAAGTCTAAGCGCAACTTATGCGAGTAATGCGACGTACTGCTGATATTTACGCTACGCCATGATGCACTACGTTACTTCTGACGCCACAGCGCAAGTAAACTGCGTATGGCCGTTAGGCAGGAGGCTAGAATTTTACCTTGTAACGTGTTAAATATGAATATTTTTCTTACACAAACTCATTGCTTAGCTTCAGAAGGCCTTTGTTAACCCCCCAAGGCACTTTAATGATAGATTTTTTATTTTATTTTATTTTATTTATGGACTTAAAAGTGCTTTTAACAGAAACGGCCATTCACTGCCATTATTAAGCTCGGAAGAGCCAGGACATTTTTTTAAATATAATGTCTGAAAGAAGAATGTCATATACACCTAGGATGACTTGAGGGTGAGTAAATCATGGGCTTATTTTAATTTTTGGGTGAACTATCCCTTTAAATATGCCATTCTCATTAATGGAGTTCATTACCGAGAAGTTACAACATTTTCTTTTATATTCTAATAAATATAAATATTTGTAGTGGATGCAATGCTTTTGAACATTTTTCCTGTGGCATGCTTTAATGTTTTAACTACAGCGAGGTTTGCTTAGCGCTAGATAATAGCAGAACAGATAATAGTGCAAATAATGATCAATAATGCACAATAAGGCTTATCTATTTACATTGAAAATATAAAGCTATTAAAAATACTATTTGGCAGGTGGAAAAGATTGAGAAAAACTCTCTGAAATGTATTTTATACTATTAGAATTATTTATTTAAAAACAAGGCAAGGATTTTTAGCAATGTAATGTGACGTATCTCATATTTTCCTAATGTCTTGTACCGTTAAACATGGTATCACGTGGATGAATATACATATGCAAATGATAGGCAGATGAGGATATGCATAGTAAAACTAGGCATTGTAAGCCATTTTTGGCTTTTGGCGCACGTACACTTTTAGTAAGGATGCTATGCAGTTTTAGAAGACCTGCACACAAACTGCTCGATCTCCAAAATGTTTTTACGCATGGGTCAGTTTGGCGACACTGATGGTGAGCTGAGGGACTGACTGCAGATGAAGGAAAACCACTTTAAATCTAAATTATGAGTCCTAATCATGAATACTAGTCCAGTCATTTTAAGCCAAAATGGGGGTCAGTAAAATACTTAATGTTAAGGTCTGAATGTAACCCATTTAGGCTACCCATGAGCATTAATACATAGAGGCAGGAAGAAGTACTTTAAATCAGCCTTTATTAATTTTTAAGAGATTGGGTTTGGGGCTGGGTCTGTGGGACTGTTTCTGGGGGACGAGTCTGAGGGAAGAACAGGAGACAATGGTAAGGAGAATGCTGAAGACAAAAGGTAGGTAAAATAAAAAGTGAACCCCCAGAAACAGTCCCACGGACCCAGCCCCAAACCCCATCTCAGCAATAATAATTAATAAAGGCTGGTTTCTAAAGTACTTCTTCCTGCCTCTATGTATTAATGCTCATGGGTAGCCTAAATCTGTTACATTCAGACCTTAACATTAAGTATTTTACTGTTATATGTCAGCAAGATTCAACAAGACATTTTCACCTGGCTATACCCAATGTTTAGATCTGTTGTGATATTTATGCAAATTAGCACATACATAATTAGATTATGCACCGTTTGTCCATGTTAACAAAAAATTTCAAAAAACTTGTAATACATTTTTTGTTTGTCTTGATTTAAGAAATCAACTCAGTAATTTTCATGGTGATATCTAAAGGTTAAAATTTTTACCCTATTCACGTAAGAAAAAGAATGAATAGGCGTATGAATAGGCTATATTTGGGTCTTTTTCGAAACTTTCCCCTAATGGGATTCTTCGGGGCTTTTTTTTCCTTACTCAGGACATATTGATACAAAATCAGTTGAGTTTGCTTCTGTTGCAATTTGTTCAACCTTTTTTCATAAAATGACTGGACTATACAGGGCATGTTCACAATAACAGTTTAAATAAATAAAATAATTATTTAAACTATGTTTTACATCTGATATACACATTTAGATTAAATATGCTATTCTCATTAATGGAGTTAAGCACTTAAGTGACATGAAATCATTACAGAGAAGTTAACATTTTTTTTTATATTTTAATAAATAGAAATATTTGTAGTGGATGCGATGCTTTTGAACATTTTTCCTGTGACATGCTGTTTTAACTACAGCAAGGATTGCTTTGTGTATAATAATAGCAGAACGCATGGCCTGAGAAAATATTTTCACGCAAATAATGATAAATAATGCACAATAAGGCCTATCCCAATAAAAAAAAAAAAAAAATATATATATATATATACGGTATATAGTATATATAAACAGTGTTAACAAACATTTCATATACAATATTATTGAACACGTTTGTAGGTCTATATTGTATCATTTATCTTTGTAGCCTTAAGTTGATTTTCTGTATACTGTATGTTTAATTTTGGACTGATAGTGGTTAATGAAGTCAAATAATGGTATTCGAGAGAATCAGTGGTAATATCATTGTGTTCCTGTCAGTCAGTGTTAGAGGAACTGTGTAAAAACTCGGGCTTAGCCTGACAGTTAGCCTGCCCTGGACCAGGTTAGTTTCCCAGCATAAGTTACTGGAGTGACTGAGCTTGAGCTATGTTAAATTAGCTTTATGAAACCAAATCATTTGACAATGAGTCAGACTAATCGAAATAAGCCTGGCTAATTTGGTGAACTTATTTCAAGGTCTCATCATTGTATCACCACTATTCAGACTCCTGTTTGTTTACCTTTTTGATCTCTTTGTAATGCATCTGCTTTGTAATGCAAATACTCCACTGTTGTTTCTTTGTTGCTCCTCCATTGCCAAATGACCAGCACTGACTCTCCGTTGTGTAAACTCCCATTGAGTTGTTGCTTGTGTTTTTCTCCTGCAATCCCCTAGCTAAGTGATCTACTTGTGTCTTACATTGTATCTATTATTTACATGTGTTCCTGTATTCCTGCCTACCGTCAATAAACCCTGCTATTGAGTTAATCTTTTGTCTTTGTTTTTTATTTTCTGTGACAGAATGATCATTTCACATTCTTAATTTGCAGAAAATACCAGTGCAGACACAGAGAAACCATCATAGTCTTTATTTTTTGAAATACAGAAATATGTGGTCTCTTGTTTTTAAAGTAACAAACATTAAAAATATAATTAATTTTCATGTTACAAAATATACATTACACTTTCACAATGGTGAATCAAGTATGTAAATGGTTCTCTGGGTTGTTTATTATAGTTCTGTAAACAACATATAGGAGATGACAAAGCAAGGTGACAGTTAAAAAACACTGAGGCATAATCAGCACAACAGCTAATGTTGCAAATGTAATTGTAACCTGAAAAGGAACAATGTTTTAGTATTTACATGTTTTTGTTTGTTTTTGAATAAATGTTATGGCATGCAATGAAAACCAAATATTTTAGGTTTTGTTCCAGAAGCACAAAATAAAGTAAAGAGCAAATATTTAAGACAAAATGGCCCCCTTTACATCTATAATTCAAAATTCAAATCAGCTTGGTCAAAAAAAGAAAAGAAAAAAAAAGTGCAGTGCAGTCCAGCAGAATAATTCAAAGTATTTTGTTCTTTAAATGTGGTGACCAGACTGCAAGCAATGTCCTCGGTATACCATGCTCAAACAGCTTGCAAAAATAGAAATATTTGTTTCAAGTACTTGAATACAATATACTTATTCAAGTTATGACAGTAAAAATTTTAACATCTGAATGTATATCAGCAAACATAGAAATATCCTCTCACTTTCAAACTCTCCCTGATATAAATTCTGGTGATGGATTAGTACATTTATATTAACACTTTATTTTGATAGTCCACTTTAGACATTTACTAACTATAAGTAACTCTACACACCAACTACCAGTCATTAGAGTATTAGTAGAATGTTTGCTTAATATCTGCTAACACTTTATTTTGCTGGTCCCCCAATAGACATCCAACTGAATATAAGTAATTTTTCAAGTGTCAACATTCTACTAACTAAATTGCCTCGATCAATCTCTCTCTCCTCTCCATCTATAGCTGGTGTGTGGTGCCGTGGCTGCCTTTGCATTTTTCAAGTGGCATCCCTGATATGATTGTAAAGCGCTCTGTGTACAGTAGTACAAAAGAAAAAAGTGCTATCTAAATGCATGCATGCATTCATTCATTCATTCATTCATTCATTCATTCATTCATTCATTCATTCATTCATTCAACCCTTGTAAGAGAAATCAGATCAGTTTAACTCAAAGGCAATATTTGAATCACAGGGAATCAGAATTGAATTCATACAGTAAGTAAATTATTAAAAATAAATATTTAAAGGGTTAGTTCAACCAAAAATGAAATTTCTGTCATTAATTACTCACCCTCATGGCATGCCAAACCCATAAGACCTTTGTTCATCTTCGGAACACAAATTAAGATATTTTTGATGAAATCCGAGAGCTTTCTGAACCACCCATAGGCAGCAACGTCATTGCAACTTTCAAGGCTCAGAAAGGTAGTAAAGACATAGTTAAATAGTTCATGTGACTACAGTGGTTCAACCTTAATATTATGAAGCGACAAGAATACTTTTTGTGTGCAAAAACCCCAAAAATGTGGTGCTCACCTGACCAGCGTCGGACAATAGTGAGCCTACGTTCTGACGTAGAATGCGGAAGCGAAGGTCTTATGGGTTTGGAACGACATGAAGGTGAGTAATTAATGACAAAATTTTTCATTTTTGGGTGAACTAACCCTTTAACACGTTCAACAACTATTTGTCCACCGTTAAGTTGAAAGAAGAGTATTTGACCAATTCTGGACAAAATATTATTCCCGTGGCCAACGATAATAGGCGTAATATTATAAAGTCGTGTCCACTGATACGAGCAAGGTAACAAAATGGACAGTTTATGGCATTACTGTCACTTGTCTGTAAAATCAAATAAGACTTTATCGAACTACTCTAATACACATAAACTAATCTAATGAACACACACACACAGTTGCACAGAAATGGTGATTTTTAACGGAGGATGAATGGAGTCCTAAATGTCCTAAAAGGCATATATGAACACGGCAATCCCGCTCGGATCTGAACTAAAACAATCGCTACGAGATCGACCTGAAAAAGGTGGTCTTGGCCCGATAGAAAATGAACCCTGGGGCGGTTTGGTTGAGGTGAGAAAGCAATCCGACCCAATTAACCAACAAACCAAGCGGTATCATAATTCATGACGGGAAACGTGTGGTATAAAAAGAAGCACTGTCTGATTCTGTGAGTTTTTGTGGTTGAAAACCAGAGCGCCTCTCCACCTTAAAATGTTGTGTATTTGCTCTTCTCTGTGCATTGCAAGAATGCTGTCCTGACGAAGCCTTAATTCCCATTCTAAATTATATATAGTTTTAAAAATAATTAAATATATATATAAGCGAACTTGTCAATCTGTCTTGACGGATGACGCAGAGGAAACCCTGACCAATAAGAGGACAGTTTTTCCTCACATATGACTTGCATAAACACTTTTGGTACACCTTGAAATGTTGCCTTGTGAAAGCGAACCGAACCAAAATTGTAACATTGCAATTTGCAAATGCAACATTGTGACAAATGAAGTCCCTATTTCTGAACAAAGCAAACGATCTACAGGTCTGAAAACACCCTGAGTCACATCAACCTCCAGGAAATCTTTTAACCATCAAAGACATATCAAAGGTATTTCCTGTAAATGAGGTAGAAGTTAATAAAAAGGCTGCAGTTCACTGTTTACCACAAAGGAATAACTCAACAGAAAACATAAAAATATACATGATAAATAAGACCTGTAAAATCAAATCTTAGTGACTAATAAAGCTTATTTGTTGATACTGCTGTCTGTTTAAGCCAAAGGAATGAGTTCAATTAAATATCTGCTGGAAATGGGAGATGAGTTCTCTGGAATGTGTTGCTGGGAGGCCTTGTTCATTAATGTTCCTACACCCTAACCCAACTAATAATCTAATGAGAGTAAGTTGACATGTAATTGCAAATTGATGAGAGCTGACGTAGCTACAAAGTTACTTATAGTTAAAAAAAAGTCTAAAGTGGACTATGGAAAAGTTGAACCTTTATTTTAATGCTGGTGCGATTCAGATTTGTAATGTAATAGTGGTTCAGATTGTGAACTTTATGTTAAATGAGTTAAATTTACATTCTGTTAAGTACTGTGGGTTTACCAAACGAGTTCCATACAGGAATCTGATTCAGATTCAGATACGGTTAATTCATAATCCATCGAAAACGAGTAACTTATTGTTCAAACACGTGTCTTGTGACTTTAATGTTCTTTATGTTCTTTTCGTCAAATGATTTGGTGCATGAAACGCTCCCAAACTCAGCCTCAGTTAAAGCTCCACCAGTCTGATTAACCAAATAAACACATATTACATTAATATCAATAATCCACATCTTGCAAATAAGATATCCTATAGAGGACAGGAATGATGTCAGACCAATAACATGAAAACACTATTACAGTACAACACTTTTGGAGACGATCAAAACCAAAATGAAATAAAACAAAAACACATTGTTTAAGAATTATTTATAGCTACCAAATGTCAACCAAATTCATTAAAATCAGATTGTAAGTTACTGTCCTTTCTATATACACTTCTATATATCACTAAGGAAAAGTGCATTATAGTTCCACAGAACATATTTATATATTAGTACTGTCAATCGATTAAAACAATTAACTAGATTAATCACACGTTTTCTGTGATTAAAGTTTTTAATATAAGTTATTATAAGTTTTAATATTTTATAATGTAATAATTTCACAGTTAATCTCCAAATGAATGTAGAAACAACAAAGACAGTAGCCTATATTTTAAATAATTGTTTAATAGTAATATTTTATGAATGAAGGGCAGTCTCACTGATACTAAAACAGCTACATGATGTCTCAATGAAATATACATATTTTTTCCAGTGTTTAACATTAATTATAGCTATTCAACATTAGTGTAATTGAAAGCTATCATTTAAAAAAAAAAAAACATTAGGCTTAAAAAATAACTTTTAATTAAAGAACTTAAAACAGTCCTCACATAAACCCATAAAAATGTCATATTTACCTGTGCCATGTAAAATATAGAGAAATTGAAATGAAGCTATCAAACAGTCTGCACTGAATAAATGAAAAATTAAATATAGATGAATCGTTATTAAAGCTATAAAAATTCTTTAGTCAAGCAGGGACTAATTTTCTCTGTTTCCTTTGTTCTTTGATTAACAGTAATGCCAGAGAGAATTAGTGGCTGCTGTCTGTCCACTTTAAGACCTGCTGCTGCTGCACATGACGTGGATCTCACACGTGTCCCAGTTTCTCACAACTCTTTAGCTTTATTTAAGACTTTGGTTAACTCATTTAAGACTGGTCTTATGAGGATACTCGACAAAACGGACAGTTTGGCATAATTGTGTATGTTATTGTTTGTTCAAGCGTGAAAGAGAACTCGATTCTCTTTCTGTCTGTGTGCATGATACTGGCATGCGTCTTTCTGTGCGTTGTGTGTGTGTCACATAAACAGAACATTCATATACGCCACTTTCTCTTTTGTCTTGTCACGCTTGAATGGTTTAAAAGCATTTGCATGAATAAGAGCGTGATCATATTATGTAAAGCTAGCCAAAAGATGACAGAAAAAAAAAACGATGCTGCGGTAATTATGAATATTTTAACACGTTAAACTGAACAAATTAATTGCAACATTGACAGCACTAATATATATATATATACACTGACAACCTACTGACAACCCTGGATAAAAAAGAAAGAAAGAAAGAAGAAAAAAAACTTCTAAAAACTCCCAAGGCTGTGCTGAAACAGTCTGGGGTCACATGGAAAGGGGTTCAGGTATTAACATTTCTAGCATGCTTAGAAGAGGAAATACAGTGTTCCTGGGTGTTGTGATGGTTGTCACTATAGTAGATGACTGCTCATTTACCACATTATACTGACCCAAAGAGAGAAGGGAGGAAGTAACTTTAGACATATCAGGGTACGTGTGAAAGAAGTGCTGGGCAGTAACCTACTATGGTTGACGGTTACCAAACATCAGGGGAATTATATAAACCGAAATGTCATCCCCAGAGCCAAGCCGATCATTGTCAATTCGCCAGCCCTGGTTCCTCAGAACCCCTCTGGCTCGCATCACCAGGTCCTGGGCTGCCATTGTGTATCTGTGGTCACAACACACACTTAAAGCATATATAGGCTTAGATTATGAACATGATGATTATGATTATGTTGGCAACAGTTATTTGCACTAAGAGTAAATAGTGATATATGTTATTTTTTATACACTATATGCAAAAGCAGTAGATTCTAAATACACTAAATGTAAATCACAAAAGTATTTTCTTTACACTAAGTAAAAATAGCAGTATTTTATTCACACTAATAAGTGTAAATAGTTGTTATATCTTATTTATAGTTCATGCAAATAATGGCAGATACTATTTGCGCCTCAGTGTACTATATTATAAATCAGAATACAATACAATAATAACATATTCAGTGTAAATGATTAAATTTGACATTTGACACTACTTGTCCCTGCCCCGAAAGCCCTCCCTTATACCTACTCCTAAATCTTCCTGTTATATCACTACATTCCCACTATTAAATCCATTTTTTTTCCATTTTTTAAATAATTTCTTAATTTTTAAATAAATTAAATGCCAGCTAATATACGATGGAAAAAAGTGGATTCGAACTCGGGTTGGTCACGAATCCACCTGCCTTACTTTCTACACCACTGCTCCAGTTATCTCTGGGATTTATTTTGTAATTTTGTCTGGCTCAATCAGACAGTGGTAGGTGGAGTTAGTGTAAATAGCCTCTGCCAACAAGTATTTGACGAATACGACGCTATTGGCACTTGATATAATCTACCCAGTCCCTGGTGTCCCACCAAAGTTTTATAATGATCTGAAAAAGTGAAATTATTTTTTACTTTTCTCCAAAAAAACAAACAAAACAAATACATAAAACATAAAAGGTTTCTAATGTTTTGATATTCGCCATTGCTTTGGCAAAGCATCTGTGAAGTGAACTAAATTAGTTAACTAACTAATGAATATGCATAGCACTTATAAATGCTTTATTGTGATTGGCCAAACAGTGATTATTTATTAAGAGCTGCATTGCTACAGTATGTTGCTAGTTCCAGGTCTTAACAGCAATAGAGTTCCACATCACTTTGCCAAATTATTTCAGTTCAAAGTGCCATATATAACCTACCACAGAAGAACCAGATAAAAACAAAAGGCAATTAGTCAAGCCATTCACAAATTTGAGATCATTTGCATCTGTACAAAAACACTATTACGGAATGTATGTCTTTCTAAAATAACAAGTGATATAAGCATATTACAAACTTATTAAATAAATTGACCCTCTTTTCTATGTAACATGCATGAATTGTAAATTTAGCACACAGAATGTCAACTGTTTTGCTTGAGGATTCAGATTTTACAAAATACATGAAACAGAAAACCAATCAGTACCAATATATATATATATATATATATATATATATATATATATATATATATATATATATATATATATATATATATATATATATATATATATATATATATATATATATATATATATATATATATTTTTTTTTTAAAATAAATAAATAAATAAAATCTTGAAATCTATGTATTGATACATGTTTGGTTTCTAATTGTCTATTCATTTTCAATTGTATTTAATGTAATTTTTGTAATAGATTTTTGATCTAATATAGTTTTGATCATGGCTTCAAGGATGAGGGCATGTTGTACAACCTATCCATTTTGGTATCTGCCTAAATTGCAATATAGGCTAATTTCTACATGAATTTGTGGCAAATACAATTTTTGATTGTCAAAAGTCTTGTGCTATAATGCTTAATTAATAAGGGCACATAATCAAAAACATAAAAACCTGTTAAGGTCATCGGGATCACAGTTGGCCAGGAATGAGGTGACAGTCTCTGCTACTTCCTCATTAGAAAGGACATCCCACAGGCCATCAGTTCCCATGACTAGCACATCATCTGCTCCATGCACATATTGTGTCAGGTTATACACTTTAACCTGCAAAGAAAGTTCATCTTCATTCAGTGTGAATCATAAGGGCTTAAACTGCCTATGATAAGAGTCTACGTCATTATGTTCCATGTTACACACAACATGACACTGGCTGCTTTGGCCTGCCCTCAAAGAACAGACTTGGTGTGTCACTGCCCTTAAATGCAACAGCTTTGGCAAGTTAACAGCAGATGATCTTTTATAAAGCATTTTTTGTTGGTATCTCTAATGTCTGGCAAGACATCTTTTCAAATTCTAGTTAGAATTAGCCTATTAACTGTAATATATTTAGTGTCTGTGCTTTGTCTTGTAGACCTGTTTCCTGTTTTCCCTTGTTATTCCCTGATTTTTCTCACCCATGGTCTTGTTACCCTCATTAGTAACAAGACCATTACCCTCAGTGTGTACAGTCTTGGGCTGGATTTCCCGATAACGTTGTCTCTTAGCTACGCGCTACAAAGACTCTAAAGGTATAACTTAACGGAAAGTGTACCATTTCTAGGCGTGTTCCCCTTTTCAACCTTAGGAGGTTGCTTAAGATATACCTTTATACGTGCGACGTTACCAGGTGCTGTCCGTGGCTGTGGTGCTGAATTTGTTTGATATCGATGGCTCGAGAATCAATTATTCACTCATGCAGGGGCTGCTTCACTGCGTTATGTAAGAAAGAGGTGTTCTTTATAAAAGAAGTACTTCAGAAATAGTTGAAATTGCATTTATTAGGACTCATGGGATATTATAAAAAATAATCCAAACTATAGTAGCCTATAATAGCCTAGCCTACATATTTTAAAATTGTATCATATATTGCTGCCACAATAACGGCCCATTTCAAATGTTTATTTGCTTTCTTCTCTATTTCCTTTTTGTTCACTGAGGTTCTTGTAAATACTTTTCAGCATTTCAGTAATAAAAGTGTGCATCAGACGTACTTTGCTCGGCAGTGATTAAAAAGCATTTAAACAGTGAATTTTGAAGTGATCTCTTCTTGTAAAATCAGAGATGTGGATTCAGACGGCAATTAAATCACCACACAACCATGGTGTTTGTCAAAAAACAGTAGGTAATTTTGCCGACGTTGGTCGGGGATTTTTACGCGGACGGTGTGAGAAAAACACTGACATTCTGGATTCGGGCGGCAATAAAATCACCGGCTAACCCCTGTAAATGTTGAAAGTACCTTACAACCCCATGAGAAACAATTAGCTTCCGAATAGGGCTTAACTGGCAGCATGTTTTCACTTGCCTTTGATTTAGCACAACTATTCGCTGTAGTTTGAGCAAATTCCCCACCAAAATCATTCCCTTTAAATAGACTCCTAAGCCTTAGCCTAACTGCCACTGTTAAAAAAACCCTGTGAAATTTACGGTAAAAAACCGGCAGCTGTGGTTGCCAGTATTTTACCGTAAAAAATAAGGTAGCAACCTTTTATGTTTTACAGGATTTAAAAATACGGGCAAAAAAACACAAAGTAAAAAAAACCCTGTGAAATTTACGGTAAAAAACGTCAGCTTGGTTGCCAGTATTTTACCGTAAAAAATATGGTAGCAACCTTACTTTGAAAAAAACAAAAAATAAAATAAAAAACCCTTCAGCAGGATTTAAATGTGTGGTAAAAAAAACATCAGCTGTGGTTCCCAGTACTTTACCATAAAAAATACAGTAGGAACCTTTTAGTTTTCACGGGACAACCGTTAATTTCACTAAAGTATTAAAGTCTGCTTTATATCTTTGTAATATACTGATAACCATCATAATAACACAAGTGGTAAAAAAGAAAAGCACACGATGATTTAAGTATACCATTAGTTTTCCACAAACTGAGGCACATGTTAATATTTAGAAGGTGCACAGTGTCATACACACAAACACAAAACACCATCATGGTGACACACACATGACTCCAAATAATGCCATAAACATTCATTAAACAATATATGATGTAATATAAACCCCAAATGTATAAAACTGATAACAAAAACCAAGAAGAAACATAATTATTTAATGAAATAGCATCAAATGTGAAGTGTCACACAGGGAATTCTGGGAATGTCCATTTAGAGAAACAACAGGAACAGAAAAAAGAGACGAGCAGAAACACAAGAACTACAACTGACTTCAGCCACAGCCTTAGATGAAATCAACTGAAGATAAAAAACATTAAATCTGTGAAGATCTCAGCAGAGGAGGATTAAACAACTCCACAAACAGCATTACCAGCTTCACTTATTACTAACCAGACTGACTTTATTTCTGTCAGACGTCTACAGTTCTGTTTGAGAATTAACAGAGGTTTAGATGTTGATGATTTATTGTTTCA
Source organism: Vimba vimba (assembly GCA_022828995.1). Taxonomy (NCBI): domain Eukaryota; kingdom Metazoa; phylum Chordata; class Actinopteri; order Cypriniformes; family Leuciscidae; genus Vimba; species Vimba vimba. The sequence goes on along the minus strand of CM040821.1, from coordinate 21,284,600 downwards.
TTTGAAGTCACCATGATGGAGATCAATGACTGCTTTAGTTGGGCTCTTGACCCTTGACTTTCTGACATTAGTTTTTCTCTGCCTGCTGTAACTCTGTGTTTATAAGACATGTTGATTATGGCTAGAAAATCAGAGAGAAAATGAATCATGTGATGTTGGTTGTGTATCAGTGATGGCAATCACCATGTTTGATTCACTGAGCTCTTATAGAGTCTTATCTTTGATTATATGTGTTATTAATTTTACATTATTGATTGTAGTAGCTCTATGATTCTACAGCATGTGATCCATCATTGCTGTGATAATCAGAAGAATTTTTAAAACATTGTGTACAATAAAGGTTTGAACTGCTGTATCTTTCAGACACACACATACATCAAGAGTCAGTGTATGAATCTCAACAATGGTGATGATAAAAGTGCAGTGCACTTGATGGAGCCTCCAATCAAAACTCATCAGTATCTCCCAGCATGCATTGCAGCAGGAATACATTATGCTCGATTCTCTTATCGATTCTTGATAGCACTGTGTGGAAAAATATAGTCATATGCTTTTTTTAAAAAAACAAGTGGTTTTATTTATTTTAAAGTTTAAGCTTGAGTTAGCAAACTGTACTTTTTTATATAATTTATGTAATAAATATAACCTTATTGTAAAGTGTTACTGATTAGTTACACCGATTCAGACGTCACCTGAGTTCACTGTTGGAAAGATCAGTTGTTTTAACCATAGATATCATATAAAGGCTAGATGTCTCGTCCGCGCTGCTGGCCAATGGAGCTCGACATCCGCACACGGCGGCCATCTAACCACAGGGTGCTCGCTCACTCATAACATGGTGCATGTACTTTTAAATAACCATAACTTGCTCAATTTTCTACCGATTTTTTAAACGGTTTGGTTTGTTATAAACGTCAGAGATGTAGCTATTATACTGCATACATATGAATAATTATGTTCAAAATGTTTAAGCATTCAGAATTATAGCCACGTTAATAACGTTTGTAAGAAATCAAACCGTTTGTAAATCCGTCCAGATTTCAGCGAGATAAGACGATTTGTGTGCGTGCTGCCAGAGACAATTTGACTTTGCTTTAATTCACAGAGCCCTGTGGTTAGATGGCCGCCGGTGATGCCGGAAGTGACTCCGCCTTAAGACATCTAGCCTTTATATGATATCTATGGTTTTAACCATTCATTAAAATGAATCGGTTCAAAGGAGTCATTAGTTCGCGAATTGGACGTGTCGTGCGCGTTGTGTGATTATCCCAGCAGTTAGGACATGGACATCCAAGATTTGTGTCAACACAGAAAACATTTCATCACTGTATAGTTTTATTTCGTTTAATTAAATGATTAATTTAATCACTTAATTCTTGAGAGTCGGGACAAAACATGTCCCACATAGAAAAGTCTAATTTATAGCAAAAATTAAGCAATTCATCATGATTGACATACTTACAAAGTTAAATCTAAAGGAATTCTATATACCCATCTGATTTTTAGAATAAACTTTTTTATCTTTTTGGGGAAAATTTGTTTAAATGTATGGTCTGTGGTTAGAAGGTCCATGTTATTGCACTTGTCCTCAGCAAGAGGTCACAATATTAACCATCCCAAAAAACTTAAAAAAAGCTCTACAATTGTGAAAACATATATATAAAATAGAAAATAAGGGGTATTAATATAAAAAACAATGCATGAAGTGAACATCAAACAATATTTTCCATAAAAATCTGCCTATTAAAGTTGTGTCCTCAGTTTCTGTCAACTCCGTCAGATTTTTTCATAAAGCTCTTTAAATCAGGAAATAGCATGGTCAGCTATATCCCTGAGGACCCCTTTTCATCTCCCTGCCTGTGGTGAATGCAGCACTACCACACATGCTCTGGTGCGTTTTACATTTTTTTATATTTTAGACAAACAATGTCAATATTCCTATGGTCACAGCTGCATCATGTCAATACCATCTTTCTGTTAAGATACTTTTTTTTAAACCATAGTGGATTGAATTTAAGCATTTTAGTGAGGTTATTGGGACAGCTATCAACTGAGGAAAAACTACCTAGCTGCAGTGTACAATACATGTTTTGGTGGGAAAATACATGCCCTTACGTCAACTCCGTCAGACGTCAACTCCGTCAGGTTCTATGTCTGACGGAGTTGACCTGTAAGCTGACGGAGTTGACAAATCCACCATTAACCTCTTAATGTGCGAATATAATATTATTTGTGAATATAGTGAAGGGTTAAACTGTTATTTCAGGGTTTTATTTACACATAAATGCACATACATAGCATGCATTACATTATTTAACCATACGCATCTGACTTGTAGATAATGGGCAGGCAGTGGTCTGCTTATTATTGTGTAACGTGTAACTTTGCCAGTACTTTAATATATATATTTATATATGTAGAGACAGAGATAGAGAAATGAGAAGCCAGTGTAGGGCTGGGCGATATGTCCAAAAAAAATTATCACAATATTTTTTTTTATATCAGTCGATATCGATAATTATCACGATAAATGTCTTTCAAGTTTAAAGGCAGATTTTTGCTCCTAAGTGAAAGTTGTAGAAAACAGTGTTAATTGTGGTTTTAAACTACTCTTTATTGTCAGAACATATCATGACAAACAGGTGAACATTTCCCAAATCTGAGGTAAAACTTTCAAACATTTTTCGTCAACACCGTCAGTTTTTCCGTCAACACCGTCAGATCTTCGTCAACAACGTTGGATGTATGTATGTTTTTGTTCATTTTTTGGATAAAAAAATATTCTTCCTTCAGTTTATGTTGTTTTTGTAATAAAGGACCATCTGATCTACATCCTCTTATGTTTTATTTATTTAAGGAATTTATTTTTACAATATTGAAATTAAAATCAAAGTTTGAAAATGCAAATATTTAGAAATCTGAGTTTTCAGAATAGTGTGAAATCACAACTTAAGTTTATATATTGTATTTTTTTACATATCAGAGTAACTAAACACTATTACAATATACTTCAGAACTTTAGATTCTTGTTGGATTTGAAGAATTAAAATTGTATACTTTTTAGTGTGTCTGACGGAGTTGACACAAATCCAGTTCTGAAGAGAAACATGTTTATTTGTTAAAAATGTGTTTTTATTTAGAACCTGTTCCTTTACATGGTTAAATAGCTAAGACCTTTCTCTGCAGAAACATATAACTCTAATTGATATAGTGTGTATTTTTAAAAAAAGTTTTTTAAAACGTGTTTTGTCCCGACTCTCAAGAATCAGTGTTTTATGTCAGCTGAATGTCCGGAACGCTTTTCAGAGAAGATAAGGAAACTTATTTAGCACAATTCACACCCAGCAGTAATTCAGAAAAAAAAAAAAAAAAAATCTCCGAATGCTCCACATGAAACTTTGGTCTTTCGACCTTTTACCACCGTGTCGATTTATTTTGATTAATATGTGCGTGCAAGGGAGAGAGAGCAACACAGCGCCTAGTTTGGAGACGGTTAACCCATTTGTGCCCAAATTTTTCTGAATGGTTTCATGCATATAATCCTGTTAATAGTGTCCTATGTGAACATGTTCTGCATTTATTTTCCCCAGGTTTTTTTTTTCTTTCTTGAAAATCATATTTGAATGTGCGGCAACTATAGTTGCCGGTGGGCAAATATGTTGTATGCACCCCTTCAATGTAAAATATGGATAGGAGGAGAACATTTGGCATTTATCTCAAAATAACTGCTTTCAACAGATCAATCTTTATTCATAAACAAATTTATTATGTATAAAAGTCGAAGAACATTTGATGCAGACCCCAAAAAACTGCATCTAGCTTATAATCTCTTGAATATGAAAACACAACAAACAACAAATCCATTTGCCTTAACCATTGTGCGCTGTTCAGGGTCTTTTTCACCCACATTTCTGACTTTCATTCATGGGGATAACATGGATAATTTGACATGGTTTAGTGTAAGATTTTTGCCCATCTTTTGGAAAATGCTGTTTTAAAAGTAACAAATGATAACCAGTAGATGGCTGCAGAGCACCACTATTTGCTATTTGCTTTTTGACTAACTGAAAGACATCTTTTCACAAGTTTTTCCAGTTATACTCATATCTACATATAATGAAATCACAATTATAACAATAAAAGTTTCTTTTTGTCAAAGTTTAGGCACTTTTTGTACTGAAAAAAAAAAAATCTGTTTTTCAGTAATGTTATATTATGATTAGAATCAAATGAATTTGATCAATGGACAAAATTCATCCTCAAAATCAGAAACAACACAGAACACACATAGAAATGTATTGGCACACTTTAAATTTGTAGAATTATATGAAAAACAGATGTTTGAAATAAATGATAAACTCTAAAAACTCCAACTTTTCTCTTTGTAACATCCTGATCAGGTTTGATTCTAATCATAATGTAAAAAAATTTAAAAACTGAATTGTTTTTTCAGTACAAAAACTGCCAAACTTTGACAAAAAGTTACTTTTATTGTTATAATTGTGATTTCATTATATGTAGATATGAATCTAACTGGAAAAACTTGTGAAAAGATGTCTTTTAGTTTGAAACTTTTAGTACTTTTAGAGCTCTGCAGCCATCTACTGGTTAAAGTGATTTTTATTTATTTTTTTACTTTTAAAACGGCATTTTCCAAGATTTGGCCAAAAATCTTACACTAAACCATGTCAAATTATCCATGTTATCCCCATGAATGAAAGTTAGAAAGTTGTGGAACATAGTGCAGAACAAAGTGCAGCCATAACAGGGCATTGTGTATCAAAAAGTTAAATGAAAATAAATAAATACAAATAAATAGAATGAAGAAAAGAAAAAAAATCTATATAGAGATGTCATTTAAAGGGTTAAGTTATGTTTATGCACTAAACAAGACCAATAAACTTGATTTATTAACCTATTAACACAGTATACCCCATTTTCCCATGATATAAGTACTTACAAGGCATTTGCCCACCGGCAACTATAGTTGGCGCTTGGACTTTTGACTAAGTATACAAAAAACTATAGATCTCTTGTAAAATTTGTTTTATTTGGATGATTCTAGAGACCTTCATGATTATGTAGATATATATATGTCAACAAAAAATACTTATTAGTAACACTAAAATGACCTTTCTTTGGGAGGGTTTGCCTTCGCCATGCTTCCTGGAAGTAGGGGTAGGAAGTTGACAGCCTCATGTGACAGGGAGGAAGTGAATACCTTTTTTTTTTCTTGAAATCCTTTATTTGGTTGTTTGTTTGCATGTCATTGAGAAATAAAACATGGACAACATTTAGAAAAATATTTACAAAAGGAAAATGACAACTATGCACTGCGGCAACTATAGTTGCCGGTGGGCTTAAATGGGTTAAGTCGTTTACACAGAGAGTGCGCGCGCGCGACCGGCTCTCTCTCTCTCTGCTCATTCTTTCAGTTAAACATACGCCCTGTCACAAACGCAGCCGTTCATCTACATTACTCACCGATCAAATAAGACTTTGGCGGGACAAAAAATCACTTTGGTGGGCGCTAAAACAAGTTCAATGCAGGAAAATTCATGCGTGAGTTTCCATTAGACTCGCACGGTAGCCAGGCGTCTCATCAAATGGCGAGCTCTGCCTCAGTTGACGCTGTGTGCTTCAAGATTCTGATTCAAGTGCTAAGATTCCAATTGGCCAAGAGAAAAAGTGCTAAGATTCCGATTGGCCCAGAGAAATGTCAATTATAAGAATTATCCTATAATGTTTCGCAATTCTAGCCTGCATGGCAGTTACTGTGAGAAACAATATACCCCCACACCCCCCCCCCCCCCAGTTCAGCTTTTACAGTTCAGTGCCGTAAAAGCAAAAAAATTTGCACCTTATTTTTTACGGTAAAGTACTGGCAACCACAGCTGGCAGTTTTTTTCAGTAATATTTAGATCACTGCCGTAAAACCTAAAATATTACTACCATATTTTTTACGGTAAATCGCCTGCAACCAGCTGCCAGTTTTTTACCGTAAACTTTAGTTCAATGCCGTAAAACATAAATATTTATACCGTATTTTTTACGGTAAAGTACTGGCAACCAGCTGCCAGTTTTTCACCGTAATTTTTAGTTCGATGATGTAAAACTTTGTAAAATTAGTAGACATTTGCTACCGTATTTTTTACGGTAAGGTACGGTAAATGCAACGGTAAGTTTTTTTTTTACCGTGTACTTCCAAAATCCGTACATTTAACAGTATATTAATGTAAAATTACATGAAATGTCCCGTGAGAGCTATTACAGTTTTTCACTGTATATAGTAAGGGTACATACCGTTAAGGAATTAACATTTTTTTTTCCGTTGCTTTTTTACAGTTTTTTACAGTTAAAATTACGAACATTTTTTACTGATGTACTGATGGATAATATAATTAAAAAGCGAACAACAATCAGTATAATGACAATTTTATTCTTTGCATGAAAACACTTGAATTAGCCTAATTATACACTGGGTGTATTAACTTCAGAATTATATTCATATAGACTGAGATGTAAAAAAGTTTTTTGCTGTGGTGGCCACCTGTTAACTTTACTTTAAGGTAAAGCTAAGATAAGGTCCAGACCAACCTTCCGAACGTATGACTTACAGAAGGTATACTTAACTAATAAGGTTTACCGGGTTTACCGTACTCAGCTGGATCCAAGCTGTATCCAGATCAGATGAAGGACCTGCACCTTGACACGAACACAACGCAGCCCTGAAGTGTCAGCAGAGACCATGTCAACTAGACTATCCCCTGCGAAGGGCTCATCGAAAGTTTTTTTCTTCAAGACAAACAATTTTCCTCTGTACAGATGAAAACATTATCAAAATGATTCACACACAGTTCACACACATCCGCATAAAGGACTAAAAACGCTGTATTATGCATGCCGGACAAGAAATTGACAATGTCACTTTGTAAAGAAAGACTACGCGCCACCGCACATACGCATTCAAACGTGGATGCCTACAGACTAAACACGTAATATGTCACCGTTTTCACAGATTCGCGTTTTTGAAGTTTACATGGAGGTGATAACAGTAACGCTTTCAAAACCTGTTTTCAAAAACTTGATTGCATTCACAGGCCACCCAAATGCCATTGTAGTGTAAATGAACAGCCAGAACGCATTAAAAGTTTTCTGTTTACAGTTGAAAACGGTGTTGTGTAAACGAACCCTAAGTTAATAACTAATGATTTTTACAACGGAAATGAATCAATTAAAAACGTACTTAAGCTAGACAATGACTTTCTTCTAGATCTGCTGTACAGCCAAAACAATCTTTGTTACATTTATTTCCTATTATCACTGTGAAGCTCCTTTGAAACAATCTGTATTGTAAAAAGCGCTATATAAACGAAGGTGACTTGACTTGCCAAGCACGGTGGGGGCTGCCCACAGGCTGTTAGATGGCTCAATTACTCACGCTTTTTCCATCTTCCACGTCTTTTGCTCTGCTGTGGTCTGTTTGGCCAGTGCTAGCCAGTGGGGTCGCAGGCGGATGGGTGGAGCTGCGCCGGTATCGATGTTGTGCTGTACTAGCCCCTCGTGCCACAAAGACGTCCTGGTTGCGGTCAAGCAGTTCCCGCAACTGCCGACGCTGGCAGGGATTAAGTCTTTCACTGCACAATAACCACAGCTCCTGAAAGGCCTGTACAGTTCCTTTTGATGGGGAGGGCACTGGCACGGTGAACTGGGCCGGTGTGGTGCTGAAAACGACGGGGATAACTTTCCATGCGGGTGCTCAACTATTCTGCCCAGCTACTTCCCCTCTCGCTTGACCCGAGGGCACATCAACTGCCCTTTGCCCATTCTGTAGAGGAATGACTTCATGACCGATCTGAAGGTAAGCTTTGGCCACATTTATACAGACCCCACTCAGTGTCACAAAGTCTAGTCCCATAATACAAGCATCTTCTCTTGCTGCCAACCAAAACTCATGGATGAAAACACCCATGACCACTGTCAACAGCAGGCGCTTAACGCCTTTGAGGGCCACCCGCTCCCTGATAACAGTTCTCATCTGCATCGCAGTAGCTGATCACAAAGTTGGCATTGACCCTTCCATTCCAGTCAGGGTTACCGGGTGGACAATGGAAAGGTGGACCCTGTGTCGATGAGGGCCCTGCACGCATAGCCATTTAGAACACAGTACACGTACAAACCCTGGGTGTGGCCCACTAGTAAAATTTTTCCATGGAGGGGCATAGACTGTGGTGGGAGCGGCCATCCCTCTGCCCGGCTGCTTGCTCCTAGTTTTCCGGAGATGCTGGCTTGCGGGGCAAAGGTGCAGGGGTGGGACAATCATTGGCCACTTGTCCCACCTCCCTGAACGGTAAAATGGGCCCCATCAAGTAGAACGCCCTCGTTGGTTCAGGGGCGGTTCTCTGCTCTCGTCTTGTTGCTGAGGTCACTCATACGACATATCCCTTCAGCATCATTGACGTCAGTATGCTCGGCCTCGTGTATTCGGGCAGGAGGGTGGTAAAAAGGGGCGACTGCTCATGTTGTCATGAATACAGACTCCGCTTTCTCTGTCTCTGCCTATGCTTGAGCCAGTGTTCATGGGTCAGATAATTGAACGTGCTTCTCTTGCAGGAATGCATGGAGAGCCAGCTCCTCCTATGCAGCTGCTGTGCACTGCAGGTATAGGTACCCTCGCCGCACATAGAACCGCACATCTGCAGCTCTGTACTTTTAATCACGTGTCGCTGAAAAAAGCACTTACACACTTTTATCAATACGTCACCTGCCCAATCCGATGGAATAACATTTCTAGATTTGTGTTATGGGTCAGTGAAGGACGCTTACAAATCACTTCCACTAACCTCCATTGGGCTCGGCCGATCACAACTGTGTGTTAATAATATTGTCTACATATAAGACTCTTTTAAGGATAGAGAAAGTCAAGTCACCTTCATTTATATAGTGCTTGTAACAATATAGATTGTTTCAAAGCAGCTTTACAGTGATAATAGGAAATTAAAGTAACAGAGATTGTTTTGGCTTTACAGCAGCTCTAGAATAAATTTATTGTCCAGCTAAAGTTAGTTTTGATTGATTCACTTCCGTTGCAAAGATTATTAGTTATTAACTTAGGGGCCGCTTACACAACACCGTTCTAACAGAAAACCCTTAATGCGCTCCGGCTGCTCATTTACACTACAACAGTGCCTGGTGGCTCGAGAACGCAAACCTTGAAATAGGTTCCAAGGTGCAAGCGCTGAAAAATTTTGAAAAACGTTATCATCTCCATGTCAACTTCAAAAACGCGAATCTGTGAAAACGCTGACGCTGTGCACATGCGTATTTCGTGTGTAGTCTATAGGTATGCGCGTTTAATATATATGTGCGCAGGTGTGTAGTCCTTCTTTACAAACCAACCCTCAATAAACTACTTGTCTGGCCTGAAAAATTATAATACAGAATTTTTGTCGCTTCCGCATATCCATGTGAACTGGAATCATTTTGACAATGTTTTATCTGTACAGAGGTAAAGGGAGGGGAGGGAGGCCTTCACAGGGGAGAGACTAGTTGACACTTTAGGACTGCGTTGTCGTCGTGTCAAGGTGCAGGTCCTTCTTCAGATCTGGATACGGCTTGGATCCGGCAGACTGCCGTAAACCTTGGGAGAAACAGAGAGACTAATATTAGGGTAGACGCCATTCTTCTTATGATGTAACGAGTACATCAGGATTCATGGAAAGTGTTCCCGGTTCCATCTGACCTAATCTATGCAGCCTAACAATGAATTATAAAAGTTGATAATGTGTTATGTGTATGCTAGGTCAAAGAGATGTGTTTTTAGTCTAGATTTAAACTGACAGAGTGTGTCTGCACAATTGACAGAATTGTCACGTGGGGGCCAGTGTTGTATCGTAACTAAAGTTTATAATTGGCACATCTCAGGTCGACACTTCTTACATGTTGCCATTACTCTGACCACCCACATCGCCCCCGGAGCATGCTTTCAACCCCCCAGGAGTACCAGCACTTTTTTTTCCTGCTTCAAGCACTGATGTCACCTCTTTCACCCACTGAAGGATACTGAAGGAGCTTATATATGTATACAGTGATAGGCGTCAAATTCCTATAGGTAGACATGTATCAGCTGAGAGTCAGCTGATGCGAGCTTGACTAACGTGACCTGCCAGAACTGATGCTACGCTTAAGTTTGTTTCAATGGTTTTTCCATTGAGTTGATTACCGTTTGCACCTGATGTTTATTTTGTTAATAAGTTTCTCTGTGTATTTAAGCCCTGTGAAGCCCAGTTCAGTTGTCCATTATCGTTGCTATACCTGGTTGTTTTTAGTCAAGAGTGTTTTGTTTCTAGTTCTTTGTTAATAAACCTTTATCCTGCTGCATTTAGATCTGTTTCCTCACCTTAATCTGCAATCGGCTGTGGCACAATGTGTAGACGTGTAGCTTAATAATCCAACATGCCTTAAGGATTTTCTACATAACATTACTAATAATTGTTTAATTTGAATTTAACGAAAAAGTAGCTCACCTCTGGAAAGCAGCACAGAAAGGGTTTAATATAGATGTTGGAGTCATGGACTTTGAGGTCATGATCTCCTAAACCACGAGTCACACCTATGGTGGCCATCACTCGTGCCTGTGTGTGAAAAATAATAAAAATTCAGCACAAGTATCTAAAATAAGCATAAATTCACAAGACTAGAAAAGTATATAGGAATATACACTGAAAAAATAGGCTTATATTATGAATGAATGAAAGAATGAATTAAGCATTTATATAACGCTTTTCTTATGTACTACTGCACACCAAGAACGCTTTACAATCATCAGGGGTCCCTCCACACCCAACACCAGCAAGCAACATCCACCGGGATGATGGGACTGCACCCAGAGTACAACTGCGTGAGTGCATTCACCACACTCCAGCTATTGATGGAGAGGAGAAAGAGTGATAGAGCCAATTTAGTAGATGGGGATTATTAGAAAGGCCAAAATTGATGAGGGCCAATGGATGGAATTTGACCAGGACAACAGATTTACACCCCTACTAGTGCAAGGGTATTTTTAATGACCACAGGTAGTCAGGACCTCGGTTTGTCTCACCCGAAGGACGGAGCTTGCTACAGTATAGTGTCCCCATCACTATACTGGGGCATTAGGACCCACACAGACCACATGGAGAGCACCCCCTGCTGGCCTCACTAACACCTAGTTTTCCCATCCAGGTACTGACCAGAGCATGTGAGCGATATTCCGCTCTATGGCACCACGCTCCACTCAATCGCTCATGGCCCAAGTGAACGCTCCACTCATGAACCGCTCACGCTCGCCGGTAAAACAACATTCGCTCAAATCCTGCTCCATGTTGTAGCCATTAAAGAAAACAGATTTCATTTCATATTTATGTTTAAATATTATAATAGGCAAACATTTTTTTAAATGTCTTTTCCAGGCATTGGAACAGAACAACCTTTATTTCCGTCAACGAAATCTGCTACTGGACAGAGTGGGTTTATTGTTTTTGCCTTTATTTTACTCAGGCCATTGAACAGCTTGTCCTGAAATTTATGCACAATCGTTATTAACACATTTTTCAGGTGATTTGAATTATAACAAAATTAAGATTTGGCAAAAAGTGGTGGGAACTTATGGTCCCAGCCATATCACATGAAAATGATGCCTATGTCCACGATCACACACACACACAAGTATGGGAATTTGAAGGAGGCAATCAGTCATGAAGTCAATACCCACATGAGACAAGGGGCGTCTAGGAATGGGCAGAGATACCAGCTTTCCTTCCGGGGGTTTTCTTTCTAAATTTTGTTTCGACACTTCTGATACAGTTGTGTTTTGCTAATGGTTGCTTGGTTTGCTTCATTCCTGTGTGTTCATTTGCTTTTTCTGCTTTATCTTTTTTCCATCCCACTCTCTCATCTGTTACCTTTTTTCCTTCTCCATATATCAAAGGAAATCTGAGGTCCTCATCCTCAATGGTTTTATAAGCCCTGTTAAGACAAAAAGCAGAAAATAAAGTAGAATTTAAGGGCATCTAATTTGAATGTATGTACAATTCATCAGCTGGCCCAGAAAACACAGTGTAGAAAGGGCCAAAGAGAGAAAGCCATTGATTCTTTATCTTGTCAAGTTCATAAAGTAAGCACTTATTAAACCACTTTATTAAAAGGGGCATGTCAAGAGGAACTGTAAAAATGAGGAACAATTCTTCTGCAGCCCCAAAAGATAATTTTTTTCTCCAGATTTTGTGTTCATTTGAATCTTATTTCACCATATCACAGTACCAAACATACTAGACAGTAATGCAGGCAAATGACAATTTATTTATAGAACAGATAAAAAAAAATGTTTTGGTATATATATATATATATATACATATATATATATATATATATATATATATATATATATATATATATATATATATATATATACCAAAAATTTTTTTTATTATATATATATATATATATATATATATATATATATATTATTTATATATAAATATATTATTATATATTTTATTATATATATATATATATATATATATATTATTATTATTATTATTATTATTTTGAACTATATATAACAAGTGAAAACAATAAAAAAAGGAAATATCATACCAAAACAATACCAAATTTATTGAAAAAACATCAAACATAACTTGTACAACAGGACAATAAACCAGCAACTTCCATCTATCACCCAGAATCAAAGGCCATAGAATATAAATGGGTCTAAAGTTGAGCTGCCAATTTTTAGAGCGAATCAGGTGAGTCGATTCGATGACCAATCGAATGCTGTTTGTGGAGTTGTTTAATCCTCCTCTGCTGAGATCTGTTCTCTTCTTTCCTTCAGTGATTCTGCTTGTTAACAGGCTTATTAAGGCAGAGATGACTCCAAATCTAATATACACAGATTTTGTGGCTCAGATAAGGTCCAGTTCTGGTTTAATTCTTTGCTCTTGGCTGACATGTGGCATTGCTATGGCCTGCTTGTGGCCCAGATCTGGCCAGATCATCATTCCACATGTGCCAGATGTGGGCCGCATCTCGACCATCACAATGTTGCTATGTGGGTTTCTATAAGTTTATTGTCAGTTCTCGTCACGTTATGTTCAGTTTAGCCCTGAGTGTTTTGTATTAATAAATATGATACTGCTGCATTTAGATCCATTTCCTCACATTTTTGTAAGTCAAGTCACCTTTATTTGTATAGTGCTTTATATATTTATATATATTGATCTGCAAATACAGATTAGTTTCAAAGCAGCTTTACAGTGATAAACAGGAAAAAAATGATTCAATGATGCAAACAGAATTCAACTGCTGTAAAGCAGCTCTAAAAAGACAATAGTAAATCAGTTGAAATCAGTTCAGTATTGATTCAATAACTGTAAATTACAAAGGAGTTCAATTCAGCTATAAAGCAGCTCTGCAGAAAACAGTTCATCATCCAGCTAAGTTGATTTCTCATCCAATAGTGTTGGTGTAGTCAAATCAGTAATTTTGCTGAAAATTAAGTGTCCTCAACTAAGCAAGCCAGAGGCAACAGTGAGAAGGAACCCAAACTCCATCAGGTGACAGAATAAAGAAAAAACCCTTGGGAGAAACCAGGCTCAGTCGGGGGGCCAGTTCTCCTCTGGCCAACAAACGAACACTGTTTATGAATCAGGCTGCATCGTAAGCTTTGCTACTGAAAGCTGACAATTATGAGAGGTACCATATATAACGTGCTACCAGAGTGATTTTTAATCAACAAATCAATTTTTGTCAACGTAAGAGTTGGTTCAAATATTAATCTTTCTAGTTAAAATGTTCTTTTAGTGGTCTGTGCTGATTTACTGAGTCTATAGTCTATGCACATTTCTTTTAAAAAGCAGTCATTGGAATGCCAGGACAAGAATAAAAAAATATATATAAATAAATTTACTGTATATATAAATACATATATACAGTCAAACCAACATTTATTCAGACAACTACAAGATTTCTCACATTATCACTGTTTATTTACTATAGTTTAGAAAATGTTAAGAAAATATGACAAGAACTCAGAGTTATCAGTTGATATTTCACTGGTTTTGGCCATCCTTCTTAGACTTTTTCACACATGAATTAGGTTAAATTTAAGTACACAATTAGATAATACCAATTTAGGTCAACCAATTACCAAACAATGCTTAATTTTGTTCAGTCTGTGGTGTAAAAAGGCTGCATTAGCAATTTAAGAAAAAACACTTAAGCAAAACATGGTCACGTCAAAGTGTCTGAATAATTTTTGGTCTCAAATTTTCATAAATTTTACTGGTAGTCTACTGTATGAAGAATTTTGGGGTATAATAATGTCACAGTTTACTTTATTTTGCTATCCTCACTTACATAAATTAACTATAGTGTCCTTCACCCACTAGTAAAAAAAACTAGTGAAAAATCCCTGAAAAAAAAACTTTGCACAATTTCTGCTTTCATTAACTGAATAAATTTACAGCTTCTGCACAACTCTTAAGGGGCACGACTTGCTCTGCCACAATAGTGATGGAGCAAATATAAATATATACACATAAAATATAATAACCTCACCAGCCAGTCATGGTGAAGTCTCGGTACAACATCTTCTTGCCCACCTCCTTCCTTTGCACCCTTCTGGGAAACTCCAAGTGTGTGAACTCTCCTCCTAACAGATGGGGCTGCATGAAACCCTAAAAACAAATACAAAGAGAGAAATCATCTAACACTCAAACAGCAAACAGAGACTTTGCAAACTATGCCAACAAAATGTAACAGTCCAACGTTGATGGACTGTTACATAGCAACAGTAGAATTTTACCTCACTACAGTCTTATTAATGGGGCTCCTCAATTTTACACTTACCCACAGTACCTAAGTCCACAAAGTCCTGCCAACCTTGCAGCTCCCTCTCCAGTCTGAGGTTGATTTTCTTTAACCCAAATCCTCAAATCTGGATGACGCATCTTCAAGTACTGCTCAAGAATGATAGTCTCTCCTATCTGGTCCTTACACTTAACGTCTGGTTGCATCCACCTTTTGTACAATCCTTTGATTCGATTGTAGGTCTCTCTGACACTCTCACCAGATGGCACCGTGAGATTCCTGAAGCGTTGGCGATACATCTCCTCTGTTACATTGTACTTGGCCAGTACTGCATCCATTGATGTCCTTGTAGAAACCAGATCATTGTTCATCCATCCTAGCATATGCTTCCAAGGCCTTGCCTTTCAACAAAGTGACCACTCGAGCCTTGCCTTTCAACAAAGTGACCACTCGAGCCACCCAACTAAACCAATATTTACATTACATTTTACATTTGCATTGCTTTTATCCAAATGACATACGGTGAATTCAAGGCTACATTTGATCTGTTTGTGTATTTCCTGGTAATCAAATGCAGCATCATCCTCTGCCAGTTGATATATTAATTCCAGTGGAAGCATATAGAGAAAACAAGACGGGGCCAAAAGAACATTGAGGAACCCCAGAGGAGATATGCAGAGAGGAGAAAATAGAGCTCCCTAATTCCACAGCAAGGTTCTTCCATGTAAATAGTATGAGAATCACTTTAGCGCAAGCCGCCAGGACTGTATGTATTACCTAAAATAAAACTTTCAGACTTTAAGAGCCATTATCATGTACATGTGTGTCCAGTAGGGGTCTCTCTGTTACAGAATATAGGTGGGAACCTTCCTTCAGGTAACAGGTGTTGCTGGAGGGAAGGTGCACACAGTTTTTTAACCCACTACGCTATGTTATGCTATGCAAGTAGGAAATCTGTACTGGTGAAGGACTGGAACTGTGGATTTATTGACTGTTTGTTTGGATTCTTGCTTACTTGAAATGAAGACCAGTAACGGTACAATAAATCTACGACCGCAAGCATATTAACTTGTGTGTGGACATTGCAATGAATAATAATTGCAGCGTCCATTAACAAGCACTGTCCAGCAGCCCTCAGCTGCTTTAAGTAATAGACTTGGCGTGAGATTAGGTCTGAAAAATACTGCGCCTTGGCCAATTTAACAAACCATCTCTGAGTATCTCATACGAGACTTGGAGCCTGTCTTTTTTCCTTTTCCTCTCCAATTGTCTCCATTTTTGTCTAATTAAATGACTCTCTGTGTAAGCCAGAACTGAGATATAGCTTTCTATTTTACTTGTTTAAATGGAGCTATGCAGTCCAAAATATCATTGCACTCTGTGTTAAACTAACTTATCTAAACCCAGATTAGATGGAGAAAAATTTACGGTTAATGCCTGTATATGGGAATTATACATCTCTGAAAACTTAGAGGCTGACAGAGCATTAATAGACCAAGCATGACAGCCGACTGACTCAGGGCGTGGAGTAGGCCCAGCGAAAATGACATTAAGCATAATAAAAAATGATCTGAGAGCCCATTATTTTCTATAGCCACACACCAGGACAGTATAAAATCCAGAGTGTGACCCTGATTGTGCGTAGAGCTCACTACAGATTGAGTAAGGTTAAAGGAATCCAGCAACAATAAAAAATGAATTTGAATATTAAAATCACCTAATATGACAAGGCTATCACAACACAGAATCATAGAAGATAAAACAATCCAAGAATTCCCCAATAAACTCCTTCCCTCATAGCAACATTAGCTGCGTTTACATGGACACTTATAATCGGATTGACGGCTCAATCGGACTAAAAAACCTTCATGTAAACACCTTAATCGATCCGATTGAGCTCGATCCGAATGAAATTTCGATCGGATTGAAAGGGGTGGTTTATCCCTTTTGTAATCCGATCGAAAAAACATGTAAACACTTGTTCGGATTGAAAACCGAAACTGAAAGGACTGCGCATGTGCAATGGTGTTAAATAGCGTAATGACGTATGACGCGCGGAACAAGCTGTTCTTCCTGTTGAATAGAGAGCCTAAGTCCCTCCCCTTCCGGTTGACCACCATGGGACCTTACTTCGGAAAAATATTGTATGGTAGTCAATGGCGTGAGACAACAAATATTTTGATCTCGTTTGAATTGTGCCCTGATTTACACATATGATGTTTGTCAATTTAAAAGATACATTTTAAAGTCAAGAAAGGCGCAGTTTGATGTAAAACTGTTGAGGTATAAGACTGTGAAAATACGCAAAAGAAACTATAAAACCAAAAGGCGCACGTGTGACGTCATACCTTTTCTCTCAATGAATGAAGCTAACTTTACTGAAGCTAACGTCTGTCATTTTTTCTAGTCTTACGTTATAATCGTAACGTTATGCCGTCATGCCTGAGTGTTTTGTACCAGACTGCACACATACGAGCAATGGATCTTGTGACGTACATAGTGCGAGACGAGAGATGTAGTTCATTGAGCGATTTTCACATAAAACTAATTGTTACTCTTCTGTTTTATGACAAACTGCGACTTTCTTGACTTTCATAATTATCTTTTAAATTGACAAACATCATATGTGTAATTCAGGGCACAGTTCAGACGGAATAAAAAGATAAGTTGTCTCTCTACAACTGCCATTGACTACCATACATATTTTTTCCGAAGTAAGGTCCCATGAGCCGGAAGCGGAGGGGAGGGACTTAGGCTCTCTATAAAGTGTCATTTTAATAAGTTTCCCGTCATTCTAAAATTCTCATTTCACTCGCGCGTCTTTGAAGTGAAGCAGGACAATGTCCCACCAGTCCTTGTTTTGGATTCTCATTCACAGACGTCTGGTTTTGGCCGCGGGGAGAGGCATTTTTACTGCGTGATCAATAAGCAGAACGGCAAAGCGGTTAATATGCTCTAAATTATGACCAGAGACGAATTAATATTACGTCTGCTGTTAAAAACAAATAAAGAACCAATAGAGGAGAATATGTATGCTTGAAAAGCGGGAAACTCTGTATATTCGTGCAGTGTGCGCATGTGAAAACATCAGATCCGATTTGAAACTTGTGACATATAAACGCGCACATCAACCCGATTACTTTATTTTTCATTCATAAACACCTTGTTCGGATTCATCAATCGTATTGATTTCATTCCGAATTCCGATTGTGTCCATGTAAACGTAGCTATTGTGACGGCCCAGATCCAGCCCAAGTCTGGCACATGTGGCACGATGATCTGACCCACATGCAGCGTGGAATGACGACCCTTGGGTGGCTCACTCCTGTTTGCCAGATCTGAGCCACAAGCAGGCCATAGCAAAGAAATTTGACATGTCAGCCAAGAGCAAAAGAATTAAACCAGAACTAGACCTTATCTGAGCCACAAAATCTGTGTTTAAATATGGAGTCATCTTATATGGAGTCACCTTAATAAGCCTTTTAACAAGCAGAATCACTAAAGGAAAGAAGAGAACAGAAAAAGAGACGAGCAGAAACACAAGAACTACAACTGACTTCAGCCACAGACTTGGATGAAATTAACTGAAGATAAAAGAAGCCATTATATCTCTGTAGATCTCAGCAGAGGAGGATTAAACAACTCCACAAACAGCATTACCAGCTTCACTTATTATTAACCAGATTGAGAGACTGAAAAGTTTTTATTGAGAATTAACAAAGGTTAAATTCTGTTTCATTTGAAGTCACCATAACAGTGATTAGTGTTTCCATTAGTTGGGCTCTTAACCCTTATTATATATTTTGTTCTTTTTTTGGCTGCTGTGACAGTGTGTTTCTCAAACACATTTGCAGCAGCAAAGAAAGCTAAAGTGCAACGAGATCAGGTGATGATGGTTACCTGTTGATGGGTTTATAATCATCATGAACTAGCCTGCTTTACTGATGTTTTTAAAATCTAACAAATGTGTTCCATTAATAATTTCACAAACCCTGTGTTACTGCAGCATGTACAGCTACAGCAGTATTATTAAAATCAGTTAAAAGATTTTAACAAACTTGAGCATTAAATGTTAATCTACAATGACACAGATATCAACAATCAGCATATGAATCTCAACAATGGTGACAATCAAAAGTACCTTGCTGCAATGCATGCTGGGTATTGTCCTATTTTTTGTGATGTTCAGAGTTGATCTGTTTATCTGAATATTTTTTATTGTCACCATTGTTGAGATTCATACGCTGATTGTTGACAACTGTGTGTGCCACTATAGCTAAAATTTTTGTTGTTAAAATATTTTAACTGATAAATATAATACTGCTGGATCTCATGATGCAGTCACACAGGGTTTGTGATGTGAATATATTAATGGAACAACACGCCCCCAAGGAAGAACATTTTGAAAAATAACTAATTGATATATTTAGATAAATATATTTAATACATTATAGCATATTATAATACAACTTATTAGGCCTATATTTATAGAATAGCAAAGTAGGCCTAATCAATATACAAGACTGAACCACATAAGTTAGATGTGAAATATAAAGCCTGTCATGATCATTTTGCCAACAATGAACCATGGATTTGTTTAGTTTATAATACGTTTTATTTTTAACTTAAACAAATACAACATATAACATTCAAAACTTATCGGCTTAGACTGCATTTAAAGAAAAATAAACACAACAGTTTTCTGTAGCCTTGTGCAAACTTATTCAATAGAATTAGACTTCTAGAATGTTCTTTCCAGTGCAAAAAATTATATTTTTAATTTAATTAGACAACATTTTAAGGAGGTGTAGTGCAAATATATTTATATAATTATACTTCCATTATAGTTAACTTTCTTTCCAGTGCAAAACAATAATACATAAAAAAACAGCTAATAAAGAAAATCTAAAATATTGCACTCAAATACTGCATTCAAGTAATACAACACCTGTATGTATGCACATGGAAAATCTCACAGAAATAAATAAACCTCCAGACTAAGCACATTGTGCAGCTATTTTTTCCATGAGTACTTTTTTGATTTCTTTACAATGTTAGGCTAAACCTGTACTATCTCTTTTAATATAATCACTTTCTTATCAACTATATTTGAGTTTTAAAAATCCACATGATTACATAGCCTACCATATCAGCCTCTGGAGACGTCTGACAGACAAGGAACCTTGACATTGCTCGTACAATTGGCCTTGTATTCATTGTCCCTCACGCATTCCAGCCACGGGTAGTCATTTTCCCATTCAATTCTATATTTTTGTGCTCTTTTCTTTTTCGCCGGCTGCTCGGAGGTAGTCATTTTTACATTTCCCGCTGTTGTCACTTGTCGTCATCGTTGCTACGATACGTGACTCACAATGACTGAAACGACCAATTAAAAGGGCATTCTCTGATGATGTTCCAAGATGTTAAAAACGCTACGCTGATCATAGACAAACAGGGGGAGAAATTAGTGTCTACCGCACCGTCGGGTTTTTTTTTTCTTATCATAGCCTACAAATGTCTTCGTTCATAGTCTGACATATATTAGAAGCTATATGTGTCTGTCATGGATTTGCACTGAATTGATTCTCAAAAATACGGAACAAAGTGCGTTCCGTATCAGTTCAATACGGAACAAGACTTTTATGTGTCAAATACGGAACGATTACGTATTATACGGAACGGTTGGCAACCCTAGTGATTCTGCTTGTTAACAGGCTTATTAAGGCTGAGATGACTCCATATTTAATATACACAGAATTTGTGGCTCTGTAAGACTTGATTTTCCTGCTAAGACAAAAGCTGAGATAAAACTCACCCTGCAATAAAGCAATAAAACACACCCTCGCAAAATTCACTTTTATATGGTTTTTGCATATAAATGTGTCTTTGCAGTGTGTGGACACAACCACCATACAAGGAAAAAAATCTATTCATTCAATCCTTAAAAAAGCCTAAACAATCTCAATAATCAAGGTGTTTGGATTTTCTGAGCAATATGATGTCACATTGCTCATGCTCCGCCCACGACCGCTGACAGACTGTCCCATATTAGCATATTTCCGCCCTCAGCCGTTTTGCCGGCATACTCCTGCGGTGTAACAGGTTTTAAGCAAACGCTGGTAATACACATTTAGTTAATAAAATGAAACTATAAACATTTTAATGCTATAAACGTGTGCATACTCACACTGAGCGAAAAGAACAGCAGATGCTTGCTATTTCAAACAGTTCAAGTTAGCAAGTACCCTCAAAGACTAACAATAAACACCACTTTAACTGATCTCTAACTTCTTTAACTTAAGCAAAGCTGTAATATAAATTAAGTTAACAAAACGAAACCTTTTAATGCTATAAAAGTGTGCACACTGAGAGAACAGTTCATGTTAGCGAGTTGTCTACGGCTGTGATGGCTACGGCCACACAGGGTAACATCACCTCAGTTCTAAACATTTGATTATCGTTTTATTTTATCTCTTTGGTTAGTTGCACTGATTATTTACAGCCATCTAAACTATGATATTTAAATAATGAACACAATACAGTTTTTTTGATTTGGTTTATTTTGCTTTACCTTTATATTGATCTACAAGGAGTGCACTAATCACATGTTTTTTGTGTTGAGTTACCTGGACCTGTTGGGGGGCGGTCCCTTCCTGGTTGGGCGAAAGGAGTGGCTAAGGGCTGAGGAGACCTATATCCGGGAGCCAGCTCATTAGGCCATACCATGTCTCACCATGTGCCGGGGGGATTTTGTCCTTAGTTAGCTCTTGAGTTCTCAAGTGTTAGTTTGTTTACCCCTTCTATGTTATTTGGTTTTGTCAAGCTGTTATATAAGCTTTCTTTTGTGTCTTTGTGGCAAGGTCAGTTTTGTTCAGTTAATTTTGTGTTATGAGTCTATGTATTTAAGTTTATATTCAGTTACTTTTTGTTGACCTCTTTCTAAGGCCTAGTTATTAATTTTGGGTCTTTATGTAACTTCTCAATATTTTGGGTAATAAAACCCCTTTTTTTTGAAAACAGTCTCCTGTGTCCTCTTGCCTCACTGCCTTGGTCCCTGACAATTGGTGGCAGCGGTTGGGATCATCCAGTGACGGACACAGGATTTTTTTTTTTTTTTTAACAAGAAGAAATGAATCGTGGTGGAAGAGGGGCAAAAGGCAGACAAGGAGGAGTTGCAAGCCAAACTGCATCGGACAAGCAACCTGTTAGTGAAGAAGGAGAAAATGGAGCTTTTGGAGTGGAAAACACTGAAGATGAAGGAAAGGAGCCAACCCTGTCTGACCTGGCAGCCATTCTCCGAGCACACATGGGACAGCAGGAGGCCCGAGATGAGAAGCAGAAGGAAGCAACTACAAGACAAGAACAGCGGTTTAAAACACTTCAACATCAATTTCAGATGCTGCAGTTGGAAGTACAAGCCCGAACATCTCCACTGTTAGATCCTCCACCAACAGATTCTGATCAAGATCTGGAGGCCTTTCCACCCAACAGACCTCGTTCTCAAACCAGAATGGATCACACTGCTGTGACTGATTCAACTACGACAGCAGCAGGTCAAGTCCATCCACACCATGTGCCCAGACTAGAGAAATTTACTGATGATGACGATATTGAACACTTTCTCATTGCATTTGAGCGTATTGCCTTAGCTTGCAGATGGCAGAAGCCAGACTGGGTTTTTCATCTAATGCCATTGCTAACTGGTAAAGCTAGGAGTGCTTATGTGCATATGGACATTGATGACTCTCTGGATTATGATAGGGTTAAAGGTGCAATTCTCTCCAAGTATGACATTAACCCTGAGACCTACAGGCAAAGATTTCGTTCCCTAGAGGTGAGCCCTGACGAGAGCCCAAAGGAATTGTATGCAAGAATCAAGGAGCTGTATGGAAAGTGGATCCAACCAAAAGGTAAAACAACACAAGAGATTGGTGAAATTATCATGCTGGAACAATACTTGAGAATGGTGTCCCCTGAGCTGCAGATTTGGATCAGAGAGCACGACCCAGGTTCTGCCATGGAGGCTGCTAAATTAGCGGATGTGTTTGTGGCGGCGCGGAGAAAAGGACAGCCATGGAGCTACAACTCATGGAAGACCCCAAGAGACAGCCGTAAACCCTCTCAGCAGTATCAATCCACCCAGCAGTACCAACCAAAGCCAGAGGCCAGCGGGGGTAAGGTTCCCACTGGGGAGAACCAGTTGTTTAGCAGACCATCGCAACCTCCAGGTAGAAAACCAATTTGTTATCTCTGTGGAATAGAAGGCCATACAAAGCCCATGTGCCCTAAAAATACAGCAAAGTTGACTCAGATGTGTGTTGTACCACGCCCTCATGTGGATGCTGTTTCCAAGAATGACCAGGTTGTAAAGATGTCTGATGTTGAAGTTAATGGAATTGCTCTTAAAGCTTTAATTGATACCGGGAGTGATCAGACACTTGTGCACAGGAAGTTTGTACCAACCAATATTATCAGCACCAGAGATACCATCCCTATATGTTGTGTGCATGGTGATGAGAAGAGTTACTCAACTGCGGACATGTATATCAAAGTTGACAATCAAACATATCTCTTGAATGTTGTGGTAGCTGATAAATTGCCTTATCCTGTTGTGCTAGGACGAGACCTCCCAGTACTTTTTGATTTGTTCGAATCAGACAAAACCAGAAAATGCTATGCTGCTGTCACCAGGGGGCAGGCTAAGAAGTCTAATGAGAACCTGGAGATCCTCAGTGCCTTGCCATTTTACAGTGACGAGGTAACACCCCAGAGGTCACGTAAAACTCGTAGGCAGAGAAGACAGGAGAAATTTCTTCACACAGTTGTGAAGTCACAAACTAACACCCAGCCAGAGTTGCCGTTAGGATTTCAAATGCCAGCCAGTATTATAGACATGCAGAAATCTGATCCATCTTTAGCATCTCTTTTTCAGAAAATCAAGGAGAAGGAGCCAGGAGATGAGCTGGACGTGAGCAAAGAGGAGTACATTTTGCGAAATGGCATTCTCTACCGTCAACAGGAATCCGTATTGCAGCTAGTGGTCCCCCAAGTAGCCAGAGAGGCTATACTGGTGTTGGGGCATTCTGTTCCCTGGGCTGGTCACCTAGGTAAGCACAAAACCACAGCCCGCATTAAACACCATTTTCACTGGCCTGGACTGTGTAGAGATGTTGCTGAATTCTGCAAAAGTTGTCCTCAGTGTCAAATGACCTCTGCTAGCCTTCCCTCCAGAGCTCCACTCCTACCACTCCCCATCATTGCCACTCCATTTGAACGCCTTGGGATGGACATTGTTGGCCCTGTGGAGAAGAGTAAAGCTGGGAACCGTTACATGCTGGTTATAACCGACTACGCAACCAAGTACCCAGAGGTGTTCCCATTGAAGTCCATAAAAGCTAAATCTGTTGCTTTTTGTCTAGTACAGTTTTTTTCAAGAGTGGGTTTCCCGCGTGAAATACTGACTGATCAAGGAACTAACTTTATGTCAACTCTGTTGAAGCAGGTCTATCAATTACTTGGTATCAGGAGCCTGAGAACCACCCCTTACCACCCCCAAACGGATGGGCTGACGGAACGTTTCAACAAGACACTGAAGCAGATGCTGCGAAAGTTTGTGAACACCAGTGGTACAGACTGGGATCTCTGGCTGCCATATCTGTTATTTGCATACAGGGAAGTACCCCAAGCCTCCACTGGGTTTTCTCCCTTTGAACTTCTTTATGGGCATGATGTCAGAGGCCCTCTTTCTCTGCTGAGAGAGAGTTGGGAGGGAGACCAGGGGAGAGGGGATTCTGTTAATGTGGTATCCTATGTGGTGCAGATGAGAGACCGATTGGAGAAAATGAGTGAGCTTGCCCAGTCACACATGGCAGAGGCCCAGAAACAGCAGAAGTCCTGGTACGATCGGTCAGCCCGCCAGAGATCCTTCAGCCCTGGACAGAAGGTACTAGTGCTTCTCCCTAGTGATGACAACAAGCTTTTGGCAAAGTGGCAAGGACCATTTGAGGTCCAGAAGAAACTTGGGCCTACCACTTATCGGATATTGACCACAGGTCAGTCACGTTCCAATAAAGTACTGCATGTGAACCTCCTGAAGGAATGGGTGCAACGACCTGAAAGGAAAACAGAGGTGATGCTCGTCAGAAGCATTCTGGAAGAGGAGGAAGTGGATGAGCAATACTTACCTTCTGAAGGTGTTCCAGTGGACTTCGATCTCAGTCATCTCTCTGAAGATAGACAGCAGCAGGTGAGAGCCATCTGTAATCTTGAAGTGTTCCAGGAGCACCCTGGGAGGACTGACCTTGTTGAACATGATATTGTCCTTAAAGAAGGTGCTTCAGTGAGACGACTCAGTTACAGGATCCCTGAGCGCCTGTTGACCGCACTGAAGGAGGAGGTGGATCTCATGCTGTCCCAGGGTATCATAGAGTCTTCAAAGAGTGAATGGTGCAACCCGGTAGTCCTTGTACCGAAAAAGGATGGTAGCATAAGATTCTGTATTGATTTCAGGTACTTGAACTCAGTTTCTCAGTTTGACTCCTATCCGACACCAAGGATTGACGACCTGCTGGAACGGCTGGGAAAGGCAAAATTCCTGACCACATTAGATCTTAGCAAAGGGTACTGGCAAGTACCACTGACCGAGCGATCCAGAGAGCTGACTGCGTTCCGGACTCCATGGGGCCTATTCCACTTCACAGTGCTCCCATTTGGCCTTCATGGAGCGCCAGCAAGTTTCCAGAGGCTGATGGACCAGGTGCTTCGTGATTCCTCTGCATTTGCGGCAGCCTATCTTGATGATATAGTTCTGTATAGTGACAGCTGGGAGCAACATCTGGAACATCTGTGCACCGTTTTGGGCTGTCTTCACGCTGCTGGGCTGACCGTAAATCCCGCAAAGTGTGCCTTTGCTGCATCTGAGACTGAGTACCTGGGTCATATCATTGGGAATGGGATGATACGGCCACAGGTTAGTAAGATCCAAGCTATTGAGTCATGTCCTTTACCCCAAACAAGGAAGCAACTCAGATCCTTCTTGGGCATGGCAGGCTTCTATCGTCGCTTCATTCCGCAGTTTTCCACCAGGGCGGCTCTGCTCTCAGACTTGACCGGGTCCCGGAGTCCCAATCAGATCCAGTGGACAGAGGAGGCCGTGGCAGCTTTCCGTGATATTCGGCAATCAATGAGTAAGCAACCAGTTTTGTATGGTCCAAACTTTAACAACCATTTCTTTGTGCAGACTGATGCGTCCGACAGGGGTCTGGGCGCTGTGCTTCTTCAGGGGCCTCCTGAGAACCGTCATCCTGTTGCTTACATCAGCAGAAAGCTGTTTCCCAGGGAGGTCCGTTATTCGACTGTAGAAAAAGAGGGACTGGCTATCAAGTGGGCCTTGGATTCTTTCCGTTACTATCTCCTGGGTAGAGAGTTCACACTGGAGACCGACCATAAAGCACTGCAGTGGATGGAGAGGATGAAGGACACCAATGGAAGAATCACCCGGTGGTACCTGGCCCTGCAACCATTCCGTTTCAGCGTCCAACACATCCCAGGAAAAGAGAATCAGACAGCTGACTACCTGTCTCGCTGTACCAGCGAGAGTCCTGAAGGGGGGGAGTGTGTGATGGCTACGGCCACACAGGGTAACATCACCTCAGTTCTAAACATTTGATTATCGTTTTATTTTATCTCTTTGGTTAGTTGCACTGATTATTTACAGCCATCTAAACTATGATATTTAAATAATGAACACAATACAGTTTTTTTGATTTGGTTTATTTTGCTTTACCTTTATATTGATCTACAAGGAGTGCACTAATCACATGTTTTTTGTGTTGAGTTACCTGGACCTGTTGGGGGGCGGTCCCTTCCTGGTTGGGCGAAAGGAGTGGCTAAGGGCTGAGGAGACCTATATCCGGGAGCCAGCTCATTAGGCCATACCATGTCTCACCATGTGCCGGGGGGATTTTGTCCTTAGTTAGCTCTTGAGTTCTCAAGTGTTAGTTTGTTTACCCCTTCTATGTTATTTGGTTTTGTCAAGCTGTTATATAAGCTTTCTTTTGTGTCTTTGTGGCAAGGTCAGTTTTGTTCAGTTAATTTTGTGTTATGAGTCTATGTATTTAAGTTTATATTCAGTTACTTTTTGTTGACCTCTTTCTAAGGCCTAGTTATTAATTTTGGGTCTTTATGTAACTTCTCAATATTTTGGGTAATAAAACCCCTTTTTTTTGAAAACAGTCTCCTGTGTCCTCTTGCCTCACTGCCTTGGTCCCTGACAACGGCTAATAATAAACACCACTTTAACATGATCTATAACTTAAGCAAATGCTTTTAAAGTCCTCCTGTGGTGAAAATCAAGTTTTTAATGTTGTTTATATGTCTATGTGGATTTTTCAATATGCTTTAAGACAAACCCATGTGCAAATTCATAAGTCAACTCCATTGCTGAGTATTTTCTCCTTAAAACTGCAGTGAAAAAAAGACGCGGTTTGAAATAGGTGATGTTTCTGACGTCACAAACTACCTTGTAACCAATCAAACCGAGTCTCTGAGCTGGTGTGAGTGAGTGGAGGAGGGGCTAATTTGCATATTTATAGTTCCGCGTATACTAAATGAGGCAAGGGTAGTGGCTGCGTTCCACTCCACTTTTAGACATGCACTCGAGAACTTACTTAAGCACTTCCCCTCGGGGGAATCCCCCCTGTCATTTTGAAGTGTGCGCATATCACGTTTAATTTACCACCACCACAAACAACTCTATGATATATATATTTTTAAAGTTTATTTAAAACAACCCAAACACACCTATATACACATAGAATGTTGCATGAAACAAATATGTAAGGGGAAAAAAAGTAAGTAATATATATCAACTCCATAGCGGATTAAAGTGATCTAGGGCTTAGGACGTTCCAATCCAGCACATTGCAAGGGTTCCACCAGTAGTGGACACTCGTGCAACGTAAGCAATGACGTACATCTGAGTGAACGAGACTGAGGGAAGTTAGTGAGGGAAGGGCATAAAAAAACGAACTGGAATGTAGCCATAGAGTTATATTCAAGCTATTTTAAGTCATGAATTTTTTAACAGGATTTTTTTTTTAAACATGTCATTTTGGTGATCAAAGATGAGTTTTAAGGGGTACAATTATTGACTACAGGGGGACTTTAATACACATTTAGTTAACAAAACAAAATCATGCACGTTTTAATGCTAGTAAAAGGTACAAGTACAAGGAAACTATCCAAATGCACGTCTCTCAGCCATTGGGATTTATCTGTGCTGATCTGCATCTCAAGCTGATGACGTCACTTGGAGGGAGGCATGACCATGTCGCTGAACACGCACCAGTTTCTTGACTCCACCCCCATGGCGAAACAGTTACATGAAGTGAAACGCACAGAAAAGTGAAGCACAAAGGGAAAATGCAAAATGGTATTGCAAACTCACACTTGACTGAAACGCAGAATAAAAGGAGTATATCTCAGTTAATTATATCCTTTTGCACTAATTTATTTTTATTTTGCAATTATTTTTGTTTGCAAAACAACTTTTTTTTGTTCAATACTATATTTTTATTTTGCAAAACTTTATTTATTTTTATTTTCTTTTGCAAACATATGTGGCATTATATTGACTCCATAATTCAGCACATAATAGCACAAAATTCATAAATAAAAAGGGGTGTAATGTAGAGTGTCACCTTTGGCTTGTTTATTGGTGTTTGTAAAACACTCTTCTTCGTAAAACTGCTTAAAGGGGTTATGAATTAAGAAAAATCTAATTTTCCTTGCTCTTTTAGACATTTGAAGTGACATGTAGCCAAGTATGATGTCCCATACTCGGAATTTGTGCTCTGTATTTCACCCATCCAAGTGCATACACACAGCAGTTAGCATTGAACACACACCCTGGAGCAGTGGGCAACCATTTTTTGCTGTGTTGCCCTGGGAGCGATTGGGGGTTAGGTTCCTTGCTCAAGGGCACCTCAGTTGTGGGTAATGAGAGTGGAAGAGTGTGCTGTTCATACACTTCCCCCACCTACATTTCCTGCCGGTACTGAGACTCGAACCCGTGACCTTCGGGTTACAAGTCCAACTCTCAAACCATTGGGCCACAACTGCAAGAGGTCATCCTGCAAGTTTCAGAACTCAAAACTTCCTCATTAATCCAAAAACATCTTTTATTGAAACCAAGACCACAAAACGACTCGTTTCAGATTTTGCATCAATATGATGTAATAGTGCGATGAAAGACCACCTCTGGAGAAGAAGATCAACACCTGTTTTTACATCATTGCCTCTTTAGCACTGATTTGTGCATGTCATGAAGTAGAAATACGAAAGAGACATATAATTACTCAAGCAACAAAAATGATAGAGATGCCTCTGAGGATTAATAGACATTTTGCAGTGACAAGTTATGGAAAGCACAGTCTTTGCATTGCCTTCCTTGTGACCTAAGCATGGATTAACTTTTTTTAGCAAAGTTCCAGATTGCATCAGTAAGACACTGTTCGTTTGTTTTACTGCAGATTTTGTAAAAAAAAAAAAAAAAACACCAAAAAAACCCACACAATTCGACGTAGGCTTTTCAGAGAGACTGAAAAAATAAAAGATGATTCAGTGACAACTATATTGGATCCAACAGTAATGTCTCAACACACAAGTTTCACAAGTGTCACTATTGCTTTGTCTGTTACAGATATGTTTGATATTCAAACTTTACTGAAAATGATGAACGATGAATATAAGAATGACAGTGCGACCAATGATGGTACATTAATTCATAATTCATTTACACGAAACACCACAAGTTATCCTGTCAGCTATAACTGTGGTAAATCCAAGCACTTAAACTTCATAGAGTGTCACAGGCATGACATCAGAACACAGAAGACTAAGTCGCTGCTGGTTCCTTTGAGATTTTCCTAATGGTGTTTTATAGTGGGGGTTTTCAATTTATGAGTAAAATAAAGCCAGTGGTAAACATAACTTCATACTTTCTTAGTTCAGATTGGATCAGATCAGCATTCTGTAAAGGTTTATTAGAGATGAACTTTTTCCTCCCCACTTAATAAGATTATTAATGATGAAGAGTGAATGACATTGCAACTTACAAGGAACTGAAGTCTTTGTCTCTCTGACTCAGGGGTGAACTCTGTGGACATAGGAATTATCTCTCCATTTCTGATTATAATGGCTCTGAGGGGTAAAACACACACACACACACACACACACACACACACACACACACACACACACACACACACACACACACACACACACACACACACACACACACATATATGGAAATGATCAAACCTGTACAAACATGTGTATAAATATCTCAAATATGTTTTACCTGCTATCTCCAGCATTGGCAACATACAGCTTTCCCAGCAGGAAGACAACTACAAGCACAGTGCAGCCACCAGAGATGTTGTATATAGATTTTTCCCTCTCGATTTGGGCATCCTGAAATAAACACAAATGCATAGAGACATGGAGATGAAAGAAAGAAAAGCAACTATAAAATAAACTGTTACTAAATTTATTTGGGTAAACCATGTTTAAAATCATTGAAAAATATCTAATATATGCACACCTTTGGCGACACATCAGCAGATGTCTATACATTTTATGTATCAAAAATAAAAGGTTAGGCTAATGAAAAATATTACGTCGCAACAATTATTTATTGTTTTTATATTTATTGTCATTATTGTAATTATTAGCAGGAATTTAAAATATTTCTTGAATAGCTTGCTGCTACTTAATAAAAACAAAAAGCCACTTGAGATCAGTCTTACAGTGATTTTGCCATGGTTACAGGTGTTAAAGCCAGAGTGTTCAGTTCTCTACACTGTAAACCTAAATAAGTTGGCAAAATGTAATTTTTTTTTAGGTAATCTGTTAAGAAATTCAAAGTTTAATGTACAATAGTTACAATTAAACCAGTGAGTTTTAGCGAGTAGTCTACACGCAAGGTCTACACTTTTTACTCTGTCACTGTGTATACTGTACCATATCGCTGTTTACTCTCATTTTGTACTTCGTTCTCTCTTTCTTTTTTTCTTTGTCAGACTTTCTGACTTCAGACCTTCAACAGTACAGGTACTGATTCTCCTGTTGTCGCTGGTAAAGCACGATAATAAGAATGTTCCATTGTCTAATTTTCACTCTTTGCATAACCATGCTACGCTACTAGTGTATATATACGCTAGAAGCACAGTGTTGCCTATTTACAGTGGTGGCAAACAATGAGCGTGAGAATTCTCTTCGACGTTTAGCCAAACACAGCGAATCACTTAATTTCAGCATGGTGAAATACACTGAGAGGTTTGACCCGCACCATGTATAATTTTAATACACACACACATGTGTGTAAAATGTTATGTATTTGTTATTATTATTATTATTATTATTTTTTGTTATTATTATGTGAAACTTTTTGTGCTGCCATTTCGGACAGGAATTTTATATCTTAATCTAAAATAAAGGATACTGTTATGATTCTGCCCTTGTGTCTTTAATACTTCTCTTGTCTTAGGGTAGGATCATAACAGACTCTTGTTAAGTGTGCAAGCGCGTGGCTTTTCGGGCCATGTGCTTGTGTTGTCCTCGTTACCTCACCCCTCCCTCTTGTTCTCCTCGTTAGTGATTATTGTATTTTCCTTGTCACCTGTCTTGTTCATCAGCGTCTCTCTTGTTTTCCTTGTTTGTGGTAATTATCTCATCCTTGTCACCTGTTGTTATCATCTATGTCTCCCTATATCATCCCTTTCTGTCCTGCGCGGTTCATTACTATACGTTGTGGCTTTCTATGTTAGACTGTTGCACTGCTATTGATTGCTGGAAGCAGCTTTTCATGGCTATTCCTTGTTTTGTACTTGTGAGTTTCCTGTTGTGAGTTTTGTCTAGATCTAGTTAAGAGTTTTTGTTTCTCTGTTTTGTTTTCCCGTTAAGTTACCCGTCTAGTATTTTGTATAGTTTGTGGGATACCTTGTATTGTCTCTGTTTTGCCCCCACGAGGGCGTTTATTTTCCTGTTTTTGTGTCTCAATAAATCGTTTGTCAAGCATTCCTGTCTGCGCTTGGGTTCGCCTTCGAGATTCATAACAGGATACATTCAATTTCTTAATTTTTTAAAATGTACATACTACTGTAACTGTGCAGGTTGGGAAGAAGGAGAACTGAAATGGGGATCTTTTGCAGAAGTTTTAATAAATCAAAATGAAATAATCTGAACAGATATGAGAGAAACAAACACAGTGTCACAGCTTTGCAAAAACAAAGACTATAACCGACAAACGAAGAAACAGAAACACAGGCATATATACACATTAGAAATGAGCAACTAAACTAGACACAGAAGAACATAATGATTTAATAAGGAAACTAATCCGTGACTATGGAAACAAACTGACACAGGAAATAAACACAGGGAACAGGAACTCAAAAATGACAGGAACCGAAAAACTTCACAAACAAGGCTCTGGTGAGTTGTTTATTTTATGAGTGAGCGAGTTGTAATTTTATTTTTTGCTCCCAGACAGAGGTTAAGCATAGTCCTAAAATGGCCCTTTAAACCAGATAAAAAAATAAATCTGCTTTCTCTGTCATGGTTTTAGATAGTTTAGGTTGCCGACTCTCTATTACTCCTGTCAGTAATTCATCCAACTGGTCAGTATCTTTATTTGCAGTTCCTCTGCCAGTCTTAAACCTCTCTAACTACTGTAATGTCAACCCACATTTCACAAAACAGTAAGGTAATAAAGCTGATGATTCTTTACTGAAGTTCATGTATTGTTTTTGTATATGTACGTTCATTTGCATTCTTTTTCTTTGATTCCACAGCTGATTCGTGCTGTTTTTCTTTGCTATTTGCCTTAAAATTTTTTGTCTTGTTCTGTAAAGTTTTTTTGATAGCAGACTTTTTTCTGCTGCCATTGCCAAGGAAAACTTGGATTATCTTAGTTCCATGCAATTTGAAGCTTTTCTTGGATCATTCCATGTTTTACAGATTGTGCTAAATCAGCACAGTTTGTTTTAAATTAATCTGGTTTATTTTAGTTCAGATGTTTTTAATCTGTACTTAATCTGTTTCAGAAATTGACTTTTTTTAACCACGATTAACTATTCTCGATTAATGCCTACTCCTGTCTTAATTTAAACCCTGTCCAGGAAACCGCCCATTTATGTATAATGCACTATAAATGTATTCATAATGTATGTTATAATGCATTCTATTTTAATAAATAAATGCAATCAAAGTTAAAATGCATTTTAATATTTGCATATTTCCTTGTTATATCTGAAATTGGTTGTTTGTCATGTATTATACTTTCTAAAGGTGTAACAATAAATAGATAAGCATTAATGTATTATAACTGTGCTTACAATTATTCATGAGACCATACGATGCATTGTAAGGTGCATTACAAAGCATAATTAATGCATTGATAATATTTTTAGAATGCATTATATATAAAGATTTTAAGTAAAGTGTCACCGAATTTTCTTTGCACCAAGTGCACAGTGTTAAAAACTATTTACACTAAGTGCAAACAGCCAAAGATGTGTGATCCTATTTGTACTTATTGCAAATAGTGACAGATACTATTTGCGTCTCAGTGTATTGTAGCATATTATAAAACAGTATACAACATTTTCAGTATATGTGTTTAAATTTATAAAATCATAAATGGAAGCTGCCTCACTGGGACATTACTTGTACCTATTCCTAAAGCCCAATACCAAATCCAATTATAGGCCTATTAAATACTTGTTAAACAATGAGTTCAGAAAAAGGCACCACCATGCCACTGCTCCTGTTATCTGATGTGTTTCTTTTGTAATTTTGTCTGGCTTAGTCACACAATGGTGCCTCTGCCAACAAGGCAGCTATTTGTTCCTAGTATAAATAAATACATTAAGATTAATTTTATACAGCTATTTCATTCTCTCCTGTCTAATACCATTGGAACTGGAAAACTCTGTTCTGTCTAACTCATGTAACTCAAACCACATCAAGTAATTTTGTGGAAACTACACAGAGTTGGACCTCACCATAATCCTGAAGGCATTCTCCAAGGCACCAATTACAAGGCTTTCATGATGGATCTTCTTCTCCACGAAGAACCGTGTTGGAGGGGTGCAGGGGGAGCCAGGTGCACCAGTGGCCCCATGTAGGGATGCAGCCCGGTTGAGGGCCCGATGTGTGCATGGGGATGGCTGGTGGTTGGGTTCATCACCCAATACAGTTGGCGGAAGAGACGCCAGGTTAGATAGGACCTCCAGTACACCTTGGAGCTGCTCCACAATGTGTTGGTGTAGAAGTCTAGAAGCCATCACTGCTGCTCCTGAACCAGCATGACCATCAAACAGTGCCCAGTAATGTAGAATCAGACCTTCTTGAGAGTCTTGTGGACAAATACAAGCCTACATAACACAACACAGCAAACAGCAGTTGCTCAGTAATTTCCTTATGATATATTAAAGCAATAAGCCCATATATGCCGTGGTTTACAGTAATTCTAGAACAGCTGAGGGGCGCTGTTAGGCACAACGAGGAGTGATGCCTAAAATCCCCTTTGCTGTTTGAAAGAAATCACTGTAAACCATGGTATTTGTATATATTGTATATACCATATATACTGTACATATATATCGATTGTATATATCCACTTATAAGTTATATGTAATTGTTGATGAGGGAACGTGTGGCTTAAAGTAAAAACACCTTATATTCAGATCTACAGAATTATTTGGCAGTTTTTTGTCTATATGGGTCAAAAGAGATATTTAACTAACACACACACACACACACACACACACACACACACACACACACACACACACACACACACACACACACACACACACACACACACACACACACACACACACACACACACACAAAAAAAGGTCCAAATTATGAAATGTATGAAATGCAAAGGATGCAAACCTATAGAATATTCCAAATTAAGGCGTGAACATCGTTTTATGGTCCTGAAAAGGTAAATGAAAAGCAACAACAGATAATATGTCCTCTGCTTGATTCACTCTCTTGAACTGTACCGTGAAAATAGTCTCATCTCACATCACCATATTCATCGTCAGCCGGACGTGTTCGGTGAACTGTTCCATTAGCATGCCTGCTTCTTGCCAGCTTTAGAAGGCTGGCCTAGCAGATATCTTTGGTGTTTATGTGTGGATGTATGGATTGTTGGATGGATTTTCTACCCTGATTTTAAGCCTGAAATCTTTGCATATAAAACAAGTATTAAAATAAGTCAAACTCTTCTGACTTCATTGCTTCAGTCAGCTCTTCATCCTACTCAGGTGGTAAGAAGGCGACAGTCTTAAGGGGTTACGTGATACAGACCACAAATGTGTTCCCAACTCAGCCACAAAATGGTGCCAGAACACTGCAAATATACAATTAGAGAGACTGCAATTTGTCGCTTACACTCCCCACAATTCAAGAGGGATAATTCATTTTCAGATACGGGGAAAATTAACGCATGGTATCCAGGAAGAAATTTCCTCTGCTGAACAAAAGAGCAATAATAGTGATTCCATCCAAGCAAAGCCACAATGGCTTTTACACCAGATACTTCCTCATCTCGAAAAAAAGAGACTCAAGCTCTCTGTCCCATTTTATATCTATGTGCATTGAACAAATATATTGATATTTCACAAAAAAAAAAAACAATTTTTTACTCACATCTAACACAGATCGGAATTTGTTGCACACATGTAAACACAAAAATCCGCACGAGATCCGATTTTTTCGCATTCCGATCTGAGCCACTTCCAAAAGTGGTTTTAAATCAGATACATATCCGATATCGATAATGATGTTAACTTTGCTGTAATTAAACCAACAAGCTTTACTATTAGGCTTCTCTCTCTCTCTCTCTCTCTCTCTCACACACACTCGCTCTCACTCTCTCTCGTTAATTCGCTACTATATTTCACATTCAGGATTCTAGATCTAACGAGCTGTAGATAAAATGACAATGATAACGAAAATTACTGCTATTTTCCTGTATATATCCGGTCAGATTTTGCACTGCAAAACATCCATGACAGCTGTTTTCTTGTCCATGCTGGCAAAATTTTGGGCGGGAATTACAGTTTTTCTCAATTGCTAAAACACTAAAACTCATTGGCTGAACAAATTTCTCAGTTGCCTGAACTCATTTAGCTAATTGTGCAGTCTGTTGTCAATACCTTAAACCATTTCACATGGTAAAACACAATTTGCAGATCTCACTTAGACTTTTCAGCAAAACTTTAAACACATTCTCATTCTCAAAACACATTCTGCACTCTAATGCACATCATCCATACTGGTAAACACAAGTGGCAACAATCAAATACAAACAGAGAACACATGTCATTGATTGAACACAACCACTCAAAACTGATTTAACCTGTTTCAAATGATGTGACACAACCAATATAAGCCAGTTCAGAGAGCAAACAGGTTGTTGAAGGTGGGAAGGAGAAAGTCTGAGAATGGATAGAAGAAACAATGTGAGAGGACAAGGATGAGTGTGTATGCGAGGTGGGCGACGGAGGAGGAGGAGGAGGAGGAGGAGGAGGAGGAGGAGGAGGAGGAGGAAGAAGAAGAAGAAGAAGAGGGGGAGGAAGAAGAGGGGGAGGAGGAAGAGGGGGGGGAGGAGGAAGAGGGGGGGGAGGAGGAAGAGGGGGGGGAGGAGGAAGAGGGGGGGGGGGAGGAGGAAGAGGGGGGGGGAGGAGGAAGAGGGGGGGAGGAGGAAGAGGGGGGGGAGGAGGAAGAGGGGGGGGAGGAGGAAGAGGGGGGGGGGGAGGAGGAAGAGGGGGGGGGGGAGAGGAGGAAGAGGGGGGGGGGGGAGAGGAGGAAGAGGGGGGGGGGGGGAGGAAGAGGGGGGGGGGGAGGAAGAGGGGGGGGAGGAGGAGGGCAAGAAAGGAGGAGGGACAATATTGCTTGTGATGTCGACGAAGTGCTCTGGCCTGGCCTGACCCAGCCCAAAGACAAGAAGAAGCACATTGATCACATGTTTACTCCTTTGATTTTTGTCCCTGTTAGTATTGTATACTGCAGTGGTTCCCAAACTTTTAACAGGCATGTACCCCCTGAGACATTATAGATCTTCCGGAGTACCCCCAACACCACCAATTGTTAACAAGTTTTTTTTTTATTTTATTAATATTTATTTTTATCAATTTTGTCGATAATAGTGAATAGAATCATGATACAAATCTCATCAAAAGTCAACATATGATACAAATAGGGCTGTGACGGTGGCAGTTTTTTACCACCGCGGTAGTAATGGACCCAAATACCGGCGGTGTTGCAGTGGTCGGGGGGTTGTTTTGAAATAAATAAAAAAAAACAAAGAAACAACACTAAAGCCTGTAAAGCATTGAAATAAATATCAGTAAATACTGGTAACTTACATAATATAATAAAGTTGAACCTATTTATAAAAATAAAAAAAACTTTTGTTTAATATTTCCACACAAAGACGCGTGATACATCCTACCACTCTGCTCTTTGAGAGGGATGTGGGACACGAGCAGGAAAGAGACCATCGATCTATTTTCTGATATCTACATGTTCTCTACTTGTAAAAGGTATGAAGAGCGAATTCTATCTTCCACAAGGGCAAAGCATTTAGGCTATGTTTGCGCGCTGCCAGAGAAAGCCAAACTAAAATCACCCGCGCGTGTGAAACGCGCTTTACAAATGAACTTGACGCGCCTTACCAATTATCATATGTCTAATAGCCTAACAAGCACAAACTGTGTTAAAAAGAATTTGACGTACAAGTAAAAATGTAGGCT
The DNA here is from genome assembly GCA_022828995.1 of Vimba vimba. Lineage (NCBI taxonomy): Eukaryota > Metazoa > Chordata > Actinopteri > Cypriniformes > Leuciscidae > Vimba > Vimba vimba. Next base: position 21,246,918 of record CM040821.1, on the reverse strand, counting down.
ATCTGTCCTACAGCGTTTTTCTACTTTAACACAGTAAAGAATACAAAAATAATTTACCTAAAACCAAACAAAGGAAGAAACGTTTATCCCCTTTGGAAATGGGTGAGACGCGAGTGAATGGGAAAAGAAACAAGAGATTCCATGCATTTTCGTTTTGAATTGTTTTGTTTAAAAGTAGACAATTCAAGCTTTCTATAAGGAATAATAATGGAATATTTTTAAATTCGCTAATAATCGGGTGACCAGATCGCAAATCAGAATTCAAAGCCGAAAAAGCTTAAGTTTATGGGCTCACGCACAACTCTCTCATTCGTCATGAATTCAAACTTTTCCATGGCTGCGATATAACATTTAATTGCTAACCTATTATTTCTTTTGTAAACAAAGCTTTGTGTGTCATAATATTAATGTAAAACAGCATTCATTTTTTTGGCAAACCACCGCCGGTACTACTCAGCCACCGCGGTGGTGCGGTTGTCAAGATTACCGGCAATTCGCGTACCCCCTGAAATCAGTCCACGTACCCCTGGGGGTACGCGTACCCCAGTTTGACAACCGTGGGTATACTGTAATACAGTGGATAAAATGACAATGGGTGTATCTAGGCTAGGCTGTATACTGTACAATGAACAAATTGTATGGCCCTGAACATTGTGCTTTCCATTTGTTAACAGCACTGACTGCTCAATAGATTTTGACTGGTTGCAGGCTCATATCAACAAAGAACAAGAATTACAGTATCACAGAGACAAAGGACAAGTTTGTGAGATGCAGGGTACAGTACTCTAAAAGTAGGGGTACAAGGAGGAAGAAGAATAAAAAAAAAATTTGCAGAGAGCAAAGCAGAGTAGTAATTTCTGATCAATTTTGAGCTACTATGATAGAACATGTTTTCGTTCATCAAAAGACAATGACGGAAAAATATGAAATTTGTTTTGAGATTAAAAATTTACTTCTCCCTGAGAACTATATGTTTTGAACAACGTGTTTTCTATTTTTTGGTGTATTGTTTACTGACTGCTTGATAGTGTATATCATTTTGATCACTTTGTTTATGATTTGAGAGCAGTGTTTGATTTTGAACACAGGTAAAACTGTTTTGAGGCGAAAGTTTCATTTTGCAAGAGGAGTCAGAGGTTTTGTAAATAGTGCTTGAAGATGAGGTTTTGTGTTTAATGTTTTCGGAAAATGGAGCAAGTTTTCAGAAATTGTGTTTTAGAAATTGAGAAAAACTGTAATGTAAACACAAATATCGGATACCAGTCGTGTCTAAAGTGAATGTAAACAGGCGGGCCAAAAAACACAACATCCTATTAGGCTACGATCTATAAAAAAATGTTGGTAGTACTCTAGCTTGTTTAATTCTTATCTCTTAGGTCACACCTGTAAAAACTGGAAGAGAGTGCTACTCTCTAAGAAAACAAAGGAAATTAACATTTGAACTCTCTCTTGAGAAACTAGCATCCCATACAAGAGTCAATCACCTCAAATACTGAGTATTAATTTACATTTCTTTCCCTTCACTCCCCCCCCCCCCCCCCACCCCCACCCCCACCATCTCATCTCTCTTTCTGAGATCACCTGAAATTCACCCAAAAATCTATATGGTTTAACTTTAAATGAAATGTCTCAGTGCGACTGGTAAGAAGGTCTCATCCCCAAAGAAGTAAAACAAAAGGTGATAATGTTTTTAAGAGTTTAGAGATATCTTGCTTACAGAGGAGGGTGGGTCTTTCATGCAAATGGAATCCTGTCCTCAGAAGGTGTAAACTCTGGAGACTGTGATTACAGTTTTTTTCAATTGTTTACACGCAATTTTGAAAACCAGGTTCTTTTTTTCAAAACAGAATCACAATTATCCAAACACCACACTCAATTTGCATAATTCCTAGATTGTTTGCAAAATGAAACACTTCAGTCAAAACATATACACATATTTGTGAAAATGCTATTAGTTTTCATTTAACCAACACAGTCCTCAATGATCAGACACTATTGCAGCCAGTTACACACAGCTGTGATAAATATAAAACACATTTGTAAAAAAAATAATTTTAGGAAATAGCATGTGCTAGATTTTTGGCCAGACATTGTTATATAAGGGATAATTTAGATGACAAAAAAAAAAAAAAAAATAGTGACATACCCACAACATTCTTCATGATTAGTTTGAGATATAGGGAGAATGTACACAAATAGGCCTACTATAAACTTACAAAGCACTGCGCACAACACTGATGCTGCAGACTGAATATTTCAAGTATTTATTTCAATACTTACACAGTATTTCTTACCATAATCAGTTACAGTAATCAACCAACAATGAAATCAATGAAACAAATAAAATCTGTAGACAAATAAAAATTACTGCATGAAGTACATACACTTTGACTCTGAAGAAAAACTACTGTAAAAGCAACAAGAATACTGTAACTATTCATCATCCCTCCGTCTGGCTGGATCAGGCCATAAGATTTCATCCACATCACAGGCTATGTCTTCAATGGCATAAGTCTACCTCCTTCTCCTCTTCCTCTACCTCCTTCTCCTCTTCCTCTACCTGGGCCTCTTCCTCTATCTCCTTCTTCTCCTCTTCCTCTATCTCCTTCTTCTCCTCTTCCTCTGCCTAGGCCTCTTCCTCTATCCCCTTCTCCTCTTCCTCTACCTCCTTCTCCTCTTCCTCTACCTCCTTCTCCTCTTCCTCTACCTGGGCCTCTTCCTCTATCTCCTTCTTCTCCTCTTCCTCTACCTCCTTCATCTCCTCTTTGAGCTGCACCTCTCATTCTCACTCTTCTTCTTTTTCTTCTAGCTCCTTCCATTTTTGTTGAAGACAGGTGAACTCACCTGCTGCCTTTTATAGCACACCTGAGTGCTGCGTTTTCAAATTAGCACATGTGTGCTTCCACACCTGGTGGTTGTGTTTATCCAATTCGTTCATTAGTGTTGTCATTGGCAATCCGGGGCTTTGTAATGACAAGGAAGTAACCTCACAATCTTTAACTGTGTCTAAGGTGTGAAAATGTGTGTAGAGTTTTACAAATCACTGTGTGTAATGTTTTGCAAAAAGGGTGAAGCAAACATTGTGTGAAATGTTGTGCAAATCTGTGGAGGTGTTTTGCTCCTTGGAGTAGAATTTTGCAAATTGTGTGGAAATTTTTATTTTAGTGTGTAAACAATCGTAAAAAACTGTAATGCAAATTCCCATTGTTAGCATATGTTTAAGTTCCTGACTCGGTCTAAGTACTTAAAGAAATGTCTCAAGAGGCTCATAATAATGGTAATGCGATCAGCCCATAATTATGTATTTTATTTTTATGATGTCAGGTATACTCTTTATCTCTGAGCATTTGGTGTTATTGTATTGATTATCTTTGAATTGATTATGTAATTGGCATGATACATTTACCTGACTAATAATAAATTGTTACATTTGGATTTATTCTGACTTGCTCTGATATTATTAACTCTAGTAGATTGTGTTAAGTCCATAACACCACAATTCTACGATCAGGTTAGTACCAGACTAAAATACAACTTAGGTGGAGCAGAGGAGCACATCAAGGGAAGAGATCTGACTAACACATTGGCATTAGTCATGTATACTTGGAACTGTAGATGCTAATAATGGGTTTTCCGTTTAGAACAACAGAATGTTGTTAGACCAATCTAAATAGGGGTGAGCCTCATCCTCTAATTATTGTAATATTATTCTAACTAAGTGTACATTGGAAACCATGGCATGGTTATACAAAGTTACCATTAGTTAGAATAATATTACAATAATTAGAGGATGAGGCTCACCCCTATTTAGATTGGTTTAACAACATTCTGTTGTTATTGTTGTTATTCTGTTATTCTATTGTTCTGTTGTTATTCTGTTCTGATTGTGTTAAGTCCATAACACCACAATTCTACGATCAGGTTAGTACCAGACTAAAATACAACTTAGGTGGAGCAGAGAAGCACATCAAGGGAAGAGATCTGACTAACACATTGGCATTAGTCATGTATACTTGGAAATGTAGAGGCTAATAATGGGTTTTCCGTTTAGAACAACAAAATGTTGTTAGACCAATCTAAATAGGGGTGAGCATCATCCTTTCCATGTACATTGGAAACCATGGCATGGTTATACAAAATTACCATAAGAAGAAGTTAAGTTGGTCAATTTGGCTCTATGGTAATGGTCATAACACGCAGTAAACCTTAACCCGCTTATCGGATACTGTCGTTGGAACGATTGGGCAGGCCTTACACACCCAATGTGTACAATTGGGGCTGTTCTGTTCAAAGCTAGCCCAAATTACCACCGGTGTCCTGGGTGTTATATTTGACAGTACTTTTTCATTAAAATACCCACATCAATACTGTTACTCAGACAGCGTAATTCCGACATAATATTAACCGTCTGTGTCCTGTCCTCTCAACGAGGATCACTGCTATTATCGTCCATCATGCCATCAAGCTATTGGTTCACATCCATTGACCTGAATGATGCCTATTTTCACAATATATATTCACCCTAGAGAAAATTCTTGAGGTTCGTAGGGTTGCATACGAATATCTGGTTCTCCTTTTCGGCCTGTCTCTCAGCCCAAGAGTGTTTGCCGAATTTACAAAAGTGGCCCTAACTTCCCTAACATAGAACTAGGCATTCATCTAGCTACATACATAGACGAAAAGGGTGTTTTAATTCCCATACATTCAATTACATATCTGGGACTGTCACCGGACTTGTTTACAGAGCGTGACTGTTGGAGGAGAGAGTAAGAAAATTAATGTCTGGGCAAGTTTTGGATGGGATTATTTTATTTTTTTCGCACATGCCTCAGACTATTAGGGCTAATGGAATCACCCCTGATGGTCATTCACCAAGGCAGACTATTCATGAGAGGATGTTCGCACAGTTGGGCTGCACACAAATATCAGCACATCAGAATCTGAACTACTGACAGCTGTTACACATTGGATTCAGATCTGTGTGCTGCTACTGCTGCATCGTGCTGCACTGTAACAGCTGTCTACACTGGACACAACAGATCAACCACACCACATCAAGTGTAGACATCAAGACTGATTATGATGGGTTATATTTTCTCTTGTTGTGTCATGGCACTCGCATCCTATGTAGACACAGTGTTAGGAAATAGCATTGTGCGCCCTGCTGCATGTTCTTAGTGTCCCACCTTTGAATCCTAGACCTCATGTATCAACCAGAAATATTCCTTTTCCATGAACAAGGCATTAGGTAACATGCACAAATTTCATCTGGTGGTACAGTGGCATCCCAATTGTTGACAGCTGGAGGCTGAAATCCATGGATGTCAAAACCACATTACTTAATCAGTCAGAGTCAGGTGACTCAACAAGTAAAGTGTTAACATTAAGGATATTGTAATAGCAATTCATATATAACTCAATCTATTATTAAGATAAACTCTTTATTAGTTGCTGATGCGGCAATCATTAATGATTTTATTTTATCATTAATGGTTTATTTTTTCATCAGTCATACATTAACTCAAGAATATTAGTTTAGCATGAATTAATGCATATTAGTGCTCTTGTATTGTAGTGTTACCAACATGCCTCTATTGTACAATTCGCTGTAAATTAATTCCGAAATTCACAGAAAAGTTTTGTTTTAAATAGTCAGACAAATATCAGATTTATGGATAATAGGCATGCATTTGTTAATAATTTAGAGTACTAAATTATCCCATAGTGACCCGACTAGGCACATGTGGACAATCCTTTCTCTATTGCTTTGCGATTCATCTTTGGTGAATGGCACACAGATAGTGTGATCGAATACTATAACTCTAGACAAAGGATGTGAGGAAAAGACATTAGCATAGCTATTTCAGGATTTTTTTGCGTCTGTTATTTTTAATGTGTTAAAATATAGATATGTGTGATTTTCCCCAACCCTATTAATAATAAAAAGAGGCTCTTTTGAAAAAACATTGTTGTTCAATAGATATTCAGTGTACCTGGTACAGTAAACAATCACTTACATCATTTTCCCACATTCCCATGCCAATACTATTGGGAAGGGACGACCTCCTTCTACTTGTAGATGTCTTTCTGGGTGTCAAGGATCCTATAGGTTTCTTCTTAACCAGTAGAACCTCACAGCATGCCTGGTCCTCATTCAGAGAACTTTTACCTGCATTTATTACTCTGAAACACAAACACCAAAACAGATAGCATGTAGTGTCATTTTAATTTTAATGTTAAATAGGGTAATGTTTAAAAATAGACAATCACAAATTAGTTAAAAAACAGCAACAAAAGTGCCATACTAAATATAAAATTTCCATGAAATTACAAAACGATAGTGTATTGGGTTTGTGCAGATAGGAAGACGTAGACACAGAAGATGAATATTCAAACGATGTAACTTTACTTATAATAATCCAACAGGTAGCGATCCATACAAAGAACACAAACACACAACATAGTGTAAACGATAATGTATATATATAATGTAAAAGATGTGGCGAGGGGCTGGTGATGACAGGATGACCAGGTAAAGGGATAGTGATGGTGGGAAGATATGCAGAAGGTGGAGGAATCCTGATGGCGCAGACCCAGAGCTCCACAGTGCCGACTAGGGTAACATTTCGTGGACGTGTGTAGTTCGCAATGTCTATTTGCACGCTGTTGTTGTTTCGTTCAAACATTATGGACCATGGCAAGCAGACTTTGGATAAAAAAGGAGAACTAAAACGAGAATCAATATCAGCGCGGTGTTTTCGAGATGCCTAGAGCTCCCATAGACAGTATATAAACGAGAGCTCCACGTCCGAGACTTCGACCGCTCCTACATGTACTTTATTAAACAGGTGAGCACATTTACATAAAACTAATCAATGTTATATAGTTCAACAATGATAAAATGTCAGAATATGATCTGTATGTTATTCTAATGTTGATCTAGCTTACTGCTAGTCTCATACAGACAAACTAACACATAAATTTCAACACATTCAAATGCAGTTTAGTGTGATAGTGTAATGTTAGACCAAGTGAAACAGCGCTGCGTTACCTCACAAGTTTAATTTGTCTAATAAACTGACCTGTGAGTTGTAATTCTGCACTTGCGTGTAGTTCGGTAGAATGAAATGTCCTTATTCCTTTTATATCTGCGGGACTCGCGTCGCGTGTGGAGCTGATAGCTGTCTCTTAGCAATCCCGAACTGCTTTATATCACAGTCATGATAAAAACATCGATGTATTCAGTCATCCATAAACATTATTAGATCGGTCGGCTTGACGTTGACGACAAGATCCATAATTCTTAGCAAATGTTACGTCATCAGTCTACGCCTTTGTTATTGTAAAGAGGTTAGCTACCCCTAGTGGCGAAAAATTCCATACTGTCCGTTTAATTGAAAATAATAAAGTTTGAAGTCACCATTATGGAGATGAGTGTTTGCTTTAGTTGGGCTCTTGACCCTTGCCTTTCTAACTTTAGATTTTCTCGGACTGCTTTAACTGTGTGTTTGTAAAACCGTCTTTTATGGCATGAAAATCAGAGAGAAACTGTGATATGCTGTTGGCTGTTTATTGATAATGACATAACCGTCATAACAGCCTGATTCACTGATCTCATAAAGAGTTTTATCTTTCATTGTACGAAGTATGTTAAATACTAATATATTTCATGTTTTTGAGCATAATAGCTCTGTGACACTACCACATAGGAGCCAGCAGTGACAAACAGATAATCTGAAAAACTTTAAATACACAGGGTGTACAAAAAGGTTTTGAACTACTATATGATTTAGACCAACACAGACATCAAGAATCAGCGTATGAATCTCAACAATGGTGACAATCAACAAAATAATCAGCTAAAACTCTGAACTTCACAAAACAAGCTACTAAAAAGTTGCAACAAAAACAAAAAACAAAATAAAAGCAGATAATAATAATAAAAGAAAATACTAAGGCAATTCAGCATAATTTATTCATGCTGCAATGCATACTGGGAGATATTGATGAGTTTTGAATGATGGCTCCCATCATGCACTGCACTTTTATCATCACCGTTGTTGAGATTCATATGCTGATGTCTTAATGTCTGTGTGTGTCTGAAAGATACAGTAATTCAAACCTTTATTGTGTAAAATGTTTTTAAAATTTTTCAGATTATCATAACACTGATGGATCACATGTTGTAGAATCATAGGGTTACTATCATCGATAATGTAAAATGAATGACCCATATAATCAAATATAAGGCCCTATGATAAGGCTCAGTGAATCAGGACACTACATGATGATTAATACATAAAAAACATCACATGATTTATTTTCTTTCTGATTTTCTTGCCATAACCGACCTGTTTTATAAACAGAAATTCAGTAGCCTGAGAAAAACTCATTTTAGAACGTCAAGGGTCAAGTGCCCAACTAAAGAAAACACTGATCACCATCATGGTACCTTCAAATTAAACAATCAACATCTAAACCTCTGTTAATTCTCAAACAGAACTGTGGATGTATGAAATAAATAAAAGTCAATCTGGTTAGTAATAAGTGAAGCTGGTAATGCTGTTTGTGGAGTTGTTTAATCCTCCTCTGATGAGCTCTTGAGAGATTTTATGTTTTTTTTTATCTTCAGTTGATCTAAGGCTGTGGCCGAAGTCAGTTGTAGTTCTTGTGTTTCTGCTCGTCGCTTCTCTTTTTTATGTTCTTGTTGTTTCTCTAAATTGACATTGCCAGAATTCCCTGCGTGACACTTCACATTTGATGTTATATCATTTAAGTAATTATGTTTCTTCTTAGTTTTTGTTATCAGTTATGTACATTTGGGGTTTATATTACATCATATATTGTTTAATGAATGTTTATGCAATTATTTGGAGTCATGTGTCACCATGATGGTGTTTTGTATTCATGTGTATGACACTGTGCACCTTCTTTATATTAACATGTGCCTCAGCTTGTGGAAAACTAATGGTGGTTAGCTCTGAATGATCATGTGGTTTTATGTTTTGCCGCCTGTATTATTATGGAGGTAATCAGTATATTACAAACATATAAAGGAGATTTTAATACTTTAGTGCAATTGAATGATAACATTTATTGGTTAATAATGAAATATAAGGGTTATCCCATGAAAACTAAAAGGTTTCTAATGTATTTTTTTATAGTAAAGTACTGGGAACCACAGCTTATGTTTTTTTTTACCACACTTTTAAGTACTGCTTTATTTGTTGTCGTAAATTTAAGTCCAAAGTAAGGTTCCCATCATATTTTTTACGGTAAAATACAAGCAACCACAGCTGCCGTTTTTTTACCGTAAATTCCACAGTTTTTTTTACAGTGTACTATGTAACCACACTGTAAAAATTATAGTAACTTTAACTATAAAAGACTGTAAAAAAAAAACCTGTTCAGAAGATGGCCAGAGGGAGCAATATCAGTTCTGGAGGACTGTTTTGACTGCACCAATTGGTACTTGTTCAAAGAAGCTGCTACATCTGACGGTGTGATAGATATTGAAGAATATGCTTCATCTGTTACATGTTACATCAACAAATGTGTTGACGATGTTGCTCCCTCCAGAAAAATAATGCTTCCCCCAAACCAGAAACCTTGGTTTAATGCAGAGGTCTGCTCCCTCCTCAAACTACGAGATGCTGCTTTCAGGGAAGGTGACAAAGCAGCATTGAAGGAAGCAAGGAACAACCTCCCTGCTGGAATAAAAAGAGCCAAGGCCACATACTCCCACAGGATCCAGGAACACCTGGAGACTAATGACCCCCAGCAGATATGGAAAGGGCTAAAAGAACTTACTGACTGACTACAAGATCAAAAACTACAACAATGCTTCTGTTAATGATCCCCTTTTCCCTCATGCATTGAACAATCTTTTTTGCTCGTTTTGAGGAATCCAACAGCACCACAGTCACGAAAATAATGTCACTAGCGGACGACCATGTGCTGTCCCTCACAACAACTGAGGTAAAAAGGACTCTACAGAGAGTGAACCAATGCAAGGATACGGGCCAAGATGGGATTCCAGGACAGGTGCTTACAGACATCTTTAACATTTAGCTAGCACAGTCTGTGGTTCCAGCATGCCTCAAAACTTCCATCATCAATCCTGTACCAAAATAAATCACCATGAAGTGCTTAGAACGACTGGTCATGACTTACATCAAGACCATCATCCTACCTACACTGGACCCCTAACAGTTTGCTTACAGACACAATCACTCTACTGCAGATGCCATATCATATGTCATCAACCTGGCTCTTTCACATCTGGAACACAAGAACACGTATATCAGAAAAAATTTAATCGATTTCAGTTCAGCATTTAATACTATTTTGCTACAGACACTCATCAGTAAACTCTACACACTCTGACTTAATGCCACGTTCTGCAACTGGGTTCTGGACTTCCTTACTAACAGAATTCAGGTAGTAAAGATCCACGAGAATATATCACACTCTCTTACTCTGAACACCAGAGTCCCTCAGGGCTGTGTTCTCAGCCCATTACTGTTCACACTACTCACCCATGACTGTATGGCTCAGAATCAGAACAATCATATCAAGTTTACTGATGATACAACAGTGGTGAGACTAATCTCATGTAACAACAAGACAGCATACAGAGAGAGTGACAGAGAAGAGAAACAGAAAAGGTCTCTCAACTTGAGAGACCCTGAGCTGTGGTGCACAAACAACAATCTCTACCTTAATGTCAGCAAAACAAAAGAAGTATTTGTAGACTTCAGGAAATCTCCTGCGATTTACCCTCCACTGCACATTAACGGAGTAGCGGTGGAAATAGTTAGAAGCTTCAAGTTCCTGGGGGTTTACATAACCAATGATTTCTCCTGGAACCAGAACACCACTTCTTTGGTGAAGAAGGCCCAACAACGTCTACACTTCCTGAGAAGGCTTAAAAAAATTGGAATGAGTAAGATCATCATGAGGAACTTTTACAGATGTGTAGTGGAGAGCATCATGACCAATAGCATCACAGTCTGGTTTGGCAGCTGTTCTGCCGCTGACAAGAGGGCCCAACAGAGTGTGATAAAGTCTGCCCAGAACACCATTGTGTCCAGACGTCCATCTATAGAGGACATATACAAAGTCCCGTGCATTAAGAGAGCAACCACAATTGTGAAGGACAGTACCAATCCCTCTGCAGGATTGTTCTGCCCAACGTCATCTGGAAGATTCAGAAGTGTCTGAGCAAGGACCACGAGACTGAAGAACAGTTTTCCCCCCCAGGGGATCAGGTTTCTTAACAGCACTGGCTGTTTGTTTTTTTTAATCTACTGTGTCTAGGGTTTCTTTTTTGCCTGTAAAGCACTTTGAACTGCATTGATTTGTTTGGAAAAGTGCTATATAAATAAAATTTGCTTGCTTGATGAACTATCCCTTTAAGTTTCTGTTAAACTCCCTTCCTTGCCTTTAACTTTTAACATTATAGAATTGATTAATTGATATATAATTTTCAGTTATGAATGTGTGCTTGTTTAGATATTCTATCATGGAGTACAAAAAGCTAAATTGTAATTTAATGTTGATTTACATAATCAAAATTATGTTATGAGTTATGAGTGGGTTGGCTACCATATGTATAATTTTAGATGACATAAAATTGCAGTCAATTATTTAAGTGTTTTACACCCCTTGCATTGGTTCTAAATTATGTATTGGTGTAGGTTGGCGTAAGATGAAATCTTAATTTACCTTAATAAACCTTAATTTTTTCTCCTGATCTTAGATGACACAAAATCTCATCTCAGCTCTTTTGATGAATGGCTACGCTATTTTTAATTTTGTCAGTTAATCTGAATATCAGCATTTGTAATGTTTAGTCAGTCGAAAAAGTTTTGAGGTTATTTGAATTTTGTGAAATCTAATTTTGTGTCTCTGGAAAATAGTGATCTAGTTACTTCAAGTTTTGTCTATTCGTTAATGGGGGATTTGTGAATACATGTTTTTAGATTTGTGGAGTCAAAATTTTAGTTTTTATTTTGAAGTAAAAAGATAAAATTAGACTCTTGGAGTAAGATTCAGTATTTCCATGAATTAGTTGTACATTTCAGAAATCTTTGCTTTCACTAAAACCTATAACAAATTGTTCTTAAGGAGGGGCATCTTCCCCCATCCTACCCTATATTCAATAAGCATTATTTGACACTATATGCTACCTATAATTGCACAGAGCAATGAATGAATGCATGCTTGCGACAAAAAGTTGCACGTGTATTACTTAATTATTATTATCATCATACATAGCTGCATGTTAACCATGTCACACCGATGCATTAGCGTTCATGTGATGGTGTCATTTTGTAAGGCATGCACGAGTTGCTCTTACTCGGCGTATCCCGTCGCCCACGGCAACCTCCGCGTCTCTTTCAGGATCAGGATAGGTCTAGCGATGTGATCCGCCGAGCACTCGATCTCATCCGGCGACAGTCCTAGAAACTTCGGTCTCATGTAGGGGTATTTGAGCGGCAGGTCCGAGCCACCCGAACGGTCATTATTATTAATAGACGATACGGCCATGATTCCACCCATGAAGCTGGCCACTGCGGATTTGACGCGCGTGAACATGTCTGCGGAAAGCCGTGTCCGTGCGTCTCCTTCTGCCCGATGGTCCCCCACCAGCACGATTAGCACGATGGTACCCCACCAGCTGGTGCCAGCACCAGCACAGCCCTGCGACACGTTGAATGAAATCGTGTTCGCTTCACAAATTCTCCAGTAAGTGTCTGAACCAAAGCGGAAATAGTCCAAGGATTAGAAGTCATGTGATCTGTTTTCTGTGCGGCTTATACGATGACAGCTTGCGTGGGACTTGCGCAGGAACTGATGATATATCAGGACATCATAAAAAATCTTGGCTGGTCTTAAAATTGGGTAAATACAACCTCAGATGAACAACTACACATGACATATTACATAATGTCATTATTTATTTAATAAAAACTAGGCCAAAATATAAATCCATGGGTGACAAAGTACACCCTGCTTCCATGGGAATTAATAAGGTAAGTAGCAGTGAGGTGCTGCTAATCAAATGTCTTTGATCAATTTATCATCAGTATGTGTGACTAACTCTATAAAAGCAAAAGTTTTGGCAGTTTGCTGGTCTAGAGCATTCAGGTGTGTGTTAACACAATGCCAAGGAGGAAAGACATCAGCAATGATCTTAGAGAAGCAACTGTTCCTGCCATCAGTCTGGAAAGGGTTATATGGCCATTTCCAAACAATTTGAAGTCCATTATTCTACATTAAGGAAGATTATTCACAAGTGGAAAACATTCAAGACAGTTGCCAATGCTGAAGGGCCGAAGAGGGACCATGTTTGAGACAGATGTGTGTGAGAGATGCCTGAAAAGGGTTTGAGTGATTAATAACCAATTTCTATCCTGCTGAAAAATATTTATTTAATGTATTAAGTTTCAACTGCAGCAATATTGTGTACTTTTACAAATAGCAAGTTATAAATAGCACAACAGCAAAACAGACAGGCCTATATTGAGCATACATGAGCAGTTCTCTGCATGAAAGGCCCCCAGACTGGCAGATTAACGTGCTACGTCTTTTCTCTCCAATATGGTATTAGAAAGAATTGAGTAGCATAAATTAAATTACATTAAATATGGAATGTGTAAATGAGGACATTAAAGGTATAGTTCGCCCCAAAATGATATTTAAGCCATGATTTACTCACCCTCAAGCCGTTCGAGATGCATATGTCAATCTTTTTTCAGACGAACACATTTTCAGTTATTTTAGAAAATGTCTTAGATCTTTCAGTGGTTATAATGTGAAGCAATTTTTATCTCAAAAATAATCCATCCGGCTCCAGGGGGATAAACGAAGGTCTTCTGAGGGTAATCCGTGCGGTTTTGTCCTAAAAATATACATATTTAAAACTTTATAAACTAAAATAACTGGCTTCCGGTGGCGGTCGGTGCGCGTTCACAGAGATGGAAAGCGTCGTGACGTAGAACGAACGTTGAGTTTTGTTTTGCTCTGCTCTCTGGCAAAAAAGATTGACATATGCATCTCGAACGGCTTGAGGGTGAGTAAATCATGGCTTAAATATCATTTTTGGGCGAACTATCCCTGTGATTCATTCAAGTTCATTTATAGGCCAATTTATGGTGACAGGATGACAGAAATTATGTGATGAGTAGAGTTTGCCTGTTTGTTCAATATATTACAAATAAAAAATAAAATAAAAAAATCTGTTCTGCTACACAATCAAATGTATGTATCTTTCTTCACAAAAAGAGTACATACTTTTAGGGCATAGTAAAATCATGCAATAAGAGACACAACAAGATAATTTTATACGCTGATGTTTCTGACCTTTTTCTGAACTAACCTACTAAATTTTTAAATATGTGGCACTTCTGGTTTTGGGAACTGCCTCTCAAAAGGACTGAATCAAATCATTTTAAATAATAATGTTGTACCACAAATAATCTTTATCTGTCAGTTTAACTGAATAAGCTGTTGTAAATATCGTAATGTTTAAAAATGCCATAAATTAGTGCTTCCATGGTGAAAACGCACTTCTCTCTGTTGACGTATGCAGGATTTCTTCAATCTGCTTAAACCCAGCACCTACAAGCTTTATGTGCCTCCACTTTCCAGTGCAATGCCCACATTTCAATATCCAATCAACAACCAACAAGAGTTAAAGAGCCCTACATCTATTCCTTTTCGATAATCTTTTATACTCAGATGTACATCACTATTCTGAAGATAAGTTCTGTTTCATCGCTATTTAAACAAGTTTATTGGCAGTTGCTGATTGTTACAGTTTAACAGAAGTTACTCCCATAATTCAAGCCATAAAAGTGTCATAGGAAAAGGTGAATAAACCGTGCGTTGGAGAGCTGGAGCTGGAACTGGAACAAAAACAGTTTTGTCACATAGTAGTTTTTTATTCATCCCAAACCATAGGGTCAGGGGGGTGCTAGTCTCGCGTAGCCAGACCAAACCTATATTATCAAGTGTACATATAATTGTATCTATTTATTATTTTATCCTGTATTGCGCTCAGATAAGGTGATAATAGCACACACCCTCAAATGACTGTTATGATTAGATAAATACATTACCTACTACAGGTGATTACAGAATATTTGTGAATCATCCACTAAAGTTTAATTTCTTCCTTCAAGCCTTGTTGTCACGTTTAGTTTTGGTTTCAGTTTATTTTTTCATGGACTGTTTTCAATACTGGCTAAACCGACCGTCTGCTAGCTGTCTCACGTCACAGAAGTCAGTTAAATCCCAACACATAGAGACTCTATCACATATAGATATCATCATATAGAGATTGTCTCTGTTCCCCGAATTAGTAAATACAAAAAACTCTCAAACCCATTTAAGGGAAAAAAGTTTATTGATGTTCAACCAATAAAAAACAGATATAAATCAGATGAACAAATGATAAACCTTGGGTTGCTGAATATTCGATCCCTTACTTCAAAAGCACTTTATTGTAAATAATATGATTACAGTCTGTGTTTGACAGAAACATGGCTAAAACCAGACGATTTCATTACTTTAAATGAGTCCACCCCTCAAGATTACTGTTATAAACACAAAGGGTATGGAAGTAAAATAATGTCAAATGTTTTTGAAATAAAAAAGCCTGTTGAATTGCACTACTTGGAAAAAAAGAGATTGCATTAACCATGCTTGCATTTTAATGCATTGTATTTTTAGGGCTTGCATTTTTATGGGCTGAAATTCAACATGGTTGAATATTTAAGCTGTGAATATTTCAATTAAAAACATTTCAAACACATTTTCATTATTAAAAATGCAATAATCCATATTCACCTTTCATATTTCACTTCCAAAATATTCAAACTGTTTAAAAATACAACCTATAATATTCAACAGGCAATTTTCGGTCCATTTTATTTCGCTTTGCAAATTCGCTTCCACAAATTCAGTGGTTCAAATTCGACAGTAAATTCAACATTGGCGAAAATGTGTTTGAAATGTTGAATTTCAGCCCATAAAAATGCAAGCCCTAAAAATACAATGCATTAAAATGCAAGCATGGTTAATGCAATGCCTCTTTTTTTCAAGTAGTGCAATTCAACAGGCTTTTTTATTTCAAAAACATTTGACATTATTTTACTTCCATAATATGGGCGGTTTCTTTGGACAGGGTTTAAATTAAGGCCTTAATCTAGAATAGTTAGTCGTGTCTTAAAAAATGGCTTTCTGTTACACCTGGACTATGGAGTCCTGAACTAAAATAAATCAGATTAAATTAAAACCAACTGTGCTAATTTGAATTAGCATGACAGAGGTTGCCTATAAAACATGGAATAAACCAAGAAAAGCTTAAATTTGCATGGATTTGAGAAGCAAATCCAAGGAAAACAATGACATCAGAAAAAGACTGCAATCAAAAAAAAAAAAAAGTGGTGGAATAAAAGAAAATAAATGCCGAGAAATCTGTTTGTATATAATCATTACAAACAGATTTCCTGGCATTTATTTTCTTTTATTCCCCTATATATATACACTCACCTAAAGGATTATTAGGAACACCATACTAGTACTGTGTTTGACCCCCTTTCACCTTCAGAACTGCCTTAATTCTACGTGGCATTGATTCAACAAGGTGCTGAAAGCATTCTTTAGAAATGTTGGCCCATATTGATAGGATAGCATCTTGCAGTTGATGGAGATTTGTGGGATGCACATCCAGGGCACAAAGCTCCCGTTCCACCACATCCCAAAGATGCTCTATTGGGTTGAGATCTGGTGACTGTGGGGGCCATTTTAGTACAGTGAACTCATTGTCATGTTCAAGAAACCAATTTGAAATGATTCAAGCTTTGTGACATTGTGCATTAACCTGCTGGAAGTAGCCATCAGAGGATGGGTACATGGTGGTCATAAAGGGATGGTCATGGTCAGAAACAACGCTCAGGTAGGCCGTGGCATTTAAACGATGCCCAATTGGCACTAAGGGGCCTAAAGTGTGCCAAGAAAACACACCATTACACCACCACCACCACCAGCCTGCACAGTGGTAACAAGGCATGATGGATCCATGTTCTCATTCTGTTTACGCCAATTTCTGACTCTACCATCTGAATGTCTCAACAGAAATCAAGACTCATCAGACCAGGCAACATTTTTCCAGTCTTCAACTGTCCAATTTTGGTGAGCTCGTGCAAATTGTAGCCTCTTTTTCCTATTTGTAGTGGAGATGAGTGGTACCCGGTGGGGTTTTCTGCTGTTGTAGCCCATCCGCCTCAAGGTTGTGCGTGTTATGGCTTCACAAATGCTTTGCTGCATACCTCGGTTGTAACGAGTGGTTATTTCAGTCAAAGTTGCTCTTCTATCAGCTTGAATTTTCATTTAAAATGAATTATTCAAATAACTCTGATTAATGCTTCTTGTTTATTTCTGCTAAATAACAAACTTACTATAACCTTTCTTCATACATGTGGTGTTCAGTGTTGGTAGTCTTGAAGCAATACTGGTTTCAATTAGTATTACCATAGTGGTTGCTTTATCATTGTTACAAACAGGATTATTGTAAGCAGGTCCTTGATCCAAGCACAGCCTCAACACTTCACCACAATGGTAACCCCCCAAAATACTAACATAACAGAAAATGTTAAATACCAACATAATAGAACATTAACAAGTCTCTCCGTTTTCTCATCTTGCTAAAAAAAATGCATAAAATATCACTTTATTTCAAAATTTACTCTCTCAATTCAGCCCTGTGCAAAGCATGATGGGAAGCGAAAGGCCTGTATGACTGGGTTACTGGAAGTCAAAGAGAGACCATTTCAAGTCAGTTTAACATGAACCTATCACATTTGAACTCGAAACCCGAAACAATGGTGTTAAAACTAAATTAAATGTTTAAATGATATATATATGTGTGTGTATGTGTGTGTGTGTGTGTGCGTGTGTGTGTGTGTGTGTGTCCAAGTAATGCATGTGTCTTCTTTGAAACACAAAATTAATCTGAAGTTAAACCTGCCTCCTGGTAAATTTCATTTATACCTCAATTTAGTCCTGGAGTAACTATAGTCTTCCTCCAGGAAATCAGTTTATTAATCTCTGGACTAAACTAAATCTAGGACTATTTAAAGCCATGACAGAGAAAGCAGATTTCTGTTAATCTGGTTTAAAGTGCCATTTTAGTCTAGGACTAGGCTTAATCTCTGTCCGGGGAATCACTCTGAAGTGTTTATGAAGTAGCCCACATAGCAACATTGTGTTGGCCCAGATCCCGCCCACATCTAACACATGTGGAATGATGATCTGGCCCACATGCAGCGTGGAATGACGACCCTTGGGTGGCCCACTCCTGTTTGCCAGATCTGGGCCACAAGCAGGCCATAGCAATGCCACATGTCAGCCAAGAGCAAAATAATAAACCAGAACTGGACCTTATCTGAGCCACAAAATCTGTGTATATGGAGTCATCTCAGCCTTAATAAGCCTGATAACAAGCAGAATCACTGAAGGAAAGAAGAGAACAGAAAAAGAGACGAGCAGAAACACAAGAACTACAACTGACTTCAGCCACAGTCTTAGATGAAATCAACTGAAGATAAAAGAAGACATTAAATGGTAACACTTTATTTCGATAGTCCACTTTAGACATTGTACTAACTATAAGTAACTTTGCAACTACATGTCAACTAACTGTCATATGTACATATGAGTATTAGTCTGCTTAATCTCTGCTAACACTTTATTTTGATGATCCCTAACAGATATTCTATTGACTAACTTGGCAGCTACAAGTCAACTTATTCTACTAACCCGAACTCAAACACCTAACCATAACCTAACAGTCTACTGACAGTCTACTAATACTCTAATGAGAGTTAGTTAACATGTAAGTTGCAAAGTTACTTATAGTTAGTAGAATGTCTAAAATGGACTAATAAAGCAAAATAAAGTGGAACCCATTAAATCTCTCAAGATCTCAGCAGAGGATTAAACAACTCGACAAACAGCATTACCAGCTTCACTTATTATTAACCAGATTGACTTTATTTCTGTTAGACGTCTACAAAAGTTTTTATTGAGAATTAACAAAGATTAACTCTGTTTCATTTGAAGTCACCATAACAGTGATTAGTGTTTCCATTAGTTGGGCTCTTATCTCGTATCTCTTTCCATAACAATTGTGTTCTTCCATTAAAAAAATTTGGTTACAAAGCTTGTGATAATGCAGCATGTCATTATTATGACAATCAGTTAGAAGATTTTAACAAACGTGAACACAAAAAAATATCTACAGTGACATGCAGACAAACAGAGACATCAATAATCAGCACATGAATCTCAAATATGGTGCCAATCAAAATTGCAATGAAGCATGGCACTTTTGATTCTTAATAAATTATGCAGCTGAATTGTCCTATTATTTTGTGTAATTCAAAATATTTGCTTTTATTTTTCACTCTTGTTTACATTCACATTTAGTAGCTTTTCTGTGATATTCAGAGTTAATCTGGTTATCTGAATATTTTGATAATTGTCACCATTGTTGAGATTCATGAGCTGATTTCTGATATGTTTTTGTGCTCATGTTGGTTAAAATTTTCAACTGACTGGTGTTGTAACACAGGGTTTATAATGTAAACGTATAAGTGGCATGACACAGTTATTAGATTCAAATGCCATCAGTGAATTAGTCTATTTCATAATGACCTGATGACATTTCATTTTAGCTTTCTTTGTGGAAACACTTATCAATGTTATGGTGACTTCAAATGAACAGAGTTAAACCTTTGTTAATTCTCAATAACAACTTCTGTAGATGTCTGACAGAAATAAAGTCAATCTGGTTAGTAACTAGATGTACCGCATGGCGGTACAAAATATGACCGCCGCTCAGGCCTGCACTGGCTTTCCACAAAAATAAATGACGTGGAGCAATTTGGCTGTATTGCGTGTTTATGTATATAAGTTGTATATTTTAAAAGACTGTCTGGAGTATTCCTGTGGATCATGGATAATTTAGAGTTTTGTAATTATTTGCCATTACTATTTAAGTTTTATATCAAAAGTCATTAGTTTAGACACTTAACATCCATAATGTGAAAACGTCACATCCATAACAGTGGTTAACAGTAAAAAGCGACTGAAGTGCCCTTGAGCAAGGCACCTAACCCCTCACTGCTCCCCGAGCGCCGCTGTTGTTGCAGGCAGCTCACTGCGCCGAGATTAGTGTGTGCTTCACCTCACTGTGTGTTCACTGTGTGCTGAGTGTGTTTCACTAATTCACGGATTGGGATAAATGCAGAGACCAAATTTCCTTCACGGGATCAAAACAGTATATATACTTATACTTATACATACTAAGTATGAAAAAATCTGTGTTTTTTTTTTTCAAAGGACCCTCCCATTCAATTTATACAAACCTCTACCAAACGGTTGAGGTGCCTGTTGATGGTAAAAGTCAGTTATCTTTTTTGGCATGGGTTTGTTGTGTTTTACTGAAATAAAAAACATTTTTTCCCCAAAAAAGTGGTTTTATCTTGTAGCCCTGGTCCCAGAGTTTTAAAAAAACAATGTTAACAAAATTAAACTCATTCCCACTGTACCTAGTAGAACACTTAAGTAAATGTCCCATTGAAATTAATGGGATTTTATGGATTTAGGTGAAGAAAGTGTACACATAATACATTTTGGTCTGTACCATGAAGAGAAAACTGATTCAACTATATAAACTATATATTTTCTGAAAGTGTAGACTCTCAGGATGTGATCTAACATGGCATGAAACATGTCCCACCCACGTCATTAGTATACTGCCCAAGCATAACACATTGTGTATTGGTAAATCGGGTATATGGCTGATACCTAAAAAAAGTAGTAGTATGTGCATGTCTGTCTGTGTGTGTGTGTGTATGTGTGTGTGTTTGTGTATGTGTGTGTCTGTGCGTGTATGTGTGCGTGCGTACATGTGTGTGCGCGTGTGTGTTTGTGTGTGTGTGTCTGTGCATGTGGATTTGTATGTGTGTGTATGGGTGTGTGTCTGTGCCTGTGGATGTCAGTGTGTGTGCATGCTTGCATTTGTTTGTATTCCTGCATGTGTGTGTGTGACAGTATCATCCTAAACCAGCAACCCTTCGCTCAACAGCACCATCTACAGGCCGATGAGTGTACAGTCACTAAATGTGCACATAAATGAATTTATTTTATACCCCCCCATGGATGAAATTCTACGAAACTTAGCATACCCCCAGAGGATGTCAAGTTAATCATACACATGAAATATGGTGCAGTTCTGAACATCTCCACTGAAGATAGGGGCGATTAAAGCAGAATAATATTGCATTTTCATTTTTTATGGGAGGGGCGCAAATCACAAATGAGTGATTATGGGCTAGGTTGATGTGGGCCCTTAAGACCAACATACCATAAAAATTTCTTCATCCTCGGTGCCACGGTTCAGGTAGTTATTTAGGAAAAACTGCATTTTTTGGGTTTGGGGGGGCCCAGCGCGGGGGGGGGAGTGGCCCCCGGGGACCAAACGAAATTTTTCCGTAAAAGTTTAGTGGGGCTACATGCCCACCAAATTTCATGTTCCCCGGTGTTTCGGTGTCCCTGGTATCGTTGACGGAAAATTCAGTAGATTGACGAAAAGAAAAAAAAAAAAACCTTTGAAAATCCCTATATGACCGCTTTCGCTAGCTATGCTAGCGGCGGTCATAATAAGTGAAGCTGTAAATGCTGTTTGTTGAGTTGTTTAATCCTCCTCTGCTGAGATCTTCAGAGATTTAATGTCCTCTTTTATCTTCAGTTGATTTCATCTAAGACTGTGGCTAGAAGTCAGTTGTAGTTCTTGTGTTTCTGCTTGGCTCTTTTTCTGTTCTCTTCTTTCCTTCAGTGATTCTGCTTGTTAACAGGCTTATAAAGGCAGAGATGACTCCATATTTAATATAGACAGATTTTGTGGCTCAGATATGGTCCAGCTCTGGTTAATTTCTTTGCTCTTGGCTGACATGTGGCATTGCTATGGACTGCTTGTGGCCCAGATCTGGCAAACAGGAGTGGGCCACCCAAATGCCGTCATTCCACGCTGCATGTGGGCCAGATCATCATTCCACATGTGCCAGATGTGGGCCGGATCAGCCGCTCACTTCATGAGCATTTTACCGTTTAATTTGAGAAACAACTATTGTCATATCATAAACACAGAAACTCAAAGGTGTTCACGGCAATTTGTGAAAATAAAAGTTTGGTTTAATTTTGTTGTTCTACATTAGATTTAGCTATGTCTCAATGTAATAACAATAATGATAATAATAATAATATTTATTATTATTAGGTGTGCGTAGAGGGTTGCTTATTGTTCACTTGATCTTTTTATAAACAGTGTTTACTTTAAAACAGCATGTAGCCTTTAAATGTTTATATTTATAGTTTACTTATAATGATTACCATCATTAATAATAAACTCATTGAATTTTCTTTTTCTTTTTCAAATAGTTAAGTAAAATAGTAAAATCTTGCTGTGGTACCGAAATTGGTACTGTTATGTAATGCTCAGAGACACGATGGTTGAAGATCCACATGCAGTCTTTATTATGAGGGCAATCCACAAATGGAGTCAAAAACAGGCAAAGGTCATACACAAATAACCAATCCAAACAATGACTGAGATGAGGGCAGAGGTAGTGATGGCAATTTCAAAACACTGCTTCTTGAAGCTTCAAAACCTTTTGGTTGGAGCATGTATCAAACTGCCAGGGTCACGTGATTTCAGTAAACGAGGCTTCATTATATCATAACTGTTTCGAAACACTTTGAAATTGCAATGATTCACCACTGGAGGCGATGATCTCTGTCAACCCATGAATCATGAGAATGACTGAAGGAAAGACTTTGCAAATACTGCAGTCGAGGCGGTTTGGCTGGATGTTCTGTTGCCAAAGAGTAAACCGATTTTGGTTGGTATTTGCTATCGTCCTCCTGATCAAAGTGACTTTTATGAGAGTCTCGAAGAGATTTTAAATGTGTCAAATTATGTTTTAGGTCAAGAGTTGATCATTTTGGGTGACTTAAATACAGATATGCTGAAAAAGGATTCGTCAGTGTTTAAACATTTTAGTTCATTTTGTAAGTCATATGATTATATGACCCTTTATTATTGTTGACCCTACTAGAATTACTCCTAAAAGTAGAATTATATTGGTTTCAGACAATTCCAAGATCTTTAGAAGTGGTGTTTTGGAGGCAGGATTAAGTGATCATAACATGGTTTTTGTAATTAGGAAATTAAAGAGAGAGGCCATAAGGCAGCATAATACATTAAAAATTAGATCACTTAAGGTATAGTCCACAAATATTTGTTGAAGAACTCAGTAAGGTTAATTGGATTGAGGTGATGCAGTGTGATGATGTGGATATAGCTTGGGATAGGTTTAAGAGGAATTTCTTGCAAATTTTGAACAAAGTTGCGCCTTACAAGGAGATAAGAATTAAACAAAGAACAGAACCTTGGATGACAGATAGTATTTTGAAGGATATTAAGGAACGCAATGATAGTTTAAAAGCATTTAAAAGGGATGGAAATAATGATAACTACAAGAAATTTAAACATAAAATAAATGAGATAAGATGTAAGATTAAACAGGCTAAAAAAAACTTTTTTTAAGAATAAGATTAGTGAAGCAAAGCAGGATTCTCAAAAATTATGGCGAGTTTTAAATGATTTAGGGTATCGGAAAAGGGCTAAGAGTAAAGATTCTAGAATTAGTCTTAAAGTTAATGGTCAATTGATGACAGATCAGAAAGAGGTAGCAAATTGTTTTAATAGATTTTTTACTACTGTTGCTGACAATTTGGTATTATGCTAATTGTGGTGTCACTTTAGGAGGTTTTTCATTCAATAAAGTAAATTAGACTACAGTTTATAAGAAATTAAGGGAATTGAAATGTAGTAAAGCGACAGGTTTAGATAATATTCCAGCAAGGTTTATTAAAGATTCAGCTAATTTTATAACCCCTGTGGTTACTCACATTTTAAATCTCTCTATTGGCCAAGCTAAGGTACCTGATGAATTAAAACAAGCAAGAGTTTTTCCCCTTTTTAAGAAAGGGAGTAGGTTTGAATGTAACAATTATAGGCCTGTGTCAATTCTATCTTCCTTATCCAAAGTGTTTAAAAAGATTCTATTTGACCAAATTGAAGAATGTATTTCTAAATTTAATATTTTATATGAATTTCAGTCTGGCTTTAGGAGGATGCATTCCACAGAGACAACTATTTTGTATTTGACAGATTACATAAAGACAGAATTGGAAAATTAAGTGGGATGGTGTTGCTAGATTTACAGAAGGCTTTTGACACAGTTGACCATAATATTTTGCTTTCAAAAATAAATGCTATGGGTTTTGATTCTAAAGCATGTAAATTGATTAACTCCTATCTTTCAAATAGGTGTCAAATGGTAGATTTAAATGGAGTGTTTTCAGATAATTTGTCCATCTCTTGTGGAGTACAACAAGGTAGTGTATTGGGACCCTTACTTTTTTTAATGTACATAAATTATCTAAAAATGGCCTGTTCTAGCCACCTTTTATTATGTTGATGATGCTACAATAATTGTTACTGATGAGAGGAAAGAAATAATAGAAAGTGAATTAATTAGAGAGATTGCGGAAGTATCCAACTGTTTTTTTTCAAAAGCTGTTTTTACATTTAGGGAAAACTGAAGCTATTTTATTTGGTTCTGCGGCTAAATTGAGAAACTGTTCCAAATTAGAAGTAAGGGTTGGATATTTCTAAACAAGAAGTGAAATATTAAGGATGTACTTTGGATAATAAATTGACAGGGGATACCCACCCAGCTAACAGAATTTTGTTATAAGAACGTTCTCCAAATATGCAGTGTTGGTTCTGGGAACATAAAAAATGTCCAGTTTTCTTGACGTTAGAGGAACGTTTTTTATAATGTTCCTCAAACGTTCCTTCAACTTAATTTTGATTTAAAATTCAACATTCTAGGAACGTTGTTTTGTAACATTCCAAGAACATAAAAATGTCCAGGTTCCTTAATGTTAAAAGGTTTTTATGTTATTTAAAGGTTAGTATGATGTTCCTGAAACATTCTTTCAATCATTCAAACATCTGCTGTGAGCAAGCACTGAAAGAAAGAGTAATAAGAACACAAACTACAACTTTATTCAAACACAGCCCTATATGAATTGAAGATAAAATACATTAACTCTCTCAAGATCTGATTAAACAACTCCACGAACAGCATTACCAGCTTCACTTATTACTAACCAGACTGGCTTTATTTCTGTCACGTCTACAGAAGTTCTTATTGAGAATTAACTGAGGTTTAGATGTTGATGTCTTATTGAAAATGTTTTGTTTGAGGTCACCATCATGGAGATCAGTGTTTGCTTTAGTTGGGCTATTGACCCTTGGCTTTCATTAAGTTTGTGTTTTATCAGTAGTTGCAGATGTTTATGGACAACATTTCTGCATTGATAAAGCTGATTAGCATGTCTGCTTAAATATCAGATGAATTACTGTTTTTTTATGTAATTGCTGACTTTAGGAATTATAGCGTCATTGATAAATATAAAACAAATGTGTAAAAGATAATTTGTACCAACATTATTTCAGTTAACTTTGTTTCAAACATGTTTTGTGGCATTTATACACTCACAGACATAAAAAAATCAGCATGAAACACAACAATGGTGACATTCTTCTTGCTAGCATACAAAACACATTCATTGCTCCCAGCATGCATTACGACATGAATAAATTATGCATATGAATTATCGTTTGGTTGTCACCATTGTTGAGGTTTGTATGACGAGTGCTGATGTCTAAGTGTGTCATTTTTAACTTTTAAAGTATTTTGGACAATCTTCCACAATTTTCTTCAGTGTTACAAATGGTTTTTATCACATCTTTTGAGTTTATTATTTCCTTCTCAAATAATGTTAAAATTCCAAAAGTGAGAAAAAAAATGCAGTAAAAGCAGTGGTTTAGTTGGTTAACCACTTTATTTGCAGTCCTCCTTTCTTATTGAAACACACTTGTTGATCTGCTTTAACAATGCAGAAATGATCTCCATAAACACCTAAAATTGCCTATAAAGCATCAATT
Organism: Vimba vimba; assembly: GCA_022828995.1. Lineage (NCBI taxonomy): Eukaryota > Metazoa > Chordata > Actinopteri > Cypriniformes > Leuciscidae > Vimba > Vimba vimba. The sequence continues at coordinate 21,220,763 of CM040821.1, read as the reverse complement.
TAATGAAAGTCAAGGGTCAAGAGCCCAACTAAAGCAAACAGTGATCTCCATGATGGTGACCTCAAACAAAACATTTTTAATAAGACATCAACATCTAAACCTCTGTTAATTCTCAATAAGAACTTCTGTAGACGTGTGACAGAAAATAAAGTCAGTTTGGTTAGTAATAAGTGAAGCTGTTAATGCTGTTTGTGGAGTTGTTTAATCAGATCTTGAGATACAGTAGTTAATGTATTTTATCTTCAGTTCAAGGCTCTGTCTGATTAAAGTTGTAGTTTTTGTTCTTATTACTCTTTCGAAAGATGATTGAAATAATGTTTCAGGAACATTATACTAACCTTTAAATTACATTCTAGTAACATTAAGGAACATGGACATTTTTATGTTCTTGGAATGTTACAAATCAACGTTCCTGTAATGTTGAATTTAAAAAAAAAAAAAAAAAAAAAAAGAACGTTGAAAGAACATTTGAGGAACATTATACCTTTTAAAACACGTTCCTCTAACGCAGTGGTTCTCAACCTCTCCTGCAGGGACCCCCTGACAGGCCATGTTTCTGTTTTAACCCTGAAATGGCACACCTGATTCAATTAATGAATAGTTATAGTAGGAAGAGTAGGAATTAGTCAATTAATCAATTAGTCAACTACTCATTAAGCCTTTAATTAATTGAATCAGGTGTGCCATTTCAGGGTTAAAACAGAAACATGGCCTGTCAGGGGGTCCCTGCAGGAGAGGTTGAGAACCACTGCTCTAACGTCAAGAAAACTGGAAATTTTTCACGTTCCCAGAACCAACACTGAATATTTAGAGAACATTCTTATAACAAAAGTCTGTTAGCTGGGTAGCATGGCTGTTGTAGTTCATTCTAAAGTATGTAATCGAATAAAATTCTTAGCAAGACAGCAGCCTACTTAGATAAACAAACCTTAAAAATGTTAGCTGGTGCATTAGTGCAAGCACATTTTGATTATGCGGCAACTTTCTGGTATAGTGGCTCTACGAAATCAAAAGTAAATTACAGACTGCTCAGAACAAGTTGTGTAGAATTATTCTGAGGCTTCATCCACAAATGCAATTGAATAATAATCATTTTAGGGAAATAGGGTTTTTAAAAGTGGACAAAAGGGTAATTTTTCTTAAGTTAATGATGGTGTACAAAATATTACAGAGAAATGTTCCAAAGTACTTGTATGACTACTATGTTTTCGTAAGAGATGTTCATGGTTTTTCTACAAGGGCAAGGATAAATAATATATACTTGTGTTGGTTTAAGAGTTTAATTGGGAAGAATTCTTTTTTGTATTATACCGCTGTTGCTTGGAATGAATTGCCTGATTGCTTAAAACAAATTCAAGAAGAAGGTCCTTTTAGAAGAGAAGATCAGAAATGGCTTTTTAAACTATGTTTTTATAAGTTATTATATGATATGTTGATGTGTGTTGTTTGATTTCATTCCCATTTTAATTAGATATTAGTATAATTAAAATTAATAATAGTTAATAGTTTCTTATTGGCCTGTTAGCTGAGCCATAGAACAAAGAAAACAAACCCTGACAATTGATTAAAGAACATATAGACACTTGATAATCTTATTTTTATAAGATATATCTTATCTCAAATTAGATGATTAGATAATTGCATTTGAAAGATTTTACTTTAAAAAAAAATTGCAATAAGATTTGTAAAAAGTTTTTTTTATGAATGTTTGGCCTGGGTTTTTGTTGCATTTATGCATGATGGTGTTGGATTGTTTTGAAGCCTCGACACAATACAGCACATTTGCTTCAACTGTTTCAATGTTCCACGAAGCCTCGATCTGCCCACCACTAGGCATAAGTAAACAGAAAAGACACAGCAGACAATTAAAAAAACAAGACATGGGAAAACCAGGATACAAGGCTCAGAGTACAATACCAACACACATGCAAGCTCTAGTGACTGATAAACCGGGCTTTATATAGGGTGAGCTAATGAGACTAATGAGACACAGCTGAAAACAATAATGGAAGATGAGTCAGGGCAAACAATGATGGGACATGAAGTCTTTGATGGAATGGCAAAAGTCCATGATGGAGTGCCCCCTGGTGGCTCTCAAAGGCACTCCAGCTGGTGATCATGCCAGGTACCAAGACCTGTAAAATTGTAATGCTATTGGTACAGACTACTGGAATTTTGGTATTGTGACATCCCTAATAGTAACATTGTTTTTATTTTTTATAAATTATTATAAACACCTATTACAGGAAATAAAGTTAAGATATTGTAGATTTCTAAAATGTGTAAAGAAAAATAAGACAAAGTGTTTTTTTTAATAAAAGTAAATTTCTTTGTAATAGAAATGGTGTTGTTTTTTATGAGAACTTTGCATTTCAGTCCTATAAGTGAAATCAGTAGGACTGAACCGGACTTAACCGACGTTTCCAAATGGGTCAGGAAGATTTGTTGCAGCACGGTCCCTAAGGATGCCCTGAGGATGGTCGTTTGACCGAAAGCTTGGCTATTAAATTTGCTGAAAGGATTCAAGTGTGCAGACAGTTTTATTTATTTTTTGAGATCTTCAGTTTTGTTTGTCTGGCACCTTGTTGTTCGTGAGTGCGGTGTTATTCCTTCAAAGCACGGTCCCTAATGAAATGTCCCCATCTGACTAACAGGGAACCGCATGGGAACGTTCTATTAACATCCCAAATGTCCTCTTTGTAACATTGCTGTGTGACCAACCAATATGGAACATTCCCCTAAAGTCATATCGGGAATGTTATTATATGACCAACAGAGAACAATGTGGGAACGTTAACATCCCAAATGTCCTCTTTGTAACATTGCTGTGTGACCATAGAATAACCAATATGGAACGTTCCCCTAAAGTCATATCGAGAACGTTATTATATGACCAAGACCAACAGAGGACAATGTGGGAACGTTTTGTTAACATTCCAAATGTCCTCTTTGTAACGTTGCTGTGTGAACATAGAATAACCAATATGGAATGTTCCCCTAAAGTCAAGTCAAGTCACCTTTATTTATATAGCGCTTTTTACAATACAGATTGTGTCAAAGCAGCTTCACAGTGATAACATGAAAATAAAACAGCAAAGTTTGATTCTAGAAGAAAATCGCGTCATTGTCCACCTTAAGTAAGGCAGATCAATAATATTGTTGAATATTAAATGTCCCCAACTAAGCAAGCCAAAAGCCAAGGCAACAGAGGGAAGGAACCAAAACTCCATCAGGAGACAGAATGGAGAAAAAAACCTTGGGAGAACCCAGGCTCAGTCATAGACCTGGCATGAATATAACATCTTCTCAGAGTTTCTCTCCTAACATATAAGAATAAAGATTTTTCTTGGCAAGATAACTGGTGTCCGATCCTGTGAATCAAATAATAATGGGGAAAAGGCTTAAATCCAAGTCTACAGCATATGTAACTCTTTAGGTATTTACAACAACACTGGTCACTATATGATAAAAGTGTGAAAATTAATCGTACGAAGAAGTTTATATTAGTTCCAGTTTGTTCTGTGTGGATGTATTGTTCTGTTCCAGTGATGTTCTATGGCTAAAACATGAAGGGAAAATATATCACCTTTGAGGACAACGCCTGTTCCCCAATGGTACCTGCTGAAACATTTGCAAGAGGCATATATACCCTTCGGGTCCCAGCAAGTTTTCACCAAGATGGTAGGACCAGGCGATCCTTTGCGCCAATTTGCATACCTTGTTTATTTCTGTAGCCTGCCCTCCAGATAACAAATATGCACTTGCTTTGCAATTCATCCATTTGGTTATTATGGAATCAAACTAATCAAGAGTTCTAGACTTTGACAGGTTCTTCTTATTTGCTTTTATGTTACTGTATGAGAGTTTTATAGACAACTATGCCTAGGGTCTTGAAGTTCTATCACACCACATGTAGCCACTTACATGTATGCTTACTTGGCATATGTAACTCTTTAGGTATTTCCAACAACACTGGTCACTATGTGATAAAAGTGAGAAAATTAATCCGGAGAAAAAGTTTATATTAGTTTGAGTTTTCTCTGTGTGGATGTATTGTTCTGTTCCAGTGATGTTCTGTGACTAAATCTGAAGAGAAAAGATAACACCTATGGGGTCAAAGCCTTTTCCCCAATGGTCCCTGCGGAGGCTTTTGCAAGAGGCATATATACCCCTCGGGTCCCAGCAAGTTTTCACCAAGGTGGTAGGATCCAGCGATCCATTTCGCCTCTTTGTATACCTTGTTTATTCGTGTAGCCTGCCCTTTAGATAATAAATATGCACTTGCTTTGCAATTCATCCTTTGGGTTATTATGGAATCAAATTAATCAAGAGTTCTAGACTTTGACAGGTTCTTCTTATTTGCTTTCATGTTACTTTAGATAACTATGCCTAGGGTCTTGAAGTTCTATCACACCACATGTAGCCACTTACATGTATGCTTACTTGGCATATGTAACTCTTTAGGTATTTACAACACCACTGGTCACTATGTGATAAAAGTGTGAAAAGTAATCGTAAGAAGAAGTTTATATTAGTTCAAGTTTGCTCTGTGTGGATGCATTGTTCTGTTCCAGTGATGTTCTGTGACAAAACCTTGAAGGGAAAAGATATCACCTATGGGGTCAAAGCCTGTTTCCCAATGATATCTGCTGAAGCTTTTGCAAGATGCATATATACCCCTTAGGTCCCAGCAAGTTTTCACCAATGTGGTAGGACCCAGCGATCCATTTCGCCTCTTTGTATACCTTGTTTATTCTTGTAGCCTGCCCTTTAGATAACAAATATGCACCTGCTTTGCAATACATCCTTTGGGTTATAATGGAATCAGACTAATCAAGAGTTCTAGACTTTGACAGGTTCTTCTTATTTGCTTTCATGTTACTTTAGACAACTATGCCTAGGGTCTTGAAGTTCTATCACACCACATGTAGCCACTTCATGTATGCTTACTTGGTACAGTATATGTAACTCTTTAGGTATTTACAACACCACTGGTCACTATATGATAAAAGTGTGAAAATTAATTGTAAGAAGAAGTTTATATTAGTTCAAGTTTGCTCTGTGTGGATGAATTGTTCTGTTCCAGTGATGTTCTGTGACTAAATCTGAAGAGAAAATATATCACCTATGGGCTCAAAGCCTGTTCACAAAAAGGTATCAGCAGCCCCTTTTACAAGAGGCAAATATACCCCTCGGGTCCCAGCAAGTTTTCACCAAGATGGTAGGACCCAGCGATCCATTTCGCCTCTTTGTATACCTTGTTTATTCGTGTAGCCTGCCCTTTAGATAATAAATATGCACTTGCTTTGCAATACATCCTTTGGGTTATAATGGAATCAGACTAATCAAGAGTTCTAGACTTTGACAGGTTCTTCTTATTTGCTTTCATGTTACTTTAGGCAACTATGCCTAGGGTCTTGAAGTTCTATCACACCACATGTAGCCACTTACATGTATGCTTACTTGGCATATGTAAATCTTTAGGTATTTCCTACAACACTGGTCACTATGTGCTAAAAGTGAGAAAATTAATCCGGAGAAGAAGTTTATATTAGTTCGAGTTTGCTCTGTGTGGATGTATTTTTCTGTTCCAGTGATGTTCTGTGACTAAATCTGAAGAGAAAAGATATCGCCTATGGGGTCAAAGACTTTTCCCCAATGGTCTCTGCGGAGGCTTTTGCAAGAGGCATATATACCCCTTGGGTCCCAGCAAGTTTTCACCAATGTGGTAGGACCCAGCGATCCATTTCGCCTCTTTGTATACCTTGTTTATTCGTGTAGCCTGCCCTTTAGATAATAAATATGCACTTGCTTTGCAATACATCCTTTGGGTTATAATGGAATCAGACTAATCAAGAGTTCTAGACTTTGACAGGTTCTTCTTATTTGCTCTCATGTTGCTGTATGAGATTTTTTATAGACAATTATGCCTAGGGTCTTGAAGTTCTATCACACCACATGTAGCCACTTACATGTATGCTTACTTGGCATATGTAACTCTTTATGTATTTACAACAGCACTGGTCACTATATGATAAAAGTGTGAAAATTAATTGTAAGAAGAAGTTTATATTAGTTCAAGTTTGCTCTGTGTGGATGTATTGTTCTGTTCCAATGATGTTCTGTGACTAAATCTGAAGAGAAAATATATCACCTATGGGCTCAAAGCCTGTTCCCCAATAGTATCAGCTGAGCTTTTTGCAAGAGACATATATACCCCTCGGGTCCCAGCAAGTTTTCACCAAGATGGTAGGACCCAGCGATCCATTTCGCCTCTTTGTATACCTTGTTTATTCGTGTAGCCTGCCCTCCAGATAATAAATACGCACTTGCTTTGCAATTCATCCATTTGGTTATTATGGAATTAAACTAATCAAGAGTTCTACATTTTGACAGGTTCTTCTTATTTGCTTTCATGTTACTTTAGATAACTATGCCTAGGGTCTTGAAGTTCTATCACACCACATGTAGCCACTTACATGTATGCTTACGTGGCATATGTAACTCTTTAGGTATTTACAACACCACTGGTCACTATGTGATAAAAGTGTGAAAAGTAATCGTAAGAAGAAGTTTATATTAGTTCAAGTTTGCTCTGTGGGGATGTATTGTTCTGTTCCAGTGATGTTCTATGACTAAAACTTGAAGGGAAAATATATCACTTATGGGGTCAAAGCATGTTCTCCATTGGTCTCTGCTGAAGCTTTTGCAAGAGGCATATATACCCCTCGGGTCCCAGCAAGTTTTCACCAAGGTGGTAGGACCCAGCGATCCATTTCGCCTCTTTGTATACCTTGTTTATTAGTGTAACCTGCCCTCCAGATAACAAATATGCACTTGCTTTGCAATTCATCCATTTGGTTATTATGGAATCAAACTAATCAAGAGTTCTAGACTTTGACAGGTTCTTCTTATTTGCTTTCATGTTGCTGTATGAGATTGTTATAGACAACTATGCCTAGGGTCTTGAAGTTCTATCACACCACATGTAGCCACTTACATGTATGCTTACTTGGTACAGTATATGTAACTCTTTAGGTATTTACAGCACCACTGGTCACTATATGATAAAAGTGTGAAAAGTAATCGTAAGAAGAAGTTTATATTAATTCAAGTTTGCTCTGTGGGGATGTATTGTTCTGTTCCAGTGATGTTCTATGACTAAAACTTGAAGGGAAAATATATCATCTATGGGGTCAAAGCCTGTTCCCCAGTGGTATCTGCTGAATTTTTTGCAAGAGGTCTTCGGGTCCCAGCAAGTTTTCACCAATGTGGTAGGACCCAGTAATCCATTTCGCCTCTTTGTATACCTTGTTTATTCGAGTAGCCTGCCCTTTAGATAATAAATATGCACTTGCTTTGCAATACATTCTTTGGGTTATAATGGAATCAGACTAATCAAGAGTTCTAGACTTTGACAGGTTCTTCTTATTTGCTTTCATGTTACTTTAGGCAACTATGCCTAGGGTCTTGAAGTTCTATCACACCACATGTAGCCACTTACATGTATGCTTACTTGGCATATGTAAATCTTTAGGTATTTCCAACAACACTGGTCACTATGTGATAAAACTGAGAAAATTAATCCGGAGAAGTAGTTTATATTAGTTCGAGTTTGCTCTGTGTGGATGTATTTTTCTGTTCCAGTGATGTTCTGTGACTAAATCTGAAGAGAAAAGATATCGCCTATGGGGTCAAAGCCTTTTCCCCAATGGTCTCTGCGGAGGCTGTTGCAAGAGGCATATATACCCCTTGGGTCCCAGCAAGTTTTCACCAATGTGGTAGGACCCAGCGATCCATTTCGCCTCTTTGTATACCTTGTTAATTCGTGTAGCCTGCCCTTTAGATAATAAATATGCACTTGCTTTGCAATACATCCTCTGGGTTATAATGGAATCAGACTAATCAAGAGTTCTAGACTTTGACAGGTTCTTCTTATTTGCTTTCATGTTACTTTAGACAACTATGCCTAGGGTCTTGAAGTTCTATCACACCACATGTAGCCACTTACATGTATGCTTACTTGGCATATGTAACTCTTTAGGTATTTACAACAGCACTGGTCACTATATGATAAAAGCGTGAAAATTAATCGTAAGAAGAAGTTTATATTAATTCCAGTTTGCTCTGTGTGGATGTATTGTTCTGTTCCAGTGATGTTCTATGACTAAAACTTGAAGGGAAAATATAGCACCTATGGCAGGGATAGGCAACTCCGGTCCTGGAGGGCCACTGTCCTGCAGAGTTTAGCTTCAGCCCTGATAAAAACTCACCTGCCTGTATCTATCTAGTAATCCTGAAAACACTGATTGCCTTGTTCAGGTGTGTTTAATTAGGGTTGGAGCTAAACTCTGCAGGACAGTGGCCCTCCAGGACCGGAGTTGCCTATCCCTGACCTATGGGGTCAAAGCCTGTTCCCCAATGGTCTCTGCTGAAACTTTTGCAAGAGGCATATATAACCCTCGGGTCCCAGCAAGTTTTCACCAAGATGGTAGGACCCAGCGATCCATTTCGCCTCTTTGTATACCTTTTTTATTAGTGTAGCCTGCCCTCCAGATAACAAATATGCACTTGCTTTGCAATTCATCCATTTGGTTATTATGGAATCAAACTAATCAAGAGTTCTAGACTTTGACAGGTTCTTCTTATTTGCTTTCATGTTGCTGTATGAGATTTTTATAGACAACTATGCCTAGGGTCTTGAAGTTCTATCACACCACATGTAGCCACTTACATGTATGCTTACTTGGTACAGTATAAGAAGAACTATGACCTATGAGTTAAAATTGTCTGAAACCACAGCAGTTCTTGGTTATGTATGACACTATGGGAACGTTAATTCCACTCAGGCGTGTCATATCCAGTTTCCATGTTTGAGTTATTGTTTCTTCAAGGACCTCCCTGATGTTCTCTCCTGTGTGATCTGAAAGCATTGCAGCACATCCCAGACACCAGGACTGTTTATTCATATTACTATTACTACTACTATTACTACTATTACTACTATATTCATATTACTACTATTACTCTCTCTCTCTCTCTCTCAGCTGATTCCTCTAGGGGTCGCCACAGCGGCAGTAATAGTAATATGCCATTTATTTTACTATCACTAATACTAAAATTGATATTACTAATCTCTTTATTCATTCAAATTCAATTAATATATTATTGCTTGAAAGTGCAAAAATTATGAGACCTAAACTTCATTCATTGGTTCTAGCGTGTCATGCAAGCACATTTGAGCTTTCGTGTTTACCTTATCTTATTTCATTGATAAGCAGTTATGTAGGCTATGTGCGCTGATCAGTGTTGTGAATAAAAGTCTAAATTAAATCAGTTGAATGATGGACTCACATGTCGATCTCTGAACTCCTTGAATAAGTCAGGATGAGCTAGAGACAAATGCTTAGCCAGATTTGAAGTGTTGCCTCCCGTTGCGACACATGATTTCAAACAGCGTTTGCATAGTGGTGCATTCACGTCTGTAGCTTCACCTTTTTCATTACCTCTGTAGGCAAAGTAATGCCATATTTCACTCCTACTGCCTTCTTTATTGATTAATTGCGGGCGTGTAGAATTAGCTTGATCAGTTCGATCCATCTTGTTTCTCCGTTGTCACTTTTTGCCGGTTTCAAGTGACCCGCGTGTTTGGGTAGCGCACTGCAGCCTAGTGGTGAACTTCGAAACTGCAGCGCATCAAATACCGAATTGAGCAAAATTATGATATTGTACCGTTTGAAATATAATACTGGTATTTTTTCAGTAAATTAAAATTAATTAATTAATTAATTAAAATGTAACTAAAATTAATCATAAGTATAAGTTTAAATTAGTTCAAGTTTGCTCTGTGTGGATGTATTGTTCTGTTCCAGTGATGTTCTGTGACTCAACCTTGAAGGGAAAAGATATGACCTATGGGGTCAAAACCTGTTCCCCAATGGTATCTGCTGAAGCCTTTGCAAGAGGCATATATACCCCTCGGGTCCCAGCAAGTTTTCACCAAGGTGGTAGGATCCAGCAATCCATTGCGCCACTTTGCATACCTTGTTTATTCGTGTAGCCTGCCGTCCAGATAATAAAGATGCACTTGCTTTGCTATTCATCCATTAGGTTATTATGGAATCAAACTATTATGGAATCAAGCGCCCAGGTGGCAGTTAATGTTCACTGCATTGAATCAACATCTCTTTTGCTCCTGCAATTAATGTTGACATTTTTTTCGAAATTTCATCCATAAATCAATCATAATGGCATTGAGTCAATTTTACAATGTGTTGTTGGTGCAACATCATGCTTGCACTCTCAGAAAATGAAACACAACAATTACAACAGACTTAAAGCCACACAGCCTGAAATCAACTGCAAATAAAAGAAGACAATAAATCTCTCAAGATCTCAGCAGAAGTTTTTTTATTTTGAGAATTAACAGAGGTTTAGTGGTTGATGTTTTATTGAAAATATTTGGTCACCATTATGGTGATCAGTGATTGCTTTAGTTGGACAGTTTGACGCTTGGCTTTTATGTGTGTTTTAGGTCTCTGTAACAGTGTTTATCAAAACATATATTTTGTTGCAAAGAAAACCAGGAACAAAGCAAATCAGGTGAAATAGTTTTCAGCATACTTAGAAGTAGACTAGTTTACTAATTTTACACCTGAAAAAAAATGGTTTTCCTTTATCAAAAATAATATTCATTATCAACTCTTTCTAGCAACAGATCAAATGTTAAAATTTTAGATTTTTAAATACAAAGTAAGGATTTTCTTCTCTGGACACACATACATCAAAAATCAGCATACAAATCTCAATAATGGTGACATGCTTCATGCATGCTGGTTTTATACTATGGTGGCTCCCAGCATGCATTGCAGCATGAAGCATATCACCATTGTTGAGTTTCATATGCTGATACTTGATTTCTGCATGTGTATCCAACAAACATTTTTCCTTTAATGTATTTTAAAAATCAAAAATTCTGATCTGTGATAAGAAAGTATTGTTTGTGAATAGAACCTATTAATAACAAAATACCACATTTGGTCAGTGGTAAGATTAGATTATTCTGATTATTCTGTCTTTGTAGTAAATTATGTGTTTTAGAACATACTGTTGCAAAGATCACAAACTCACATAAAAGCCAAGAGTCAAACTGCCCAACTAAAGGAAACACTGATCAACATAATGGTTACCAAACATTTTCAATAAACCATCATCTAAACCTCTGTTAATTGTCAAAAAAGAACTTCTGCTGAGATCTTGAGAGATTTTATTGTCTTCTTTTATTTCCAGTTGATTTCAGGCTGTGTGGCTTTAAGTCAGTTATAGTTATTGTGTTTCATTTTCTGAGAGCGTAAACATGATGTTGAACCAACTTTACATTGCAACATTGATTCAATGCCATTACCATTGATTTTTGGATGAAATCTTTAAAAAAAAATTCAACATTAATTGTGGGAGCAAAAGGGATGTTGTGTCAAAAAGGTACATATTAACATTGAATTATCATTGTTTCAATGGTTGCTATCTATCTGGATCCCTAATCAAACACACCTGACCAGCTAATCAATGTCTTCAGAGAAAGCTACAGGCAGGAGAGTTTATCAGGTTTGGAGCTAAACTCTGCAGAGCTGTGGCCCTCCAGAACCAAGTTTGCCCATCGCTGGTTTAGAGAGAACTATAGGGCAGACAACAACAGAACCCTTACAAAAATGAACCATGGTTCTACATGGTGGTTATTCAGCCTGGATACATTCATTGGCTAACAAAATTTTAAATGGAAGTTTGTTTGTATTAATGTATTAATATGATGTGAGGTCCAGTTACCAGCGTGCCACTAAAACAGGTGGTAGGACTGACTACACTTTTTTACTCAAGACTTTTTAAAAATGGGTATCTGTACTTCTACTTTAGTGAAGGGTGTGTGTAGCTACTTGTGCCATCTGTGAGGACAGAACAGTAGTGATGGGAGACAGGAATAATGTTTTGTGGGCACCTTTTTACATTTCTTTTATTATAGGCTACACAATAGAAAGAAGGATTTACTTTGACTTTAGTGGACAAAAATGAAAGTCAACGTTTTACACAAAATGATGGTGCATAACATTATACTTTCAATAAAAACGAAGGCTAGAAATAATTATGTTAGATGTAGTTCTGCCAAGTTTAAGTGCTTTGGTTTCCCCCACAGTCCAAACTCATGCAGGACAAGTGAACTGGAGAAGGTAAATATAGGTGGAATATATATTTTAGATTTTTTTTGCTTTCAAATATTTGACTTTAACTGCAAGAGAATGTGTTTGTTAGTAAACATTCAGGAAATATATGTGAAATAACTGTGTTTCTGTTAAAAAGTTTAATGAAGATTTCTGTAAAACTCTTTTGCCATTGCTGACAGTCATTTGGCCGTTTTTTTATGGGTTTTTTTTACAGTGAAGATGATTGACTGTTATAATACAGAAAATAGCTGTAAAACATTTAAGGAAAATATCTGTAAAAGTTTTTTTCACTTTATTTAAATTAGGATATTTTACTTTATTTTGAAGGTTTTTGTTTGGCAGCCATAGCTGACAGTCATTGACCGTTTTTTAAAGATTTATTTTTTTACAGTGTACTTAATGTTTACAGATGGATAAATGTGTGCTACTGAAGTTCACAGTATGACAGTATGAGTTAATTATATTATGTCTTTGTGTTTTCTTGTGCAAAATGAGGACCTGTGCAAAATGAGGACATTTTTGTGTAGAGTTTTGCAGAAAACATTGAGAAGCTTGGAATGCGTGAAAACTTGTGTTAAACGTTTTGAGAAACGTGTCTGTTTCAAGAACTGAATTAATGGTTTGGGAAATTGGGCCAACTGAATTAGTTATAGTGTGTTAGCAATCGAGAAAAACTGTAAACATTTTAAAATATTGCTTTTTACTTACAAAGCACTAAATGGTTAAGCTCCGCAGTACTTGAGCGAGCTCTTAACGCATTATAGTCCTTCATGTCTACTGCGATCTCAAAACTCTGGCCAGTTGATAATACCTAGAATATCAAAATCAACTGCTGGCGGCAGATCCTTTTACTATTTAGCACCAAAACTCTGGAACAGTCTTCCTAACATTGTTCGGGAAGCAGACACACTCTGTCAGTTCAAATCTAGATTAAAAACACATCTCTTTAACCTGGCATACACATAGAAAATTATACATTCCTATTATTCAAATCAGTTAAATGATTATTAGGCTGCATAAATTAGGTCAGCCGAAACCGGAATCACTTCCTATAACACACAATGTACCTGTTACATCATAAGAAGAACTGCATCTACGCTAATATTTAGTATCTATGCTTATTCCGAGGTTTACCGCAGTCTGCTGGATCAAGGCCGTATCCAGATCAGATGGTGGACCTGCGCCTGGACACGACCACAACGCATGATGTAGTCAACCAGATCTGGGCCGTATCCAGATCAGATGGTGGACCTGCGCCTGGACACGACCACAACGCATGATGTAGTCAGCCGGATCCGGGCCGTATCCAGATCAGATGGTGGACCTGCGCCTGGACACGACCACAACGCATGATGAAGTCAGCCAGATCCGGGCCGTATCCAGATCAGATGGAGGACCTGCACCTATACACGCCCACAACGCATCCCTGAAGTGTCAGCAGAGATTGTGTCAACTAGACTCTCCCCTGTGAAAGCCTCATCGACACGACAGCCATTGGCACTGATCCTCAATAAACCCTTCTCCATACCGGCGTGACTCCGATCTTCAACCAGATGGAACTGGATAATACTCTGAATGTTCTAATCCAATCCTTCTTCTGACCTGTAATGCTGCCTGGATCATAATCATACACTGTTTGCTCGTTGGCCAGAGGAGAACTAGCCCCGACTGAGCCTGGGTTTTCACAAGGTTTTTTTTCTCCATTCTGTCACCTGATGGAGTTTTGGTTCCTTTTCACTGTTGCCTTGACTTTTGGCTTGCTTAGTAGGAAACACTTAATCTTCAACAAATATATTGATCTGCCTGCATTGACACTATTGTATGAGAACTGAACTGAGCTGGACGATGACATCACTGTTTTCTCCAGAGCAGCTTTATATATTGCAACGAATGGACTAAATCCAAAATGCTCTAGGCATCATAAAACCTGCCCCCTCTCCCCTGTTGTTATCGGCCCTCAAACCAGTTCTCTTCAAAGGCCGTTATCACCTCTACTCTCCTGAACGATCTCAGCAAGAGACTGTTTCTGCAATCATCAAATGATAGCACACACTGTTAACCCTTGCTGTAAAAAAAGGCCAAATTCTGACAATATCATACCATTTTCCATTAAAACAGCAATATACCGTAGAAAACAAAAATAGCCTACAGGAATATAATGTAAATCAACAGTGCTCAAAACACTCAGACACTTAGAGGCTGTTTTCACAATCACACCCTATACACTCATTCACTATTCCCTACATTAGTTCACTAATATAGTCCACTTGACAGAGTGAATGAAAAGAAGTGAGTGAATTGAGACACTGATGAACACCTGATAAGCAGAATCGCTGAAGGACAGAGAAACAAGAACAGAAAAAAGAGAAACACAAGAATTACAACTGACTTCCAGCCACATTGATTGTGAAAACAGTTTACAAACCAGTTTAACATTATTTCTTTCGTACAAAAGTTATTGTTGAGAATTAACAGATATTTGGTTGTTGATGTTTTATTGAAAATAATAAAGTTATTATCACCATGATGGAGATCAGTGTTTGCTTTAGTTGGTCTCTTGACCCTTGGCTTTATAATATCAGTTTTTTTTGGCTTCACAATTGTTATGGCAAGAAAAAGTCAAGAGGAAGATGATAAGGTGTTTTAGTTTGTGATAATTGCATAATCATTCTGGACATGTCTGATTATCTGATCTTAACCAGTGTAAAAGCTTTGGACTTATGGGTATTTCATATTAATCATTTATCTGTTAATCTGTAGCATGAAAAACAGCAATGTTTCTGTAGTTAGTTATTCTGAAGAATATTGAAAAAATAAAGTGTTTTACAACATTTTGAACTCCTGTTTGACTCAGACACACACAGACATCAACAATCAGCATATGAATCTCAACAATGGTCACAATCAAAACTTTCATGTCACAATGCATGCTGGGTTTCAGGATAGTATAAAACTCCCAGCATGCACTGCTGCATGAATAAATAAGTAAAAATAAATTATTGCCACCATTGATGAGAGATACAGTGGGGAGAACAAGTATTTGATACACTGCTGATTTTGCAGGTTTTTCTACTTACAAAGCATGTAGAGATCTGTATTTTTTATCACAGGTACACTTCAGCTGTGAGAGATGGAATCTAAAACAAAAATCCAGAAAGTCACATTGTATGATTTTTAAATAATTAATTTGCATTTTATTGCTTGGCATAAGTATTTGATCACCTACCATCCAGTAAGAATTCTGGCTCTCACAGACCTTTTAGTTTTTCTTTAAGAAGCCCTCCTGTTCTCCACTCATTACCTGTATTAACTGCACCTGTTTGAACTCGTTACCTGTATAAAAGACACCTGTCCACACACTCAATCAAACAGACTCCAACCTCTCCACAATGGCCAAGACCAGAGAGCTGTGTAAGGACATCAGGGATAAAATTGTAGACCTGCACAAGGCTGGGATGAGGTACAGGACAATAGGCAAGCAGCTTGGTGAGAAGGCAACAACTGTTGCCGCAATAATTAGAAAATGGAAGAAGTTCAAGATGACGGTCAATCTCCCTTGGTCTGGGGCACCATGCAAGATCTCACCTCGTGGGGCATCAATGATCATGAGGAAGGTGAGGGATCAGCCCAGAACTACACGGCAGGACCTGGTCAATGACCTGAAGAGAGCTGGGACCACAGTCTCAAAGAAAACCATTAGTAACACACTATGGCATCATGGATTAAAATCCTGCAGCGCATGCAAGGTCCCCCTGCTCAAGCCAGCGCATGTCCAGGCCCATCTGAAGTTTGCCGATGAGCATCTGGATGATCCAGAGGAGGAATGGGAGAAGGTCATGTGGTCTGATGAGACAAAAATAGAGCTTTTTGGTCTAAACTACACTCGCCATGTTTGGAGGAAGAAGAAGGATGAGTACAACCCCAAGAACACCATCCCAACCGTGAAGCATGGAGGTGGAAACATCATTCTTTGGGGATGCTTTTCTGCAAAGGGGATAGGACGACTGCACCGTATTGAGGGGAGGATGGATGGGGCCATGTATCGCGAGATCTTGGCCAACAACAGAGAGAGGTTAAAGGGCTACATATGTCACTTTGAGTGATTTATGGCCCTTAAGCCCCGCCCCCTTTTTGACCGTGGGAATTTTCCCACGCTTGCCCCGCCCCTTTTCCAGCAGGGGATTTTTTCCCATGCTTGCTCCGCCCCTTTTGACCGGAGGCTTTTTTCCCACGCTTGCTCCTCCCGTATGGGTGTGAACAGAACCAGGGAAATATTATAAAATAAATTATATATTAAATTATATATTTAATATATAAAACGTTGTATAAAGTTAAAATACACATATCTTTAGTGTTCTCACACATTTGTAAAACACATTAGTTGCACATTAAAAACTTTAAAATGTCAATGAAAAACATCTAAAACAACATTTTATGTTAAAACATAAACCGTGGGAAATTTTCCCACGATCCACATTAAAACATCTAAAACAACATTTTATGTTAAAACATAAATGTTCAGTCATTTACAGAAGAGTATAACAAGTTAAGAGAGTTTTTTCATTACAAAAAGATAATTTTTAAAAAATGTTGATCCATAAGCATTTAACTTTCACACATTATTTATAAAGTGTAAAATTTTACATAAAGTATCTTTAAAAGTGTATATTTTCTTAAAGATATATAAAAAATGTGTTAGCATTAAAACATCTAAAACAGCATTTTATGTTAAAACATAAATGTTAAAACATTGAAAAATCAATGTTCAGCTCCGGACCGTGGGAATTTTCCCATGATCCCCTTCCCTACAAACACCCCCACCCCTCCCGCATTTTTTAAAAATGTTGATCCATAAGCATTTAACTTTCACACATTATTTATAAAATGTTACATTTTACATAAAGTATCTTTTAAAAGTTTAAATTGCATTTTCTTAAAGATATCAAAATGTGTTAGAATTAAAACATCTAAAACAACATTAAACAAATATTAAAACATATCAAACGCATAAACACATACGTACATTTAAAAACTGACTTACGTTTTTACAATTTCACTTGTTGAAAGAAGAACAAAAGTCTCATTATCTCCAAAGATATATCCAGTTACAATAATGTTTAAACATCATATTGTTTAACAAATAACATTATGACAATATATATTAAAACTTTTTTAAGAAATGTACAATAAAGACATGATCAGGGATGAGATCAGTGTTTTTTATTTATTAAAGAAGGCAGATGTAATTTCATTACATTAAGTGTCCATCACTTTTAAAACATTAATGAAATAAGTTAAAATTGCATTTTTCTCTAAAAGAGTTATTAAAAATGAGGGTTTTTTTCATTACAAAAAAGATAATTTTTTAAAAATCTAGATCCATTATCATTTAACTTTCACACATTATTTATAAAATGTTACATTTTACATAAAATATCTTTAAAAGTGTGTATTTTCTTAAAGATATAAAAAATGTGTTAGCATTAAAACAATCTAAAACAACATTTTATGTTAAAACATAAATGTTAAAACATTGAAAATCAATGTTCAGTCATTTACAGAAAAATATAACAAGTTAAGAGAGTTTTTCATTACAAAAAGATAATTTTTTAAAAATGTTGATCCATAATCATTTAACTTTCACATATTATTTTGTAAAACTTTTACATAAAGCACAAACACTGTTAAAAAGCCTTGCGTTTTTACATACCCAATTGTTAAAGGACTCAGAGTTTAAAGATACAAAAGTGTTTCCTTGTGGTGGAGCAGAGTGGAGAGCGTCCACTCACTCCGAAGGTCTGAGAGGAAAGAAGTTCTGTGACCCCTACAGAGAGACACACGCAAGCTCCACCCCTAACCCGCCCACAACAGAAGTCACCGTGGGAATTTCCCACGCCCCCCTTCGAGCTCCCAAATAGAAAAAGCGACCGCGCAGCTCCTTGGCCGGACTTGAATGGCCATAGAAAACCAGTGTAGCGGCTCGAAGAGACCACACCCCCTAACACACCCCTCTCAAAGCTGAGAGGTCAATTTCGATTTAAGGACATCCCTAAAATGACATCACTCACGGGAATCCCCCTCCCACAGCGTCACAGTCACATGACATGAGGTGTTTAAAAAGGAGCGCAAACATGACACGAGATAGGCTACTTGTGGTTTTATCCAAGTAGAACACTATGGCTACGTCAGACGATGAGACAACCTATGGAGGATTCGACCTTAGCGCCGCGAAAAAAAAAAGATGCACATGGACCTTGTTTAACGCGATTTCTCCTCGAGCCGGCGGAGCGCAAGTGAAATACTTTTCACTTGTCTGGAGGACGTGCGTGTAGGCTACGCATGTTTATGACTAAATCAATAGAGAAGTCAGATTGGTTAACTTGGATAACGACGAGCAATACAACACAAAATCAACGGACAATCAATTTGTTTTTTTACGGAAAGGAATTGGATTTTATTTTATACAGGAGTATGGAGAGATGACGGAATCGATATGCCTCTCTTTATTGGCGAGGGGGCTGGATTAACCACGGCCACAAGAAACCGATTTCTCGTGGATTTTATATATATATATAAAAAAAACACCCAGAGGATTACATTTACATACTTTTTTGGAATGGATGTACCCGAATCCCACATAGCAACATTGTTTCGGCCCAGATCCGGCCCACATCTGGCACTTGTGGAATGCAGATCTGGCCCACGTGCAGCGTGGAATGACGGCACTTGACTGGACCGCTCCTGTTTGCCAGATCTGGGCCACAAGCAGGCCATAGCAATGCCACATGTCAGCCAAGAGCAAAGAAATAAACCAGAACTGAACCTTAATCTGAGCCACAAAGTCTGTGTATATTAAATATGGAGTCATCTCAGCCTTAATAAGCCTGTTAACAAGCAGAATCACTGAAGGAAAGAAGAGAGCAGAAAAAGAGACGAGCAGAAACACAAGAACTACAACTGACTTCAGCCACAGCCTCAGATGAAATCAACTGAAGAGAAAAGAAGACATTAAATCTGTGAAGATCTCAGCAGAGGAGGATTAAACAACTCCACAAACAGCTTTACCAGCTTCACTTATTACTAACCAGACTGACTTTATTTCTGTCAGACGTCTACACAAGTTTTTATTGAGAATTAACAGAGGTTTGACTCTAATGTGTTTCATTTGAAGTCACCATAACAGTGATTAGTGTTTCCATTAGTTGGGCTCTTAACTCTTAATATATTTTTTGTCTTTTTTGGTCGCTGTGACAGTGTGTTTGTCAAACACATTTGCAGCAGCAAAGAAAGCTAAAGTGAAACGAAATCAGGTAATTATAATTATGATTATCTGGTGATGGTTTCGTAATCATCATGAAACAGACTGATTCACTGAGGTTTTTCATAATTTAACTATCATGTTAATATATCACGAACCCTGTATTACTGGAGCATGATATCCAGCAATATTATAACAGTCAGTTTAAATCATTTTACAAATATGGGTTCAAAAAATAAATTTATACTGACACACACAGATATCAACAATCAGCGTATGAATCTCAACAATGGTGACAATCACAAATATTTAGATAAACAGATTAATTCAGAACATCACTGAAAAGCTACTAATTCACAACAAAAACAACAGCAAAAAATAAAAGCAAATATTTAGAATTAAAATAATAGGACAATTCAGCTGCATAATTTATTCATGTTGCAATGCATGCTGGGAGTTTTATACTATGCTGGTACCCAGCATGCATTGCAGCGAGGTACTTTTGATTGTCACCATTGTTGAGATTCATACGCTGATTGTTGATGTCTGTGTGTGTCATCATAGATTGACTGTTTCGTGCTCATGTTTGTTAAAGTCTTCTAACTGAATGTCATAATATTGCTAGATCTCATGCTGCAGTAACACAGGGTTTGTGATGTAAAAATATGAATGCAACAACAAAAATGTTAGCTCCCAAAGACATCAGTGAAACAGGTTATTTCATGATGATTGTAAAACAATCACCAGGTAACCATCATCACCTGATCTCATTTCACTTTAGCTTTCTTTGCTGCTGCAAATGTGTTTGACAAACACACTGTCACAGCAGCCAAAAAAAGACTAAACATAAAAGAAGAGTTAAGAGCCCAACTAATGGAAACATTAATCACTGATATGGTGACTTCAAATGAAACACATTAGAGTTAAACCTCTGTTAATTCTCAATAAAAACTTGTGTAGACGTCTGACAGAAATAAAGTCAGTCTGGTAAGTAATAAGTGCAGCTGGTAATGCTGTTTGTGGAGTTGTTTAATCCTCCTCTGCTGAGATCTTCACAGATTTAATGTCTTCTTTTCTCTTCAGTTGATTTCATCTGAGGCTGTGGCTTTAGTCAATTGTAGTTCTTGTGTTTCTGCTCGTCTCTTTTTCTGTTCTCTTCTTTCCTTCAGTGATTCTGCTTGTTAACAGGCTTATTAAGGCTGAGATGACTCCATATTTAATATACACAGACTTTGTGGCTCAGATAAGGTTCAGTTCTGGTTTATTTCTTTGCTCTTGGCTGACATGTGGCATTGCTATGGCCTGCTTGTGGCCCAGATCTGGCAAACAGGAGTGGTCCAGTCAAGTGCCATCATTCCACGCTGCATGTGGGCCAGATCCGCATTCCACAAGTGCCAGATGTGGGCCGGATCTGGGCCGAAACAATGTTGCTATGTGGGATGTTCGTGGTCTATTTCTGAGGATGAGCACTTAAAATAGCCTACTACGATTTAAAATTCATGTTTCAATGGAAGGTTTACCTGTGTTGGAACAGATTTTTTCTAAAATCACGTAGGTTTTTTAAATGGAGCGACACATTTGGATCTGCTGATGGATATACGCACCAATAGGATTAACGGCTGCAACGATATACCCACAGAAAAGCATCGATTGGCTGAATACATTTTGTGATTATTTAATCCTTTCTATGTAAAGTACTTTGAATTGCCAGTGTATAAATTGTGTTATATAAATAAATTTGCTATGCTTTGCTTCGTCTATGTCACAGGAGAAATTATATTTAATTTACAACTCTATGCTCTCTTAGGCTAGAATTGGCTCACACTCACACAAACACCCACCCCACTCCACCCCACTCCACCCCACAACACTCCACCACACCCCACTCCACCCCACCCCACTCCACCCCACTCCACCCCACTCCACCCCACTCCACCCCACCCCACCCCACTCCACCCCACTCCACCCCACTCCACCCCACTCCACCCCACTCCACCTCACTTTTGGACTGAGCCCTCCAATGTGGGAAAATTCCCACGGTCCACATTTAAAGTTGTACTTTTCACAATCACATACAAAAAAGACATTAAAACAATGTTTATCACTAAAATACAAAGGGTGGTAAACACACAAATGTATAAATGTTTAAGTCGTTTGTGTCTTTGGTAATTTACTTCCAATCCATACTTTGAAGCATCATGATTTTAGGTCTGTAAAAATAAAGAAATAACTATATGCCCACTTTAGGGGTAAATGAAATATTAAATTTTGTGCCTTGTTTTAGTGTAATACCAGTTTTTGTAAAGCAAGAGTTGTATTAATGTTTTTAAAAATAGTTTGAGACATATTTTAACTACTTTTGCATGATATGTTTAATGCCAAAAGTTTAGTGTGATTTGTAATGTTAAAAAGTTTTGCTTAAAAACTATTCGTTTTACGTATTTTTTAACTGTTGTTGTTTGATATGTTAAATGCTCACATTTGAAACATTACTTAAAAACATAATTTTCCATTTTTCTGGTAGGCTATCTTTAAAAGTCGTTTGTGAAAGACATTCTATAACTTGTTTTAACTGATTTAACGTTGACTTTTTTAGTTTTTAACAGGTTTTTAAATCTGTGAAGGGCCACATTGTAACTTTTTTCAGATAACGCTGTAAAATGTACGAATACTAAACAATTGCATTTTAACTTTAAACAGTGTTTTTAAAAAAGTTTTACATATGGAAAACAAAACTTTTCTTTAATTAAAAACAAGTCGCTGATCTGTTACCCAATACATTGCTTCACTTTTTAAAAAGTTTAAAGCACATCGTTTTTAACCTTTTAACATTTTACAAATGTATTTTCAATTTATACAACGTTTTAATGCCTTTAAACACTATGTAATTGTGAAAGTACAACTTTTCTTCAAATGTATGTTAGAAAATAGAACTATTTGATTGATATAATTTTAATACATGTTGTTTTAGATGTTTTAATTCTAGAACATGTTTGCAATTCAAACTTTTTGAACATTTTACAAATGTGTGTTTACCACCCTTTGTATTTTAGTGATAAACATTGTTTTAATGTCTTTTTTGTATGTGATTGTGAAAAGTACAACTTTAAATGTGGACCGTGGGAATTTTCCCACATTGGAGGGCTCAGTCCAAAAGTGAGGTGGAGTGGGGTGGAGTGGGGTGGAGTGGGGTGGAGTGGGGTGGAGTGGAGTGGGGTGGAGTGGGGTGGAGTGGAGTGGGGTGGAGTGGGGTGGAGTGGGGTGGAGTGGGGTGGGGTGGGGTGGGGTGGGTGTTTGTGTGAGTGTGAGCCAATTCTAGCCTAAGAGAGCATAGAGTTGTAAATTAAATATAATTTCTCCTGTGACATAGACGAAGCAAAGCATAGCAAATTTATTTATATAACACAATTTATACACTGGCAATTCAAAGTACTTTACATAGAAAGGATTAAATAGTCACAAAATGTATTCAGCCAATCGATGCTTTTCTGTGGGTATATTCGTTGCAGCCGTTAATCCTATTGGTGCGTATATCCATCAGCAGATCCAAATGTGTCGCTCCATTTAAAAAACCTACGTGATTTTAGAAAAAATCTGTTCCAACACAGGTAAACCTTCCATTGAAACATGAATTTTAAATCGTAGTAGGCTATTTTAAGTGCTCATCCTCAGAAATAGACCACGAACATTCGGGTACATCCATTCCAAAAAAGTATGTAAACGTAATCCTCTGGGTGTTTTTTTAATATATATATATATAATCCATTTTTCTATTTGGGAGCTCGAAGGGGGGCGTGGGAAATTCCCACGGTGACTTCTGTTGTGGGCGGGTTAGGGGTGGAGCTTGCGTGTGTCTCTCTGTAGGGGTCACAGAACTTCTTTCCTCTCAGACCTTCGGAGTGAGTGGACGCTCTCCACTCTGCTCCACCACAAGGAAACACTTTTGTATCTTTAAACTCTGAGTCCTTTAACAATTGGGTATGTAAAAACGCAAGGCTTTTTAACAGTGTTTGTGCTTTATGTAAAAGTTTTACAAAATACTATGTGAAAGTTAAATGATTATGGATCAACATTTTTAAAAAATTATCTTTTTGTAATGAAAAACTCTCTTAACTTGTTATATTTTTCTGTAAATGACTGAACATTGATTTTCAATGTTTTAACATTTATGTTTTAACATAAAATGTTGTTTTAGATGTTTTAATGCTAACACATTTTTTATATCTTTAAGAAAATACACACTTTTAAAGGTATTTTATGTAAAATGTAACATTTTATAAATAATGTGTGAAAGTTAAATGATTATGGATCTAGATTTTTAAAAAATTATCTTTTTTGTAATGAAAAAAACCCTCATTTTTAATAACTCTTTTAGAGAAAAATGCAATTTTAACTTATTTCATTAATGTTTTAAAAGTGATGGACACTTAATGTAATGAAATTACATCTGCCTTCTTTAATAAATAAAAAACACTGATCTCATCCCTGATCATGTCTTTATTGTACATTTCTTAAAAAAGTTTTAATATATATTGTCATAATGTTATTTGTTAAACAATATGATGTTTAAACATTATTGTAACTGGATATATCTTTGGAGATAATGAGACTTTTGTTCTTCTTTCAACAAGTGAAATTGTAAAAACGTAAGTCAGTTTTTAAATGTACGTATGTGTTTATGCGTTTGATATGTTTTAATATTTGTTTAATGTTGTTTTAGATGTTTTAATTCTAACACATTTTGATATCTTTAAGAAAATGCAATTTAAACTTTTAAAAGATACTTTATGTAAAATGTAACATTTTATAAATAATGTGTGAAAGTTAAATGCTTATGGATCAACATTTTTAAAAAATGCGGGAGGGGTGGGGGTGTTTGTAGGGAAGGGGATCATGGGAAAATTCCCACGGTCCGGAGCTGAACATTGATTTTTCAATGTTTTAACATTTATGTTTTAACATAAAATGCTGTTTTAGATGTTTTAATGCTAACACATTTTTTATATATCTTTAAGAAAATATACACTTTTAAAGATACTTTATGTAAAATTTTAAAATTTCCCACGGTTTATGTTTTAACATAAAATGTTGTTTTAGATGTTTTTCATTGACATTTTAAAGTTTTTAATGTGCAACTAATGTGTTTTACAAATGTGTGAGAACACTAAAGATATGTGTATTTTAACTTTATACAACGTTTTATATATTAAATATATAATTTAATATATAATTTATTTTATAATATTTCCCTGGTTCTGTTCACACCCATACAGGAGGAGCAAGCATGGGAAAAAAGCCTCCGGTCAAAAGGGGCGGAGCAAGCGTGGAAAAAAATCCCCTGCGGGGCTTAAGGGCCATAAATCACTTAAAGTGACATATGTAGCCCTTTAACCTCTCTCTAACAACCTCCTTCCCTCAGTAAGACCATTGAAGATGGGTCGTGGCTGGGTCTTCCAGCATGACAACAACCCGAAACACACAGCCAGGGCAACTAAGGATTGGCTCTGTAAGAAGCATCTCAAGGTCCTGCAGTGGCCTAGCCAGTCTCCAGACCTGAACCCAATAGAAAATCTTTGCAGGGAGCTGAAAGTCCGTATTGCCCAGCGACAGCCTCGAAACCTGAAGGATCTGGAGAAGGTCTGTATGGAAGAGTTGGCCAAAATCCCTGCTGCAGTGTGTGCAAACCTGGTCAAGAACTACAGGAAACATAATATGATCTCTGTAATTGCAAACAAAGGTTTCTGTACCAAATATTAAGTTCTGCTTTTCTGATGTATCAAATACTTATGTCATGCAATAAAATGCAAATTAATTACTTAAAAATCATACAATGTGATTTTCTGGATTTTTGTTTTAGATTCCGTCACTCACAGTTGAAGTGTACCTATGATAAAAATTACAGACTTTTACATGCTTTGTAAGTGGGAAAACCTGCAAAATCGGCAGTGTATCAAATACTTGTTCTCCCCACTGTATATGCAGATGTTTGATATCTCTGTTTCTACAAGACGTTGTAGCTCTGATTCTTTTTTAGGTTGTGCATTAAGTTTTAAAAAAAGCATCACCGTAACTTATTACAGTATTTTCACAGTGGTGGTAATGTAACAGTTTTGATACAGAATTAAAAACTGAATGAGACTTAGTAAATGAACAGACTATATGATGATATTTTCATCATAATCAATATAACCGCAATCATTCACAAACCGTGTGTGTGCACAAATGTGACTTACAAAAACACAGTTCAAGCAGCAAGAAAAACACTAATGTTAAAAAGTCAAGAGTCCAGAACCCAGCTAAAGCAAACACTGATCTCTACAATGGTAATTTCAAACCAAACATTTTCAATTAAACATCTCAATAACAACTTGTTTATATTAGTTCAATGCCTAGGGTCTTGAAGTTCTGTCACACCACATGTAGCCTTGGCATATGTAACTCTTTAGGTATTTACAACACCACTGGTCACTATATGATAAAAGTGTGAATATTAATCGCAAAAAGAAATTTATATTAGTTCAAGTTTGCTTTGTGTGGATGTATTGTTCTGTTCCAGTGATGTTCTGTGACTAAACCTTGAAGGGAAAATAAATCACTTATGGGGTCAAAGTCTGTTCCTCAATGGTCTCTGCTGAAGCATTTGCAAGAGGCATATATACCCCTCGGGTCCCAGCAAGTTTCCACCAAGGTGGTAGGACCCAGCGATCCATTGCGCCACTTTGCATACCTTGTTTATTCGTGTAGCCTGCCCTCCAGATAATAAATATGCACTTATGTATGCTCTTTGCAAGAAAATGAAAGTTTCAACTGATGCAAATGTACCATTTGTGTACCACTAATGTATTAATGTATACACAGAAGGAAAGTGGATTGCACCATGTGTAAGAATTAGGTATACATTCCATTTTAAACATAAGCTATATGTTTTTTATACCTTAAAAGGAAGATGAAAGTCGCTCAGTTGTGTATTTAAGCTCAATCTTACTGTACTACAGCAGAGAAACACGGAAACGCATAGACCTGGCATGAATATAACATCTTCTCACAGTTTCTCTCCTGACATATTAGAATATAGATTTTTCTTGGTAAGATAACTGGTGTCCGGTCCTGTGAATCAAATAATAACGGGGAAAAGGCTTAATTCCAAGTCTACAGTTCTGTCAACGTCCCAAATGTCCTCTTTGTAACGTTGCTGTGTGATGATAGAATAACCAATATGGAACGTTCCCCTAAAGTCATTTCAGGAATGTAATTAATTGACCAACAGAGGACCATGTGGGAACGTTCTGTTAACATCCCAAATGTCCTCTTTGTAACGTTGCTGTGTGACCATAGAATAACAAATATGGAACATTCCCCTAAAGTCATATTGAGAACGTTATTATATGACCAAGACCAACAGAGGACAATGTGGGAATGTTCTGTTAATATCCCAAATGTCCTCTTTGTAACGTTGCTGTGTGACCAACCAATATGGAACATTCCCCTAAAGTCATATCGGGAACATTATTATATGACCAACAGAGGACAATGTGGGAACGTTCTGTTAACATCACAAATGTCCTCTTTGTAACGTTCTTATGTGACCATAAAAAAAAACTAAATGGAACGTCCCCCTAAAGTCATGTAAGGAACCTTGAACTGCAGCACTTTCATGTCAAGTCAAGTCAAGTCATCTTCATTTATATAGCGCTTTTAACAATGTAGATTGTTTCAAAGCGGCTTTACAGTAACAAATGGATAATTTAAGGTAACAGAGATTGTTTTGGCTTTATAGCGGTTCTTGAATAAAGATATTTTCCAGCTAAAGTTAGTTTTGATTGATTCACTTCCGTCGCAAGGATCATTAGTTATTAAATTAGAGGCCGCTGAGACGACATCGTTCTCTCTACATAGACTTTAAACGCGAACCTGTGAGAAACGCTGATGGCGCTCACGTGCGCATCAAGAATTAATTCTATAGTTATGCACATTTGAATATATGTGTGCAGGTTTGTTATTCCCTACAAACCAAGCCTTAAACTACTTGTCTGGCCTTAACATTTTGATACAGAATTTTATCACTTCGGGGTAGATACGTGAAACCGAATTTATCCCGACAACGCTTTATCTGTAGAGTGGGAAAGGGATCCTTCACAGGGGAGAGACTAGTTGGCACTTCAGCACTGCGTTGTCATCGGATCCAGGTGAAGCTCCTTCGTCATATCTGGATACGGCCTGGATCCGGAAGGTTGCGGGAAAACCTCGGGATAAACAAAGACACTAAAATTAGCGTAGATGCCATTCTTATGATGTAAGAGTACATCAGGATTTATGGGAAGTGTTCCCAGTTCCGGCTTACCTATGCAGCCTAACATTGGATTATATAAGTCCGCAATGCGTATAATTATATAATTATGTATTATGTGAATGCTAGTGTAGTGGGACGTACTGCTGCGTCTAATAACCTAATGCGTTCGGGCGTGAGTTCAATCATAACGATGCGGGACCATATAAAAAGGGTTTCGAGTCACTGTTTACGTGTGGGTGTCGTCTGCGTGGTGCGTCATTGCCCGGGCACCGCCCCTCCTGGTTCCTCATCCGTTCTTGCTTGGAGCTTTGAGGATCAGTGTTGCCAGATGTACGATAATTATACACTGTAAAAAATGAATCATGAGTCTAGTAATTTTCATTAAAAAAATTGAGGTGATCATTAAAAATATGATGTATATTTTATTAAGAAAATTGTGGTTCAGTGTTTTATTGAAAATATTGAGAACATTTCACTAATAACACCAAGAGATGCATTTTCCTATTTTTTTTTTAAGGAAACATACACAATTTTAAGGCTTGAATTGAGGAACTGATAAACCTCATAAAATTAAGGAAAAGGGGCTACCTATTTATTTTAAGAGAATTAGCTAATTTATGCGGTTTTATTTAGAGACACCATTGTTTGTTCCCAGCATGCTTTGCAAATGGCTGGAAATGGAGAGTAAATCTTGAAATGAAGTGTTATTTCATGTGTTTTTGAGTAAAGGGAAACATCTGTTAATGTTTAATGTTCAGGTATGTTTGACATTTGAAAGAGTTTCTATTATGTTAAAGTTTTGATCGTTACCATTGTGCAGAAGAGTAGGGCTTATGGTTAGGTTGTGAATAACTGCATTTTTTTAATATTCTGAAGCATATTGTTATATACATGTATCAATAACTCTGCTATGATAGTGCAGTAACAAGTTTGATTCTGTGCTGTCCTAGCAGCACAGTCTTTTTATAAAACAATATATCTCAAAGTTAAATATAAACAGGTCATATCCATTCACTTGACTTCACACAATATTGAGAATAAAAAATACTTCAAATAAAAAAGCACATTTCACTAAAATATTTAATTCATTATGTCATAGACTAAATAAATTAGGGCATTTTACATGATTTATACAGGTAGATTCCATGAATGAAATCAAGCTTTAACTACTCAAAAATATTATGTGTAATATTGTTACCATATTTTTTTTAAGTAAATAGCAGTAACATTTTTTACAGTGTAGTATTTGTACGATAATTTTGACCTCTGTACGATGTACGATCAATAATGGAAAAAATCCTATAATGTACGATAATTTCAGAACTGTGTGACACTTCAAATGATGATCGTTGTAATAGGGCTTCTCATTGATCTAGCTGTGGATTCTACGTCTACCGGGGGAAGAACGTGTAGAGGGAGCGAGAGACCTTGCGTGTGTGTGCTAGTGTGCCTCACGAAGCGCATGTAAGGACCCAACCAATCAAATGTAAGTGCGGGCGGGCTTTTATCTATAGCTACTCCCGAACCGAATCAGAACCGAACAGAACCGAAATCAGAACCAAACCCCTCCAGTTATACACTCGGATTCCTGCTGCTTTATACTCGGATTCCTGCTGTTTTGTACGCCCGGATTCTTCCCGGCGATAACATTTTTCATCAACACGTGCGCTCGATTTATGCGTCTTGTGTGACACCTGCTCTCCAGCGCTCGTCCTTGTGATCGCTGGGTTGTTTCTCCAACTAGTCTTTCAAATTGTGATTTGCTGTTTATATATATTTTTCTGTGTATTTATTTATGAATGTTTTGGTTTGCTTATGTCTGTTTTGCTTTTGAAAGTATTGTTAGAAGAACAGTTTTGTACTACATACCAGAGGTGGGAGACTCGAGTCATATGACTTGACTCGAGTCAGACTGGAGTCGCAATTTTCTGGACTTGAGACTTACTTGACTAGATCTCTGAAAAGACTCGACTTGACTTTAGACTTGCTCCTTGTGACTTTAGACTGGACTCGGACTTGTGCCTATTTACTTGAAATGACTTGTGGAAAATAATTTTTTTCAATTATTGTAAAATTTTTTTTTTTTTACGGAAACTCGTTTTCCCTCCTCTGCGGCTGTCAATCACTCTCCATTCAGTATTCAAACAGCGCGCGCGCCTCTTCCGGTTGGATGCACGATAAAACTATCTCCAATATGATATATTCACAATATAATGCATGATCTGTAGATAAAAGGCTGTGGATTTGCATAAAATGACTTTATTTTGTTGGAGTTTGTTGCTGTTTTTAAACGACTCACTACCGTGTGCTTGTTAGATCACACACATCACAAGGACTATGAATCGGCATCAAACGCACAATAACTGGAATTTAAAACTGTGAAACAAATGATCAATAAACTGTTGGACAGATATACAATAGGATTTGTGCGCTCGACATTTCTTCGCTTTGTGCCGTGAACTTTTAAATGCGCACTTGTGCAGCGCTGCGCACTGTGACTCCATGTTGCTTTGAGCACATCATTCTGCACCGCGATGCGCATACGCGCTTTGTGCGCTCTGTTTTGAAGTGTTTCATATTATCATGGTTTTGCGCACTGAAAAGCCTATTTTTTTTTTATACCTAGCCTGCTCAATACATTTAAAATAAGCATAATTTAATTGTATATTATTTCTGTGTAGTGTAGGCTATATAAATATATACACTTCTGAATTCTTGACATTAATATATAAATATAAAATTGTGAAATGTATGATTGCCTGATTGAATTTTATAAGAGTACTAATAGTCATTTGTTTTTATTAACGTTTTGTTTTCATAAAATTACTGTGCAGATTTTTTCAAGAATTACTTTTTGCTGCTGATTTATACACTCATTAAGTTTAATAAAAATACATAATACATTTATGTAATATTTAAAGGTGTTAACTGTAATCTTACACTGCAAAATAATAACTTAAAAAGGATTAAATTCGATAACCTCTCTCTTTTTTGACCACATGTGTTTGCATCCCTGGACACTTATAGGTATTATTACTATATGTTGAGATGGGGGCATGTGACAATGTTCACTCCATGTTTACACAGATACATCAGGGTATTCATAGATAGAAATGATCCAGTTTAACAGCTGTAGTTCTGACTCCTCCTGAGAAGGGAACATCAGCACATTCTACTGTCTGAAAAACTTACAATAATATGAAATTCCCAGATATATGTTATTGTTCTTTTTAAGCGTGTTCACGTTGGCCTAACTGGATTAAATTGAAATTTTGAATGTTTTTGTTTAGTTTACACTTTCATAGGGGACATCACAGCAAAATAACTATATGTAGGGCTAGCACAAGATGGGAAAAGTTTTATTAATTCTTGTTTACTTGTGTTCATTTAATTTATTTTTATTTTAGAGCATTTAAAGTGCTTCTTAACGATATTTTATTTATTACACACAAGTTAATTTATTTATTTTTGTAACCCATCAGCCCTCTGTGTCTAAATAAGTAATAAAAGTCCCAGAGTTAAAAAATGTGTAAAACGAGCCTGTGTGTGACTTGGTATGACTTGATGACTAAGTTGCAACTTGACTTGACTTGACAAAGAGTATGACTTGACTTGACTTGACTTGACCCTTACAACAGAATGACGTGACTTGACTTTGACTTGCAATGTTAAGACTTGGACTTGACTTGAGACTTGCATTTAGTGACTTACTCCCACCTCTGCTACATACACCTTGTGTTGGTACCAAATCTTGAACATCATCATTTGTGTTATTGTTTTCTGGTTTGTTGATTTAAATGTTTATTATTTGTGTGTTTTCTTTTGTAGTTAGTGTCCTTGTTGTATGTTGAGACCAGTGCAGTAATTTCTGCTCTCATTACAGGAGCCGAGGCTTCAAGGCAGGCCGCTAGTAGGCCCTCACGTGCTGTGGTGGAGGTTTTGTCACCGAGTGCTGTGCGTTCATGCTTGACCGTATTGGAGTGTGTGTGTGATACCTGTGCACAGGGTGGTAAGAGTGATTATAGGAGCCTTGTGCTCACTAAAGTAGTGTACCTGCCATTTTTAAGCCTCGGCTTCCTCCTTGACTTCTTGAGTGTTGAGAGTGTTGCATGATGACCCAGTCTTTTAATGTTGTCTTAAGATTGTTGCTGACAACAATACAATTTTTGTATCTTTGTATCCACGTCTCTGGCCCTTCCTCGATAACAGCGTTCCTGTGTGTCCTTTTTGTGGGTTATTAAATTCATGAGTATTAATATTTCCCTGTTAAACAGGGTGGTGTGTCGTCGTGCACATGTAGAGGTAGTTATTGAGCTCCTCCCCTTAAGCGGCCCCCCGCTACACTAGGTCAAAGAGATGTGTCTTTAATCTAGCTTTGAACTGACAGAGTGTGTCTGCTTCCCGGACAATGGTAGGAAGACTGTTCCAAAGTTTTGGTGCTAAATAGGAAAAGGATCTACTGCCAGCAGTTGATTTTGATAGTCTAGGTATTATTAACTGGCTGGAATTTTGAGATCGCAATAGACGTGAATGACTATAATGCGTTAAGAGCTCGCTTAAGTACTGTGGAGCTAAACCATTTAGTGCTTTGTAAGCAATCCGCAATATTTTAAAATTTATACGTTTAATAGGGAGCCAATGCAGTGTTGACAGAACGGGGCTAATATGGTCATACTTCCTGGTTCTGATAAGAACTCGAGCTGCTGCGTTTTGAACTAGCTGTAGTTTGTTTATTAAGCGTGCAGGGCAACCACCCAGTAGAGCATTACAATAATCTAGCCTTGATGTCATGAACAGAACTAATTGTTCCGCATTTGTCAATGAGAGCTTATAATTTAGATATATTTTTAAGATGGAAAAATGCAGTTTTACAGATACTAGACACGTGACTTTCAAATGAAAGTTACTTTTGATAAAAGTTACTTTTGATAAATTTGGTTACTTTCATAACCAAAAGAGGATGTTTTGGGAACGTTCTGTAAAGGTTCGGGATTTTCGTCACCTTTAGAGAACTTTTGGGGAACATTGCACAAGGTCATGAGAACGTCCCCTCCTAAGGGTCCTCTTATTGTGTATGCTCCAAACATCGCCTTTTTATCCAACAGTTGGTTCAATAAACTTACCACTGTTTTCTCCAGTTCTGCCTCTTTCGTCCCTATGTCTGTTTAATACCATGACACATATTAAATAGTAGAAATTGTGTATAATGTAATATTTTAATTGGTATTTCTCCTCACAGGCTCTGATTTTTGAGAGATGTGCAGAGACAGCAATGCGGGTATTGATGATCATTGTGCTCATTTCATTTTATAAAGTTTACACTCACACACTTATTATTGTACACAATAGTCATAATAATTTATGACTGTAATATGATTTTAGAGTTTTATATAGCTAAAATATCATGCTATCCCCTGGCTCACCTGTTATCCAGCAAACAGAAGAATATTTTTCCTATTATTTGGTAGAATTCTTTATTTGTTTTGAAGCCATTATCTGTGCCTTTCTGAATAAGGTATTCGGCTTTGGGCATATCCCTAGTTTACACTTTCAGAGCATAACAATGGTCTTTAATTAAAGGCACACTTTTTCTTTAAATAATAAAATAGTTTTGCCTGATGTAGTTTGATACTGGTGGGTGTGGCCACACCTCAGTTAGTTATTGGTAGTAAGTTCTTTGACATTCAAATTTTAATTTATAACTTACAAGGTTGCTAAAATGTAAAGAAATATTGTGACATTTCCTGCTTTTTTCCCCCTTCACATACAGGGAATAAAATACAAAGAATACCAATTTTAAATATGTGTTTTTCTTGTAAGGTGTTTATATATATATATATATATATATATATATATATATATATATATATATATATATACACTTTGGCTAAATATATTGGGATAAATGTAAAGTGGACCACTTATAACCTTCAGTAATTATAATCAAATGAATTAAGTAATTTGACATTCACTTGTTATTTATTTTATAGTTAAAATTTTTAATTTACTTTTTATAACAGAAATTAGTGTTCAGTTAGGAAATTCAAGTCAGAGATGGCAGAAAGGAAAGAGAGAGCAGAAAGAAGGGTGAGGAATGAAGTTGAATGGTGAAAGTTCAAAAATGGGGAAACATTTTGTACAGAAGTTTACATGCCTGTAAACCAAGAAGTATTAAACAAAGATATGTTAATTACTTATTTTTTGTAATTTTATATATTATGGATTACATGTAATCAATTACTACTCAGCAATGGATTTAGGATATACAGACATATACAGATGGTTAAAGAAGGATCCTCATATAGATAGATAGATAGATAGATAGATAGATAGATAGATAGATAGATAGATAGATAGATAGATAGATAGATAGATGTTAGTAACAGTGAAAACATAATTTTGAGGAAATAATACTTTACTGAAACCACAAACAAAGGAATTTTTTACTATATATTTTCATTATGATTCACCTGCTTGCTTGCCGCTGCTTTAAATCCAGCTTTATAAAGAAACAGTCCCACGTGTTGGGTTTCCGTGTTTTATGGCTTTCCATAGACATATTGATTACTGTACAAACCCGAAACCCTTACCCATCACAGAAACGTGCAAAACCAAAATGTTTATAAGATTTACAATTTAAATCGTTTATAAGCCTTTCTAATTAGTGAGGACCGTAAAATGTCTTTACTAGTCAGTTGTCATAATATTTCACTATATGAGGACATTTGGCCCCCACAAGTATAGCCAAACCTGTACACACACTCCCAGCCTCCCTCTTTTCTTTTTCCACCTCAGCATAGAAATTATGTATGTCGGGTGAAATCATACATGACCACCACATGAGAAGTTGTTGGGTGGCACAACATTGTATTAAATTTCTTCTGTTATATAAAACCCCGTTTACTTCTACTGGACCCACAAAGATTGCACAAAATGGGACAGTGTAGTAATATAGACTATATTAAACAACTGTAAAAGTTACAAATATGAATACAAACATTCTGTTGCAATTTTTAGATTGTTAGTACATGTTTATTTGTTCAGTATTTTTTCCAACTTTTTAATATTTCCAGGTACACTGGTTTCCCCCTAATCCAAAGACATGCAAGTCAGGTGAATTGGAGACATCAAATTGCCTGTAGTCTGTCTATGTGTGTTGTGATTGACTGGCTACATGTCCAGTGTTTTCCTGCCTTTGGCCAAGACACTGGATCTGGCCCAAGACACCAGACACTACTTCTTAGGCTACATCTACCCCCCCCCCCCCATGTGAATCACAACCATGTGAACACTTCCAATATGGTTTATAAAAAAAAAAAAGTCTGTGCTTAAATATGACCTCTTGAAAATGAAAGAAAATGGATGATTTAGTTGGATTTTATTTACTTTCAAGACAAAACAAACAAAAAGAAAAATACAACATCCAAATCAG
Organism: Vimba vimba; assembly: GCA_022828995.1. Lineage (NCBI taxonomy): Eukaryota > Metazoa > Chordata > Actinopteri > Cypriniformes > Leuciscidae > Vimba > Vimba vimba. The sequence continues at coordinate 21,185,568 of CM040821.1, read as the reverse complement.
CATATAAGTTAAAAAAACAGATGTATCTGTAAATGCATCTTGATTAAACCTTGCTCATTAAGAAGTAAGTGCCTTTCAGTCTTGATTATTGCAGATGAAGAGCTAACAGTATAAACTGGTGCAGATACTAGTGGTCTCTTGGCTCTTTGTATGTCCTGGTGATCGTTTTCTGCATCCAAGCCATGTGACATCAGAGGTCCTCATGTTTTTCAGGCGACTCACCAGTTTGGACACCTTCAGAATTAAATTCAGGCACATCCTTGTTCTCTTCTGAAATGAAAGAGCAAAATTATAGAAGTATGCATTTATTCGTAAAACTTATGAATTAATTCTTAGGGTGGAAATCTGCCCTCTTACTCTAACTAGTCTCATTCTAAACATGCTTTTAGTATCTGTGTGGTTCCCAGATATTGAAAAAAGGCTGTACATCACTGTAGAAATGTTGCTTTTCTTTTGAAAACCTCATGGTGTTACAACCAAATGCTCAAGGAATTGCTCACCCAAAAATTAATACTATTAAACTATGACCATTTCTGCAATTTCTTCATCTTTTAGGAATATGGTATGCTACTGCATTTCAAATTTAGCCTGTGTTATCATTTACTCACCCTAATGTTGATTAAGCTGTATGATTTCTTTCATCTGCATTACACAAAACCTAATTTAATTAATATTTATTTAGGTGAATTCAATCCAGTGACAGTACATTCACTTAAATGCTTAAAGCACCCAAGATTGTCAGCAATAAAGTATGTGCAGCTTATAGTTTTCCATGTGCTCTGATCAAATTTGGTTGAAAACCTGATATCAAAGCACTTGGAAAATGATCAGCGATACCATCATACTTTTTTTGCTGAGACTCATGGGTACTTTATTAAAGTAAGTGTTAAGTTAAGTCACCATCTAATGCCATTGTATTGAATTTATCCAAAAGGATATCGATTAAATTATCACATTTTGTATTCTGCAATATCAACTTGAGGGTAAGTAAATAATAACAGTGCAAGTAGCTATTCACACCAAGAGTGAACATTCACTATGGACATGGTCTAAAACCAGTAGCACACTAGCACATAATGTTTCCTTTAACCTTAACACACTCCTGCTGTTCTTTACTACACACTGCTTCCAATTGTTCACATATCTACGAAGGCATAAAAGAGTGTATGGTCCAACTCCAATCATTGCCATTAAAGTTCTACCATGTGAGACAAAGCAAACCCAGGTAAGATATGTTACACAATGTTTATGAGCATGAAGATAAGTGATACCTGTGCAGGTGCCTTCTTCATCCTTATAGCCATCAGCACAGCTGAGGCAGCTATCGGCACCAGGTCCTTTGCAACCAGAGCATCCGGTATTGCATGCTGGGATATAAAATAACAGTAACACCTTATTTTAGTGGCGTGACTGATGATAAAGGTAAAGTAATACAGGGCACATAATTATCATTATTTCAACAAACCTTTACAGGAGAATGAACCATCTGTGTTTAAGCAGTATTGGTTATCTGCGCATGGAGCTGAATCTCTGGTGCACTCATTGATGTCTGCAATGGAGAAAATTTGAAAAATGAGGAAAATGCAGGACCAATACAGGTAAAGACAAATATGAGACTTAGAATCACACAAATCACAAACATTAAACATCCAAAAATTTACAAAGTCTTTAATAAACTGGGCTTCTTACAAGGTTCCAACATAATTTTAAGAGTGAGGTCACATTTTGGCTCAAAATCAATGGGTCTCATTCAGCAAATTTGTGCGGGAAACTGGTATACGAATATTTTCACAAACAAATCGTGATTCACCAAAAACTTTCATACACCAATTTGCTCTAATTTTATGGGGGGAATTTTTTTTTTTTACGAACTGAAACCCCACAAAGGCAAAAAGCAATCTTTCATATATTTTATCACATACAGTGAAAGAGTAAGAAAAAAGAAAGAAAAGATATACGTGCATGTACAGCTGGCTAATGAGAGGTCTGCAATCTGGGTCTGTATAAAAGGTGTTTAATATTGTGTTTGAACTGGTTTTGAGAATGACACTTGGCATTGGTCGAGGATCTACAGAGAGCGGCATATGTTTGACGATATGAGTGACGAAAGGCTGTAAAGGAAAGGTTGTGCAGAAAGCCTTTATATAGAGATGGCCTGGACGCGTTTTATGCAAATGACTAACCTCATGCCACTCATTTACAATACTCCAAATTCACTAACAATACAACGAGATTAAGAACAAATTCATGTGCGTATGCATGTGTTGTGAATTGGGCAAAGTGTTTTCGTGAGAAGTTCTCCTGTTCGTACAAATACGAAATAATCCACGCAATTATTAGTGAATGAGACCCATTGAGTGGGGAGGGTTCTTTATTTGTTATTAAAAGGTCACAATGCTAAAACCTTTTTTAAAAATAAAAAAAGCATAATTTTCTTTAATCAAAATATAGTTAATAGTTTAAATATAGCTTGTGCAGGGCAAAATAATCCTGGTACTGGCATAGTTGAAGCTAGGGGAAAGACTACACAGCAGATATTTTGAATGAAGGTGTGCATCATGCCTGGCACTTTACAGTTGGTTTTATGACTAAGTCATTCTCTTCAAATGCTATTGAAGTTAGAAACATGTGCAGCAATGTCGTATGTAACTTTAGAGACGGTCCCTAACTGTGCGAATGTCGAATATCCAGTGTCAAGCCAACTTTATGCCAGTATTTCAATGGGAATCGCTCAGCGTGAAACTTTGCGCGTATGTTCATATTCTGAGTCCACTTGCCTTGTTCCTACATCTGGTATAGCCTACATCCCCAATAAGGTGCGAGTTTGGTCTTTTTTATTACTGTATTAGTCCATTAAGCGTTAAGTGTCCTGGACCGCAGGGGAATCCTGGAGAATGACATATTGAGGGAAACACTAGTACTGCAAGCACATCACCGCAGTATAAAGTTAAGAAAATTAAACAACCAAGAGAAATATAATGTCTATTACTTCAGATTTAACGTTTTATCTGTACATCAGCATCGAGGAATAACATTATAACTCTAGTTCACGGTAGAGGCTGCTTACATGTGCAAAACTAACTGTGAAGACTTAAATGTTAACACCGCCTTTGTGTCTTTATCAGCTTTTCCATATACTGGCCCTGATCATCATCACAAATACTTACCACTTGCTCCATTTCTGTAAATCCATTTTTATGAATGAATGACTCTCTCACCCGTTGCTCTATAGTTTTCTTCGCCAACAGCCGCTTGCACCTCCTGCAGGTCAGGTCGACTAACAGCTATGGAGATTGTCAATCGGCAATCTATTGAAATTTCTGCCATTCCCGGATGTGAAATGTTAAATTTTCTGTTGAATTTGAACCACTGAATTTGTGGAAGCGAATTTGTAAAGCGAAATAAAATGGACCGAAAATTGCCTGTCGAATATCTTAGGTTCTATTTTTAAACAGAATGAAGATTTTGGAAGTGAAATCTGAAAGGTGAATATGCATTATTGAATTTCTATTAATGAAAACGTGTGTGAAGTGTTTTGAATTGAAATATTCACAGCTTAAATATACAACCATGTTGAATTTCAGCCCATAAAAATGCAAGCAGGGTTAATGCAATGCATATTTTTTCAAGTAGTGCAATTATATAAGCTTTTTTGTTTCAAAAACATTTGTCATTATTTTACTTCCATATATTTAATTAATATTTGTTTGGGTGAATTCAATCCAATGACAGTACATTAATTTAAACGCTTAAAAGCACCCAAGATTGTCAGCAATAAAGTACATGCAGCTTATAGTTTTCCATGTGCTCTGATCAAATTTGGTTGAAAACCTGATATCAAAGCACTTGGAAAATGATCAGCGATACCATCATACTTTTTTTGCTGAGACTCATGGGTACTTTATTAAAGTTAAAGTTAAGTCACCATCTAATGCCACTGTATTGAATTTATCCAAAAGGATATCAATCAAATGATCACATTTTGTATTCTGCAATATCAACTTGAGGGCAAGTAAATAATAACAGTGCAAGAGTCTTCACACCAAGAGTGAACATTCACTATGGACATGGTCTAAAACCAGTAGCACACTAGCACATAATGTTTCCTTTAACCTTAACACACTCCTGCTGTTCTTTACTACACACTGCTTCCAATTGTTCACATATCTATGAAGGCATGAAAGAGTGTAAGAGTGGGTCCAACTCCAGTCATTGCCATTAAAGTTCTACCATGTGAGACAAAGCAAACCCAGGTAAGATATGTTACACAATGTTTATGAGCATGAAGATAAGTGATACCTGTGCAGGTGCCTTCTTCATCCTTATAGCCATCAGCACAAGTGAGGCAGCTATCGGCACCAGGTCCTTTGCAACCGGAGCATCCGGTATTGCATGCTGGGATATAAAATAACAGTAACACCTTATTTTAGTGGCGTGACTGATGATAAAGCTTAAGTAATATAGGGTACATAATTATCATTATTTCAACAAACCTTTACAGGAGAATGAACCATCTGTGTTTAAGCAGTATTGGTTATCTGCGCATGGAGCTGAATCTTTGGTGCACTCATTGATGTCTGCAATAAAGAAAATTTGAAAAATGCAGAAAATACAGGTAAAGACAAATATGAGATGTAGAATCACAAATATTAAACATCTAAAAATGTACAAAGACTTTAATAAACTGGGCTTCTTACAAGGTTCTAGGGCTGCACGATTAGCGATTTGGCAAAGGCTGCAATTATTTTCTGCGCAGCTTGTCAGTGCAGCACGGCTGATCGTTAGTAAATGCTGCTCTATCTGAACACCAGAAGGCGCTCTCGCGTAAACACGCCAAAATGCCCCACAGAAGTACATAACACACATCATTCCAGGAAATCCCTATGGGCATCATACATCGCTGTATCTGAATAAACAGAAGATTGAAATGCTTTGATTGATTTATTAAATGTTGTCTTTTGTTGGACAAGAGGTTCATAAAAGCTTCTCATGTTTGGAAAGATGTTTGACGCATGTTGCTTTTTCAAATGCACGTTATAAGCGACTCAAACTTGTGTGCTTTCAGATGGAGGAGCATTTACTATGGATCACAGAGCCGTACACCACTGACAAGCTCCGCATAACAAAAAAAAAAAAAAAAAATATCGCAGCCTTTGCGATTTCATATTCAGAAATAATCCAAACTGGTTAAGCGTGATTTCCATGTTAATTGCGATTAATGGTGCAGCCCTACAAGGTTCCAACATAATTTTTAGAGTAAGGTCACATTTTTCATTCAGCTTGCGTACGCACAAATTTGTGCGTGAAATCGGTGTACGAACATTTTCACAAACAAATCAGGAAATCACCAAAAATATTTTTAGTTTATTTCTTAGTATTACAATTTATCATATTACTGTACAAATGTATCCAATAAAAAAAAAAAGATATATAAATGGGTCAGAATAATAAATGGACGACAGCACATGACTATACTCCATCCATATCAATGAAATATTTTAAAACAGACCTAGAAAAAAGCATATGCACAGTTTTCCATGTTTTGCAGGCATTAAATAAAGTAAAGTCCAAGTCATGGGTTCACTGTAGCCATGAGAAGCTTTCTTACCGATGCATGCTCCTCCTTGGTCCTCCTCCCAACCATTCCTACATTCTTTACAATCCTGATTGGTTCCTCCAGTGCAGGTAACACAAGACTCATGGCACTCTCAAAAAATAAATAAATAAATAAAATTACAAATACATAACTGCAAAAAAAGTCAAATAATCTCATATCATCAGCATAAATCATAAAAATTTGCATTGACAAATTTACATCATAATGGCTTTACCATTTGCTTTAATAACGTACTCGGTTACTAACGTAACCTCGGTTCTCTCTAGAAGAGGGAACGAGTACTGCGTTTTATCAAAACGCTACGGGAAAAGTCTCTTTTCACGAAACACTGAAGCAAAAATTATCCTTTAATTTTCATATATGTAAAACGCGTTGCGGCAGCAGCAGACAGCTGAAGCAAGACGGCTTGTCCGCTCATTGGCTGCTCTGCGGCAACTGCATAAGCCTATCGAGCGCAGGCTGATGCAACATCAGACCAATGAGGGCGCTTCGCGCCCTCCTCGCCACTTCCCGCCCAGACGGGCGTGGCTTACCTCTATAAAAGGAGCTCGAGAAGGCGGATTCACTTGATTTTGATCGCCGAAGCGAACCAGAGAGTGAACCAAACGCACGGCAAGGGAACACAGTACTCGTTCCCTCTTCTAGAGAGAACCGAGGTTACGTTAGTAACCGAGTACGTTCTCTTACGAGAGTTCTCTCGTACTGCGTTTTATCAAAACGCTACGGGAACCCCTTGCAAAACGCCGTGCGTGCTGGGATAAAAACACTGATCACCGGAAGCTATTTCAGGCATACAGTGCATAATCACCAGATAACTCACACAGAGTCAGGGAATAAGGGGGGGAGCCTTAATTCCCTATACTGTAGCGTCCGCAGGCTTAACATGACCTCACAGGGAGAGTCTAAAGACAGGAGGGGTTTCCTCCGTCCTTATATAGACATGTCCACAGACGCGAATATGACATCACATAGCCAGGGTAGGGAGCCTGCACTAATGTGGGAAAACGTGGGTCTTACACAGTTCTGCCCAGTATAGTCGGTAGCGCATTGCACCTGTAATTAGATTACACCGACAAAAGCTTAGCCTGTAAGGCGGGAACCTCTAGGTTATAAAACCTGATAAATGTAGACGGAGAGGCCCAGCCTGCCGCCGTACATATATCCTGTAAGGAAATCCCGCTGGACCAAGCCCACGAGGAGGCAACGCCTCTCGTAGAGTGCGCTCTGACTCCCAACGGGCATTGAATGCCCTTGGCAGTATAAGCCAGCGCTATGGCGTCAACTATCCATCTGGATAGACTTTGTTTCGAAACAGCCGTTCCTTTGGAACGTCCGCTGAACGAGACAAAGAGCTGCTCTGTCTGCTCCAGCAGAGCGGGACATATAAGTTCTTAAAGCCCTAACAGGGCAAAGAAAACTCGAGTCCCCTTCCTCACTCAACGCCGGCAGGGCAGCCAGGGAAATGACCTGAGCCCGAAAAGGCGTGTTGAGGGATTTCGGCACATAGCCGTGCTTAGGTTTGAGTATGACTTTAGAGTCATTAGGACCAAACTCCAAGCACGTTGGGCTCACGGAGAGCGCGTGCAGATCGCCTATGCGCTTCACTGAAGCGAGAGCCATCAAGAACACTGTTTTGAAAGACAAATGTTTGAGGCTGATTGACTGGATAGGCTCGAAAGGGGCACCTTTCATGGCCGCCAGGACCGTAGAAAGGTCCCACATAGGGACTGACGGAGGTCTGGGTGGATTCAGTCTCCTAGCTCCCCTGAGGAAGCGGATGACTAAATCATTCCTTCCTAGTGACTGACCCAGCGTTGAACCGGAGAACGCTGAAATAGCCGCCACATACACTTTGAGCGTGGAAGGGGATCTGCCCTTATCCAACAGCTCTTGTAGGAAGGAGAGAACCTCCGTTACCTCACATTCGAGGGGTGAAAGGCTCCGAGCTGTACACCAGCCGGAGAAAACCGACCACTTTGAAGCGTAGAGTCGCCTGGTCGACGGCGCTCTAGCCTCCGTGATGGTATTCATGACTCCCTCTGCGAGACCAACGGGTATCCGTTGAGCGCCCACACATGAAGGGACCATAGTTCCGGGTGTGGGTGCCAGATCGAGCCCCTGGCCTGCGAGAGGAGATCTCTCCTCAACGGCACTGGCCATGGAGCGATGTCTGCTAACTGCATCAGAACTGGGAACCATGCCTGGTTCTTCCAGAACGGTGCTACAAGCAGCACTGGGCATTTCGTTTTCCTGACCCGTTCCAACACCTGAGGCAGGAGGGAGACGGGGGGAAAAGCGTATAGCGGGCAGCGCGGCCACCTTTGGGACAGCGCGCTGTCGGTCTTTGAAAAGAATGCGGGGCAGTGAGCGTTTTCGCGGGACGCGAATAGGTCCACCTCCGCTTTGCCGAATCTCTCCCACAACAGCCGGACTGTTTGTGGGTGTAGAGACCATTCGCCCGTAGGAACGTTGTTCCTGGACAGTCTGTCCGGGCCCACATTCAGCAGCCCGGGCACATGTACTGCTCTCAGCGAGCGTAGGTTGTGCTGAGCCCATAGCAGGAGGCGTTTCGCCAGCCTGTACAGGGGTATGGAATTCAGACCGCCCTGGCGATTTATGTAGGACACCACTGCCATGTTGTCCGAACGGACTATGACGTGTTGGTCCTTGATGTGGGGACAAAAACGCGTCAGCGCGTTGTGCACTGCCAGCATTTCTAGGCAGTTTATGTGTTGGAGCTTTTCCCGTTCCGACCATAGGCCGAAGGACGGTCTGCCCTCGAGCAGCGCTCCCCATCCCGAGGTGGATGCGTCCGTAGACACCATCCTCACCCTCGAGGAAGTCCCCAGGCTTACACCTGATTGGTACCAGTCGTTCGCCATCCAAGGCACCAGGGCTGTGACACAGTCCTGATCGACCTTGAGGCGTAAATGACCGGACACCCACGCTCTGCGCGAAACCCGCGCTTTCAACCAGAACTGCAGCGGGCGCATGCGGAGCAAGCCCAGCCGGAGAACTGACGATGCTGAGGCCATGAGACCCAGCATCCTTTGAAATTTTCTGAGCGGGGTGAAAGCGCCGCGGCGGAAAGACTTCGCCGCGCGCTGAATGTTCAGCACGCACTGTGGCGACAGCCGCGCTGTCATAGACTGTGAGTCCAGAACTATACCCAGAAACGGAATCGTTTGGCTGGGGTTCAGTGAACTCTTCGCCCAATTGACCGTGATACCAAGATTCTCGAGGTGATCGAGTAAAATGGCTCTGTGCTCTATGAGCTGAGATCGTGATTGGGCTAGGATCAACCAGTCGTCCAAATAGTTCAGGCATTTCGTAAATGTACGAGGTGCCAGGGACAAGCCGAAAGGCAGGACTGTATACTGGTATGTCTGACCCTCGAAGGCGAATCTCAAGAATCGCCTGTGATGTGACGCTATCTGTATTTGAAAATACGCGTCCTTCAGATCTATCGACATGAACCAGTCTTCTCGGCGAACATGCGCGAGAATTTTGCTGGTTGTGAGCATTTTGAAACGGCGTTTCACTAATACTCTGTTCAGTCGTCTTAGATCCAGAATGGGTCTGATACCGCCGTCCTTTTTGGGGACTAGAAAGTATCTGCTGTATATCCCCTGTTCGCTTTGAACTCGGGGAACAAGCTCTATCGCCCCTTTGCTTATCAGTTTTGATATTTCGGCACGAAGTAGGTGTGCTACATTCAGCGGTACCGAAGTTTCGACGCGCGCTCTGAAGCGCGGAGGGCGTCGATAAAACTGTAGCGAGAAGCCTCTCTTTATAATGCCTAAGACCCAGTCCGAAACCCCTGGAAGCACTGCCTATGCATCTGCATGGTTGGCTAAGGGCCGGATACAGAGCGCGCTCTGTTCGCCGTGCGACAGAGGTGCTACGGGGCTCACAAACATAGGCGTTATGCCTGCGGCATTTGAGGCGGGGGGCGTGCTTAATACAGCGGGCGGAGCGCTCGCCCTCGACCTTACAACAGTGTTTGGCTGAGTGAGGGAGGGCTGCGCGAGTCCCGTGGGACTCGTGTGCGAGTAGATGTGGGCTGGGAGCGGGCACATTTACTGCTTGGGGCGCTCTGCTTGTGCAAGCAGCGCGCGCGCTCACAGGTCTCGTTTTTACAGAGAGCCTGTGATCTGATAGACATAGTGTTCGTGGGCACTGAGTAGTGGGCACTTTTACTATGTGGGGGGCGCAATCGACCTGAGTCGATTTTATTTGCGCGAGCCCTGAGTGCAGGGCTGTGCTTATGTGTAGGGATGGGCACAGAGGAGTGGGCATCGACACTACATTTATAGCACCATCGGCCGTGGCCGGGACACCAGAAATCACACTCTTTGAGACATATCTGGGTAGCCGTAAAAACGGCTTTTGAGTGCAGGCAAGCGGGCACTTGTACAGGCTTGCGCTATGCAGAAAACGCTGGGACAGCCGCGAAACTTGGGGCTGAGACAGCGAGGCGCTTGGGTGGGAGGCCGGCCGCAACGGGACTCACACACCTGCGCTTTCCTAGGCGGGCTAGGACTTCTTCGGGGCCTCTGGTTTCACCACAATCCTCGGTCGCGGCGCGCGCGCGGGGCACCGGGCGCTCGATCGAGAGCGGGGTCTCGAGCTGCGCTGTTGAGGCTGCTGCGAAGAGGAGGCCGAAGGCGGGGGCTGAGGCTGTGAGGTTCGCGGAGTCCGTTTGTCTCGACCCGCCGCGGAACCAGAGCGCTTCGGTAGGAAGTGCTTGAAGGCTTGAGACGCTTTCTGGGCTTCGGTAAATCTCTCCACGAACTCGGAGAGAGAAGAACCAAAGAGGCCAGCGGAAGACAGCGGGGCGTCGAGAAACGCGATGCGCTCGGAATCGGCCATCTCCGTGAGCGTCAGCCATAAGTGCCTCTCAGCGACAGTGGCGGAAGCCATACAGCGTCCCATGGCTTGTGCAGCAGCTTTGGTGGCTCGGAGCGTGAGGTCCGAAGCACTCCTCAAATCCGCAATACAGACAGCATCAGGTCCAACCTCGTCCCATTTACGGAGGAGATCACCCTGGAAAATCTGTAATGTAGCCATGGTGTGTAGCGCTGACGCGGCTTGCCCAGCGGCGGAGAATATTCGCGCAAGCAGCGTCGACGTCATGCGGCAGGCTTTTGAAGGCAACACCGGTTTAGTCCGCCGTCCAGCAGAGGGCGGGCACAGATGGGTCGCTATAGCCTGTTCCACCGGCGGCAGAGAGAGGTAGCCTCGTTCATTCGCCTTGTCCAGTGAGGAGAATGCAGGCGACACAGATGAGCGTGTACGCGCAGAGTAGGGCGCGTTCCAGGCCTTCGCAACTTCTTCATGTAACTCAGGAAGAAAAGGAGCGGGCTTAGATTCCGGAGAATTGCGCTCACCTGGGAGGAAGCTACCATCGAGCCGGGTGCGAGAGGGGGGCTCCGGTGCAGACCACTCGAGGCCGAGGCTCGCCGCGGCCAACGCGAGTACTCGCATGAGCTCCGTCTCAATGCTGGCTCTCACTGAGGGCTTTCGGGCAGGAGGCGCGAGATCCTCAGAGCTCGCCCAATCCTCGCTGCCTGAAGCGAGGAGAGAACAGGAATCCTTTTCCCCCGACGCGGCCTCCGAAACAACTCCCTCTGATGAAGCGGCGGCAGGCTGCGGGCGCTGAGCATCAGGAAGTGATTCGGGGGAGGTCGGTGAAGCTGGCGGGCGAACCGGCGAGCTTGGTCGGGGTGGAGAGGGTTCCGGGACCCGCTGCGAGCGGCGCTTCTTACGGCGCGGCATCGCGGCGGAGAATGCAGGCTTCGAGAAGGATGCCAGGCGGGTCCTCAGAGCCACCATAGGCAAAAGCTCGCAGTGAGGGCAGTTAGGCCAGCGGCTTCGAGGGCTCGTCCCGCTGAAGTGCTTGCTTCGAACGACGCTGCTTCCGTGATCCAGCGATGCGTGCGCTTCGCTGAAGAGATTAAAATCAAGTGAATCAGCCTTCTCGAGCTCCTTTTATAGAGGTAAGCCACGCCCGTCTGGGCGGGAAGTGGCGAGGAGGGCGCGAAGCGCCCTCATTGGTCTGATGTTGCATCAGCCTGCGCTCGATAGGCTTATGCAGTTGCCGCAGAGCAGCCAATGAGCGGACAAGCCGTCTTGCTTCAGCTGTCTGCTGCTGCCGCAACGCGTTTTACATATATGAAAATTAAAGGATAATTTTTGCTTCAGTGTTTCGTGAAAAGAGACTTTTCCCGTAGCGTTTTGATAAAACGCAGTACGAGAGCACTCTCGTAAGAGAACAGCATGTACCAAATTCACCTATTTTTTGTATTTGATTTTTCAAAATTCTAAAACCTTTTTCAGATTTTAGATTCCATATTTTCAAGGTGGTCTCACTTTTGGAACCCAAAGTATATGGATAAACTCAATTTTACAAATATTATAACTAGAACATATAATAGAACATACTGTGGATATAAAAAAAAAAGTCTACACTTCTCTGTTAAAATAGCTAGTTTGTAAAATTGAAAAAGATAAATCATATCAGAACTTATGCAACTTTGCACTAATCAACCTAATGTGGAATAGTCACTTCAGGGGAAGACAGGTATACTATAAATGTCAGTTTTTCCTAGTAAGATTTTTCTGACATAATCTTGGTTGCATGCAACTACAAGATCCATAGGCCACAATGAGCTTACAAAGCATCAATGGAATCTCATTGTTGAAAGCTACAAAAAAATTCCAAGGCATTAGATATATGGACCACAGTAAAGAAGGTCATCATCATCAACAAGTGGAGAAAGTATAGTCAAAATTAAGACTAATGACTTGTCACGGGAAGTCACTATATTATTGCCAGTAACTCATTGACTTGCATTCAAACGCATGCGAATGTTGGAAACACAAGCTCATGTGAAGAAGTTTTGCATATTTGCTGCGTTCAAAGTTCAAGTTCAGTTAACTCTGACCTGTAAATTCATATCACATGAAGACATGAGACCAATAGAAGATTGATACGCCACAGCATGACCTCTTTAGCTGAATTAAAAGAACACCAACTTTTTGTAGTAGATTGTATATTTTTACAGTCTGAATTGTTTGTTATATGTAGAATTTATTTATTTTTAAAAGGCGCCACAGAGTTTGACGTCATATCACAACCATTGCAGAGCCCGTAAAAAAAATTACATGCTCTCCTCGCTCAGCGGATGACTGACTCTCCTAGTGCAATAGGCAACTCACATTCTTCAAGTAGCGAACAAAAATTAAGTTGACAATTCAAGGAACACATAATAATAATAATAATAATAATTTGTTACATTTATATAGCGCTTTTCTGGGTACTCAAAGCGCTTTACATGGAAGGTGAAATCTCCTCAACCACCACCAATGTGCAGCATCCACCTGGATGATGCCCACCACACACCAGCTTATTGATGGAGAGGAGAGTGATGAAGCCAATTAGTATATATACTGTATATGGGGATGATTAGGAGGCCATGATGGACAGAGGCCAGGGGCAAATTTTGGCCAGGATGCCGGGGTTACACCCCTACTCTTTTTCTGAAGGACATCCTGGGATTTTTTAATGACCACAGAGAGTCAGAGGACCTCGGTTTAACGTCTCATCCGAAGGACGTTTCACTTGCATGAAAATAGGTGCATACCACCACCTAATATATTGCAGTGTGTAAAATCATGGCTATGTCATTTGTTTAGTGTGGCATTGGATGTTCTGTGGATAAAACCACCTTAACATTGTTCAACAGGTACATTTTTATTTTATTTTTTTATTTGCACTTATGTCTTTTATCCCTTGTGTGACCTTATGGACATTTTTGTCATCTTCCGTTTTTTGTTTTGTTTTTTTATTGGAATTTTACTATTTCACCCCCATTTCCTTTAATAAATATATTTTACACTAGGTACACAAAATAGTTACACACAGGACCTTAAGGACAAAAAGGTCCCCATTGAAACCCATAAAAACTGCAATTTTTAATCCCAGGGCCATTTACCTATAAAATGGTGCAGTCTTTGTTAATAGACTAATTTGTGAATAAATTTGTTAATAACTAATTTGTGAATTCTCCAGATTTTTTTTTTTTTACCAGATGGAGCCATATTCTCAGTGTTTGGCCTATAAAGCAAATACTCGCTTTATTCCTGTTTTCTGAATCTGTATATTGTGTGTGTTGGTATGGATGTCAGAGTGTGGTTTGTATGCGTGTAAAAACAAAAACAAATTGTGTGCGCGTGTAGTATTTGAGAGAGAAAAACTCTCCTGTACTGCAAATCTCTTTTGCCTTTTTTTTCTCAGAAATGTGTCACTTTGGTTTTCAGTGGCATTGCATAGGTTGCAATTTTTTACATTAAAGGTACAAAAGTTCTGATATGATTTATCTTTGTTTAATTTTTTTTTTTAATCACAAAAACTACTTTTTATAGCCACTCCATATGAGGGTAATCAAGTTGTTTATTTTGTGTACCTTTGCACAAGGAGAATGTATCATTCCTCAGTTCACTAAAATATCCATCACTGCAGTCCAGACAAAACTCTCCTTCATATCCTTTATCACAACTGCACTTCCCATTTCCAGCCCTTGTTCCGTCTCCATCACATTTGCCGTTCCCATGGCACGGTCTTTCAGCTCCTCCAATGCAACCTTAAAATAATGCAAAATACTTTTTTTTTTACAAGATAAGCTTTCATCATCACAAGATTCGAGCATTAAAAGTCTCCAAAAACATAAGTCCATGAATGGAAACTCTTCTAGCTACACAAATTCGATTGCATGCGTTCCAAGAACTTTTGGATGCAAAAGCTATGAAATATGGTTTATATCCCATTTCCGTCAGCTTATAGCTGGCTACCTGTATCAAGATTAATGGATCACAGGATCCATTAATATTAGGATATATTAATCCAGGATAATGGATTTTTTTTTTTAAAACCCCAAAAAACAGTAATATTGTGAAATATTATGACAATTTAAAATAACTGTTTTCCGTTTTGAATACATTTAAAATGCAATTTATTTCTGTGATTGCAAAGCTGAATTTTCAGCATCATTACTCCAGTCTTCAGTGTCACATGATCCTTCAGAAATCATTCTAATATGCTGATTTGCTGCTCAAGAAACATTTCTGATTATTATAATTATCAATGTTGAAAACAGTTTTTGTAGCATTACAAAATAAAGTTTTTGTAACATTAAACACTACCATTCAAAAGTTTGGGGTCAGTAAGAATTTTTTTTTGTTGTTGTTGAAAGAAATTAATACTTTTATTCAGCAAGGATGCATTAAATTGCTAAAAAGTAACAGTAAAGACAAATGTTACAAAAGCTTTCCATTTCAAATAAATGCTGTAATTTTGAACTTTCTATTCACCAAAAAACCCTGATTTTTTTTTTTACATAACCGTTTTCAACATTGATAATAATCAGAAATGTTTCTTGAGCAGCAAATCATTATATTGGAATGATTTCTGAAGGATCATGAGACACTGACGACTGGAGTAATGATGCTGAAAATTCAGCTTTGCATCACAGGAATAAATAACATTTTAAATAATAATAAAACAAAAAAATCAAATAATAATAAAAAAGTTATTTTAAATTGTAATAATATTTCACAATATTACTGTTTGTTTTGTATTTTTAATCAAATAAATGCAGCCTTGGTGAGCAGAAGATACTTATTTAAAATATACCTTTTTTTAAAAAAAGTACCAATCCCAAATCTTTGAACAGCAGTGTACAAATTAAGTAAAAATACAAGTGTTTGTAGCCTAACACAGTCAGGCTTAATTCACTTACTGTTGCAGTCAGGACCAAATGAGCCTTTAGGGCAGCACACTTTGATGGTCTCTATACAAAACCATTTAAACAGATCTGGGTGTTTTGTTTTTCTGCAACGGAAATGCAAACAATTCTGTTAAGACTTAATTTCTTAATTCGATAGAATAACCTAATAACTAACTAAATAACTAAAATGCATTTAATAAATAGATGCTTTCAATAATGAGACCGAAGTCCAAAGTATACATTCATTGTCGGCGTGCCATACTGTATCATAAAAAAATTACATCACTAACAGAGTCTGTGCAGACTGTCAATATGCAGACAAGCTTTGTAAAAACATGGTGACGTGTTTTTTGTTTTTTTTGTTTGTTTTTTTACCTGATCTGCCATCATAATCATGATTACATACAATAAGAAGCATGTCTTAATGAGAAAATTTCTGTTAAAACAATTTAATTTATGCTTCTCAATCAGAAGGCTGCATCCTAGTAAGGCTCCATTTCTAGGTTACAACGTCATCAAGAGACACTGAAGGCCGTCTCAATTCTAAGGATCCTTGGAAGGCAGCCTTTGTTTCACATCATTCAGAGAGAAGGACTTGGCACTGAATGAAGGATGTCAAACAAAGGCTCCTCCAATCACCCACAATCCTTTGCAAACATTCCAATTCACGAAAAAGAATTACAAGAAAATTATTTAGCAGTAGGAAGTTTCAGTATAGTATTTTTTCAATGGTTTTTTTTTTTTTTTTTTTTTTTTTTTAAGTTGAGTGTTCATCAGAAGGGTCCAAGACCCTAGGACTCTTGTCGCACTTGAACCAAGAATACACCAAAAAAATTAACGGATTAAGAGTTTTGTAGTTGAAATAAAAATAAAATAAAAAAATCCTTCCCTTGCAGGTCAATTTGACCCCCTTAGGAATGAATGGAATGCAAGGAATGCTTCAGAAACACATAGAAAAACCATAGAAAAACCTAAAAATGCTCAAAATTCAAGCTAAAAATGCTAGAACTTTACCAAAAAAATATTTTATAATGTTTACAGGTGTACCTGAATGCATACTAAAGATAACTGACTCTAGGACCCAGTGGAACAGCTTGTTTGCTCCAAATAGACATAGAGCTAAGGCTGTCTAGTGGCACAGTCATGAAATATCATTTTATATAATTTTTTTCCACAAGAGGTCGGCAAAGACACCCAATGTAAGATATTTTGAGCTGAATTGAAAGGTTTATGCATGAAATTGAAAGTTATTTTGAATTTAAGTTGAAGGAATGTGAGGAATGTACTTAAATTACTATTTATTTATTTATTTATTATTATTATCAATTCTAGTAATTTAAAGGTAAAATAAATAAATAAATAAATAAATAAATCTCCCCCAAAAAATTGCATTAAAAAAATAGAAAAAATATGAATCAAAATGAAATAAAATAAGCTTTCTGGATGAAAAAAACTAAAAAAAAACAAGTATAATTTTAGAGCTTCGGGTCATTTTGACTTACGAGGGAAATGTTAAAAAGTGCGAGGGAAGGATAAAGGTTAAAAATGTTTCATATACATTTTTTTATAATTCATATAAAGTTTTTTTTTGTACCGTGACTGCCGAGGAAGAAAAGCTTTATGACATAGCCATCCACCCTTACTAGACCGTCTCATTCAATACTGAGGAGGACTATAGCCTTGAAGCCTTAGAAAGACTGATTTTTAAATAACATTTTTTTTTTTCCAGGGAAGAATAAAAATAATACAGGCCTAATTGAAATGCAGGCTCCTAATTTCTGGCCTGTCTCACAAAATGCAAGACAGCTGGTCACCATACCCAAGTATAGGTGATGCTGCTGCTTTGTCTTTCAGAGAGCGGTAGGTAGACCTATACTTGACACAACAGCTGTAGCATCACAAAACAGCTGTAGTGCAAACAGGCCAAATGAAGATCGCTCAGAAAGGCTTGCCTACTCAACAGTGCACGAGACGTGACGGCACGCAGTATACCTCAGCCTTGAGAATGAAGTCTTCAGTTACTATGGCACAAATTCTCCATCTGAGTTCCTGACCTCTTGAACCACCATGTCTCAAAGTGTTCCTCGTTTTCCTCCAACATGTGGTTGCACTCGAAACTGCTGCTGTAACAGGCGCCCTCCAGGATCTCCATCAGCCTAATCTCACTGAAGAAAACACACATTTTAGTCAATGACAGTTACAGTAGTGCATTTTCATTAGTGCACACAAGTAAATGTTATTTTGAGATGTTTTGTCAAATGTTATTCTTCTCACCTCGACTCGTATTTAGAGAGTTTTCGCTCTTCCCATGCTGTGTTTCCACCACCAAAATTTTGATTCGCTGTTTTTTCAAGACCCTGCAAAAAATACATAGGCTAACACTTAACATCTAAAGTGAACCTAAAGAAAAATATTTGGACACTTGCATCCCATTTTAACAAATCTGAATGCCATTTCAATTAATGAAGCATCTCTAATGCCAGACTTTCTACGAACTAACACTTTTCTGAACAGTATGGATTGTTTAATCATTTTAAAACAAACTTTAATTAATGAAATGTGTCGCTTTAAAGGTGCTATCTTTATTTTAGATATGTATGGAGATGGATAGTACATACCTTGTCAAAATTGTCGACTAATTGTCTGCATGTTGAGCATAATGCGTTAAAGTCCTTTGTATAGGTAGATCCAAGTGATAGAAACAAAATAACAAACATCAAGTAAAAAATATTATATGAGAGTAACATGGTTTCATCAAGTGTGTGGTCTAGCTCATATGCTGTCCAGTAATAAAACGCTGTTTTTATGGGCTTGTCTCCAAGCTAGTTAAGATGCCCTGAATTAACATCTAATGCCTGAAATTATGACACGTTAATAATAAAGATGTGTAGAATGTCACTTTTACATATTTCCATGCCGCTACACCAGCTAGACATTCGATTCAGTTTTCCGCGTCAGCCCTTCGGTAACATTGTGTCTTTATCTAATTGGAGAGTTTTCCTGCCCATCAACGTACGAGCCAATGAACTGCCTCCACGCTCAATCGTATCCGACTGCGTCAAGCACGCAGCACTGCAAACCACGCCCCTACAAGTTACGCCCCCTCCAACGAAACAACCAATTAGGGAATCGCTGCTGTCGTCACTTGTACCGCTCTTCTTCCACTTCCATTTCCTCGCTTTTTATCTTTTCACTTTCGCCGTCTAGCGTTAAGGCTGTATGACTGTCTCAGGAAAGTCTTGAATTGGAATCACATTACTTAGTACATTACAATACTGATGTATCCCGATCTTCAAGCAGAAAGAGCTGGAGATGTAATATTGTGAATTGTGATGCAGCCTTAAATCATAACCACACAATGACATCACTCTTTTCTCTATAACTTTACAAGTATTGAACTTAACTGAATCAACACTGAATTGACCAATGACACAATGACACTACTGAAATGAACTGAATTCTGTTTGCATCATTTAATCATTATTTTCCTGTTTGTCACTGTAAAGCTGCTTTGAAACAACCTGTATTATATAAAGTGCTATATTAGAGGTGAGTTGACTATAAAATACAACCAAATTATGTATTCAACATGCCATGTTCAACAATACATTTGAAAATCGATTAAGAAAACTTTCATTCCTTCTAAAAGAACATGTCTGAAGCAATAACTTAAGCTTATATGAATTGACATTAAGCCACTGTAGAGCAAGTATTTATTATACATACTAATTTTAACGTTTTAACATCAATTAATGCACTTAACTATCACAAACTGTTGACCAAGATTAATAATTCTGTTAAACGTGTTTGTTCATTGTTAAATTCATGACACCTAATCAAGTAACTTAACAAATGTAACCTTATTGTAAAGTGTTTATGTTTTTTTAAGTCAAAGACCTCATTGTGCCTTACTGTTTTTAAGGTAAAACATGAATGTAGCTTACTACTTTGATACTTACCTTTACTTTTATGTTTGTACCTTTTAAACTTTTTTTAACTGTTGATATGTTTGATGTTTTTTTAAAAAAGAGACCAATATGTATGTGTAATAAATTCATACATTTCAAGGGGAATCGGATATATGTGTTTAGATGTAGGTCAGATGTTCAGATATCAGATATATCTGATTAAAATCATGCTGATTTTTGTGTTTACACGTGTGCAACAAATTCCAAAGATGTAAGTAAAGATTTTTTGTGCCAGTGTAAACACAGCTTAACACCTGAACCAGCGAATTAAGCTCTTCAGGATCAGAAATCTATCTGATATCTGAACATCTGACCTACATCTAAACACATAGTATATATGATTCCCCTTGAAATTCCAAGCTATCACA
Organism: Vimba vimba; assembly: GCA_022828995.1. Taxonomy (NCBI): domain Eukaryota; kingdom Metazoa; phylum Chordata; class Actinopteri; order Cypriniformes; family Leuciscidae; genus Vimba; species Vimba vimba. The sequence continues at coordinate 21,165,827 of CM040821.1, read as the reverse complement.
AGGCGAGGGTGGCACTTTTGCCCACAAAGATTGCTTTTTAATGTATTATGAAGCAGACGTGCCTGTATACTGTAACTTTATGGTAAGAGATTGCGCAAACACAACATTCAGGAGAAACTTGTTTTCAACCTCTGCCCTGTGAGTTGTACAAATAACACAGCTTTGCTACTGAAAGCTAGTGGTGGTTGCCAATTTTAGTGAGTGCCATATTCTTGTTTAGGAAACCCCTGTTTCGTATTCTGAAATTACATGTTCAATGAAAATGGTTATAATTGCATAAACATTTTCAGCAATTGACAGTTACATACCTTTAGATCCAGACCAGAATACTCTGTTCATGGTCCAGGAACCAGTCGGGTGGTGTCCCACAGCCTTGGTAATGTTACAAATCAGTGTCAAAAACATACAAAAGATGTCAAATACTGTATGCAACCAAAGTAATTCTGAACACATTTTTAGAGCTGTTTTAGAATTGAAAAAAGAAAACAGATATATATTGAACACCTTGCTTTCAACAACCGATCATGATGGAAAAATAGTGATTACTTGTATTGAATAGTCAGGGAAAATGACTGCCAAACATTCATGTCTGATGAGTTTAAACTGTCGACAAGCCAGGGGAACATGCGAGTGTTAGGATGATTCAGTAAGGCTCAGGTCCAAAGCCTTGTGCCTGCATCGAATATAGGGAGTCAAGGAAGAAAATGTCTATCTGCAACAAATATTTGCAAATATTCATATCCATCACTTACACAAAGAAGATAATGTCCTGTAAAAGATAAGGTCATATTTGAATTTGAAATTGTATTGTATAGATAATATACCTTATATGAAAGCACTTACTGGAAGACTACTCAAAGGGTCACAGCATAAAGGCTGGACTTCCCTGCTTCTGTATCATTGCCTTCTCAAGTCTCAAGCAAGCACCTGTAAGCACCCCACATTTCTAAAAAAACTCTACAAGTTAATGTACACAACATACTCATACTCATACTCATTACTCACCATAGAACCCATTTCCTTTCTTTTCCTCAATGTTCACCCAAACATCAAAACAATTTTTGTAAACATGAAGTCAAACACAACCCAACATTTAAAAAGTGAATAAACTGATAAGTTGCAAAACATAATGGCTTAAAAGGGCTTGCACATACAGTATTTGTGCATCCAGTCACTGTATCCAGAAGCCAAAATTACTGCATTCACAGACAAGTAGTACTCATAACTAATATTACTGTACTTTTAAAACTCTTAGCAATGCGGATAGCCTAGTCAACCTTTTAGATACATACCATTCTGGGGTCTTTTGTGGAACAGCGGCTTTGAATGCTCACACCCATTTTTGGATAAACTGCAAAAAAAAAAAAAAATGTAAATAAGTGTTCTGTGTTGTCACATTTAACAAAAATGGGAATATCAAAACGATTATGAAATAAACACCTAAAATTGCCTTCCCAGAACAGTCAAAGGTCAGGTCCCCTTGACAAACTAGTTTGAAGTCCTCCAGAGCCTTCTGATTTATTTGCTCATTGTGGTGGTGTAAGTTCATCTTTTGTCTGATGAGAAGTATCATACAGCACATAAAGCTCAGCAGAACCTGTTGATGGATGACCATTGACATCAGGTGGGTCTTTTTTCAACATTAACCATGGTAAATTGACATGAAGTTTCACTTTTCCAGCATCAGCTAATTCAGGAATTGGTATGTGTAACTAATCCCTGTGCACAACATTTGGGAAATGTTTAAATGACAACATATCTGCATAATCTTGTGGGCTTTTCGCTCTAATGTTGAATTTTACAGAGTTCACAAACCCACAAGGAAACATAATCACGGCCCAACCACTTGGAAATAGGAAAAGAACACACAATTATAGTGACTGGTAGAAGGGCTCTGTACAAAAGGAAATTTACTGTAAAAAAACAAACAAAAACAATTTGGTGCCAGTTTGGAAAGAAATTTAGAACACTGTAAAAAAGGTATAACCTCCCCAACTCAAAATTTTCTAGTGAAAAAAATAAATAAATAAAATTTACAGAATTTCACTTGGGCCAATTGAAAAATTTAGGTGGGACCAGTCACTAGAAAATTTTTAGTTGGGGAGGTTAGAAATGTTTTACAGTGAAGCATGGTGACTTTGATATACAGTACTGTAAATTTTCATCACATCAAGAATGAAATACCAGACTCTCCCCAAATTTTCTCAAATACTTTGTCATAAGTGCTCCTTGTTTTCATTCTCTCACCCTCAAATGGAGAAGATCCATTTTACAACCTTTAGAGTCTATGCCACATTGCTTTAAAAGTTTTCTCAAAGCCTCAACCTGAGAAAATAAAATAAAAATGCAACAACACTAAGCAAAAAACACACTTCACTTGGGCAGACATCTTTTTTGCAGCCTTAAGGCCCTTTCACACTGAACGTGACGTGATAAAGCTAAGCGAATCGCAGACGAACGGAGCTTAGAACATCAGAAAGACTTATTAATTTGATCCTGGCGATACCAGGCTCTTTTATAGAAATGTTAAATCCTATAATTAAACCATGCATTATAAAATAATTTCAAAAGTGCCAGCGATGGAAGTCTTGCTCATGCATGGTCCCAAGGCACTATTTTTTTTGTTGTCAATTTGCTTTGTGACAATGGAATTGTGAAAAGCACAGCAAAGTTACATCATCTTACAACTTCACCTTGAGTTTCATTCATTCATTTGAAAGTCGTTCTTCTGTAATGTCAATATGTCCCTGCTCTTCCAAAAGCTTTTTGGAGTACTCAGTGTTAAACACCAGTTTTTAAATGCATAACATTACACAATATAAACTGAAAAAAGAACATGGAGAAAGCCTTTGTACTCAATTTTCACAAGCCTTTTCAAACTTGGCCATCAAAGTCTGAAGGAGGATCCTTAACTTCACTCTCTGAAATACGTTTACCACATTTATCTCAAAATAAATATTATCATGTGTTGGCCATTGTAAAAGATGATCCCTACTCACCTGTCCATAATGACAACAGGTGGATGATTACCAGAGTTTACACATGAAAAATTATAATCATGTGCTGTCAGTGCCTCAAAGTGAAGATAGCCATGAAGAACAGTGTCATGGGGTTTGGATATTTCCTCTGGTTTGCACTGCAGTGTGATTCAGGGTAAACACATTTGTAATATTCACATTAAAATTTCACTATTTAGTTTGATTCACTATCCTTAAAATGTGCAAAACATAGTGACTAGAAAGATTCAGTGAAATGTTACTGCTACAATAATACAACAATATAAGAAATTCAAATGATATAAAAGAGAATGGTTTCAAGTCAAGTAGAAAAGTCAAATTTATTTTATTACATGAAAGCATGAAAGGTACATGGTTGAAAAAAATAATATCAATCAAAAATGACCTGTATCAATAAAAAATTACACGTGAGCTTTGCAAACAAAAGGCAGAGGTGCAATGTTAATATTACATGGTCATCAAAACTGTGCAGCCCATCAGCACATTCTTGATAATGGTAGAAATTTCCACAATGTTTACAATATGTTGAGAAATATGTAATAAAAAGAAAGTTAGAGTCATGCAGTATGGCTTTTCAATTAAAATACTTTTCAGATGTCATGCAATCCTATGTAATGATATATAATCTTCGCTTTTGTTAAATTACTCCAGCGGAGGGACATTCTTAATGTAAATGATTAATATGACTTTAAATATCTTGAAAAATGTATCCATGAGTTATTTTATTGTTAGTGGCATATATGTTTATAATGATGAATTTAAACTGATTTATTTCAATAAAGAATGATCCCAAAAGATCTTGGGAGCTTCTCTTCCCTGCAAATGATACCATGAAGAATGTAAATATTTCATCAAGTCAAAAACAAAACAAAAGGTATAGCAGGTATCCATATTAATTTCAGCATCAGCAGATGCAAAACACCATTAAAGGCAACAACTTTTAAAGTTAAAAACGATAAAAGTTACGTAAACAATAAAAGCTCCTTGTGTTTTCTCGGTTTGATCGATTTGAACAACCATAAATGACGCAAAACATAGGCATTTTGATGTTTGTGATAGTGCTTCCTATGTATTTTAGTACTGATGTTGAAAGTGATTTCTGTTGGACTGAGAAAGAAATTGTTGTCCACTTATTTTGCATTTAAAGCTAAATGTTTTGGATAGAGTTGTTTCCAAATGCTTAGGCATGAAAGTATACTTTTCTGAAAAATGTGTCTTTTTTATTTTTTTTATCTTAAAGGAACACTCCACCGTTTTTTGAAATAGGGCTTATTCACTTTCTTTCCTACATTTAGATAGGTGGGCAAATGCATTTTTGTCTCAGTGCATGCATTGTTTTAGTTTGACAGGGTCGGCGCTAGCTTAGCTTAGCATAATGAATGGAATCCTTTGTTGCCAGCTAGCATGTCCTGAGTAAAAGTGATATATATAAAAAAAAACAAAAACACATAATTACTTCTTGTGGCCTGCGTATTCACAACAAGTACAAATAGTGATGCAGATTAACACTAGGCGATTTCCTAGGCAGAATATTGACTTATATATTAAGGACTATATTGGGGGAAGCACAGGCGAAGCACTGCTACTTGGGCGTGATATCTCTGCGCCCAAGTAGCAGTGCTTCGCCTGTGCTTCCCCCTAATATAGTCCCAAGTCAATATCTGCATAGGAAATCGTAGTGTTAATCTGCATCGCTATTTGTACTTGTTGGGCTTCATGCTAGCTGGCAACAAAGGATTCCATTCATTATGCTAAGCTAAGCTAGCGCCGACCCTGTCAAACTAAAACAATGCATGCACTGAGACAAAAATGCATTTGCCCACCTATCTAAATGTAGGAAAGAAGGTGAATAAGCCCTATTTCAAAAAACGGTGGAGTGTTCCTTTAATAGACAAAGATTATCACCAAATGTGGCTTTTATTGTCAATCTTGGTAATAATAAACAAAAATGGGCTAAAGGAAAAAACAACTTTTTGTTATTTCAGATAGATATGAAAAATTATATTGAGTTGCTAGGCTACTTGGGTTGAAAAATTGTAAAGCAAAACGCACTAGGTCTCTATGTGAAGCTGTTATGCAATTTATATGATGATCTTACCTGTTCCCTTTTCTGTTTATATTATTTACTTTTCCCCTCTTTTTTTACTTGTATTATTATTTTATATATCATGTTTATCATGTCATGAAATTGTCATATTAATATGCACTGAATTGAATACAAATCAAAGACTTAAATATATATTTAGATCCAACATACCGGATCAATCACAGATAACTTTCGGTCTGCTATAAACCCCGCCCATTTCAGAACTGCTTTGCTGTCAAAATTTTATTCTACCCACTCATTTCTAAAGCTCAGACATTTGCGCACGCGCTGAAGGACGTGTATACGCGCTATGATGGCGCGGAAGGAAGCGGTGAATGAGCATCGTCTTCTCATTTTTATGATCGGTGTTGTATTTCTACATTTGTTTACCTGTCCCTACACTAAAGTTGAAGAAAGTTTTAATTTACAAGCAATTCACGATGTTCTGTATCACGGATTTGAATTTGAAAAGGTAAGCTCATATCAAAAGCGACGTTTTTTTTTTTTGGGTTGTGTTCCGTTTGATAAGTTGTGTTTTAGAGCGTGAAACTCAAGACACTCGTGATTTTTGATTACATATAATTGTAAGATTACAGATGGATTTTGAACAGTTTAGTGAAAGAGTTCCGTGAAAAGTACTATGGAGGAAGGCTAGCCTACATGGTACTATCAGATTGTAATATGCTCTAGATTGATTAATATTCATATACCATATGTGTACAGTGTACGTTATTTGAAAATAAAAAAATATTTGAATAGAAAATCATGGTATTACAGTGGAACATGTCCAGAGACTTGTTTATATGTCCAAATAATTATTGCAGTATAGTACATTGACAACTCAAGACCCACATGAGGACTAAAGTCCAAAGTGTCCAAAATGATACAACTTTCTACTTTCCTCATGTGGGTCTAATACGTATATTTGGACATGTATATAATACAAACAAATACTACAACATTCCACACTTTTTTCCCCCAGTGTGATGTTGAATGCACTACTCACAAAATGGTGTAGAATAGTGCATAAGTATGTGAATTTGGATGTGCATCAAGTCTCTATTAATTCCTTGTTATTACGGTTTCTCCAGTATGATCATCATGAGTTTCCTGGTGTGGTTCCACGGACGTTTCTTGGACCCCTGTTCATATCAGCACTCAGTGCACCAATGAAGTGTGTGCTTGCCCTCCTGCAAGCACCAAAGTTTTACACTCAAATCCTAGGTATATCTGATATCACAATTTGTAGCTTAACATTGTTTTTGTTTCAGTTTCATCAACTTTGTTGTTCTCTGTTCCGCAGTGAGAGGAGTTCTTGGACTATGTGTGATTCTGTCACTATGGCAGATGCAGAGAGAGGTCCGGAGGCAGTTTGGGTCAATGGTGGCCAGTCTGTTCTGCTTCATCTGCGCTAGTCAGTTCCATCTGATGTTTTACAGTTCCAGAACCCTCCCAAATGTGATCGTTTTGCCTTTAGGTACAGTCTACATATTTCACAGCCAGTAAATAGGGCTCTCAGGTAGAGTTTGGCCAATATCATGGAGCCATTTAATTATTTTGTTTAAAAAGCAAAGCTAAAGCAACATGACTTTATATAACACATTTGTGTTTACTACTAATTGCGTGAATTGTCATTGTCCTTCGTTAGGCTTTGAGTACAATATTTATATTATGATTAATAGACAATAATTGTTTGTTAATGGGATAGTTCACCCAAAAATGAAAATTAGCCCATGATTTACTCACCCTCAAGTCATTCTAGGTGTATATGACATTCTTCTTTCAGACGAATACAATTGGAGTTATATTAAAAAATGTCCTGGCTCTTCCAAGCTTTATAATGGCAGTGAATGACTGGTTCTGTTTTGAAGTCCATAAAAGTGCATCTATCCATTATAAAAGTGCTCCACATGGCTCTGGGGGGTTAATAAAGGCCTTCTGAAGTGAAGCGATGAGTTTGTGTAAGAAAAATATCTAGATTTAAAACTTTATAAAGTAAAATAACTAGCTTCCGGCCAACCGAACACACAGATTCGACTTAAGTCTAAGCGCAACTTATGCGAGTAATGCGACGTACTGCTGATATTTACGCTACGCCATGATGCACTACGCTACTTCTGACGTCATAAGTTGCACTTTAGGCGTAAGTAAACTGCGTATGGCCGTTTGGCTGAAAGCTAGAATTTTACTTTGTTAAATATTAATATTTTTCTCACACAAACACATCGCTTCACTTCAGAAGGCCTTTATTAACCCCCCGGAGCCATGTGGAGCACTTTTATGATGGACAGATGCACTTTTATGATGGATGGATGCATTTTTATGGACTTCAAAACAGAAACAGCCATTCACTGCCATTATAAAGCTTGGAAGAGCCATATACACCTAGGATGACTTTAGGGTGAGTAAATCATGGGCTAATTTTCATTTTTGGGTGAACTATCTCTTTAAGGTAATCGACTGAGCTTATCAATTAATGTGTTGCGATAATGATCACTGCTTATATAGTCATCTACCGGTACATCGGAATATTTATATTCTTCACTCTAGAAATGTGGTTGTCAATCCCAAACCTTTGCAGTATGTGGCTAAAACAACACCATAAGAATCCTATTCATAAAAATGGCATTGTAACAACATCCTTTTCTATTAATATGTGTGCCTTATTCAGCACTTTAAGCATACCAAAGTTTCTCCAAATTGTGTTTTATTGAATAGCTCTGCTGGCGTTCACATCTTGGCTGGCCCAGAGACACGGTTCCTTCATTTGGCTCTCTGCTTTGGCCATCATTGTGTTCCGCTCTGAATTGTGTCTCCTCTGTGGCCTGATGTTGTTGATGTCACTCCTGAGCAGGAAACTCCATTTTCTGCAGCTGCTTTACCATGCCATACCTGCTGGTGTTTTATCTTTGGGTCAGTGATGTATAAATTCTGTTAATTCTATCAATATTTTGTCTACTTTTTAGTAGCCTACACACTAAATTTAGACTTTTCTATGTTCGAGTGTTGTATTTCTCATCAAAGCGTGGACTCAGACTAAAGTGTGTTTGATTTCTTTTGTAGGTCTCACTGTCATGGTTGACACAGTTTTCTGGAATAAGCTGCTCTGGCCTGAGGGTCAGGTACTGTGGTACAACACGGTTATGAATAAAAGCTCCAACTGGGGAATATCCTTTTGCAAACTGCAGCATGGAGCAATGTGAGATTGTCACCATTTACCCAGAATGTTCATTTTTGGGCCTACTACCCTAGTGAAAATAAATATACTAAAATGCATTTGAAATACATTTATTTAGTGCTAAGTATACTACAAATACATTTACATATTCATGTACTTAATATAAATACCTTGCAATTGTACTTTTGGTATACTAAATTTGTATACTTAAAGTCGGCTAAATTGGAACAACTAATTTTGTACTTAATGCACTTTAGTTATACTGAAATAGTACTGAGGTCCAACTTAAGCTATACTTAAGTATATTTGACTGTGCTAAAGTGGAACTATTGCAATTATACTTTAGGTACACGTTAAATATCTTGCATTTAAAGACTGATGTTATACAGGAATCATACTATCCTTACTAATAGTGACATTAAGCACATTTTAGGCTTAATATTAAGAAATGTGCATTGTGCAATAAATAAGTTCTCCAAATAAAGTTTAATTACAATATTTATGTCAGTAAGTCTCAAGCGATATGTCAGTAAATATGTTAATGGATTTGTAGTATACTTAGTATGAAATAAATTCTTGTTGGTATAGGTTTTTTTCACTAGGGTAAAATTTCACACACAAAAAAAAAAAAAGTATTTCTGCATGATTCTGTCTCCTGTTAAAACTTTGTATATCTCCTTGACTTCTTCTGTGCCTCAAACTTTCCCTTTTCTGTGGTACTTTTACTCTGCTCTCCCTCGAGCTCTCGGCAGCACAATACTTTTCATCCCACTCGGCCTATTGGACAGACGGACAAGAAAACTGCTCATCGTAACCGTAGGCTTCATTCTGCTGTACTCTTTTCTGCCCCACAAGGAGCTCCGCTTCATCATCTACACCTTCCCCGTGTTCAACATGATTGCTGCCTGCGGTTGTTCCTTCATGTAAGCTGAACATGTTTTGACAGTAGCTGTTAACGGGGTCATGAACTGGAGAATACATTTTCTTGATAATTACACATTTAAGTGGTTACTCTACAATAAAACATACTGCAATTTTCAGAACTCGAAACTAACTCTCCAGTTTAAAATTTGAATGATCCTTTTCTACCCTCCTGAAACGCATGGATATGAATTCGGGAGATTATTCTCAACATGTTTTTTCAAAATATCTTTTATTGAAAGTGACAGTGCCAAGTATTTTGTTTTCTGAGGCAGCACTGCAAAATATATTTATTTTTTGCCGCGCACAACTGAGAATTGACAAAAAAAAAAAAAAAAAAAAACAACTGAGGATTGACAATGATAATTTTTACAAATATTGTACCATTTTCGTAGTGCAAAAAAAAAAAAAAAACTTTAAAAACTTTATACACTAACTTTGAGAAACAGTATAAAAATCTGAAACTGCATTTCATGACCCCATTAAAGTGCATTTGTTTCACAGTCATTCAATTCAGTTTTACTTATAGTGCTTTGTACATCACATATAGTATCAAAGCAGCTTCACAGGGAAAACAATAATGAAAAGAAAAGTCTCTTTCTTGCACTTAATACATGCGTATGGCTTCACATAACCACCACTTTGAGTTTCGCTCGCATTTAGAATCAATGAAGTGTCTGTATTGCCATCATGATGATCCGGTGACAGTGCTATTTTAATTTAGAATCTGATTTCAAAAGGATCATTGTAGATGGAGCAGATCCAATCCTGCTGTCATTAAAAACTTGGAGATTCCTTTTCTGATCATGCACAAAAAAAGTGAGATCCATAAAAAAAACCCTGTTGCATTACTGCTAATTAAATGAATAACTAATTCGTCCAAAAATAGAAATAAAAAGCCTATGCACCTCGTAAAGATGACAATAAAAAAGATGTTTTGAACGTTTGGTAATACTTTACAATAAGGCTTCATTTATTAACATTAGTTAACTGCATTAGTTACATTAACTAAGACTGAACAATACTTCTAGAGCATTTGTTAATCTTAGCTAATGTTAATATCAACATTTACTAATACATTATTAAAATCAAAAGTTGTATTTGTTAACAATAGTTAATGCACTGAACTAACACGAAGAAACAATGAACAATTACATTTTTATTAACTAATGTTAACAACGATGAATAAATACTGTAACAAGTGTATTGCTCATTGTTAGTCAATTATAGTTAATACATTAATGTTAACCAGTGAGACCTTATTTTAAAGTGTTACTGTTATTTTTTTTTCTTCTGTCACAAAGCATTTGAAATTATCCATCAGTGTTTCTTACATTCATCAGTGTTTTTTATATTTCAGTAAATGATGGACAATTTTCAGTTAACACAACTACTCGTTTGTTATAATGTTTTTACTTTTAAAACAGTACAGTATTTCAACAGTACATTTCATTTGAACAAATGTTTATACTTTTTTTGTTTTGTTACAGTTTGAAGAACTACCAGAAGTCATGGATGTATAAAATTGGCTCCATAGTTGTGGTAGGACATTTGATATTAAATGGAGTATACACAAGTGTTTCTCTGTATGTTTCCCATCACAACTACCCAGGAGGGAAAGCAATGCAGGAGCTACATAGATTACAGCCAGCAACAGCAAGTAAGTTGATTTTGATTGCTCATTTAATATTGAATTATTATTGCAATCCAAGCATCTCATTAAATTGCATACTTGCCACACAGATGTGTCATTACACATCGATGTACTTGCTGCACAAACAGGAGTCTCACGGTTTCTGGAGCTAAATAATAACTGGAGGTGTGTGACCAAACTATCAAAGATAATTTGATAATTATGTGCAATGCGTGATTTGTCAATGTTTTTCCTTTAATTTCCTAGATATGACAAAAATGAGGATTTGACCTTTGAAGATCCAGTTATGAAAAAGTATACACACCTGTTAATGGAAGCGAATGCAACCAAGATATTGCTGCTCAAAGACTCTCACAACACTTTGGTCTTCATCCCAGGATACCAAAGCCTTGCATTTGAGATGTCCCACTTTCCACCTCTAAAAATCAAGCTAAATGACAAACTTGTGCTTCTAGAAAGACATTTAAATAATGAACCTAGATAACGAAAGCTTTGGAGTGAAATTGACAAACTGAATAAAATGTTTCCAAAAGACCAATAAATGTTTACAAAAATGGTTATCTGAATTCTGTTGCTAGTCTGTTTTACTGAGGGGAACATTCCTGAGTTTATTGTAAGTGCAGTTTAACACTCTTCACTGTGGTTTAATTTCATACACACATTTTTAACTGCCCTAAAAATATTTATTGAGGCTGCTCAAGCAGGTTTTTGCAATGGCAGTTATCGGCTCAAAATGTTGTTTTTTTAACATGCAATTACTATGCCTCCCAGTGGTTTGTCTCAACTGTATCTTTTGCATGAATGATAATGTAAATCTGGATTTATAAATACACTTTATAGGGATAGTTACATTTTTTTTGTATTCATTTATATGCATTAATTTCTTCTGCAGAACACAAAAGATATTTTTAAGAATGTTAGTCACAAAACCATTTTGGAGACCATTTACATCCACTGAATGGACAAAAAAATATATATTTTTAATGTTTCACAGAAGAATGAAAGTCATATGGATTTTTCAGTCAGACTGTCCTCCTCAACAAAGGCCAAAATAATATACCCCTTTTCCTCCCCTATTACACTGCCACATTTTTTCCAGTTTGGATTAGAATTAGAATAGATGTAGAATATATTTAGCAAGATAATCCGAATTTGGAAAATATCTGCATCCGGTGACAAACACAAGAAGAAGAAAAATAACATAGCCTGAAACAATAACAAATTTAAAAGCAACATGGTTTCAAAGTGTAAAGTTTTATTTACAAATTACCACAAAAAAAAGAAAGAAATTATTCCAGTTTGAATTTTTCCTCTATCAAATTATATTTTGGAAATTATTTATAAAATGTACAGTACACTTCCTTGATGTCCCATAATTTAACCCTTTAGATTTATATAAAAAAAAGATTTGTGCTTGAGACAAATTTTCAAATAGATTTCAACCTGAAAGTACAGCATTATGTACATTTTTTAACAAATACAAACAACGATCAACGGCAAAAAAAAAAAAAAAAATTATAAAAAAAAAAAAAAAACTAATTATAACAGTACCATGAGCCACAAAAATCACAATAAAAGAATTAAATAAAATACATTTAAAACATCTCTCAGTCACAGCATTTATTTTGGGTCATGTATTTATATAAAAACAGTATTCAGCATGTAGTTTCAATTTTATAAAATCATTAAAATCAGAAGACTACGACTTGCTTTTGCACATCAATTAATATTTACAGCATGTTGACCTGAAGTAGTTTGTATAAGGCACAAGGAGAGAGAAGACAAAGATACATTTTATAAAATAAAAAGAATCAGTACAGCAACAAACAATAATAACTACCCCTATAACTAAATAACCCTCCCTCCCTGAAAACACTTTTCACCAGGACTAAGACTCCAGTTATCAAGTGTACTCAACAGTAGTACTCAAAGCAGTCTTTTATTCAGTTAAATATTCAGATGCTCTTGTGTATTGAATATGAACCGCAGTAAAATGAATTGTGGTTAATTAGGCCTTCTCAGAAAAGTTACTCGAGTGGTCATCAGAGTTCATCAGAGTCTAAGAAACATCCTTGCAAATATAAATACATGATCATCAGTACTGAAAATATATCAAAGGAAGGTTGACCTTTAAAAATAGAAGTCCTTCAAGATTTTCTAGCAATGGTCTTGACTGATTCAGAGCACAGTTGACGCTTGATGTGCTAAAAAGTGTGTCTGCTGGTACAATGCTGGGTGGACAACCCACATAGCGTACAGCTACTTTGGCAAGGTCAGGCCACAGTAACTTCTTCAGATTCCAATAATCCAGAGGATCACAACTCTGGTCAAGAATGTCTTCCTCCAAATACTCCAGCACAGCAAGCTCCAATGATTTTGGTCTCTCCTCTTGCTTGATTTTTTGTCTAATGTCATCCATAAGAGCCCAGAGGTTCTCTTTGTTTGAGGCCAAGCTGTTTGATGAAGCTGGTATTTCACTACATCCATTTGACAGTGGTGGCTTAGTCTCCACAGAATTAGATGCAGACACCTCGAGCTCTTGTATGAGGTCATGCTTACACTGCTCTGCTTCTTCCTCAGTAAAGAGGGAGGTCTTATACCTCGGGTCCAACATGGTTGCCCATATGTACCTGGGGTCATGAAGTGTAGGGGACATTCTAGTCACCATTGCCTCCTTTAAAGACTTCAGCATATTATCAATACCCATTGTCTCATCAAAAAGCATATCTATCTTTCGGTTGAGTATGTGAATGAGTGGAATGACCTGACCTAGTGTTGCAGTGCGATTGCTCATCTCCCTGCAGGCTACCTCAAAAGGCTTAAGAGCATTGCAGACCGATTGCATGACTTCCCACTGGTCACAGCTTATCAGTTCCCTGAAATTGCACTCTATTGACATCTCATCAATGGCTTTCTTTTGCTCTACTAATCGCTCAAGCATGAAGTATGACGTTTTCCACTTAGAGGGAACATCCTGAGCCAGCTGGTTTTCAGGTAACTGATAAGCTTTTTGCAGCTCTGCCAACTTCTCCTTTGCTTTAGCAGAACGATGCACTCTTTCACAGATTTTTCGGGCAATACTAAGCAAGTTCTGAACCATCCTCTGACTTTTTATGGCTTCGTTAACAATGAGGTCTATGTTATGACCAAAACACTGCATGGTGGTGTGGTCACTGCTCTCTAGTATGCTTCCAATAGTTTGATTATCTGTTACAGTAAATCCAATTTTAAGGCCTGAGGAACCAATCCAGGTGTCCCAAAGGTATTCAAGCTGCTTCTGTATATTCAGCACATTGTAGTCACAGTCAATTGAGGAAACACCAAGGAGGGCCGAGCAGTGGAAATCTTGACCCTGAGGCAGAACTTGAGACTCAAATGTTACCCAGTGGGCTGTAAGAATTAAGTACTCTTGAGTTTGGCTGCTCACCCAAACACTTGTTGTGAAATGGATGATTCCACCTTCGGCCTCCTTTAGGTGGGTCAGAACTACTTCTTTCACGCTTTCATACATTTCTGGGATTGCAGTGCTGGTGAAGTAGGATGAGGAAGGTAAAGAATACTGTGGTTGGAGGTATTCCAGTAACCGGTTCAGGCCAAGATTTTCCACTACAGTTGATGGCTGAAGATCCAGTGCAAGCATTTCTGCAATGAGTTTGGTAATTTTTTTGGCAGCTGGGTGGCATTCACTGAACTTTTCTGCATTCTCCCCATAAGTAGAAATGTCCATGAGCTCCTGCTTAACTTGAATTTCAGCAGATGACACATCACCTGAGATATTACTATTATTTTCAAGCACATGCCCATGAAATCTCTGCATGTGCCTAAATAAGCAACTAGTGCCTAAATTGGTTGTCTTTTTGCCCCTGCTAATTGTGCGGCTACAGTGCAAACAGACCACCTTTGTTGGGTCCGCAGTGGAAATAGAAAAGTGATTCCATAGCTTTGAAGTCTTTTTACTGAAAACAGGCAGGGTGTGTGGTTTGTTCTCAACAACAGGGCTGTCCGTTGCATTTGTCGTCATGTCATCCTCTGCAGCAGGAGTTGAATGAGGTGACCGAGGCGAGGAAACTTTGTCACTTGTGCTTTTTTGGGTTTTGAGAACATCAGGATGCCGTCGCATCAAATGTCTCATTAAACAGCTTGTGCCAAAGTCCCCTCGTTTACCACGGCTTATAACACAGGGACAATATCGACACAATGCTTTGAGTTGGTCAACAGGAGAGACAATGAAATGATGCCATACTTCTGATTTCACCCGTTTCATTATTTTCTTGTTTTGTTGAAAAACTGAGCTCTGATCTTGAGATACGCTGTGCCCCTCAGTGTGTTCCTCTGGAGAAGATGACATAGGTATATTTTCCCCTTTCAGTCTAAAAGATGCATCAAGTGAGGACTCTAGCCCAGATTGATATGTAGAATCATTTGCCTCATCTTCAAGAGTCATGTGCTCACTGTCATCATTGGGCACTTCATCTGATATGGTATCAGGGCGATGTGAGATACAGAGGAATTCCTTTTTGACCTCTGTGGAGTCCTGTGTGCGAGACAGCAATGTTGGCGGAGTGGTGTAAGGCGGAGGAATGCTTGAGCCCTGTCCGTTTTCTTCAATGACTATGTCTCGATGGGCCCGCCACATGTGGCGAATAAGGCAGCTCGTCCCCAAGTCTTTCCCATTTTTGCCACGACTGAATTCATTCATGCAGTGAATACACACTGCTTTTGAGCTGTCAGCAGGGGATAAATAAAAGTGTTTCCACACTGCTGAGCGCCGCCGAGAACTTGAGCTCTTAGGGGCTGATCCAGGGCATTCAGTCAACAAATCTGTGGCATCGTCATTATGGTTGTTAAAGGAATGTGGGGAAGGAACTGCACTAGAGTCACTCTTGACACTCTTTTCTGCTTTTGGTTTGACCTTTTGAAAAGAGTCTTTGGACACCATGTCTGTGGCCTCAGCTAGACTGGAGGACAGTGGAGTATGGTTGTCTGTAGGTTGCTTGATGCTTACAGACAGGTCTCCATTGTTTGGTGATATATTGGGAGGTATTAAAGATGAGGAATTGGACAAATTATTTAATGAATCACCATCTTGCAGAAGAACAGTGGGATGAGCCCTTCGGACATGCCTCATTAAACAACTAGTACTGAGGTCTTTCTCATTTTTACCCCTGCTGAACTCTTTCATACAGTACATACAGATTGCTTTGGTACTATCACGTGGTGATATGAAAAAATGGTTCCAAGCAGGAGATTTTTTTCTAGGGTTAAGGGGACTTCTTATGGATGATAGAAGGCTTTGTGTGACAGCATCCATTGCGACGTCATAAAGAGTACTTGAGTACCCACTGAACAAGTTACCATAATCGTCATCATAACTTCTAGTGGCAAAGGGGCCAAAGGCCCCATCAAATGATAACTTTTCATCATCCTGAGAGATTTCACCTGTTTCATTTGGTTCAGCTTTGATACATACACTTGTTTCAATTTCTGAATTATTTATTTCAATGTTCTGGCTCTTATTTGAAATAGCTGGAGACGTTTGAGAGTCGTGCTTTTCACAAATTTCTGCTGGTGAATCCTCTGTTGAAAGCCCATCGACCTCAGAAGATCCATCTTCCTCTGCGCCCTCAAATGACAAAGACACCAAAGAAGAGTCTTTTACCAGTGTCTCAGAGGGACAGGTATGGGGTTTTGCTTCCAATGTCTCTTGAGGAGTAATTCTGTATGATTTGAACACATAACCATCTTTCCCTTCGATTTTTAAACAGGTACCTTTGGCCTCTATTCTCTTTTTATCTTTGGAGCCATTATGATCGTGGCTTGCATCCTCAGTCTTCTGTGAGAGGCTGTCCTCTCCGTCCATTATTGCAGAAAAAATTTCTGCAGTGACAAAAAACCTCTATTCAAAGTAGCTTTTTAACTGTTCAAGTGTCATGGGTGTGGCTCTTCCTTCCATCCAGATGTTTACTTTAACATGTTATATCTGAGCCCAGATGCAACAGACATATTGACCTCCATTTAGGATAGTGTAAATCACTTGTTTTCATTTGTAGAATCTGCAAAATTAGATAAGAGATAGAAAAAGATTAAGATTGAATTAAAAATACAATTAAGAGTAAAGTACTGTGTGATAAAACATGCTATACACATTGACAAAAACAGTAGTTTTTATGAATAGTTCAAAAAGAACTACTCATGGCCAGCACTACTGGTGCATAAATATTTAGGATCAGTCACAATATATTGCTTTGCACATCAATGGGATACGCTTGTATCCCAATGTTATGTATTAAGGTATAATACATGAATGACCTGCCCAACATTGAAATGAATAGAGGCGGAACAAGTCAATGTTTTGCAGGTCACTAGTAAGTCTCGAGTCTTTGCATTCAAGTCACGAGTCAAGACAGGCACGTCCAAGTCAAGTTGCAAGTCCTCAACTTCAAGCTTCAAATCTTAAACAATTCATTAGTGCTCTTTGCCTAAATAAGTGTCTCAGTATTAATTACTTAAGTAAATTAATATTAATTTATACATTTTATTTCCCCCATCATTTCATGTTTCTTTTTACCCAATTAATGATCTGTATTATCTATTTTCATATTTAAAGTACCATTATATGTTTTGTAAATGCCTGACAATCATGCCAGTTAAGCTTCATCTTCATGACTCTATCCACAGTTTCATTGTAAATGATTCTGTGTTTTTAACAAACCAGTTGAGTCAATGACTGGCTAATAAGATGTACAACAGATAGCCTACTCATTTATTGCCACCCACTGACAGGTATACAGAATAACCATAGAGTCAAAGCTTCATTGGCATGATCGGGTGCATATCCACTGTCGGGCCAGTGCGAGCCAGGGCTAACAACAGGGCACACAACCCCACCATTCCACTGGCTAACTGAAAACTAGCTAGATCTCAAAATGAGCATGACAAAAGAAAACGTTTGGTCTTTACTTAAAGGTACAATATGTACGATTTTTGTAATAAAATATTCAAAAACCACTTTCACAATGTACTTACATTATCCCAAAAGTTCCCAAGGATTTGTAAATCCAGAGAAATTCCAGTTTTTAATAATGGCTAATCCCTGGTCATTGTCGCCTATCAATGACGTAATATCCACGCTTGGTCACATTATAATAGTCTAGTGATCGACCGATATATCGGTCGGCCGATAAATCGGGCCGATATTTGCGGGTTTGACGTGTATCGGCATCGGCCGATACGCGGCTGCTGCGTTCGCCGATAGTTTTTTTCCCGGCATTAATTACAGACAGGCGTCCGCAGGCAGCTCTGTGTTGCTGGAGACGCTGCAGTTCACGTGCAGCCCATGCACTGCCCCTCCCACACTAGCAGAGTGCTGGAAGCCTCTTCAAGACAACGGTTAGTTTTAAAATTTCAAAACATCTTTTTAACTGTTTGACTTAGCTGAAATACACTTTGAAAGTGGAAACACGTTGCTCTATATGTGCGTGCAACTATAGCTAAGCAAGTTTGTGGGTCCAAATGGAAAACGCGAATGCCTCATCTATAAAACTGCTTGTCATTGTATTTAGGGAGCTGCAAATAGCTACGTTTGAGGCTATCCATATGCATAAGGCAGCTGTTACAAACACTGGTCATAGGATTAAATAATGCCGACGTTGTTCGGTGATTCCGTTATATTTGTGGGAGTTTTATTCAGCGACTACCTGGCTGACGTTTGGACGCGTGCTCATAAAAGAAGTGACGCGGTTGTGACACGCACGCGATGCAGCGCGCTCGTTTGTTCCATAGACAGTATAAACGGTTTGTCCCATAGACAATATAAACGGTTTGTCCAGGCGCTCCTATGCCGTGGTGAGATGAAAACATCTAAACTTGAATGCCGCAAGCGCACGCAGGTCATGTGACAAAAAACAACTGACCTTTCCATGACAACATCGAAAGCTCGGTCGAACGGCGGATCATAGCTGGACAGGGCGGGTTTTTATTTCTCATCTCCATAAATATATGTAGTCGTAAAGGGAAGGAAATAAATTAATCCTTACTTCCTCGTCATCATGGAGAGAGCAGTTCATGTTTGCATAGCAACAACAGACGCAAGCGCTTGTAGAAGCGGCGCGGCCGTGCTTTCCACACGTTTTAGACGCGATCCCTAATTCATAATAAACTTAGAATCTATTTGGTTTAAAATCGTTTTTGTTTTGTTTAAAATGGAGATCACGATTACATAGATCAGACAACTACACAGAATAACATGTTCCAGTCAAATTATTTTATTATGCTTAAATATTTATATTCAGAATTTATTTTCAGAATTTGAATTATGCTTAAATATTTATTTTCAGTACTGAACTTTTTTTTAATATTTGTCAAATATTGTTTTTTTTAAGTTCAATAAATGTTCCTTTCTTAATTGAGACTTGTAACAGTTGTTATCATTATATATTATATACATGTCATTTTTATGATGTAAACTGAGTGAGCAAAAGCAGTATCGGCTCCAAATATCGGCCCAAGAAAATCGGCAACCCGTATCGGTCATCGGCTAAGGCTGATGAAAAAAAATCGGCATCGGCACTAAAAAATCCATATCGGTCGATCCCTATAATAGTCACATATTAGTAACAGGCTAATATAGCATTACATTTCAAGTTCCTGGCAGCTAATTCATTAAGATGATATAACAGCAGTGTTTCCCCTACCATTATATAAGGGGGGCGCCCCGCCCTCCTAACGGCTCCCCCCGCCCCCCTTGAAGGTCAAGTAAATTTGATTTGATTTTCTTTATAGCGCCAGATTAAATTTTTTTATTTTATTACAAAAACTAAATAGCCCTTAAGTAATATGTTATTTATCTTATTTCCACGATGGCATGTCTTTTCTGTCTGTGTTTGCGCGTTTACGATTATCCCAATGAGTGCGCAAGCGCGCACACTCACACACAAACAAACACTTGCGTCAAATACAGAGCACTAGCGGACAGAGAGTGCGCGGCGGGAAATATGTCGCTGAACTGAAGATGGCAACACTCACTCTACTGCGAGTAGCAGCCGGAGTAGCTCTCCTGCTCCAAGTCTAACGCCCGTTTCACACATATTTCGTTTGCAGTGTGTATGCGGTGAGTATTGTCTTCCGTACCCATGCTTACAGAGCTTTCACACTGCACGTGGATGCAGTCCGTCGATGATCGATCCGTTCTATACAGCAGTGCAGCGATCATTTCCGCACCGAGTCTATTTTTGCCGTTTATATACTGTCTATGATTTTAGCTGTTCTGCAAACGCTGAATTAAAGTGACAGCGCATGTTTCGTGGTCAAAATGAACACAGATTGACCTGAAAATGTAGTCATTTCACCATAAGTGCGATTAATTAAATAAAATGTATGTATTTATACCATAAATTTATTTAATTAAATGCTACTTTTTTCATTTTAAGACCGGGGTAAAGCAAGGAAAACTACAATTTACCTCAACAAGGCGACATAATGACATTTGTGGAGGTGGAAAAACAAGTTCTTTGTGACATGCAAGATTTATTGTATTAAAATTGAAATGCAAAAGATTTTAATATAAATACATGGTTAAATATTTTACCACTTGCTTGAGCAACTTAATATATAATTAAATAGAAGTAATGCATTGAATAATACATTGTTTAAATTGTGTTTAAACGTGAACGCGCGTTCACAGTAGTGCTGCGTCTGACCGGATTATTCTCTCCAATGCATCATAGAAATAAAAACTTCTCCCATTTAAAATTTGTTTGTCATATAAATGTATTAACTAACATTAACGAACAATGAATGAGCAATATATTTGTTAGTATTTATAAATCTTTTTTTAGTTGTTAGTTAAAAAAGAAATTTATTTAAGCTCTGGTCCATTAATATTAACAAATACTTCTATAAATTTAACAAAGGTTATTTGCAAAAGTCAATTTTAAAAAGATTTAAATATGTTTATTTTATTTTTTTAAAGAGATATCTTATGTTAACATTTTTTTAACTGATAAATAATTTATAAGATTCGTGAATTCTATACATCTCTGGATGGTGAAAACGACATCTCCCATAGTTCCAACTCTCCTTCAAGCGTCATCAAGCTTCGTCTTTGTTATTGTTTTGAAAATGCGACCTCTGGCAGCGAAAAAATTACATATTGTAGCTTTAAAGACTTAAGATTCAATTTTTTTTTTTTTACAGTAACTGTAATTTATTGATGTGTCAGGAGTGCACATCAATCATGCTGAATCAAATTTGTATTTACCATTTCACATAAAAAAAGAGGACACATACCTATTCAGTTACACCTGATTCCATTTATTTGCGATCACAGGAATGCACAAAACAACTCCATTAAGGCTTTTAAAGGGATGGTTCGGAGTAATTTCAACCTAGGGTCCTTTGCACCATGACCTCGAGCCAAACAACCCCCCCAGGAGCTTTTTTTTCCCTTGGTCAAACATTATTAAAGTAAGAGCTTATTTAGAGATATCAGCCGAATGGCTTAGGTGCTAATGGATCCTAGGCTGTATCTTGTAAATTACCTCACTAATAATGCCCGGAATGGTACCAAACTTCTACAGAAGTACAAATAGGTTCTGTGCTTATAAAACGAGGCATTGGAAAGTTTGTAAGTACATCAGGAGTTTATTTAAATAACACTTGCCTGATGGCTTATCTTACTGCTAACCCGGACGTCGAGGTCACTTCCGTGATTTGGGAAAAGCCCGTAAAAGTCCAAAAGTTTTTTGGTATATCGAAATTTTTTAATTATTTTTTTCCGGAGTATTGACAACTTAGTGTTAACTAATAATTGTTGCAAACTGGTACTACCAACAAAATATTAGTGCATTCCTGGAACTGGGCGTTGTAACACTACATCCTTATGCACCGCTTTCTGCCAGGACTTTTACGGGCTTTTCCCAAATCAGTGGGTGTGATCCATTAGTGCCTACACTAAGCCATACGGCTGATATCTCTAAATAAGCTCTAACTTTAATAATGTTCGACCAAGGGAAAAAAGGCTTCTGGGGGGGTGTTTGGCTCGAGGTCATGGTGCAAAGGACCCTAGGTTGAAATTACTCCGAACCATCCCTTTAAGTCCAAAGCCTTACACATTTAGAAAAGTATTGATAAAATATCATGTTTACATCACATTTCTGAACATTTCTATTCATTTTCCACAAAATTATGCAATGTGAGGAGGTTTGAGCGATCTCTCCCATCGTTATACGAGTTAACCGGAGTGTGTGACATAGGCCAATATGTGGATGCATTAGTCCAGTATCAACAAGGCACAGGGAGTTGAATTTTGTGTGTATTTGACCATTAATAACCCACAAAAAATAGCTAATTTTGGCTCTTTTATATCAGAGGCAGCTTTAGTATGTGTGTGCGCGCAAAACCTGCTGAAATTAGTAGAATTATGCACAATCCTGCGCCAAAATTCAGACCTGTCGAAGAGGAGAGCAAGAAAGCGCAGCTGGTATCAGTGTATCGATACTGCAGAAAGGAGAATTGGAATCGTTTTAGATATTTCAGTATCGACACATATCGAAATATTGATATTTTTGACAACACTAGTTTATAATGATCATAGTTGATCGCCAAGTTTAGGGGTTATATGCGCTACCAGAGACTGTCAGATTTTACATAAATTTCTCCCAAAAGACGAAAGACATGAAAGTGAGTGCTGATGCTTGATACTATTAAGAAATATCAGAAATGTCTTAGAAAGCCTCTCGTCAAGTCAGATTCAAGGATCGGGAACTAACAGTTATACATAAAACCTAACATTAACCCAACGAGCGTATTGTCAGGTTTATGTTGTTATGTGGACCCTTATTTTGACATTCTGTTCGGTTTCCTTTAGTTCCTGTTTCCCCACTCTGTTTATTTTCAGCTTCATTGGATACTGATTATGTCCTGTTTGTTTCTATAGTTAGATATTACTTTCACATGGCTAGTTTACTTTCCTTTGTTTTACCCCTGTTTATAGCACTGTGTTTCAGATCATTTCACGTTTATGCATTGTGTGGTTTGCGCTATTCTCCTGCGTGTTCATTCAGATTATTAATAAGCTAATAATGTTTTGTTTTTTAATCTCCTTCGTGGTTGCTGACCACATCGTAAAGATTATAAATAATAACAAAAAAATGGTGATAATATCACGATGTTGAGCTACTCAAGGGAAATTCCTTCACCACAGCAGCCCTAAATGAACCTGCATAAGGTTTGCTATGGATGCCTAAACATCAGTAATGAATTATGCACTACACAGAGGAGGAAGCTATACTGTATTATTCACACATACCTACTTTATTGAATTGCTTTGTTTTTTTTTATTAAAGAGCTTGCAATCCTGGACTTTAAGAGGAACCCAATAGCCATATTTTCTCTGAATAAACTAGTAACTTACTATTCGAATGAATGTAAAAGATCTAATAAATAACGTTTACGCTTCCTGTCAGTTGTCACGATACATAAAGGTGTAAATAAACGAATAACCAAAATTTTACACTTGGGCAACCATATACTGTAATAATAATGACAATGCAATTATATGTACATATAGTTTTAATAAAAAAAATGTGTACAATTAATCTGAGGCGTTTCTATCAAGGAAGTTGCAGTGCAAGCTCGAGCTACTCACACGCTCTCGCGACCTGACGAGATGTATGCGCTAGCTCTAGCAACACATGCTAGCGGCTAGTGCATTAGCTCGCAGACAAAACAACAGGAAAACACTTCTCTCCTGCCATAACGATATAACCGACACGATTTATTTCCTTGTATTTCCTTATGATTTATTTAGTAAAAACGACTGCTTGGTGATTTAAAATGCCTACACTTAACCATTTAAAGACTGAGAATGAGGATATTTCACTTAGTGACAACTCAATGGTGTGGCTACGTTAGGCCACACAGGACATAACCTGATGAGGCAGAACCGGATCCTGGTCGCACAAAACAGAGAAGCTCGTCGAACTACCCGGATCACTGGATCTAAACCAGAATCATGCACGCGTCTAAGACGAAATAAAACACTCGATTAATGACATGCGTATCGCTTACCTTTGTGTCCTGAGGTTTACTTAAGTGAGTTTCGGCTGTGAAATGGTTAAGTAAAGCGTATGGTTGATCCAGTGTTGTAATTGAGTTGGCTGCTTTGTCTCCTGTGCCGTAAACAGTGCGCAGTAGTAGCGCCACACGGCGTCAGACGGAAGAAACTGGGGATCTCTGGCGTCATAGAGGCTTTCGATGTGGTGGGTGGGGTTTACAAAATAAAATAAAACTACAATCATTCTATCTATTCCATGGCTAATGAAAAGTCATCATCTTTTTAATACAATTGCGAAGCGCTTTTTGCATGCCCCGTTTTGCATGCTCATGCATAGACAATCAAAACACAGACAACGAAAACTACAAAATGATAAGAGTAGAGCTTGTTCACTCAAGCAAACATACGGGGTTTCTTGACCCGAGGGTCTCTCTCAGGGGTAGTCAGGCACCAGAAGGGGTGGGGCAAAACACCCTTTGATATTTAAATGTGTTAAGGGCAGTGGTAAAAAAAAAAAAAAATTCTGTATTTTTTTTTGTTGCTGATTAAGAGATACTCTATATTGTCCTTAACCAGCTTTCTATTCGTGTATATTTCCTGTTTATGATAGTGATAAAAATGTACATGTAAATAAATATGTATGTAAATAGGTTGGGATTTGGGGATTTTGTTGTTGTTGTTGTTGTTGTTGTTGTTGTTGTTGAAACAATTAAAGATGCATAACATTACAAACAACAACCATGGCTATATTATAAATAAATAGTGCAAATAAATAAGAGTAGTATAAACGAATTGAATAAAACTAAGTCATCAGCCTTCCTGACGAATTTTTCATCGACTAAAAACAATTTAAAAAGTTGTCTGGAAACAGAACCAAATAAATAAAGTACATTTCCTTAATGAAATATCATGTTCATAATAACAATGAAGTAATGCAGCCCAGCCTGTACGTCATGACGTAGCGCGTTGCGGGTAGGACGTCCATTCGTAGTGAACCATCCGCATTGTTGTTGGTTGCAGGCGCAGAATCGCATCGACTCGCCGCTCGTTGCAGGGAAGGAAACGACCCTGCCTTTGAATGGCACTTAAACCAAGTGTTCTCCTAGTGATTATTAGTCCAGTATTATAGTCCTGGCGGCCGCTGTGGTTAAGGTTCTGCCGCATTCCAGATTTACCCATGCAGAACTAAATCAGTGGGCTTTGGATGAGAACATTGTGTACGGAATCACTGCAGGCCATCTCGCCATCGCGTTAGAAAGCTGCTCCTCTCTTTATCCATCAGAGGTAATATGATCCTAAAATATCGGTCAATGTTTTGCGATTTGCAGGGGTGCACCTGTTTTAATAATGCATGGGGTTATAAAGCGATAACGTTTGAATGTGCATCGTTATGGTCTCAACACATAAGGAAATGCCTGCCTAGACAACATTTAAAGGGATAGACGATCCCTAAACGCGGCCCTGATGTTAAAAAAAGAAGCTTCTAATCGAATGTTTGCTATGCACATATAATGACCAAAATGTTTGGAATCGTACGTCTCTAAACTCTCACATATGATCCCGAAAACGCTTCGATTTGAAGCATTAGTAATCAATGTTCTCTTGTAGTAACTTAATAATACCGAGGTAAAACTGCAGTATAATTAGAAATACATTGCACTGCCGAGGTATGTATTAAAAGTATCATGGTATTGCTATCATTGTACCATGACAACCCAGTAAGTTTGAATAACTTTCTCCCTGATGATATGGATAAGTTATTTAGGAGCAGTCAAGTAAATAAGCGTGGTTTGACTTATTTTGACTAATTCTGCTGCACTGTTTTGTGTTAGGAATAACAGTAGTTCTCTCTTTTCAGCTTTGTAGGGATCCCCAATGAAAAGAAAATCTCTGCCTAACAAAGTATACACCCCCCAGCGGCTGCCTTGTCCCATCAAACATTCCTCAAATCACAAGACACTGACTTGCGCCCAGGCCCAGACGATGGTGGAACTAGAAGTCGATGGCCGGCTGCACCGGATCAGCATCTTTGACAAGCTCGACATCATAACGGATGAGGATCCCATGGCGCAGGAAATTATAGAGTGCACTAGCAATAAGGAGAACGCTGAAAAACACCAGCAGGTTTTGGTAAGTTCTGCACGCCTCAGAAACAACCAGCAGAAAAAGAACGCCACTGTCACAGCGCAAAAGGCTTCGGTGCAAGATTGCACACTTCCCGAGCCCAAATTCCGCACAGTGGATTACAATCTTCCAGCAATCCCACACAGACCCTCTACATACTACAAGTATGAGGAGAAAACTTCAGAAGAGCTGAACGAGGAGGTGGAGTATGATATGGACGAAGAAGACTATGCCTGGCTTGAGCTGGTCAACGACAAAAGAAAGTGCGAAGGCCTTAGCCAGGTTTCCCCAAATGCCTTCGAATTCCTTCTTGACCGTTTTGAAAAAGAATCATTCTTAGAGAGTCAGGGCCAACAGAACCTCCAGTCCTTAATTGATGAAGATGCTGTTTGCTGCATATGTATGGATGGAGATTGCATGGACAGCAACGCCATCCTCTTCTGTGATATGTGCAACCTAGCCGTTCATCAGGATTGTTATGGTGTTCCGTATATTCCAGAGGGCCAGTGGCTTTGCCGACATTGTCTTCAGTCTCCTACACAACCCGCTAACTGCATCCTCTGCCCTAACAAGGGAGGAGCGGTCAAAAAGACGGAAGATGACCGATGGGGACACGTGGTTTGTGCTTTATGGGTTCCGGAGGTTGGATTCTCCAATACGGTCTTCATTGAGCCTATCGATGGTGTCTCAAACATCCCGCCTGCTCGGTGGAAGCTTACCTGCTACCTCTGTAAAGAAAAAGGAGTTGGGGCTTGTATCCAGTGCCACAAAGCCAACTGCTACACCGCTTTCCATGTCAGCTGTGCGCAGAAGGCCGGTCTCTTTATGAAGATGGAGCCCATTAAAGAGTTGACTGACTCAGGTTTACCAACCTTGTCAGTAAAAAAGACAGCTTACTGTGGGGCCCACACCCCAAACGGCTCTGTTAAAAGACCTCTTACAATATATAATGACATTAAGACAAATTACAGACTTTGTCAGTCGGTGGACAAAAAGAGCAGCAGAACAGGATTAAAAAAGCAGAAGAGACTTAAAAACAATGAGGTAGATGTTGTAGCCCCAGTTCCCTCTGTGTCTGTACCCAGCTTTTCATCTGAAAGGTATGTTCGAATCTGTTGATTTTGAGATATCATCAGACCCTTTTAAGCCATTTCAGTGCTATGCTCTCTTTTTAGCATTAGCTACTAGATTGCAAGATTGTTTAAAATATTTCACTTCATTGTACACTGTCATTCTCCTACAGGTTAAACACAATCCTCAATCAAGTTTCTTTACAGAAGAAGACAGCATTTGGCGAACTTGTCTTGAAGTATTGGACCCTTAAAAGACAGTCAAGGAATGGAGTGCCACTCAACAGACGCCTCCAAACTAGCCTACATTCCCAGAAAAATACACAACCGGTAAATAATGCCTAAGCACATTTTTGAATATTAATAACTAGGGTTGTAACAATATATTGTGTCACAATATATCGCAGTACAAAAATGCATCAATGTATTGTGGATAGTGACTATGTATTGTGTATAGTTCACCAAAGATAAAAATTGCTGTGAAGAAAAAGTTTACAGAGTTTTAGTGTCATTACTACAATAAACTACTATATCTAATGTTGAATATAATGTATAATGCAATGGGGGAATATTTGTGGGTCCTGATAATGCCAAATGTCTTATGTTACCAGTAAAGAGTAACATATTTTAATATATCTAGTCAGTGACAGAGTGGATACATATTCGTCTAAAATAATTCTGTATTTTCAGCTTCAGAATCATGAATATTTTTATTCTGGTGTCTCTATTTGTCCTGTGCATTGGGTTTCCAACACCACATCCAAGCCAATTCATTTACACCCACAATGTAATATCAAATTTAGCATTTGAATCAACGGAACATTTTTTGTTAACCTTTTACCATATGTCTTGGAGTATCGCGATAATATCGTATCGTGAGTTCAGTATCGTGATATGTATCGAATCGTGACATGAGGGTATCGTTACAACCCTATTGATAATAGTTTATTTTTAAACTTTAAACCATTGTAACGACAGAAACAGTCAGAGGAGGAGACTCGAGCATTGAAGGAGCAGCTGAAAGAGTGGCAACGGTTGAGACTTGACCTTGAGCGAGCACGACTCCTGCTGGAGCTCATTAGGAAGAGAGAGAAACTCAAGAGAGAGGAGGTATGAGAACACTAATGCTTTCCTACGTCAAGATAAAGCATTTGTATTGCTAATGTTTAACTGTTTGCATGTGCATGTTCTTGGATGATGACTCGTGTGATTCTGTTGCAGATAAAGCTCCAGCAGACTTTAATGGAGTTCCAACTCACTCCTTTCACAGTTCTTCTGAGGGCTGTTCTTGATCAGTTACAGGAGAAAGACCAGGCACACATTTTTGCAGAGCCTGTCAGCATTAAAGAGGTTGGTCTGCAGTTTCCTTAACTTTAAAAGAAGTCAGAAGGCATTTCACTTTGCATAGATTTTCTACATACAAAAAGTATTTTATACATTTTAATGTAACTTAAGTGGTCCAAAGAAAATAACAAAACGAATGCAAATTTTGAAGAAACATAGCACAAGCATGCTTTTCAAGCAAAACATCTGCTTGGAGAATTTTATAAGCTAAATCAGGGTGCACAATATACGGTCGAACCAAAAATGATTCAGACACAAGATATAATTTTTTATATATTTTTTTACTTGTGGGTGCAGGACACTATAGTTAATTTAATGTAAGTGAGAATAGCAAAATAAAGTAAACTGTGACACATTATACCCAAAAATTCTTCATAGAGTGGACTACCAGTAAAATGTATAAAAATTTGAGACCAAAATTATTCAAACACTTACATTTAATAGCCGACAGCTATTCAACCTAATTCATTTGTGAGACAGTCTATAGTGAATAAACTGTATAAACTATAGTGAATAAACTGTGATAATGTGGGAAATGTTGAAGGTGTCTGAATAAATTTTGGGTTGACTGTATATCAGGTAAAAGCAGACAAATATGAATTAAAACTTATTAACAACAGCTGCTATCAATAGCTCAATGAATAAATAAGCTTTGAATAATGAATAGTTGCCTAATAAAGAGTCTACGGTTACAATTAATAATACAGTGAGTGAACCATATACACTGTGAAGGTATCAATCTAGCTGCATTGAAGACCATTAAAGGAATGACCAAACTCTTGAAACAGTAGAGGCTTGGTGAACAGCACTTTTCATTTAATCTAGCTGCACTTATTTTTTAGAATAAATGAATTATAAGTTTATTTAATGTATTTAAAATTAATTTAAAAAAAAGAAGTCAGTTTGAACTTGAGCAGCCTTGCATTATTGCAGCCATTGAACAACAAAAATGACCCCATAGCACCACATAGCGTCCAACCAGCTGTATTACCGGTATATTCAGTTTGAATGATGAATGTTTATGTACAGACAAAGATGAAAATAATAGTGATGTCACTGATGTGAATCGAAAAGTAATTAAACGCACGTTTCTGTAACTAATCATTATTAATCACACCCAACATTAAAATTTGTATTCATGAATATATTTTCACATAAGTACTTTTTTAATGGCATCTTTTTAATAAATATTGTGAATAAAGGCCAGTATCATCTATACCGATGCTGTTAAAAACAATTAAAATTAATGAATGCTAACATTGTATTATATGATATGCAGCACAAACACCTTGTTGAAATCTAGAAAATGTAGTTTAGCATTTTGTGACCCTTTAAAGGTTAAGTAAGATCTTACATGTTTTATCTCGCATTAATTTTTTACCTACTATTTTATCAGTGTTGTGTAGTCTTTTTTTTATAGCCATTGTGTTTGCTTGTTTTAAAAAATTAAGTCAAGAAGATAATTTCTAGCTCTTGCAAAACCGACCTATACTCAAAGCACTTGCGCTACTTCTGACACGAAGGACAAATTGTTTTACAACGTTCACTTTGTTGCATCAAGTACAGTATTTACGGCCTGCCTCATGCTGATAAAATTAATATTTTTATATTTATATATGTATATACATAATTAATTATATTTAATTTATTTTTTTAGCAAACCAGGAGTTTTTCATGATCAGTTTAGTGTACTTTCTTAATTAAACCAACCATTCAACCATTGTTGATTAAAGCTGAATGAGCAGTTCAGTATTTTTGTTTGACAAATATTAACATAGTCAACATTAACCCTATTTTTTACAGTCTATGATATTAACACATTGGATCACACACAATCTTTTGCTATACAGTCCGACACTGTTCCTGTCCTTTTCTCCCTCCTAATCTCGCTCTGCCACCCTTCTCCATTTCTCTCCTCTTTCATCACTTTCTTTAAAAGTGCTTTTAACACTCTGAAACACTCTGAAAACACTGCGTGATGAATTCGATCATTAGTAGTGGTGCACCGATACCACTTTTTCCTTTACTGATCTGATTTCGATAACTTAATTCTGAATATCAGCCATACCTGATTTTAGAGCACTTACAAAATTGAATGAAGTTTCTTCTATTGATCTATGACTTGAAAATACAGGTAAATAGAAGAGGCTTGAGAGTCTTTATCACGGATCTGAATTTCACCATTATTTTGTGTGTGTTGCTCACAGGTGCCTGACTATATGGACCACATCATACACCCAATGGATTTTTCCACCATGAGCAAACGCATTGATGCACAAGGCTACAAATATCTGGATGAATTTGAAGCAGACTTCAATCTCATTATTGAAAACTGCATGAAGTACAATGGCAAGGATTCATTCTTCTACAGGGCTGCTGTTAGATTGAGAGACCAGGGTGGAGCTGTGCTCAGGAAAACTCGTCGAGATGTTCAGACAATCGGCTTCGATTTTGAAACTGGCATGCACCTGCTTGAACAACCCAAGATTGAGCCATCCGCACCCTTCTCCTGGGAAGATGGTAAATGCACAAACTTACTGGTAACCCAGGGTACACATTTTTTTTTGTCCACCAGCCACAGTGACAATTTGTGCTTAAAATGGAATTATTCATGGGCATAAAGCAAACTAAACTCACTGCACCTTATGTGGTGTAAAACACATGTATAAAACATGGTGTATTTACATGTAAAACAAATTGTGAATCAAACATACACCCACTGTTTTTCTTTTGTCTTTTTAAAAAAAAATATGGCAAAAGAAGTGTATTTTATTCAAGCTCATGGGCCCTATTTTCGTGTCCGAATTCACTTTTGCTAGTTTAACGACGGGACAAATGGTCGGCGCTCCCGGCGCATGGTCTAAAAGGGTTGTCCCTATTTTCTTAACGAGTAATGGGTGTGTTTTGGGCGTAACGTGCAATAAACCAATCACAGTCTCATCTCCCATTCCTTTTAAAAGACAGTTGCGCTCGGCGCCATGGCAGAATTTGCAAGTGGAAAAACCGAACGCTTCTCTAGCGAGAAAACGGATCTGCTTGTGTGCGAGGTTAAAGCGTACAAGCAAGACCATCTACGGCAGTGATTCCCAACCCCCGGTCCCCGGACCGGTGCCGGTCCGTGGACCCGTTAGTACCGGGCCTTGAAATATTCCCAGAATAATGTTTCTTTTTTTCTTTTTTTCTAATAATAATAATTGTCTTTTTAAATGCTTTTTTAAGTGCTATGACGTCATGTTATTTAATCCAAAACCTAAACAATAAATAGATTAAAATGTGTTTCTTTGAGCGCCTTGCGATTGCTTAGCAACGCGTCATATCTGAACGGACTGCAAAAAAGCACGCTGCACCTGAAGTGACAGGGAAGTGGAGAGATGAGCGGGCCGCGATATTTTTTTTCAATGGCTAATTTTATTGCGGACAGTTCTGGTAAAAGGAAAGGCGATGACCAACTCGAAAATAGAGAGAGAGAGAAATAAAAAAAGTAAAGCTTCATAAATACGATACCTCATATACATTAGGTATGGATTTATGACAACAGGCGATTCCGTGGCGCCAAATCCGTTGTGTTATTTGTGGTGAAAAACTGTAAGCTGGTTTTCGTTCATATTTGTGAAGCAGACCTTTTTAAATTTCGTTTTATTGTATCCTGGAATTTGTGTGCATTGTTTTGGATGCATATGTTTTTTATGGATGCTCAGGAAGAACAGCTTGTCTTGTGCACAGCTACAAATATAGTAATATCAATAAGCAGTTCATGCTCACATTAAAATAGTTTTGTTCTCATTGGTCTGATCTGGTATTTTTTGTTAAAGGTTAAAGCTTAATTTCTAATTTTATACTTTTAAAAATGATTGGCTGAAATCACTAAGTTATGTGTTTACTATTGTATTCTGAAACTGTCTGACTGTTGAAACTGGCTCTTATTTTCATACAATTAGCCTTTGTTGTCACCTGTTGGTGTGTGAAAACACTAAGTTGCTGTTGAAGTGATTGTCTTTAGTGGTTCTGGAGAGATTTGACAGGTGAAATGGACTGGTATTTTCATACAATTTGCCATTACTGCCACCTGCTAGTGAGTGAGTGCTGTGTGAGTTGCTTTTGAAGTAGACCTAATTGTATGGCAGTAAAGGGAAACATTTTGTGAACCGGTCTGAAAGTTTAAAAAGATTGGTATATTCATACAGGTAGCCTTTGTTGCCACCTAGTTCATTATATGCAAATAAATGATAGGCTGTTACTGTTTTACACAGTGATATGTTCCAAACGATGCATCTTAAAATTGACAACTGGTCCCTGGAATTTTTTTTATGAATATGCTGGTCCCTGGCACAAAAAAGGTTGGGAACCCCTGATCTACGGGACAAAGTGTACGCGCATTGTGGACCCGCCTATAGGCTCATATTACTAACGTGCTCTTTAAATGAAAAAAAAAAATTACAATGAAGTTTTTTGTTTTGTTTTTGGTGCAGTCTATTTCAGTTGCTTCAAAATAGCAACGCACCAACAATGCGCCTGTACACACCTCGTTTTCAGACTAGCACAAATGGGTGCAAATGCATTTGCTATTTAAACAATGTGGCGCAGGACGTGATAATGAAAACTGCGTCGGGCTGAAACTAGCAAAAAACACTTGCACCATGCCTGGTGCCGCATTGCGCTAAATGTATGATGGGATCCCATGTCTTTGTCTCTAAGCAATGGCATTTCTTGATAAATATCACTTGTAAATGCACTGACTGGTACTGGTCAATTTACTGCTCCCTTGAAACTAAGAATCACTAATGGAATTTTTAAATCGGAATAGAAGTGGAATCAGAACCATTAAATTCCTTGCAGTTCCCATCCCTACGTTTTAACAAATCAATCAATAAACAATTATTATTCTTCTTTCAGTGGACCGCTTATTGGTTCCAGCCAATCGGGAGCAGATGTCATTTGAAGAGCAGCTGAGGGAGCTACTAGAAAAGTTGGATCTAACTACAGCAATGAAATGTAGCCCGTCACGGAGCAGACGACTGAAGCTGCTCAAGAAAATCATTGGTGACGTGAGGATGGAGCTGAGTTTGAGGAAAGCTCTTCCTGCTGCTGAACTGAAGAATGCTGAGGAACAAGCTGGCCATATCCTTCAAAAAGGTTTGTTTGAAAAATCTTGGTTTGAAGTTTTCTTGCTATTAACCAGTTAAACATTTGTCAAAGCCTTGTCGGCAACACTTTGACATATCACCATTGTCCCAAGTTAGAGTCCCAGCTTTTCTGATCCAAACCCCCTCTCTCTATCTAATTTTCTTGTCCAATAAAAGCTAAAAATGCCCCAAAATACACTTAATATAAACAATCAAACAACTACTTGTTTGTCTCCAGATGTGATAATGCTTTTCTAATCAATGAGACTTATAATTTTTCACCTTGTTAGACAATGGTTCCCAACCCTGGTCTTGAAGTTCACACTAGAGAACACTGCATGCTTTGTATGAATCCTATATCAAACACACCTTAAACTCATTAGTAGATTAGTAGAGACTCCCAAGACCTTATATGAATCAACCGTTGGCCCGACAATGGAATCCATCAGCATGGTTGAACGTATTCTGTTTGCAGGTCTCTTTCTTGCGTTTCTGTAAAGTGCACTTAACACGTTTGAAATTGAGACAATTTTACCAATCGCACTTGGACATTTTATTATATTATATGTGGTATATAAGAATTCTAAGTGAACATTTGGCACGATGAGTGAACTTTAAATGACCTGACTTGAGGGAGAGAAAAGCTCAGGATGGATGAGGTTTGAAAAGAGATAATTCTGTCCCCTTGTTTCGTTGTCTCTAGTCCAGGTTTGTAGAATTATTGTTTTAATGTAATTGTTTTAATTGTTTTATTCACATTGCTGTGAATGTTCTTGAGTCCAGTCTTAACAGGAAATCAAATTGAAGTACGTGCATCAGTTAAAGGAATAGTTCAACCAAAAAAGAAAATTTCCTGGTTATTTACTCACTTCAAGACGAGAGGGTTGAGTTCAGAGCCTCGCATGTGACATGAGCATATTGGGATGGTTACTCGTGACGTAAGACTACGTTTTGCACCATTCACTCCATCTTTTCTCAGATGGAGAAAAAACCTGGAATGTTTTCCTTCAAAACCTTAAAGGAATAGTTCACTTAAAAATGAAAATTCTGTCATAATTTACTCACCCACAAGTTGTTTCAAACCTCTGAATTTAAAAAATACTATGGAAGTCAATGGGGTCCAACAACTGTTTGGTTACCAACATTCTTCAAAATATCTTCTTTTGTGTTCAGCAGAAGAAAGAAATTCATAGAGGTTTGAAACAACTTGAGGGTGAGTAATTGATGACAGAATTTTCATTTTTAAGTGAACTATTCCTTTAATTTCTCATCAGGTGAGGAAGGAAAGTCATATATATCTTGGATGGCTTAGGGGTGAGTAAATAATTAGGAAATTTTCATTTTTGGCTGAACTGTTAGGAAGATCGTGGTCTATGAGGTGGAAAAAACCCACTTGTAACACCTTAAGCAAATGCCTAACAGTTGCACAATATATTGAAATAAAATAATTATTGGGATATGGCTTTGTAAGTGTGATTATCAGATTTTAATTAAATAATTCATAAATTCAGTTTTTTTAAGCTGTTTTAAAATATATACATATGCATTCACCTACAAAATCAGATTGATTATTTCCAAATAGAGCTATTCATGTCACCTGGCGAAAATTCCTTTTTTTTTTTTTTTTTCATATTGCAATATGTACATCACAGAAAAAGTTTTTGTCGGTATTGTGCAGCCCTACTATGGAACACTCTTTGGAACACCTTTTGAACATCATTTTGTAACATCATGTTCCTGGTGTGCCATTGTCCTGCTTCAACCCTAATCAAACATACCTGAACAAGCTATTAAGGTCTTCAGGATTATTACAAAATCACAAGCAGATGAGTTTGATCAGGGTTGAAACTAAACTTTGCATGACTGGCCCTTCCAGGAGCAGGATGGTTGAGAAACCCTGCTCTAGCAACTGCATGGCATAGCACCGAAAACAAACATAAGCAACTGGATAGCATCGTCCAGTCAGCCACCTACAATACAGCTCGCATTTTTATGAGAAAATGTAAAAATGCCATGCATTGGCAATTTATACAATGTGTGACAGTATCTCCTTGTTTCATGGCAGGTGATAAATCTGTCCCACCTAAGCTTGAGCCATCTGTTTCACTGCTGCCACTCATGAACGCGGGAAGTCACTCTGAGCCACCCACCCTGAAACCTATAGAACCCTGCTCTGACAAACACAGACGCCGCAAGGATAGCGTTTCCCAATCACTCAATGGACACTCCCATCTGCAGATAGAGGACAGCGATGTCAGTGTGGTAGCTATGTCAACTCTGGCTGAGCCATCAAGCCCAGTAAACCGACGGACTTCTGTGCTTTTCCGCAAATCAAAAAGCACAAGCCCTCATAAGCCCGTGGATGATGGTGAAACTCCCAAGGGCAGTTCTCGTTTAGGTGCAAAAACATTCCTGTCAGTCGTCATACCACGCCTGGAGACGCTGCTCCACACCAGGAAGAGGCCACGGAGTGCTAGTGGAGACAGTTGCGAGGACCAATCGCCCATCAAACAGCTGGACACAGGTAGAATCTGCAGGAAGAGAGTCAAAATGGGCAGGACCATTGTGATTGATATAAATGCAAATTAAAGGGATAGTTCACCCAAAAATGAAAATTAGCCCATGGTTTACTCACCCTTAAGTCATACTAGGTGTATATGGCTCTTCCAAGCTTTATAATGGCAGTGAATGGCCGTTTCTGTTTTGAAGTCCATAAAGGTGCATCTGTCCGACCATAAAAGTGCATCTATCCATCATAAAAGTGCATCTATCCATCATAAAAGTGCTCCACCCGGCTCCAGGGGGTTAATAAAGGCCTTCTGGAAACAAGGGATGCGTTTGTGTAAGAAAAATATCCATATTTAAACCTTTACAAACTGGAATCTCCAACTTCCGCTAACTGTCCTACGCTCGTTCACGAGAGACTGGCGTTCCAGCGTATGACGTAGGGCGCTCCCGTGAGAATATGCTAGTTCTCGCGAGAACCAAGTTTGTTGACATCGAAGGACATCCATGTGAAGAATTGAATTGTTTGAGCTACATTTTTCTTTAAACACCCTGGTTTTAGACTTCTAATTTGCAACCACTGTTTTGTTTTGCTGTATCCTCTGCGCTTACGCATTCATCACCGGAACGTATGCTCCACCTGCGTCCTACGTCATATGCTGGAATGCCAGTCTCTCGTGAACATGCGTACGACAGTTAGTGGAAGTTAGAGATTACAGTTTGTAAAGTTTTAAATATGGATATTTTTCTTACACAAACGCATCGCATCGCTTCAGAAGGCCTTCGTTAACCCTCCAGAGCCGCGTGGAGCACTTTTATGATGGATAGATGCACTTTTATGATGGATAGATGCACTTTTATGGATGTCCATTCACTGCCATTATAAAGCTTGGAAGAGCCAGGACATTTTTTTATATAACTCCGATTGTATTCGTCTGAAAGAAGAATGTCATATACACCTAGGATGACTTGAGGGTGAGTAAATCATGGGCTAATTTAAATTTTTGGGTGAACTATCCCTAACTAATAGTGTTAGCACTTTTGTAAAAGTGCTCCTTCTCACTCTTCCTTGTGTCTGTCAGGGCTGTCAAACGGGTTTGGCCTGAATCAGGAGAAGGAGTTGTCTTCTAGCAGGCAGTTGGAGCCTCGTCGCAGATGCGCTTCTGAATCAAGCATGTCTTCCAGCAACAGGTGGGTAGTTGAGAGAGTACTTTTGAGAGGATGACATTTACTGTTGTGACAGTGACATATTCCATTTCCTTTCAATAGCATTGTGCTTATTTCATGTAGTCTATTTTTTTGTTTACCATTTTTTACATGAACTAGTGTAGACAAAAGAATTGGTATTATCTTATACTTTCCAAGGGATTAAACTCAACGGCAGTTGTTTAACTGGTTCATGAATACCTGAAAATATACAACCTGCAGACTGCCATCTTGGCTCATGGGTGCTCTGTTCTGGTAATGTTTGTCATGTGACAGTCACATTCAGTCCATGTTTTTGAGATCCCTTTTTGAGAAAATTTACAAATTTACAATACACAACAATAATATAAAGTGTTCTCTTCTAATATTGAACTGAGTTTTTTTTTTACGATTTCTCTTAGTCTTTGATTTAAAATATGCACAAAAATTAAACCTTCAAATTAAGTAAGATTAGACAAAAAATAAATGTGGACTACATTACTTTTTTTCACATTTTTTTTTCCTGCCAAATATTTGTGCCTTTATGTTTGGTTATCCCCCCCACTCCCCTCAAATGCCTGGGAAAACTTGTTAGGACACATGGTATCATAAACTCTGGTAGATATCAACACCCGTCAGGAAGCATAACTGGTAGGATCTTCCAGCAGGACAATGGTCCAAAGCACACCTCAAAATCAACTACAACCAAAAGGTTCATTGACCACAAAATTAAGGTTTTACCATGGACATAGCAGTCCCCTAGCCCAAACCCCATAGAAAACCTGTGGGATGAGATGAAGAAGAGAGTCAACAAGCATAAAACCTCTGAAGGATCCAGAAAGATCCTATATGGAGGAATGGGCTCAAATCCCTTGCCATGTGTTCATCAACTTAATGTGTTATAAGAGGGAATTGAGAGCTGTTTTCTTGGCAATTGATGGGTGCTCAAAGTGTTAAATGAAGGGTTCCCAATAATTGTACACACACACACACACACACACACACACACACACACACACACACACATATATACATATATACATATATATATATATATATATATATATATATATATATATATATATATATATATATATATATATATATATATATATATATATATATATATAAGAAATATATCAAATGCACATCCCTGTATCCCTGCACTATTCTTATTTTCATGTGTGCTTTTTGTTGTTGTCATTTTTTGAGCTCATCTCCCACATCACACCATCATGTTTTCTCATCTGTCTTTAGCAGTATTGCACTTAATCTTCCGAAGTGTGGGAAGGGAAAGCCGGCCCTCATCCGGAGGAACACAGTGGAGGACAAGAGTGAGATTATTGCTTGCATCGAGAGTAGAAATTTCGCCAAAGCTGCTAGAATAGCTGCTGGTAGGTATCCACATCGCTGTTCTTTTTACTGATGTGTTTAACACCTGTGCAAATTGTCCATTGCAATCAATGAAAAATGTAATCACAGCTGTGTTGATATTCACAATTATGAGTGTGATCTTGTGTTTTTTTCAACAATTCTATAAACAGTTAGTTAGTATTGAATTAGCAAGTTGGCTATTTTATTTATCATTGCCACTGAAAATAGAGTGGCTCAGGGATGACGTCAGAACCCGATAGACTAACGCGCCAGTATTTGAGATTTTCCTGTGCAGTTTTAGAATGTTTATTTTTCTGTTCTTTTTTCTGAGTAAAGTAAAGCCTGTGGTAAACATAACTTGCCGATACTTTTATGTTTTGTTCTACAACGCAAACCACACACACTCACACTAGTTCCTTGTCTAGTTAATAATTAGAAATGTCTGCATGCATGAAAATGTGCCTTGATTATTTTAAACATTTAACTTTGTTTTATGTAACATTATGAATCTAATTGTCTATCGTTGCTGTTTGATAGTGCTTAAAAAAGTCTTGACATTTCAGTGTAAATACTATGCGATATTATCTAAAATATTGAGATTTTATTTCTGGCAATCACTAAGACCTAATGGATATTTAATAGTCTTAACTATGTAGTTATTGTCAGTATCATGGTTTAATGTTTGTGCCATCATAACATGTTCTGTTGATATTCCTGCTTTCATAGAAGTTGGCAACAGCAGTATTTGGATGGCCACTAGTGCTGCCACAGTTATGCTGGAACCTCTCAAACTAGTTTGGGCTAAATGTAGTGGATACCCCTCCTACCCTGCCCTGGTGAGTCTGAGTGTGCATGTGTAGAAACTAGCTATTTCTCTCTCTCTCTTCCTTTCTTCCTCCCTTATTCACATCCTGTAAGCTTTCTTATTTTCTATCTACAGATATTCATGAAACCCATCTACAGAAATTTGCTTTTAAAATCGTTTCATGTTAAGTCATGTAAATTGTGTCATGTTATGTTTTATTTATTCTTTATAATACTGAAAATTGTCAAAGTTTTGACATTACAGACACAAGTAAAACATGTGACATTGTTTCTTTTCTATCACATATAGCGTTTATTTAATGTTAAACAGCCTTTGCACAAGTGAGAGTAGACTTATTTTTTATTGAAGCACTAATAATTTAGGAATAACGATTAGGAATGGAGACTAAAGTAAATTTTTACTACAGTTATGCTTCCATAAGCTTTAATTAATTTTTGTCCTGTTGAACTTGTTTGTTTGGATTTCTCCACGAGTCTCTCTCCACACACACACACAGAGAGAGAGGGTGTGCCTGTCTCAACTGTAAGTCACTGTTTACATAAAACAGATAATTTCACACTTTTTATCCATGTTATTTGTTTTTGGATTTTAAAGAAATGGTTTCTGTTAAAAAAAAGAATCAGCCAATTATTTTTCCCCCCGCAATTTTGGATCTTTTTTTGTGGGATGAAATTTCGGGTCATCCCTAATGCATCTCCCATGCTTTCTGTAATATTTCAAAATATATCAATTGGACTTTGAAATTGTCTTGGGCTTACAAGGCAGCTGTCATGTAATCAATAGTTCTTAATAGTTCTGGATTACATGCTCATTTGGCTGGAATCTTAACTTGACTTAACTTGAAACTTTGGTTTTTCCTTTTTTTTTTTTTTTTCCTTAGAATGTAATATTTTAGAATGCGATTATAAAGCCTTAGAAACAATGCCAAAACATTTTAAAAGGGACATTGGATGCCCCTTTTACAAGATAAATTTTTGATGTCCCCAGAGTGTGAATGTAAGTTTTAGCTAAAAATACCCAACAGATCATTTTTTTAAAGCATGTTTGGGGGTGAGCAAAAATGCGTCATTCTTTTGTGTGTCTCTTTAAATGCAAATGCTTTCATCTTGCTTGGATTATCTTGGATTCAGTATTAGTACAAGCCTGTTTTAGTGGACCCCGTCCGAATGATGGCCAAAACTTTACTGATGAGTTTTATGAAGTTTATTGTACATCACAAAAAAGATGAAGCATCCGTTTTCACTCCAGAAAATCACCATAGAGCTGAATACACTGTACAAGAAGTGCACAATAAAATCTTCCATAATCTATATCTCTATTTCTCTCTTGCATTATCCTCAGCATACACAGCGAATTACACATAAGCACTTGTTACAGCTAACAGTAGACAAATATATACAGACCTTATGCCTTTTGGTGCTTAATAAACTGGTAAACTTTATATCCGTAAAACAACTTCTATGAACTGTAAAAAAGTGCACGCTCTCCTTTTTTTTTACTGCCGGGACCAGTATCGATCCAGAGACTATAAGCTGTAACACGAACAGTTGGTACTGATCCATCCTCGAGTAACAACTTCCAACTAAGCAAAACCTGTTTTGTATTGTCCCTTTGTATTGACCCCTCGCATTCCCTTCAAAAATAAAATGAATCCACTACGTCTTCAGTGGCTCTGATGTCGGGAGTACATTAAGACCGTTATGTTCACTCTTGCATCCAACAACAAAACACCTGAGTTGCTTTTGAGACATTCTTGTCACTACAGTTGCTCGGGCCTGGAGAAAATGGCTACAACTCGCTCAGGGCTGGGTCTATGCTAATATGGCAGTCCATCAGCAGTCGTGGGTGGTCTTATTCAAATAGCTAGTTGTGTTTTATTAGTTTTTGTCATGTTTCTATCCTTGTTGGTGCAGCGAGTTAGTTCTCTTCGTGTTTATGTGTGCGATTTTCTTTAAGTCTCCGAGAGTCGGTGGTGGTGGTGGCTTCCAGCTGTTACTCGGGTGGAAATAAGTTTTGTGATTCCTCGTTTATCGCACACGCAGCTGTGGATCTGTGCAGCCTCTCGGATTACTGTCGAAAGAGAAGGAAACGCAATAGAAGATGGGGTAAGCGTGGAGGCTTGTTGGTGAAACAGAGACGAGCGTGTGCCTTAGCGGCTGGTCCGGGCATGTGGGCTCATCGGTGGATGTCATTGACTCATCTCGTGCCTCTTTGTGTCAACAGGATGCAGGGTACTCTTATCTGGTTATGGTTGTTCCTTACCCTAGAAATCCAGAGTTCTCGCGAGAGCACCAAGTGAATTTGCTCAGCGAGTTTACTCTGGCGTCGAGTAATGACGCTCATTAAATATGCCCTTTTATCCGAGCTGCACCAATCACATCGGGTTATCTGATATAGGCGGGCCAGAGGCGAGCTAAACAGATGACGACAGCGATGTGACGTCAAAGTCATTAGTAAACATTGTAAGATGGCTATGGATGAACACCAGTTGTTTGAAGTTGTTGGCCGCTACAATGAACGAAGTAGACTTGGCTTTTTATCTAAAAGAGGAACAGAAGACGGCGCTCGAATCCTTCCTTTGCACAAAGGGCGTTTTTGCTGTTTTGCCGACCGGATACGGCAAGAGTCTAATCTACCAGTTAGCTCCGCTGGTAGCTAAGCGTGTGGGGCTTATTGTTGTGATTGGTCGTAGTGTTATCCACGTGCAGTGAGATTT
The DNA here is from genome assembly GCA_022828995.1 of Vimba vimba. Lineage (NCBI taxonomy): Eukaryota > Metazoa > Chordata > Actinopteri > Cypriniformes > Leuciscidae > Vimba > Vimba vimba. Next base: position 21,123,650 of record CM040821.1, on the reverse strand, counting down.
TCAAATGCATGCTTGTTGCCGCCCCTCAAGCTGGGCGATTTTCATTAGTCGATGCCAGACCCTTAATCTTTCAGATTTGGGTCTGGATTTCCAGGCTAGTTGTTCCTCGGAACCGAGAGTTGTCATCTGTGATCAAAGTTTTGCGACATTGTGTTAAGAAGAGGGGGGTTAACCCGGATAATCTTCGTTTTTTGCAGTATTTGCCGTCGTTACAGAAACAAAGTGAGTTGGCCTGTACTATTGCGAAGATGGCCCTTTTCAATACAAGATCTATTAGTAACAAATCATTTTTAATTAATGATCTTATCTCTTCACGAGATTTGGACTTTTTTTTTAAATGGCTCAGCGATTGTAACCGGGACTCCCTCGCTGTGAAGCATCACCTAGAGCAGGCGTTCTCAACCCTGGTCCTCGAGGGCCACTTTCCTGCAGAGTTTAGCTCCAACCTTGATCAAACTCACCTGTCTGTAGCTCTCTCGTAATCCTGAAGAGCTTAATTAGCTGGTTCAGGTGTGTTTGATTAGGGTTGGAGCTAAACTCTGCAGGAAAGTGGCCCTCGAGGACCAGGGTTGAGAACGCCTGACCTAGAGACTATAATTCTCTGAACTCTCCAAGGACTGGGGGGCGGGGGGATTGCGACAATTTTTAAGAATTGTTTTAAATGCAGGCTGTTAACAGGTGGATAAGTTTGTTAGTTTTCAGGTGCAAGTTTTTAAAGTGGTCTTGATTAGGCCAGTTATTTGTGCACTAATATACAGACCTCCTAATTATAACAAGGACTTTATTGGGGAATTCTCTGAGTTTTTATCTTCTATGATTACTCGTTGTGATAGCCTTGTTATATAGGGTGATTTTAATATTCATATTTGCTGCCCTGAGAAGCCCTTTGTACAAGATTTTTTGTTAATGTTGGATTCTTTCAACCTCACGCAGTCTGTCGATGGTGCTACGCATAAGCAGGGGCATACTGTTGATTTGGTTTTGTCCTGGGGTGTACCGGTGGATGAGCTGACTATTGAGAACATGGGGCTCTCAGATCACTTTATTATTATGTTTAATGTCACATTTGCTTGGCTCCCTTTGGGGCCCGTGCCAGTCGAGCTCGGTTCTGCCTCTTAAGTTTTCTGACCAGTACAATGCCCTTATGCCAGTTTTTGAGTACAATCCATCTATTCAGGGTTTAGAGGAGCTGGTATCTGATTTCAATATGGGCTGTTAATCATATTTTGGATTGTATTGCCCCCTGGAAACAGGTAAAATCAAAAACTGTATCTCAGCCCGGCTCATTGATTGAGAGTCGACTGTTTAGACAAAAATAGAGGCAGGCAGTGAGGAAATGGAAGAAAGATAGACTACAGGTCTCATTTAAGATAATTTATGAGATACATGCAATCTGTATGGTGTCTATCAACAGTTTGTCAAAGCTGCTGAGGCGTGGCATTTCTCCGATTGATCTAATCTCTAAGAATCAGTACAGTCCTAAAATATTATTTAGTGTGATTAATACAGTTTTAAATCCTGCATGCCCTATTGTTTTCGATAATTCAGAGAGAGCTTGTGAATTCTTTTTTTTGCAGTTTTTTTATGGATAAAATCTCCGTTATTAGAGCCAGCATCTCTAGTTCTGTCTGGGTTCAAAGCAATTTTCAAGCTCTTCCTGATTCTCTTACCGCTAAAATGCTGGAGAAGGTAGTTCTTAACCAACTTTCAACTTTTTTAAATAAAAACAATACTTTTGATACATTCCAGTCGGGTTTTAGACCTCAGCATAGTACAGAAACTGCCCTTCTCAAGGTGACCAATGACTTGCTTTTGTCGGTAGATTCTGGGAACTGTGCTGCCTTAGTGCTGCTGGATCTGAGTGCAGCCTTCGATACAGTGGATCATGGGATTCTCCTTGAGTCAGTGGGTGGGCATTAAGGGGATTGTATTAAAGGTGTTTTTTTTAGCTATTTACAGGGGAGATCGTGCCTTTGCGGTAGCAACACCGCGTCTTTGGAATAGTCTCCCTTTACACATTAAATCCTGTGATTTCATTTAGTGTTTTAAATCTAGGTTGAAGACCAATCTCTTCTCTGCTGCTTTTAACTGTTCTTAGCTACATGTGGTTTATTTAGTGCTTTGTTTTGTTTGTCTATATGTTTTATAAGTTTGGGTCTGTAAAGCACTTTGGTCAACTCGTGTTTGTTAAACGTGCTTTAGTAATAAAATGATTGATTGATTGATTGATTGATGACAAACTGTCTATGTGTTTTCTTTGTGTCTTTTCTGAGCTGGCAGACAAGCCAGGAACCTAACTAAATGCAAAAAAAGCTGAAAAAGTGAAAATTTCATCCGATGTCCCCTTTAAACCATGACACTTAGTTATCGGACAGTGTGCATCAGCATATTTTTGGCATGTGCTGAACATGTCCCTTCACACTCGGGGGCACTGGCCTAAAAAAGGTTGAGGACCATTGCGCTAGAGTTATGCTAGTGAAGAAGTCTCAAACCCCAGTCAATTATTCAGTTTTTCTTACTTGCGCCATTGAACAATGGGATTCACGTGGATTTGGATCTCACTCCATAACCGCTCCAAATTGCAGCGAAGCTGACGGCTCACATGAGGAATTCTCATCTTCTGAATGAGTGACACTTGTCTGCTCAGTTACCTGCCCTACATTAGCAATTTCTTTTTTTTGTTTTTTTTGAGAAGTTATTATCCAACATATTGGGACGCTAATCCACTTTGTCCAATCATTTAGTTTTCCCTGTAGTCATACTAACACAATAAACTTATAAGTAACCTATTGCTCTTATTTTGTTCTGCTGCCCCCTATCAATGCGGAGATGTACGTTTAAATACATATTAAACAAATTTTAAATCTGAAACTCCATGACTACAATAAATTGATGGTGTAATTGGATATGTGTATAATAATAGCGCGCATTTATCTAGATTAATGTTAAAGTGAGAGGTCATGTAAAGTGGTTAAAGTTAGGCTACTACACTTTGGATTTCCTACCCGATATAATTACTACATAGACAGCCGTGTGAACGATTTATCCATCACGGACTGCATGACTTTGCCACTTCCTGTGGAGCTTTTTTGTTCTGTGACCAATCGACTAATTCAAATTTTGCCGACCAAGCCTTTTCTCATCGACTAACGCTTGGTCAACCATTAGGGGGCAGCCCTAGTCATTTTACTGTTTCCAGGATTGTCATCATGTTCTTTAATGTTACGGTTTCATTACAGATCATAGACCCTCATATGCCACGTGTGGGGTGCCAGCACAATGGAGTCTCTATCCCAATGCCCCCACTGGACGTGCTACGGATCGGAGAACAGTTGCAGTACAAGTCCGAAGAGAAACTTTACCTTGTTCTTTTCTTTGACAACAAACGTAGCTGGTGAGATTTTTAGAGGTTATTTATTAGTGTTTGCGAAGTCAAGCATCACTATTACTAATCCTTATATTTAGGGGTTTGAGCAAACTTCTAACAATAAGTATTGCACATCTGCAGTTAACTTGTTCTTGTTTTACAGACAACAATGTCAAATTGTGTGGTTGTTCTTCGTAATTAGAAAAGTTTTACTCAAAGAAATGAATAGCACTTATGATAAATATTACTCAATTAAATTTCAGAATTCACAATTCCAATTTTGATACCACAGCAATAACTACTAGCCTAATTAATATAAAGTTCAAACATTATTAAAGGCAATTCAACAAGGAAACAATTAAATGAGGACAAATAACATAAGAACAAAGTTACTTTAATTTAAACAAACATTACATTTTATTTCCGTCCTAACCCATTACATATTACTTATTAGGCTGACAGCAGATGAAGGAAGCTCATTTGGATTCATTAAATGTGGTCAAAATCTTTGCCAGACTACCTCTAAATGTGGTTTCAGTTACTCAATCATTATCAGATAACAGTGTGTCACAGTTTGTATATCTGGCTTTTACTGGGGTAGAGTGATCCAATCACTGAAAACACAAGCATCACATGAATATACACCAAATGTGCAACAACTTGTGTCTGGGGAAGTTTTATAAAATAGGACTGTGTGTGCTGTTTCCCTTTTCCAGGCAGTGGCTTTCTAAATGCAAGATGGTTCCTCTCGGTATTGACAAAACCATCGACAAGATTAAGATGATGGAGGGACGCACCTCAGCCGTCCGCAAAGCTGTTCAGACCGCCTTCAACCGCGCCATGAACCATCTGACTCATGTCCAAGATGAACCTGTTAGTGACCTCAGTGACATTGACTAAGACAATGCAAATGCAAATGCAGGCACTTTTCAAAGCCTTAGTAACTGTCATTCCTGACTGGCACCTGCTGTGTGACTTCTGTGGTTTCTGCTACTCTATATCTTCCACTCCAGTCTGCTACTCTATATCTTCCAATCCAGTCTCATTTCCACTGAAGTCAATTCTGTAAATAATGTAAATTACTTAACACTAACTTAAATCTGAAGATTTACAATAATGGGTACTGTACATACATTTTTATAGTATTTATACATTTTAGTGAATTATACCGTGCATAATTACTCATGGATGCTGGAACAAATGAACAAAATGAATAAATTGTATGAAAAAGTAGAGAAAAATTGTGTGATCAGGGCTGAAACAATGTGAGAGTGCTTGCTTTTTTATGTTTAAATTATTGAAGTTTTTACACAGGCTTTTATTTGGCATTAATGTTTTTATAAACTAAGAATGTTTTTACAACAGTTTTAACATATTTTGATGTATTTATATAACTATATATAACTGTATTTGTCTGTTTTTCACATTAGAGGGTCTTGTTGTTTTGAAACCACAAGTGCGTTATTCTAAAATTCTAATGAAACCAAAAGAAATGCTGCCCTGACTTCTTTTGTTTGTGTTGAGTGAATGGTTTTGCTTCAACTGTGTTTTTATTTTTTAAGTTTTGTATTTTTTGTGCGTGGGAACTCCATATTTGCTGTAGGATTGTTGTACTTGTGCTAATTTATTGGGGGTGGGGGGCATAGAATTGAGTGAATTCTATTCGCTAGTGAGATTTTTTTTTTTTTTTTTACTGAACTTTAGGAATTATTCTTGTTTTTTTATGATTCTTACTTTTATAAAGGAGTCCTAGTAGACTGTTTACAGTGACTTTATTTATGTTTATTCTGGGTTGCAGTGGGTAGATTTTGGAATACTTTTTTTCTATACCACATCATTTATTTGGTAATAGAACTGTTAATGATATTGTCCTTTTTTATTTTTTTTAATAAATTCATAAATAAGCCATTTAAGTCTTGTTCATTTGAACAATTGCTTTATACCATAGCACTTATTATTTGCATGGCACTTTAAGATATTTCTGAAAATACCATGTGCTATAATATAGTTCATAGATAATTGGAAAAGTTTTGAGGCAGACCTGACATGTTGAAAATAGATGGTATTCATCCCTCCTGGGGTAGTAATATGACATATAGTCTTAGAGTTGAACCTTGACTAACTGAGGCCAAGGTTAGGAAGCAGACAGACTGGCTAATCAGATGAACATATGATAAAGCTTGGGTTGCTGAATATATGATCCCTTTCTTCAAAAGCACTTATTGTAAATTATATGATTACAGATCATAACCTAGATGTGCTGTGTTTGACAGAAACCTGGCTAAAACCAGACGATTACATTACTTTAAATCCAACCCCCAAGTGGAATTCCACCCCGAGTTTTTCCTACTATGGAAGTCAATGGGGACCAGCAACTGTTTGGTTAGCCACATTCTTCAAAATATCTTATTTTGTGTTCAGCACAAGATAGAAATTAATTAAGGTTTGGAAAAACTTTAGAGTGAGTAAATAATGACAGAATTTTCATTTTTGGGTGAACTATTCCTTTAAGGACAAGTGGCAGCATGTTTGCTAATAGGCTACTGTCACTTTAAGACCATAACCACATCTAATAACCAGGGGGGCAGGGTTTCATATTATTTTCAAGTTTCCCCGGGCGCCGCCATTGGCTAGCGGACCATCACCTGCTGTTAACATCCCATTGACTCCCATTCATTTTGGCGTCACTTTGACAGCGAATAACTTTACATCTGAAAGACTTAAAGACTCCATTTGTCAATTATTTATTTCTAAAGAAACACGAAAATGTATAAAAGGCTCCATTACCTTGTATCTTACGTTATGGCCCCGTAGATGCAGTTTTTGTAAAAATAGGCTAACGATTGCGTCATAACCACGCGACTCTCTGTCGCACAGTAGAGAGATTACCGTATGGACAGGAGGAGAAGCTTGCGGGCAATCGGGTGGACGTGGAGGCAAAATGACAAAGTAATTAATCAGAATACTTAGCAAAAGTTTCTCCTGCTCCTAGCTCATGGACACCTTCTACTCACACCCTCCATCTCTGCAAGTTTTGGAAGGGAATGATTCAGATTTTGCTTGGCACAGCTACTAGAAGACAGACGGGTTGCTCACGTCACATCTACGTCGTCAAGCTCAGTTTGAGTCTGCGCAGTACGCTCGACCATCAGGAAGTTAGTGCTTCTAATTGACTTCACTTGTCTCCGTTGAATCCAATGGGGTCGCTGTGTCCAGTTTATATACTGTCTATGCTAATAACACGCGCTCGATTTTCTCAAATGTTTGCTTTCAATTTAGACAATAACCAACCATGTATTTGACAGTATTAGCGCAATAAGACTCCAAATGAAACTTTAAAAATTTAATTAAACTAAACTAACAGGCTTTTAGTGCATGTGCGCTGTGAGTGCATGCGCTCAAGAAAGCGCATGTTAGAACAGCTCATCAGCAGGCAAATTAAATGTGTAACCCGCAAGGCTTTAAAGCACAATAATGAACTTTTGTGAATTGCAGTGTCCCGTGAGTGTAACTCAACTGCTGCGTTAACATGTGATGTGTGAATGTACTAATGGCTAGATCTTCTTATTTTTTGACCCTCTTGGAAGGTAATATAAATAAGCATTAGAATCAATAGATAAAGCTATGAAAATGACTACATGTGAGCTTAAATGTTCAATACGCTCTATATCAACTATATAAACTAACATCACAACTTTTACTTGCACAGATTTAGCAAGATGTTTAGTTTCATAGACATATCTTTTTTTTTTTTGCTGTGTAAATTTGTTTATATTCTTATTTATTTTTAAATAAATCTCGTAATATTCTGCAGATGAGATAAGTGCTGCTTCTCTCAGAAGTGAATCGTAGTTTCACTGTCCCACAGCATGTGATTGGCTGTTCACCACTGATGTCAAGCCTAAACTCCTAAACTCAGGATCAAAGCCTGAGTTGACAGAGTAAATTAATGATTAGCATCATAGTACCAACAAAGTCTGATTGGATTGGTTTGGTTTTGTCAACTCAAAACTAATACAGTAACCCTGACTACCAACATGGTACGGGCCCCTGGTAGCACCAATGTTTTTTTTTTTGTTTTTTTTTTTTACTTTTTTTTTTTTTGTAAATGCATTTTCAGGTCTTGCTTCAGAAAACAAATTTGAAAAGTGAGTTGATCAGCATTTTTTTTTTACCCTTACAAAAAAAAAAAAAAAAAAAAAAAAAAGATTGTTGGTATGATGGTACTATGATAGTAATATTATGGTGCTTATGCTCCATTACATTTCATTGCTACGCAAAGATACTAAAACGTTCTGAGGTAGTATCATGTATTTTATGGACATGTATCGTAGTAGTACCATTGTATTCATGTAAGTATCTTCTAAAAACGATCAAACATGAATTTCAATACTATATAGAAGCCTATATTTAATTTTTGTAATGTATTTTTTTTTGTGTGTAAATATGTACTGCAACAAAGTACCATTATGTTACTATCTGGTACAATGGCACTTCTACTTTTGAAGTACTTACAGTATAACCCAACAGATTATTTGATGTCTAATGTCAACACATTGTCATGTCTCGCCAATGTTCCAAAGTCTATTCTGTCACTAGAGGACACTGTAACTCTATGAAAGAAAAATAGAAAAAGAGAGCAAGTCTACATTTTCACAGAGACAAACAATGTCATCATGACACTCCTTCACATGGAGTGAAATTAGGCAGCTCCTGAATAATGAGATTTTCTGAGGATATTTGTGCATCACTTATCTTTATATTTACCTGATTCCATTTTCTGATTTTTAAAACGTACAGAGGATTTCAGAGGTTTCCCTAAAACACCAGATAAACACTGCTCAGAGGAAACTATGGTGAATTCAAACTCCTTTATTGATGTTGTGTTGGAATTGACATTGCTGAAAGTGTTTAGAAAGCTGTTGATTGTGCTGATAGACTGACGGTGGTGCATTGTATCTTCAATGCAAATAAGTTGCTGTCTCTGTTTGGTGTCTAATTGCTTCGGGAGGTAAACAACATGCTCGAGTGGTTGGAGAGAGAGGTGAAGCGTGAATATCAATCTCTCACATCAGTGTCATCAAATGACTTTTACAGAGTTGAAGTACCCTAATTAGCTGCTGACCCCCAGTGGCCCTCCTCTGATGGCACAGGTCTCTGAGATGTACTAATGGATATCAGCATGTGCGCTTAGGTCTGAATAATGCATTATTCTGCATATGCAGGGTTGTTGCTTACTTCAGCATGGAGATTATGTTTTATGTAGGTCACATACTATAACAGTGACTAGTTTCACTGACCATCAGGAATGTATGACCTTATAAAGTGTACACTGTGATCTGGCAAATGTGTGAAAGTTAATGTAGTTGGCATAGTATTTTTAAGTCATATGGTGCAACCAACATGCAAAAACATGCATAAAAAAAACAAATAGCAAATGATGGGGAGGACCACTGTCAACTCAAGTCACCTTTATTTTTTATAGCGCTTTATACAATACAGATTGTTTCAAAACAGCTTTACAGTGATCAACAGAAGGATAATCATTCAATTATGCAGAGTTCAATTCTGGTGTAAAGCAGCTCTAAAATAGAAAATATTGTCATTGTTCAGCTGAAGTCAGTTCAGTGTTGATTCAGTTCCATTGTAAAGATCGTCAATTCAGCTCAGTTCAGTTCCCTTTCTTAAAGTGTTAATGCAGTCAGATCAATAATATTGTTGAATATTAAATGTTCCCAACTAAGAAACCAATCAAAATATTTCATCCAATTAATCAGGATAAGGATGAGACAAACAGCCCAATATTCTTCTTGAATTAATGAATTAATGAATGAATGAATGAAGGACATTGTCGACCCACAGCTCCGAGATTAACAAGCATGTTTCCAGTAGAATAGATCATGCACAGACCATATCTCAGTCAAACAGTCGCTGGAGTGGAATTCCTCCTTGTATATCAACTTTGTCGACTATGAGAAGACGTTTGACAGCTTGGATCTAGAGGCCCTTTGGAAGCTCCTTCAACACTACGGCATCCTAGTAATGTTGGTTAACCTGATTAGAAAATCTTATGATGTAGAGTCTTGTAGAGTCATCCATGGAGGGTAGCTCACCAACAGGTTCCAGGGTGAAAACAGGAGTTAGACAAGGATGCCTGTTCTCATCCTTGCTGATTCTTTTAGCCATTGACTGGATTATGAAGGAATCCACTAGAGAGCCAAGTGGATCCAGCTCGAGGACCTGGACTTTGTTGACCACCTTGTAATTCTATCTATAAAGAGCAGATGCAAGAGAAGACTGATGAAGTGACTTATATTGGACTAGCCTCAATGTTAACAGAGATAAGACCAAGATCCTCAAGATAAAACCCACAAGCAAGGATCCAGTCATGCTGAATAGAAGTCCCCTGGAAGAAGTCCAGTCCTTCACCTACCTGAGCAGCATCATTGACCAACAGGGCAGAACAGATGCAGATGTCAAGGCAAGGATTGGCAAAGCAAGAGCGGCCTTCATACAGCTCAAGAACATCTGGAGCTCCAGAGACATGTCCTTGAAAACAAAGATCTGCCTCTTCAACTCTAACATGAAGTCAGTGTTGCTGTATGGAGCTGAAACCTGGAGGATTACCCAAGATAACCATCAGGAAGGTCCAAACCTTCATCAACAGCTGTCTCAGAAGGATTCTCTAGATCTGCTGGCCTGACACCATCAGCAATTTCAACCTTTTGGAAAGGACACACCAACTCCCTGCTGAAGAAGCAATCAGAAAGAGAACATGGGGCTGGATAGGGCACACTCTTCGTAAACCACCAACCAACATGAACAGGTAGGCATTGAAGTGGAACCCCCAAAGAAAGTGGAGAAGAGGCCGACCAAGGAGGGCTACACCTGGAGCAAGTTGGAAAGAATGGCCAAGGACAGAGGACTCTGGAGGTCTGCGGTTGGGGGCCCAGACCCTGGCAAGGGTGATGGCATAAGGGTGATCCAAGTGACATTTTACGATATAACAATAACATTGGATGTTGTCAAGTCAAGTCAATTCACCTTCATTTATATAGTGCTTTTAACATTATGGATTGTTTCAAAGCAGCTTTGAAGTGATAATAGGAAATTACCATAAAAGATTGTTTAGGCTTTACAACAGCTCTAGGATAAAGTTATTGTCCAGCTAAAGTTAGTTTTGATTGATTGATTCACTTCCATTGCGAAGATCATTAGTTATTAACTTAGGGGCCGCTAACACAACACCGTTCTAACAGGAAAACCCTTAACGCGCTCCAGCCGCCCATCCGCACAAAACAGTGCCTGGTGTCTCGAGAACACACTCCCTGAAATAGGTTAGAAGGTGCAAACGATTATCCGTTATCTCTACGCAAACCTCAAAAATGCAAACCCACGAAAACGCAGACGTACATGTTCAGTCCAAAGGTATGCGTGTTTGAATATATATGTGCGCAGGCGTGTAGTCCTTCTTTACAAATCAACCCTCAATAAACTATTATTTTGACATTTTTTGTCGCGTCTGTGTAGCCACGCGAACCGGAATTATCCCGACAATATTTTATCTGTACTGAGGTAAAGGGAAGGGAAGGAGGCCTTCACAGGGGAGGGACTGGTTGACACTTCAGGACTGCGTTGTCATCGTGTCCAGGTGCAGGTCCTTCATCAGATCTGGATACGGCCTGGATCCGGCGGACAGTGGTAAACCTCCCATAAACAGAGAGACTAATATTAGCGTAGACACCATCCTTCTTATGATGTAACAAGTACATCAGGATTTATGGGGAGTGTATCCGGTTCCGGCTGACCTAATCTATGCAGCCTAACATTGAATTATAGAAGTCTATAATGTGTTATGTGTATGCTTAGCCAAAGAGATGTGTTTTTAGTATAGATTTGAACTGACAGAGTGTGTCTGCTTCCCGGACAATGTTAGGAAGATTGTTCCAAAGTTTTGGTGCTAAATAGGAAAATCTACCGGCAGCAGTCGATTTTGATATTCTAGGTATAATCAACTGGCCGGAATTTTGAGATCGCAATAGACGTGAAGGACTGTAATGCGTTGAGAGCTCACTCAAGTACTGGGGAGCTAAACCATTTAGTGCTTTGTAAGTAATCAGCAACATTTTAAAATTTATACGATGTTTAATAGGGAGCCAATGCAGTGTTCACAGAACAGGGCTAATATGGTCATACTATGGTCATACTTTAGCCTGACGTCATCATACTCATTCTAGTCAGAATGTGAGTCTGTTCCAGAGTTTGGTCGCTAAATAGGAAAATGATCTACTGCCCGCAGATGATATTGATATTCTAGCTATAATCCACCCAGTAGAGTATTACAATAATCTAGCCTCGGGTTCATGAACACATGAACTAACTTTTCTGCATTTGTCATTGATAGTATATGTCTTATTTTATATATATTTTTTAGATGGAAAAATGTGGTTTAACAAATGCTAGAAATTTGGCTTTCAAGTTAAAGATTGCCATCAAATAGCACACCCAGGTTTCTAACTGACGATTTAAAGCAAATTAAAAACACCACATAGACAAATGAACAACATTAAAAACTTGATATTTACCACAGGAGGACTTTAACTGATTTGAATTATAGATTTTAACACCCCAGTACGAAACAGCATTGGGCTGAACTCTGGTGTGAGAATGATAAACCATAAGTGAAAAAAAAGCATTTTTAGTCAAGTCAAATTAAATCAAGTCACCTTTATTTATATAGCAGTGAAAATAGGAAAATAATGCAACAAAGATCGTTTTGGCTTTACAGCAGCTCTAGAAGAAAATAGTGTCATTGTCCAGCTTAAGGATGTTCAGTGTTGATTCATTTCAGTCGTAAAAATCATTAGTTATAAATTTAGTTAATTTATCTATACAGCAGCCCTGGAGAAAACAGTGATGTCATCGTCCAGCTCAGTTTATTCTTAGACAATGGTGTCAATGCAGTCATATCAATAATATTGTTGAATATTAAGTGTCCCCAACTAAGCTAGCCAGAGGCGACAGTGGCAAGGAACCCAAACTCCATCAGGTGGCAGAATGGAGAAAAAAAACCTTGGGGGTAACCAGGCTCAGTCAGGGGGCCAGTTCTCCTCTGGCCAATGAACAAACAGTGTATGATTATGATTCAGGCAGCATTACAGGTCAGAAGTCAGATTGGGATCGGAACATTCAATATATTTAATCCAGTTTCATCTGGTTGAAGATCGGATTCATCATGCCGGTATGGAGACGGGTCTTGTTGAGGACCTGTGATACTGGCTGTCGTGCCGATGAGGCCTTCACAGGGGAGAGTCTAGGTGACACAATCTCTGCACTTCTGGTCTGCGTTGCGGTCGTGTCTAGGTGCAGGTCCTCCATCTGATCTGGATACGGCCCAGATCCGACTACGGTAACCTTTAAAATGAATATGATTAGCCTTTTGCTTGTTTAAGTTATCAAACAGCTAATAATGTGTTGCTAATGCTACACAAGCCATGTTCCTATTTGCCATCTCAGAGTCAGACAGCTCAGTGCGGTCTGTCCATAAAAAGAGAAATATAAGAAGTAAATGAAAAAGACTTAGGTGTGAGGGTTAAGTCTTCTTGATGCTTTTTCCTGTTCCAAAGTTAATGAGGAAATGCATTCTAGTGTCAGGATATGACATGACAGAGCTAAAAATAAAATAAAAATGGCATCTGAAAGTTGTGATTAGTGGTCAGTTCCCTTTCAAGGGAACTCGAGCTGCGTCGAAACGCTGTGGGAACGCCTCTGCATGATTGCGTCATGAAGCCCGTATGAAACCAGTCCAATGGCGTGACGGAACGTCATGTGACGTCATCGACCAGGAAACTATAAAGCACACCTTAACCAAACAGCTTGTCTTCAGCAATCGCTCTATGTGAAATTGTGTCCCTGGTGTTTTTTGTCTGTCTTAGAATTTGCTAGGCAGGAGTTTTCACCCATAAATATATATATAAACATTCCCCCTCCGTGGGGAAGACGGTTTTCACCTCATTATACGGTGCCCGTCTCCCCTCGATGCCCCCAGGGGGCCAGTCTGCCAACCCTGCCTTCATGCTTGCTGAGGTAGCACGTAAGGTAACCCTTGGTTCCTGTCCCAAGGGCCCATGCTGGGAGCTCCTTGTCTTCACACCACGCTAACGATGGATGCTTTCCTCATGGGTTGGGGGGTGATCATGAGTGATCGCCCAGCCCAAGGTCTGTGGCAGGACTCCAGAGCTCCATCCACAAGGAAACTGTATGCCTTGAAGTGGAGACTTTTCACTTCCTGGTGTGGAGAGCACCAGTTGGACCTGGTTAACTGGCCAGTGGGTGTAGTGCTGGAGTTCCTGCTGGAGTTCCTGCAGGAGCACTTCTCCACAGGGTTATCCCCCTTCACACTGAAGGTGTACGTGGCAGCAGTAGCTGCTTACCATGTCCCTTGGAGTGGAGTATCTTTGGGGAGACACCCACTAATAACTTTTTTCCTTTGTGGCACTTTGAGGCTGAGGCCAGCTGTCCACATGAGGGTGCCAACATTGGACTTGGCTGTTGTACTAGAAGGCCTCTCCCTAGCTCCATAAGAGCCCATTGAGGAAGTTTCTGAGAATATTTCTCTTAAGACTGTCTTTCTCCTCGCTATTTCGTCTCTCAAGAGAATTGGAGACATTCAAACACTTTCGGTATCTCCCTCATGCATGGAATTTGCTCCTGGTATGGTAAAGGGTTTTTCTTCACCCTAAGACCAGGTTACGTTCCTAAGGTTCCTACTAATACTGTAAGACCTAGAGTACTGCAGGCCTTCTGTCCTCCTCCGGACGTCAGACCTAGAGAAACTTTATCTGCTCTGCCCAGTTAGGGAGAAACTGTGGAGAAAGTCTGAACACTGTTTGTTTGCTTTGGGGTACCCACAAAGGGGTGCCCGGCATCTAAGCAGAGGATGAGCAAGTGGGTGGTCAAGGCCATCTCACTTGCTTATGAGTCGGCCAGTCAGTCTTCACCTTTGGCTATACGGGCCCACTCCTCTAGGAGTATGGCTGCACCAATCCAGGGGCGCAGGTGCTTTCGCCTAGATGTGCGCATTGATTTCACACAGACGGACACTTGCTCTTATGGAGGTGTGGGTATTAGCGTTCCCACAGAGTTTCGACGCAGCTTGAGTTCCCTTGAAAGGTGCGTCATCCTGCCATACTCCCAGCATGCCCGTGATCGACTTGCTTCAGCCTATCAGAAGCTGACACTGTTTGGTTAAGATGTGCTTTATAGTTTCCTGGTCGATGGCGTCACATGACGTTCTGTCAAGCCATTGGACTGGTTTAATACGTGCTTCATGACGCAATCACGCAGAGGCGTTCCCACAGCGTTTCGACGCAGCGTCTCGTTCCCTCTTCAGGGAACTAGGGTTACATACGTAACCGAGACGTTTTGTGTGAATGTACATTTTTGACCAACTTATTTTAATTAATTTTTTCTTACTTTTGATGTAATTTCTAGCAAGAAACTAATATTGTAATAATTAAATATTTGCTTAGTTATTAACCAAAAAACTCTTGCCATAGAAAGATATGGTAAAAATCAAGAGTAGTATGGTAGTACGTGGTTCCGATTTCATCAATAGAGTTGTGCTGGAGTATATAATGTTTACTTGCTTAACTTTTGAGGCCTATATTCCGTGCCTTCAGGGTTAAAATCTTTTACACAGGTATAACAGAATATAGAAACACACACATACACCAGTGTAAGTGGTACGTTTTTACACTTATTCTGTATGTTTTTTGACTGGGTAATGAGCCAGTGGAGGTATTCCTTTCCTCCTTTCATGTGACTCACATTTCACCTGTAAGTTACCACATTCACATTCATGTCACACTTTCAATTCCCCTGAAAACTTTTTGCATCCTTGTTGAATAGCAATAGGGGCTATTAAATAGGGGCAGTTGGATCAAGTTTGGTTCTGAACTCTTCAGGTATGTAGATCTCCAGGAACAGGATAGTTAGAGATTGTTAGAGAGTTGGAAACTCTGGAAGGAAACTCAGCAGGAAACGACTGAGGTGCCCTTGATCAAGGCACCTAACCCCCAATTGCTCCCCAGGCACTGTAGTGAATGGCTGCCCACTGCTCCAGGTGTGTGTGTGTGCACTGAGTTAGATAGGTTAAATGTAGAGGACAAATTTAGAGTATGGGTTACCATACTTGGCCTTCACGTCACTTCAATACTTTATAAACTTTCCTTTTCACATTTTTGTAATAATTGTTTTGTAGTGTTAATAAATGTGTATGTCAATGCTTTTTTTTTAAGGGGGCAGTGCCTCAGTTGCCCTGCAGCCTGCTCCACACTCTCATTCTGCATTTCTCTGCTAAACTGGATAACTACTGCACTAGATATTCTTAAAAAACAACAAAAAAATAACAATCAATTTCTGCTACACATCTGAGAATAGAACAGACCCACTGACATGAGAACAACACACACTTGTCTCATTCCCATTATTTGAAATTTCTCCAGTGTAAAGTTAATTTAATGAGAATTATCACTGGCTAATGGGAATTAGAATTAGTCAGATGAAGAAGATTATCTTGGCATTATTAGCACTATCTGTCAACCTCAATTAAAATGATGGTAATTAGGAGAAAGCTCAGTATTGCTACTTGCAGACAATTATTTGCTGGACAGAGGAAAGCCAAGTTGCACTTTTCTTCTAGTAAAGATTCTTCTATAGGCACACTTCCTCTTCTTCTGTGTGATTGCTGAGATTTCACTAGATTATTGGCCCAGATGGCCTTGTTCTTCTGGTAAGGTAGTATCAAATATCTTGTGTGATATTATATATTGCTACTGAAAAAAATATCAAAAAGTATCAAGTTGAGTTGATCTCTCTCTCTCTCTCTCTCTCTCTCTCTCTCTCTCTCTCTCTCTCTCTCTCTCTCTCTCTCTCTCTCTCTCTCTCTCTCTCTCTCTCTCTCTCTCTCTCTCTCTCTCTCTCTCTCTCTCTCTCTCTCTCTCTCTCTCTCTCTCTCTCTCTCTCTCTCTCTCTCTCTCTCTCTCTCCTATATATGTATACCAAGATTTGTATTGTTCTAGAAAATCAGTTCTAGAAAATTCCAGAAAGTTCTCAACAGTCCTAGAAAGTTAAAGATTTTTTTTAACATTATAGGCTGGTTGTTTACGCACACTGTGGACACACATCAGTGTTCAAACACCATGTAAAAGTGAATTTTGCATAATAGGTTCCCTTTAATACATCTAAGAGAAATGCAATGGGACCTGCATTTATGGAACTAATTTGGCTTACGTCAAGTGTGATTCTGTTAATTTAGCGTGGGTTTGTCGAGAATGCGGTTGTCCTGAAAATGTGCTGGTGTCCATACGGTTATAGAATAGGGTTGTCACACTCTGCGCTGCCATACTATCCATTAGCATCTGCTCTAGAGTTTTGTTTTGTGACGGATTGCCTCCGTCTGCTTCTAGGCGGCCGAGACTGCTGTGCAAAGCTCTCGACCGCTTCGCTGAATAACCCAACCTGGGACAGAGGGGCATCCAGGAACCGATATTTATCGGTGTCCCTCATATCGGCCAGGTTGAGCCAAAGGTGGCGCTCCTGGACCACCAAGGTGGACATCGTCTGACCGATAGAACGTGCGGTTTCCTTTGTCACCCAGAGGGCAAGGTCAGTTGCCACACGGAGCTCCTGGAGGAGCTCTAGGTCAGAATCGCCCTTGTGCATGTCCATGAGTGCCTGGGCCTTGTGGACCTGCAGGAGCGCCATGGTATGTAGGGCGGAAGCAGCCTGTCCACAGGCCTTGTAAAGCCTTCGCTGTGAGACCGGACGAAAATTTACAGGCCTTGGACGGGAGGCGTGGATTCCCCCACCTGGAGGAAGCGGACGCTGGACACAATTGCATCGCAACGGCACGCTCCACCGGCGGGAGATCCACATGCCCCTTGGCCGCTCCGCCGTCGAGGGTGGTGAGGAGGGAGGAGCCAGCAGGCAGCAGTCTGGCACTATACGGTGCCGACCATGACCTGGTGAGCTCCTCGTGCACCTTCGGGAAATAAGGCACCGGGGCAGCGCGCTGAGAACCAGCACGGCCCGCCCCGAGAAACCAATCATCTAGCCGAGAAGGTTCGGGACGTGGTGGAGGGTTCCACTCAAGCCTGACCTTCTCAGCTGCCCGGGAAAGCATAGCTGCCCACTCTGGATCGGACTCGGGCAATGCTACACTCCCCGAAGGGGGTAACACAGCCACATCTTCATCTCCAGTGGAGCGAAACTCCCCCTCTGATGCTGCGATTGACATCTGGTCGTCAGGAGGAGCACCAAAAGACACGATTGGTCACTCAAGAGAAGGACCAGCAGGTTCTTTCGGAAGCTCCAGTGGCAGCCCAAGGCCCAATTGTGAGGCGTGAGGGGCCCACGGAGATTGTCTCGGCGGGGAAGCCCTCACAGTGATCCTTAGATCACCCTGGCTAAGCGCCGAAGTAGGCCTATTCTGTGGGGCAGAATAGACGCTAGATCGGGTCATAGGCGAGGGGACTGCACCTCCCTTGAGGTAAGCGAGTCTCGATCTTAACGCGGTCATAATCATATTCCCACAAAACATGAACTATTCACAAAAGCTGCCTCAGCATGCTGAATGCCCAAACATGTGAGGCAACTATTGTGGCCGTCTGCTGGCGCCAGGGAACGACAGCACCCAGAAACGCACAAGCGGAATGACATCCTGAAAAGGATGCAGGGTCACGCTTGTGTTGCTCTTTTGTGAAAGGAAAATAAAAAAAAATACTCTTTTACAAAAGACTCTCACAGTGCTGAGGCACCCAGGTAATGGCCGCAGTGTACAGCAGTGCTGTAAACACTATAGTGAAACGCCCACCGAAACCGACACAGAAATATACTTGCTCTGAAAACAGCAGTTGTGTGAGCATAAGCTCGTGGCCACTCGCGACCACTTGCTGATTGCGCCGTCACACCAACACTGAGAGACTCCAACACAGTAGCAGTCTTGTAGATTTCAGAAGACAAACAGAAGCTCGGCTCCGAAGTGAAAGACAATATGTGCGTGCGCCCGCTTACTGTTTATCCCCCAGCGAGGCGGGGCGTGTGAATTCATGCACGCCAACGGTCATTGGCTCGTTCTGTAGACACTCGAAGATGATAGGGCTCCCTGAAGTGATCCCAATTACATCGTCACGTCGATGTTATGTTGAACGTGAGCGACTGAAAGGGAACTGTTTTTGTACAAGAAGTGAAGGTGGCTGCTGGGTAGTAAAGACCCCATTTTCGTTTAAAATTATTAACTGAGAATGAGGCCCTTTGTCGAACAAATGTTGGATCAGCGGAAAAGGTGAAAAGGAGTAAAAAAAAAAAGTTTTATATTTGAATGACTTCTAGGGAAATTAGCAACTCTGTTGCCTGGCAAGGAAAGCTGAAAGCAAATTACATTGAGTATTGCTTGGATGATATCTCATTATGAACCTAGGCAAACATCTCTACTGTAGGGTTAACTGCAACTATTCCAGTAAAGGAATTTTGTTAAATTTACAATCCCAATACTATTGTGCCAGGCAACTGTGGCATAATGCGCTGAAAGCCCATTTGTCCGCATTCTAAGTTATGTGACGTCATTAATCTGCGCGTGTATTTAGGCTCTTTGCGCGTCTTCTGTGAACGCTCGCCTGTTTGCTTTATGCTGCACGCTGCTGTGACCGCTCCCAGCGTGTTATTTGGGAACCCTCGCCTGTTTGCTGCATGCTGTACGCTGCTGTGACTGCTACTAGCGCGCCTTTTGTGGACCCTCGCCTGTTTGCTGCATGCTGTACGCTGCTGTGACTGCTACTAGCGCGCCTTTTGTGGACCCTCGCCTGTTTGCTTCTCGCTGCACGCGGCTGTGACCGTTTCGGGTGGACAACAATTTCCTGATTCGTTTCATTATAAACGTGGTTCTGGCTTCATTTGGATGGCTGTTGTGCAGGCGTCTGTGGACTTCAGGTGCGGGTATGACAGGTTTTAACTTATTGTTGATGCCTTGTTAAAGTGTAGCAACTGGTTAGAAGGCAACTCTCCTGCATTTCTTTTGTTAGTTCGTGATTTGGTGTGAATGACGACTCTATTAAACTATTGAGGGGATGTCCTTTTGGGTGCCTGGCTTCGCGGCTACGGTAGGTCATCATCTAATTTCTCCTTTTAAAATTTAGGTGTATATATAGATTGTCTTAACTATTTGTGTGAATTTCAGGAGAGCTACAGTTGGTGCAGTGTCATCGCTGTTTTGTCATAGGCCATTTTGAGACTGCTATGATACAATGTTTTGATCCTGCTGTGCTTTGTTACATCTTCATATTTTCTGCTCACACACAGTTCCTTAGTGGATATTTTGCCCATATTAAGATCTCAAATTATTGATTTTTTTCCTTTGTTTTGATATCTTACTTTACAGAAGAAGTAATTTAGGGTTTTCTTGTGTATAATTTTTCATGTCTTAAATTGTTTTTTTGGTAAATATAATATTTGTGAATTGATTTATTTTGTAAATTGTTTATTCATTTAAAATGTTGATTTATGTGTAAAACATAAATGCATTTTTTTTGTTTGTTGATTTTGGTAAAAAGACTGTTGTATTTGTTTATTTTCATTTTCTTTATTTGATTTGACCTATTGAGGTTGAATGTCAAGGCCTGTAGGTGGATGCGTTTTGCCATCCACCTGTTAGCTTGTATAACCTTTCTCTAAAATATTTTCTTTTCTGTGTGGTATGTGTGTGGTGTGGAGAGTGTTCTTTTTCAGGAACTGCGGCCTTTTTGGCTAAGGAAATTGATCGTTTCCCTCCTATTTTTGGTGGTGGTGTCTACAACGTGTGCCGTGACTGATCATTTCACTGGGGCTCTTTGTGCTGTGAGAGTGAGTGTGTAGTGTGTATGAGGGGAACATGCATATCTTTTGCAAGGCCGCAGCTTCCTTTCTGTGAACATTGTATTTGACTGCTTGAGGCTTGTCTTATGGGTTTTTATTATCAATCATAATAAACTTTTTGTAACTTTATATAAATACCTGTGTCTCCATACTTTTGTCTTTAGTGGGGAACCTGTGCGCGGATAATATTCTCTGGGCGAAATTCCCAGGGTGGCGTAGTCTAAACTAGAACATATAACATTTATAGTGTCCTTTGTCCCCGTGGTTGTCACACAACCATCAGAAACTGATTGCCTGTGATGTGCAGATTCATAAAATTATAATTCACACCAACGACCAATTAAGCTTTTCCAATTCACCTATAATGCATGTTTTTGAATTGTGGGGGAAACTGGAACACTGGAAAGCCATGCAGACACCAGGAGAACATGCAAACTTGAACCAGGGACCTTCTTGCTGTGAGGCAACAGTGCTACCCACTGAGCCACCCTAACTTATTTTTATTCAACATATTCATTGGTGAAACGTTAAAGAATAGCGAGCCTTTTTTGCCGTGTTCTTATTCCAAATTGATTTTGCCTGCATGGTTGGCTCAAAGCAGATTTTTACTTTGGGAAATGTGGATTAACTAAGACCTGAACTTGAAATGTGAAAGGATAAACCAGTCAATATGCACTGATTACTGATAATGGCATGCAAGCCACGGGATAATCTTTATAAGCTTGTTTTTATCTTAATAGGGAAAAGAGACTGCAAACAACTCAAAGCAAATGAAATCCTGCTGAAAACATTTTTACTGTATGGATGCCAAATGCGGGGCAGCAGAAGACAGTTGCAAAGTAAATTTTTACGCTTATGTGAGTGGTGCTTTCCCCAGCAAAAGTTGCTGCTACAATGCAGGGGTGTTGTGAGTGGTTGCTTACTGACCTGAGTCAAAAGAGCCCACACCCAAATCTCTATGAAGTTTTGATTCTTGGATATGGCTTGGGTTTATTGACTATTAAGTGAAATCTAGTTTCTTATAGCAGTAATGACAATTACAGTGGCAGCACACCTCAAAACAAACAAACAAACAAACAAAAAAATCTAATTTTGGCCTATCATTCATATCTGTAACAATATGTTGAATTATGTACCACAATATACTACTGAGGGTTTGTGGTTTGCTTAACTCCAAGGATAAGCAATTAGCTCAGATAATACAATGTTGGTTATTTTGAGATTTTATTCCAAATGCCAGTGTAATGAAGGTAAAAAAAACAAAAAAACAATATATATATACACTCAAAAATTTTTTTTTGTCTAAAAATAAGATTTATGTATTTTAATTGCATAACAAATTCCCATGCATTTGGATTACATAGTTTTAACATAAACCAATCAATAATCTGAATGTGATTCATATTTTTAAGTCATATCTAAATGAAACAGATAAGATTTATGTAATTGTATTAATAAACTGAATGTGATTTATATTTGTCAGTCGTATGTAAATGAAACAGGTAAGATTTATGTAATAGTACACAGAAAAACGCCCATGTTAAATTAACACTGCTCAGTGTTCATATGTGTGCACACTACAGAGTTAAAGCAGTGTTGAAGTTAATGAGATAATTAACTGATGATTGAGCATTAATGATGAACACCTGCTGTTAACAAGCAGAATCACTGAAGGAAAGAGAAACACAAGAACTACAACTGACTTCAGACACAGTCTTAGATGAAATCAACTGAAGAGAAAAGAAGACATTAAATCTGTGAAGATCTCAGCAGAGGAGGATTAAACAACTCCACAAACAGCATTACCAGCTTCACCTATTAGTAACCAGACTGACTTTATTTCATTTCCGTTTTAATGAAATCAATAGTTATATTTTAAAGTCACCATGATGGTGGTTAGCGTTTGCTTTAGTTGGACTCTTGACCATTGACTCTGTAATGTAAATTTTTCCTGGTTGCTATAATTATGTGTTTATAAGACACATTTGTTGCAGCGAAAAAGCCAAGAGAACATGAGATCAGGTGATGTTGGCTGTTTATTGATGAAGGTGTAATCATCATATTGTGGCCTGAATCACTTATCTTTTTCAGTGTCTAATGCTTTGATTATTGGGGTTATGTGATTTTGTTTTAATTGTTATAGTAGCTGTGTGACCTGACAGCATTAGATCCAACAGTTAATCAAATAATATAAAGAATTTTAAAAACATTTAGTGCATTTAACTTTCTACATTATTACTTGGACATCAATAATCAGTGTATGACTCTCAACAATGGTGACAATCAATGAAATGCTTCATGCTGCAGTGCATGCTGGGTACCACCAATCAAAACTCACCCATATCTCCCAGCATGCATTGCGGCATTAATAAATTATGCATCAGGATTTTTGTATCTTTTGTCACCATTGTTGAGATTCATATGCTGTTTCTTGATGTCTGTGTGAGTCTAAGTAATGCCATAGATGAAAGGTTTTTGTGCACTAACTAATGAAAAAAAAAAAAAGTATATTGTTTGATAAACGACACTGTTAGATTTCATGCTGTAAAATCAAATGGCTTCTGTTATGAATAAAACAATATTAAAAAGCATTAGACACTGAACAAGATCAGTGAATCAGGCAATTACATGATGATGACTTTGTCATCATCATCATCAATAAACAGCCAACATCACCTGATCTCTTTTTCTCATGGCTTTTTTGCTGCAACAAACATGTTTTATAAACACATAATTATAGCAGCCAGAGAAAATTTTATATTAAAGAGTCAATGGTCAAGAGTCCAACTAAAGCAAACGCTAACCACCATCATGGTGACTTTAAAATACACCTATTGTTTTCATTAAAACGGAAATGAAATAAAGTCAGTCTGGTTAGTAATAAGTGAAGCTGGTAATGCTGTTTGTGGAGTTGTTTAATCCTCCTCTGCTGAGATCTTCACAGATTTAATGTCTTCTTTTCTCTTCAGTTGATTTCATCTAAGGCTGTGTCTGAAGTCAGTTGTAGTTCTTGTGTTTCTCTTTCCTTCAGTGATTCTGCTTGTTAACAGCAGGTGTTCATAATTAATGCTCAATCACCACTTAATTATCTCATTAACTTCAACACTGCTTTAACTCTGTAGTGTGCACACATATGAACACTGAGCAGTGTTAATTTAACATGGGCGTTTTTCTGTGTACTATTACATAAATCTTACCTGTTTAATTTAGATATGACTTAAAAATATGAATCACATTCAGATTATTGATTGGTTTATGTTAAAACTATATAATCCAAATGCATGGGAATTTGTTATGCAATTAAAATACATAAATCTTATTTTTAGACAAACATTTTTTTTTGAGTGTACATATATATAGACTTAAAAAAAAAACTAATTTAATGCCTAAGACAAAATTTTCACACTCTTACAATATAACAATCATGACCATGTAAGATCCAGAACTTTTATCGACTATAATCAAATGCTCATTGACAGGAATAAAAAGGAAAGGATAGTTTATACCTGGATTGATCATCAGTCTTGCACATCTGAGACTTCTATTCAAATTTAGGACTGAAGAAAATTATTCAAAACCAAAGCCTGAGCGATTCTCCTTGGGATATGCAGTAATAATAGCTAATTTATGCACCCTCATGGATGCAATTATTTCTTTCTGCTGAAATTGTGACTGTGGCACAAAACCAGTCACAAGCTGAAACATGACACACAAATATCCTGTTTATCAGCAGATGAATTATCACCATTTTTTTGAGATTAGTGACCCCGGCTGACACCTCTATGGATCCTGGTTTCTTTCTCTTTCCATAATCCCCTTGCCTGAGGATTGTTGAAGATTTTGGTCTTTGCGGATTTTATCGTCTTTTAGATCCCCTGGTAAAGCTTAAGGCACCATCTTACCTGTCACTTCTGGCTTACATTGTTCAATGAATATAGAAAGTCCTGATTTAGAGGATTGAGGCATGATTGATCAGTAGTGCCTGTAAATGATTGGAATTGGGAAAGCTACAGAAGAGAGCGCTGAGATGATCAGAATTGTTTAGGTTTGTAGATAGACTAATGGAAGTTATTGGGGTCAATGACTGAAAATATGCTAAGCTTAAAGTCAACATGAAATGAAAGCGAGCCTATTTTCTTCGTTCTCAGTGAACATTATTTTAAAGAAAAATGTTTTCATCAAAATCTGATAACTTGCTCCACCTCTAAAATGACTTTCTTTTTCAATTGACATAACCCAATCTTACTCAATTCACAGATGACGTAGTGATTTTTGATCACGTGTCACTTAAGGTGTGCTTATGAGTGTATCAGATGACCCCGACCCCTTTGCACCAGTCAGGAATACTATCTTAACAATTTAAGAACACTTCCAAAAGAGCTGTTCGATAATTTAGAATTAAAGTAAACTAGAGGGAACTGGTCAGCTGATTTACCTGAAGGATATGTAAGAATCTGGACAACTAGTAGTGATCATCAACACAATGAAGAGACAGTTGTGATAAAATGAATGAAATTTATAAACAATAGATATGCAAGAGTATACCACAATGATTAATAATGCTAATAATTAATGCACAATGGTGTGTCTACCCGGGGGACATATTTAAGCGTTTTTAGGCCCCCAAAATGCCGTTGTCGTGTAAATGAATGGCCAAAACACATAAAAAGTTTTACATTTTGGTTGAAAACGGTATCATGTGTAACAATATTAGCTCAAAGGGGAAATATTAATAATAATCCATTATTACCAATTATGATTAATTATTAATATTTGGGTCAGTTAATTAGATTAACTTTGAGGTAAGCTAAATTAATATTACAATCAATTAATCAGTTCCAACGAACTCTTTGATTATTCATTTATTCTAAGAAAAGTGTATCTTTCATGGTCACTGAAAAATAATTATTCCTTAGCAGGTACAGCACTTAGAGCATGTAACAAGATCAAGATCATAAAAGGGACTTTGTATGCAAGCAGAGAATCAGAAACCAAATGCATAATTGTGCACAAGTTTTATTAACTAAATCACAAACATAACTAAACTAAACAAACAAACAAACAAACAAACAAACAAACAAACAAACAAACAAACAAACAAACAAACATACATACATTCATCCATCCATCCATACATGCTGTTGGATTACATTTTTATTAAATGTTTAATTTAGTTTTTCCACTGCAATAGTATATAAACTGATAAAGTTTAGTAGACTGATTTCAGGTGATTATGAAGTCTCCAGCAAAGAGTCTCCTTTCCTGCTAGACCTGTTTTCTCTATTGTGTTTTAAATGAATCAGATCACTTGATTCTCACCTTTCGGAGCCCAGACGTTGAATCGTTAGGTTGATTGACTTTCACCTTTTGTCTTTAATGGCACTGGGATGGCTCTTGGAATTGGAGTTCCTGGCCAGTATCAGCATGTGAATAGTTATGCTGATTCAATTGGACTCAGAGTAGGGTGTGTTCCTACATTATTTGCATGCTTTATTCAGAGTCTCCACCTCTATGTAATCCCTCCCCCTTGGAATGTATATAACTACAATGCATACTGTATTAGAGTTAGATCATGTTGGAAGTCTCTACAGCCGCATACAGTGGAGTTCTCAATAAAGAACAACTTCTGTTGAACGCGATCCCAACTGTCTCACTGGTCTCTGCTTCGATCAAAGAAAACTTTACAACAGATGGTGCCGTGACCCGGATGGAGAAGGAAACTCAAAGGATTTTAAGCTCAAAGAACTGCATCTTGAAACTTCAAGCTCAAAGATCTCAACAAAGCTGACTGAGTTCCAGACTGAATCTTGAAACTTCAAACTCAAAGATCTCAACAAAGCTGACTGAGTTCCAGACGAAATTTTTCTGTACAACCAACGATTCGGTGAGTTCTCACTCCATTCAAAGAACCAATGCAGACCAGTACAAATGTTTTCCTCTGCGCCGTTCAGAGAAGTAGTTAACAAACAGCTGTAGAGTTTGGTTAAAGGTGAACTAAGTAACTTTTTTTACCTTAACTGAACAGCTTCGGAGTCATTGGAATGGTTATATTACTTATTTCGGGTTGAATGGTGGTCGTTTCGCACCCCCCTGGTGCCCGTGAGCGGAAAATACGCACTTGCAACTTTGAGCCGGCGGGCCGCCGGCCGCCGCGTCAGGAAGTCTCGCGTGATATCAGGTCTCGCGATGTAAACAATTGCTTTACGGCCAAAAGAAATCTGCTAAAATGCTGTCATTATTGCGCTCTCTCACGCTGTTTGAACCCGAATGAAGAAGACGTTTTAAAGAATGTCCCATCTGCTTTAATGTCGTTGATCTATAGCCTCTGGTGTCTGAGAATCACCAACGAGTTTTTACAACAGTGTTGTCAAATATCTATTCCGAAGCTGTGGGGGGAGCTCTAGAGAGAAACCTGCGAGCAAAAAGCGAGAATACAGCGAAGAAATCCCGAAGCTACTGAGTGCTGCTTTAACTAAAGATAAGCCTCTAAAAAGTTTTCTTTTAGAGATGAAATCGATCCTCTGTTGTTGACAGGGAAGATTAACAGTTACATGTTAATATTGTGTGTATGCTCTTGCTAGAGAAGACCTATCTGTAAGCTAGAGAAAGTTAGCATCAAGTGCTAACAGTTGGTGTCCTTTGCTTTAGGCAGAGAAGAATTAGCTTTACGTGCTAGTTATTTCTGTTGATTCTCTGTTCTTGTCGGCAGGGAAGTTAAGTGTGGTAATTTGGAAAGTTAACAATAGTTAAGCTGTGTTAACAAGTGTACCCTCTATTGTAGACAGTAGAGAGAAGTTTTGTGGTAATTTGGAAAGTTAACAATAGTTAAGCTGTGTTAACAAGTGTACCCTCTATTGTAGACAGTAGAGAGAAGTTTTAATGTTTTTGATTGTGTGGTAACAAAGAAATTCACAAAAATGTTTAGGAAAAGTACTAGACTGATTAAACCTTTATGGACAGACAGTGAATTCAAGTCTTTGTTATCAGAGCACATGGACTCCATCGTGACTGAGGAAGTCAGATTGAATTTAACAAAGAAATTTGGCATTAATCCAGGCAAAGTTTGGTCAATCGACGATTGTAAGATGGTACTAGGAGAAAGTATTCGCAAGAACAGTGTCAAAGGCATTATCTTCTGTCACCGAGAATTTAGTTTATCCATTGTACAAGAACAAGCTCGTTGTATAGATAATTTGAAAGAACAGAACAAAAAATTGCTTACTCAAGTGTCCTGTTTCACGAAAACGGTGGGCCTCAAGGCCTCAACCAAATGTGACTCAGAAAACCAACAGTCAGATAAAAGCTATCCTGATTTACAGTCTTTTGATAGTATAGAGGACAATGTCAATGCAGATGTAAATGCAGTTGAAGTGTGCGTAGCTAGACAAAAGCCTCAGGGAAAAGGTGTTGATACAGTTTCATTTGCAACCCCCATACAAGCAGTCAAAACATCTTTAGGTCCTAAAGATATTGAGAGAATTGCTGAAAGTTTGCCATCAGTGCAAAGAAATTTTTCTGAGTTTAGAAGAGCATTGATCAGCAAAATGCGGCTCTATGATATGACTCTAGCTGAAGTCACCCAGCTAATATCACAGATCTTGACTGAGTCAGAATTCAATGATTTTGAAAGTGCTGTAAATAATTCTGAACTGCAACAGGCCAGTAAAGATGAATTGAGAGAGGAAGTTGTTAAAGTGTTAAAAAACATTGTTGGACCGAAAGTGGACTGGTCAAAGCTCACTAGTTGTGTACAGAAGAAGGATGAAACTGTTTGTGAGTACACAGAAATATTTTGCCAGACCGCTGCCGCTTACAGCGGGATTGCCGACACTCCAGAGAAAGTGTTAGGTCATAATGGTCCTCTAGTTCGCGCATGGTCCGATGGTCTTTTGTCAGAACATAGAAATGCATTGCCTTTCTTAGATCTTACATGGTCAAATAGAACCCTGCAAGACAACTTGGACAGTTTAGCTATGTGGGAAAGAGACTTTGATGTCAAGGCAAGAGTAAAAATTGCAGCAGCATCCTTTAAGGTTAACTCAGAGAAGCCAAAGAAACGTCCTAGAGAAGCCAGTTGTTCTTACTGTGGCAAGCATGGACATTTTGGAAAAGAATGTAGAAAAAACAAGAATAACTTAAGACAAGTTAACAATGTTATGCAGCTCTTACTACATTTGTTTGCTACTTTAAAGCAACCCCTCCCCTCGTCAGTGGACTCGTGGCTAAGCTTTTTGAGGTGTTAACCATTTGGGCTGTGATTGCTTAATCTCCCCAGTAACTTACAACAAAGATGAAAGAGTTATTGACTGTCACAGCCTTTGTTTGGGGGACATTCAGTAAACTCACAGCCATAAATGTTACACTGCAGAACACTACAATCAGACCTCCATGCTCTATATGATGTCTATTAAGACTGATGTTTCACTGGAGAATGAAAATGTGCCAATTTTCTCACACACTGTACAGTGTGTACACAACACAGGGACAGAAAAGGACACGGTTCAGTGAGGGCCCTGGAAAGAACTGACGCAACAGGCGTCGGGGGCCAATCCAGGGTGAAGACAACCTCATAGGCCTTTCCCCATTTAGTCCATCCTTACCTCACTGGTCCATAGGTGTCAAATCAATTAAGAAATAGGGAAAGAATGAAACGACAACAGTAGACTCTGAGAACGATAGCACCATAGTGTTTAAACTGCTACAACCGTAGTGTTTTGAAGAAATACTGCTCTCTGTTTTTCTGTTTTCTGTCTTACAGTGTGCAGATAAAACTTGATGTCTTTTTCGAGATCCATATGCAACGACCGTCTCATCTGCATATGAAGCCCCAACCTCAAAAAGACAACCAGACCCACTGCTGAACGAACTATCACAAAAGAAAATGAAAAATACACAACGCAGAGAAATTCACGGACCCTAAATTGCATGTTTTGTTTCTGTGTCAGCATGCAATTACAGATGAACAACACAGAGCAAGTTATATGTGCCTGTAACTTACACCAGTTACAAGAATGAACTTTATGTGTCTAAATTTGTATTTTTGTGAGAGTTATTAGAACTCTCAAAGGGGGAAGTGTTGGATTACATTTTTATTAAATGTTTAATTTAGTTTTTCCACTGCAATAGTATATAAACTGATAAAGTTTAGTAGACTGATTTCAGGTGATTATGAAGTCTCCAGCAAAGAGTCTCCTTTCCTGCTAGACCTGTTTTCTCTATTGTGTTTTAAATGAATCAGATCACTTGATTCTCACCTTTCGGAGCCCAGACGTTGAATCGTTAGGTTGATTGACTTTCACCTTTTGTCTTTAATGGCACTGGGATGGCTCTTGGAATTGGAGTTCCTGGCCAGTATCAGCATGTGAATAGTTATGCTGATTCAATTGGACTCAGAGTAGGGTGTGTTCCTACATTATTTGCATGCTTTATTCAGAGTCTCCACCTCTATGTAATCCCTCCCCCTTGGAATGTATATAACTACAATGCATACTGTATTAGAGTTAGATCATGTTGGAAGTCTCTACAGCCGCATACAGTGGAGTTCTCAATAAAGAACAACTTCTGTTGAACGCGATCCCAACTGTCTCACTGGTCTCTGCTTCGATCAAAGAAAACTTTACAACAATGCATATGTCACAGGTCGGGGATACGGTGGCACCACGCCGACCGACCTCCCCGTTAACCCCTTGGCAGTGCCCTTCCGAGGAGCTACCCCACAGCCCAGAGACGACAGACAACAGAGTAACAATTTAAAAGACTTTATTATTTAAATGATTCTAAAACTGGAGGCTGCTCTGAATGTGGACGGGGGGTAAGTATCTGGACACTAAGGTCAGGCCCGTTGGTGGGCGAATATGGCGCTGAAGGAAAGACTCTCGAACACAGGGCCGCAGATCCTCACTCCTTGTGGCCGTTCTGTCTCTTACAAAGGGGTGGGCACAGGGGACTCGATGGTGGTACTCTTTATCGTTGTTTTCTACCTCACAGGATCGGGATTCGGCTGGCCGAGCGAGGCACCACTACAGGAGGTGGGAACTCTTCCGAAGACGGGCCGGAACCAGCAAGGGAAGGGCAGGAAAGTGGCAGCACTAATCCCACGGCAGCAGTTGGATGAGAGTAAATGCACTAACGTTGAGTGTCTGTTCCACAGGGTCAACCTGGACCACGGCCGGGAAGGATCGTCGGCTTGGACAGAAACGGCACTACAGAGGGTTCGGGACGATGTCAACGTGGGTAAGTAGCTATATCCTCTATTCTTCGGCTTTTGTGTTTCAGGATCAATGCGCCACCGGAACGGCCTCGGGTTGTACACCTCTTCGAAGGCTGCGTGGAGCCGCCACTCTGGCCTCTGGGGATCTGGATCGAACTCGGGTCACCGCTCCAGGTAGGCAGAGATCGTAGTTCGGATAGTCAGGTCAAGCCGTCAATGATGGTGCTTCAACATAAAGGACAGGGCTCTTGGAGGTAGTGGCGCGAGACTGCGGCTTCAGAACATACAGCTTACGAAGGACCTTCAGGCTGCTCGGTATAACTTCAGGTGAGAGTACTCACAAAGGGCGTTCAGCTGTGATGGCTCAACATAGAAGGCAGCGCTTTAGACCGTGATGACTCCGCTTCTAGGCATCCATGCAACAGCATAAAGAGAGGAAACATTCAGAACGTTCAGTGTAACTTCAAGAGAGAGTACTCACATTGGGCGTTCAGCTGTGGTGACTCAGCATAGAAGACAACTCCTTAGACTATGGTGGCTCAGCATAGGTATCAATGCAACAGCATGAAGAGAGGAAACATTCAGAACGTTCAGTGTAACTTCAAGAGAGAGTACTCACAATGGGCGTTCAGCTGTGGTGGCTCAGCATAAAAGACAGCGCTTTAGACTGTGGTGGCTCAGCATAGAAGACAGCGCTTTAGACGGTGGCTCAGCATATAGACATCAATGCAACAGCATAAAGAGAGGGAACATTCAGAACGTTCAGTGTAACTTCAAGAGAGAGTACTCACAATGGGCGTTCGGCTGTGGTGGCTCAGCGTAAAAGACAGCGCTTTAGACTGTGGTGGCTCAGCATAGAAGACAGCGCTTTAGACGGTGGCTCAGCATATAGACATCGATGCAACAGCATGAAGAGAGGGAACATTCAGAACGTTCAGTGTAACTACAAGAGAGAGTACTCACAATGGGCGTTCAGCTGTGGTGGCTCAGCATAAAAGACCGCGCTTTAGACTGTGGTGGCTCAGCATAGAAGACAGCGCTTTAGACGGTGGCTCAGCATATAGACATCAATGCAACAGCATGAAGAGAGGGAACATTCAGAACGTTCAGTGTAACTTCAAGAGAGGGTACTCACAATGGGCGTTCAGCTGTGGTGGCTCAGCATAAAAGACAGCGCTTTAGACTGTGGCTCAGCATATAGACATCAATGCAACAGTATGAAGAGAGGGAACATTCAGAACGTTCAGTGTAACTTCAAGAGAGGGTACTCACAATGGGCGTTCAGCTGTGGTGGCTCAGCATAAAAGACAGCGCTTTAGACTGTGGCTCAGCATATAGACATCAATGCAACAGCATGAAGAGAGGGAACATTCAGAACGTTCAGTGTAACTTCAAGAGAGGGTACTCACAATGGGCGTTCAGCTGTGGTGGCTCAGCATAAAAGACAGCGCTTTAGACTGTGGCTCAGCATATAGACATCAATGCAACAGTATGAAGAGAGGAAACATTCAGAACGTTCAGTGTAACTTCAAGAGAGAGTACTCACAATGGGCGTTCAGCTGTGGTTGCGTTCAACTTAGATGCTTAGATCCTCCGCCCATCAAAACGTTGTTATTGCACTTTTTTTGCCCTCGCTGCAAGCATTGTACTCCGCCCCACACGTGCAATCACCGCAATATCACTCTCAGTAATCGTGCAAAGTTCAACGGACACCGCAGTATCACTCCAATTACCCAAAACTAGAACAATGCTCAAATCCAGCGAGATATTTCCATGCCGGTCGATGGCGGACATCTAGTGAAACAACAGTTTTATTCCTGATAACAGTCAAGGATGTTCCTTTACTATCGCCTCATTTCTCACAACACGAAGTGAAACACTTATCTTCCTAGAACAACAAAAGACAAGTTCCAGCTTTTAGTCACCCCGTGACACATAGGTAAAGTGGTGAGTGTTATGGAACCGGAAGCAGGTAATAGAACTATGGAAAAGATCTATTTAAGTATGAAAAGAAACCATCAGCTTATCATTTTCAGAGCATCTCATTAAATTGATACTTGCATGGTCCGTGCAGAGGACAATTCTTGAAGTGGTTGAAAATTGAGTTTGTTGATGAGTCCGTGAGTGGCCCACTATCAACGTGAAGGACAGTTGAGGCCAGCAGCTAAGAAGCTAAAAGGAAGGCAGGGCTAACGGAACGGCCTTTTAAAGCTTGACAAAAGACACACCTTGGAGGCTGGCTCACCCAATGAGAAGGGTGGAATTTCTGGCGGGAGTTTCTTCTGTGACGAAGATAAGCCTTTGTCTTAAATCTGCCTTACCTCTTTTCTGTTCATTAATACTCAGATAGATATAACAAATCCACACTGCATTCTAAAAGAAGGTGATGTACATCACATAATTAGATAGGAGACATGATACAGGTAAGGTTACATTGACTGTTGGTTGTATAATAAAATACATACCATGGTGTATACATAATAGGACACAAAACATCACAATCATTCACACAGTTTCTGGGATGCACATTCATTTCTAGATCAGTTTGTCTCTGATTAATGCAGCAAAGTCTGCATGGAAGATTGTTTCTGTCTTTCCATTGTCTCTCTCGTGCATGTGGCCACATTCCTTTGGATCGTAAAACTCTTTGTGTGTCCTGTAACAAGACACCACGTCCTGCCAGTGTGTTAGCTTCATTTGGGATGTTAGTTTTTGGTGAAAGTTTCACTGTGAGTTTGCTGGATTATTAATAAATAAATTAATAATTTGTGTGTGTCCGATTGGTCCAGACGCTACACATGTAAACAGCCCCTCAGATCCACACCAAGATGCTGGATCAAGTCTCTTTACCAGATCCCATTAATTTGCAAGCATGGTTTCAGGCCTATCCACAGTTCACTACCCTGTACTAACCCCCATACTGTCCTTTCCTTAACCCTCATACTGCCCCATACTGTACTTAGTACCCCTTCTCATCCTCTTAAAACTTCTTAAAACAACCTGTTACTTATGCAAGCTTATGATGTGTTTAACAAAAGGTGTTTAACACAAGGTCTGGTGGTTAGGAGTTAATGAAGCTTTGGTCTCAACTAGAGCTGTATTCTTTGCCCCCTTCATTTTCATTCCCGAAGTGATATCTTTCTATCACACGACAAATGTGTTAAGAGAGTTGAATGGTCATTTGACACCTTTAGCCACTGCTCCCAAGAAAGCTGTAATGTGAGGGTGTGAGATAGGAAATTGAGAAGCATAAGTCTCCTGATCATGCTTTGGGAGCTTGGCTTGTCACCTGCATTCCACTATGTCATATTTGTGACAGTTGATGGATTCTGGGAGATATTAGGAAAGGGTAATTAAACCCACAGCCCAAAGCTCCCAAAGCTTGTCTCAGCAAATGTAACAAGGTGCTGTCTCCACGTAAGGTATCTGTTTTTCTATGGCATGAAATGATACA
The DNA here is from genome assembly GCA_022828995.1 of Vimba vimba. Lineage (NCBI taxonomy): Eukaryota > Metazoa > Chordata > Actinopteri > Cypriniformes > Leuciscidae > Vimba > Vimba vimba. Next base: position 21,089,708 of record CM040821.1, on the reverse strand, counting down.
CTTATTTCGGAGCTGCTGTAACTAAAATTTGTAAGAGATTGTAAGACAATACCAAGTATGCAAAGTTTTAAAAATATTAAACATATTAATATGTTCAGGCAATATGTGCATATGTACTCTGATTATGTTCACTGTAGTAAAATGAAATATGACATAAAACACAAACATGTCTCTTTTTGTTAAATGTCACTTTTAGTGATCAATAAAAGCCATTATAAAAGTATAAGTAAAAGGTATAAAAAGCTATACAATAATGCCTCGTTTCCACTGAGCAGTACGGTACGGTACGGTACGCATTTATTTGCGTTTCCACTATCAAAAGTTGTGAATGGTACCAAAATGCCGAACCGTACCGTACCACTTTTTAGGTACCCTTCCATTGGGGTACCTAGCACAGTGGAACGGTACTAAAAGGTGGAGCTAGACTCACTGCAGGACGTTGATTGGTTGACAGAGAATCGTCACTTGCGCGTGCTACAAGGGGAATGACCGAATGACAACATAAGAAGCGCCATTTTTTAATATACAGTTTAATACTGTTACTGTATCACGAAATGTAATTTTAAGAGTTTTTCAGGCGAGAATGTAGTTGTTTAAAGCTCAAATCTGTGGTTTATTTATAAAGATGATTTTTTTTTTTCCCCGGTTGTGAGATCCATGCGTTCAGCGGGGCTCGGCGCTCATGTTTCCCGGCTGGATGAGACTTTCTTCGGCTAATCTTCTGACATTCGTCGCTTACTCCGACGGTAGTGGTTAAACATGAGATATAATTCGTCTTGTGTAGACCTAACGGGCGATCTTTGCTCTCGTGAATATATAATGAGTTCCCTGTCAATCGTTTTGGCTGAGGGCTAAGTTTAGTTTCATATTAACATTATAGGCTATTTGTATTTAACTTTACTTGTAATGTTAGACTAGAGTGCTGCATTTGGATATTTGACTGAATTGTTTGCTTTATTTCTTATTTATTTTATAGCTTCTTGTACCTTTTACTTAAACTTTTATATAGGCTATTATTGATAAAATTTTACAAAAAGAAATATGGTTTCTTGTCATTTTTTTATTACAAGATTATCACTGATGTTTATTGCAACATTTGTACAAATGCATATTTTGCCTGGAATATGTTAAAAAAAAAATATTTAAACGAAAAGAGGTAACGTTAGGGTGGGTTGTGTTTTAAATTTCGTTTTGTTATAAATAGAATAACGTATAACGTGCAGTGAATAATCAATATGCGTTCCGCATGAACCACATTTGTGTCCCTATAATGTTTAATTTATGTAAATGAAAACGAAAAGAGGCAGAGTGGTGTTTTATAACATATTTCGTTTTATTGTTGCTTAAAATGTACATACAGAGCAAGTTAACAGAGATAACCGGAGTAGCAGAGCGAGCTGAGTGACGCTTTTAAAAACGCGCTGTACCATTTGCATGTAGGAGTCGCACATGGCAAGTACAAACTTTGCGTACTTGATATTGAGAAAAGCCTAATGACGGCGCTTGTTTTCTTGTGACAAACATGTCGAGGAGCAAGAACAAGATCTGCTGCATGTCATCCATTGTAGTTTACTATGTTCTTCTTCGCGCGAAAATGACGTTGATCGAAACACCACGCCTATCAAGTAAGGGTACTGTTGGCAGTGGAAACACTAGCCAGATCATGGTTAACAGACCCGAACCGTACCGTACTGTCCCGTACCGTACCGGACTGCTCAGTGGAAACGAGGCATATGAGATAAAGCAAACAATTCAGTCAAACTTACAAAGTCAGCGTAGGCTACTTAGATAAATAGCCTATATCTAGAAAGTTCTGAAACTTCAATTTGCCCTCAGCCAAAACGATTTGCCAGGGAACATATTATAGATTCATGAGACCAAAGATTGCCAGTTAGATATGCTCAAGATGAATTATATCTCATGTTTAACCACTACAGAGACATCAGAGCCAGCTGCAAACGTCATAAGGACTAACCAAGTTAAGGCTGTTCTCGGTTGGGTTAATGAGCGCTGAGCGCCCGGTGATCGCCTGGATCTCACAACTCTAAAAACGTCAGATCAAAATTTCAAATAGGAACTATCTACTTACTACTTTCAAATAGGAACTATAAATAAACCACAAATATGAGCTTTAAACAACTACTTTCTTGCCTGAAAAACTCTTAAAACTACATTTGGAATTGGAACAGTACTTGGGCACTTGGACTGATGACGTTTCACTAGTCCACAAGAACATACATGAACGCATATTGAGAAAGGGCCAATAGTAATCCCGAAGACCTTGATTAGCTGGATCAGGTTTGTTTAATTAGGGTTGGCTGGGCAAGTCGGCTGGGTAGTCGCCCTCCAGGAGCTGAGTTTGAGACCACTGATGATAAAAAATTCCCATGAAATCCAAATAATATTTTTTTTGCCTTTTAGCATGAATATGTTAGCCTTAAGGAGGTTATCTATAATGAAGTGTACTCAACAAGGACACAATTCGCATGAAGATATCTGGATTAAAAATGTACAGCCTCTCATTTCCGCCAATACAGATCAATGATTCCGATGACATCATTCTGCATTTCAGCTTCTCGTCAGTTTTTGTGTCCAATCAAATGCTCTCTAAAATATGAAGCGTCCCACCTCTAGATTATAAAAATACGCTGAAGCTGCAGCTGAAATCAGTCTTTTGTTCACTTATTTACCATTTTCTATATGGTGAAAATTGAGAATTGATTGATAGAATATTGAGAAAAATAAATCACAATTTCTATGTGCATAGGCTTTCTAGCATTAATATTAGGCTACTATAGCAGCAGTTTACTTAAGGACAGCCTGTTTCAAAAAGTTACATTTTGATTGCATTTTGATTGGCACATTTGACACACAAACTTCCCACGCCATAGAATGCAGTTCTACTGAGTAGGCTAAAGGTTAGGAGGCCTAGATAATTTAACAGTTCCTTTTATTTCATATTTGTATACTGTATCTCTGTACCCATATATAGTGTTTTATAGGCATAATGTTCCAGGAAACACTTTCTTCCCCTTTAAACTCCACATAATCTGTGTACCATGTCAGCAATGATTAAATTGAATTGGCAGCATTTCTTTTCATCAGTCATCTCAATATGTGGTGATGACCACAGAAGAGGTCTGGTCTTGTTGCAAAACTCCTGCCGTGCCAAAGGACCCAGGTCTCATTTGACACCTCTTCTCTCTGAGGAATGATAGGTTGACTTTAGCTCTCTAGTCATCACTGCATCCCAACACTACAGGGCTTGTTATGCCTCTCAGATTGGTTTGTGCCGGTAAAACTTCTCTGTGGAATAACATTTTCTGGGCCTTTCTTCTTACCCAAAGGACGACTGTTCGGTAATCCAATTTTCTTCACAACTGTGCAAACACTTCTGTCATGTGATATATGCCACTTCTGTGCCACTGTTAAATACATTAACACATAATGTGTTATGCACATAAATTCCAAAAAGTAATTTGCTTTTTGTTGGATACTGTATAAGATAAATAGGAAGTAGGGAGATTCAAGTTTAAAATAAAAAAAGTCAAAATAAAAATAAAAAGAAAACTGCTTAAAAACATTATTAATATTCCTGCAAAAATTGGAAGTTTGAATTGAACCAGGTCTTTGGTAGATTTAAACCTTTCTTAGTGATTTTTGTAAAAAAAGCCAACTTTTTCATAGCAGATGTGATGAATTATTTTATTTTTTTTCACATCCATCAAGATATGCCATCAAGATATACCAGTATAATATGCCATATAAAGACAAAAATAAGCATTTAAAAATGTTTAGGTATAGTGGTAAATGGAGTGTACTAGCATGCTTGATGTTTAATGACGTTTTTGGTTGTAGCAGTACCAGTTTCAGAATCTCTATTAAATCAAATCATCACAACCAACCAATTAAGCTGAGAACTAATCCAAAATCTTGAGCTTACATACAGTATGTTTTCAGAAGTATAGATGAAATGGTGAAATGTACACAAAACTACCAAACTCATATGAAGCACATGCAAAATAGCATCTTAAAAAAAGAGATTTGGTATGCAAATATGAATTTAAGAAGAAACTTAAATAACTGCAAGCACAAAACTCAAGTATAACTGCAAGCAGAGATTACAGGTCCAAGCACCGGCTTTAGGAAAACAGTGCAAAAGTGGGCAATATGCATTTAATACAGGTAAATATAAAATGACTATGTCAAAGCCATTAGAAAATGCCACATTTATACCACAATAGCCACATCCGAGATTATTAAAATTTGGATAAATTCCACATCATAGATCAAAAAGTGATCATTTAGCTAAGAAACTTATTTCGGCGTTGATAATATTGCCATAGAAATGCATAAATCTGCATAAAGTCTGAGGATGTAAACAGCTCAGAGTAGAACGTCAAAGGTTGCCATCTCCTAATTACGTTAATTACGAAAGAGTGTGAACAGCATAAGCTCGTTGTTTTGGTTCTGAGACTTCCAAAGAAGATATATGTTAATTTTTTTATATTTTCACTTCTGTTATTGCTATCAAGATGTGAAGAGAGTTTCAACCAGTATAACAAGAAGTATTTATGAAAAAAATGGCCTACACAAATACACAGATTAATACTGTGTTTTTGTGTGAACTATGTTGTTATTAAACTCTAATCTACAATGTTTTGTAAAACTGAAACTACAACCAAGTAAACCAAGTAACCAAGTAAATAATAAATAAATCGGCTCAAAAGGGTCCAGGTTTTTTTTTTTTTTTTACATTGAAAACATATATGAAACTGCTTTCTGGTGTACAAATACAAGCAGATGCTGATTGGATGCTTGCATGCTAGCCTGCAATTTGTTTTTTATATAATATATATTTGTACAAACTACAATGTAGTAATACTGCATTGCAAAAATGCTACACAGAACAAATTATCACACAACATGTTTTATTATATTTTTTATAATTGTTGCAATATTTGGGCTGCAGGTGCTTCCGAGCTGGTGTCTGTTTATATGAGAATGTGCAGTCTGTATGATTACCTAAACGCTTAATGCTTACAGTCTGGCACATTAGTGTTTGTTTTATACCACAACACTAAATGAGGGTGTCTTTATAGAAATTTTTCTCTTCATTTTAAATGGACAGCAATTTAATTAATCATGTCTGGCAACTTGACATACATTTTCAGTATTATATTGAGATAGCCTATATTATTAAATGTTAATTTACCTTTTATAAGTATTTCATGAATGAACAGGTTAAAATATCACTTAGTATGATTTTGCCATCTGTCACAGTGTCTGGTTGTGTTTCCCTGGGGTTCACTAGAGGTCCTCATTCTCACGGTGTCCTTCACATTAGACTACATTTCCCAGCATTCTGTTCTGTCACTTATCTGATTATTGCACTCAGCTGGTTCCCATCACCTTGTTAGTTCTGTGTGTATATATGCCCTGTCTGTGTTAGTGTTTGTTATGGAGTCCTTGTTATGTATCACACCATTTTGAAGGTCTGTTTTCTTGTTTGTTCTTGTTTTGTTTATTTGTATTTTTGGATCGCTTATATGATTTTGACCCTTGCCTGGACTGGATATTGGATACGGATTAACCCATTAAAAATTGCATTTGGATCTATCCCTGTTTCCCGTGTGTGCCTCGTGACAGAAGGACTCCGTCACACTGCATAGATCCAGCGATATGGGTTTTCATATCCTTCCCCCAACCACTAAGAAGGAGAGGAAGGAACGTTTCCTCAATTTAGCGAACCTACGCCAGCGGGGCCAGACGGTGGGTTGTCTATCTCAGACTTTTTGGACTCTCTCGAGAGGCATGGGATATAACGAGGCAGCATTGAAGGATATTTTTAATAGCTGCCTTGATAATCCTTTGCCTCAGTGGGAGATGAATGGACTGGAGATTTTAGATTTCTGGGGATTCACCAATTATTTACATCATCGAAGCCAATGGGATAGACCAGCTACGCCCATCTCTCCGGACAAGAGGGCCACCATACCCTTACAGGAGACGGTAACACTTCCAGAAGCGGTTGAGGACGCTGCAGCATCCCCAGAGGTGGTAAATCCGATGCCATCATCTTGCCATCGTAGGCGAAGGAGGAGGGGGAAACCGGCATCTACCGTCCCTCAAGACAGAGAGGCTGTCACGTCTGCCGAGCCTGTGTCTTCGGACAAAATGGCCACCGCCGAGCCTGTTCACGTCACGTCTGCCGAGCCTGTGTCTTCAGACAAGATGGCCGCCGCGAGTGTTCACGTCATGTCTGCCGAGCCTGTGTTCCCTGACAAGATGGCCGCTGTCGAGCCTGTGTCTGTTCCTGAACCTGAGCCGGTGGTGTCTGTGCCTGAGTCTGTCCCTGAACCTGTGCCTGTGGCTGTCCCTGAGCCGGAGCCAGTGTCTGTGCCTGAGCCGGAGCCAGTGTCTGTGCCTGAGCCGGAGCCAGTGTCTGTGCCTGAGCCGGAGCCAGTGTCTGTGCCTGAGCCGGAGCCAGTGTCTGTGCCTGAGCCGGAGCCAGTGTCTGTGCCTGAGCCGGAGCCAGTGTCTGTGCCTGAGCCGGAGCCAGTGTCTGTGCCTGAGCCGGAGCCAGTGTCTGTGCCTGAGCCGGAGCCAGTGTCTGTGCCTGAGCCGGAGCCAGTGTCTGTTCCTGAGCCGGAGCCAGTGTCTGTTTCTGAGCCCTCAGTGACCGCAACACTGGCCATTATGGCCACAGCCATGTGGTGTGTGTGGGCTACGCACACACTTGGACCGGTGGTGTCTGTTCCAGAGCCAGTGGTGTCTGTTCCTGTGTCTGTTCCTGAGCCGGTGGTGTCTGTTCCTGGGCCGGTGGTGTCAGTTCCAGTACCTGAGCCAGTGGTGCCAGTGCCATTGCCTGAGCCGGTGGTGCCAGTTCCAGTGCCTGAGTCGATGGTGCCAGTTCCTGTTTCTGAGTCGGTGGTGCCAGTTCCAGTGCCTGAGCCGGTGGTGTCTGTTCCTGAGCCGGTGGTGTCTGTTCTGGTGCCCTGGCCGCCCGAGGGGTCGTCTCTGCCTTGGCCGCCCGAGGGGTCGTCTCCGCCCTGGCCGCCCGAGGGGTCGTCTCCGCCCTGGCCGCCCGAGGGAAAGTCTCCACCCTGGCCGCCCGAGGGAAAGTCTCCGCCCTGGCCGCCCGAGGGAAGTTCTCCGCCCTGGCCGCCCGAGGGAAGTTCTCCGCCCTGGCCGCCCGAGGGAAGTTCTCCGCCATGGCCGCCCGAGTGGTCGTCTGCTTCACCTGGGCCGCCCGATGAGCTGTCTGCTTCATCCTGGCCACCAGCTAAGCCATCACCCCCTGTTCCTGTTCCCCTGCATGGTCCTGGCCCTCCCATCCCTCCCTCGGATTTTTCACGTTCCACCTTCCTCTTGGACTCTTGTGTTGTCTTGTTTGCTGTCATGGAGCGTCTGGTAGCCGCTCCGTAGAGGGGAGGTTCTGTCACAGTGTCTGGTTGTGTTTCCCTGGGGTTCACTAGAGGTCCTCATTCTCACGGTGTCCTTCACATTAGACTACATTTCCCAGCATTCTGTTCTGTCACTTATCTGATTATTGCACTCAGCTGGTTCCCATCACCTTGTTAGTTCTGTGTGTATATATGCCCTGTCTGTGTTAGTGTTTGTTACGGAGTCCTTGTTATGTATCACACCATTCTGAAGGTCTGTTTTCTTGTTTGTTCTTGTTTTGTTTATTTGTATTTTTGGATTGCTTGTATGATTTTGACCCTTGCCTGGACTGGATATTGGATACGGATTAACCCATTAAAAATTGCATTTGGATCTATCCCTGTTTCCCATGTGTGCCTCGTGACACCATCTTTGATATTGACGTCAGATATTGCTATCAAAGTATAAGAACAATATGTATATGTAGCTACTCAGTTTGGTGACTGTAGGTAAAACTAATCCTAGCATTTTAGTCAAAAGGGGGCGTCCATTTCTTAGCTTTTGCCAATGTCTAACACAGCCGACAGAATGGATGTGTGTATCAAGTCTCATGAAATTTTAAGCATGCTAAGAGCCTCAAAAGCACAGTTTTACTCTTTATTAGTTTTAGAGGTTTGGCAGGTTGCCATGGCAACACTATTTAATATATCAAAAATCCTCTGGCAATTTTACATCTGCCGTGTTTTGTCATTTCTCTGTCCAATTTTGATTAAAATCAGTCGATGTACTGTATGTGGTAGCTATAACATAGTTGCTGTTTCCTGTTTTTTTCACCATGAATTCATTGGTTTATTCAAGATATTGAAAATCTGCTCATAATTGACATCTTCAAGGTCTTGGAGTCATGTTGACCAAGTTTGGTGGCAATCACATGAATCCCCTAGGAGGAGTATTCAAAAGTTCAGTGCATTTGCTTTTCATAAAACCTCGAATAGCCGACTTCCTGTTCAGCCGAGCATACGACTTGCAGTGCAGAAGTTGTTCGGGGATGATGATAACTATATATGTGTACCTAGTTTCATAAACGTGCAAGCATGCATGGACCAAGTCTTTTGACTTTGTTCAAGGGAGCACTGTAGGTCCCTCCCCCATGCCCATGTACCAGCATTTGCACAGCCCTAATGGCCAATGATTCCAACATATGTGCAAAGTTTGTTTTTGAGCAAGAGTTTTTGAGCATGTTAAGAGCCACAAAAGCCCACAAAAATTTTAAAAAGAAAAAAATTATTTGGAGAACAATAGGGCAAAAGCACTGAAAGTGCTTTGGACACCAACAAATATAAAAACATTGTTTATTTGTCTTTTTTATGTCAATGTGAAAGCCACCAACCCCCATTCTCTCTCCCTTTCAATTCCTCTTCTATCATTTTTTTTAAACTTCTTTACTCTTTGGGTTTTTCTGCACCACCATCTGTCAATTTATCTTAACTGTGTGGATGGCAGTGTGCTGACACTCTGGAGAGATGGGAAATGCTCAACTGAACATGTGCCAGCTATCAATTCCCCCCACCACTGCTGGCCTTCAGCATCAACACCTTCATCCAACCTCTCCTCTCTTATCCTCTCTCAGATGTGCCGCTACATACAAGCTTCTATTATTTTATATCTCATAATAACCACCGTCATATTGTTTCTCATTTACACTTTTTACACAGTTCTTTACTAAGAGTAGCCTATACACAGCTAAAAATAAATTTTTGAATCTGTTATATACCTTAGATACCTTAAGTATCCTTAAATATGTGTAATGTTTTGATGTATACAAATATAAACCTCTTTACCTCTTAAAAAGGTACAACATTGTCTTTACAATTTAATGCTATTAGTTAAATTTTTTATCAGTATTGGAAACATAATGAAATCATCTCTCAACTGTTTGCTCGGAACAGTCACAGGATGCTGCTCATCCAAATGATCATTTCTTTCAAATATATATATTTTTTGCATTAAGTAAAAGATAAATGTTAAGAATATGGTTGACTACAAAGACTAGTAGGTGTCACTTTTACTTTATTAATAAAACAATTGCAACGAATTCGTACGTAGGCCTATTTTACGAGGTGGCTAATTCGTACAAATTCGTACGACCTCACTTGTACGCATTTGTACGATTTGTTAAACCCCAGTGATGGGTACATTTAGGGGCGGGGTCAGGATTAGGTCTTTTGTACGAATTCATACGAATTGGGCAACTCGTAAAATACGTACAATTGAGCAAAAATACGTACGAATTGCTGTGAGATCAGGTTGAATTTTTTTTATTTTTACAATTGTTGCAAAAATACTCTGTACTTTTCAGAAAATACATAGAAATATCAAATGCAAGATGCTAACATGTGATGCATGTCTAAGTGGAGCTATAGGCGGCCTTTGCAATTTGGAGGTTCCCGTTTCAAAGAAACAGTCGGAGGCCCCCCAACCCCCTTTAAAAAAACCAGACAAATAGCCTATTAAAATATTGTTGACAGAGTGCTGCAAAAGCTCTGACAGGTGTATCCTTATTATCCAGCGATCTCATAATGCTGTGTTCAGTTGACATCTGGGCAAGTGCATACAGTCTTTCTTGCAGCATGTTGGTCCGCAGGAATTATTTTTATCAGCCGCGAGATATGAATATAGAAAAATTAAATAGGTGGCGGCAAATCATTATCTTAACAAGTGCATCATTCAATCATTCAGTCAAACAATCCGTTCAAAATGGCTGATACATTCAGGGAATAAACAATTGTGACTGCGTCCGAAAGTGACTTGTTGCCTCTCTGCCCTATCAGGCAATGACTTTACAGCATTTTACAAATTTCGTTGGCATTTTTGGCCCAAGCCCTGATAATTTCCGACCCTAGTGAGTGCACAGCGTGATGGAGGGGGACGGAGCTCTTTTTCGAGCGCAAGCGGATGCCCCTTCGGTTGACAACATAGCAAAGGCCGCTACTGAGTGGAGCATAACTCTGTGACAATTGAGGCACATTTACATCAGCTCACACTCTAGAGGACACAGGTGTGTGTTCATTATGTAATGACATGACAGCAGGTCATGCATTTGAAAAGTAAACATGGACCACAGGAAAGTATATTCTGTCAAGCAGCCACACTGCAAAAAAAATAAATAAATAAAATAAAAAAAAATCCTATGTTTTTTTTTCCTTTTCCAGTAAAAATATCTAAACATTCGTAAAACATGGTAAATTGACCCGAGAAGTAAAATTTTAGATTAGATTTATTCTTATCCTATTGGAAACTCTTTTTCATCTTATTTAAAACACTAAGGGCCCTATTTTAACGATCTGAAACGCAAGTGTCAAAGCGCAAAGCGCAAGTAACTTTGTGGGCGGGTCTTGGCGCTGTTGCTATTTTCCCGCGGGATAAATGACTCTTGCGCCAGGCGCAAATCTAAAAAGGGTTGGTCTGAAGTAGCTTCATTATTCATAGGTGTGGTTTGGGCGTAACGTGAAATAAACCAATCAGAGCGACATCTCACATTCCCTTTAAGAGCAGGCGCGCTTGTTCTAAAGCGGATTCCTATTATAACGGCGGATTTGCCAGGCGCGCGCCAGGAGCGGTTCACAGCCAAGGAGAGCAACTCTCTCGTCAGGAACGTTGGGGATGGAGAAACCCACCCAAATTAACTTCGGTTAAAAAGGCGTATGATAATTTGGGTAAATGTGTAAGCTAGATGTATGCTTTTATAATAAATTGTATATCTATCTATCTATCTATCTATCTATCTATCTATCTATCTATCTATCTATCTATCTATCTATCTATCTATCTATCTATCGTAATAATGTATGATTTGCAAAAATGAAAACTGCTTCTGTGTAGATGAGAGAATCAAAGTGTATGCACGTTGTGCACACGCTACATTGATTATGGCCAAGCATGCGCCCTTAAAACAGCATATGAATAACATGCGCAACGCGCTACTGACTTTAAACTATTTTTTCCTGGTTAGTGGCGCAACTGTTTTCTAAACCTGCAAAATAGCATGAAGGAACGTTTGCGCCGGAACACGCCTCCTTTTTTGCGCTGAACCGCCCAGGGAGCGCAAGTTCATTCCCTAGTTTAGCGACGTGCTTCTGTGGAGGGAAAAACGCGCTTTGCGCGGGTGCAAAATAAGAATGACACATGCGTCGGTGTACAAAGTCAATTGCGCTGGGTGCAAGATAGGGCCCTAATTGTTAATTAAAACAAAATTAAAATTCATAAGACGACCTTGCTTACAGTTGCCATTCTTATGTTGTTTTGAAGGGGCTTTTGTTTTTTGCCCAGAGGTAGTCTTGAGGGCATAGGTGAGTTTGTTGCATTTGACATTTTCCACAGGGCTCTTTCAGGCCCACTGAACTGACGGGGAATGACATTTAATTACTGGTGAGCAGTCACGCAGTTCGGCTAATTACAATCCCTGGAGTTTAGTCATCATACCTAATTAACTTTTACTTTCATGAAAGCTTAATGGCATGGGGCGATGGTGTTCCCGCATGCTACACTTTACAAATATTGATAATGAGTTTTGGAAATGACTTCCAAAAATAACTTCTGACTTCCTGTGTACCTTATGTGGAGATCATGCAGATCCATTCGCAAGATCAGATCTATTTGTGAGGTCTTGTAAGAGAGCACCACACTTTGAACTCTCTGTTCACCCACTGTGCTCTCATCAGACACGTTGTTGCCCCCCTCTGATTGGGTGTATCATGAGGATAATGAGCAAGAGAACGCCACATGGTGCATTTCTACCCCTCACCATGGTAACAGAGGGCAGACCACTGGTTTCAAGCTGCTGGTCACCAGAGTGTCATCTATCTCTCGGCAGGTGAAGGCATCACTCTGGTTTTACTCATAACCATGGGGAAGTACAAGGTCATTTTTTGAATTTGTTGACTCAGTGGTACTCAGAGCTTATGTTTTTGCATAAGTCAATGAAATGGATCGTATCCATGTTTAATAATGAAAAATACATTGTTCTAAATGCCTTTTAGGCAAGGATTTTCTTAGGAGAAAATAGATGAACACAATTGTTGATCAATCTTTTCAATAGGATTCCATAATGTAGCTTAATATTAGTTTAAGGGATAGTTCATTAAGGGATAGCCATCATTTACTTACTCACATTGTAAAGCCAGGTTACACCTGATGGATAGTGTATTAATATAACATAATTTTATCAATGAACCCATTGATGTTTTTGAGATATTGAACCCATGTTATCTTGCTGATATTGTATATATATATATATATATATATATATATATATATATATATATATAAAGATATGTTATGTTGTGTATTAATGATGTTTACTGTGAATGACAGTAGATATATAAATTGTAAAGGCACAAAGAATGAAATTTGTGATGATTGGTGTAGTGCAATAAGATATGAGTAAACTGTACTATGTGTCATAGATCGCACCTCTGTGGCTCTCTCTCCGATCATCAAAGGACATCATCACCGGAGTATTGAACTTCATTTCCCATCAGCCCCGTACCTAGGTCTAATCACCCGCACAGGTGCTCCCAATTCTCCCCTCTTTATAAACTGCCTCCTGACTCTCACACATTGTGAAGTCTTGTTCTGCCCCGGCTAACATTACCAAGCGTTAATCTACTGTTATTGATTCTGCGTGTTCTGACCCTTGACTGTTTACTGATTCTTGTTTCTTTGTCTGCTGCCTGCCCTGACCTCCACCTGGTATTGTTTATGATTCTGGATTTCCTTTGACATTGTCTACGCTGTTTTCTGATTACTGCTTGTCTGACTACTCTCTAATAAATATACTGCAAATGGATCTGAACGTCTCTGACTCTGCATCACACTATGTATGAATATACATTAAGCACATTAGTGTCACAGGCTGGTTGCAGTAGAGATGAAACTGGATCTAAGTGCAGCAGACTTTATTGATAACAAAATCTAAAAAACCCCCTGAAATTCTCGAGTATTCAAAAAAAGAACAGAACAACCAGTAAACAGTAACAACGACGTTAGAGGAGAAACAAACTAGACATCTGAACTAAGGACTCTAATCAAATCTGTAAGCAAAGAGACAAACAAACAGGCAGGGGAAGGAGGAAGACTGAACTAATGAACAAACTGACAGCAAAACACAATGAAAACTGAATGAAAAACAGAACTTACATGTGACAATTAGACTATAGCCGTTTGAGCAAGGCACCATGGCAAGGCAAGTGACTATAGTAATGTTGTATATCTGTATGAGACTAGCAGTAAGCTAGATCAACATTAGAATAACATACTGATCATATTCTAACATTTCATCATGTTGAGCTATATAACTGTTACGCAGGAGTTTCCTGTGTCACCTCTTCCGCACTCACAGAGGGATCCGTCTCCAGAGTATTGACTGTTGCCATGCAAACTACATTTCCCATAATGCAGCTCTCCTGGACTGATCACACACACCTGCTCTTCACTGATTACACTCACACCTGCACTTCATTTCCACATGTATAAAATCACGCTCTCACAATCATTCAGTGTGAAGTCTTGTTTTGCCCTGGCTAACATTCTGAGAATTTATCTATATATTCTGTTTGTACTGGTTTAGATCTTGGACCACTCTCTGGCTACCTCAACCTTGGACTGTTTCCTGGCTATCTGATCATTCTCTGGCTCCCATGACCCTGGACTGTTACCTGTGCTTTGAAACCTCTCTGCCTGCCCCGATCATCTGCCTGCCCCGACCATCAAGTATTCTTTTGCCTTGCCCATACCATTCCTGTCTGCCGATCTATACCCTGCCTGTCTGACTCTGTTTCTAAATAAAAGCTGCAAATGAATCTCTATGACTCTGACGATTCCTTACAATAACATTGATTAGTTTTATGTAGCCTACATTTGCAGTAGCCTACATCTGTCAAGTCGAAGTTAGTCAACTGGCATCTTGAAAACGCCACGCTGATATTGATCCTCGTTTTAGTTCTCCTTTTGTCCAAAAGTCTGTTTGCCATGGTCCATAATGTTTAAATGAAACAACAACAGCGTGAGCTAGACGTAACGCAGTTGTCCATGTCTGTCGCCATGGTTACTATGGCAGTACGAGCGGAAACCAGGGATAACGCGGATATTACGTCATTGACAGGCGACAAGTGGGACAGGGCGACAGGGACGTATGGGCTGAAATATGTGCCACCAGAAACTGAATTTGAATAATTTATATTTGAATTTGAATTGCTAAACTTGAATAATTGTATTGGAAAACTGAATTTGAATCACATAATTTGAAATTGTATTGTTTATTTTGAATAATTGCATTGAAAAACTGAATCTGAATTGTATAATTTGAAATTGAATTTATTTGTTTGGAACTGAAGTCCAATACAATTTGGTCCTCACTGAAAATTCAACTCTATATATATCCTCACATTCAGTTCTCACAATTCAGATTCAGATCACCAAATTCAATTTCAAGTTTCTGTGACAGACATCCGGGTAGTTGGAGGATGAAGGAAGAGCAATCGAGCGCAGATCGATATCGATAGATAGAGTTCAGTGTCGCAGGATCATCACTCAGCACTAATATGCCAGACTGTTGTGCTGCTTATGGATGTTAGAACGAAATAAATGGAAAAAAATAAAAAATAACAGCAAGGGATAACATTTCACAGGTGCGCAGCGTCTCTTCTCCCGGGCAGGAACACAGCTTCACCTCGCTGCTGCACCGGTCCCCGCTGATCCAGATGGGACCGGACAAAGACATAGTGGTGATCGGGAGTACGTATATTTCGGCGGGAAGTTCCACTGCCTTTGCCGGTGGCCGGCGGACGGAGAGAAACTACAGCGGGGCAGCAGAGTTCGTCTGCGGCTGCAGGATCTAGAGACTTACTGCCCGCTTCCTGGGAGCCAAAACGCTGCTGGAGGAAGTTTTCTTTTGCTGAAGAAAATAGTCTGTTCCGCGTCCATAGCAACGCTCTGTTTTTTATGGCAACGGTGTGATATACTTATTACATGGCTTGGTTGAATTCCAATGTAGAATGCGGTCTGTTATTTTTTGATGAAAAACAAAGCGTTGCTATGGACGCGGAACGGACTATTTTTTACAATCTTTTGCTTAGAAGCAATACAATCTTTTTAAATCAATAAACAAGTTAAATCAATAATTTGTGTCAAATTATTTATTTATTTTGTAGGTAGCCATGTAATAAGCGGGATAATGTATAGCGAGGCGGTTGTTATAGCGAATAACAACACCTTCAGGCTGATTCAAGACCTGTCGGGGTTGTTATTCGCTATAACAACCGCCTCGCTATATACATTATCCCTTATATATATATATATATATATATATATATATATATATATATATATATATGCCTGAATCAGCCTGAAGCCTATAACTATATATATATATATATATATATATATATATATATATATATATATATATATATATATATATATATATATATATATATATATATATACAGTATATAGTTATAGGCTTCAGGCTGATTCAGGCAGATATATATATATATAAGGGATAACTCTATCTATCGATCTGCGCTCGATTGCTCTTCCTTCATCCTCCAACTACCCGGATGTCTGTCACAGTAACTTAAAAATTGAATTTGGTGATCTGAATCTGAATTGTGAGAACGGAATGTGAGGATATATAGAGAGTTGAATTTTCAGTGAGGATCAAATTGTATTGGACTTCAGTTCCAAACAAATAAATTCAATTTCAAATTATACAATTCAAATTCAGTTTTTCAATGCAATTATTCAAATTAAACAATACAATTTCAAATTATATGATTCAAATTCAGTTTTTCAATGCAATTATTCAAGTTTAGCAATTCAAATTCAAATATAATTGATTCAAATTCAGTTTCTGGTGGCACATATTTCAGCCCATAGGGACGAGCCATTATTTAAAATGGGAATTTCTCTGAAATTAAAAATCTTTGGGAACTTTTGGGATATTGTAAGTACACAACTGCAGGAAATGGATCACACTGTGCAAGTGATTTTTGGATATTTTATTACAAAAATCGTACATATTATAGCTTTTAAAAGGTGGTGCTGTTTTTGGTCCTCTGTCAATTTGAGAGGCTCAAGCATGATTATGTCCTTTTGAATACTTGCTATTTCATGTGATGTAACCTGAATGGAATATGATTTTGGGATCTTTTTAACTTTTACAATTTTTGCCTTTTTTCCTCTCAAATGAGGCTTGAGATCACTTTTTTTCTTGATTCAATAAATATTCCCTGTTTGTGGTCATGGACTTATTTTTTTTGTTGTGATTTGCTAAGGCTCATGGCAGATCCATCACATTGATCTAGACCCCTAATGGTTTTGGAGGGAGGGCAGTCCTCATCCAATGATTCTTTTGCTCTAAATAGGTTGAGCTGAGGTGTAATGCAGTGCTTTTTAACTGGTGGTTTCATCTAAATTCATCTGCAATGTGGTAGGCAAATTAGGTATGTGTACTTATTCTTAAAAAACATAAAAAAAATGCATAAGCAAGGTAACAGTAAATGCAATCCAGACTATGCTCAAAACAAGTTGACTTGCATTGAGGATAAATATACACAAATATGTTTTCAGTAATGAGTTACTGGATGCCAAAAACATGAAAACATCTGAATTCAGACGTGAGAAACCAAACACCCAATCACTATAAAGAAAATGCAAACCTAACAAATCCATTTGGTACTGTATTGGGGTTCCCACTGTTCAGTGTAAAATTTGTGTCCTGAAACAAAACCAGCCCTTACTAGACAGTTATAGATGAGATGAGCCTAAATTCAGTGACAGTACAGTAGAGGCAAGTATTTTCTTGAAGGGCTCAACAGTGCTGACAATCCAGCCATTGTTCACAGCCTATTAGATCTTAAACCTGCTGTCTATAGACTGATTTGTTGCCATTGTTTTTAAGGCCAAATTGTCATCTGTGAACTTGAAGAGCTTTAGAGAAGTGCTGTCATTTGACAGCATGCTGCCTTGTGATGCTTCAATTACTAATTTATGCTTTAACTCACATGCTGTTTTCTGACAAATAAGAGGTCTGCTATTATCATATTGCTCAGAGGTTATTTGTTCATTGCTGAGAAGACTTAATGAAGTTGTTTCATACAGGGACCCCATGTCATTGCTTGACGAGTGAAGTTTTCTTTGTTGACATATTTAATGGCTCGTCCCTTTTTTAAACCACCAAACTGAATGAATTTTGAAAAGGATGTTTTTAAAGTCTGAGTTCAGTATGAGATGTTATTAGAGTGATCTCTTCTGAAACACTAAAAGGGTTGTCTTCTTATTAGGAAGAAACATCTAAAAAGCAGAAGATTTTGTTTATCTTCTACATAATGCTGTCCAGGAGAAAAAACTGAGGCATTAAAGGCATCTTATTTGTGATTTTTCTTTCCTATGGGAGAGATGTTGGTGCAGATAAAGAGCCACAGATAGTTTAATTTAGGCGTTGTAATGAGGTTGCTAATTCAGATGCCAAGGGAGACAATAGATTGGCTCTTGTGGCATTTCTGGAATTGACTTTGCTAATTGGTGGTAGAAAATATTTGGTTTATGTAGTTTAAAGGTCAACCACTGTCAAAAAATGAGTTTTGAAGTGAAACGTTAAATGAGTTTTGGTTTCTAAAATGGAAATCGACTAAATGCCATCGGCACATAGCTTGATTCTGTTCAGATGCCAAAAACATTTCTAAACTCTTACATCACTGACTGGAAATTTAGATCATCATATTGTCATACTATCACTCATATAAACCACCTCCAATTATGATTGCCTGGGTATTGCTATGTGGTCTCTAGGGTGTTCTTTGTGGTTGCTTATTGGATCAAGTAAGAAGAGGTCCACCCTCAAGTCTCTATAATATGTTCCCTATATTTGGCTCTAGTTTAGATGTGAACAAGTACATTTTTTATCCATTTTATCTAGGTGATCTCTGCATTTTATCTCTGCTAGGTGAAATTTCGACATCCGTTCACTAGTAGAACACCTCTCCTCAAGTATCATTCATGTCGGTTGCATAAACAGTGCAAGACGAGCTACGCTCTACAATAGTCGAACTATTGTTTAACTCGAAGTTAGAAGTTTATTCAGATCTCTAATCCTCTAACCAGATTGCTTCCTTTTCTTCAGCCTTGAATAGGACATTTACGTTAGGTCTAGAACACAACATGCCAGTAAATCACTTTTAATTAGGATAAATGCCAGACTATATTGCACCAACTGGTTTTGCTTCCTAATAACTGGCAGCTCATTAGTGGGCTTGTGAGGACAGACTTTCACTCCTGGTAATTAACAGCAACTTTGTCAGCAGTGACCGACCTATCTTAGTCATCTAAACCTTAAGCTGAAACTGACTTGCAGGATTTTCATTAGTTATGAGGGTTTAGTTGAGGAGGTGACTCGCAATGAGGCACAAGGCTCAAAAGAATACTCTCAGGTGACATCTCATCCATCTAGCCCTTCCAAGGCCTGCAGGGAGATCAATGATGCTGAGATGGCCAAACACACTATCTGCATCTACATTAGTATTCTTAGGTGGCACAGGGCATTTAGCAGCTTTCCAGCACAGATGCCATGTCGATAGATTAATAAGACAAGAGACACAAGGACCCTAGAGTCCATGGTTGGAGAGTGATTGAAACGGGCTCATCACACACACAGACAGTCAAGACCATATCCCTAAGTCAATTCTGTTTTAAATCACATATGTCAACTGGAAGCTCAGTACTAATTTTTATGATGAACAAGATGCCATGCATTTTCATGTCACACGGAAAAGTTTTGATAGACCAAAAACCAGTAAATCAAACAGATGTTTTTGACATTTAATGTTTAAAGTGGTGATTTCTAAGGCGAACATCACATTATCACTTTTGGTAAACCTTAAATATATATATATATTTTTCTGTGTGACTTGTACTATACCGTTTAAGGATGCTCTGATTGATAGTGGCGCAGATGATGCAAAACTAGCAAGACAATTTTTCTATGTGCAGCTAAAGTTGCTTCACTTCATTCACTGGTCTGGCAGCTCTACCAAGTGTCTGAAAAGAAAAAGCAATGATCTAGGTGCACAAGATGGCGCCTGTGAGCTTTGGCGATGCGAGTGTGTGCATGTTTACTTCCACTCATACACTTCCGGTCTTAGTGAATTTGTTCACATTTGCTGTAAGGAGAAACTTACATATGAAACTTGGCTAGATATAATGAATTTTTTTTTTAATTAAGAGAAGAAAGTGATTTATCAGAGATGAAAGAAAACATCCTTCTTATATCATTGTGCATCTAGCTGTGTGGTAATTCATCCAGATACACTGAGGTTATCTTTCATTCTTTCTCCTGTTGATTCTGCGGTTCAGGCTCAGCGGTTGGTGAAAATCCACTGGGATATTTTCATTCATACAAAACCCCCAAGTGTGTAATTTACATTTCCTGATGTTTTTTTCTAATTGCTGTTGGACTAAATGGCTCAAAAACTGCCTTCTCTTTCTGCATGTTAAACAACAAGTGCATGTAATATGAATATTTTCAAGGGATTAAATATTTATTGGATGTGTAGTTGTGTGTGGGATGCATTGTTAACTGATGGGTCTGTAATGTCTTTGTTTTTACACACTGATTTGCTATATTTTATTTTAGATGTAGTTATATTTGCATATTTACCACTGGCATAATTGCTTGGAGAATATCCTACGACACTGTGTATGCACCATGACATCAGTTCAAGACAATTTTCTCTTTGTGGACACCCAGACAGCAACATAGTGTCGGCCCAGATCCGGGTTCAACTGGTACATGTGAATTCTACGCGTACCAGATGTAGGCCAGATCTGGGCAGGCACAAGAGGTGTGTACATCGAGGGTCTGCTAATTGTCACACCTTTGGTATGGTGGGGGAAGCTTTAATTTGCTAATTGGTCAGCTATTTTTGTTAAGCTCTAAGCTGTTCCTAACCACATCTAAAAAAAGATATGGAATATGTTGCACATGTTTCTTGACAATAAATAAAGAGTTGTCAATTCATGATACTTTCTTATCTCTTAATTTTAATACTAAAAATACATCGTTGTGAAGAATAAATAATTCCCTTAGGCCTATTTGAAGAATTCTATTTTTCATGGAGTATTATTTGTTTCAGTAATCGATATCGGCCATTGGTATCTGCCAATAGTGCTTTCAGTGATCGGTCCCAAAAATCCTGATTGGAGCGCCCTTAACACTGTTTGTGCTATACAGACAGGAAAGATACAGGAGGTAAATACACATTATTATATATTCCTGGCTTGGGCCCTTTTGACTTGGGCAGAAAGCAACCACCCAGAACAGTACTACAACTTCAAGAAGAAAACACACACACACACACACACACACACACACACACACACACACACACACACACACACACACACACACACACACACACACACACACACACACACACACACAAACACACACCTTGCAACCGCATACAACAAACTAAGGTTATTTTGACTTCACTTTATTTTGATAGTCTACTTTAGACATTCTAAACTAGTGAGTAACTTTGCAGCTACATTTCAACAAACTCTCATTAGAGTATTAGTAGACTGTTAGGGGAGAGTAAGTTGACATGTACTTGGAAAGTTATATAAATAATACAAATGAATGCTTGAAGAGTGACAGAAAATTATTCCTGGGGCAGAATGGTAATGTTTGTTGCGTCCTGAACATAAGGTAGAATCACTTTACAATCATTATTTTCTCTCCCATTAGGGCTTCAGGCCCTATTGTAGGCTACAGCATGAGAAACATGTGACATGAATGGCTAATCTGTTCCTCAGCCCTGTCTAGAACCACTGCTGTCAATCAAAGTAGGAGACGGCTTGAACACATTGTAATGTCTGTGATCGACTCGACGATGATGCCGATAAGGAATGACACATGCTCACCTTGTTCAAGGATCCTTCATCTACATGAGAGGGCAAGGGTACAGCATTCCTGCACACCTATTTTGATAAGGTGAATTACAATAGACTGGAGTGGGATGCGTATATCTTGTGTTTGTTTGCCATTTCACTGTTAGTGCGACCTTGTCATTGTTCCTATGATGAAGAGATTTTAACACTTTAAACTCCACCTGACAAGAATAGAGAGATTGAGTCAGCTTTGTTTTTGGGAGAGAGAGAAAGAGAAGTAGTCTCATCAGACAGCTGGATAGCCTGATGCATAAAAAAACAAAACAAAAGAAAAACTACAAAAAAAGTGCTTTCTCAAATGATTAGCTCAAATCTGTCTGGCTTTATACGTTCACAGGCTGAAGGATCTTTGAACCTCTCTGAGCTGACCCATGTTTCCAGCTGAACATTTGCCACCAGTATTTATTAACATAACCTGCTCTCTAAGGTGGAACTAGACTGTGGAGCAATAACATGCTTGGACCATAGAGCTGAAGCAATTCTTTAACTGGATGACATAATAACATGGCTGGCATGGACTGACTCCTTGGATGTGACACCGTTGGCATGGATAACCTCATTGAACGTGATATCCCTGAAATCACATTCACCGTATGGGTCAATACTGCATGAGTAAATATGTCTGCAATATGCACCATATCTGATCACATATACATCTACAAGTGTATTAGTGAATATAAAATTACATACATTATGATATATTAGTAAATATATTGTCACATATTTTTCAATATATGAAAAGCAGCAATTCCTTAAGTATTATTTGATATATTGTATATTAACACAATATATTATTCTACATATTTCTACAAATATACTGTTAAATCATTTCATAAATTGCTTATTCATATATAGGGAAATATATTTTCTTTGCGTAGGGGATGACACATGGGCAGTTGATCAATAGCCTTGTCATGACATGGTCTTGTCGTGAAGCAGGTCCATGAATGGTCTCTATGGTTGTAACTTGGGCCAAAATAGGTTAATGGGCTTGCTCAGTGGTTGTACAATGATCCATAAACCTTTAATGGATGATCTCCTTGATCATGAAATGGTTCTCAGAAGGTTCAGCATGGTCTGTTACAGCTGCTGCAGACTCTGGAGTTGTTTTAACCAATGCCTCCACCTCACGTGAAGAGGCTCTGGCTTGGCAGCCATGACGTGAAGAGGCTCTGGCTTGGCGGCCAACACGTGAAGTGTCTCAGGCTTGGGGGATGATGAGCAAGTGATAGTGATAAGTGATAAATTCTTGGCGTTACGGGAGTAGTCGGGTTCTTGTCAAAGATGTATCTCAGTTTTAAAAAACTGAAGAATTTTAACAGTTCCACTTTAAGTCTGAAAGATTGGTGTTTGTGATAGGGACAAATGATAACCCCTTATTTGGAATGTTCTCTTCATCTTTAGACAAAGTGTGATTGGTAAGATTAAAGACTACATTCTCCTCTGTCTGTGTCTGGTGATCTTGTTCTTTACATTTGCCGCTCCCACGCTTGCCTCTTCTTGTTTTCTTCTTCTTAATGAGTACTTGGGTTTGTGGGTGTTGGATAAAAAATCAGGTTCAGAATCAGAAAGTTGTTCGGATGAGGCAAGAAACTCTTGTTTCACTTTAGTTCACTCAGATACTTTTATCAAGGAGACCAAACATGTGACTTTGGACCACTCGACTGACTTTTTTCCATGCAAGACATGCTCTGCTTGTGAGAATGCCATTAAAACTGATTCATTCATGAGCACCATCACACAAAAAACATATAAAATTCGAAAGACTATTACTTGCTCATCATCTTTTGTTATCTATCTTATTACATGTCCGTGCGGTCTACAATATATTGGTAAGACCAACCGCCAATTAAAGACCTGCATTAATGAACACCGGAGTTCGATAAGAAGGACAGATATCCATTCTCCTGTGGCTAGGCACTTTGCAGATGCTGGCCACAAATTTACCGATATGAGATATTGTGGTATTCAGAGACTATTTAAATCAAGAAGAGGAGGTGACTCTAACAAAAAACTGCTACAATGTGAATCCAAGTGGATTTATTATATGAACTGTGTGCATCCAAATGGATTGAATGAAGAACTTCAATTGTCATGTTTCTCATGAATTATATTTTCTTGTCAATCTTAAATATAATAATCTCTAATTTGATGTAACTATTTATCTTTACCTTTATGTTTATAACTCTATCTTGTGATAGACACTTCTAGTTTTTTTTTCTTCTTCCTTCTCATAACATGTTCTCCAACACTGGGTGCTTCTCATTTCTTATTTGTGCATCCTCGTTTCCTTTCCTGGCTTCCTTTCCTCGCGTCTCAGCTCCACCCCCTGTAGGATGCGAGGGAAGACTGCAAGGAAAAAAAAGAAGGACGGAGGAATCGAAGAAAAGCCTTTTTTATACATTGGAATACTTGATCACTCGAGCCTCACTTCATAGCGTCATCAGCTGCACTCAAAGGATCTGCCCTTATGTTGTATTAGTTTGGTTATTTAAGAAATTCATAATATATAATAATAAAGCAAGATACCCTGTTGAAATATGTGGTTTATATAAACTGCAGATGTAAAGTATAAATTAAGATTATTGTGAGAGATGTGAAGGGGGAGGAGAATTGATACGTGCGTCATGTTTAGTCAATAAAACACTTCCACATAGGATACACCTGTGTATCCTCACTCATGACTCCTCTGGAAGCTTCCTCACTCCTCGATCCTCGACTCCTCGCGGTGTAATTAGAGAATTGAGATGTCCTTCAAGATGGCTGAGCTCGATCGGTTTCCGGGTCATAGGATGGAGGACGGAGGACGGAGGATGGAGGAGCGAGGAGACGAGGAGGGATATTGGGAAGCACCCCCTATGTTTGGATCATTCACTGGTCTTGGCTTGATCATGTGATCTATGTAATCATGTGACTTCAATAGTTAAAATGGCTTCTGCACTTAGTATTGTAAGTTTGGCATTGAGAAAGGTTGCATGTGACTGAAACGTTTGCCCCTTTCTCTTTTTTTCTCAGTAAAAGCACTTGAAATTATCTCACTTTTTGATGTTTCTTCGCCTTTTGTGAAAATATCAAAAAGTGAGATAATTTCAAGTGCTTTCGGACTCTTTTGAAGTGCATATATAACTGAGGTGAATAAAAATGTGTTTTATATTTGGTTAGTAATGTATTTGCAAGTGCGTTTCAGTGCGTGTGTGTGTGTGTGTGTGTGTGTGTTATGCTCTTAGGGATTTATTAAATTTTAGATTTACCTGGACCTAATAGTCAGGTTAAAAAGCTAATTATGTTGATCACTTTACATAATCAGATGGTCTCTGCCTAAGTGTCTGGTTCTTGACCTGAATAAGCTGCAAAGTGTACTTGACTTTTAATGCCGATGACCCAAATCTAGAATAAAAGACAAACAAGGTGAAACTATTTGTTGAAGACTTTGAAAGTTCCTATTTCTTTTTGTGAATCAGTTTTTGAATGAATTGATGAAAGTCATTCAGTGATTATAAATGAGCCAGTTATTTTCATGGGTTTTACTCCTTATGGTTTATTGCATATTTAGGAGCTCAAATGGAAAGACCAGAATTCACCGTCTTCTGTGAATTGGGGGAAATAGGAGCATTTTTCAATTACTTAGCGAGACAACAAGTAATCTAAATAACCTCTTCTCTCTGTTCGAGCTCTGAACCACTGAACAGCATCAAATTAATTTAGACATTTGGAATTGTACATGTTCATGTCTTGGTTTGTTTGAGAATGACACCACTTATCCCTGCTGGAATCTTCCTGACTTCCATTCAGTAAAGTTCAAGGAACAGCCATATTCCATAAGATGTCGATCACTGTTTAATCTGTTCCACAAGATAATGCTGTTTTATACTACAATTGGTCATACAAAATACAAAAAAAAAGAAAAAAAAGAAAAAAAAAGTAATTCCTTAAAATAGCTTAATATTTCCTTAATATGTAATTCTACACCCTTGCCTCAGTTAGTATACGCGGTTTTATGAATATTCAAATTAGCCCCGCTTCCACTCACACACACCAGCTCAGAGATCCACTCATTGACGATCACACGTTGACCTGATTGGTTGCAAGGTAGTTTGTGACGTCAGAAACACCAATGAGATTTTGATTCACTGCAGTTTTAAGGAGAAAATACTGAATTTGCACATGGTTTGTCTTAAAGCATATTAAAAACACCACATAGACAAATAAACATTAAAAGCTTGATTTTCACCATATGGGGACTTTTAGAGATTCTGATTGCTGCCTGTTAAAACAAGGATATACAAACCAGGAAGGAGTATTCAATTTATTGAATATGTCATTCTAATATCTTTTTACTCCCTCTATTTCTAGGCATAGATGAGGTCTAATTGGCTATGAATCTTTAGCATGGCTGTTCAGCCAAAAACCCTTTAGACCCTCAAGATTTGCAATAGCAATCCAACATAACCCCAAACTGCCTGCAGCACTTGTGTGTTTTACATACCATCTCTCACCAGGGTCTCTAAGGCTAATGACTTGCCTCTCAGTTATTGTATGTTCTCAAATACTGGAGAGTTGGCTATCGAAGAAAGTTATTGTCAGTTATGCACACTTCCCACATGACTCGTGTAGTTTTCATGCCCCTGTCGATTCTAAGGTAATGGAAACTGAAGTGAACAGCAGGCGTCAGAGACTTTTAGAGAACATACAAGGGGAGGTCATCTTTAATATTATTGCCACATTTTCTTTTGCTCATATGCAATTTTGCACTCATCTCTCATTGCACTCATGAATAAACCATCTTGTTATATCTAAAATTTTTGGTCAGACTTGGCTCAGAGAGCACAGAGATGATAGCAAATAAGTAATGCTAACGTCAGCTGACAATTTTTATTTTTGCAACTTGTTTATTGACTTGTTAATAGCAATCTGCTGTGGAATATGTGCCGATCGGGACCAGTGACCTTTTGTGCAGGTTATGACAATAGGTGGTGACAAATGTAAAAAACATTTTTATCATTAAATCATTCTTTCAAAATCACACATTCATTATCAATGATAGGCTACACCTTGGTTTAGAACAGTGTTCGTTGATGCCAGTAACTGCCTGGTAGGCCTATTTTATCTAAAATATTAACTTCATGTTCAGTGTCAAAATATATCACTTTTTAATTGCCTATTCATCTTTACAATTAAACAAAAAAAGTTTTTTTTATTTGGTCAGAAATTCAATAATGTTTCATAGGTTAAAAACAGACACATTTTAAGTAAAAACAAGAATTACTAACTTTCACAATAATTTACCCCTGCTCATTAATGGTCATCTTGTCATACACTGTAAAATCCAACAGTGGTTCTTACTTAAACTTTTTAGTTAACTTTACTTAATGTCTTAACTTAATTGTAAAAATCTAGTAATCTGTACTATTCACATACTTATGTTTTATGTACTCAGAAAACCCAAGTTAAGATTAATTGATTGGTTTGAGTGTGGTTTTTGAGGCAGGGAAATTCTTAATGGACCTTTCACTCATTTCCTCCACTTCTGCATTTGTCTTTGTTTGCATTCACTCATTTTTCAAATTAATCTTGAATGTTGAATTGTCAATACAACTGAAAAATTTGTGAGAACATAAGTTGACTTCATAAATTGATTTTGATTTTCCTAAAATATTTTTAGTCACCATTATGGCGATTAGTGATCCCTTTGGTTGGGCACTTGGAACTATATTTTCTTTATCATGATTCTCTTTCTATTGATGCAGTGATGCAACAATAAGTCAGTTGTTTAGTGTCAAAGAAAGAGAAGTAATACCACACACACACACACACACACACACACACACACACACACACACACACACACACACACACACACACACACACACACACACACACACACACACATATATATATATTTGTGTGTGTGAGAGAAAATATGAATGGTGTATAATTTAACTTGTGTCAATTAGTGATCTTTTATAATTTTCTTGCTACTGTTTATGCCTAAACACCTTCTGAAACAGTTAATTGGGTTTATATAATCTCTCTATATTTGTGAAAATCTTGTAATTGATCATGCTTGACTCACACAGACTTCATCATTCAGCATGCAAAACACAACCATGGTGACAAATACATTTCATTCAAAGTAAATTATCAAGTACTCTCTACAGTTCTTTTTTAGTTACTAGAACTCTTGTGTAAGTGAACTATACTAACTAAGCATTTGTCAGTACCACATACTATTCCTATTTCACTTTACTTGCTTTTTTTAGAGCAATCGGTTTCCTGATATTTTCCTAGTAATGTGAACTCTAATGAGAAGTTAACACAACTAATGATTTTGATTTAAGAGTGCTTGAGTATACTTGATTAACAAGTTTTCTATACAAATGTTATTATGTTGTGCCAACTAAACATTAATACACTACTTTACTTGGAAATTTTAAGGCAATCGGTTTCCTCACTTTTTCTAAGTAAAGTCAACGTATTACATTTTACAGTGTAGGCGAAGGCTCGGACTAGAGGGTCAGGTTCAATTCTTTCTTCAAAGAATGGTTTAATATTTAAATGGAACATTCCTACTTATTCCATATCATAGGTGGAGTTTCAGGGATGCAAGAATCATAACGGTGGGAAATGTAAAATGTAAAATAAAATGTTTCATTGTTGATACACAAAACAAGATATGGGGGTTGTCATGATGATGATTAATGAGGCAAAGCGAGACAGTTCCGGTGCAAAAACTAGGCTAATAGTAGCCTACAATGCAAGTTTTAAGTTTAAGTGTTTCTATAATGATTAAAGTGTTATAAGACTGTAATCAGACATTAATTCAGCCATAACCATCTACCCATAGATTTTTATTCACATGCTCTTGCAATGTTAAAAACACACCCACCAAACTGAATAGAAATGATGATTGATTGACTTCCCTTACTACTACAGTAGCTCATTCTGTTCACACTAGATGGCAGTAGTGTCTAAAATCAATACAAGTTCCATTATGCCAGTCAGTCCTCACATTTGTAGGATTATATACAGGAGATACTCATTACTGATAAGGTTATAGCCTCACAGTAACAAAACATATTCATCATAACACATGTGCTTTCTACATATTTAAAATAATACTTTTTCAATTTAACTTTTAGAGACAGACTGTATCTCACATTTCACACTTCCAAGACCAAATGATCTGAGCTGTGTTATCCAAATTATTATTATATTTGAACACTTTTTAGAATTTTAATTTTAATTTTATAGATGAGCTTTCAAAAATGTACAAGAATTTTAAGAATAACATCACTACCATCATTGATACTGGCTTAAAACAATGCTTAAATAAAACAACAGAGAACTTCCTCAAGTCCCCTGAACTGAGCAACCTATAAAAGAGCAACCTCTGAGCAATAAAAATTACATTTGGGCCTAGGAAACCAGCTAAACATGAACAGCTTTTAAACTCTGTGTGTTAAGATTTAACATGTTAAGATTAACTTGCGCAGAAATGAACAATATGGTAATGTGAAATATGAATGTGATAAGGGGTATAAGCGGGTATAATTAGGATTTCCGTCTGTAGGCTTATTTATATTATGTTTTGCAAATATTATTATTATTTAATGTTTCTTACCTTTGACAGAATTCCAGTTTTCCAGTATTTTCCAGAATTCCAGTATTTTAATGCCAAAGTCAGTCAACATTTGGCTGACTGCGAATTAGCCCTAAAATAATTTCTCATGCTGTTCTCTTTATT
Source organism: Vimba vimba (assembly GCA_022828995.1). Taxonomy (NCBI): domain Eukaryota; kingdom Metazoa; phylum Chordata; class Actinopteri; order Cypriniformes; family Leuciscidae; genus Vimba; species Vimba vimba. The sequence goes on along the minus strand of CM040821.1, from coordinate 21,060,571 downwards.
GGCTGGAAATGATGACACAAGCAGCTCTATTTGTGTTTGTCAAAAGCGTCTGCACAGCAAATGCAGCACAGGTGTGTGGAGTGGTTGTGTGGACAATGTTGTCCGTTTTTAACACAGACATGCTAATGAGTGCAGTGTGCTCTGCTGCTCTCCCTTTGCTCTCTGGGTAATAATCAACTCTCATTAGTCAAAATAACAGTTACTGGGCCTGTTTAATCATTAAGATTAAAAGAGAAGCAACAAAAAAGCTTTACTGTCAGTAAAAGAAATGAAATATTACAAAAGGTTTAAGGATCCTTTACATTTTTGAAAAAAACAAAAAAACAAACAAACAAACTTGGGTTTGACCTTGTCTGTTTTACAGTTTCCAGTGATGCATTTTTCTTTCAGTTAACACATTTTTTTATGATTATGATTATGTTATATTATGGTTGCTCTACTTAATGTTTCTGAGAATTACTCTACCAAATTAATTAACATGAATTTACTTTGTATTTGGTTAAATTTGATTAATTTACCAATGTATTAAATGTGTAATTTGTAGAAGTGCACAATATCAGTATCATACAGCATTACGCACTTTCAAAATATTGAGTCTGATAAACTGATCATTTTACAAACATAAAAATACTTATCTGCATTGGACAATTTTTAGTGGTGCATGTCTCGAGTTATATAGCAAATGTGACCAAAACTCTACAACAATTTATCAATTTAAATTGGACAAATGAATGTTTTTTGTAAAAAAAAAAAAAAGTTAATGTTTTATGTTCTAATCTATTAAAAACGTAAAGCTGCATACTGTGTATGAACACTGCTATATCATTTATTTTTTTATTTAGTTAGTTTATTTATTCGTATATCGCTATTCACAATACTTGTCCATATTTAGCAGTTTAGAGCAGGGCGATAGTCAAGTCTAGTCACCTTTATCTTGATAGTGCTTTAATTTGTTTCAAAGCAGCTTCACAGTAATAAACAAGAAAGTAACAGAATTAAAGATGCAAACGTCATAAAATATCATGAGATGGATTCAAATTCTGCTGTAAAGCAGCTGTAGCAAGATAATAGTGTCTTATTTAACTCAATTCAGGTTAGTAGTCCATTATGTAGCTATAGTTCAGTTAAGCAGCTCATAGAAGACAATAGTGTACACTCAGCTTCATTTGCTATAGTGTTAGTGAAACCCATACCATGATTATTTCTTCACAAAACTTTTGAAAATTGTATCACGTAGCCTAGAATATTTGCTTTAAAACTATGTGAAAATCATCCTGCGTACTCAGATAAAACAATATATTGATTTAAAATTTGTAAAACATGTTTTGTGTAAGAAAGCTTTATGCAAGGAAATCATTACGTCAATCATCATGAATATTGATGTGTTTCACACCTGAGAAAGACAAAGACCCTCCCATAATGGCCCTATCAGGTGGGGACTGTGAGAGAACCAGAGCAAAGAATGAGTAGAGATTTAAAAAAGAATGGCTTTTTGATTGTTTGCATTTATTTAAAACACAACATAATCCAAAGATACATAACAAAGGACAAAAAAGCACATTACTGAACACACTGATCTAAAGACAGAGACTTGAACACCTTTGTGCCATTCCTGAAACATAGTACATACCTGTTATTTCCAAGGTGTTAGATTTTTCAGTTTACCGTGTTCATGTACAGATACTCATGTGAATGTTGAAGTCAGCAGGACTCATCAGTGGCATTTTCCAGTAAAAAAATAAATAAAAATTAACTGTGAAAATGCTGATATCAAGAGAAACTATAGGGCTGCACGATTTTGGGAATAAATGTTAGATTTTTCTGGTTAAAATTGCGATTTAAAATGTACTATATATATATATATATATATATATATATATATATATATATATATATATATATATATATATATATATACAGTATATATACACTCACCTAAAGGATTATTACGAACACCTGTTCAATTTCTCATTAATGCAATTATCTAATCAACCAATCACATGGCAGTTGCTTCAATGCATTTAGGGGTGTGGTCCTGGTCAACACAATCTCCTGAACTCCAAACTGAATGTCAGAATGGGAAAGAAAGGTGATTTAAGCAATTTTGAGCGTGGCATGGTTGTTGGTGCCAGACGGGCCGGTCTGAGTATTTCACAATCTGCTCAGTTACTGGGATTTTCATGCACAACCATTTCTAGGGTTTACAAAGAATGGGGTGAAAAGGGAAAAACATCCAGTATGCAGCCATCCTGTGGGCGAAAATGCCTTGTTGATGCTAGAGGTCAGAGGAGAATGGGCCAACTGATTCAAGCTGATAGAAGAGCAACTTTGACTGAAATAACCACTCGTTACAACCGAGGTATGCAGCAAAACATTTGTGAAGCCACATCACGCACAACCTTGAGGCGGATGGGCTACAACAGCAGAAGACCCCATCGGGTACCACTCATCTCCACTGCAAATAGGAAAAAGAGGCTACAATTTGCACGAGCTCACCAAAATTGGACAGTTGAAGACTGGAAAAATGTTGCCTGGTCTGATGAGTCTCGATTTCTGTTGAGACATTCAGATGGTAGAGTCAGAATTTGGCGTAAACAGAATGAGAACATGGATCCATCATGCCTTGTTACCACTGTGCAGGCTGGTGGTGGTGGTGTAATGGTGTGGGGGATGTTTTCTTGGCACACTTTAGGCCCCTTAGTGCCAATTGGGCATCGTTTAAATGCCACGGCCTACCTGAGCATTGTTTCTGACCATGTCCATCCCTTTATGACCACCATGTACCCATCCTCTGATGGCTACTTCCAGCAGGATAATGCACCATATCACAAAGCTCGAATCATTTCAAACTGGTTTCTTGAACATGACAATGAGTTCACTGTACTAAAATGGCCCCCACAGTCACCAGATCTCAACCCAATAGAGCATCTTTGGCATGTGGTGGAACGGGAGCTTCGTGCCCTGGATGTGCATCCCACAAATATCCATCAACTGCAAGATGCTATCCTATCAATATGGGCCAACATTTCTAAAGAATGCTTTCAGTACCTTGTTGAATCAATGCCACGTAGAATTAAGGCAGTTCTGAAGGCGAAAGGGGGTCAAACACAGTATTAGTATGGTGTTCCTAATAATCCTTTAGGTGAGTGTATATATATATACAGTATATATATATATATATATATATATATATATATATATATATATTAGGGCTGTCAGTTAACGCGTTATTAACGGCGTTAACGCAAACCCATTTTAACGCGATCAATTTTTTTTATCGCGAGATTAACAGTCTTTTTGGCCTAGCAAACTTTGTAGTTTTTTTCACATGCTTTTGCAACAGGACGCGGCATGCGCGGCGCTGCTCTATGAAACCCATTCATTTCAATGGCTTGCGCCGCGCGAGGACCTTTTGTTGCTTCGTCGACCAAAGCGCAAGCGGATCTAGCTAGACCGGAAACAAAACAGCAGGCACGCGCACACACTTGTTTAGGCTTGCGAGCCGGCCAAATAGTAGGTTAACGTTATGTTTTGAGTGGATGACGAGCGCGAGACGCCGAAATGGATGCCAATATTTTCTGAATGGAAAGTTTACTTTTAAAAAGTTGCCAAATGGTTCCATTGACTAGACCAAAGTGATCTGTGTGTTTTGTCGTTGTGAACTGAGCTATCATCATCGCAGTACGTCCAGTCTGAAACACCACTTGATGATGGCCACACACACACACACACACACACACAGAGAGAGCTGATGCGAATTCTCCAAACCCTCGTAAATATCAGGACCTCGTCAGGATTTCTTTCACCCTTTTATTGATGGACAGTGTTACATTGTGTGAGAGATTATTTGCTCCAAGTGAGAATGTTAGTGTGAAATTGAACACAGTATTGCCAATGTTGTTTTCAATAATAAAAAAATCTGCACAAAGCAAGCCAATCCGCTTTTTTCATGTTGATAAGAGCATTAAAATGAGAAAAAAATAATGGGACAAAAATAAATCAAGAGACATTTAGAATAGATACAAATGTGCGATTAATCGCGAGTTAACTATGACATTAATGCGATTAATCGCGATTAAATATTTTAATCGTTTGACAGCACTAATATATATATATATATATATATATATATATATATATATATATATATATATATAATGAACACCAGGTTTGTTGTGCCTTGTAGGTATATACGTGTAGGGCTGCATACAATAATAATAACCATAGCCTATAGCAGGCGGCCTATAAATCGTTAAAAAGGAACACTTCAGTAACAACACTTCAGTAAGTTACTTTAAATGTTTCCAGTCGTTATGAAATGAGATTGGAGTAAAAACATGAAGCCTAATGTTTGGCGCGTTTTGCTTTTCAAACACACAGCGCGAGTGACTCAAACTCACAGCGCATGCAGAGACCATTTACTGAAGCGATCGAGCCGCTCCAAACTATGAAACATTATTATTACCACATTATACATATCTACGTTTGAGAAGATATCCATGAACACAGTATTTAACAGTAAACACGGGTCTAAACATTATAATGTTCAACATATTAGAGTAAACACTCATAGCCTAATTTTATATCATGCTGTGTTTTATTATCGAACATAAAAACATCCTTGTATCGTACATGTATATAAGTTTTTTTTTTTTTTTTTTGATATTGCATTGAATTGAAAGGTTGCCTACCTGTCTATAGTTCTGTCTAGTAGATCCGCTGTCTCATTCTGGTCTTGTGTGTTTGTGTTTATGTGTGTGTCTTGTTTGCACTGATTGTTTCGTGTGGGCGTGACCGCTGATTATCATCATCAGCGGCAGCTGCAAACCATCCAGCCAACCTATTTAACCCTCTGGAGTCTGAGCTGTTTTCTGGGCCCTGGAGGTGTTCTGACATGCTCTGACATTTGTGCTTTTTTCAGTTATTTATAAACATATTAATGGCAAAGGTGTAAATTCACTCTATATAGCACAAACAGGGCTACCAAAATATCTGATCAACATGCATGTATATGTTTGAATTTTTAAGAGAATAATGTTTATGCGTGGTTATTGGAAAAAATAAAAATGAAAGTTGCAGAAATAAGACCTCAAAACACAAACTAAATATGTGTAAATAAGACTTTTGACTAATGAATTGTGTAGCTTTGAGTTCTGGCTTCAAAATGGCGTGAAAATCATCCTGCCTTATCGTTCTCATAAAACAGTACATTGATTTGAACTTTCTAAAACAGTTTTTTTGTCAGAAGAGGTTTATGCATGGGAGGGGTGGCCCATCAATATTAATGGGCCAATGGCCATCAATATTAATGAGATTCAGACCAGGGGTGTGACATACACTCTTTCAGTGGCTAATGGGCCATCAAGTGCCTGAACAAAGAAGAGGAGATTCAAAGGTTTTGTTTTTCAATCTGTTTTATTGTAATTCCTCTATGTGGAGGAACTGAATGTTCTAAATTTGCTCTAAGCAAAATAAATGTGAGCAAAATTTATTAATCAGTCTGCTATAAAAAAAACAACTGTGAGCGAAAAACAAAAGTAAAGGCAGGTATCTCACAGTAAATTCCTGTGCCCCGTTTATGCGGGCTACAAGTAATTCAAATGTGAGCAAAATAAAGAATCCTGAAAAAACTATCACAGGTTATAAAAAAAATATATTAAGCAGCACAACAGTTTCCAACATTGATTTAAAAAAATAGTCATCATATCAGAATGATTTCTGAAGGCTGATGGTTAGTGGAAGGTGGTCAGTAGAGCACACACATCTGAACACAGTCACACATCTTTATGCCACTCCTGAAAACAGTTCCTGTTTAACTGAAGACATAAGTGAACATTGCATGCCTTGCATTTCCATGGTGTTAACTGCTTTTTACCACACACTGCTTTGCAATGAACACATGAGCGGCGACCAACTGTGGCAACATCCCTGTCATCTGATGCCAGCTCAGCTCCTGGAACTGGCACATGGTCACTATTGGTCCGTTTTGGTGCCGTTTTCAGTGACACACCACAGAGCTCTGTTATAAGCTGCTCCATAAACTCTTTATGGGACAAGTTACCATGTAGCTCTTTGTGCACAATGAAAGAGTTGGTGGAAGCAATGTCCAAGAAGTGTAGAAAGATCTTTCTGTACCACTTCATGGTTTTGTGCTGTGTTGTGTAGTACTGTATCAGCTGATCAGACAGGTCAACACCCCCCATGTGTTTGTTGTAGGCAGTCACAGGTGCAGGACATGGAAATGTCTTTGTCCTCCATGTATCTTGTGTTTTCACCCTCCTCTGTGCAGTGTCTCCTGAATAAGCAGGATGGATAGTAGAACAGACAGATACCTCTCGTGTGTCCATCCACTTTACAAATACAAGAGGTCCATCCCGAATCCACCTGATGGATCCCCTGGCAGATTTTTTAGAGAGTGAATTAGCTGCATTCCGAGGGCAGTCCTTCCTGTTGTCCCTGTAAGTCCCACATGCACCAAACTTCATTGCAAACAGGTCTTTGAGGAGCTTTGGACTTGTATAAAAATTGTCCATGTACACATGGTACCCAGAACCCAAAAATGTCTGGTCTAAAAGAGATGTTACAGCATCATATGACAGTCCATGGCCTGTGGGGAAATTGTTCTTTCCGGTGTACACAGAAAAGTCCACAGTGTATCCATTCAATGAGTCTGCAAGAACAAACAACTTGAAACCCCATCTGGTTGGCTTAGCTTTCATGTACTGTGTCATGCCTGTGTGTGCTTTGCATGCCACCATTCTTTCATCCACAGCTAAGTTTCTTCTAGGATGATAGATGGCTTTACAAGCCTGACGAATAGTGTCCATGAGAGGTTTGACCCTGAAGAGACGGTCATGTTCACGTGTGCCCCTCTTTCTGTCATTATCCATATCTGCATCTGGGTGACTCATGTGCACATTCCATGAAATGGTGCGGTATCTGTCCCGGGACATAACTGTAGCTGGAAAGGGTACAGAGAAAACACTGCTTTGCCGCCAGTAGTCGCTGATGGAGCTCACCTTCACCTTCACCATGGCCATGTAGAACAGCAACCCAATGTAACGGTACATCTCACTGATGCTGATATCTGTCCATTTATATTTGCAGCCCTTTGCAGTTGCCTTGGCAGCTTGAGCATTTGTGTTGTGGCACAGAGTTGACACAGCACTTTCTGAAAAAAATTGTTTGAATAGACTCATAGGCGAATGTGAGTCAACAGAACTCGGTTGCGGTCCAGTTTCTCGTGCAGGACGGAATCGCACAGTCTGTGGAACCATGTCAACATCAGTCTCTGTTTTCCATGCCAGAGTGGACTGCCTGTTGCTTGTCTGCTGGTTAGCCTTGGCTCTCTTTGGGACAGGTGCTTGGACATGTTCATTGTCACATCTGTAAAAAACAAAACAAAACACACTGTGAGTATACTGATAACACAATCAAAGACACTGTATTATTATCATTATCGATCACTAATGGCCATGGGTAAAAAAAGACAACAGTTTTTGTAATATCACACAAGAATATGTACTTTTATATTATGATGATGTAAACAATTATATTTCCTCTGTAAATATTACGTCTGTGGACTTACTCGGGAAGATTCTCCATCACACTGAGAACTGAACTGCGTGCCCCTCTATGGGGTGCTGGAGAAGGAGAGCAAGCTGCAGCCATATTCCTAAAAAACAACAACAACAACAACAAAAACTGTTAGCATACATTATCCAAAGCAAACTGATGGGCAATTAATTGTTATGGACGCACAATCTATACATGTATATATCTGTTGATGGTCCATAGGACAGAGAAATATCACTGTGTCACCGCGAGTATCTGTTGATGAGCCATTTAGACCGCACGCATTTAGTGATGCTCGCAATGAACGGATCGTTCGCGAACGACACATCACTACATTTCAAACATTTACACCTGTATTCACAAACATGAAACATCTGTGCATAAGGCAGTACTGAAGCATGATAAGCAGTGTCATAGTCTAACCAAAACTATATATATATATATATATATATTATACTAAATCACATATATCATATATATATTTAGACTAAATCACATTACACTTAAGCAGATATTCACAAATAAGGTACATAAGACATACGGCAGTAACGTTATTTCTGCATGATAATCAGTGTTATAAGCTAATCAAAACTGAGTGAAATATATTTAATATACAAATATGTTTAGAGAGTAATAGCCTATCACATTGAAAAAGTTTACACTTGAGCATATACACGAATGTTAAGGGATATTGTTATGCAATCTTTCATGTAAGATGCCAAAAGCTAGCCAACACTAAGCAGATATAGTCTGATATATCAGAAAAATAATTATATAACAGTAAAACTTACTCTGAAATTGTGTCCTCGGCGGGATCAATTCGCTCTTCAAAATGCTGCCGTTCGTCGTCCGAGTCTTCATCTTCCTCGGAGGAAAAGGTGCATTCTTCCTCGCTGTCCTGAATCATCTGAAGGGCGTCTTTACCGGAGAAACGAGCCATACTCAAAACGCGATGAACTATCAGTAAGTCTCATGAAGAAACTGTGTTTTTATGGCATTGATCGAGGGGCGTATGCGATGCATACTAGATCACCTAAACTATTTACATGTGAATCGCGCCGAGGGCGGGGCGGCCGCAGCTGATTATAGAGCTAATGAGGGGAGAAGGAAAAACGGTACCTCTCCTTGCTTTCAGACAGATTACATGAGTTGAAAACATTTGTTTTTTATATAAATTACTTCATTTAAAAGAAGAGGTTTCAAGCTTCATAAAGACATAACTCACGTGTCTGTGTGAGAAGTGTTCGCTGAGTTATGATTCATTTTCGGACGCGTTTCAGAATGGACTACACGGACAGAGTGAAGGCAGAACTCGCTTCGTGTTTATTTTTCTTTATTTGGCGAAAAGCACAACACTTTGTTTTTATTGTGAGTATACACAAAAATAATACACATTTAACAGAATCGATTGATGTATGAAACTTGCTTGTAATATCAAAGTCCACAGAGCAAAATTAATTTCTTTTGAACTGAACTGAAAAAAAGTGAGCTGGTATCGCCGGCGATACCGTCGACCTGAGGGGGTTAATGCCCTGTCTTTCATCTTGTGTTTGTCAGATCGTTGTTGAAGCTTCCTGTGTTTGTGCCTGTTTCCTGTATTCCTCGTGTTTCCCAGTCCCACTGGATACCGGATTGCTTCACTCCCGTTCTCACCTCTGGATTAGCTTCTCTGCTTCACTCACCCCTGGATCACCCATCTCAGTCCCTGCGTCACCGCTCTCCTGCTGTCTGTGTTCCTGGTCTGACTTTCGTCATCAAACGATCATCTGCCTGTTCTGAGTTTTCCTGTGTGAACTGCTGTTCAATAAATCATCATTTTACTTGCTATTGCTTCAAACACAAGTTCACATTTCAACATGTTTCTATATATATACATTTTAGTCTGGCACCAGTTTAACTAGTAGCTACAATGTAAAGTTTATGAAACAATAACATGCTTACTATTATAAGTGGAAATTTCTTACCTTAAAAATCGTTCTCATCTATAAATCGCGTTCTTCTAATTCTTCTGAGGTAAATCCAAGGTAAACAGCACATCACAACCACAGTCTTCCAAACTCGATGAAAAGCAGAGGAGTACTGAAGTCTCTGATTCTTTGTTTTTGAGGTGATGGGGCGTTTACAGGTTTGCGTTCCTTCACGTGGACGATTTGCATGTCAATTGCTCTTGCGCGCGTGAGTGTGGTCACATTAGAGCTAATAAGCACAGGCTGGAGAAACTGTACATGTCGTTGCTTTCATACAGATTACTTAAACAGAGAATATTTGTTTTTTATATAATTTACATCATTTAAAAATACAGTTCACTTCAAGCTTTGTAAAGACATATGTCTCATGTCAGTGTGACAAGCATTCACTGAGTTACAGATCATTTTCTGTCGCGTTTCGGAATGAACTTCGCATTGAGAGAGATGGCAGAACGCGATTCATGTTTATTTTCTTTATTTTATGAAAAACACAACATTTTGTTTTTATTATGAGTGTACACAAATAAAAGAAAACATATAATAGTTTTGAATGATGTATAACATTTATATGTTAGATCAAAACCAACAGAGTATTTTGAGTCTCTTTTGCACTGATAAGAAAAAAAGGGAGCTGGTCACGCTGACGCGACCGCCGACCCCAGGGGGTTAATGGCTGGGGCTGCTCCGCTCAGCAGCCCCTTACATTTACGCCTTACCCACCAGCGCCATAGTAGTTCTAACCGGCCTGTAGGGTAATGCCAAGCCTTAAAAGAATCCCTAAGCTGTGACAGGATTGATAGTTCGCAAGGGTCTGTTCTGCCTTTGGCATCGGTCCATACCCAAGCTCTTTCAGCCCCCTTTATTAAAAATATATTTTGAGAACTGAAAAACTGAGCTGAAAGGGTTTGATCCACGATCTCGAATTTTATTAGTGGAGATCGGGAAGACTGGAAGGCCCTGACATGGAAGTTATAAACTCCAAAAACTCCTTGTACACAGGGGATTGAGATGGCAAATCTTCAATTTCCCTTAACTCGATGCTCAGAACATCCATCTCCTCGGAGGTGGACAGCTGCAGCACTGTATTATACCATTTAATTCCTCAAAATGAAATGTAGCCAACTTATTTAATTACTCAAAATTAAATACAGTAAAAGATCAACCAGACAAGACAACACGGTCTGGATGAAAGGCTGAATTTATACATGAATCTAACTACTGAAAGTCAGATAAGCATTCATCATTTAATTCCTCAATTAAATGCAGCCAACTTATTTAATTCCTCAAAATTAAACATAGTAAAATATCAACCAGACAACTGAACTATATTAAAATAGTTTCAACATACAATAAAAGAATCATAAATTCATAGCTTGCAATACACTATGTACTCTTAACCTATGCATTGCCTCAGCAATACGGATGCTTATTGCATAGTCTTTCTTTTTCTTTTTTTCTTTTTTCCTTTTGTTGAGAAAAAGTTTACAACAGCGGGGGAAAACTCCCGCTAGTGCACATACACAAATTTTATGAATGAACACAGCCCACCCCCTTATTTTCATTTTTATATAGAGCTACATGACCGTGTATGCTCTTCATAGATGAGGGTAGTGAGTTATTATTCCCCCGCAGCTCCTCCTCAGAGATAGACTGCAGAGATCAGAGATACTGCAAGGAACGCGAGCCTGAACACCCTCGAGTGACAGGCGGGAACGGAATGAGTAAAGCGAAAGTTTAAGGATGTGCTTTTATCCTTTGCTGGTCGTGATGTCACCCACCTGTGACGCTCACTCTCGCCATTGGACTAGTTGACACAAGTTCTTCAGACGCAATCACGCAGGGGCATTGGTCATCGACGCAGCGCGAGTTCCCTCGAAAGGGAACAGAACATACATGTTATAACAGCATGTGTGCAGATACAATTATATATATTTAGGGGCTGTTTACATGACACCGTTTTCAACTAAAAAGTATAACTCTTTATGCGTTTTGGCCGTTTGGTTAAACGGCAATGGGTGCCTGAAAACGCAAACGTTTTAAAACGGCTTTCAGAGTACAAGTTTTTGAAAACTGACTCTGTGTAAACAACAAAAATGCGAATCTCTAAAGACGATGACGTCATGCACATGCGTATTACGTGTTCAGTCTATAGAGTCTATTCAGAATCTATTCTTCGCCATCTAATGGCCTGGCAGCAGAATACAGTGGTTTTAGTCGTTTTCATGAATCTGTGTGAATGGGGATCGTTTTGACAATGGTGTCGTCTGTATGCACAAAACTCAAAGGAAAAACTTCTCTGTTTTAAGCATATCGTTGTTGTGTAAATATACCCTTAGTTACAAATTAGAATTATTAATTTGTTATGCTGTGATACAAGGGTGAAATCTGTAAGGTATTTTGGAGTAGTGACGAGCATAATTCGTACGAGTGATTAAAAGATGGCTAATTCGGACCAGTACGTACGACCTCACTTGTACGAATTCGTACGATTTGAGTAAACCCCAGTGACGGTAGGTTTAAGGGCGGTAAAAAAAATTTGTACGAGTGTGGCCGTATGAATTCGTACTAATTAGCCATCTCATAAAATTAGAATACTTTTTTCAAGTAAGTTGAAAATTTCCTTGTGGGTGATAGCAAGTAGTATGAGACGCTCGCACATCACAACACTTCTGCAGTTGGTACATCAACTGGTTCTCGAATTCCTTACCCATGTCATGGTGAATCTTTTCTGGAAATCCGAAACGTAAAGCAAAATCATCAGCGTCCGCGTTGCTCTTTCCAGGACGGAACTTTATGGAGAAGTTGAAATCTGCCAGCTGAGCCACCCATCTATGGCCTGTGGAGTTGAGCTTGGCAGTGGAAAGAACATAAGTCAAGGGATTATTATCCGTATACACTGTAAAATGTGGAGCATGATACAGGTAGTCCCTAAAACGTTCACATATTGCCCATTTTAATGCTAAGAATTCTAATTTCCCTGAGTGAAGGTGGTAATTCTTCTCCGGTGTAGTTAGTGTTCTGGAAGCATAACCAATCACCACCAGTTTACTGTTCTGCCTCTGGTACAACACAGCACCCAGCCCCTCTTGTGATGCATCACAGTGCAGAATGAAAGGTTGGGTGAGATCTGGATAGCCCAATATTGGTGGGGTGGTCAGTTTGTCAATGAGAAAGTCTAATATCTCTTGATGGCTTTGAGTCCACTGTATCTGTGTGTTTGATGGAGCACCACCTTTGTGTCGTCTGTTGAGACATTTTCCTCTTCCTCTTTTCTCCACAGGTGATGTTTCCTCAGGGGGTGATGACAATAGCTGATACAGAGGTCTCGCCAATCTGGAAAAATCAGGTATGTATGCACGGTAGTATGAGATGAATCCAAGCAGCTTTTTCAAATCACCTACGGTAGCAGGAACTCGATCTTTTAAAGCCTGCACGGGAGCCACTTCAGCAGGATCCATTGTATATCCGTCTCCTGACACAAGGCGTCCAAGGAATCTCACCTTCCTCTGAAAGATCTCACATTTACGAGGGCTGAGCTTTACACCATGCTGCTGATATCTCTGTAACACAGCTCTGAGGTGACTGACATAGTCTTCAAAACTAGGGCTATGGACAAGATTATCGTCAAGGTAGGGTTGACACACATCATCTCTAAGACCTGCAAGACACTCCTCCATACTCCGTTGGAATTCGGCTGGTGCTGAACTGAGGCCGAAAGGTATCCTCACCCAATGGTATAGTCCCCAAGGAGTTATAAAGGCAGTCAATGGCCTGCTTTTCTCATCCAGGAACCCCTGGTGATAGGCTTTTCCCTGATCCAACACCGAAAACCAGGAACTACCGATTAAAGAGTCCAGCATGTCCTGTATTCTTGGAATTGGATGTCGATCAGGTACTTATTTTCTGTTCAGTTCTCTGTAATCACAGCACAATCTCAATGTCCCATCTTTCTTTCTTACACAGACCATCTGTGATGCATAGGGTGACCTGGACTTTTCAATCCACCCACGATTCAGTAAGTCTTGTAAGTACTCTTTCACTTCCTGATGTAATGGTTTTGGAACTGACACGTATGTTTTCTTCACAGGTGAGGTATCGTGGAGTGTAATATGCAGGTTCAATGAGGGAATACAACCGATGTCATCCTCGTCAAAGCCGAAAGCATGACATTCCTCCCTCAACAACCGTCTCACTATCTCCTTCTGTGTTCCACTTAGATGATCCAGGGAGATTGGAGGATCCCATTGGCTAGGTTTTTGTCTCTGTGAATCCACTTTACTTACATTTTCCTTACTTTTACTGTTATCAATGTTGTTCTGGTCTTTGCTGGCTGTGGAGTTGCCCCTGTTTTTCTGTTCTGAAGCCACAGATAAAGCAGATTTTATTACTTGAAGATGACCCAGGACTATTCGACGATCTAAGGTAACAGCATAGTTATTGGTGTTAGCAATCGGCACTGGTACCACTGCAAATCTGTCAGTGGGAACCATAACTACTCCTTCTTCAATAGCGACCCCTTCTGGCAGTGAAGGCTCTTTGTTTGGGACTAATAGTAGACTTTGACCCTTAAACTGAGACCCTGTATTGATCTTAACCAATGCAGTTGTGACTTGGTTATCTGCTACATGAATTTGTCTCCTTCCCGTCTGTACAATGCCTGCTTCACTTCCAGAATCTGTAGACTGAATTAACTTGAGAACCAGTTTTGCTGTTTTGAATGGCACACAGAGAGCTTTACTCACTTCACAGATGGTATCTTTTTCTGACTTACAGCCCCTCTTTTGACTGAGAACTGCTTCAATTACGTTGAACCCAATGATGGGCTGTTCAGCTACCTGTGGATCAGTGGATACTAATATTGGAACCAGTAATGGCAGAGTAGTGCTTGAGTCTCTGCCTAAACTGAATTCAGCTTCAATCCAGCCCAGGAACGGTATCACAGTCTGGTTTGCAGCTAACCCAACTAGGGTACCAGACTCCAGCAGTTCATGGAGAGGTCTTACTGTTCGATGAGGTACGTTCTCTTTTCTCCATTCCTCATTAATAACACTTGCCTGTGCTCCCGTGTCCCACAAAACTTCCACAGGTTTTCCCTCCAGCAAACATTGCACCAGACATTTTCTGCCAATGAGATTTATCAGTTTCACATTTTGGTAAAGAGGAATGTCATTAACAGTTTTTTTCAATTCATTCAGCTTCACAGTCTGCTTGGAGTAATTGACGGGGGACTTTGTCTCAAGGGCTACTGAGGGTCCCGACGCAGCGGCCCTCTCCCATTTCCCTGTTGTTCTCTGGGTCGCCGACAACCTCTGGAAAGATGGCCCTCCTGTCCACAACGAAAGCAATGCTCACACTGCTCACCGACTCGAGCTTCCTGACAGGCTCTGAAACCTCGCAGTTTGCTGGCGTTTACAGGTGTTACTCGTTCTGTTCTTCCCCGTAGCTTAGCTGTCTCCATTGTCTCATTCACCATCTTTTTCATTTCGAGGACTTCTGCTCTGAGTTGTTCAATCAGTTGGCTGGTGTTTGAATCTGCCTCCTCCCGCTTGACTTGACTCCTTTTGCTATTAATGACTGAATCAGCTTTAACTGCAGGTACTCTGTCATCTCTCTTGGGTCCCACGCAACCTTGAGAATGTAGCTGAGACTCAAACGGACATATGTTGGTTTGTATTTCACTCAGTCTTGGCGACTTACTCATTACAGTCTTTTTCAGTTTTTGTTGTCGCTCTTGTTCTAAGTTTGCAGCTTCATTCACTCGCTCTATCAGCTCTTCATCTTTGATTCTAGGATTGCTAAGGTAGGGCTTAAGTTGCAGCTTCACCGCTTCACTTAGTAGTCCGGTCTCTATGGAGCGCAGAAATTTCCTTTGAATTAATTCTGGGCTAAATTGCTCACCTTCATCTTCTTCACTCAGCTTCCACAGTAACTTTTCTCTGAGCTCGATTCCTCTGAATAGAAAGTTCTGGACTGATTCTTTTGGGTCTTGTGACATGTTCATTAACTTTTGTAACAGGTCAGATGGTGGATCAACTTTGAAATGTCCTCTCAGGATTGTCTTCAAGGTCGGAAGAGTGAGATCTCGTTTTATTTCAAGCATGTCTCTTAAATGGAGGCCTGGGCTCACCGCACGTGTCACAGCTTCGATGATTTCTGTCTCTAAATGACCCTTTCTCAGTCCGGACTCAATCTGGTTCATGAGGCTGGTGTAGGACAGTTTCTCTCGCTGTCCTGCCTCCCCAATTTGTCCACAGATCCGGAACTCTCTCCTTAAAGTCACTTCAGACAGCGCAGGTGGTGTCACTGTGATAGCTCTTGTTTCCTCCCTCACTCTTTGCTCCATTGCGACAATCTCCTCTTCAAATATTTGACGGGCTTTAGCTTGTTCAATCTGCAATCTGGAATATTTCTCTTTCAGAATGTCTAAATCATTTGTCTCATCTGGTGTAATGTTTGATGCAGCTTTGGTTGGCAGTATCAGAGAGTCTATTTGCAGCAACAGATCCTCCAGACACCGACAAAATACCTCATCATCCTCAGTCTCTTCTATGTCATCCAGTGTTTTCTCCACCAGTCTGATGAGGCCACGTCGTGTTTTGCTTTCAAACCCTCTGACAGGCTCTTCACATTTTAGACGTTGACACACTGGAACAAGATCAGAGCTGTTCAGCTTCAGTATTGCTAGGCTGATCTGATCACGCAGCTCATCCATGCTTGCCATTTTACACTGCTTCACTGTCTAGATTCCTCTCTGGAGCTCACCCGTTATAACTTGCAGCTCCTGGCTGGTTGGCTCGCCAAAATATGTAACACTTCCCAGTGTATAATGAAGAATTCACACGGGGGGGTTGCACATTTAAAGTGTATTTATTCAGCAAAACAGGAGTTAAACGTTTTAGTTGCAGCTCTCGTGGTTATCACACACCATCACTCACGGGGAAGTCTCGCTCTCTAACTCACGCGAGGCTTCACGCAACACGTTTTAAACATTACATTGTAAACATGCAAATATCCTCTTATAGTTCAGCATGAAATAATTGTAACTACATCTCTGCTATATTCAACAACACTCGTGTAAATAGCCACATGAACTCATAACACCCGTGCCATCTCACTAATCAACGCATAGCACGGTTAATATAACATATATATAATTCACAGTCTATGCAAACACTTCGGAAATATACACATAACCATTAATACACAAGTCTCATAAACTATTCACCAGCTTACCTGCAAAACAGGAGTTAAACGTTTTAGTTGCAGCTCTCGTGGTTATCACACACCATCACTCACGGGGAAGTCTCGCTCTCTAACTCACGCGAGGCTTCACGAGAGATCGGTTCCCTAACCAACATTACGCAACATCGCTGCCACCTGCTGGTGCACTATGAGACTAACATTTGTCACTATATTTAACATTATTATATTTAACTATCCATTATGACATTATTGAAGTGCAATACTCAGTCATTGCGCTACACATGCACTGAGACAAAAATGCATTTACCCACCTATCTAAATGTATGAAAGAATGTGAATAAGCCCTATTTCAAAAAACGGTGGAGTGTTCCTTTAACATTTTATCTTAAGCATCAAAATAGGAACAGCTCGTGCAAGTCTTATCACTCTTTTGGAGAGCGCTGGTGAACGCGCCCACAGTGATTTGCACGCCACTCATGCTAAATTAAACAATTGGGTTTCAGTAATTTTGCGTAGATAATTGATTCAGTTAGAACAGCTTATAAAAACTCCAATCGCATGATGTATATAATTAATTAATAGCCTGATTCCAGTTGTGTAATCTAGTTTTTTAGTGAGTGTACTGTGATACTCATACGCCTTATACTCACCCGTCCCAGAGCGACACCCCATAAGCACCACCACACACATGTCAATTGATTATAAGCAACACAAGCTGTGGAGACTGGACTGATTTTCTACTGTTTAGTGTATATATATATATTAGTGCTGTCAAACGATTAAAATATTTAATCGCGATTAATCGCATTAATGTCATAGTTAACTCGCGATTAATCGCAATTAATCGCACATTTTTATCTATTCTAAATGTCTCTTGATTTCTTTTTGTTCCATTATTTTTTCTCATTTTAATGCTCTTATCAACATGGAAAAGTGGATCGGCTTGCTTTGAGCAAATGTTTCTTTTTGAAATCAACATTGGCATACTGTAGTGTTCAATTTCACACTAACATTCTCACTTGGAGCAAATAATCTCTCACACAATGTAACACTGTCCATCAATAAAAGGGTGAAAGAAATACTGACGAGGTCCTAATATTGACGAGGGGGTGGAGAATTCGCATCAGCGAATCAGTGTGCTTGGCCATCAAGTAGTAGGCCATTTCAGACTGGACGTGCTGCAATGATAGCTCAGTTCACAATGACAAAACACACAGATCACTTTGGTCTTGTCAACTGAAACATTTTGGCCACTTTTTTAAAATTAAACTTTCCATTCAGAATCTTATTGGCATCCATTTCGGCGTCTCGCGCTCATCATTCATCCACTCAAAACATAATGTTAAAGGGGGTCGCACACTGGACGAGAAGCGAAGCGCAGCGCCTCGTATTTAAAATTCGAACACATTATTCTCTATGAGTGTACACACACCTTTTATTGCTGGCCATAAACTGAGAAAGTACGCGTCCGATGTGCGATACAAGTTGTCCATAGACGCGGCTTCTCGTCCACTCTTTGGCCGGCTCGCAAGCCCAAACAAGTGTGTGCGGCGTGCCTGTTGTTTTGTTTCCGGTCTAGTTAGATCCGGTGGTGTTGTACTAACGTTACTAGTTGTTGCAAAAGCATGTAAAAAAAAAACAAAAAAAAAAACTACAAAGTTTGCTAGGCGTTAATCGCGCGATAAAAAAATTGACGCCGTTAAAATGGGTTTGCGTTAACGCCGTTAATAACGTGTTTAACTGACAGCCCTAATATATATATATATATATATATATATACTCAGAAGTTAACAACAAAGCTATGTTTGTGTCATAAGGAATACAGCCAGCCCACCACTGCACATGTGTTTTACATTGACAAATCTAACACACCAGAAATGTAGACACTGTTTAGTCTCAGCAAAGTAAGATCATTTGCTGAACATCACAAGCATCTTCAACAGCTCACATACACTTGGATTGTGCCTTACACACTGAATAATGAGTATCAGGGCGGACTGTGTCTCTTTCATGAGGTTTATTACAGAAGCTCTTGCAAGAGTCAGTGCTAGCTCATACTCCATTACACTCCCACATTAATGCCATTCATCTGCATCCTGTTACACAAGCAACTCACGGCTACACAGACAAATGGTGTTCAAATGAAGTGGAGATCTTAGCAGAGCGAGGTGTGAATAATGCTCATGAATGTTTGGAAGAGACAGTGTGTAATTGTTCAAGCTCTAGGTTGAATAAATTATTATTATTGTTTTTTTTGCAATCATGGCACATTTTCATTGTTATATTGTATGCATAAAGTAAAGGCTCCATGCATTGAAGGGTTCAATTGAATTATATATACAGGTCCTACTCAATAAATTAGCATATTGTGATAAAGTTCATTATTTTCCATAATGTAATGATAAAAATTAAACTTTCATATATTTTAGATTCATTGCACACCAACTGAAATATTTCAGGTCTTTTATTGTTTTAATACTGATGATTTTGGCATACTGTACATCTCATGAAAACCCAAAAAACCCAAAATCTCAATAAATTAGCATATTTCATCCGACCAATAAAAGAAAAGTGTTTTTAATACAAAAAAAGTCAACCTTCAAATAATTATGTTCAGTTATGCACTCAATACTTGGTTGGGAATCCTTTTGCAGAAATGACTGCTTCAATGCGGCGTGGCATGGAGGCAATCAGCCTGTGGCACTGCTGAGGTGTTATGGAGGCCCAGGATGCTTCGATAGCGGCCTTAAGCTCATCCAGAGTGTTGGGTCTTGCGTCTCTCAACTTTCTCTTCACAATATCCCACAGATTCTCTATGGGGTTCAGGTCAGGAGTAGTCTCGCGTAGCCAGACCTTCAGACTGACGGCTGAAGGTCTGGAATTCATAGCAGCATTCTTTGGCCAAGGCCCGCCCATAAGGCCGTTTGACCGACATGTCAAACAACCAATTACAGTTCGTTTCGTTCAGCGTCACGTTTCGGGGCGTGGAAATGTCCCCACAACAACAGACCGGCGTGCAACAAGTCAGTCAGCATAGAAAATCAAAGAAGGAGAAGAAAACAAGCAGTAAGTCATTGATCTGTTCGTGCATGTATACTTTTGAGAATCCTACGTTTAGCTGATCTTGATAAATGCTCATTGTCACTCATGTAAACACAACAGTTTTTCTTCCGCAATCACACGTCTGCGCTTTGTTTCCTGCCAGACCGAAAATAAACGCGACACTCGCGCCCCCCGGAAATCCGATAAAATTCAACCAATCAGATGACGACTTCGACATTCCTGAAGTGTTTCCAGTTAAGTGTACCATATGCATCAGACGTTTAGCCAACGTTCCGTGGGCGTGACGTCTGAGGCTGAGACTAGGTCAGGAGAGTTGGCAGGCCAATTGAGCACAGTAATACCATGGTCAGTAAACCATTTACCAGTGGTTTTGGCACTGTGAGCAGGTGCCAGGTCGTGCTGAAAAATGAAATCTTCATCTCCATAAAGCTTTTCAGCAGATGGAAGCATGAAGTGCTCCAAAATCTCCTGATAGCTAGCTGCATTGACCCTGCCCTTGATAAAACACAGTGGACCAACACCAGCAGCTGACATGGCACCCCAGACCATCACTGACTGTGGGTACTTGACACTGGACTTCAGGCATTTTGGCATTTCCTTCTCCCCAGTCTTCCTCCAGACTCTGGCACCTTGATTTCCCAATGACATGCAAAATTTGTCCAAAAGTCCAGTGCTGCTTCTCTGTAGCCCAGGTCAGGCGCTTCTGCCGCTGTTTCTGGTTCTAAAGTGGCTTGATCTGGGGAATGCGGCACCTGTAGCCCATTTCCTGCACACGCCTGTGCACGGTGGCTCTGGATGTTTCTACTCCAGACTCAGTCCACTGCTTCCGCAGGTCCCCCAAGGTCTGGAATCGGTCCTTCTCCACAATCTTCCTCAGGGTCCGGTCACCTCTTCTCGTTGTGCAGCGTTTTTTGCCACACTTTTTCCTTCCCACAGACTTCCCACTGAGGTGCCTTGATACAGCACTCTGGGAACAGCCTATTCGTTCAGAAATTTCTTTCTGTGTCTTACCCTCTTGCTTGAGGGTGTCAATGATGGCCTTCTGGTCAGCAGTCTTACCCATGATTGCGGTTTTGAGTAATGAACCAGGCTGGGAGTTTTTAAAAGCCTCAGGAATCTTTTGCAGGTGTTTAGAGTTAATTAGTTGATTCAGATGATTAGGTTAATAGCTTGTTTAGAGAACCTTTTCATGATATGCTAATTTATTGAGATAGGAATTTTGGGTTTTCATGAGCTGTATGCCAAAATCATCAGTATTAAAACAATAAAAGACCTGAAATATTTCAGTTGGTGTGCAATGAATCTAAAATATATGAAAGTTTAATTTTTATCATTACATTATGGAAAATAATGAACTTTATCACAATATGCAAATTTATTGAGAAGGACCTGTATATATACAGGTGATATATAAATATAAAACATTTTTGTAATATAAAACTACCTGGAGGTCTTCAAACAGGGCACTCCCAAGTCAGTCATCAAGGGGAACACTGGTGATGGCCCTGATCCTCAGTGCTTAAAGCCTATAGTGCATTATCTGTTTTTAGTCTGAGAAATGTCAAATGGATATTCCTTGGATGAGGAAAGTGTGAAAATGTAAAAATAAGCTGGAAAAATGAGGACCTCATTAAACAAACAATAATGCGCACTGAAGAAAATGTGCAGTGCATTATTTTTCTTTATGCCTCAGAGGGGCAGTGCTGTTATATGGCCCACTGAATTTATTAATTGATCAACTCTGATGGCCTGGATACTCATGCTCTACAGTACTATATATGGTAAATATGTTCTCTTGGCAACTGTCTCTAAAACAACTTGCATGAAAGTGACGGTTGACGTCTATATTTATGGTTTAAAAAAACATCCTGCATTCCTATTTTCCAGTCTTATTAATGTCATTTTGAATGTGGTGCCACATCTTATGCAAATAAAAGAGGCAGTGCATGACAGACTGCAGTCCAAAGACAAACACTCTAGTGCTGTCTCCACAGTTTTATTCTATACAGTAGAGATTTTAGACAGCATGATTTGTAATTGTATTATAAGCGTGATCATAACCTATCATTTTTTTTTTTTTTTTACCTGCTCTGAAGAAAACTTTTTTCTATGTAACTATAACCCAATATAGTTTAGTTACTCTATCTATCTATCTATCTATCTATCTATCTATCTATCTATCTATCTATCTATCTATCTATCTATCTATCTATCTATCTATCTATCTATCTATCTATCTATCTATCTATCCATCCATCCATCCATCCATCCATCCATCCATCTATATATATACACACACAACATCTGGTTCTCGAATATGATTGGCTGAGAGCCTTTAGCAGCCACGCAATATTCCCCCAGGATCAGCACTACACTGTTCCCTTTCAAAAGCTTCTCTCAATGCTGTGCTGAGTTAGTGCTTTGGAAACACCTTTGTGTGTGACCGGCTGTGAAGTACGTGTGCGAACACGCCAAGAAACTTGGCAGCATCTGATGGTGACATCATTGGAATGCGTACTCGTCAGAGTCTATAATTATATGTGCCACAGGTTCATCTTCAGGATTCTTTGTCTTCAGAGAAAGCCGTACTGTATGTGTGTGCAAGCTCTCTCCGTTTGTCACTCTTTGTTAGGAGTTAAATTCTGACTGGTAGTGTGGAGAATTTTTTTGTGTGTTTCTTCAAAGAGAAAACTGAGCATATCTCGAGGTAAGCGTAGTGTGCATCCATATTTTCTGCTAATGCCAGAACACCACACACCAGTGGTTCGATTGTTTGGTTCGTTTGCATGCTGCTCTTGCGTTGCAGCAGGGGGATTGCGAGAACTGAGAAGTGTTCACTGTTAAAGAACTGTGTGCTCATCTTGCTTATTTCCAAGGGGCAGCACCCACAACGCGATCATGGGGCTCGTATGGTGATCTGGCTGAGGAGCAAGAGACGGGTCCGGCCCTATCGCTCGTTCGATCTCTCTCCAGATCGGGATGTCCTTTTGCCTGACTCTGAAGCTTGCCTAGGCGGTTCTTTGGCTCGGGCAGAGGACAGTGAATCTCTTGCTTCTGGCATGGATGTCGAGTTCGCCACCTCCGAGCGTTCCTCCCGTGATGACAAAGAGCAAGAGGAGCTTCTGGGTGCTGCCTCGAGTTGATGGCTGTATTTCTGGCCCTGAAGTACTTCCTCCAGCAGCTCAGGGGCTACCATTTCGCTACAAGTAAATAACCAGGCAGGTTCTTTCTCCTTCTGAGACTTTATTTCAGAACTGCAGGGTTACTGTTATGGCCGTAACCCACGCCATACATAACAGGAAGGAAGAAATATAGCTTGCTTGCTGTTGAACTCACTCTGAACTCACACTTCTAGCTCTCAACTCTCTCTAGCCCCCTGACCCCGCTAAAACCCTGCCCCTTAAAGTGAACCAGGGACTAACAGATAGAACCACTTCTTATTAGATTTACACTGTTGTACATCATCACATTAACTAGTGTCTTTCAGCATTTATAATGACATTACTCTGCCCCCCCTTTAATAAGAAGAACCCTCGTCCACGAAGTCTTTGAGGTGCCTAAGCCGACATCTCTGCCTCCTTGGCCACATATCAGGCTGAATTTATGAGCTTGCAAGGGGATGGGGGGTTGGGGCATGGGAATCAGTGGAAAGTCTGTGGGAAGTGGCTGAATGTAGGGTGTTTAGGGCAGGGCACTCAAGAGCAACTGGGGTGTGGGGCACAGGCCTAGGGTCAATGTAGTTTTGTGATGCAAGGGGGTTGGGCTTTCTCTTTTCAAAATTATGGGGCCAGCCTGTCTCTATGCAAGGGCACCTTCCTGCATCTAGGCGGCATCTGCACCCTATACACTACCTCTCCCACCTTCTCTAGAACCAAGCAGGGGCCCACCCAGTGGCAGTCAAGCTTCGGGCAGCATCCTCTTTTCTTTTTCGAGCTGTACACCCAAACTGACATGCCATCCTGGAAGTCCCTTCCCTTGCTCCTAACATCAAAGTTTCTCTTCTGTCTCATACCAGCCTTTTCCAATTGATCCCTGGCAAACACATGGGCTGTTTCCATCCGATCCTGCAACTTCCTGCATACTCTGGTCCAACAGGAACAGCCGGGATGTCAGGGGGCTGGGAGTAGACTCAGGAGACAATGGAACATACCAATAGCCGCTCCTCAAATCAAGGGTGGAGAACCAGGACGAACCAGCCACCAAGTCGAGGGCCTCGTCCACTTTAGGCAGGGGATATGAATCTTTTTATAAAACCCTAGCCTGGGTTTCCTCATGCTGCCTTGAGCACAGCACGATTTTATTCACGCTGCTAGTCAGCATGGATTCCATGGACCAGATTTTCGCCTCAGCTAGGGAACCAATCACAGAACGGGGAGGGAGCAGCAAGACAATGACGACATCTATGCGACACACCTAAGCAGTTTGTTTATATCTATGGATCCAACATGACAGACGTAAAAATATATGCATATTTTTAGGAACACATCTACAAAAATATGCCTGTATTTCAAGTTGATAAAATAATTTAAAATCCACATCAGTTTATTTGTGCCGACGCGCCACGCCCTCCCAGGATCTATAACCGAAGAGCCTAAATTTCATTTAAAAAAATTCATCATAACCGCGCGCGCGATCTGATTGCAGTCGTTGAGATGGATGCTGAGGAGTTGAAGAAAAGAATAGCTAGTGGAGATTGTAAAGTTGTCGACAATACCTCATCAAAAATCAAGTCCAGTGTGTGGGAGAAATTTGGAGTTATCTGAAGAAAATATTGTGAAAGGCTTTGCTGCAAACATTTTCGTGTTGGATAGCCGCAAATGTGGAACTTCATCCCTGAGGAAGCACGCAGAAACTGTGGTAACAAAGCAGTTCTATCGAACGGTATTTTTCATATTTAACACTGTTAAGTATGTGTGGTGTGCAGGGCGTGTTTGAAACCAAAATGGTAAAATGTAGGCTAGACGAAATTGCATGGCAGATATAGTGTTGTAGCCGCGTCTGTTCGACTGGTAAAATGTTATAAGGCTACTCAGTTTTGTGGTAACGTTAGCCCTGTTCTTCATGTATCGGCCTTTTGACAGCTTCGGCTGAAGTTGTCCTTGTGTTAATTGTCGTGTAATAACTTCTGTATGACCTGGCAATAAACATTTTTGTAAGTGTGTCTATAATGTGATAGTCTAAACTGATTTTATTTCGGGTGCGGGTCGGGTGTCGGTTCTATTTTAAGCGGGTCGGGTGCAGATTTTAATTAGTGCTGCTGTCGGAAAACGGGTCAGGTGCGGTTTTAAGCACTGCGGGTACAGGCGGGTGCGGATTTACAAAATCGGACCCGTGCAGGACTCTGGTGTACACATAAATCTCTGACCCATCGTCGTCTTCTTCGTTGAATATCTGTCGCTCTACATACGTCATCTGGTATAATTGAAACGATTGGCTATGAGCTACGTACAGGCGCATTTGATAGACATTTGTAGCGCCCAATAAACGGCTCTGTGCATTCGTAAACCACGCCTCAAATACGAGAAAATGAACATGTGGTTCCCAGACCACGTCTCAAAGAGAAAGAGGTCTGACGTTAGCCAGGCTACTAAAACCCCGCTCCTTAAAGTGAACCAGTGTCTAACAGATAACCACTTCTTATTAGATTTACACTGTTGAACATCATCACAATAACTAGCGTCTTCCAGCATTTATAATGACATTACAATATATAGTTTATACTCATTATTATATACAGAAATGGACCATGGTGAACATATTTAGACAGTTTGTGAACCCTGTTTTGTTTTTAGAGTTTAAAATAACTTTCAAAAAGTCTAGTACAAACATTACTGTCACTCATTAATGGCAGTTGCTAAGTGACAAGAACAGTCCTCCGAATGCTAGGCTGTCCTATTTAACAATGCTCAGTCCGACCTTCATGGACTTCGAAGGTGTAGCCTTTGAAGTCTGAGTCCTTTGAAGGATGCCGCATTTGAATTGGGACACAGCATTTTTCTTGCTTAACTGTACAGACTCTTACATTCACCTTTTACCTCAGTGTTTTGGCTTGAAAGTCTCCAGCGATGTCCTGATTCTCATCAGCTATACTCTCAGTAAGATTCCAGCGATACCTGTGTGGACAAACACATTCTGTGGTGTGTGCTCCTCCAGTTACTCACCTATCATCTCCACTCAAACTCAACAACAACCCGGTAACATGTCAAGTCAAGTCACCTATTAAGTTATATAGCATTTTTAACAATACAGATTGTTTCAAAGCAGCTTTACAGTGATAATAGGCAATTAATGTAATAGAGATTATTTTGGCTTTACAGCAGCTCTAGAATCAAGTTATTGTTTTTGAATGATTCACTTCAGTTGCAAAGATCATTAGTTATTAACTTAGGGGGCACCAATTACACGACAACATTTTAACTGAAAACAGAAAAACCTTTAATGTGTTCTGGCCGTTCATCAACAAGAAACATTGTTAACAATCATCATCATCGCCATAATTGAACTGATTTACTAATCTGATTTACATTTACTTTCATGGATTGTTCACTTCGTTGAATGTCTAATAAATACCTGATTGGATTAGCTCATCTCTGTCTGTCACTCAGTCTGGTTATATTCTGACAGTACCCCAACAGGGTTGCAACTACTTTTATTATTATTATTGTTTGTTTTTTTATAGAAAACCCTGATAGCTGTTTAGATTTTGTGCATTGATTTATTTTGTTAATCAAATTTACTTGTAGCAACAATGACATCTGCTTTTCGCATTAAGTGGATCATGTGATGGCAAAACACATCGTCTTTGTCCTTGCTGGTTAATAATTGCCCCACGAGGACCAATTTGCCAGCGCCAGTTTGGCTGGTACCCCCATGACCTTCTCCCCGACTTTACAACCTCGTGACATTACACACACACACACACACACACACACACACACACACACACACACACACACACACACACACACACACTCGTGGACTTTCAACCAGAAACCCACCACGAGATGCAACTGAGACACATTGCCATATATGGACTTCCACATAGTAAAATTTCATTTTACCATTCATTACAAATTTATAATAGAGGTGTGGTTTGCTAGAGTATAGGTTTGAATTCTAAATGTTCACTGAAAGAAGTTCCTCAATAGTGTCTTGTAAACCGACCTCGACATGGTCATAAACTTTATGACCCCAAAGTTGCATCTCATCCAGTTCCTCTGCAAGCCAACATTCCAACACCTTAACACACAGGGAACTTTTCATGGAACATTTCAGAGAAAACTCTTCAAATGTTTGATACATATTCCTGTGTTTCGCAAGTGTTGTCACTGGCCATAATGGAAACGCTGACAATTTTATTGTGTGTAAACCATAGGAAAGCATATATGTCCTATTGTAACATTAATAGAACTAAAATGCCTATACTAATGCATAATAATGTATCTGTGCATTGCTACAACGTCTATATTCTATTTTTGATATCTCTGTAATCCTCTCCATCTAACGGAGTCGAATCTTGACTGCAAAGTACAATAATATGCATTTGTTCCAGGAAATATCATGGGCCCTATCTTGCACCCAGCGCAATTGACTTTGTACACCGACGCATGTATCATTCCTATTTTGCACCCGCGCAAAGCGCGCTTTTCCCTCCACAGAAGCACGTCGCTAAACTAGGGAATGAACTTGCGCTCCCTGGGCGGTTCAGCGCAAAAAAGGAGGCGTGTTTCGGCGCAAACGTTCCTTCATGCTATTTTGCAGGTTTAGAAAACAATTGCGCCACTAACCAGGAAAAAATAGTTTAAAGTCAGTGGCGCGTTGCGCATGTTATTCATATGCTATTTTAAGGGCGCATGCTTGGCCATAATCAATGTAGCGTGTGCACAACGCGCATACACTTTGATTCTCTCATCTACACAGAAGCAGCAGTTTCCATTTTTGCAAATCATACATTATTATTATGATAGATAGATAGATAGATAGATAGATAGATAGATAGATAGATAGATAGATAGACAATTTATTATAAAAGCATACATCTAGCTTACACATTTACCCAAATTATCATACGCCTTTTTAACCGAAGTTAATTTGGGTGGGTTTTTCCATCCCCAACGTCCCTGACGAGAGCGTTGGTCTCCTTGGCTGTGAACCGCTCCTGGCGCGCGTCTGGCAAATCCGCCGTTATGATAGGAATCCGCTTTAGAACAAGCGCGCCTGCTCTTAAAGGGAATGTGAGATGACGCTCCGATTGGTTTGTTTCACGTTACGCCCAAACCACACCTATGAATAATGAAGCTCTTCAGACCAACCCATTTTAGATTTGCGCCTGGCGCAAGAGTCATTTATCCCGCCGGGAAAATATCAACAGCGCCAAGACCCGCCCACAAAGTTACTTGCGCTTTGCGCTGTGACACTTACGTTTCAGATCGTTAAAATAGGGCCCCATATTTCTAAATATGATCCTTTCCCTCATAAAACACATGGTCAACGGAGGCGTGTTCTTTTCTTTACACAAAGAGAATTTTTCCCGCCTCAGATAAGAAGATCTGATTCGCTGTCGTTCCAAAGAGAAGGCGTAAACAGAGGTCTGTTAAAAGGCAGAAACCCCCTCATCTCGCGCTCTGATCCCTGCTCTCTCTCTTTTCTCTCATCCCTGATCTGTCGCCCTTCCTCCTCCACGCGCAACACGGCTCCATCGCAACCCGCTGAACAGGCCTTGCCTTGGCCTCTGGGACGCATACCTCCGCGTCATGTAGAGCTGCCCTGCCGTCTTCTGCAACTAAGATATCTTTGCCTCTTCCCTTCCCGGGAGATGAATCTGAACTTTCTCAGTAACGTTACATTCAGTGAGCCTTTTTAAACTTCCCGCGGCACCGGAAGACGCAGCAGAAACAGGATCGACACCGTCCACGCTGTCCTGCCTCAGCCTCACCAGAAAGAGCACAGAAACTCGCAAGTACATTATCTGATAAAAGCTGTTTCCAGGTGTCTCGTGAACCTAGGTTTCTGTATGTAATAATTACTAGCTTTTCCCTTCTCTCTATTTCTTTATTTCTTTCATGTATTCTGACCACGTTATTGTTTTATGTTCTTGTTCGGTTAAATGTTTGTTTGTGTTTATTATTTGCATTTTTTTTTACGTACGTTTATATTCGTAGCCCATATAATCTCTAGTCTTACATTTATTAAAATTCATTAATACTTTTCACTGTCTCTGTGTTTGAAATTCCACCTTATAAGTCAATGTGTTACAACACAGAAGGGCAGACACACGGATAAGGTAAAGAGAGTATTTATTATAATCAACCAGCAGAGAGTTTGGCAGTGCAGATGAAGGTGAGTGGATCTGAATTAGTCCCGATGATGTAGACTTGAATGACTCAGTTTGATTTTCTTGCAGATGGGGAACGGAAGGAGATACCAGACCCGGAGAAGACTCAGGAGGACACAGGAGACGAAGACCCACGAGGAAGACTGGAAGGCTGGGAGAGGAATCGACGGAACAGGTAAGTAGCAGTGGAGTCCTGAAGGTAAGCAAGGAGATAGTGTCTAGATGTAAACGATACCGGACAATGAGTGAGAGTGAGAGCGGGGTTTAAGTGCTAGAGGTGATTGAAGACTTGATGATGAGCAGGTGTGTGTGATCAGTATTCGGGAGAGGAGGTGCGTCGTGATTGAGTGAGGGTGGAGTCTGGCGTGATTGTAACATTACCCCCCCCCTCCACGGCCCGCTCCTGAGGGCCGAGGACCCCGACGTCGTGGCGGTCGGCCTCTTCCCCGAGGTGCGGGTCTTTCCGGATGAGTGGCATGGAACTGATCAAGCAGGTTGGGATCAAGTATATCATTTCTGGGTACCCATGAACGTTCCTCGGGACCGTAGCCCTCCCAATCCACGAGATATTCTAGAAGACCACCACGACGCCGGGAGTCCAAGATCTCATGAACCTGGTAGGTAGCACCGTCTTCTAGGATGAGTGGAAGGGGAGGTTCCGCCGCTGCGCCAGACTCTGAGGGAACAGAAACAGAAGGATAGTGAGGTTTCAATAAGGAGACATGGAAGGTAGGATGAATCCTGTACTGTGGTGGTAATTGGAGTTGATACGTGACAGGGTTGATCTGCTTCACGATGGTAAAGGGGCCAATGAACCTGGGACTCAGCTTTCGGCAAGGCAGACGTAACCTGATGTCTCTGGTGGACAGCCAAACCTTCTGACCTGGTTGATACGAAGGGGTGTCAGAGCGACGAAGATCGGCTGTCATCCTACGTCTGCGCAATGCCCGTTGTAGATGGTGGTGTGCTGAGTCCCAAACCCTCTCGCTCTCTCGGAACCAGTAGTCGACTGCAGGCACATCTGATGGTTCCCCAGTCCAGGGGAACAATGGAGGTTGGTAGCCGAGCACGCACTGGAAGGGAGTGAGTCCAGTGGTAGGTTGCCGTAGAGAATTCTGTGCGTACTCGGCCCAACCCAGGAACTGGTTCCAAGAGTCCTGGTGGCCATGACAGAAGGTACGGAGGAAACGTCCGATCTCTTGGATCTTCCGTTCTGTCTGCCCGTTCGACTGCGGATGGTAACCAGAGGAGAGGCTAACGGTCACACCTAGGAGTGAGAAGAACGCCTTCCATACCCTGGAGATGAACTGAGGTCCCCTATCTGACACAATGTCTTCTGGAATTCCATAAACTCTAAAGATGTGGTTGAACATCAGCTCGGCAGTTTGAATGGCAGTGGGGAGTCCTTTCAGGGGAAGTAGACGACAAGACTTGTAGAATCTATCGATGATTACTAGGATGCAGGTACAGTTATCAGAAGCAGGTAAGTCCGTTATGAAATCAACTCCTAGGTGTGATCAGGGTCTGTTGGGAACGGGCAGAGGAAGTAGTTTGCCAGATGGAAGATGACGAGGGCTTTTCGAGATGGCGCAGTCCTTGCAACCTCTCACGTACCTTCTGACGTCCGCTGCCATATTAGGCCACCAGAAGCGTTCTTTCAGCAGTGAGAGGGTCTCATTGACCCCCGGGTGGCCAGTGCCCAGTGACGTGTGAGAAGTGTGGATGAGAGGAATGCGTCGAGTCCGAGAAAGGTAGGTCAATCCTGGTGGGCAACCCGGCGGAGTGTTGGCGGAGACATTGGAGGAGGGCAAGGTTTCCTCAGACCAGGTGATGGGGCTTACAAACAGTCTTTCAGGCAGAATGGATTCAGACTCTTTCGTAATCTCGTTTGGATTATGGAGACGGGATAAGGCATCCGCCTTGACATTCTTGGACCCAGGGACGTAGGAGATGGTAAAGTTGAACCGGGTAAAGAACAGTGCCCATCTTGCTTGTCGTGGATTTAACCTCTTGGCGTCTCTGAGATACTGTAGATTCTTATGATCTGTCAACACCACGAATGGATGTTGTGCGCCCTCCAACCAATGTCTCCACTCTTCAAGAGCCAGATTAACGGCTAACAGCTCCCTGTTGCCGATGTCGTAATTGACCTCCGCCGGGTTGAATTTGCGGGAGAAGAAGGCGCATGGATGAAGTCTACCTGGAGTCCCCTGCTGCTGCGATAGAATCGCACCCACTCCTGTGGTAGAAGCATCAACTTCCACGACGAAGGGCTTTTCTGGATCTGGATGGATCAAGAGAGGAGCGGAAATGAAGGCTTTCTTGAGGGACTCAAAGGCGTGGATGGCAGAAGGTGTCCAGGACAGAGACTTGGGCTTGTTACGTAGGAGGTGAGTAAGTGGACTGGAGATGGTACTGTAGTTCTGGATGAAATGGCGGTAGAAATTGGAGAATCCGAGGAATCGTTGAAGTTCTTTGATGGTGGTAGGTATGGGCCAACTGCGAATGGCCTCCACCTTTCCCTCGTCCATCCGAATGCCACTGTTATCGATGTTATAACCAAGGAACTGCACTGAGGGTTGGTGGAAGGAACACTTCTCGGCCTTCAAGAACAGCTGGAACTCCCTCAGGCGTTTCAGGACCTCCGCAACGTGGTGGTGATGTTCCGTCATACTCCGGGAGTAAATCAGGATATCGTCGATGTAGACCAGAACTGACTTGTGTAGGAACTCCCGGAGTACTTCATGGATGAAGTCCTGGAATACGGAGGGGGCGTTGGCCAATCCATAAGGCATGACCAGATACTCATAGTGTCCAGTAGGGGTCACAAAGGCCGTCTTCCATTCGTCCCCCTCACGTATCCGGATGAGATTGTATGCGCTGCGGAGGTCCAACTTGGAGAAAACAGTGGCACCTCGGAGATGTTCCAGTGCAGCGGGGACGAGAGGAAGGGGATAGCGGAACTTGACGGTGATACGGTTGAGTGCACGGTAATCAATACAGGGCCGCAAGCCTCCATCCTTCTTTGCCACAAAAAAGAAACTGGAAGCAGCAGGGGACGTAGACGGACGAATGTAGCCTTGCTCCAGGGCCTCCTTGATATATTCTTCCATGGCCTTCTCCTCCGGCAGTGATAGAGGGTAAATCTTACCTCGGGGCACTGGCTCACCCTGAAGCAGATCGATGGCACAGTCCCATGGCCTATGTGGAGGCAGCTTGGAGGCTCGCTGGGGACAGAAGACATCACTGAAGTGGGCATAACAAGGAGGAATATCCAAAGAACGTTTCTCCACAGGGCTTTCGATGGAAGTAGAGCAAAGGGGTAACCTCTTGGAACGTGGAATCGGAAGTGCAGGAAAACAGCTCGGGAAACAGCTACTGCCCCACTTCAGGATCTCTCCTGTTCCCCAGGAGATGATGGGGTTGTGCTGCTCCAACCATGGGCGCCCCAGAATCACATCAGCGGTGGACTCCTCCAGAACCAGTAGATGTTGTTGTTCCACATGCAATGCTCCCACTAGAAGTTGAACGGGTCCAGCACTGAAACTCACCCGTCTCCGACTGAGAGGTCTGCCAGTTATCGAGTTGACCTGGTAGACGGATTTCGTGGCAGTGGATTTGAGCTTGAGCTGCCTGCAGAGGGCGCCGGAGATAAAATTGCCTGCGGAGCCTGAGTCGAGTAGAGCGCGGACTGGAATAACAAGATCGGCAGTAATTAGTTCTACTAAAGTAGTGAGAGGCTTCATCTGTTCAATAGAAGGAACTATTGCACTCACCATGGGACGAGGAGGACGAATGGGACATCTTGAGATGTA
Organism: Vimba vimba; assembly: GCA_022828995.1. NCBI lineage: Eukaryota > Metazoa > Chordata > Actinopteri > Cypriniformes > Leuciscidae > Vimba > Vimba vimba. The sequence goes on along the minus strand of CM040821.1, from coordinate 21,027,614 downwards.
ATGTTCAGTAGAACCACAATATAGGCATAGATGCTGTGTTATCTGTCTTTGACGTTCAGCGCGTGATAACCTTGCATTATCCAGCTGCATGGGCTCGTGGACTGGTTCTGGAGGGCTGATGGACTCAGGTCGGAGGAGGAATGGAAGAGTGAGCGGCTGGTCTGGGTGCTCCTCGAGACATGACTGCAAAGGAGTGGCGAAGCGTGTAGAGAGTTGAATAAAACGTTCCAGCCCGTTGGAATCCTCGTATGCAGCGAGATGCAACCGTATATGTGGATTTAACCCTTGACGATATGTGGTAATCAGGGCTTGTTCATTCCACCCACTGGCAGCAGCTAATGTACGGAATTGTAGGGCATAATCACTCACAGACATATTATTCTGCTTCAATTGATACAGTCGTTCTCCAATCGACGAATCCCTGGTGGGCGTTCCAAAAACTTCTCTGAAGTGAGTGATGAAACTGGAGATCGTCTGGATACTGTCACTCTTCTGTGACCAGAGTGATTCGGCCCAACGAAGCGCTTTACCATTCATCTGTGAGATTACAAACGCTACCTTTGAGATGTCAGTTGGATATAAATGCGGTTGCATCTCCCAGACCAGCGAACATTGCAGGATGAATCCATTGCAATCCTCCGCCGATCCTGAGAAGGGCGCCGGTCGGGCCATGGGACTGGCGATTACCGGGGGTGAAGAAGTGACGATGTTTGCGGAAGTGGTAGCAAGTGGAGGTGCGGGTAGAACCGGGGGAAGTGCCTGACGAAGATCATCCGCGATGGTATCAAAGGGATCCGAAGTGCTCATGCTGGCGTGCGTTGTTTTGGGTCCGGTATTCTGTTACAACACAGAAGGGCAGACACACGGATAAGGTAAAGAGAGTATTTATTATAATCAACCAGCAGAGAGTTTGGCAGTGCAGATGAAGGTGAGTGTATCTGAATTAGTCCTGATGATGTAGACTTGAATGACTCAGTTTGATTTTCTTGCAGATGGGGAACGGAAGGAGATACCAGACCCGGAGAAGACTCAGGAGGACACAGGAGACGAATACCCACGAGGAAGACCGGAAGGCTGGGAGAGGAATCGATGGAACAGGTAAAACAGGTAAGTAGCAGTGGAGTCCTGAAGGTAAGCAAGGAGATAGTGTCTAGATGCAAACGATACCGGACAATGAGTGAGAGTGAGAGCGGGGTTTAAGTGCTGGAGGTGATTGAAGACTTGATGATGAGCAGGTGTGTGTGATCAGTATTCGGGAGAGGAGGTGCGTCGTGATTGAGTGAGGGTGGAGTCTGGCGTGATTGTAACACAATGAAACTAAAAGATCTAAGCTACAAAGCTCGATATTGTAGACTACATTGAGTAGCTCTTAATTCATAAACTCAGAAAGTTTGATGTTTGTGGCCAGAACATAAAACTTTCTCGGAGTTTGTAAATACCCCTTCTTAACTGTGATGATCTTACATTTATTCGCTGGACGAATAACTGATGATCAGACCAGTTACAGAACAAGGTAATCTCGATAATTGATAAAATAAATGTACATGCGACTTATGAATTATGACCATGAGTCATAATTATTAATATTTCCAAAATTCCCTATATTCTTGAGCTAATTCACATTAACCCAGAGTCGTATTTGTTACATACTTTTATTAATTATTTTTTAAATAACCCCCATAAATCCCAAGTCCACCTCATTTCTTTTTAATTCTTTTTTAATTAAAAAGACCTCAACAACTTCCCTGTCTGCTCAGCCATGATGGTTCTATGATAATTCAATTTTTATGTGAAAGTTTTCAATAAACAAAAGAACCCGATAATTAAAATGGTGTATATATTTTATATCTTAAGACCTATTAACATAATTTAATCTATTGATTCGTGACACGGGCACGTTTATTTCGTTATTTTCGTAATACCAGCACGTTTTTTAAACTAATGTATTTTCAATGGGAAGCGTCTTTCGTGATCACAGCATGATTCTTTCTGCCTATCGGGCTGCAGCAGAGAACCTGTTTAATCAACATTAATTCACAAAGTTTTTTCTTATCATGGACCATGGTTTATGTATGTTTTTAATGTTATTTTTCGATCTTATTGCCAGGGAAGCTGGATTGCTTTGCTGTTTATTGATATTTTTAAAATTATATTTTATCAGTAGGAAATCGCGCTGAAGAAGTCTCGTTCCGAACACATCGCGATATTTGGCATCAGTTCACGTGTGCCAGATGTTGGTAAGTAGTAATAAATACGCTGTCCTAATAATGTGTGATATAATGTCTTTTCTGTTTGTCGATATTAATAAGATTAGCTCGCATTCAGTCACTGCATTATATCTGTCATCGCCACGGAGGCTTTGCGTTTCATTGCTTTCTAATTCTAAACAGGTTGATTAAACACCGTCTGTCACGTGACGTGCTATAGGCCTATAGACCTTCAATCAGTTCCAAAGTTGTATTTGTAGTAGAAGCACAGTAAAAACAACACTTACCATGCTTTTACCACATTAACATTAGTTTTACTGTGATAAGTGTAGTAAAAAGACAGTAATCACAAAACTGACCATGCGTTTACCACACTATTGGTAGTTTTAATGTGATACGTATTGTAAATGTACAGTAACCACAACACTTACTATGCTTTTACCACAGTAACCCTAATTTTACTGTGATAGGTGTGGTAAAAGGACAGTGACCACAAAACTTAGCATGCTTCAAACCTCAGTAACCTTAGTTTTACTGTGATTGGTGTAGTACAGTAGCCTGACTACGTCAGACTTCCTACTTCCGCTAATTTCATTTCGCTCCTGTAGTCAGTCTGAGATAGCAGCGTATCTTTCAGTTTTCCACCGGCCTGAAAAAAGCCGGGCCAATCAACGAACAGAGGGCGGGCTGAGAGCCGTGACGTAGACGCTGATTGTACCGTGGATGCGTAGATTTACTTCACATAATCTGCAAAAGTCGTTCACAGCCATGTTCACTCCGGTATTTCGCTCTATGGTTTAGTTTTTGCATCATACAGTACATGTGTTTACAGTGGAAGTTAGATGCGGCTGAGCATGCGCATAACACACGCCATAACCAAACGTTATGTGATTGGCTTACGGGTAACCAATGATTTTAAACTTCAGACAAGCGCCCCCCGCGCGAGAGAAAACACTTCTCTATTATGCTATTCCAGACTCTGTATACGAAGCAAAGTGAAGTAGCAGAGTCTGGTATTACCAGGCTAGTAGTACAGGGCAGTAATCACAAAACTTACCATGCTATTCCCCAGAATTGGTAGTTTTAAAGTGATATTTGTTGTAAATGCATATTAAACACAACACTTGCCATGCTTTTAATGCTTTATAATGTAACATCCAATATTTGTAAGACAGTACTTTGTCCTTTAAATAATCCTATATATTAATTATACATAATGATATTTTCTTTTCTTTTTTTTCAGCTGAAAAGACCAAAAGGGCATTTCGGACTCAGTCAGCCCCATATTGTTTGAGGACAAGTAAACGGAGGAAAAAACGGAAAGCTGCATAGGTAAATATTCGCAATGGTATGTATGTGTTGTTTTTAACCCTAAATCAAATAATTTATCAAGCATTTGTTGTTTCTTAAACCTTTTCTCACAAAACCCATAGCCCAATCAGTATGAACATTGTCTGAAGGTCTTAATAATTCACAAGATTTAACAAGTTGTCAAATTCGTACGATACTCGTACATATTTGTATACTCGTACACAATCCTGCAGCTTTTACTCCTAGTGCTGTCATTGGCTACTGCCTCAATTCCTGTACATATTTATCGCGATATTTGTAAATCAGTTGCGCCACTTCTTGGAAAGTAGTCGGATGTCCCACACACTGTCAGAAAGTTGATATTAATTGCATTGTATTTATTACAATTATTACAAATTGGTCCCCGTCTGTTTATGTTAAAGTGATACATGATGTCTCTCCACACCTCATAACCTACCTCTGTTTGCAAGAGTGGAAAAGCTTATCTGACATTATCATGTCACATGACATCAGATACTCAATTATTTTGTCGTAATCAGATCAGTTACACTGCCCTACCCGTTTGCATGTAAATCATTTTCATACGATTATTGCTTCCTATTAAAGACATACTTTTATTTATAGAAATGCCCACATATCAGTGAACTTATAACATAAAAATGCTTTTAACATTTAATTATGCAACACTCTTTACAGAAAAATATCCCACAGTTATGGATCAACTCACAACATCATCATCAAGTGCTGTGCCGGGCACATTGGGCGACAAGTGTCCTCCAACATATTCGATCCGTGGCCAAGTTCTCCACATCTTCCCATGGGACACTGACATTCTTCAGGTCTTCGTGAAACATCTGTCTCCGTGTCTTCCTTGGTCTTCCCTGTCTCCTGCATCCTCCTGGTGGTGTCCTCTTTATCACTGTGTTTGGGTGTTGTTGTTTGGGCATGCGTGGAATGTGTCCAGTGAGGTGCACCCTTTGCTCTGTCTCAGTTTCTGAAAGTCTTCATGTGAAGTCCGACTCCTCCTCAGGATCTCTTTGATATATGCAGAACCAATATTGAAAATAGTGATTTATCTTTTTCCATATTGTTAAAGCGTTTTGTTTTCTCTTTCAGCTTCATAAACTGTACTTGATTTCTGCCTAATGCCTTTATAAAAAAGGGTCAGTGCTCATCAGGTGTTTTGCTAAAGGACATATTCATTGCATAGTTACAATAAAAGTGACCAATAATCACAAGGAGAATGAAAGTTGAGAAAGTAAAATTTTGTGCTTATATTTTTGCCTATTTGTTCTTTAAAGCAAAGAAACAAATGTATTTTCACATAATAAAGTTGAATCTCATCTCTTGGTTTGTAAATATATAACTTCATCATAGCAATTTTTTAACGTTAATGTTTGTGTCACTAATAGATTGCCCCTGTATCTGGATATTTTTAATTAACTGATTTTTATACTTTTGTGCTGTAGTTTTGGCTCTACATTTGTCTTTAAACAGTTTGACATTAAATATTGGAATATATGCTTTCAAAATTGTGTCCATTCATTTGTGCTTTTGTTACATTTATGAATATAATTGATATACCTTTAATATACATACACTGTAAATGTTAGAAGCACTTTAGAACATGTAATTATCTTTAATTAAAATACTGCAAAACTACCCTGCTGTAGGACATTGCTTAGAAAAAAGTTTCTCTTTCAAATTTATGCATCAGTCTAATCAAAAAAGCAAATTTGTATCATTGATCATGTGAACTCGTTTTTGGATGGTAACCACACAACGGAGTATTTTGTTTTTAAATATGAGTTTTATAATTTAATTAGAAGGAATACATGTTTAACAGCCTAAATATACAATATTTAAGGTATCTATTCCTGCAGGCGGAACCAGAAGAGATGTGTCATCATTTACCATAAATGGGCATGTAACTGTGATGCATCTGTTCAGCTGGGTTGTTATTGGCTGTGACTTTATCGCAGAACTCGCTGTGATTGGACAATCGTTTAACACATATAAAACGGCGCTTCATGTTACAAAGTATGTTTTGGTGTTATTACGTTAGTTATACATTAAGTTAACTATAATGTGTCTCTATGTTGTGAGAAATTACTCCTTTACCGAGATCCTAACCCTAAGCATGTCTGGACATTTCAATGAACTACAGCACCATGCTTCCGGTTCCATTGATAGAATGACAGAGACATGTGGGTAATGTAGTTTAAAACGTTTAGTAATTAAACAATAAATGTTAAATAATAGATGTTGAGACTTCTTCCTCTGGTTGAGAAAAAGCTACACCACATCAGTGATCACATCTTCTGTTCATGTACTGTAGGGTTCAACTGAACAAACTGTTTAGAGGAGGAAGAAGAACATGAACACGATAGAGACGTACATCGGAAGAGCAAGAAACCGGTTTAGCTGTGATAATGAATCATTATATTCCAACACAATATCAAATTCTGTAGGTGACTGAAAATGATTCTCTGGCACTCAGTTTAAAGCTTCAGCAGATGTGAATGGATCAATATGATGTTAATGTATTTTTGAAGACACATTTTTATTTATCTTGAATCTCATTTGTCTTTATGCTACTTTATCAACTTTATTGATAAAGTGTTGTTTAATAAAGTCCTCCAATTGTGTTGTTTAATAAAGTATGGTGAATATTGTGTATCGAAAGTGGTGTTTGGTACAGTAAATAGAATTTTTTATTTTAGAAATTTTAATTTCTTATTTATTTAGTTTAATTCATAATTTAAAAACAACTACATATAATTAATGACCATGATTATTTTACTTAGGACATAAAAACTTAGATCTGGTTCATGATATTTGGGACAACAATGCAACATAAGTTGCATATACTTGCATGTATGTCACATTTCAGTGAAATAAAGGGAAACTATATTACAAAAGGCTGCAGTGGGCTATCTTACTATAAACACTTCAAGCATAATTGAAGATGATCCATGTTGATCATTCTAGTACATCTACTACTGCTTTTCAAATGAAAGCATAGACATTACTGATGTCAGGCATATAAGCAGCAATCAGAAGGAGTGAAAAGGAAATTCTGGCACTGTTTTTTTTTTTTTTTTTTTTACTGAATGGTGCATTATCCTTGTGTAATATTAATAGTGTGTGTAGATCTGTGTAGATTGTAGCCCTTCCACCCCCAGGGGCCCAGCAACAGCCCCCAGAAGAGCAAACAAATGCACATTTCAAATGGCTGTTACTCAAAGTCCGGTTCGTGTATCAAAGAGAAAATCGGCAGGACAACTGCTTATGCTATGTTTAATAAATAATGTTGGCCACAGTGTTCAGACATATATGGAAAGTTGGCATAAAGGTTATTTTTAAAGTGCTCACAGTAAAATATACAATTTCAGCCTGTCCCTCATATATGTCATAAAGGTTTGCACAATGAACAAATTTAGATATCCAGTTGTCCATTAAATATATTATTTATTTAACATTTATTGTTTCATTACTAAACGTTTTAAACTACATTACCCACATGTCTCTGTCATTCTATCAATGGAACAGGAACATGGTAGCCTGACTACGTCAGACTTCCTACTTCCGCTCAATTTCATTTCGCTTCTGTAGTCAGTCTGAGATAGCAGCGTATCTTTCAGTTTTCCACCGGCCTGAAAACAGCCGGGCCAATCAACGAACAGAGGGCGGGCTGAGAGCCGTGACGTAGATGCTGATTGTACCGTGGATGCGTAGATTTTTACTTCATATAATCTGCAAAAGTCGCGCACAGCCATGTTCACTCCGGTATTTCGCTCGATGGTTTTGTTTTCGCATCATACATGTGTTTACAGTGGAAGTTAGATGCTGCTGAGCATGCGCATAACACACGCCATAACCAAACGTTATGTGATTGGCTTACGGGTAACCAATGATTTTAAACTTCAGACAAGCGCCCCCTTCGAGAGAGAAAACACTTCTCTATTATGCTATTCCAGACTCTGTCTACGAAGCAAAGTGAAGTAGCAGAGTCTGGTATTACCAGACCATGGAGCTGTAGTTCATTGAAATGTGCAGACATGCTTAGGGTTAGGGTTAGGATCTCGGTAAAGGAGTAATTTCTCACAACATAGAGACACTTTATAGTTAACTTAATGTATAACTAACGTAATAATAACACCAAAACATACTTTGTAACATGAAGCGCCGTTTTATATGTGTTAAACGATTGTCCAATCACAGCGAGTTCTGCGATAAAGTCACAGTCAATAACAACCCAGCTGAACAGATGCGTCACAGTTACATGCCCATTTATGGTAAATGATGACACATCTCTTCTGGTTCCGCCTGCAGGGATAGATACCTTAAATATTGTATACATGTATACCTTCTAATTAAATTATAAAACTCATATTTAAAAACAAAATACTCCGTTGTGTGGTTACCATCCAAAAACGAGTTCACATAATCAATGATACAAATTTGCTTTTTTGATTAGACTGATGCATAAATTTGAAAGAGAAACTTTTTTCTAAGCAATGTCCTACAGCAGGGTAGTTTTGCAGTATTTTAATTAAAGATAATCACATGTTCTAAAGTGCTTCTAACATTTACAGTGTATGTATAGTATATTAAAGGTATATCAATTATATTCATAAATGTAACAAAAGCACAAATGAATGGACACAATTTTGAAAGCATATTCCAATATTTAATGTCAAACTGTTTAAAGACAAATGTAGAGCCAAAACTACAGCACAAAAGTATAAAAATCAGTTAATTAAAAATATCCAGATACAGGGGCAATCTATTATAGTGACACATACATTAACGTTAAAAAATTGCTATGATGAAGTTATATATTTACAAACCAAGAGATGAGATTCAACTTTGTTATGTGAAAATACATTTGTTTCTTCGCTTTAAAGAACAAATAGGCAAAAATATAAGCACAAAATTTTACATTCTCATTCTTGTGATTATTGGTCACTTTTATTGCAACTATGCAATGAATATGTCCTTTAGCAAAACACCTGATGAGCACTGACCCTTTTTTATAAAGGCATTAGGCAGAAATCAAGTACAGTTTATGAAGCTGAAAGAGAAAACAAAACGCTTTAACAATATGGAAAAAGATAAATCACTATTTTCAATATTGGTTCTGCATATATCAAAGAGATCCTGAGGAGGAGTGGGACTTCACATGAAGACTTTCAGAAACTGAGACAGAGCAAAGGGTGCACCTCGCTGGACACATTCCACGCATGCCCAAACAACAACACCCAAACACAGTGATGAAGAGGACACCACCAGGAGGATGCAGGAGACAGGGAGAACCAAGGAAGACACGGAGACAGATGTTTCACGAAGACCTGAAGAATGTCAGTGTCCCATGGGAAGATGTGGAGAACTTGGCCACGGATCGAATACGTTGGAGGACACTTGTCGCCCAATGTGCCCGGCACAGCACTTCATGATGATGTTGTGAGTTGATCCATAACTGTGGGATATTTTTCTGTAAAGAGTGTTGCATAATTAAATGTTAAAAGCATTTTTATGTTATAAGTTCACTGATATGTGGGCATTTCTATAAATAAAAGTATGTCTTTAATAGCAAGCAATAATCGTATGAAAATGATTTACATGCAAACGGGTAGGGCAGTGTAACTGATCTGATTACGACAAAATAATTGAGTATCTGATGTCATGTGACATGATAATGTCAGATAAGCTTTTCCACTCTTGCAAACAGAGGTAGGTTATGAGGTGTGGAGAGACATCATGTATCACTTTAACATAAACAGACGGGGACCAATTTGTAATAATTGTAATAAATACAATGCAATTAATATCAACTTTCTGACAGGCGTGTGGGACATCCGACTACTTTCCAAGAAGTGGCGCAACTGATTTACAAATACGCGATAAATATGTACAGGAATTGAGGCAGTGACAGCACTAGGAGTAAAAGCTGCAGGATTGTGTACGAGTATACAAATATGTACGAGTATCGTACGAATTTGACAACTTGTTAAATCTTGTGAATTATTAAGACCTTCAGACTATGTTCATACTGATTGGGCTATGGGTTTTGTGAGAAAAGGTTTAAGAAACAACAAATGCTTGATAAATTATTTGATTTAGGGTTAAAAACAACACATACATACCATTGCGAATATTTACCTATGCAGCTTTCCGTCTCCTCCGTTTACTTGTCCTCAAACAATATGGGGCTGACTGAGTCCGAAAGGCCCTTTTGGTCTTTTCAGCTGAAAAAAAAGAAAAGAAAATATCATTATGTATAATTAATATATAGGATTATTTAAAGGACATAGTACTGCCTTACAAATATTGGATGTTACATTATAAAGCATTAAAAGCATGGCAAGTGTTGTGTTTAATATGCATTTACAACAAATATCACTTTAAAACTACCAATTCTGGGGAATAGCATGGTAAGTTTTGTGATTACTGCCCTGTACTACACCAATCACAGTAAAACTAAGGTTACTGAGGTTTGAAGCATGCTAAGTTTTGTGGTCACTGTCCTTTTACCACACCTATCACAGTAAAATTAGGGTTACTGTGGTAAAAGCATAGTAAGTGTTGTGGTTACTGTACATTTACAATACGTATCACATTAAAACTACCAATAGTGTGGTAAACGCATGGTCAGTTTTGTGATTACTGTCTTTTTACTACACTTATCACAGTAAAACTAATGTTAATGTGGTAAAAGCATGGTAAGTGTTGTTTTTACTGTGCTCCTACTACAAATACAACTTTGGAACTGATTGAAGGTCTATAGGCCTATAGCACGTCACGTGACAGACGGTGTTTGATCAACCTGTTTAGAATTAGAAAGCAATGAAACGCAACCCAGCTAGAATTTTTTTGTTCTAAAAATGTTCTAAGAACATTAGCATGTATTGTTCTATAAATGTTTTCAGCGGCTAGTTTTAGTTTTGTTCTCAGAATGTTCTTTTAAAAGTTTGGAGAACATTCTTTAAAAACATTATTAAAATGTTTAGTAGTAACATTCTTTTAACATTATTCTCTAACGTTCTTAGAAAGTTTTCAGCGGCTAGTTTTAGTTTTGTTCCCAGAATGTTCTTTTAAAAGTTTGGAGAACATTCTTTAAAAACATTATTAAAGAGTTTAGTAGTAACATTCTTTTAACATTATTCTCTAACGTTCTTAGAAAGTTTTCAGCGGCTAGTTTTAGTTTTGTTCCCAGAATGTTCTTTTAAAAGTTTGGAGAACATTCTTTAAAAACATTATTAAAATGTTTAGTAGTAACATTCTTTTAACATTATTCTCTAATTTTCTCAGAACGTTTTCAGCGGCTAGTTTTATTTGTGTTCCCAGAATGTTCTTATAAATGTTCGGAGAACATTTTCTAAAAACATTATTAAAATGTTTAGTAGTAACATTTTTATAACATTATTCTCTGACGTTCTTATAATGTTTTTAGCGTGTAGTTTTATTTTTGTTCCCAGAATGTTCTTATAAATGTTCGGATAACATTTTTTTAAAAACATTATTAAAATGTTTAGTAATAACGTTCTTATAACATTATTCTCTAATGTTCATAGAACGTTTTCAGCGGGTCGTTTTATTTTTGTTCCCAGAATGTTTTTTTTAAATGTTTAGAGAACATTTTCTAAAAACATTATTAAAATGTTTAGTAATAACATTCTTATAACATTATTCTCTAACGTTCTTATAATGTTGTAAGCGGATAGTTTTATTTTGGTTCCCAGAATGTTCTTTTAAATGTTCGGATAACATTATTTAAAAACATTATTAAAATGTTTAGGTGTACCATTCTTACAACATTATTCTCTAACGTTCTTAGAAAGTTTTCAGGGGGTGTTTTTATTTTTGTTCCCAGAATGTTCTTTTAAAAGTTCAGATAACATTTTTTTTTACAACATTATAAAAATGTTTAATAATAATATTGTTAGAACATTATTTCTCCTAAAAGGTAGGATAACATTCTCTAAGAACACTCTAAAAATGTTTTGTGATGATGACCTTCTATAAATGTTTAATCATAACATTTTTAGAACATTATCCCTTTATTCTTATAAAGTTTTTAGCAGGAAGTTTTATTTTTATTCTTAGAACGTTCTTCTAAAAGTTAGGATAACATTCTCTAAAAATACTCTTAAAAATACTACTTAACATTCTAATAATTTTTTAGTGGGAAGTTTTATTTTTGTTCCCAAAATGTTCTCTTAATCATAAAAAATTCTTAGCTATAACATTGTTAAAACATACAATTTTATTAATCTCTAAAATAAAACAAAAATCTAACAGGTTTATGAATGGCATTCACATAAATTATTAGAAGTTCTGCGTACAGTAGATGCCCAACATTAAATGAAGAACTCAGTAAAGTCCAATGTGCAATCACACGTCTTGACTGCTGTTTGCTCAGAGCGCTCATCATCAGTCTTTGGTTGTCTTGGTTCTTGCAGAAAAAGAATAAAGTCATCTGCATTAATAGGTGTTCTACTGTTCTTCTCTTCTTGTTTTTCAGCTGCTATCCCAGTTAGCAGAATTGAGCTCCATTCTCTGTGTGCATGGTAGAGTTTTTCCTCATAGCCTATAAAAGAAGATCATGCAACAGTGTAAACAAAAATAATACAAATACATATTACATATTAAGATCACAAGCAATATTGACTTTGAAAACTTTCAAAATTAGCCAGCCTAATTATTAATCAGAAATTAATTAGATTAGTTTATTTAAAAGTATAAATATGATACCTTATGAGTATCTATTTTGTTTCTGTAATTTAAAACATATACTTAATCCATTATATACATGTTAAAGGGATACTCCACTTTTTTTGGAAATAGGCTCATTTTATAACTCCCCCAGAGTTAAACAGTTGAGTTTTACCGTTTTCGAATCCATTCAGCCGAGTTTCTGATATTTAGAAGAATGTCAGTAACCAGACAGTTTCTGGTCTCATTGACTTCCATAGTATATATTTTTTCCTACTATGGAAGTCAATGAGACCAGAAACTGTCTGGTTACTGATATTCTTCCAAATATCAGAAACTCGGCTGAATGGATTTGAAAACGGTAAAACTCAACTGTTTAACTCTGGGGGAGTTGTAAAATGAGCCTATTTCCAAAAAAAGTGGAGTATCCCTTTAATAACACAACTAGAGGCTAAATTATTTTAACAAACTACAAACTTGGCTTGAGAAGTGTGAACCTCGAACTCAGGTCGCCTTGAGCACAGCTGCAGCATGTCACAGCACTGCCCACAATGCTTTTGCTCTGATGTAACAGCTCATTTTCATCAGTTATATTGTCTATGGATTGTTACATTTCTTACAGATTTCTGCTTGTTTTAAATCAGATACAGATAAAGTAGTACTGCATTTGAGATAGAACAATTTCTAGTGTGATTTAATCATACCTGTGAATCGTCTCTTTGCTATTAGCTAAGCTGTAAGTTTTAGTTACTTCAAAAGCAGAAAGAAAAATATGCTATAACTTCTGTTTCTTATTGAGAAATCACAGGACAGTGTTGACACTAACTTTCTGTGCTCCAGTAGGTTTCTGTGTGCGCACAATCTGCATGTTAAATGTGAGCTACTGTCTGTGCATATGAAAGCTTGTTTCCGCCATGGAATACAATTTTTAAAAAAGGTAATTGCGAATCACAATTCAAACTTTTTTTTCTCAGAAGTGCGAGATATAAACTCGCAATTGGCCGTTTGAAAGTCAGAATCACAGGATAAATTAGTAAAACCTGAGAAAAAAAAAGCAATTCTGGCTTATTTTTTTTTGCTGTCGTTTCTATATGAGAACATTAATGCACTTCATCAATACAGCTGCTCTGAGAGTCACTTCAGCAGCATTTTAGCTTCATTTGAGAAAAACTATCATCATATCATAAAACACAGAGAAACTCAAAGGTCTACACGGCAATCCGTCAAATAAAAGTTTGGTTTAACCTTTGAAGAACGTTTTGCTTAAATCATTACATTTTAAATAATTGGTTATAGCAATTTAATTAAACCATTCAAATGGAATCAAGAAAACAAAAAAAAATTAACTTTTGGGAGATGCGAGAGCGAAGTAGTCCAGTGATAATTAACAGGCAGCCATGGTTAATGCAATTTGCAAAGACCCGCCCCCTTTAGTTACTGTTGCTATGTCCAACAAGCCATGGCGCTCTCACGCCACACATCATGTTGTCACGCAATGAAAAATACATTTCGGATCACAGAAAAAACGCTGAAACGTTTAAACGCAGAGACAAGACAGAGCAGGTTACTTTTGATATGAAAGTTGAAACAAAGTCTCAATGTTTAATTTGTGTAATTTTTTTAGAAAAAAATATTTTTGGTAAAATAAAAATGTAAAAAATACCTCTCAATCAAACTCCCTCGAAGGGTGAATTCTGAGGGGAGTAAAAAAGACAGCTCACAATTCTGATATTTTCTTGCAATTGTGTGTTCTTGCCTCACAATTCTGAGAGAAAAAAAAACAACTGTAATTTTACTGATGGAAACAGACAGTAAAAAAGTGGACTTCAAAGATTTCTTATTCTGTAGCTCCCTGTGGGATTTTTTTGACAAGTCCATAAAAATGCATCCATCCATGATAAAAGTACTCCACACAGCTCTGGCAGGTTAATAAAGGCGAAAGGTGAACAGGGATTAAAGTGAAAAAAATTCTTCTGACTGAAATTTTTTTTGAGGCCAAGTCATATTCCTTTAACTTTTTAAATAGTCGAGACCAATAGCGTTTTAAGGGGAGATGTTTAAAACCGCTTTAATATTGCCAGTAGGTGTATTTTAAAAGCTATTTTAATCAATGAAAACCAGGCAGGGAGCATACTGTAGAGCACGAATGGTAGCATTGTGACTAGCTTCTGATTGATGGCGACCTAGCACTTTTTTTGCCATTATTGCCATAATTGCCATATTGAAGTCTCCTATGACATACTGTGCAAAGACACGTACCTGGCTGTTTGATTTTTTTAGTCCACGAACTAAAAGGCTTGCCATTCTCCCCCCATTTCACTAAGCCTTCCCCTTTACTTAAACTTTCGTTAAGTAAAGGGGAAAAGTAGCCTACTTGTGTGTGTTAACAAATTTTGTGTAAACGTGTTATAATTTGCCTATATATAATATAATATATATATATACTAATAAATAAACATTAGGCCTATGCTAAAGCTATTAAATAGCAGTCCCAAACTAGTTTTTGTTAATACAATGTTGGTATGAGCCACTACAGTCATTTAAAAATATAACAAATATCACAAAGAAAAATAGTGGCATTTTGGGGTTAATATGGAAACGACAGTTACCATGGTGAATGTTAACAATAACTGTTAATGAAACATGGAAACTGCTCCTGGTGAACAGAATGAAAATCATACGTGCATTACTTTTATTTCGTGTAATTTACAAACGTAACGGCGTTGCATGCTCGTAGTTACTTTTGCACTTGATCAGTGGCGATACAGAGCGCGCCGCCGCATTTGCGCGTGGAATTGAGTGTGCGCTACGAGAACAGGATAACGGCTGACAGGACAAGAAAGTCCTGTTTTTCTGAGGTGAAAAACTTTATTTCAGCGCACACTTATGTCACTGCCTGGTAGTTCCTACTGTGCTGGGTTTTCTTAAGTAGTCATGATTCGCCTCTCATAACATAACATGCTCTAAACACGCACGCAGTGTGGAATAGGAGGAGCGGGGGCGCGGGGAGCAAGGATCACAGCGCAAATTTGAACTATATCGATATATGCGATATGGTCTAATTCCATATCGCATTTCAAAAATATATCGATATATCGCCCAGGCCCAGCCCTACCTGCATTATAAGTGTGTCACTGAAATATAGTTCTACCTCAGCGCTCAGCTGTAGCCTGACATGCACTTTCCGTGAGCGGTAATTGAAAACCCGGAGTGGACCATAAGCGAAGTGATTACAGAGTGCTTAGAGTGGAGAGAGGAACGTGCTTTTGCTCCACTCCAGGCTTTGATCACATCCCCCTCAGCAGGGTGAATACACCTCGTCTTTCCTTAATTTAAGACCTATTCAAACTAAAATTAAGACATTTATTACACTATTTGAGAAATGAAAGCCTATTTACAGCCTTAGAATTATGAAAAGTGAATTTAAGACTTTAAGGACAGACTAGAACCCTGCAATTGACGGAAATCCGTCATAGATTTGCTGCAATTAACGGAAATCCGTCGTAGCGACGGAGAACTTTAATCCCTGGGTGAAGCGAAGTGATGCGTTTGTGTAAGAAACATATCCATATTTTATATTTTAGGGCTGGGAATCGATTAAAAAAAGTAACTGATTATTTACACAATTTGCTGTAATTAAATGCAATTAATTGCATTTCCCCCAAGCTTGTAATCATCAATATTTAAACTTAGAATAACCTAATTAAACAACAAAAAGGAAAAAAAGGAACAGAAAATAGCCCTGTATTAAAATAATATTAAACATCAATATATCAATATATTATTATTTTCAATAATCAATCAACATAATAAATTTAACAATTTATTATTATAAATTTTTTTTTCTAATTATCAAAATAAAACATAGTCCTACAAAGCTATTATTACAAGAGCATGTGATCAGAGCAGGTAATTTTACCATTGTTGCAGCATGACTATACCAGCTCAGTAGGGCTATTTCACAGAAGTCTACTACTGAGAAATTTCACGTTATTTGACTTTGCTTTTCCAGTGCATGATCGGTACATGATTGGAGCGTTTGGGCCGTTAACGACAGAGCAGAACGCGCAGCGCAAACACGGAGCAGAACATTGAGCAAAGAGCTCAATGTTTGCTCAGTGTTGTGTGTGTGTGTCAGTGCGCCGACACACACACACGGAATGGAGAGCGCGGAGCGGAAAAGACCCGGTCATGAAAGCTGCGCGAGAATAAAACCTGATCGCCAAACACGGAGGGGCGGGACGGCATATTTTGCAGCCTTTTCCGCAACAGGAAGTCATTAAAATGAGGCAAAAAAAGTGCTGCGTTAATTGCATTTTTTTTATAAACTCGTTAAGCATCTCAAATTAATCGCGAAGATTAACGTGTTAATTCCCCCAGCCCTACCATATTTATAATTTTATCGACTTAACCCTTGTGCATCGTTTAAATTTACAACCTTTCGTTATGTTTGTGGCTGAAAACAGCCACTACTTTAAACTGCTGTAAAAATGTATCAGATAAATATTTTTTTCCCATTTTTTTGCATAAATCTATTAATCAGCCTCAGTCCTGCTCAAAAATACTAAATGTTTAAAAAAAATTCAGGATTTTAACTCTTTAATTGCCAAATTTGTAAATGATGTCACTGATTTGGGAAAAAAAAAACACAAAATGACTAATTTTCAATATAAAATGTGATTGTGGACTGGATTTTTTTTTACCTTTTATCACAGTCTTGGACATGTCAAAGATTAGAAACAACATTAGTTTTGATGCATTGTTAGTTTTTGTGCAGCATCAGATTTTAACTTTTTCTCCCTCATTTACTGTTTGTGGCTGTTTTTGCCCCATTGACTTCCATTATAACCACATTTTTTGATTGCAAAGCCATGACACCATATAATCATGCATTTTTGATTGTTGGTGGTTTTCCCTGTTGGGAAGAGGTAAAATTTGTAATTTTTACTGTTGATAACCAGGTGGAACCATTAACCCTTTAGATAGGCCTGTGCAAAAAAAAAGCTTAGTTTCTGGCTTTTACATGGAGTGTATATGGAGTATAATAGCATAATAAAGTGTGTGTGTGTGTGTGTGTGTGTGTGTGTGTGTGTGTGTGTGTGTGTGTGTGTGTGTGTGTGTGTGTGTGTGTGTGTGTGTGTGTGTGTGTGTGTGTGTACTCACCTTGATGCGTCTGAGAAAATCAAAATATGCACCTCAGCTCTCAGAACTACATGGAGTAAACAAAAATAAAGTAAGTGTATTTATGCATCTGCTGCATTTTGATGGTGAGAAATGCAGACTAAACAAATACAAAGCAAGTGGATTTAAACACTTGCATGCAAGCCTGCTGGTCATTTGATGGTGAGAAGAGCAGCAAGCAACATGAGAAAGGGCTTGACTTGTAGTGACGTTTCAGAGATGATTATGCAGCCTGACCCCTCCAGCGAGCTGCACGATGTATCGTCTTCTCCCTCTGACACCACAGACTCAGGAGAGTCAGATCCTGATTTGGATGTGGCACCCTCATCATCCTCTCTAGCTTCCACTGAAGGCGAGGAGGATTCGGAGGATCCTGGATATGGGTGGATTGGGAGAAATGGCGAAGTGTGGTTTTCAGTCAACTCCCTTTCTTCAGCCTGTCAGAGGCGTGACTCCAGGGCCGACGCGCTATGCCATCGCAAGGATCTAGAACATGAATTCTGTGTTCAACGGATTCGTTTTTTTACTGAGGAGATGATTGACCTCATTGTCAGCATGACCAACCTCCATGGGCGCCGCACAATGAGAAACGGGGTGGACTCCACAGATCTCCGTGCCTACATGGGGGCTACTGATTTTGGCCGGCGTCTACAGGTCCAGAGGGGAGTCCACACGTTGCCTGTGGGATCATCGCCTTCCCCTCCTATTTTTACTCCGTAAAAGACAGATTGAACACAGAATCCATGTTCTGGACGCTTGCGATGGCATAGCACGTCGGCCCTGGAGTCACGGGAGTTGGCAGGCTGAAGAAAGGGAGTTGTCTCCGCGTTGGTGGAAAACCACACTTCGCCATTTCTCCCAATCCACCCAGATCCAGGATCCTCCGAATCCTCCTCGCCTTCAGTGGAAGCTAGAGAGGATGATGAGGGTGCCACATCCAAATCAGGATCTGACTCTCCTGAGTCTGTGGTGTCAGAGGGAGAAGACGATACATCGTGCAGCTCGCTGGAGGGGTCAGGCTGCATAATCATCTCTGAAACTTCACTACAAGTCAAGCCCTTTCTCATGTTGCTTGCTGCTCTTCTCACCATCAAATGACCAGCAGGCTTGCATGCAAGTGTTTAAATCCACTTGCTTTGTATTTGTTTAGTCTGCATTTCTCACCATCAAAAGGCAGCAGATGCATAAATACACTTACTTTGTTTTTGTTTACTCCATGTAGTTCTGAGAGCTGAGGTGCATATTTTGATTTTCTCAGACGCATCAAGGTGAGTACACACACACACACACACACACACACACACACACACTTTATTATGCTATTATACTCCATATACACTTCATATAACTCCATGTAAAAGCCAGAAACTAAGCTTTTTTTTGCACAGGCCTATCTAAAGGGTTAATGGTGCCACCTGGTTATCAACAGTAAAAATTACAAATTTTACCTCTTCCCAACAGGGAAAACCACCAACAATCAAAAATGCATAATTATATGGTGTCATGACTTTGCAATCAAAAAATGTGGTTATAATGGAAGTCAATGGGGCAAAAACAGCCACGAACAGTAAATGAGGGAGAAAAAGTTAAAATCTGATGCTGCACAAAAACTAACAATGCATCAAAACTAATGTTGTTTCTGATCTTTGACATGTCCAAGACTGTGATAAAAGGTTAAAAAAAATCCAGTCCACAATCACATTTTATATTGAAAATTAGTCATTTTGTGTGTGTTTTTTCCCAAATCAGTGACATCATTTACGAATTTGGCAATTAAAGAGTTAAAATCCTGAATTTTTTTTACACATTTAGTATTTTTGAGCAGGACGGAGGTTGATTAATAGATTTATGCAAAAAAATTTGAAAAAAATATTTATCTGATATATTTTTACAGCAGTTTAAAGTAGTGGCTGTTTTCAGCCACAAACATAACGAAAGGGTAGTAAATTTGCCCACAGTGTACTGTTGAGTTTTTGAAAAATTTCAAAGCATTTTCCCAAAATATGTGTCAAAATAAGATTTGTCACCAAAAATCATTCCATTTGCTGAAACACAGAGAAAGTTATGGCCAAATTTAGACTAAAAAATACCCCATAGTGGATGAAAACATCCCCAACAGCACATAAGGGTTAAATAACTAGCTTCCAGCAGACAGCCATATGCAAGTCAAATTACGCCCAAAGAGTTAGTCAACGCATCGATACGCATATGCGCCTGCAAGGCTACGCATCACTACACTTCGGCCGCCATATGCGTCTATGAGTAGAAAAATGTGTCGTCCCAGTTTTTGATACGCGACTCACCGTTGTATGCAATACTATGCGTTGTTGGTGGGGGCAAAACTGCAAGTTGCTTGCGTCCGACGTGTTGACTATAAAAGGCTCTTGTCGGTGCATGACATAGGAGTAGCATAAGCTTTCGCGGTTCAAACAAACAGGGCTAGGCAATAAATTCAAGCTCCTCCCACATTTCTCTTTATATGATTCTCTTTAATGATAATTTTTCTAAAAATCTCTGTGGAAAGAAAGTCAGATATAAATCTGGGACAGATATAAATCTGGCACGAGGGAGAAAAAAATAGATCATTTTTATTTTGGAGTGCATTGTGCGTTTAAAATTGACTACGGTTTTATAAAATGCAGTGGATACTTACTAGTGATGGACTTGTTTCTCTGTTGGTGCCTGTTCTGCTCCGTAAACATTGGTCCAATGCTTGATCTTAAGAAAATGTAAAATGTGTGTTAACAGACTATTGATCTGGGTGACATAGGACCATTTTTTATGTTTTCCTTAAGTGTTAGGCTATATAAATCTGGAGAACCCTTACTAACATTAACCATGGTTTTGCAACACTAACTAAATGGTAATAAATTATTGTAATCAATCCACCATAAAAATATTGTTTCTACACTTTACTATAATAAAAACCATGGTTAATTTAGCAAAGGACCCTGGGAACATGTCCTAAAAAGAACAGCTCATCCAAAAAATAGACTCTCTATCGTTATTTACCGGTACTCCATGTTGTTCCAAAACTGTATGAATTTATTTTGTATAACCTTAAGATATTTTGAGAAATGACTTTTTTTTTTTTCCATAAAATGGGTTCCAATGTTGTTTAATTCCCAACATTCTTGTGTTTCAGAGAAGTAAGTCATACAGGTTTGAAAATAATTTCATTTTGAAAGGACATTTATGTTATGTATAAAGACACAATGTTCTCAGTTCCCTCATTGTAAAGCTCCTATGCTGAGGTTTATTTTATTTTATTTTTTCAAAATGTTGCAAGTAAAATGTTCTAATTGTGTTAACTTGTCACATTAGAAGAACGTTTTATGAAGAACATTCAACATCTCATCTCTCAATGATATCCTCAAAACATTTCCCTAACGTGACAGAGAGAATGTTCTTCTTTTGTTATCATGAAACATTGGGACAATGTTATATTGAGATCATTGTACAACTTTAGCAACATTCCCAAAATATGCTCAAAATGTTGCAAGTAGAATGTTCTTCTTTTGTTATCATGAAACATTGGGAACATTTGTTTCCATAAAATGGGTTCCAATGTTGTTTTATTCCCAACATTCTTGTGTTTCACAGAAGTCATACAGGTTTGAAAATAATTTCATTTTGAAAGGACATTTATGTTTGGGTCAGCTAGGCCCATAAAAACTCATATCAAGAAGACAGGTACAATTTTGACTGGAGGGTTTGGACCAGTGTGCCTTTGAGCAGAGTTTACATGTTCTGCCTCTATTTCACGTGTATTTTACTATGACAATACTCACCGCAACTGAAGATCATGTGGCTGGATAATTTATTCCCAAAATTCCTGGATAATGGGAAACACACACATACAGCAATATTATTAGCTATTTGTATTTACTTACTAAAAGAGACATAAAAAGCTTGCAAATTTTTACTCACCAGCTCAAAAACATATTATGATGATGACTAGGCCGATATCCCGCGATCATTCAAAAGCCTAGTTTTCATAGTGTGGTTCGAGTTCCTCTCTGTATAAAGACACAATGTTCTCAGTTCACTCATTGTAAAGCTCAGACTATGCTGAGGTTTATTTTTATCAAAAACTAACTTAGCTGACAATATTTAGCCTAACGTTACACATGCAGCCTGAAACATTGACATAATATCGATATTGCTCTAGTCGCATTTAAAATTAGCTTCTCAATTTAACACACTATATTTTGATGTAGCAGAATGTATTTTTATATAAAATAAAGTTATTTACCTTCCGCACACGTAGGCTACGTTGTTAAAATTCGTTGTCCATTTACATCCCGCAACTCGCTCAAAATAAAAATGTAACAGTACGATGCAAAATAATCCATGTTTTAAACAATGTAAAAGCCACAGAACCGAAGGAGGCTAGTACTGAAGATCCTCCCGAGCAGCAGCAGCACACACACACACACACACACACACACACTCTCACTCTAACAGACGAATATTCAAACTTCAAACTTGACCAGTAAAAGGCGCGCATAGCTGCCATTGGCCAGATTCCTTGGATGACAGTCTGAATAGCCAATCATGCTCAAAACAACTCGAAGAGACAGCCAATAATGTGGTAACATTGCAATTACAGGAAAAGATTACATGTTTTAAAAGAAAGAATATGAAAAAAATGTGCACGGCTATTTATTTAGTTGTATTTGTAAGCTGGCTGTTATATTTAATCAATTGGTTAAATGGTGTCTTCATTGCAGTGCATGATAAAAAAAAAAAAACTTACAATAACATATAAATAATAATAATAAATTACACAAATAATATATACCATGTATAACAACATATATTTACCACTGCTCTGCCAAACAGCAGTTTAAAAGAGCAAACATATTATATATTAAACAGAGCAAACATTGCATATGTAGGCTATTCATATACAATTCTGTATACCTACCTACATGAAAAACTAATGGATTGGTATCATGGTAACATTAGAGTTACATTCATGTGACCCAATGATCCTTTTGCACTTTAACAAAATATTGACCTTTCCTTTAGAAACACTCTTATGCCTAATAATGTCAACTTGCTTTTCACCCTGTGTGGCACAGTTACACAACCTGTTGGTTTAGGGTAAATCCTCTGTCCAACACAACACTTTGGTAACATTGGCATAATTCTATACAAGTTGCAACATATACCCCGGGTTTCACAGGCAAGGTTTAAGCCTGTAGTCCCAGACTAAAATGCACGTTTGAGCTGTTTTACCTGAAAGCAACTTGCACTGACATATCTTAAAATATGTCAGTGCCATTGTTTTGTCTCAAGATGCACACCAGTAATGTTTCTTTTTCTTTTTTCTAAGGCACATTTTTAAAAGCTAATTAAATGCACTAAGGCCTAATCCTGGCTTAATCTAAACTCTGTGAAACCGGGTCTGGGTTAGAAATTAAGGGTTAAGGTTAACCCTAACCCTAACCCTTGTCTACAGACTTTTATTTAACAGCATGGATACTCCAAGGTGTTGACTGCAGTGGTTAGGCCTTTAGCGTTGATACAGGACGAAGAACTCACTGTGACAGTCTGTAATGTATTTTAGCAAAGAGTGTTTGTATGGATTGTCCCTAATTAAGCTAGAGCTATTGGTGCATTCAAGTCATGTCATAAAGATCGTATTTACAAGTTGAACGCCACCACAATGATGAGAATATGAGTAGGAAGCTCAGGATTTTCTTTAACCCCGATCTTGAAGAGTTAGGGGTGTGTCAGTGGGAAACATTGTGGGATACCACTATACTTAGGTATTTAGCAGTGACAATGAAGTAAGCTAATGCCTGCACAAAATATGATAGCATTAATATGTAACAGTATAATATGTGATGATAAAGTTTACAGTGGCTTCATTAATTTAAAACATTAAACAAAATTGTAAAACCTCATGAATACAAACTTCCCAGGAGGACTTAAATGCACCATATGTTCCATCGTGAACCCTGTTGGCCTGCTGTCTGACCAGCAAGCTCAATTTAACAATAATTGTGTAGTTTGATTGCTAAATGTTACATTTAAAATGTTCTAGTTTTGTTAACACGTCACATTACAAGAATTTTTTTAAAAAACACTCATCATCTCAGGTCTCAGTGATATCCTCAAAACATTTTACGAACGTTGATTTGATAATGTTCCTCTTCTGTTATTATGGAACATTGTGCCAATGTTTTACTGAGAACATTATATAATCTGTTATCTCAACAACATCCTCAAAACATCCTTAAAATGTTGCAATTAAAATGTTCTAATTGTGTTAACACATAACATTACAAGAACGTTTTATAAAGAACATTCAACATCTCATCTCTCAATGATATCCTCAAAACATTTTCCTAATGTGACAGAGAGAATGTTCTTCTTTTGTTATCATGAAACATTGGGACAATGTTATATTGAGATCATTGTACAAACTTTAACTTTAACAACATTCCCAAAATATCCTCAAAATGTTGCAAGTAGAATGTTCTTCTTTTGTTATCATGAAACATTGGGACAATGTTATATTGAGATCATTGTACAAACTTTAACTTTAGCAACATTCCCAAAATATGCTCAAAATGTTGCAAGTAAAATGTTCTAATTGTGTTAACTCGTCACATTAGAAGAACGTTTTATAAAGAACAATAAACATCTCATCTCTCAATGATATCCTCAAAACATTCTACAAATGTGACAGAGAGAACGTTCTTCTTTTGTTATGACAAAACATTAAGACAACGTTATTTTGAGATCATTGTACAAACTTTAACTTAAACAACATTCCCAAAATATGCTCAAAATGTTGCAAATAAAATGTTCTAATTGTGTTAACTCGTCACATTAGAAGAACGTTTTATAAAGAACAATAAACATCTCATCTCTCAATGGTATCCTCAAAACATTTTCCTAACGTGACAGAGAGAATTGTTCTTCTTTTGGTTTTATGAAACATTGGGACAATGTTATATTGAGATCATTGTACAAACTTTAACTTAAACAACATTCCCAAAATATGCTCAAAATGTTGCAAGTAAAATGTTCTAATTGTGTTAACTCGTCACATTAGAAGAACGTTTTATGAAGAACATTCAACATCTCATCTCTCAATGATATCCTCAAAACATTTTCCTAACGTGACAGAGAGAACGTTCTTCTTTTGTTATGACAAAACATTAAGACAACGTTATTTTAAGATCATTGTACAAACTTTAACATTAACAACATTCCCAAAATATGCTCAAAATGTTGCAAGTAAAATGTTCTAATAGTGTTAACTCGTCACATTAAAATAACGTTTTATAAAGAACATTCAACCTCTCATCTCTCAATGATATCCTCAAAACATTTTCCTAATGTGACAGAGAGAATGTTCCTCTTTTGTTTTTATGAAACATTGGGACAATGTTATTTTGAGATCATTGTACAAACTTTAACTTTAACAACATTCCCAAAATATCCTCAAAATGTTGCAAGTGGAATGTTCTTCTTTTGTTATCATGAAACATTGGGACAATGTTATATTGAGATCATTGTACAGACTTTAACTTTAACAACATTCCCAAAATATTCTCAAAATGTTGCAAGTAAAATGTTCTAATTGTGTTAACTCGTCACATTAAAATAACGTTTTATAAAGAACATTCAACCTCTCATCTCTCAATGATATCCTCAAAACATTTTCCTAATGTGACAGAGAGAATGTTCCTCTTTTGTTTTTATGAAACATTGGGACAATGTTATTTTGAGATCATTGTACAAACTTTAACTTTAACAACATTCCCAAAATATCCTCAAAATGTTGCAAGTAAAATGTTCTAATTGTGTTAACTCGTCACATTAGAAGAACGTTTTATAAAGAACATTCAACATCTCATCTCTCAATGATATCCTCAAAATATTCTACAAATGTGACAGAGAGAATGTTCCTCTTTTGTTTTTATGAAACATTGGGACAATGTTATTTTGAGATCATTGTACAAACTTTAACTTTAGCAACATTCCCAAAATATGCTCAAAATGTTGCAAGTAGAATGTTCCTCTTTTGTTATCATGAAACATTGGGACAATGTTATATTGAGATCATTGTACAAACTTTAACTTTAACAACATTCCCAAAATATGCTCAAAATGTTGCAAGTAAAATGTTCTAATTGTGTTAACTTGTCACATTAGAAGAACGTTTTATGAAGAACATTCAACATCTCATCTCTCAATGATATCCTCAAAACATTTTCCTAATGTGACAGAGAGAATGTTCCTCTTTTGTTTTTATGAAACATTGGGACAATGTTATTTTGAGATCATTGTACAAACTTTAACTTTAACAACATTCCCAAAATATCCTCAAAATGTCGCAGGTAAAATGTTCTAATTGTGTTAACTCGTCACATTAGAAGAACGTTTTATAAAGAACAATAAACATCTCATCTCTCAATGATATCCTCAAAACATTTTCCTAACGTGACAGAGAGAACGTTCTTCTTTTGTTATGACAAAACATTAAGACAACGTTATTTTGAGATCATTGTACAAACTTTAACTTTAACAACATTCCCAAAATATGCTCAAAATGTTGCAAGTAAAATGTTCTAATTGTGTTAACTCGTCACATTAGAAGAACGTTTTATAAAGAACATTCAACATCTCATCTCTCAATGATATCCTCAAAACGTTTTCCTAACGTGACAGAGAGAACGTTCTTCTTTCGTTATAATGAAACATAGGGACAATGATATTTTGAGATCATAGTACAACTTGTTATTTCAGAAACATTCCCAAAACATCTTTTGAATGTTGCAGTTAAAATGTTATATCTTAGTTTTCATATAACGTTATCGGAACATTTTTTTAAATGAGAAAACATCCTTAAAATGTTCGGTAAACATTACATTCAAATGTTTTCTTTAGAACATTAACCAAACTTGTAGGGAATGTTAGCGAAAGTTCTGAGAACGTTCCCTGCTAGCTGGGAAAGCCTCCGTGGCGATGACAGATATAATGCAGTGACTGAATGCGAGCTAATCTTATTAATATCGACAAACAGAAAAGACATTATATCACACATTATTAGGACAGCGTATTTATTACTAATTACCAACATCTGGCACACGTGAACTGATGCCAAATATCGCGATGTGTTCGGAACGAGACTTCTTCAGCGCGATTTCCTACTGATAAAATATAATTTTAAAAATATCAATAAACAGCAAAGCAATCCAGCTTCCCTGGCAATAAGATCGAAAAATAACATTAAAAAAATACATAAACCATGGTCCATGATAAGAAAAAACCTCGTGAATTAATGTTGATTAAACAGGTTCTCTGCTGCAGCCCGATAGGCAGAAAGAATCATGCTGTGATCACGAAAGACGCTTCCCATTGAAAATACATAAGTTTAAAAAACGTGCTAGTATTACGAAAATAACGAAATAAACGTGCCCGTGTCACGAATCAATAGATTAAATTATGTGACCATTTCACGAACTGCCGTGAGACTTGCTATTAGATGTAGTAACAACATTCGCCCCCATTAGAGATTATGAGTTATGTTTCTGTACAAAAAAATAAAACAAACAAAAAAAAATAAAATAATAACGCGTATTTCTGCATGCACCTTCGGCATCTGCACGAGATGGAATCGTGAATCTTCGTACGATTAAGGGGCGGGACGATGACGTTAACTATAATACATTTCCGCGTGCAATGCATACACATTTTCCATCAATAGAAGTTTAACGGGAGGGTTTTGCGTACCATATGAACGCGAAATGTGACTTTGGCATGTAAATACTACGCCAAATGAAAATGAAAACTCGTGGTATAGATACGCAGTAGTAAGAGACTGGGTTGGATAATCCTGCTGCCAACTTTCTGCCAACTGTTGCAACTTGCCAAATCTATAAATGGCTTACTTTTAATTATTTTTTTACATTTCATTCAATCAATCAATCAATCAATCAATCAATCAATCAATCAATCAATCAATCAATCAATCATCTGTGTTAAATGTGACTTCATAGATCTGCAGGCTCTTTATGAGCAGATATGTCCTTTATTTAATGGTGCTAATTTTAAAATCTCAGTCTGTAATGTGTAATAAAATGTTGACTGTCACATTGAGTCAAGTATTAGAAATGCTTTTTGATATAATGGTTTTATGCTTGCTAATGCTGAAGGTTAAGAAATCAATTAACGTGAATAATAGGAGGAAAATAAAGTCAAACATCCTGTCGCACTGTCTCACTTCCTTAAAAATCCATGTATGATCAGATATACACTACCAGTCAAAAGTTTTGGATCTGTAAGATTTTTAATGTTTTTAAAATAAGTCTCTTCTGCTCACCAAGGCTGTATTTATTTGATTATAAAAACAAAAACAAAAAAACAATAAAAACAGTAATATTGTTAAATATTCTAACAATTTAACATAACTGTTTTCTATTTTAATCTATTTTAAAATTTAATTTATTCCTATGAATAAAGCTGGATTTTCAGCACCCTTACTCCAGTCTTCAGTGTCACATGATTCTTCAAAAATCATTCTAATATGTGGATTTGATGCTCAAAACATTATTATCAATTTTAAAAACAGTTGTGTACATTTTTTTTTCCAGGATTCTTTGATGAATAGAAAGTTCAAAACAACAGCATTTATTTAAAAAAATAATAATTTGTAACATTATAAATGTTTTTAGTATCGAATCATCATATTAGAATGTGACAATGAAGACTGGAGTAATGATGCTGAAAATTCAGCTTTGATCACAGGAATACATTACATTTGACTATATATTCACATAGAAGCTTTTTTAAATTGTAATAATATTTCACAATATTACAGTTTTTTTTTTTTTTGTATTTTGAATTAAATAAATGCAACCTTGGTGAGCAGAAGAGACTTCTTTCAAAAACATTAAAAATCTTACAGATCCAAAACTTTTGACTGGTAGTGTACGTGTGAGGTGGATCTGTTTGATGAGAACAAATCACAGTTGGATATCTCTAGGGACATGTAACTGACAATTATTTTATACAACATTTCACCATGTTTAATTTTCCATGTTTTATCCTTGCTTACTGTTTTATCACTGTTTCTTTTTTTCCTTAGTCTTTCCTCTGTTTGCCACCCTTTCTTTCATTTTTTTCCCTTCTTTCACTGTCATGTCTAAAGCGTGGCGTTGTCCTCTGTAAACGCAAGGACAATAACTTCCTGCGGCTGTGATTAATTTTCACCAGCTGACTCTAATCAGCATGTAATTAATAGCTGGTGTGGTAGCGGACAGAAGCAGTGACATTAACCTGGACTCACGCTCTTCTGATATTCTCTCTTACTTTCATAAATCGCCAAACTAGAATGCTGCTTTTAGGGAAGGCAGAATTCCGTGTAAAACAACAAAATAAAATTACCATAAGGCTATACACTTGTGCCATATTTAAGCTATATAATGACATTGGTATTACTAACAGAAAACCTTGACATCACAAATCTTGTCTGAATGATTCAACAACCTGATTTGATTCTTGAATTCAACTCACGGACACAATGCAATGTTCTGGTCTCTGACACATCTCACTGGATAAGAAGATTTTTTTAATTTTTTTATTTTGAGAATGTAAATGCACAGTCTTATGGAAGTACTGTAACTTTCAGCATTCAGTCTTTTATTAGTATAGCACTCATAAATTCCAATGCAATTAATAAACAAGACTATGTTGTACATGTGTAGTACCTAATGTAATCAGACTGATGTAGTCGGATTGATTCAAACATTTTAATTCATATTTTTAATATGACTAAAACTTGTAAATTTATTTTTACCACCTGACAGTACATTTACATTACATCATATCCTGACAACATCTGGCTGTTAATTCTCTATTAAAAGTTTATTTAACATCTTGATTAAACATAATTTGCATCAATTTAAGACAATGGCACATAGATAAACACATATTTGTCAGTGTATTTGCAAAGATATCCTTCCTTCCTTACAGAACTTGTATTCATAAGAGAGGAAGCATGACACATCCTGCTCTGCCAGGGGTTATGAATTTTTCACTTTAACAGAAAAGCTTATTTTTCGTTTCTACACTGAGATTCTGGTTAACAGACCATGAGATATACCTAAATTAAACATTTGCCTTTCTGGCCATGTAACTGTATCTTAAATGTTTCATTTTCACCTTTGACTTTAATTCATATCTATGTGTATTTGGGACTTATACATATGAAGCAGCCTAACTGATAACAGATGTCATTTTCTTGAGAAATTCCTTTTTGACAGTCAGTGATAATGTTGGATATAGTCCCCCAAAAGTACTTGAACATTTAAGTCACTTAAAATTTATGAATATCAAACAAATTATGCAGAGAACTAAGAACTATTTCTCAGAACTAACTACACTACATTTATGTAGCAAGTGTAGTTTATCACATTAACTATGGATATGTTCCAAAACCATAAGTGTCCATAACCATAATATGTTATATGACCATAAGTGTAACAATACGTTTTATCTTCATTCTGAACAGCATTGTACGGAGACCCGCAAATGATGTGTGGACAAAAATATATATCGTGGACAAAATTCGTTCCCTCAAATTAAGAATTCCTTCTAGTAAATCGTGGCAATTTTTTTACTTATTCACTTGTAATAGTTATATCTTGGCCACGAATTAAGAATTTGTTCCCATGATTTATTCATTTGTTCTCTTGTTTTAGTAAATCGTGGCCATGTTGAACTAATTCGTTCCCTCGTTTTGATTGAACTAAAACAAGCGAACGAATTATTACAACATGGCCTCAATTTAGTTTTAATTTAGAATTAATTATTTTGTTGTGTACATGATTTACTTGGAGCGAATTGGTAAAACGAGATGAGATATTAGTAAGTCATGGGAACAAATTGTTAATTCGTGGCCATGATATACATTTTTGTTTTTCTCACATAGCATTGTTTTATTATTTAAAGCCTAACAAATATATAAGCAACAACAATAATAAAAATTCTAATAAATGTTTTTGTTCCAACATTATTATGTACTTCTATATAAATTCATCTCTCCAGTTATGCCTAATTTAGATGGCCAGGAAATAGGGCCTTCCCTTGGTGTTTCAATGAAGACATGCTATACAAAGTCCATGGAATTAGGCGTGATAAAATTCAATCTATTTGTTTCATCCAAATGATTCTGATGTGTCGCCCAAATGCTTCATTTCAAGCTTGGTGCTTTTTTCCCTTTCTATGTTCATATTGTCTGCAATAAACAGAGAGGACGTTGCATTAGGGCCAGAGAAATGGCAGCCCTGGCTGTGAATGTGGTCAGATGTGTGTTATTTCAACCAGACAAAATTAATGGACATTCATGCATGAATGCCCATCTGAAAAACAAGAGTGAGGTGTATTAAACCAAAGTAGTCATGCACACCAGTGGAGACACGTCTGACTTCTCCCGTTAGGAGCTCCGTCATGCATACTTGTGTCGGCAAGTTATTCCATTTTAAAAGTCAGCTACTGTATATGGTTCATTTGATACAGCTCTCAGTAGACAGCATAGTTCTAAGTGCATTTATGCTTTCATCTTGAAAGAATGAGGATCTCTTAATGTGTAAGTTCCTACAAGTACCTGCATACATCTCACCTGTATAGTAACATTTTTAAAGCATGGATGGGTTCATATCACAGATAAGGTGCTAGTAGAGACAGTAAGTTTGTCAAGGAACAGAAGGATGCAAAAACAGGTAAATTCCAAACAGAGTTTGAGTGGCATAAGGGACTTAAGCAGGTGAGTAACTGGATTGCAGATCAATATGGTGATATTGGCAGGAAAGTGACAGTTCTTATCTGTTGCAGACGGTGATGATGAATGAGAGGAAAACCGGAAGACTTGAAGATGAGATGATCACAGAAGATGGGTGAAGACTGAAGAATTGACAGTTTGGGAAAGGATCGCACAGGTAAGTATCTTTCACTGAAGAGTGGGAGAAGACTTGGAGACAGGATCACACAGGTACGTTTCTACAGGTGGGTAGTCCAGTAAGTGTTCAGTGTTTAACAACGAGACCAGACTGACTATTAAGAAACCTGTCAAGAAGTGAAAAAAAGAAGAAGTTATAGTTTGCTTAAAGAGAAAAAAAAAAGTCCATTAAAAGCACATTAAATAGATAGTTCACCAAAGAATAAAAAAATTGTCATAATTTACTGACCTTGATCCAAGTATGATCTACGATTGTTCTGTGATGGAGTCCAATCAACACTGGACTGCTTTGACTTTTACTATATGAAAAAAAATAAAATAAAAAAAAATAAAATAAAAATAAAAATTGAAATCTAAATATTGAAATAATATTCAAAAAAGTTAAATATTATTTAAATTGTTTTATTTATAAATCATGCTAGCATTTGTTGCACTGACTATACTGTCTGTTTTTGTTGTAAAAATCCACGTTTCTAGCATCTGTAAAACCGCAGTCTTCCATCTTAAAAATATATCTAAATTACGACATATGCTTTCAATGAAAAATGCGGAACAGTTAGTTCATGCGTTCATGACCTCAAGGCTAGATTATTGTAATGCTCTACTGGGTAGCCCTGCACGCTTAATAAACAAAGTGCAGTTGGTCCAAAACACAGCAGCTAGAGTTCTCACTAGAACCAGGAAGTATGACCATATTAGCCCAGTTCTGTCAACACTGCATTGGCTCCCTATTAAACATTGTATAAATTTTAAAATATTGCTGACTACTTACAAAGCACTGAATGGTTTAGCTCCGCAGTACTTGAGCGAGCTCTTAACGCATTATAGTGCTTCACGTCTATTGCGATCTCAAAATTCTGGCCAGTTGATTATACCTAGAATATCAAAATCAGCTGCTGGCGGTAGATCCTTTTCCTATTTAGCACCTAAGTGCTGCATAGATTAGGTCAGCCGGAACCGGGGACACTTCCTATAACACCTGATGTACTCGTTACATCATAAGAATGGCATCTACGCTAATGTTAGTCTTTCTGTTTATTCCGAGGTTTACTGAAGTCAGCCGAATCTAGGCCGTATCCAGATCAGATGGTGGACCTGCGCCTGAACCCATCCACGACGCATCCCTGAAGTGCCAGCCCCATCAGCCCTGTGAAGGCCTCATCGACATGACAGCCATCGGCACTGATCCTCAACAAACTCGTCTCCATACCGGCGTGATGTCTCCGACTTCCAACCAGATGGAACTGGATAAATATTCTGAATGTTCCGATCCCAATCTGACTTCTGACCTGTATTGCTGTCTGGATCATAATCATACACTGTTCGTTCGTTGGCCAGAGGAGAACTGACCCCTGACTGAGCTGGTTTCTCCCAAGGTTTTTTTCTCCATTCTGTCACCTGATGGAGTTTTGGTTCCTTGCCACTATTGCCTTGGCTTTTGGCTTGCTTAGTTGGGGACATTTAATAACAATATTATTGATCTGCCTTACTTAAGGTGAACGATGATGCAATTTTCTTCTAGAAACAAACTTTGCTGTATTATTTTCATGTTATCACTGTGAAGCTGCTTTGATAAAATCTGTATTGTTAAAAGCGCTATATAAATAAAGGTGACTTGACTTGGCTTGACTGGTTGGTGTTTTTTTTTTTTTTTTAATAAATGAACTGTTACAATGTATTTTTTTGAAGACGAAGAAGAAGAACAAGAGAAAGAAGAAGAAGATTCAGGGGCGGCATCCTTTGAAATCCATGAGGGTCGAACCGAGGTTTGTTAAATGGGATAGTCTAGCCAAAAACCATATAGGGTTCACAACCTCTAAATATATTCACCTCAGTCCATTTATGTACATAAGATAGTATCAACTACATATAACACAATTGTAGGCCACATTTAAAGAAACCTTCGAATTGGGACAGCGTGACGCATTAGGCCTTTGAATACAGCTTCTTCAGCCTCTGAATTGGGACGCAGCTAAAGAAAAAGAAGAAGGTGAATAATAATAAGAAGAATTTGGATAAAAGTCTTTAAACATTTTAAAGATAAAAAAAAAAAAAAATCTCTCACCAATCTAATCTGGTGAGAATTTTGTATGGACAAGGAGTCCTACAACAGAAGATATAGTCCACACAGAGATCTGATCTCAGCATCATCGAGTCAGAAAACTGAAGAGACAGAAGCAACTGAGATTATGGCCTAAATCTCACTGGATAATAATATTTGCAAAATAAATGACTGAAAACTTAAAATGTGAATCTCCTACTGACACACTAAAACGAAAACTAACTAACCATCTTAAAACAAATGTTCAAGCATCTAATGTGCCAAAGGTTTTGTTTGTTTTTAAGATTCACTTTTAAAACTCCTATTCTATACTAAAGAAATGTGGCATACATGTACACCTGAGCAGAATATGTTCTTTTTTCTTTTGCGTTGCCAGCCTCTTTTAACAGTAATACATCTAAATTAAACCCAATCCACACTCTGCCACTTGTAGTCAGTTGTTAAAATATATGAATCAAGCTGTAAATTAATATCCACACAACTTGTCTACCCTGCTTTGTGGCGCAATACATCTTCTTAGGACATGATTTAGTTACGTAAGCAAATTGACAAGTAATCCATCGTGGTTGTCCTTGTTGTCACCTTTAGGGTCGTGTTTGATTGCTGGAGAGCAAATGGACATTCTCACAGTTACAAAGCGAAGGAAATTGGGAAACCAGCTGGGTAAATCTGTCAATATGAATAATCTTTACCATGCATGACAACATGTTTAAGCCACTGTATGCGTGTGTGCCTGTACACCCTAAATACAGTTTGGGGACACTGTCTGGCTGCCTGACAAAACTCTTTTCTACTCTTTTGAAAGACTCCCAGTTTGTAAGTTGTAAGACAATTTTTAAAACACACAAAAAAAGTTTAGGGTGTGAGATAAAATGATATATATATATTCAGAGATGTAAAAAAACCTGTTCTCATTAACACAGCTATTTAAATGTGTGTGTGTGGGTCAGAGTTTGCCTACATTGTAGGGAACAAGGATATTGATACAGGAATATATCCTACTTGGTGAAATTATCAGAAGTGTGCTCATAGTTATGAAAGCAACATTCTTCTGAAACAAGACATGTGATTTCTTCACAAGGGAAAAAATTTAATGGTAACTTATATTTACTTATAATAAACAACCACAGCATGAATGCTGTTAAAGAGCACTTGACCTTTGAAAACATTTATGCACTTGGTCGGTTACAGCACCATTTGAGGCATAAAGGCATTTAGATTACTTTCTGTCTGATGCAGTACTTGTTTGAACTATTTGCATAATAACCCTTTCGACAATTATTTTTACTCCTCTCTTTGCATTTTCTGCGCTTTCATTTGACAGACTGGACCCTGCATTTCATCTAACAAAAATAGAACTAACTTCCTCACTTGGGTATTCACTGTGGCTGGCATTTTTTAGAGCATGTTAAAAAGATTTTTCTTATTCATCAGCTTGGGAGTACATGAGTCGATTTCAAACAATCCCACTATGAGGTTTTAAATGGATTACCCCATAATTATCCCTAATTATTTTGGAAAGATGAAAAAAATATCACATAAAGGCCTAGATCTTGCAAGGTTAGGGGGCCTATAAACAGATTTTTTATAATTAATACACATGAGAGGCATATTATGCCAAGATGCTTACACAGTCGATGCTGTAGTGTTCACAGTGTGTTGAAAAAAAGTTGAATTTGTATATTAAATAATTACATTTATAGTAAATCAATACAAAACATCGTTAATTTATGAAATGGCAATAATTGTTAAATAGCAATTATTTTACCTGTCTGGTGAAAATATTTTCAAAGGGTAACACATTATTTCAATGGTCCACTTTAGACATTCTACCAACTATAAGTAACTTTGCAACTACATGTCAACTAACCCTCATTAGAATATTAGTAGACTGTCTGCTAAGACTTTTATTTTTATGCTCCCCCAACAGACATTCTTTTGACTATAAGTAACTTTGCAACTATACGTCAACTTAATCTACTTACTCGAACTCTAACACCTGACCTAACTCTAACTTTACAGTCTACTACAATCTACTAATACTCTAATGAGTAGACAAAGTAGACGTCGAAATAAAGTGTAAAGTGGATAAGATAGATATCATCAAGTTTTATTTGTGCAGCACTTTACACAATATACAAGCAGCTTTAAAGGGCCTCTAGGGGTCTGATGTGTTTTTGGAGCCCTTGAGATGTTTTGACATGCCCTGACATTTGTGCTTATTTCAGATACTTATAATATAATATTGGTCAACATGATTTTGCTGTATTCAGCACAAACTTTGCCATAATAATATGTGAGCAAAATGGATGTAGCTGTTTGCAATTTTTTTGAAAATAAAGATTATGCGTAATTAGAAAGTTTTTAGAAAAAAATTTGTCACCGCAATAAGGCCATATGAATAGGCCATATGAAGGCCAACACATACTGAAAAGTTGTTCACAAGACTTTTGAGCTATCAATCTTGTCCCTGTAAGTCCCACATGCACCAAACGTCACTGGAAGCAAGTCTTTTAGGAGCTTAGGACTTAGGACTAAAAATTGTCCATGTACACATGGTACTCAGAACCCAAAAATGTATGGTCCAATAGAGACAGCATCATATGACAGTCCATCGCCTGTGGGAAAGTTGTTCTTTCCTCTGTACACAGAAAAGTCTGCTGTGTATCCACATAGAGTCTGCAAGAACAAGGAACTTGAAATCCCACCTGGTTGGCTTGGCTTTCATGTACTGTGTCATACCTGTGTTTGCTTTGCATGCCACCATTCTTTCATCCACAGCTAAGTTTCTTTTAGAATGATCGATAGCTTTGCAAGCATGACGAATAGTGTCCATGAGAGGTTTGACCCTGAACAGACGGTCATGTTCAGCTGTGCCCCTCTTTCTGTCATTCTCCTTATCTGCATCTGGGTGACTCATGTGCACGTTCCATGAAATTGTCCGGTCTCTATCCCTAGACATAACTGTAGCTGGAAAAGTTATGGAGAAAACACTGCTTTGCTGCCAGTAGTCCTTGATGGAGCTCACCTT
This sequence comes from Vimba vimba, assembly GCA_022828995.1. Lineage (NCBI taxonomy): Eukaryota > Metazoa > Chordata > Actinopteri > Cypriniformes > Leuciscidae > Vimba > Vimba vimba. Next base: position 20,991,120 of record CM040821.1, on the reverse strand, counting down.
TACCGTGGCCATGTAAAACACATGCATGCTTCTGACAAATTAAATACAAAATTAAAATATAGACTTAGGATGGGGTGGCCATTAAGTGAGATGTCATTTTGAGAAAGGTCCTCACTTTGGTGCAGTGCCATGGAGCCACTGATAGGGTTGTGGCCCTGTCATATGCCAAAGTGTGATGAATGAGCTATCTATAGGTGTAGATAAGGTGATCTCTCCTCCTGATGGGGTCTTCACATTGTCACGTTAGAAGCTATCTGCTTGTTCCATGACACACCTGCTGGGAGTTAGACGCCATTAATTTGGTGCTGCCTCTATAACATCAGACATTTTTGTGTTTCTTAATGCCTCACTATATCCGATTTCATTTTGTAGCATCCCTATGTCTTCTATACTGTAATTAGCTGGGATAAGTTATACAATTAGTTGCTAAAGAAATGTATTAATTTGCAGATCAATAAAAATTGGTCATTGTTACCATTAAATTGTTATCTTAAAATGTCTGTTTACTATAGAAGAAGATAGAAGAAGTCCCCTCAGATTTTTCAGCCCACTGTAATTTTAAAGTAACTTCCAAAAACAACATAGACAGTGACAGAAACAAACTTTCCCATTAAGCGGTGATATTTCTCCCATGAACTGATATCCAGGGGCATTTTTTCTAACATTTCATCAATAAATTAAATTAGAATATAACAAGGCACTATAGGGTTGTTACCAATAAAATAAAATCAGTATCAACAAAAGCCATCTTTGCACTGCAGTTGTGGGACGTACAGAAGCTGACTCTGAAGACTGTTTTAGACTTCACTGTAAAGTGCGCTAGTTCCTTTCTGCGTTATGAGCTGGTGTCTAATCGACAATAAACGCAAGCTCTTATCAGCTTCATACAGCGCATTTACATTAAATGTGATCAATAGTGAACATAGGCGCAATTTATGGGTGGGACGGGTGGGACAGATGGGTTATGATGGGTCACAGATGGGTCACAGATGGGTACCTACCTAATACAAATACAACATTTCCAGTTAACTAGCAGAGCATTAATTTCATAAGTTTGCTAAATAAGATCAGATCTGGGAGATGTGGTTTTTGTTCATGTGTGCCAAGACATTTTTGAAATCCCGACCAGACGATGTTTTACGTCCATGTCCAGCATAAAGAGTATGCATCACCCAATATACATACAGTTAGGGTGATATTAAATGACATAAACCGTGATAAGATTTAGGCCATATTGCCCATCTCCAAGTCAGTCATTCCTTGTGTGACTTGCAAAGGCTTGCGTTTTGTTTGGTCACAACACAAAGTGTCACTGTGGCCTCAAAGCTTCAGCACTGCCACTCTGAGCTCGACTGTTGTGTCTGAGGTCAAATCAAATCAATTCTATTTATAAAGCACATTTAAAATCAACCTTGGTTGGCCAAAGTGCTGTACAGTAAAGTAAGAAAAACAAAACAAAACAAAACAAAACAAAACAAAACAAAAAACATATAGGTTATGGTACATTGAATGCATTAGAGAAAAAATGTGTTTTCAGCAAAGATTTGAATTCAGCTAATGTGGAAGCTGATTTAACATGTAGTAGTAGGGTGTCACCTCTTCGTTTTAAGCGAGATCGTGGAACAGCCAAGAGATGATGATCTCTTGATCTGAGTGATCTGGATGGATTATGAGTGATAATTAAGTCAGAAAGGTATTTGGGGGCCTGGTTGTTAAGAGATTTATAAACAAATAATACAATTTTAAAATCAATTCTGTATCGGACTATCGTAACCAATGCAGAGAACGTAGGATTGGGGTGATGTGATCTCGTTTTCGGCTGCCAGTGAGCAGACAGGCAGCCGCGGTTTGGACCATCTGAAGACGAGAGATGGAAGAGAGAGGTAACCCGACATATAATGAGTTGCAATAGTCAAGTCGTGTTGAAATAAAAGCGTGAATAATTGTTTCAAAGCTATTCCTGTTTAAAAATGGCTTGACTTTGGCTAACCGGCGTAAATGGTAAAAGCTGGCTCTAACTGTGGCATTAATTTGTTTGGTCAGTTTAAGACTACTGTCAAGATAAAATCCTAAGTTTTTAACTTAAACCATAACCTCATTCCCATACGAACAAAGAAATGTAGAAATTAATAAATGTAAACATAAATACAAATAAATAAAAGTGGAAATAAATAAATGTATAAATAAATAAATAAATGAAAAAATAAATTAATGTGGAAAAAATACATTTATTAAGGATACATACAGTAAATAAGGATATAGAAGTGCAAATACCCATTTATTATAGTTCAATATATATATATATATATATATTTGTACATTTATTTATGCATATATTAGTTTTTTTTTTTTTTTTTTTACATTTCTTTGTATTATTTCTTTTTTTTTTTTTTCAGCATTGGAATTCCATAGGAAGTAACCAAAAAATTCCAATTTCCTTTAGGATTTACAATGTGGCTGGATACATTGATGACATGCATATTCCCATCATCGATCCCTCCAAAAATGAAAGAGTTTACTGTATGGAATGGAAGGATGCCAGATGGAAGGATAGTCCGAGATATATGCCATAACCACCACCACAGCTGTTAAATAAACAAATTATTCACAATTTATGTGGTCCTGTTTATTTCCTACAAATACAAAAGCAACAGTTATTCTTTTTCCTGTTGGATTTTCATATTCTTCCAATACTTGGTATTGTGGCCTTCTCCTCTTCCCCCCCGCTGCTCTCTCTGACAACTTCTCTTTCTCTCACACCCCTCGCCAGTCTGGGAGGGGTAGGGGTACAGGGCTTCTCATTTCTAACAATTGGAAATGCTCAACGCTCTCTTCTCTATGCAATAACAACTCGTTTGAATATCATGCTATTACACTTACAACTCCCAATAAGATCCATATTGTAGTCATATATCGCCCCCCAGGTCAAATGGGAAGCTTTGTAGAGGAGCTGGATGTGCTGCTGTCCTCTTTCCCTGAGGACGGCACCCCACTTGTAGTCTTTGGTGATTTCAACATTCATCTCGAGAAGCCGTATGCAAAAGACTTCAACTCTCTCCTAGCCTCTTTCGATCTCAAACGGCTCATCACCACAGGTATTCACAAATCAGGCAACCAACTAGACCTGGTCTACACACGCAACTGCATCACAGACAACATTTTGGTGAGACCTCTCCATGTTTCAGATCATTTCCCCAGATCATTTTTTTCAGATTACTTTCAATCTACAACTTACTACCCATGCACCACCAACCCCCCCTACCAGTCACTTTCAGACGAAACCTGCGCTCACTTTCTCCCTCCCATCTTTCCTCTGCTTTGTCTTCTTCTCTTCCTTCACCCTCACAATTCTCATCTCTGGATGTGAATACCGCAACGGATACCTTATGCTCCATTTTAACTTCTTCTCTAGACAATATCTGCCCCCTCTCCTCCAGGCCTGCACGTGCTACTCTCTCTAACCCCTGGTTATCTGAGGTTCTTCGTGAACACCGGACCGAACTCAGGGCAGCGGAGAGGAAATGGCACAAATCAAAAGACACATCTGACCTGAGTATGTATCAATCTCTCCTCTCTTCCTTTTCTGTTGATGTTCATGCTGCAAAATCTTCATCCAACAAAATCAACAGCTCCTCCAACACACGATCACTCTTCAAGACATTCAACTCTCTCCTCTGTCCACCACCTCCCGCCCCCTCTTTAACTGCTGATGATTTTGCTAACTACTTCACCAACAAAACATCAGTTCTCAGCTCCACACACACAGGAACCCAGACCAGCCTCTCCCACAGCCAATAACCCTCTCTCCTCATTCTCTCCACTAACCGATGAAGAATTATCTAAACTTCTCCTCTCCAGTCATCCTACCACCTGCACTCTAGACCCCATCCCCTCACACCTTCTACAAGCCATCTCTCCCACACTTCTACCAGCACTCACACACATCAACTCATCCCTCCATACTGGCATTTTCCCTACTGCATTCAAGCAGGCTCGGGTAACTCCACTGCTTAAAAAAAACAACATTAAACACATCACTTGTAGAGAATTACCGACCTATCTCTCTCCTACCATTCATTGCGAAAACACTTGAACGAGCAGCTTTCAACCAAGTAACATCCTTCTTGTCTCTGAACAACCAGCTGGATGTTAACCATGTTATCTGGCTTCAAGAAAGGGCATTCAACTGAGACTGCATTACTGTCGGTCACAGAAGCCCTACGGATCGCAAAAGCTGCTTCCAAATCTTCAGTTCTCATTCTCCTGGATCTGTCTGCTGCCTTCGACACTGTGAATCATCAGATCCTTATGTCCACCCTCTCATCACTGGGCATCACAGGAACTTCCCTCCACTGGTTTGAACCCTATCTCACAGGTAGGTCCTTCAGGGTCGCATGGAGAGGCGAGGTATCCAGAGCACATCAACTGACCACAGGGGTTCCTCAGGGTTCAGTTCTTGGACCCCTCCCTCCTCTTCTCCATCTACACCACATCACTGGGACACATCATACAGGCACATGGTTTCTATTACCATTGCTATGCTGATGACACACAGCTCTTCCTCTCATTTCAACCAGATGATCCCACAGTAGCTGCACGGATCTCAAGCTGTCTGGTGGACATCTCGGCATGGATGAAGGAACATCACCTGCGGCTCAACCTGGCAAAGACGGAGCTTCTCATCTTCCCTGCCAATCCATCTCTACAGCACGACTTCACTATACAGCTAAATTCAGCATCAATCACCCCATCAAGGTCGGTCAGAAATCTTAGAGTAATATTACTCTTCCGTAAGCGCGCTTCAGAATCTCGCTAGAAGTAGTAGGTCATCCGGGTACTTTTTGGGGCGATAAAACCATTATTGACATTAGTCAATAAACAATAAACTTTGTTAAGAGACAGTATTTTAACACAAGAAATCTTACATGCTTCATCTTTAAGATCTTCACAAAAGCCTTGTCTGTAAAACCGGGCCATAGATTTCATTTAGCCCCCTAGCTGTGCAAAGCCTTGTGAAGTGCTAACACTCACACCACTACTGCGACAGCCCTGACAACATGACTAGTTACTGCAGAATAACTCCCATTTAAAGTTGTCACAATAATAATCATTGGATATTTTTTTGTATTTTCTTGACGTTTCTGTATGGCATCATCGAGCTTTGAATACCACACAAAAAATAACTTTTGGATAAAACAATATACGTTCCCATACTGGCATTTTTGGTGCCATGAGTCTATTTTAAGTCATATTTATTCAACAATATTAGACAACAAAAGGAATGTATGACATCATTTGAAATTATTCAGTAATCATTTGAAGTTATAACATTTACCTTTTTAATATGGACCACCCAACCCATACTAACCCTCATTAGTGTCCAGCAGATGAGTATCTGATTAGTTAGTCTCCTCTCGTTCATGGCTCTCTCTCAGGGAGGGGACATCTGGTTAAGTCAGGGTATTGATAATGGCAGTGACGCTTGGCTGCGTGTCTTATTAATCACTCCTGGCTGAAGAGTGACCTTTTCCTGCAGGCAGTGCATGCTCCTAGATCTGTCCTGTGGTCTTCTGGGACACCCACAGACATCCTTTACCTCATGTTCACCTAATGTCATCTTCAGACTGCTTAGGCTATATGTTCAAACACACATGATATTCATATGTCTGTCTAAATGTCTTTATTCATAACTAATCTAATAAATGTTGGGTAAGAAAGTTCTAAGCCCACAAAGAGTTTAGGGGGAATAAGGTGGAATGCCAATTAAATGTATTTAGTGATTTGGAAACAATAAATTACACAAATATTGGCATCAAACACAACTGTCGAAGCTACTTTTATAAAACCAATTCTGTATAATTATAATGGTGGTATGTGATAAAGGGTAAGAGTAAATAATAAAAAAAAATCACATACAGTACTTTTGCACATACAGATATAATTACTACACAATACATCCTTAACTCTTTCCCCAACAACAATTTTTTTTTAAAGTTGCCAGTCAGCACCAGCATTTTCTTTGATAATTTTCACAAAACTTCCATTGCCCCCAGAATATTTTGTTGTATCAATATCTGAACATACAATATATCAAAAGAACAATATATATATTTTTTTATTCTAGCTTCATGCATTTTTTTTAATCAACACTTAAATGTGGGTAAGTTTCATTTAAAAAAAAAAAAAAAGCAAACAAAAGCTGAAAAAAAGTGTTTTTGTCGAAAACTACGTCCGGATCAGATTCAGAACGATGATCAAAACATACATCTGTCAACATCCCCAAAGCTTCAAAGTTCTGTACCTTTTCATTGGTTTGATATTTCATTCGTTATTGTTAGGCAGTTTTAATTTATATGATGTTTAATGTTTGATGATTGCGACTTACATGTAGCTAAGCAATGCTTCTATCGCTTGTTTGTGCTTCTCCTTCACCTGTATTTTGATAGAGATTCTGTACTCTTTCAGGAGATGTGTAATAGCGCCATCTACCATATAACAGTGAAAACATGAATTGCCAGAGCGTTGTGTCATAAATTACGAACAATTTCGCCAATGGCAGGGAAAGAGTTAAAGCCTAGATGTATCTTAAAATTCTTGAGATCTATTCTTTAAAATTCTTTGATGATGTAATTATTATGTAGTAATTACATATGTATGTGCAAAAAAAATACATTCTATAATGTTCACATTATAGAGATTTTTGAATTATTTACTTTTTGATTTTTTTTTTAAATTAATTGTCAATCTTTGGTCCAATAAATTCCCTTTAACTGTGGTTAAATTTTCTGAACATGTAGTCTTAATCATAATATAGGGTTAAAGTTAGCCTCCTACAGCCAGATATTTGATAAGATGTCAAAAGCTGTCAAAAGTGCTTGGTTCTTGACTAATATGAGCTGTAGTAAGGACCAGTCAAGAGCCAAGCACTTGTAATCAGTCATTTTTGTTTTGTTTGAATGTTCCATTCTAGGAGCAGGTTTATCTGAGATATATATATATATATATGGGTCAATGACAAATAAGATTTTCAAGAAGAAAAAAAAAATATTTTACGCAAAACAGTTTTAAAATGCATTTTTGTGTCTATAAAAATGTATAGTTTTGATTTATATTGGTTTTACAGCATTTTAGGCAGCATTAATTCATTATTAAACAAGATTTCTGATTTTACCAGCCAGAAAATGTCAGGTGGTGCGACCATATATTAATTTAAAATAACATACATTTAACATACTTAGCACTACTGAGACTTGTAAATATGAATCATTGTAGTGTCTAAAATGCATATCACATGGTAAATTCACTTTCTATTTCTTTATTTATTGCCCTTTTATTCCAAATCATATAAACGGCTGTTTTTCTGTGTGTTCAAACACCCATTTTTCCATAAGGACTTTTTGTGTTTTGTTTTTAACTGTAAAAATGATTTGTATATCTATATAAAGGTTTACAGTTATATTTCTTACTTCATTTTGCAATTGCAGTGGGAATTGATACATTTAAATGTAAATTTGCTGGTTGCACCACCTGACCATGACCGGTCGCACCACCTGACGTTGTGATCAATAATGATTTATATTCACAAAATAAAAAAAGATATGTCAATGAATTTTATTCAGGTTTCAATTGGCTTTTTTATTTTTATCCTCTGACCAATTTATACTCCATCTCAATCATATAATTAATTCATTAACAAGATAGTGCAAAACAATACTGAATGTTATGATAACATTTGATCATCGCTTCTTTAAAAATATAACTTTGAAACCTCAAGGAACACATTTAATAAATGAGAACATCTTTTATATGGAACAGTGAATTAGTGCAAATATTGGGCCCAGAAACATTAAGGGCAGAATTCAATCTACTACTCATGCAATTAGATTCAGTAGTAACAGCAAGTCAAGATAAAAAAACATCCCATGTAATGAGTCTATATAATATATTAGTTTCACCTTTTAACTTGAATTACTAAAATAAATTAACTTTTGCATTATATTAAAACATTTTGAGTTTCACCTGTACTATATCATTTGTAAAATAGATTATTTTAGTTTAAATATTTAATAGAATGGGTAATGGTTTGTTAATCATTCGTATTCATGACTAATAACTATGCTTTTCTGTAATGCTGTATGACACTGCTATCAAGTATGTATTATTAGCATGTAATAACTGTAATTACCACAAAAAATAACAGAACATCTTATTAACTTAAGTTGTAATGTATCTAGATATGTATAATAAACACAATACATTGCTTTTCTTTTGGCAAGGTACCCTGCCCTTACAACTGGATCACTTTTTAAACGAGCTCTATGTCGTGCTGTTTTCTCCTTGCTTGATAATGGCATCTACAAAATTAGATTAATTTAAAGATGAAATTGTTTTAGTATCAATGTTGATGATACAGTCCTATATTCTTGAAGAATAGGACTTTAAGATGGACAATGTGCTCTTTAAATTGTCACTCATACCATAATAAAATAAAAAATATATATACATAATGTAGAATGCACCTTTAAACAACTTAAAAGCTTTATATATTTATTAAAATGTATTTAATATTTTTAAAAACATGAATTAACATGACTTTTTTTAGTTGGTTTAACTGTAACTCTGGTCGCGACACCTGACATATTGGTCGCACCACCTGACATTTCAAACTCAATTCAAATCTAATAGGCATTAACTTGGACGCCTATACAAATGTTTGACCATGTGCTCAAGGTTATACATACATTTTTTAAATCAAATACACATTTTTATAATAACAACACATATTTAAAGTTTTCCAGGGGTCATACCACCTGACATGATAAGTTGAATCAACCTCATCATTACTCAAAAATGTCAAATTATCTAATATTTATGGGAGGGTGGCTAACCTTGTTACTGTATCAAAGGGGTCCTCTGGAGTCTTCTGTGTGATGTTATATGCTGTCACATGGTTTTCTTAAAGGAACATTGCATAAAATTGCATTTTTATGTCGGTCGCCCTCCCTGACATTAGTAGAAGTAAATTTTTCGGACAAAAGTGTTTTAAGTAATAGAATAGTTTTGAAAAAGGACCGATCCACTATTTGCCCTCATTTATAAGGAATTTAACATAAAATAATGCCAAAATATTTGATTAAGAATTTTATTGAGAAAATTAACATTTATATCTCAGTTTTGTTCTCTGCTTGTATGTTCGGACGGTCGCACCACCTGACATTTTTGGTCTTTCAAACACCAAAACTCAAAAAATCTATTGAATTGCAATAAAATGAAAAGGGTTTCTTATAAAGGACATATTGTAGATCCATTTGATATATAACATGTATTTATTCAAATTCTTTTTGGGAAAATAATGAATTTGGACACAAAAAATACATGTCATGTCATTGACCCATATATATATATATATATATGTATATATATATATATATATATATATATATATATATATATATATATATTAGGGGTGTAACGGTACGTGTATTCGTACCGGACGGTTTCGGTACAGGGCTTTCGGTTCGGTGCACGTGTGTACCGAATGACTGAATGCAATATTTTGTGTGCGGAACATAGGTACATTTTCGTGTTTCCACACGAACATATTAAGTGGCGGAAGCCTTCGCGTTCAGCGCAAATCCCGCCCTGCAGCTGATTCTAAAGTTTTACCAGAGCCCGTCTGGTTTTAGTTTTACCCGTCGTCACTGTAACCTAAACCAATGAAATCGACTGCAGGGCGAAAAAAAGCTTTTCCGCTCCGCCTCCGTGTGCGCCGCCGCACTCTCCGTTCCGTGTGTGTGTGTGTGTGCGTGTGTGCGTGCGTGTGTGCGTGTGTGTCTGCGCGCTGCGCTCTCTGCTCAATGTTCGACTCCGTGTTTGCGCTGCGCGTTCTGCTCTGTCGTTAACGGCCCAAACACTCCAATCATGTACCGATCACGCACTGGAAAAGCAAAGTCCGCTCAAATAAGGTGAAATTTCTCAGTAGTAAACTGTTTGCTGAGATGGTATAGTCACGCTAGCAACACTGGTAAAATGACCTGCTCTGATCACATGCTCTGGTAATAATAGCTTTGTAGGAATATATTTTATTTTGATAATTAGTAAAAAAAAATGGGAAAAAAATTCTTAAATTGATTGTTGATTGATTATTGAAAAAGAATAATACATTGATATATACGTTTAATATTATTTTAATATAGGGCTATTTTCTGTTCCTTTTTTTCCCCGGTGTTTCATTTAATTAGGTGATTCTAAGTTTAATTATTGATGATTACAAGCTTGGAGGAATTGCAATTAATTACAGCAAATTGTGCAATTAAAGTTCATTTTTTTCCCAGTCTTAATTTTTAAATATGAGCAGGCCTACAAGCTGGGATTGGTAATGCTGCACTGTAATCATAGTTATTTATTTATATTTTTCATTAAATTTATTATGTGATATTGGTTTGAGAGAGTATTTTATTAAGTGGAGAACTTTGCAGCAGTATTTCTTATTCTTTTTTTTTATTTTATATATATTTTATTAAAAAGTGTTTAAAAAAAGTGTAAACAAATTGTTAAAAAAGTTTATAGTAATAAACAACCTGCAGTTTAATGTTTGCATTTCTTTCCCTTATTGTACCGAAAATAAACCGAACCGTGACTTTAAAACCGAGGTACGTACCGAACCGTGATTTTTGCGTACCGTTACACCCCTAATATATATATATTATATCACTCTAGGATGGAAACTTCTCAAACAAACTGCTGAACATTCTCAATTTCTTGTTAATGATAAAGTGCTTATTGAAGTTTTTTTTTTTTTTTCTGCTAGCCTAATTGGGCAAGTAGTTCAAATTTTCTTATTTTCTGCCAACATTTTGACTGACCCCACCACAATTTTTTTTTACATTTTATTTTTATTGATAGCAATGTTTGCTCCTTTTAATTCAATGATAAAGGCAAATCATAAGCATTATTGTTATACGATTTTGACATAGTATGCAAAACATTTCTGACTGGGTCATCATTTAAATTTTACACATATTTGCTAGGCATTCGAGCACATAAACAATATCAACAAATATAAGATTTAGTGCCAACATAGTAGCCTATTGCTCTGATAGGGCAAGAGTACTACTACTCTTGCAAACTTTGGCAAATCCATTATGATGAATATTTCATACTTTTATCATGTCAAGAAGCTTCAGAATTAAACTTGTTGCATGTAGAAAGCACAAAATTTGTACTGGTCAAACCATCCTGCTCCATCATCAGTCTCCTGGCTGCCATTTGGAGAACAGATTGCATTGGGATTTTTGACAGGACGCCACCATGGCAATACAGCTTTAGCAATTAACCTTGATGTCACTGTAATTACTAAGTCACTTTAGTCAAATGAATTAATTTCCCAAAAGGATGTTGAAACCAAATTATCCCCTCTCCTTCTAAAGCAAGCCAATATGGAGGCTGGTAATTAGAGAGAGGAGGAAAAAGAGGGAGCAGTTTCCATATTCCTGTCTTTCACAGGATGTTTTCCAGTAATCTGCCCCTAGTGTGTAGTGAAGAAGAGTATGTGGAATACTTAATATGTGATATAGACTAGTAGAATATACTGATAAATCCACAGAGTATTATCTATCTATTTGACTAAACTATACATATATGCTAAATGTATTTTCACAGAGCTTTTGTTTCAGGGTCCTGGCCCTGACAGTCTTGTCTGTTTTGTCTTTGTTTAATTGTTTGTCTTGTGCCTTAGCACATGTCTTTATTTGTGTTGGCCATGTGCTCCTCTCATCCTACCTCCTTGTTTCCTGTTTCCACGCCCCCTTGTTTCGTCCTTGGCTGCATCCGAAAACCTAGGCAGCTGACTTGTTGCCTCACTGCCCTGTCAGGCAATGACTTAGCAGGAAGCGTTTACGCATGAAGATACCTCATGAAACTGATTTCAGACAGACTTCGGAGGCAGCGACTGGGGAGTGTGCATTTGTTCTTTTTCAGTTAATGTTGTTCACAACCCCTTTCAGAATGGAACAAGAGTTTCTTTTTTTTCTTTTTTTTGGAGTATTTAAGATAAATATATAGTAATACAATTTAACAGGAAATTATTGTTTTATGTAAAAATATTCTCTTAACTCAGTTTATTGTTCATTGACCGCTTATATGCCATTTATGGGTTTATCTCCTGCAAAAGTGTAAACTCTCCATGGGATCATGAAAACATTGAGAGCGGTCTGCTCAGATCTGTCAATCTCTTTCCAGCTCAACCTATAAGGGTCTTTCGCAACAGGTAGTTCTAGGAGCTAGCCACCAGGGTGGTTCCCCGAGAACTAATGGTTCCCTTAGGAACATTTTCTTGGTTGCATTCACACCGCCAGTAGGAACTCTGAAGTGACGTAAGCCGCGCTTGTTGTTATGACTTTTATTTTGATGGCGCGGCAGACCTTTATTTTGTCGGCGCTAAGAACGGCAGAGACTGAGCACACAGTGCTCACATTCTCTGTCTTCATTAGTTTACGATCTGTCTAACAGTGCTGTCTAATACGTGATTAGATAGAACTGTTATACCTAGAAAGTAGACAGTATATGAAAATGTATTAGCGTATGCCGTGTGGTTAATGTCCAATGTTGGTAGCTGAGCAGAAATACATAATCATGTTTGGCTTGGTCCCCTCAAAGTTGCGTTGGATTTTCTCCTCAGCGTGGAGTAAATATTTAGGCTACAATCTGGTTTACACAGCTTTTTTTTTTTTTAAATGGCGGGTGCTGGTGTTTTGCGTGCGTTCGGCCAATCAGCATACACTAACGTCACTGGTAGTTCCTATAGTGCTGGTTTAGACCCTACTCTGAAGTAGGAGCTAAATTAGTTCCTCCAAAAGGAGTTCCTAGAGCTAAAATCATTCCTAGTTCCTGCTGTGGAACATGCCAAAATCCGGGTTCTTCCGCCAATAGTTCAAGGAACTGAGAAAAGGTTCCTCCGGTGCAAAATCCCCTATAGTGCGAGTTTGGGGTGTGGCTACTGTAGCAGGCTGAGCTAGAGGGTATTTAGCCTGTGTGGGACCATGATTGATGTGTTACATGGAAGAGACATTCAGCCTCTGTTACAGCTTCAGCTTCTGTCAGTAAAATTTGTTGCATTTAGACCTTTAAAGATTGAACAGGTCATAAACACGTCAAAGTGAATGAGGGATTGCAATGGTGTGTGCTACAAGGGACGATTTAATGTGCCCCAATATTATGCTATTTTAATGGTTCCTAATATTGTTTTAGAGGTCTTCTACAACATGTTTACATGCATCCAAGTGTAACCGAGCGATACCCAAAGGTCACACTAATTCTAACTACGCACAGCAACACAAGTTTAGTAGCCAGTGAATGGAAAAAGAACAGAGACGTGAACTTCAAGTTCAAGCAATTTTATTAAACAATCAGTAATAATAAGTCTGAATAAAGAGACAATACACTTTAAATTTGCATTTTTTAAATCTCAACTTTGAGAGGTCTGGACTTCAACCAATGACTCAGCGTAACAGAATAGAATAAAAAAACTCTGCGAGTAACAGCTTGTTGCTATGCGTCCACAACCACGTCCACAACGAAATAACCACATTAACATCCCACGCACTCACACTTTTACATTGAGGAGTTATGTCCCTGATATTCACACAACTCTAACAGCGTCTGCTCAAATGCCACGCTCATACTTTGCAATGGCTCTTTCAAGCATCAGGAAGTTACGTAGTCTACCAAACCTTCATCTATTTATAGGGCAAAATAAATATGTACGCCCAACTCTATACCATCCTTATTATCCACACGGTCACACAAGGTCAAAAAACAATTTAATTTTCTCATAATATACATTTAATATCACCTCATTTCTCAAAGGGTCTGAAGCGATTTGTGTCGAAGCAGTTTGAAGATTCAGTCCCTCTAAACCCCTCCTTTCCTTGAGCCTACTCTGCTCTGATTGATCAGATGGCCCAGTCTATTGTGATTGGTCTACCGCTTACAGCTTGTGTCGATAACACAAATCGCATTACCACAACTGAATTTCAGCTCTGGAGACTTTTTCAGTCCTCAGAGATTGTACACAATGTCAGGGGCGCCGTAACGGGGGGGAGGATTAGGATGATTCTAAGGGCCCTGGTCACACAAGTATTAGTTAAGGATTAGTTCACTTCAGAATTCAATTTCCTGATCATTTATTCAACCCCACGTCATCCAAGATATTCAGGTCTTTCTTTCTTCAGTCGATAAGAAATTAAGGTTTTTGAGGAAAACATTCCAGGATTTTTCTCCGTATAGTGGACTTCAATGGAGTACAACAGTTTGAAAGTCCAAATTGCAGTTTCAGTGCAGATTCAGAGGGCTCTACACGATCCCAGTTAAGGAATAAGGGTCTTATCTAGCGAAGCGAATGGTCATTTTCTAAAAAAAAATTAACATTTATATTCTTTTTAACCATACATGCTCGTCTTGCACTAGCTGTGATGTGCCACACATTACGTAATCACGTTGAAAGGTCACGCGTGACATAGGCGAAAGTATAGACCTAGTGTTTAACAAAGCGAACGTGCAAAAAGACTAAGTCAAATGCCATTTACAAATAAATAAATAAATAAAAGGTAAAACAATGATGTCGGATGACTTTGAAGTTCGAGGAGAAAATTAGATGAAGTTTTTCGCCCTACCCTACCTTTTTAAACCAGAACACGCGTGATCTTTTAACGTGATGATTTAATGCGAGGCGCATCGCAGAAGTATTGCAAGACGAGCATTTGTGGTTAAATGAGGAAATCATTTCAGTACCTGCGACAGTACCTGGAATGTTTTCCTCAAAAACCTTAATTTCTTTTCAACTGAAGAAAGACAACTGAGATAATTTACTCAAGGGGGTGAGTAAATTATCAGGAAATTTTAATTCTGAAGTGAACGTTTAACCTTTAAGACGTTAGTGGGTTATTCAGAAACGTGGCAGAGCAATTTTCACAGTTGTGATTCGTCGCGCATTAGGTAAATGGAGAGAGATGGCAAAGGCAAAATCAGGATGCCAAAAGAGAAAAGCAAGAAAGAAAAGCACAAAAAAGAAAAAAAAGAAAAGAAAAGGTGATTTATGTTCCTATTTTTGTGCTATGATTCTGAAGCTAGCCCTGGTTTTAATTAACATACAGTGAGGAAAATAAGTATTTGAACACCCAGCTATTTTGCAAGTTCTCCCACTTGGAAATCATGGAGGGGTCTGAAATTGTCATCGTAGGTGCATGTCCACTGTGAGAGACATAATCTAAAAAAAAAATCCATAAATCACAATTTTTTAGCTATTTATTTGTATGATACAGCTGCAAATAAGTATTTGAACACCTGTCTATCAGCTAGAATTCTGACCCTCAAAGACCTGTTAGTCTGCCTTTAAAATGTCCACCTCCACTCCATTTATTATCCTAAATTAGATGCACCTGTTTGAGGTTGTTAGTTGCATAAAGACACCTGTCCACCCCATACAATCAGTAAGAATCCAACTACTAACATGGCCAAGACCAAAGAGCTGTCCAAAGACACTAGAGACAAAATTGTACACCTCCACAAGGCTGGAAAGGGCTACGGGGAAATTGCCAAGCAGCTTGGTGAAAAAAGGTCTACTGTTGGAGCAATCATTAGAAAATGGAAGAAGCTAAACATGACTGTCAATCTCCCTCGGACTGGGGCTCCATGCAAGATCTCACCTCGTGGGGTCTCAATGATCCTAAGAAAGGTGAGAAATCAGCCCAGAACTACATGGGAGTAGCTGGTCAATGACCTGAATAGAGTTGGGACCACCGTTTCCAAGGTTACTGTTGGTAATACACTAAGACGTCATGGTTTGAAATCATGCATGGCACGGAAGGTTCCCCTGCTTAAACCAGCACATGTCAAGGCCTGTCTTAAGTTTGCCAATGACCATTCGGATGATTCAGAGGAGTCATGGGAGAAAGTCATGTGGTCAGATGAGACCAAAATAGAACTTTTTGGTCATAATTCCACTAAACGTGTTTGGAGGAAGAAGAATGATGAGAACCATCCCAAGAACACCATCCCTACTGTGAAGCATGGGGGTGGTAGCATCATGCTTTGGGGGTGTTTTTCTGCACATGGGACAGGGCGACTGCACTGTATTAAGGAGAGGATGACCGGGGCCATGTATTGCGAGATTTTGGGGAACAACCCCCTTCCCTCAGTTAGAGCATTGAAGATGGGTCGAGGCTGGGTCTTCCAACATGACAATGACCCGAAGCACACAGCCAGGATAACCAAGGAGTGGCTCTGTAAGAAGCATATCAAGGTTCTGGCGTGGCCTAGCCAGTCTCCAGACCTAAACCCAATAGAGAATCTTTGGAGGGAGCTCAAACTCCGTGTTTCTCAGCGACAGCCCAGAAACCTGACTGATCTAGAGAAGATCTGTGTGGAGGAGTGGGCCAAAATCCCTCCTGCAGTGTGTGCAAACCTGGTGAAAAACTACAGGAAACGTTTGACCTCTGTAGTTGCAAACAAAGGCTACTATACCAAATATTAACATTGATTTTCTCAGGTGTTCAAATACTTATTTGCAGCTGTATCATACAAATAAATAGTTAAAAAATCATACATTGTGATTTCTGGATTTTTTTTTTTAGATTATGTCTCTCACAGTGGACATGCACCTACGATGACAATTTCAGACCCCTCCATGATTTCTAAGTGGGAGAACTTGCAAAATAGCAGGGTGTTCAAATACTTATTTTCCTCACTGTAAAATAGACATTCTATCTATTACTTAATCCGATGTTTATCCACTAGAAGTTTAACAATATTTCCAAGTATGTATGTTTTTCCATGCAATCGAGCAATAGTAATGGAGCACTGAGCTTCAAAAAAGATTGAAAATCACCAAGCGACAATAAAACTAGTCCAGTGATATATTCAGGTTTTTTCGAAGCCTTGGAACCATTTTCTGTGAGGAATTGATCAAAATTTATGATGTAGTACTAGCCATATACATCTGCTTTAATTGTCCCGGTAGAGTTTATGAAATAAGCATTGTAAAGATGTCAGTTTCATGAATAAATCATTTGAGTCTGTTTATTTCAATGAATAGGAGAAGCCCGTTGATAAAACCAGTGTGAATGATTACTTCGTGAATAGAACTGATTTGGTTCTCGAGTTCAAATCACTGATTCAATGATCCTGTCACTGTTTTAGCTAATTTCCATGTTTCTTTCTGGAGCTGCTGGTGTGTTCAGTAAACTTAAGTTCAGATCCTGTTTTCCTGTGACTGCTAACCTGTGGATGTCTGTAACGATCTTTTGATTGTCTGCAGTTAATGTACCTACAAACTGCTAAAGACTGTTTGAGAGCTTTCCTGAATACTCACTTGGTCCCTATTTTAACGATCTAAGCGCATGGTCTAAAGCGCACGGCACAAGTGCACTTAGGTGCGTGTCCGAATCCACTTTTGCTAGTTTAATGATGGGAAAAATGGTCAGCACGCCCGGCGCATGGTCTAAAAGGGTTGTCCCTATTAACTTAATGAGTAATGGGTGTGTTTTGGGCGTAATGTGCAATAAACCAATCAGAGTCTCATCTCTCATTCCCTTTAAAAGCCAGTTATGCTTGCGCCATGGCAGATTCGCTATTTACATGGCAGATTTTGTAAGCGGAAAGACTGAACGCTTCTCTAGAGAGAAAACGGATCTGGTCGTGCGCGAGGTTAATGCGCACAAGCAGACCATCTAGGGGACAAGCCGGATTCCAACATATCTTTATGTACACTGCTCCAAAACGCAGCAGCTAGAGTTCTTCCCAGAACCAGGAAGTATGACCATATTAGCCCGGTTCTATCAACACTGCATTGGCTCCCTATTAAACATCGTATACATTTTAAAATATTGCTGATTACTTACAAAGCAGTAAATGGTTTAGCTCCCTAGTACTTGAGCGAGCTCTTAACGCATTATAGTCCTTCACGTCTATTGCGATCTCAAAATTCCGGCCAGTTGATAATACCTAGAATATCAAAATCGACTGCTGGTGGTAAATCCTTTTCCTATTTAGCACCAAAACTTTGCAAGCAGACACACTCTGTCAGTTCAAATCTAGACTAAAAACACATCTCTTTGGCCTAGTATACACATAACACATTATAAACTTCTATAATTCAATGTTAGGCTGCATAGATTAGGTCAGCAGGAACCGGGAACACTCCCCATAAATCCTGATGTACTCGTTACATCATAAGAAGAATGGCGTCTACGCTAATATTAGTCTCTCTGTTTATCCCAAGGTTTACCGCAGTCTGCCGGATCCAGGCCGTATCCAGATCTGATGAAGGACCCGACCTGGACACAATGACAACGCAGTCCTGAAGTGTCAACTAGTCTCTCCCCTGTGAAGGCCCCCCTCTCCTTCCCTTTACCTCTGTACAGATAAAACGTTGTCAAAATAGTTCCGGTTCACATGGCTACTCGGAAGCGATAAATAATTCTGTATTATACATTTTTAAGGCCAGACAAGTAATTTGTTTAGGTCAATTAGGTAAAGAAAGACTATATATATATATATATATATATATATATATATACTTTTTTTTTTTTCCTCTTTCTTCAAGACTTGCACCTTGGACCCTATTTCAAGGTTTGCGTTCTCGAGCCACCAAACACTGTTGTGCGAATGAGCAGGCCGGAGCACTTTAAGGGTTTTCTGTTAGAACAGTGTTTCTGTTAGAACTTAGGGTTAAGTTGTATTAACCCTAAGTTAATAACTAATGATCTTTGCAATGGAAGTGAATCGATCAAAACTAACTGTAGCTGGACAATAACTTTATTCTAGAGCTGCTGTTAAGCCAAAACAATCTCTGTTACTTTAATTTCCTATTATCACTGTAAAGCTGCTTTGAAACAGTCCATATTGAAGGTGACTTGACTTGACTTACACAATATTAATCTTTTACATTGTAATCCTTTTATTTTTAATATTTGGCTAGTTTGTGGGCTGCTGCACGTCCCTGTGTATGTAATAAGCAGAGTGTATGCGTTGTGCACCCGCCTATAGGCGCATATTAGCCTACTAATGCGCTCTTTAAATAACAAAAAAATAATAATTACTGTGCCATTGACTTTAGACCAGGTTTCAGTTGGTCAATTGCGCAGTCTATTTCAGTTGTCTCAAAATAGCAATGTGCCAACAATGCGCCTGAACACACCTCATTTTCAGACCAGCACGCCCATGGGCACACAAATAGGCGCACTATTTAAACAACGTGGCTCAGGACGTGAAAAAGATAACTGCGTCGGGCTGAAACTAGCAAAAAAACACTTGCATCGCGCCTGGGGCTGCATTGTGTCGGGTGTATGATAGGGCCCTGTGTGTTACTCACCTGTTTCCTCAGTTCCTTATTGAAATAAACTCCCACTCATGCGTTCATCAAGACATTCAGTATAAGTATGCCGTTACACTGAGACACTGGTTACACTAATAGATTTCTGAGAATCACCAGCAAGTCTCCTGAGAAGGAAAAGGAAAATCTCTGAGCAATATTTTTTTTCTTAACTGATCTGTTTATTATCCTCTTTACTTCAGCAAGAATATGCCTAATCTTTAAAAAAAACAAAACATTTTGTATAATATAACACTTTTTAATTCAAAGTGGTGCTTCCAAAAATGTTTGAAACCTTTCTAATCCGAACTCCAGTGATTGCTTTCTTTTGAATGTCTCATCTCTTCATGTCTCACTGCAACCTTTATAATAAGCACTGTTGCACCCAAACACAGCCATCACACCAAAGTGATCAACGACAGAGATCTTGAGTATCAATTTATCCTGACAGGCCCTAAATGGAATTACGGAGACCGGCACTGAAATATTATATTGACTTTATTAAAATGTATTAAGAGGGTGTCATGCAAGGCCTGGTAAATTAAAATTTTCTTTGAGCTATTGACAATGATGAAGAAGAATGCTTCCAGAAAGCTATTATGGCTGGTGTGATGGCAGTGACAGCTGTGGTTATAGCCAGGCCCGTGTGGCAATCACACTGGACAGGTGGGAGGAAACAGGCCATGAAATACTGACAAAGGGATGTCATCAAAGACCCTGTCACCATGTCAGCACAGGCATGCTTTTGGACACATTTGGAAATGGGTTGTGATAGTTTTTAGGGAAATGGGTCATTATCATTGTAGGTACTTCTGAAAGAATAGTCTTTAATCTTATTGCATACTAATGTTGCAAACCACATTAAGCTACAAAAAAGTACCATAAATATCCGATGAGTAATCTATATGTGATCCGTAATCCGGTGAGCACTTATAGGCCAAGTCTGAAGCCATGCTATAGCTTTGTGTGATAAAAAAAAAAAAAAAATGAAATTTTAATTTGGCATTCACTAATTATGTCTAAAATTCTGTCAAATTGAATTCCCACTGGCTCATATGTTACATAATTAATTTTAATGATTTGATAATATATTTGTATGATTTCTACAGTGCGTAACATGCATTGTAATGGCAGCACACCTTTGATTCAGTTTGTTTTCACATTTACATATTTCTAAATATTTTTGACCATTAAAGATTGCCATTCAAAGCTAATATAATGCAACACAAAGGAGACTATGTGAGCATATCATAGTCAAAGTCATCAAGTCATATAACTACGGAAGAGGATTAGGGCCAAGCAATAATAAAAAAATAAAACCATCTCGAGATTAAAGTCATTATAATGCGAGATTAAACTCGTTAAATTTTGAGGAAAAAAAGTCTAAATACAATCTTGAGAATAAACTCATTAAATATCGAGAATAAAGTCATTGTGTTTCGAGAAAAAACTCGTTAAATTTCGAGAAAAAAAAACTTGAAATACAATCCTGAGAATAAACTCATTAAATTTCGAGAATAAAGTCTGTGTTTCGAGAAAAAAACTCGTTAAATTTCGCGAAAAAAAAGTTGAAATAATCGTGAGAATAAACTCATTAAATTTCGAGAATAAAGTCTGTGTTTCGAGAAAAAAAGTCGAAATGAAATGTAGAGAATAACGCATTCGATCAGTGTTCATTGTATTGTTCCTTGGCTGTGTCTCGTTTCCCTGATCTGTTTCCCTATGTGTTTAAACCCTGTGTGTTACCTTGTTCATTGTATGATTTCTGTTGTATTTAGTGTGTGAATCTTCTGCCCATCTTCTATTTACCTGTATGACTTATATTGTGAGTAAAGTTTGCATTGTAACTTTGGATTATCCTTCGTTTTCTTCTGCCTGCATCACACCGTGACAGAAGATCGGGCCGCCCAAAATGGACAATAGGGTAAAAATTATCGTCATGGCTCAGGAGGGCCTAAACTTTTTTTCATTTACCAAGGACATTTGCTGCCTTGCTGTCACTAGCACCCTCGACGACGAGAGCCTGAATACCTTGTTCCGGATTGAGACCACATTCAACCTCCCTGACACCACCTGACTGAACTGGAGGTAGACCGTCCTCCGGTGTCTGGAGAGCGTCATGCCTCGATCCGGAACACAGCCAGACCCAAGGCTTCTTCACATCATGCTTGCCCAGCCTGAGCCCACAGCCAAGATGGCTGCCGCCTCACCGCTTGAGCCCTTTTTGTCACATGGTTTGGGTAAGATTAGGCTGGGTTATGGCTCAGTTTTGGGGTTTATGGTTAAAAGGTGGTGTGGATATGGTTAACTTATGGCTGAGAATTGGTACTAATAATAAAACCTGTTTTGGCCCAGTTCAGGGCCAGTTAAGGGTGACTAATGGCGCTTTTCCACTACACAAGTACCAGCTCGCCTCGACTTGGCTTTGTTTGGTTTTCCACTGTGTAAAAGTTGTACCTGTACCTGCTTCCAGGTACTTTTTTTCGTACCACCTCCAGCGAGGTTCTAAGCGAGCTGAGGCAATACTAAAATGTGACGTGAAAACACGGCAGACTGCTGATTGGTCAGAGAGAATCGTCACTATTCACTGCGTCATCATTGCACGTGCCAGACGGAGTATCCTGAATAAAAAAACAGCAAAAACAAAAACATCCAAAAACAGCATACACTCGATTTCCTCCATTGTCCTGTGTGTGTGGGTAGCGGGTCTCGCGTAGAAGATTAAGTCACGCAGTTTCCTGCGGCGTCGCTATGACGTGGGCAGAGGGAAAAATGATTGTGTGGCCCGGAGCTGGGCCAGAAAACATTTGCTATGTGGGTAGACAACACGTGTCAGTGTGATGACCACAAAAGTGTTGTATTTGTGTTATAAGAATATTCAGAATTATTGTCTTTTATTTGAACATAAGTTATTGTATTTTATTTTGGAAAAAAATATCCCAAGGGTTTTCATTTTAATGTGATTTTCCTTCTGCAAAGTGAATTGTGTAGTGTTTGCTCCGGGCCAGCAGGGGCAGGGTCGGGTGATGGGTTTAGCTGCGTGAGTTGTGGGTTTCTCATTACTGCAGAGAGCTCGAACCTGACACACTGTCTCCTCGTTCCTCTCCTGTGTTACAGGTGGGTAAATGTACAAAAACACCCCAGAGCGCCTCGGTTACGACTGTAACCTCGGTTCCCTGAAGAGGGAACGAGCGTTGCGTCGAGTTTGACGCTATGGGAACGCTTTGCGTGATGACGTCTTGAAGCACATGTAAAATCAGTCCAATGGTGTGGCGGAACGTCAGAGGCGGGTGACGTCACGTACCAGGAAGCTATAAAAGCCGGCCCGAAACAGAAAACGAAAGCTTCGTAAAGTCTGAAGTCGTGCTGACAGGCATGAAGGAGATATGGCAAGGTGACGCAACGCTCGTTCCCTCTTCAGGGAACCGAGGTTACAGTCGTAACCGAGGCGTTCCCTTTCAAGGGAACTCGCGTTGCGTCGAGTTTGACGCTATGGGAACGTCTATACCAACGCCTCCATAGCTACAAATGTCTGTCCTGTGTGAAATCTGGTGAGCAGCACTAGGAAGACAAAACATGAGACCCTGGAGCAGAGTCTAGATCCAGAGAGTAGAACCTGACGAAAGTGTGTGGTGAGGACCAGCCTGCCGCATCACAGACGTCCTGTAACGAAACTCCTGATATAAGGGCCTTAGAGGCCGCCATACTCCTCGTAGAGTGCGACCGGACAGCCAAAGGTGAAGGCTGCCCGGCCGCCTTATAAGCAAGCGAGATAGCCTCGACCACCCACTTGCTCATTCTTTGCTTAGACACTGGACCTCCCTTGTTAGGAGACCCAAAGCATACAAACAATTGATCACTTTTACGCCACAGGGCAGCTCTGTGGACATAAGCGTCTAACGCCCGAACTGGGCAAAGCAAATTATTAGCCTCCTGGTCCACATTCTGAAAGGGAGGAGGACAAAAGGCCTGCAGAACAATAGGTCTAGCCACATTAGTGTGGACCTTGGGGATATAACCCGGTCCCGGAGCAAACTCTAAGCATGACGGAGCAACCGACAATTCTTGCAAATCCCCTATTCTCTTGAGAGAAGAAATAGCAAGAAGGAAAAGAGCTTTCAGAGTTAGAAACTTCTCAGGAACCTCCTCAATGGGCTCAAAGGGGGCCAGGGGAAGGCCTTGCAGCGTAATGGACAAATCCCATGGTGGCACCCTAGAGCGAACTACAGGCCTCAGCCTCCAAGTGCCACGAAGGAAACGAGATACCAAAGGGTCTTTCCCCACAGACATTCCACCCAAAGGAATGTGGTAAGCACCTATGGCCGCCACATAAACCTTTAAAGTGGACGGGGTCAGACCTGCCGTGAACCGGTCCTGCAGGAACTCCAGCACTGTACCAGTTGGGCAGTTAACTGGGTCCAACCGACGGTCACTACACCACGAAGTGAAGACTCTCCACTTCAGGGCATAAAGTTTCCTCGTGGAGGGAGCTCTGGACTGTAGAATGGTCTCAACAACCTCAGTTGAGAGACCTGACTCTATGAGCTGGGCCCCCTCAGAGGCCAAGCCCACAGGTTCCACAGTTCTGGTCGGGGGTGAAATATAGAGCCCCCTGCTTGAGACAGAAGGTCCCTCCTGACAGGTAACTCCAGAGGAGGCCCGTCGAGGAGGGACACAAGGTCGGGAAACCATACTCTGCCCGGCCACCGCGGGGCTATAAGAAGCAGGCAAACCCGATCCCTGCGAACTCTCTCCAGAACTCCCGGGAGCAGAGCAACTGGGGGGAAGGCATACAGACGCAGTCTCGGCCACGCCTGTACCATAGCATCCAGTCCCAGAGGAGTTGGATGCGTGAGGGAGAACCAAAGTGGACAGTGAGACGTCTCTCGAGACGCAAACAGATCCACTTGTGCTTGGCCAAACTCCCTCCATATCAGCTCCACCACCTTGGGGTGGAGCCTCCATTCCCCGGGCCTCGGCCCCTGTCTCGACAGAGTGTCTGCTCCTATATTCTGGACCCCGGGAATGTAGGCTGCCCTGAGTGACAGCAACTTCCCCTGGGACCACAAGAGGATATGGCGTGCCAGATTGGATAATGAGCGCGAGCGCAAACCCCCTTGGTGGTTGATATAGGCGACTACCGACGTGTTGTCTGTATGCACTAACACATGGTGTCCCCTGAGATCTGTGATGAAGCTCCTCAGAGCCCGGAAGACAGCTAACATCTCTAGGCGATTGATATGCCAGGAACGATGATGGTCTTCCCACAGACCTTGAGACGAGCGACCCTCCAGGATCGCTCCCCAACCCGTGAGGGAAGCATCCGTCGTTAGCAGTTTGCGACGACAAGGAGCTCCCAACACTGGGCCCTGGGACAGGAACCAAGGTTTCTTCCACATAACCAAGGCACGTAGGCATCGCCGTGTGACCTTGATTGTGCGAAATCGGTTGCCCCTCGGGGAAAACCCCCTGGTCCTGAGCCACCACTGCAGGGGCCTCATGTGCAGCAGTCCAAAAGGTATCACGTTGGAAGCTGCTGCCATGAGACCCAACAGTCTCTGGAACTGTTTGACAGTGAGTAGCTGGCCTAGCTTTATACTTTTCACAGCTGCAAGGATGGACTCTATACGTGGCGGTGACAGGCGCGCCTGCATCGACACAGAATCCCAAACCACGCCTAAGAAAGTGGTCCTCTGGAGTGGAGAAAGCACACTCTTCTTGGCGTTCAGCCATAACCCCAACTCTTTCATATGGGCGAGAACAACATCTCGATGTTGAACCGCCAACTGATGCGACTGAGCTAGAATCAACCAATCGTCAATGTAGTTCATGATGCGAATACCCTGGAGGCGCAGTGGCGCCAGAGCTGCATCCACGCATTTGGTGAAAGTGCGGGGTGATAAAGCCAGACCAAATGAAAGAACTCGATATTGGTATGCTTTGCCCCCGAAAGCAAACCTCAGGAACTTCCAATGACACGGACGGATGGAAATATGGAAATATGCGTCCTTGAGGTCTATCGTGACAAACCAGTCCTCGGACCTGATCTGTGGCACGATTTGTCTCAATGTTAACATTTTGAACTTGAGCTGCATGACTGACTCGTTCAGAACTCGAAGATCTAAAATGGGACGCAATCCCCCGTCCTTTTTTGGAACTATGAAGTACCGGCTGTAAAACCCGGTTTCCCTGTTGGAGGGAGGTACATATTCTATGGCCCCTTTCTCTAACAGAGTGTTTACTTCCTGTTCCATAACCAGAACCTGCTCGGTGCCCACCACTGTGGGCAGGACCCCCATAAACCGAGGTGGGCGTTTCTTGAATTGTATCTGAGACCCTTTTTCCACGGTCTGCAGGACCCAACGAGAAACATTTGACAGTAGCTTCCACGCTGTCAAAGATTCTACTAGAGGTACCAGCCTCTCGAGACTGGTTTCTGGATTTTGTTGTTGTTGAGTAGTCCATTCGTCGCCCTGTAACGGCGCACCGGCAGGGAACGACTGAACAGACTGCTCTAACACCCTCCTCGGAGGGGGCGGGCATCCCGAGGCCACTACGTTTCCGGGTGGTCCTTGAGATATGTGCTCGCCGGAGACCGCTGCGCCCTGTAACACCGGAGGCGGCAGAGTTGGCAGAACGGTCCCCTGAGGGCACCGAAGAGAGACGGGCACCTTAAAAAGAGGTGTTAACCGCTCTGCTTCGGGGGGGACTACCCTCATTTGTCCTGAGCCCTCGGACGTCAGGACTTTTTCCCAGCAGCCTTCTTGGCGGTAAGAACGGTCCGCAGATCCGTTTTACCCCTCGAAGGCTGCTGGGTTTGAGAGCGCCCTCCGTGTCCCCGAGATTTTTGTGGGGGAGCACGGGAGGACACACTCTGTTTTTGAGTGGCACGATGTTCAGCGCTCTTTTTAGAGGAGTGAGGCTGCTCCCGCTCAGCAGCCTCAAAGAAGGAACGGCGGGGAAGAAGTTTTTGCAGTGCAGCTGCCTGTTTAGAAGCTTCTCGTGATTTAGCTACAGCACTGTTAACTGCATCACCAAATAAACCAACAGTGGAGACCGGAGCATCTAAGAGAACGTGTTTCTCTTTATCTTTTATATCGCTCAGATTGAGCCACAGATGCCTCTCAGTAGCCACCAGGGCTGCCATAGACCGCCCGATTGATTTAGCGGTCTCCTTGGTGGCCCTGAGAGACAGATCTGTGGCTCTGTGTAGTTCGGCCACAGTGTCAGGACCAATTCCCCCGCCCTCTTCTAAATCACCCAATAGCTCAGCCTGATATGCCTGCATAAGGGACATCGTATGCAGACATGCTGCAGCTTGACCAGCGGCTGCATATGATTTATGAACCAGGGCAGAAGTAAATTTAACTGGCTTAGATGGAAGTGAAGGAGCCTTCAGGGAAGATGCTGTTGCTGGAGAGAGATAGCTTGCAAGCGTCTCCTCCACCTTCGGCATCTCCCCATAACCATATTCTTTATATTTATAAATGGAAGAATAGTGAGATGTTTGTGGTGTATATACTCTGTAAGACACTGGTTTCCCCCACGATCTCGACACCTCGGTGTGGAGATCGGGGAAAAACGGAAGGCTTCTGCACTGAGGCTGTGCACGAGATGGCAGGAAGCGTTCGTCGAGCTTACTTTTCGAACGAACGTCCTGCCTATCCTCTGGCCACTCAATGGATAATCTCTGAACTGCTCTTGTGACAACATCAAGTAATTCCTCAAACGCATGAGACTGAGGTGGCGAATCCTCAGACTCAGCGTCAATACTAACAACGTCCAACTCCTCAGAGCTGGACAATTGCAGTACTGGTGCCTCCATCGGGGGGGAAGAAAACGCAGCGTGTGCTTCCACACCCTGATGAGAGGCACTGGATCTATCAGAAGGAGGCTGAGATAAGGCAGAGCCCGTCTCAACATCCACTGATAAATCCATTTGCAAACCCCAGGTCTGAGATCGACGCCGTGCCTCAGCAGCGGCGGGACCAAAGCCCTGGGGAACGTGATCGGGATTGAACCAAGCCAAGCGGGATCGGAGCGTACGCAATGGAAGCGCGACGCAATGCACACAGTCACCACCCTCGAGTGCTGACTGGGCATGCTCCTCACCCAAACAAACAACACAAAGAGTGTGAGTATCACCTCCCGTTAAATAACGCGGGCAGGGATGGACACACACTCTAAACTGCTGCTTGCTCGCCATACTGAATATATAATATAATATAGACAGACAACACCAAATAACGAGGACAGATTCAACACAGAGCGCAACTGAAGACTCAGAAAGCTTTCGTTTTCTGTTTCGGGACGGCTTTTATAGCTTCCTGGTACGTGACGTCACCCGCCTCTGACGTTCCGCCACACCATTGGACTGATTTTACATGTGCTTCAAGACGTCATCACGCAAAGCGTTCCCATAGCGTCAAACTCGACGCAACGCGAGTTCCCTTGAAAGGGAACTAGAATTTAGCCATGCAGGAATGTGTTTTGGATATGAGTGGACTGTTTTAGTGAAGTAATTTTCGTTAGGGTCTGTTTCTGATTTTGTTTGTAACGAGTTTGAAACGAGAGGGCAAAGTCCGGCAGAGTAACTGTCTACTGACAACGCACACATTACGTTAGAGAGCAAGCCAGCTCAACACACACACTTTCCCACGTGCATTTGCACACAAAGATATTTTATGAGCTTGCAATGTTAACGAGTATTGGTTATCTCACTGTATGTTAGTTCCCCACTATCGGTTGAAAATGTTTTTTTCTCAATGAGTTTAGAGAAGTACGGAGCCCCCTTAATCCCACCTTGTCAAAAAAAAATTAATTATAACTATCTTGTGGCCTCAAGATAGTATCTCGTGGCCTCAAGATAGTATCTCGTGGCCTCAAGATAGTATCTCGTGGCCTCAAGATAGTATCTCGTGGCCTCAAGATAGTATCTCGTGGCCTCAAGATAGTATCTCGTGGCCTCAAGATAGTAACTCGTGGCCTCAAGATACTAACTCGTGGCTTCAAGATACTATCTCGTGGCCTCACGATAGTAACTCGTGGCCTCAAGATAGTAACTCGTGGCCTCAAGATAGTAAAGTGTCTGACACATGGACCCTTTGTTATTAAACTGGACCCTGTAGTGCAATACTTCACATTCTGTGCAATATTCTCTGTTTTAATATTCAGTGTGCAATATAGTTTGCTGCAGTTCTGCTTCTATTTATTTACTAGTACTGTTCATCACAATTCTGTTAATACAGTAATGTAAATCTTGTAGGCTGCATATCCATAGTCCTTTATAATTCTTCTTCATATTTTATAGCCTATATTTATACTTTTTACATGCATATACTTGTTTATTTACCAACTTCTATTATTATTTATATTCCTTTAAATGTCTTGATGTGCACATCAACTGTGACACAAGAACCTCCGTCTGGCTGTATTTCCATATGTGTATTTCCTGGTATTTCCCAGTTGACGGCAGGGAGCTGTAGAAGAACAGTAGATGATGATATGAATCATTGTGACGGCTTTACAGAGGTAAGAGTGTTTTAATTAGCACGGTGAACATTTAGTTAGATGGCAAATTACTGAGTTAAGATAACTGCTAGGTTAACTGCTGAGTTATATAACTGCTAGACTAGCTAGGTGTTCGAGCTGGAAGCATTAGCGATTAGCATATAAGTTAAGTAGGCTAATTCAACGTTAACGGCTATCATTAGGCTAACGGTTCTTTAGCCTCGGTAAAGTCCGGTAAAATTTGTAACGTTAGTAACAGGGAAAAAGCCTGGCAGTTCATGTAGTGTTGTTCTATTTAGTTAACATTAACTGATGGTGTCAACACTAGTTTTTGGCCATTGACTATTAGTGGATGAAGTGAAATATCAGTTATGTCTGTGTATCAAGTAATCATATGATAATAATAATAATATAATAATAATAATAAAGCGCTATATAAATTGAATGTAATATTATTATTATAGCTAGTCTTGCAGTTATCTTAACTCAGTAATTTGCCATCTAACTAAATGTTCACCGTGCTAATTAAAATACTCTTACCACTGTAAAGCCGTCACAATGATTCATAATATGATCATCTGCTGTTCTTCTACAGCTCCTTGCTGTCAACTGGGAAATACACATATGGAAATACAGCCAGACGGAGGTACCGTGACCTTAAGCCTAGAACGCCCTCTGCTGACGTTTTTTCGTAGGCTACACCATAGATATCATATCTATGGGCTACACGGACACATGCTTTTCTTACATTCAAAACTACCAAAATGTGAAACACTTCAATAATTAATGAACCAGTCTGCACACTCCACTATAGGCTAACTTTTTCTGCACACTCCACTATAGGCTAAATTCTTGTGTCACAGTTGATGTGCACATCAAGACATTTAAAGGAATATAAAT
This sequence comes from Vimba vimba, assembly GCA_022828995.1. Classification (NCBI taxonomy): domain Eukaryota; kingdom Metazoa; phylum Chordata; class Actinopteri; order Cypriniformes; family Leuciscidae; genus Vimba; species Vimba vimba. The sequence goes on along the minus strand of CM040821.1, from coordinate 20,961,341 downwards.
AATAATAGAAGTTGGTAAATAAACAATACATGTAAAAAGTATAAATATAGGCTATAAAATATGAAGAAGAATTATAAAGGACTATGGATATGCAGCCTACAAGATTTACATTACTGTATTAACAGAATTGTGATGAACAGTACTAGTAAATAGAAGCAGAACTGCAGCAAACTATATTGCACGCTGAATATTAAAACAGAGAATATTGCACTACAGGGTCCAGTTTAATAACAAAGGGTCCATGTGTCAGACACTTTACTATCTTGAGGCCACGAGATACTATCTTGAGGCCACGAGATACTATCTTGAGGCCACGAGTTACTATCTTGAGGCCACGAGTTACTATCTTGAGGCCACGAGATACTATCTTGAGGCCACGAGTTACTATCTTGAGGCCACGAGTTACTATCTTGAGGCCACGAGTTACTATCTTGAGGCCACGAGATAGTATCTTGAGGCCACGAGATAGTTATAATTATTATTTTTTTGACAAAGTGGGACTAGGGGGGCTCCGTAGACAAGAATGGTTACAGTTTAAAATGAGATTTGAAGTTACACTTGGAGCACTTTATTAGTTCTGAGCATAATTTGCAGTACTGTATTGATGTGATACTGATAAAATACTGTGAATGGAAGTTTCTAAGTATCCTAAAAATAGCTGGTGAATATTACCATTGTCTTAATTTTGATAAATAGTGTAAAATACAAGCACGAAGAGTAAGTGAACATGCATTTGGTACTTAGAGATTTATTTTATTATGGATTTTGTATTGACATGGACACTGAAATTCATTGTAATGTTAAAAAGACACTGAATATGTAATGTGTGAAACATAAATAAATTACTGCAGAGAGCTCGAACCTGACACACTGTCTCCTCGTGGCATGCATTATTGTGCATCCTGTGTTACAGGAGTCAATCTGTTCACCACGGTGCCATTGCCATGGTACCTGTTACATCAGCACTCATTGTCGTAATCATACTCTAGATCTAATATTATCACATGGAATCAATGTTGATGCCATTGAAATTCTACAGCAGAGCGATGACATCTCAGATCATTATCTGACTAGTCTTGTGTTTACTCCATCTAGCCAAGGTTGCAAAGCCGACTCCGTGTTACAAATATGTTAGACCTATCACTTCTGCCACTAAAGATTGCTTTATTAATAATATTCTTGATCAGTTTCATCTCCTTAGCATCCCAGATAGCTTAGAAGAACTCGATATTAAGACAGAAACTTTTGACTCTCTTTTCATCACTTTAGACACAGTTGCTCCTTTGCGCTTAAAAAAGATTGAAGAAAATAGTCCAACACCATGGTACAATGAGCACATTCGAGCCCTTAAGAGAGCAGCCAGAAAAATGGAGCGCGACTGGAAGAAAACAAAACTAGTTTTTTCCGCATTTCATGGAAAGAGAGCACGATTGCGTACAGAGAGACCTTAAAAGCTGCTAGATCTGCTTAATTTTCAACCCTACTAGAAGAAGATAAACAAAACCCTAGGTATTTATTTGAAACAGTTGCTAAATTAACAAAAAATAAAGCTTCAACCCCAGATGTTTCCAAGCAGCACAGCAGTAATGACTTTATGAACTTCTTTACTTACAAGATTGATAATATCAGGGAGAAAATTATAACTATGAAACCGTCTACAAGGCCCCGTTCACACCGCAAGTCTTAATGCTCAATTCTGATTTTTTGCTCAGATCCGATTTTTTGATTGGCTGTTCACATTACCTTTTAAAATGTGACCTATATCTGATTGCAGTGTGAACTGTTTGAGGTTTCAAACTAACCCGCATGCGCAAAAGAACAATAACAATGACATCAGACACAGCACGCGGTTGCACTAAAGTTCGGGAGGTTATGGAGGAAATAAGCATATTCACATCACATTTATTAAAAAATGTTTGTGTAATGGAAGCCATAACATTAATGAGCAGGTGCTGAGGAGGAGAAGAACGAAGAGAAAGAGAGCAAAATTGGCTATTTTTGCCTTTATGGCTGCAAATTCACTACAAAGGTCTGTGTGGATGCGTAGTTTGACACTGCAGCCACGTTCTCCTGTGTCCCCGTTCTTCCATTTCGTGTGCAATTCTTTCAAAAACAGAGCGGTTACGGTAGGATCCTTCTAGTTTAGCTTGAATTAAAGTATCTTCCTGTAGCAGTATGAGTTTAACTCGTAACTACTCTGCATTCTATTGGCCAATCACTGCCACAGCCCCCTATAAATACAGATAGTTGCCCTTCTGACTGCCTCTTGCTCGCTGGTGACGGAAGTGCGTCATACTTCCGGGTCACTCGCTCCGTGTTTTGCTGCTGCGTTTCTACAGGTAAAGTAGCGGCTCTGCCGTCTCTGCCCTCATTCTATTTGGAATCAGCCGCTGTTATGTTTACTATGCATTGAACAATCATAGATCTCCGGTTGGCGGGCCAGTCCTTCACTCCGTCGTTCAACGCATTCAAAAGCGGATGTTACTGAAAGCTGCCTGTACTGTTTGTACCCTTTGAGCTGCCTCCTCCTGGGTGATACAAAACGCTGCTTGATCGGTATGTAGGATATATAGTGCAGGATTTATTTGTTTGATTTGGGGTTAATTCATTTTTTTAATAAATAACAGGAACCGGGCTGGTTCAACGGGAGATCGACTTCAGTTGCAGAGCATTCATTCACTAGCTGCTGTTTTGTCTGGATTGTTGTTTGTTTAACGCACATTTTGAATATTGTACAATCAACCTTAACGTCATCTGATTTCTGCACTTCCGTCCTGGAGTGTTGCTTGCTTAATGTGTATATTTTGGACATTATATCAGCAATTTTACTCGATCGCGCTACCTGCTCGTCCTGGACAGCTGTTTCCTGGTGTGTTTTGAACACTACGTACGTACCAACAACTCTAACGTCACTCGACCACTGTACAGCTGTCTCTTTAATGCAGATTTTGAACATTGTATCATCAACTCTACTTGATCGCTGCATGCCTGCCCTGGACAGCTGTTAATGTGTACGTTTGAACATTCATACCAGCAATCTTACTCGATCGCGCTACCTGCTCGTCCCGGACAGCTGTTTCCTTGTGTGTTTTGAACACTACGTACCAGCAACTCTAACGTCACTCGACCACTGTACAGCTGTTTCTTTAATGCGGTTTTTGAACATTGTATCATCAACTCTACTCGATCGCTGCCCGCCCGTTCTGCCTTCACGGCCACTGGGCAATCACGGCCACTGGACACTCACGGCCATATGTTTGACTGTGCGAGCCTCTAGGTTGACGTGGGTCAGTGTTTTAACTGTTTGAGTGCAGTTGAAGGGGTTGGCTCTTTACAGTTATAATTTGAGTTGTGTTTATTTCTTTTCTATTACTTTGTTTTCAATTTAGTTAATTTGTGCTTCTAGTTTGTTTCTTTATCAGTGATTTTTGTTTCTTTATCAGTGATTTTAGTTTATCTCGTTAGATAAACTAATCCAGTTAATAGATTTATTTATATTTTGTTTTCTTCTGTTTCATTACTGAATTCGTTTTCCTTGGCCAAGGTTTCATTGTACTTTAATCCATGTTTATTTTGTTTTTCTTTGTTTGAGAAGTGACTTAGAACTGATATCTTATTTTTTTGTGGACTGCCTTCTGGAACCATTGTTGGTTCTGGCAGTTTGGCTATTTTGTGATTAAGATTATTTCATTTTGTTTTTCATTTAAATATTATATTGACTTTTCTCTTTCTGTTGAGTGAATCCCCCTTGATTGTGTGTGTCTGTTTCAGTTGCTGAGAGCCGAAGGTGGTGGTGTTGGTGTCTGGGTGGTGGTATCCCCCTCCTGCGTGCTGTTGTCTACCCCATTTTCTTTGCTGTGTTCACTGTGTTTTTCAGTGTTTGTGTGTGTGTTCACGTGGTGACCTTTCCTGGGATTCCTTTGTGCCTTGTGACTCCTTTCTCCTCCACTGGTAAGCCTCAGCAGCAAGTATGAATGTGTTTTGAATTGTTTTAAATTATTGAATAAAATTTGTTATCTCTTTTAAAAATTGAACCTCGTCTCTGGCTGAATTGTTTACTTACCTGTGTGTCCTTAAGGGATTAATAGTATTGCAATTAGGAAGTAAAGAATCATTCTCTGGGTGAAATTCCCAGGGTGGCGTAGTCGGTGTTTTTGGGGCAGGTTCCACTTAGACTATAACCTCCTCAGTACTGTTTGGCTCTCTGTATTGCCACATTCCCATATACTAATTAGGTCTAACACCTCACTCTCAAGTTTTTAATGTTAGAGTACTGTCTATGTCTGTTGTGTCTAGGGCTTCATCGCCGATGCATAATTGTGACAAATGTCGACGTAGATTGACATAAAAGTCGCATCAAATCCGCCTTGGCTGTTCACACTGCGGCCGCATTGAAAAAAATCAGATCTGGATCTGATTCAGTACCACATATGTATGTGGTCTAAATCTGATGTGAAAAAATCAGATCTGGGCTAGATTTGAGTGTTCACACTACCTCTGAAGAAGTCTGACCTGGACACTTGACCCCAAAAAAATCAGATTTGGGCCACTTTTGCCTGCAGTGTGAACGGGGCCCAACAGTATCGCATTAGGCAGTGCATTGTAATCTCCTTGAGGATAAATTTGATTCATTCATTGCTATAGGAGAGGAAGAATTTTCTAAACTCGTTAAATCATCTAAATCGACAGCATGAATGCTAGACCCTATACCAACTAAGCTATTGAAAGAGATGCATCCAGAGATCATTAATTCATCTTTGTCATTAGGATACGTACCAAAAACTTTTAAGCTGGCTATGATTAAACCGCTTGTCAAAAAATACACAACTTGATCCTACAGAATTAGTCAATTACAGGCCGATCTCGAATCTACCTTTTTTGTCAAAGATACTAGAAAAGGCAGTGTCCTCACAACTATGTTCCTTTTTAGAAAGAAATGGTATCTGCGAGGATTTTCAGTCCGGATTTAGACCGTGCCATAGTACTGAGACAGCTCTCATTAGAATCACAAATGATTTGCTCTTATCATCCGATCGTGGTTGTATCTCTCTATTAGTGTGACTCGATCTTAGTGCTGCATTTGATACTATTGACTACAACATTCTTTTAAATAGACTCAAAAATTATGTTGGCATTAGTGGAATTGCATTAGCATGGTTTAAATCATACTTATCTGACCGTTATTAGTTTGTAGCAGTAAATGAAGAGATGTCTCATCAATCAAAAGTTCAGTCAGGCGTTCCATAAGGCTCAGTACTAGGACCGTTGCTGTTCACTCTGTACATGCTACCCTTAGGATACATCATTAGGAAGCATGGCATTAGTTTTCACTGTTATGCTGATGATAAGCAGCTGTATATTTCTTCACACCCTGACGAAACTTACCAATTCACTAAATTAACGGAATGCATAGCTGATATAAAAAACTGGATGACTAGTAATTTCCTACTTCTTAATTCTGAAAAAAACAGTAATTATTGGACAAAAAAAGTCCTCACGTGATAATCTAGAAAACTGTCTGACACTTGATGGCTGCTCTGTCAAGTCTTCGTCGTCGGTTAGGAACCTGGGTGTGTTCTTTGATACCAAATCTTTCATTTGAAAGTCACGTGTCTAGTATCTGTAAAACCAAATTTTTCCATAGTAAATATATATCTAAATTACGTCATATGCTATCAATGACAAATGTGGTACAATTAGTTCATGTGTTCATGACATCAAGGCTAGATTATTGTAATGCTATTATGGGTGGTTGCCCTGCACGCTTAATAAACAAAGTCCAGTTGGTTACCAGAACCAGTAAGTATGACCATATCAGCCCGGTTCTGTCAACACTGCATTGGCTCCCTATTAAACATCGTATACATTTTAAAATATTGCTGATTACTTACTAAATGGTTTAGCTCCCCAGTACTTGAGCGAGCTCTTAACGCATTATAGTCCTTCATGTCAAAATTCCCGGCCAGTTGATAATACCTAGAATATCAAAATCGACTGCTGGCAGTAGATCCTTTTTCTATTTAGCACCAAAACTTTGGAACAGTCTTCCTAACATTGTCCGGGAAGCAGACACACTCTGTCAGTTCAAATCTAGACTAAAAACACATATCTTTGGCCTAGTATACACAACACATTATAGACTTCTATAATTCAATGTTAGTCTGCATAGATTAGGTCAGCCGGAACCGGGAACACTTCCCATAAATCCTGATGTACTTGTTACATCATAAGAAGGATGGCTTCTACGCTAATATTAGTCTCTCTGTTTATCACAAGGTTTACCGCAGTCCGCCGGATCCATGCTGTATCCAGATCTGATGACACGACATCAGACTCAGTCCTGAAGTGTCAACTAGTCTCTCCCCTGTGAAGGCCTCCTTCCCTTCACCTTCCCTTCATTATCGGAAGCGATAAATAATTCTTTATTATAAATTTTTAAGGCCAGACAAGTAGTTTGTTGAGGGTTTGTTTGTAAAGAAGGACTACACGCCTGCGCACATATATATTCAAACGCACATATCTATATACTAAACACGTGATGTGCATGTGCACGGCGTCTGCGTTTTCACGGGTTTGCGTTTTTGAGGTTTGCGCAGAGATAACCTTTTTTTTTATTATTCAAGGCTTGTACCTTGGAATCCATTTCAGGGTTTGCGTTCACGAGCCACCAGGCACTGTTTTTTGCGGATGAGCACGCCGGAGCACGTGGTTTGTCATGAGTGTTTTCTGTTAGAATGGTGTCGTGTTAGCGGCCCCTAAGTTAATAACGCATGGCTTCAGACGTAGTGCGTCTGAAGCATGAATGAAATCAGTCAATGGAGAGACGGAACGTAGTAGGCGGGTGACGTCACCGACCAGGAAACTATAAAGCACCCCAGAATCACAAGCGTGACAGCTTCTGATGTTACTGAAGCAAGCGATCCAAGGGGATGCCGGGAGTATGGCAAAGACACGCAGCGTCCGTTCCCTTCGGGGAACTAGGGTTACATACGTAACCCGGGACGTTTCCCTTCAGGGAACTACCGCTGCGTGGAAACGCGGTGGGAACGCAATACCCACGCCACCATACGAGCAAGTCTCTGTAGTGTGTAATCAAGGCGCACAGGCTGAGGAAAGAACTTGCGCCCCAGGAGTGGAGCTAAAATCAAGACTATAAAACCTGACGAATGTGTGCGGTGAGGACCAGCCTGCCGCATCACAAACGTCCTGAAGAGAAACTCCTGAAAGGAGAGCTTTAGAAGCAGCCATACTCCGGGTGGAGTGAGCCCGTACAGCCAAAGGTGAAGGCTGACTGACCGACTCATAAGCAAGTGAGATGGCCTCGACCACCCACTTGCTCATCCTTTGCTTAGATGCAGGGCACCCCTTGTTGGGCGACCCAAAACAAACGAACAGCTGTTCAGACTTCCTCCACAGGGCAGCTCTGTGGACATACGGATCTAGAGCCCTAACTGGGCAGAGCAAGTTAAGTTTCTCCTGGTCCGACATCAGAAACGGAGGAGGACAAAAAGCCTGCAGTATGACAGGTCTAACTACAGTAGTTGGAACCTTTGGAACATAACCTGGCCTAGGATAGAGGAAGGCCTTAGCCATGCCAGGTGAGAACTCCAGGCACGAGGGAGCAACCGAGAGTGCTTGAATGTCTCCAATCCTTTTAAGAGATGAAATAGCAAGCAAGAAAATAGTTTTGAGAGTAAGGAACTTCTCGGAAACCTCTTCAAGGGTTTTCTAATCTTTTGATTCAAAGATTCTATGAGCTGAGCCCCCTCAGAGGCCTATCCCACAGTCTCCATAGCTCTGGGCGGGGGGGAAGGATCGACCCACTCGCCTGAGATAGTAGGTCCCTCCTGATCGGAATCTCCAGGGGAGAGCCGTCGAGGAGGGACACAAGGTCCGAAAACCATACTCGGGCCGGCCAGAACGGGGCTATCAGGAGTAGGCTGATTCCGTCCCGGCGAACCCTTTCCAGAACTCCTGGGAGCAGAGCAATCGGGGGAAATACCTCGGCCACGTCTGTACCATAGCGTCTGGCTGAGAGAGAACCACAGAGGACAATGTGATGTCTCTTGGGAAGCGAATAGGTCTACCTCGGCACGACCGAAATGTTCCCAAAGGAGCTCCACCACCTTGGGGTGAAGTCTCCATTCCCCGGGGCTCGGCCCCTGCCTCGACAGGATGTCTGCCCCCCGATTCAGATACCCCGGGAGATAAATCGCTCTCAAAGACAGAAGTTTCCCCTGGGACCACAGAAGGATCTGACGAGCTAGCTTGAATAATGGACGCGACCGCAGACCCCCCTGATGGTTTATGTAGGAGACCACTGATGTGTTGTCTGAGCGGACAAGCACATGGTGGCCCCTCAGGTCTGGGAGAAAATGTTTCAGAGCCCGAAACACCGCCAACATTTCTAGACAGTTTATGTGCCACGAGAGATGATGGTCCTGCCACAGACCCTGAGCTGGGCGACCACTCATGATCGCCCCCCAGCCCGTGAGGGAGGCATCCGTCGTTAGCGTTACACGACGACAAGGAGCTCCCAGCACGGGACCTTGGGACAAGAACCGAGGATCTTTCCACATAACCAGGGCGCGAAGACACCGTCGCAAACTCATGATCATGTGGAGCGGACTTCCCCTCGGGGAGAATCCCTTGGTTCTGAGCCACCACTGAAGCGGTCTCATGTGCAATAGGCCAAAAGGAATAACATTGGACGCTGCCATGAGACGAATCGAAATGATACGAGCAGGGGAAAGTTGTGCCTGCATCGTCGTCGAATCCCACACCACACCGAGAAAAGTGGATCTCTGTACTGGAGAAAGCACACTCTTCTTGGCGTTGAGCCTCAACCCCAATTTCTTGATGTGAGCGAGAACGACATCTCGATGCCGAACCGCCTGAGACTGTGATTGAGCTAAAATGAACCAATCATCGATGTAATTTAGAATGCGGATGCCCTGTAACCGCAGAGGAGCTAGAGCCGCATCCATACATTTCGTGAACGTTCGGGGTGACAGTGCTAGGCCGAACGGAAGAACCCGATACTGGTACGCTTCGCCCGAAAGCGAAAGCGAACCTCAGGAAAGCGAACCTCCGTTCCCCGAAAGCGAACCTCAGGAACTTCCGATGTTGAGGAAGAATAGACACATGGAAGTAGGCGTCCTTCAGATCTATCGTGACAAACCAGTCCTCGGACCTGATTTGTGACACGATCTGTTTGAGAGTGAGCATCTTGAACTTGAGCTTCCCTACAGTGCAATTTAAAAGACGCAGATCTAAAATTGGACGCAACCCCCGTCTTTCTTTGGAACAATGAAGTATCGGCTGTAATAACCTGACTCCCTGCTGGGAGGAGGAACCAGTTCTATAGCTCCTTTTTGCAGAAGAGTCATAACCTCCTGTTCCATCACCAGAGCCTGCTCGGGGCCCACCACCGTGGGAAGGACCCCTCTGAACGAGGCGGACGAGACCTGAACTGTATAGCGTAACCTCTTTCGATTGTGTGCAGGACCCACTGAGACACATTGGGAAGATTTTTCCACTCTACTAGAAAGTCTACTAAGGGTACCAGCCTCTCGAGGCTGGCCTCTGGAATGTTTTGAGGGGCAGACACAGTGCCCTGTAACGGCGCACCGGCAGGGAACGACTGATCTGACTGCTCTAGAGCCCTCCTCGGAGGGGGCGAGCGTCCCTCGGGAAAGCGCTCGCCGGGTCCTTCTGTGCCCTGGCACGAGGGCAGGGTTAACCGAACGAACCCCTGAGGGTACCGAGAGAGAAAGGGCACCGTATGATGAGGTGTACTCCGATCTCCCTCGGAGGGGGCCCCCCTCAGAATCCTGACGTTTATGGCGTCAGGACTTCTTTTTGGACGCGGCCTTCTTAGCAATGATGACTGTCCTCAGATCAGCCCTATCGCGAGAAGGCCGCGTCTGAGAGCGCCCCGTCTCGCCCCTCCAATTTCTCTGAGGGGGGGCACGAGACGTGACGCTCTGTTTTTCTTGCGCTCTTTTCGAGGAGCTACTCGACGGCTGGGGCTGCCCTTTACGTTCAGCAGCCCCTGGAATCTTCACCTTCAGGGGGATAAATTTCTGAAACGCCGACGCCTGCTTTTTCTCCTCCTGGAACCTCTCGATGACAGTGTTAACTGCGTCACCGAAGAGGCCCGCAGGAGAGAGCGGGGCGTCTAAGAGAAAAGATTTTTCTTTTTCCTTCATCTGGGTCTGGTTTAACCATAAATGCCTCTCCGTGGCCACCAGGGCTGCCATAGACCGGCCGATTGACTTTGCCGTCTCCTTGGTGGCCCGGAGAGAAAGATCTGCTGCCTGACGAAGCTCTCTCACAGTGTCAGCAGAAATCTCACCCCCCTTACTAACATCTTCCAACAGGTCGGCTTGGTATGCTTGTAATATTGGCATTGTGTGTAAACATGTTGCTGCCTGACCTGCCGCCGAGTATGCCTTCCCCACCAGTGCTGATGTATTTTTAAGAGGTCTGGTGGGGAGCGCCGGTGCTTTAAATGACGATGCCAATTCAGGATAGAGATGGCTCGCGAGCGTCTCCTCCACCCTCGGTATCGACACATAACCAAATGTTTTCGCTCCCATAATATTAGCGTATGCATTTGACTGATTGGTGTAAACTCTCGATGAAGCCGGTCTAACCCAGGACTTCGACACCTCAGTGTGAAGATCTGGGAAGAACGGCAGACACCGGCGTGATGGCTGAGCGCGAGATGGCAGAAATCTCTCATCTAATTTACTTTTCTGACGAGACTCCTGCCTATCTAATGGCCACTCAATGCTGAGCTTTTCAACAGCACGAGTTAACACATCAAACAGCTCCTCTTCAACTGGAGAATGAAGTGACGAGTCTTCAGTCTCCTCAGTCTCAACACTTTCAACATCCGCGTTTCCACACAGCGGTAGTTCCCTGAAGGGGAACTAATGATCTTTGCAACGGAATTTAATAAATCAATCAAAACTAACTTTAGCTGGACACTAACTTTATTCTAGAGCTGCTGCAAAGCCAAAACAATCTCTGTTACTGTAATTTCCTATTATCACTGTAAAGCTGCTTTGAAACAATCTATATTGTTATATAAATGAAGGTGACTTGACTTGACTTTACTTTATTTACAAATATGACGAAACACGAACGGATGAGTGATGTATATACGCAAATTCCCACGAAATCCATCTGACAGATGTAAAATAAACACTTATAATAGGTTTACAATAGTGAATCAGGGTAAAATCATCTTTGATCAACAGAATGACACATTTAAACGGTTTTTTATTTGAAAAAAAAAAATGTCTTCATTCCTTAAAATAGCTTGAATGTAGCTTGGGTGTAGCCCTTGCCTCATTTAGTATACGTGGTTCTATGAATATGCAACTTTGCCCCGCCTCCACTCACTCACACCAGCTCAGAGATCCACTTATTGACGATCACATGTTGACCTGATACAGTAGGTTACAAGGTTGTTTGTGACGTCAGAAACACCAGTGGTTTCAGACCGCGCTTTTGAGACTGTCTTTGGTTCACTGCAGTTTTAAGGAGAAAATACTCAGCAATAGTGTTGACTTGTGAATTTGCACATGGTTTGTCTTAAAGCATATTAAAAACACCACATAGACATATAAACAACATTAAAAACCTGATTTTCACCACAGAGGGACTTTAGGTAAATTTTAAATGATAATAATGTTCTTACAATTGTTATATTGCTTGTAATATTATATAAAGTAAATAATTTATTATTATTATTATCAGTGGCATCATCAAATAAATCTAGTGGCATTTGTTTAGCCTGCAATATATTGTGCATTTTGATTTAACTGATTTCATTCACCGCGACTTAAAATGAAGTTGACTAGGAGGCTTTTCTCATGGCCAGATAGATATAGCAGGAGTGGGATATAGCAGCAGCGAAGCAAAAGAGAGAGCCGCCTGCTATGATACAAATTATTTTAAATGTGAGAAAATCACAGAATTTTGAGTGAGCATAATTCCAATTTTTTTTTAAAACCTCTTTCACACAGAAATTCTAAAACATTTATGGAAAATTTGTTTCCATAAAAGTTCTGGCATTGTGTAATTTTGTTTATTCACACTGCCTGAGCTTCCCCATGTTCTGTGTGTTCATTCACATATACAGACAGTCCTTTAAAGATAAAGTGACATAATGATATGATTTTCAATTAACTATTTGTTAAACTCCAATATGAACAAAATAATGAATCATATGGGCAATATGAACAATAAAAACCTGTGATTTATATGTGTCGTTTAATCATGGCAGTGATACACATCACCAAGCAGTAATTAGGCTTGTCACTAAACCAAATTGTTATAAATTGAACAAAACCTTCCAGATTTTGTAACCCTCCATATGGCCACATAACAAATTCATATCTCCAACTTGCAATTACTAGGCTGTAAGTATCCAGCTTTACCAGAATACACAAAGTACACTCACATAAAGTGGCATACAATGTACTGCAAATCTCAACTGCTCTGTTGTTTTCTCTCTCCATTGCATTGCTATAATAATCATGTCCAATAGGTGGCACTCATGTGTTTACATGTTCAACTGATGTAAGAGCTGTGTGGAAGAAAACGATATAGTTGAGTAAAGTGAATGCTAAGCTACTGCTCGTGTCTGTCAACTTTTTATCCATTCCTCCTTCAACATAACAAGTGGCCTGGTGTGGGCAACAAGGGATGTTAAGATGGCCCTGCTCGCTCTACAACCCCCAGTAGCATTCCTGGAATGCCCAGTTGAAGCGAAACTGTCCTTTGATGCGTGGGAAAAGTTATTTCAGAACTACCAAGCGGGAAGGAAGTCGACCGGAAGTTGAAGTCGGCCGGGTGCCGCCATCTTGAGCGGAACTTCACTTGCGTTAGCAATCCCATTGACTTCCATTCATTTTGGCGTCACTTTGACAGCGAATAACTTTACATCTGAGGCGTTTGAAGACTCCATTTGTCCATTTTTTATTTCTAAAGAAACACGACAATGTATAAAATGCTCCATTACCTTGTAGCTTATGTTATGGCCCCGTAGAAGCAGATTTTGTAAAAGTAGGCTAACGATTGCGTCATAACCAAGCGACTCTTTGTCGCACATTAGAGAGATTACCGTATGGACAGGAGGAGAAGCTCGCTGGCAATCGGGGGGACGTAGAGGCAAAATTACAATATAATTAATCAGAATACCTAGCAAAAGTTGATCCTGCTCCATGCTCATGGACAATTTCTACTCACACTCTCCGTCTCTGCAAGATTCGGAAGGGAATGATTCAGATTTCTCTTGGCACAGCTACTAGAAGACAGACGGGTTGCTCACGTGGTCCGTGTAACGCTTTGCTCGGTTTGAGTCTGCGCGTCAGGAAAGGAAGTGCTAAGAAATCGCTAAAAATGGCCTTCACTTGTCTCAATTGAGTTCCAATGGGGTCGCTGTGTCCATTTCTTTTACTGTCTATGAGAACTACTTGCTTGCGATCTGTGGAGAAGAGTTTTCTGCCGAGAGAAAGAGAGCACTGCTGATACACTGTTTAGGAACAGAAGGGCAACTAATCTACAAATACATTGCCTCTTACCACTGATACCAATGACGGATCTTTACAAGCACTGAAACAGTTCTTTTCTCCTAAGCTTAAAGGCACAATATGTATTTTTTTTGCTTTAAAAATATAAAAAATCACTATATCTATGTTATATATTTTTTAAAGTTGTGTATTTACATTATCCCGACAGTTCCAATTAACTTCTAAATCCAGAGAAATTAATATTTTAATTCGAAGACACGGACCGTGTCTTTATTTCCGTTATGTCGCAGTCAATGGCGTCATATCCACGTTGTCCCTGGTTTCCGCTCGTGCTGCCATGGTAACCAGAGCTATGAACCAGAGCCCTCTGATAGTAACCAAGACGACAGACGTGGACCACTGTAGTTCGCACTGTCTATCTGCACGCTGTTGTTGTTTCGTTCAAACATTATGGACCATGGCAAGCAGACTTTGGATAAAAAAGGAGAACTAAAACGAGAATCAATATCAGCGCGGTGTTTTCGAGATGCCGAGAGCTCCCATAGACAGTATACAAACGAGAGCTCCACGTCCGAGACTTCGACCACTCCTACATGTAACTTACTTTATTAAACAGGTGAGCACATTTACATAAAACTAATCAATGTTATATAGTTCAACAATGATAAAATGTCAGAATATGATCTGTATGTTATTCTAATGTTGATCTAGCTTAACGTTACTGCTAACGTTAGTCTCATACAGACAAACTAACACATAAGTTACATTTCAACACATTCAAATGCAGTTTAGTGTGATAGTGTAATGTTAGACCAAGTGAAACAGCGCTGCGTTACCTCACAAATTTAATTTGTCTAATAAACTGACCTGTGAGTAGTAATTCTGCGTGCAGTTCGGTAGAATGAAATGTCCATATTCCTTTTATATCCGCGGGACTCGCGTCGCGTTTGGAGTGGTTTGGAGCTGATAGCTGTCTCTTAGCAATCCCGAACTGCTTCATATCATAGTCATGACAAAAACATCGATGTATTCAGTCATCCATAAACATTATTAGATCGGTCGGCTTGACGTTGACGACAAGATCCATAATTCTTAGCAAATGTTGCGTCATCAAACTACGCCTTTGTTATTGTAAATAGGTTAGCGACCCCTAGTGGAGAAAAAATCCCATACTGTACGTTTAATATGGTTTGCACATTTTAGAGATATCGCTTCAGACAATGCACTTAAGATGTGGGTGAGTCCACTGATCATTACGTTGCAGCGCTTCGTGAACTAGTGAAAACATGCGCTTTTGGCAATATTGAGCATGAAATGATCCGTGATCAGATTGTGGAAAAAAACGTGCATGACCCGAATTGAAGCGGCAGTAGGAGACGCCAAAGTCATAGCTGAAGGGGAATCAAAACAAGTAGCAGCAATTCAGAGGCTAAAGACTACAGCCAGTAGTAGGGGCTGTTCTGCATGTTTTCAACCCGCCCATAGAGGGTGGGATCTCACTCTCAGAATGTACACATGGTGTCAGCTGTCTTTCTTTGGAAGCTAAGCTAGCAGGCTCTTGTTCTGTGGAGAAAGCTGAGTAGTAGGAGAAAGCTAAATAGTAGGGGTTACCAATCCTCTTTTTCCCGGACATGTCCGGTCGTCGAGATCGTCCAAAATGTCCGGGATTCAGCTTTTGCTTTCTGCAGTCGCCATTCATTGTTTACATGCACACCTTTTGTTTCAATCTAACTGAATTCATTTTGATTGGTGAATCTGAATGTAAAGTTTACATGAACGCTAAACAAGTGATCGGTTGATGTGCTTTTTAACATTGCTAAGAAAATTCCTGCTCCTCCGTCGCTCATCAGTAATCACGCCACCAGCCTCGCGCCGTTCTCTCATGGCCCTCAGCCTCGTCCTGCTCGCCACAGGGAACATAATGAATGGCTACTGTAGAACGCAAAAGCCGAATCCCGGACATTTTGGGCGATCTCGAAATCCCGGGCAGACTCGTCACGGAGACTCACTAGTTAGCCTAGTTTTGTTGTTTAACTGCGTGCTCTTACCGGTAGGTGTGGCTTGGGAGTGGCCTCGTAGAGCAGCGAAGAAAGTGCATTCTGGGAGTTGTTGTCTTTCATCCACATAAGCCAAAAATACATTTTGCGGCTTTTCTCAGTCTAGAAGGCTCCAAATTCAAAAATAATTTCACATTTCTACTACATAAATGACCCATTTTAAATACACATTCATCTTTCCAGAGGTGAAGTATCCCTTTAATGAAGTATGCTTACCTGAAGTGACAGTACTGTGTGTGAATGATTGCCATACAGATGATGGAGCTCCAGTTGGTACTTTTACCATAGCTACGCCCACATCTCCTACACAGACTTGTACCATTAGGATGATGGTGGATATAGGGTCTGGTGCATCAATCCTACCGCAACACATATTCAAAGAATAATTCATGTGTCCTGTCACCACTGAAAGTGGAGCTTCTGACTTACTCATACTCAAACTATGTGTCATGTGTCATAGACCTCTCATTGGACGTGACTTATGTAAAGCACTGGACATTGAGATTAATGGTGGTCGCTTGATTGAACCTGCTACTCACTGTGCAATGCTTTCAACCATCCACCATTTCACTTGTTTCTGCTGATAGTCCTGTTTCCGTACCAACTGTTGATGGATTTGGATGCGCTAAAAATGTCACACACAAAGTGAAGATCCGCCCTGGAGTTAAGCCTGTACGACAAAAACTCCATCACTTACCTTTATCAGTGTGAGCAGCAGTGTCAGACAAACTCAAGATGCTAGAGGAGAATGTCATAATTGAGAAGATTGATTCATCTGAGTGGTTTCTCCTATCGTCGTCACAAAACTAAAGAACAACACAATTTGTATGTGCATTGATTTAGGGAACCTAACAAGGCTGTGGTATAAGATATTGTGGTAGATTTTTCCCTAAACCTAACTACGTACCTGGAACTTAATTACCCGGGTGGTCACCAATTGACACCCAAGTGTCTACAGTCGACACTTAATAAATAAATTTACCTGGGGCGTCTCCAGTCGACACCCAGGTGTCTACAGTCGACACTTAATAAATATATCTGGGGCGTCTACAATCGACACCCAATAATCTTTATACTCTAGCTCTTGCGTCTACAGTCGACAACTGGCTTCGAATTCCTTACCCTAACTAACTTGCTGCGCAGCAATAATACACGGACAGACTTCAGCAAATGTCCTTTAAATGCTTTAATCACGGCCGGGAGAGTTCTCAGAGAAGTTCTCCAGAGAATCTCTCCCAAGAAGAAGAATTAATCACGGCCGGAGGATCTCAGACACATTTCAGAGAGAATCCCACCAGAAAACACGAATACAACAGTTTTTATAGAATAGGAGCATGGCGTAAATGAAATGATACATTACATAATTTCCCGACAATTTGATTGGTTCTTCATATGCAAGCCCTCTTTTTACTTCATAATCACAAGGTTTCAAGTTTAGACATCTGTCTAGTTTCATTTCCCATATTTGTTATTTTTTATTTTTACACTCACACAACCATAGTCACAAGTTTTCGCCAAAGGGGAAACATACATTTAGCCAAAGAACAGAACGTCTTAGTACATTGTGTAAGAATGTTAGAATCATGGTCAGTTTAAAAGATAGTTTACTATTTTATCTATTAAAAATCCATCACAATAGTCATCCTCTACCACTGATCAAAGACATACTGTCTGAGTTGCATGGATCAGTGATGTTCTCTTCTCTTGACCTAAAAAATGCATACTACCAAGTACATTTACATGAGGAGACTTACTGGACTTACTGCTTTCATTACCCATTCAGGCCTATATCAGTTTTGTAGAGTACCATATGGACTGTGTTCGGCACCATCTGCTTTTCAACGAATGATGACCATGATCTTAACCCTCTGGGGTCTGAGGTGTTTTCTGGGCCCTGGAGGCTTTCTGACATGCTCTGACATTTGTGCTTATTTCTGTTACTTGTGAAATTGTCATGGCTAAAGTCTGATTACACTGTATTTAGCACAATCTCTGCTACAATAATATATCAGCAGCATGTATGTAAAAGTTTGTAGTTTTGAGATAATGACATTTATGCGTGGTTTGTGAAAATACAAAAAAAAAAAATTGTCACTGAAATAAGGCCATGAAACCCATACTGATTATTTCTTCACAAGACTTTTGAAAATTGTATCACGTAACCTAGAATATTTGCTCCAAAACTATGTGAAAATCACCCTGACTGCTCATTCAGATAAGACAATATATTGATTTAAAATTTGTAAGACGTGTTTTGTGTAAGAAAGCTTTATGCGAGTAGGCGTAAACACATCCTGAATATTGATGGCTTTTCACACCTGAGAAAGACAAAGACCCTCCCCTAATGGCCCTATTAGGAGCTATCAGGCCCTGTCATTCTGAGCAACCTTGCACAAAGAATGAGATTTAAAAAAGAATGGCTTTTTGATTGTTTGGATTTATTTACAACACAACATAAACCAAAGATACACAAAAAATGACGAAAAAGGACATTATTGAAAACAATGATCCACAGACAGAGACCTTTGTGCCATTCCTAGAAACATTGTACATACCTTTCATTTCCAAGGTGTTTTATTTTCACTTTACCATGTTCATGTACAGAGACTCATGTGAATGTTGAAGTCAGCAGGACTCAGTGGCATCTGGTCCCTGTAAAAATAAAATAAAATAAAACCTGTGAACATACTGATATCAAGAGAAACTATAGGGCTGCACGATTTTGGGAATAGATTTTAGATTTTTCTGGTTAAAATTGCTTTTTAAAATTCACAGAATACACACACACACACACACACACACACACACACACACACACACACACACACACACACACACACACACACACACAAATGTTTCCAACAATATATAATAAACACCAGGTTTGTTGTGCCTTTTAGGCATAGGCGCAGTGCTGCATAAAATAATAATAACAATAACCTATAGCAGCCTATAAATCTTCCAAAAGATTTCAGTAACAACTACGCTAGAGATAAATATATTGATTATCATATGTTACTTCAAATGTTTCCATTCGTTATGATGATATGAAATGAGATTCAAATGCACAGCGCGTTACCATATTATACAGAGCAGATATCCACAAACACAGTATTTAACAGTAAACACGGGTCTAAACATTATAATATTCACCATATATCTAGCAACAGTTCAACTGCAATGTGAAGTTTATGCAACAATAACATTAACTAATAATTAAGAATTTCTTACCTTACATCTTTCTTGTCTTCAAATCGCGTTCTTCTTCTTCTGAGGTAAATCCAATGTAAGCTCACGGCGTGTCTTCCAAACTCGACAAAAAGCAGAGACTTGTGAAGTTTTTTGGTGCTTTGTTTTTGAGGTAACGAGCGCGTTCACGTTCCATGTGGAGATTTGCATGTCAATCTCTTTTGTGCTCGTGGGCGTGGTCAAATAAAAATAATAAGCAAGGGTTTGAGATACTGGACATCTTGTTGGTTTTATACAAATTACTTAAACAGAGAATAATTGTTTTCAGTTTGAATCCGATTATTTAAAAGTACACACTTAAATGTTTATAAAGGTATATGGCTCATAAATGTGTGACAAGTATTCGCTGAGTTTTGTTTCAGTTTATAGACGTGCTCAAGAAAAAAAAGTTCACCGAGACAGAGAGGCAGAAAGCACACCCCTGTTTATTTTCTTTATTTTACAAAAGCACAATGTTTTGATTTGATTGTAAGTGGACACATACAAAAGTAGACATATCACAGATTCTTTTTTCATATTTTTATATTTTTATACTTTTTTATATTTTCTGTATGACCATAAATGACGGAGTAATTTAAGTTTATTGTGCTACTATGTTAAGAAAATCCAGCAAAACGCGCCGGCGCGTTTGCCGACCTCAGAGGGTTAAAAGGCCTTGACGTTGTACAGTGTTAAGGTCGTTTCTGGGTCTTAGTGCCTGGTACTGTAAGTTTGTGCCTGTCAATGCTACTCTGGTTGAGCCAATGAGAGCCTTACTTCATAAAGACTGTGAATTCCACTGGACTACTGCAGCACAAGAAAGTTTTGATCGAGTGAAACAGGCAATAGTGGATAGTCCTGCTCTTTCCTTATTCAACCCCAATCACAGCACAATACTCTCCTGTGACACCTCAGACTATGGTGTTGGTGCTGTCTTGACTCAGCTGGATGACATAGGAACAGAAAGAACCATTGATTTTGGCTCATGCCCCTTATCTGATGCTGAACGAAAATACTCCATCATCGAGAAGGAGGCACTGTCATGTGTCTGGGCTGCAGAGAAATGGCGTACATTGCTGTGGGGAAGAAAATTCCTACTATGCACTGACCATCAAGCTCTTACTACTCATCTCACGAGTAAAGGAAATAGTTGAGCTGGGTTACGTGTTGCCAGATGCCAGAGTCTGTACAGACCTGGTCCATTGAACAGTGTTGCTGATTGCAGGGGTGCAAACACATGTATGGTCAAAAAAGAGAGAGGTAATCGAAGCCCTCGTCCCGCGGCAAATATCCAGATACTACATTGCCACCATCCCCAACCCACCCCTATAGGCACATAGAGTCAAATGAAATTTAGAAAAACTATCTTGCACTTCTTCTTCTTGCTTTACTGCTACTTCCTGAAAACAATTTTACCTGATGATTTGAATAGCTCTTTTTGTAAAGAATGAATAATTCTAGGATGATTGGGGTAATTGTGTAGGGTAGGCCTAGTGCATCTGCATAGAAACTAATAAACAAAATACAAATATAAATACAATAAAACACAAATACACGAGAAATAAAGCAGTGCTTTATGTTTTTCAGGTAAATTAACTGTATTAACCCTCTGAGGTCTGAGCTGTTTTCTGGGCCCTGGAGGTGTTCTGACATGCTCTGACATTTCTGGTTATTTCTGTTTCTTGTGACATTTTCATGGCTTAAGTCTAATTACACTGTATTCAGCACAAACTCTGCTACAATAATATATCAACAGCATGTATGTAAAAGTTTGTAGTTTTGAGATAATGACATTTATGCGTGGTTTGTGAAAATACAAAAAAAAAAAAAATACTGATTATTAACCCATACTGATTATTTATTCACAAGACTTTTGAAAATTGTATCACGTAGCCTAGAATATTTGCTCTAAAACTATGTGAAAATCACCCTGATTGCTCATTCATATAAGACAATATATTGTGTAAGAAAGCTCTATGCGAGAGCTCATTAATATGTAAGCTTTTCTCACCGAGAAAGACAAAGAACCTCCCCTAACGGCCCTATTAGGAGCTATCAGGCCCTGTCATTCTGGGCAACCTTGCACAATACTGTAAATGAGGAGATTTAAAAAATAATGGCTTTTAAATTGTTTGGATTTATTTACAACACAGCATCATCCAAAGATACACAACAAGTGCCAAAAAGCTCTTATTGAAAACAATGATCCAAAGACAGAGACTTTTGTGCCATTCCTAAAAACATTGTACATACCTTTAATTTCCAAGGTGTTTGATTTTCACTTTACCATGTACAGAGACTCATGTGAATGTTGAATTCAGCAGTCCTCAGTGTCATCTGGGCCCTGAAAAAAAAAAAAGTGAACATACTGATATCAAGAGAAAGGCCTGCACGATTTTGGGAATAAATTGTAGATTTTTCTGGTTAAAATTGTTTTTTAAAATTCACAGAATACACACACACACACACACACACACACACACAAAATTTTCCAACAAGATATAATGAACAGTGAACACCAGGTTTGTTGTGCCTTGTAGGCATAAGCTATGCGCAGTGCTGGATAAAATAATAATAACCTATAACAGTATAAATCTTCCAAAAGATTTCAGTAACACAGACATCCCAAGTCTCCCGGAAGTTCCGGGAGTCTCCCGCATATTGATAGCGGCTCCCTGATACCCGCAAATGAGTTAAAATCTCCCGGAATCTAGAGCGAGCGAGCCAGAGCGCGCGTGCACAGCAGAGAGGGAGAGGGAGCGAGAGACCTTGCGTGTGTGCGTGTGTGCGCACGTAAGATAGAGAGCATCTGATTGGCCTGTTTCGGTAAATCAACCAATCAATTGTCAGTGTGGGCGGGTTTTATCTCTTCTCCCGAACCGAATTAATCAGTTCAGTGTATCTAGAAACAGGAGCGCCATGGCAACGAGAGAGTGCCACAAAAAAACATGCAAAAAACGAAAGTATAAGATACATTTTACGGCAGACTACATGAAAGTGTACCCCTGTCTTATAAGAGTAAAACATAATGATAGTCTTGCACGCTGTACAGTTTGTAACAGTGACTTCAGCATTGCCCATGGCGGGTTAAATGATTGTAAAAGAAATGCTGAGGTGAGTTCAACAAGTTTCATTTCATTCATGTGCATATTAGCCTATTCCTTAGACCTGTTTAAAGCTGCAATGGAATATAAATAAAAGCAGTTTACATGAATAGTATAAGCAGCTTATAAATAGTAAAAGTAATCTACAAATTGTAACATTATGAACAAATAAATGCATAGGCCTATAGCCTATAGAAATTATGTATTATGCTTTTATATATTTTAGGGACAACAACTCTGTGGTGAAATGTCATATCCTTGTCCTCCTTCCAATTTTTTTTTTTTTTTTGGGGGGGGGGGGGGGGGGGGGGGTACCTCCCTGAAATGAACTTTTGTAGGTTGGGATGTCTGGTAACAACTAAGCTAGAGAAAAATATATTGATTATCATGTTACTTAAAATGTTTCCATTCGTGTTCCATATGAAATGAGATAATAGTAAAAACATGAAGCTGTTTGTTTTTCAAACGCGATCGCGATCCAAAATATGATACATTCAAATGCGATCACGATCCAAAATATGATACATTCAAATGCGATCACGATCCAAAATATGATACATTCAAACATGATCACGATCCAAAATAAGATACATTCAAACGCGATCGCGCTCAAATATAAAACATTATGGTTACCATATACATATCTACGTTTGAGCAGATATCCACAAACACAGTAACAGTAAACACGGGTCTAAATATTATAATATTCACCATCTAGCAACAGTTCAACTGCAATGTGAAATTTATGCAACAATAGCAAACTAATATGTAAGAATTTCTTAACTTATCTTTCTTGTCTTCTTCTTCTCCTGATGTAAATCCAATGTAAGCTCAGGCACGTCTTTCAAACTCGACGAAAAGTGAAGTGAAATGTTTTGTTGTTGAGGTAATGAGGGCGATCGCGTTCCATGTGGAGATTTGCATGTGAATATCTTTTGCGCGAGTGGGCGTGGTAAATTAAAAAATAATTAGGAAGCGTTTGAGAAGCTGGACATCTTGTTGGTTTTATACAAATTACTTAAACAGAGAATATTTGTTTTCGTTTTGAATCCGATAATTTAAAAGTACACACTTATATGTTTATAAAGGTTTATGGCTCATAAATGTGTGACAAGTATTCGCAGAGTTTTGTTTCAGTTTATAGACGTGCTCAAGAAAAAAAAGTTCACCGCAACAGAGAGGCAAAACGCACACCCTGTTTATTTTCTTTATTTTACAAAAGCACAATGTTTTGATTTGATTGTAAGTGGACACATACAAAAGTAGAAATATCACAGATTCTTTTTTTATATTTCTTTTTTCTGTATGACCATAAATGACGGAGAAATTTAAGTTTATAGTGCTACAATGTGGAGAAAATCCAGCAAAACGCGCCGGCGCGTTTGTCGACCTCAGAGGGTTAAGTATTAATACAGTTTATCTTTTGACAAAACGTGATTTTTCTCTTTCTCTTTTGTTGTTTGATTAACTTTGGTGACACAAACAGCTGCAGGTATATTGGGTGCTGTCCCTTTAAGACGAATGCACGTATCTAATACCGGTAATGACACGCATCCGTTTTATTTTGACTGCGTTTACGGGGAGACGGACACTGGCTTATTTTTTCGTGCACATGTCTGTTCAAACACAAATAGATAAGAAAGAAAAGGGAATTCGGTGTTCACGAACTTCACGTGCTGTCTGCGACTGCGTGGCTCTGTGCGCCGACAGACCATCTACATTTGGATGTTAAACATAATATGTATAGCCTGATACAGCAAAGACAACGTCGGCAGTATTGACGGCAAAATAGGCTACAGAATATTTCGTTCTGTAGGCCTATTGACAGGGGCAATATTTGAAAATCGATAATTAGGCCTATTTTTTAAATTACAATTATATATGCATTTGTCAAAAACCGAGAGACTTTCAAGCATCAAAATGTAATTTATTAATATGTATTTGCGCCTTCTATTTTGTCTGAAAACTTCCAACACTCTTGCGTGTCGCGTGAAAATTAGGCGTCGGTTGCGGTTCTAGCACGCGGTTTCGGCGCGGCTCGAGAAGTGTGTGTGTCACGCAGGCATTGTGCTCTAACACAAGCTCTAACCAGTTAACATGAGAGCCGACATAAAAACGGACACTCCACGCCACGCAGAGAGAAATGTGATGCAGTGGCAGATCCAGACTTCCAGAGTGAGAGTGAGACAGAAACACTAGTGGTTCACGCTTGCGCACATACTGCTGGTTTGGCGCGCAGTGTTCTGATTCGCTTATTTCCTATTTACTTGTTGGTGGACGCAATCCAGAATTACTGTTGGTTAAATTATAATCAGACCCTCTCAAACCACCCCCCCCCCTCCTTAAAAAAAAAACTCTTTGGATCTGCACGATTCACACAAGTCACCCAAACTGACGTGAAAAAAGCGGGAGGCGCCGAAAAGCACGCTGTTTGCACCCCTGTGATTGCTTATCAAGTTTGCCTCTTGCTAACAATGAACATGACTTTGCGGAAACCATTGAGTCTGTTGCTATGATTTCATTTGCTTCCAGCGCAATCTCCAAGGAAGATTTCCAGTCTGCATGCAACAACTGCCCAGTGTTTGCTAAACTGCATACATATCAACAGACACATTGGCCAAAATACATGACGAATGTTGATCCGGACAGGGATACTTTTGTGTCTGACATGAGCTCGCTAACGTGGATGGATGTATTGTCAGAGGAACATACCGTCTCTTGATACCTGAGTCACTACAGAAGAAACTCATAGAACTGGCACCTGAATCACATCAAGTTATGGTCCGTACGATCAAAGACTTAGGCAATTGTACTGGTGGCCAAAGATGGACGACCAGATGGAAGCCCTGATACGCAACTGTCATACGTGCAAACAAAACGACAAGTCTGCTGTGATACGTGATGCTCCTCTCAACCCTGTTGAAATGCCTTCTGCTGCATGGGAAAAGGTTTCCACTGACATTGTTGGACCATTCGAAACTGCAGATAAGCAATAATGCTTGTGGATAACTTCAGCAAATGGCCGTAAGTCGCTTTTGCATCCAGGGTTGACATATCTACTGTTAAACAGTTCTTGACTACTGTTTTTACTAGAGAAGGAAATCCAAAGGAGTTGGTCTCAGACAATGAACTGTGACCTCAGTTTATCTTTGCTGGGTTTTCTGAGTTTCTGAGAGAGAGAAACATATGTCATTTCAGATCTGCTGTTTATTGTCCACGTGCTTCAATTCAAGGAGATCCTTGGAAGACGTTCACTCAAACATTCTTGATGGACTATCGAAGTACTCCTCATGCTACTACAGGTGTTACGCCATCTGAGTTTCTCCATGGTTGACGTATGAGAACCAATCCAGCAAGCAATTTTGCGTTTACAAGACGTCTAATAGCCATCCAAACACAGTCCAGACTTCTAAAACAAGTGATTTCACATTTTTAACTTTAGCTAGTGTGTAATGTTGCTGTTTAGCATAAACAACTTAAATTGTTGTCAAACAATTGTCAAACTCAAACATAAATATGTGAAAAATAATGAATTTTTTTAAAAATGAAGCATGAACACGTTACAGTGCACCCCACAAACACAATCAAGCCTTCGAAAAAAGGTGTTTTACCACCCCTTTAATAGACGTCTAAACCATAGCCCAAGAATAGACTAGTTATCAATTAGATAACAAAGAAATGAAATGAAATGACTAGTCTATTATTGGGATATGGTTTAGATGTCTATTAAATTTTCATCTGGGCTGTGTTTGGACGGCTATTAGACGTCTTTTAAACGCAAAATTGCTTGCTGGGATGTTTTCTGGTTACAAATCATGCAAATCACAATTCCGGTAAAAGAAACTGACAGAAACTTGATACGAGAACACATTGAAATGAAACAAGACAAGGTTAAATGGTACACTGATGCCAGGAGAAATGCAAAGCCTTCAAGATTCCGACCTGGTGATCTAGTTCGAGTTAAGAAACCTTGGATGGTAAAGAAGGGTGATCAGAAGTTCACACAACCAAAAACTGTTGTACAGAAGAATGGTGAAGATTCTTACCTGCTTGATGATGGTAAGGTGTGGAACGCCTTGCTGAAATGCCGAAATCAAGTGGAAGTGTTACTCCTACTGATGTACAACATGGAACAGCACCAAGTCCAATGAATAGGTCTGTTAGAGTTAGAAAAAAAAATATCTGGACCAAGGACTATGTTTTAGATATGTAAGGAAATGAAGAACTTGAGATAGCTGAGTTAAAGTCCATGTGAACTGGAAGTTGCAAACGACTTTTCTCCAGTGTTGTGACGTACTTCCAAGTGAAACGGAATATTGAACAGTGGGCAGGGTTTTACTTTAGTGCTCCTCCTCTCCATCTCTTGCTCATAGCAGACTAACGGTTTGAGGGGAGTGGTTAAGCGTTTTCAACCCAAGCCGTCAAACTGACGTCATCAGAAAAGGAACGCCATTCCAGACCGTAAGTAACTTTTCAGATTTTGATTAAAGATTACCACGGTACCATTACCAAGTGTATTAACTTGCACGGATTAATTTTTCACCACAAGACTAGTAATATTGCGCTAACAAAGTAAATAGGGTCAATTTTGATTTCATGTCGACTTTAATATTAAAATGAAAAAGACACGAAAAGTTTAAACTATTTATTTCATTGTTTCAAAATTATTTATTTGTGATTTTGTTTTTTCTTTTGTGATATACAAACAACTATTCTTTCTGAAAAGGGGAAGATGTTGTGTTCTCTCTCCATTACATTGCTATAATATTCATGTCCACTAGGTGGCACTGATGTGTTTACATGTTCAACTGATGTAAGAGCTGTGTGGAAGAAAACAATATAGTTGAGTAAAGTGAATGTTAAGCTACTGCTCGTGTCTGTCAGCTTTTTATCTATTCCTCCTTCAGCATAACAATTGATTATTTAACAATCACTCAGCTCACTTTTGTCAGCAAAAAGTTTAATAAAGATGGAAAATAAAAGAGCTGGATCTTTTTGCAAGCAATAATCTTCAATCAAAATAAACTGAAAATTACACTTTTACAGGATATCTGGAAATAAAAACACAGGAAACAGAACAACCACTTTTTAAAGTCGAGATCTGGTGAAGACTAGGGTTGCCAACCGTTCCGTATAATACGGAATTGTTCCGTATTTGACACATAAAAGTCTTGTTCCGTATTGAACTGATACGGAACGCACTTTGTGTTCCGTATTTTTGAGAATCAATTCAGTGCAAATCCATGACAGACACATAGCTTCTAATATATGTCAGACTATGAATGAAGACGTAGGCTATGATGAGAAAAAAAAAAAAAACCCAGACGGTGCGGTAGATATTAATCAGCGTAGCGTTTTTAACATCTTCGAACGTCATCAGAGAATGCCCTTTTAATTGGTCGTTTCAGTCTTTGTGAGTCACGTATCGTAGCAACGATGACGACAAGTGACAACATCGGTAGGGGAGAATGGGGTAATGTGAGACATCGGGTAATGTGAGACACCCCCTGTATCTAGGCAACGGAACACAATTTTGGTCATTTGACCATTATGTTTTCAAGCCCCTCTAATTTCCCCTTGCCCATGAAGGAGAGGACCTCATGGTGCTCTAGTAAGCATGTTTTTTTCACAAAAATATTTTCTTTGCATGTAAAAGTATATTTTCTTGGTGTCAACTTAATCAACTGTTGTGCCAAAGCAAATTGATTCAGGTAGAAAAACTTATATCATACATGTTGA
The DNA here is from genome assembly GCA_022828995.1 of Vimba vimba. Classification (NCBI taxonomy): domain Eukaryota; kingdom Metazoa; phylum Chordata; class Actinopteri; order Cypriniformes; family Leuciscidae; genus Vimba; species Vimba vimba. The sequence continues at coordinate 20,933,666 of CM040821.1, read as the reverse complement.
TGAACTACCAACATATAAAACCATGTGATGATGCTAGCTGAAGATAAGCCTGAATTGACCCTTCGCTAAGCCACGCCCGAAAACCGCCACAGGCCAATCGTGGCTTAGCAACCGTAACTAGGCGCGGGAGGTCTGGCAAGCTTTCGAGCGAGGGAAACATGCCGAAGCAGTGTGCGTATGGATTGTGCAAATCAGATACCCGGTATCGTAAAAGTTTGGACGGGGTGGTGGATTTTGTTCCCTTCCCGAAACCTAAAACCCAAGGGGAGAAATGCCGGGCGTCATCTTCATTTATATAGCGCTTTTAACAATGTAGATTGTTCCAAAGCAGCTTTACATTGATAATAGGAAATTAAAGTAAAGTGTTTTGGCTTTATAGCAGCTCTAGAATAAAGTTATTGTCCAGCTCGTGGATCAAGCAGTGTGATTAAAGGCAAGACGGAGGCTCACAGACATAATTTAACGTTACTTAAAAATATATTTCAGCATTTTGTTAATCGACGGCCAAACTAGTAACGTTACCCCAATCCGATCGCGACTCTCCCGTGCCTAGTAAAAGTAAAAGGTAGTTAGTAAAAGGAGGGAACATCAGGGGGCTTGCCGGAGATCGATACTGGTTACTCACGTAACCTCGGTTCTCTCTAGAAGAGGGAACGAGTATTGCGTAAGCTTGCTTACGCACCGGGAAAGGTCGTCTTTTCTCGAAATACTGAAGCCAAAAATTATCCTTAATTTTCATATATTGTCAACGCAGTGCAGCTGCGGCCAGCTGAGCTAGAGCGGCATACTGCGCGCTCATTGGCTGCCGCGCGGCAACTGCTTTAGCCTACCGGTGAGCCCGGCGTGACGTCACGCCCAATGAGGGCGCGCGCACCCTTGGCGCGTCACAGCCCGCCAGAATGGGTGGCGTCAGAGCGTATAAAAGAGGGATCGGAGGCTAAATTATCTGTTTTCTGTCGAATGAAGCGACACGAGCTAGTGGCTTAAAGCACGGCAGGGAACGCAATACTCGTTCCCTCTTCTAGAGAGAACCGAGGTTACGTGAGTAACCAGTATCGTTCTCTTACGAGAGGTTCTCTCGTATTGCGTAAGCTTGCTTACGCACCGGGAACCCTTTGTCCACGCCGTGCGAGCCTAGTTATCACACATAACCCCCAAAAACTGAAGAGTATAAGGGTGGATAAACAGGTGGCCAGCAGAGCGGGCCAGCACATGTTCATAAGCACACATAGGGAACATAAGAGCGGCGCAGACGGTCTAAATAATACTGATACCCTGAAAGTGCAGCTCTATGGACGAGCTAATCGATAATTCAGGCTGCCTGCAAGAGCAGGATGTGAACACGACTAGACTGACTGAAGTTTAGCCTGCAGGGCGGGAACTTCTAGGTTATAAAACCTAACAAATGTAGAGGGGGAGGACCATCCCGCCGCCATACAAATGTCATGAATGGAAATTCCGCTGGACCATGCCCACGATGAGGCCATGCCTCTGGTAGAATGAGCCCGTATGTCCAGAGGGCACTGCAGGTCTTTTGACGCATAAGCTGCTGCAATAGCGTCCACTATCCATCTGGACAGTGTCTGCTTCGAGGAGGCGAGACCCTTGGTGCGCCCTCCAAACGAAACAAAGAGCTGCTCTGAGAGCCTGAAGGCTGCAGAGCACGTTACATAGTATCTTAACGCCCTAACTGGGCAAAGGAGGTTACTGCCCTCCTCACTGCCTGATGATGGCAGGGCCGAGAGGGAAATAACCTGGGCCCTGAATGGAGTACCTAACACTTTGGGGACATAACCGTGTTTCGGTTTGAGAATGACTAACGAGTCGTTAGGGCCAAACTCGAGACACGATGCGCTGACAGACAGCGCATGTAAATCACCCACTCGTTTAACTGAAGCCAGGGCTAGCAGAAAAACGGTCTTAAGCGTCAAGTATTTAAACTCCACAGAGTCCAAAGGCTCGAAGGGATGCGCTTTTAGGGACTCTAGGACCAAAGACAGGTCCCAAATAGGGACTGACGGGGGGCGCGGAGGGTTCATCCTTCTGGCCCCGCGTAGAAAGCGGGTAATGAGTTCAGTTTTGCCCAGTGAGCGGCCGCGCGCCGAGTCGGCGAACGCTGCAATAGCCGCGACGTAAACTTTGAGCGTGGAGGGGGACCTGCCCGCATCCAACAGCTCCTGGAGAAAACTCAACACCTGTGGGACTCCACAGGACCGAGCGTCAGAACCCTTTCCAGCGCACCACCTGTTAAACACTGACCATTTAGAAGCATAGAGCCGCCTCGTAGAGGGGGCTCTGGACTGCGCGATCGTGTTAATTACCCCTTCTGGCAGATCAACGAATATTTGTTGATTTCCCACGCATGCAGAGACAAGCGCTCTGGATGGGGATGCAGGATTGATCCTCGGGCTTGAGAGAGAAGGTCTCTCCTCACCGGGATCGGCCATGGGGCTGACTCTGACAGCCTCGTCAGCTCTAGGAACCACGGTTGGTTTTCCCAGCGCGGGGCTATGAGGAGCACTGCACAGCTCGTCTCCCTGATCCTCGCTAGCACTTGAGGCAGCATAGAGACCGGAGGGAACGCGTACAACGGGACGCTGGGCCAAACCTGGGCCAGCGCGTCCTCGCTCTTTGAGAAAAACCTCTGGCACTGAGCATTGTCGCCCGCAGTGAAAAGGTCGGTCCTCGCTTCGCCAAAGCGATGCCATAGCATCTGGACTGTCTGGCGGTGCAGAGCCCATTCCCCCGGAGGGACGTTGTCCCTGGACAGTTTGTCCGGGCCGTCGTTCAGGCGACCGGGCACGTGCGAAGCTCTTAGAGAGCGCAATGAGCCCTGGGCCCAGACCAGGAGGCGCTCTGTGAGGGCGCGCAGAGCTCCGGATCTGATTCCGCCCTGGCAGTTTACATAAGACACCACTGACATGTTGTCCGAGCGAACTAGTACATGGTGTCCTCGCAGGAGCGGTAGAAAATGCTTCAAGGCTTTCTCGACCGCCAGCATCTCTAGACAGTTTATGTGAAGGCTTTTCTCCGCATTCGACCAGGGGCCTCAGATCGGGCTGCCTTCGTGAACCGCTCCCCAACACATGTTGGACGCGTCTGTCGAGACCACTTTGCGGTGCGAGATGACCCCCATCATCACGCCCTGTCGGTACCATTCGGTCGCCAGCCAGGGCTGCAGGGCTGACACACAGCCCTGAGTCACGCTGACTCGTGCGCGGCCCGAAATCCACGCTCTGCGGGGCACTTTCGATTTCAGCCAGCATTGAAGCGGGCGCATTCGTAGTAAACCCAGCTGCAAGACTGCTGCGGCTGATGCCATGTGGCCCAACAGTATCTGAAATGTCTTCAGAGGAAGACATTTGCCCACCTGAATGGAAGCGGCGAGGTGTCGAACACGGCGTGCGCGCTGTTCTGACAGCCTGGCCGTCATCGCCACTGAATCCAGATCTATTCCCAGAAAAGTGATAGACTGGCTGGGGGTTAGTGAGCTCTTGTCCCAGTTCACAGAAAGACCCAGGCTTTCTAAATGACTGAGAAGCGCATCCTTGTGAGAAATGATTTCCTCTATCGATTGCGCCAGGATGAGCCAATCGTCCGGATAATTCAGAATTCGCATTCCCTGTGCTCTCAGGGGAGCGAGAGCCGAATCCATGCACTTCATAAATGTACGGGGTGCTAGGGACAGGCCGAACGGCAGGACAGTGTATTGATATACCTGGCCGTCGAAGGCGAATCTCAAGAATGGCCTGTGACGGGGTATAATCTGAATCTGAAAGTATGCGTCTTTCAGATCAAGAGAAATAAACCAGTCCCCCGGGCGAATCAGCACGAGGATTTGCCTGGTCGTGAGCATTTTGAACGGGCGTTTCATGAGCGCTTTGTTCAAATATCTCAGATCTAATATAGGTCTGAGTGCTCCGCCCTTCTTCGGTACGAGGAAATAACGGCTGTAAAGGCCTGCCTCGGTAACAGAAGGGTGAACCCGCTCTATCGCGCCTTTGCGCAGCAACTTTGCTATCTCTGAGTGAAGCAGATGGGCTGCATCTGCCTTCACCTGTGTCTCGACCCGAGCGCGAAAGCGCGGGGGGCGGTGAGCGAATTGAAGCGAATAGCCCCTCATTACCATGTTCAGCACCCATTTCGACACCCCTGGAATAGCTTTCCATGCATTCGCACTCATAGCTAGGGGTCGAATGGCCTCTGGGTCCCGCTCGCCGCACAGCGCGGGGCGGGGAGCCTGCAGTGGCGAACGCGTGAGACACGCAGTGACAGTGCTGGGAGACGGGGGCTCGCTGATAGCGGCAGCCGGCTGAACGGCGCTCTGAGAGAGCGTTGCCTGGGGTAGCTCGCGGCGCGGAGGCTGGGCGGGTGCGTGAATGTTTGCATGTGAGCGCTGGGTAGCGGGCACAGGGCTCTTTATTAACGCACGGCCAGTGGCAGAAGGCTCTGCGAGAACTGGACCCTGAGTGTGTGAAACAGAGCGGGCATTGTGTAGGTGTGAGCGCTGGGGCGTGGGCACATGACCTACATTTAACACTCGAGCGGCGGAAGCGCGCTTTATGTGAGTGTGCTCTGTGGGATACACCGGGGAGATTGTGCTTGTGTGTAGAAATGAACACTGGGGCGTGGGCATGTTTACTACACTCATAACACTGTCGGCGTGAGCCGAATGACCAGATTCTATGCTCTTTTTGCGATTTATCTGGGTCGCCGTAAAAACGGCGTTTGTGTGCAGGCGAGAGAGTTGAGAAACTGGCTCGTTGGCTGCGGTGAACACTACTGCAGTAGCCTTTATGAAGGGGACTGGCAGAGGAGTACAGATGCGCTTTGACGGCGGTCCGGCCTCGGCGGGACCCAACCGTCTTTTCCTCCTGACGAGTGCTAGGAGGACTTCTCAGGCTCGGGTTTCAACGAAACTCTAGGCCGAGGACCCCGCGGGGGCGGCGGCTTGTGCTGGCTGGTGGAGCGGGACCTGGGGCGGCCGCGCTGGCGCTGCTGCGAAGGTGGAGGTCGAGAAGGGCGCTGAGCGGAGCTGCGTGCAGGAGGCTGTGTATGAGAGCGGCCTGCAGCGGAGCTCGAGCGCCGTGGCAGAAAGAGGTTCATGGCTTACGACGCTTTCTGTACCTCCGAGAAACGGTTCACGAGGCCACTCACCGCTGGGCCGAAGAGACCATTGGGTGAGAGCGGGGCGTTGAGAAAGATGGACCGCTCCTGTTCCCCCATGTCGGCCAGCGTTAACCAGAGGTGGCGTTCGGTGACTGTAAGCGAAGCTATGGAACGACCAATGGCTTGGGCCGCTACCTTTGTAGTGCGAAGGGAGAGATCCGTCGCGCTGCGCAGGTCGGTTAAGGCAGCTTTGTCCGGGCCACCCTCATCCAGCTGGCGGAGGAGGTCGGCCTGGAGAACTTGAAGAACCGCCATTGTGTGCAGGGCTGAGGCGGCTTGACCAGCGGCGGAGAAAGCGCGGCTGACAAACGCCGAAGTAGTCCTGCAGGCTTTGGACGGGAGGGCAGACTTTGAGCGCCATCTCGTGGATGGGGGGCAAAGGTGCGCTGCAACCGCCTGTTCGACCGGTGGGATCTGGTTATATCCCTTCTCCGCGGCTCCGTCCACGCAGGAGAGAGTCGATGAGGCCGGAGAGTGAAGTCTGGCCGAAACTGGAGCGTTCCACGACTTGGATAACTCCTCGTGAAGCTCCGGTAGAAAAGGCGGAAAGCGAACCGGACCATCCTTCGCTGTCCGACGCCATTAGCGAGCAGCTGTCCAATGCTGCGTCATCCTCCGCTTCATCCCCTACGGCGACGGCATCGAGGGCGAGAGCCGTCGGCTGCGCGTCGGGAAGCGGGGGCGGAGAAGGAGAGAGCGAGGCTCGCGGGAGGGGCTCCGGCAAAGGCCTGACTCTAATCTCGGGCTCCGGTGGTCTTTGAGAGCGGCGTTTCTTCTTTCGCGGCCCAGAGACAGGTGGAGCAGGTTCCGTGAAGAGGGCGAGTCGAGCCCGCAGGGTCGACATCGAGAGCTCTTCGCAGGAATCACAGCCGCCCGAAGATAAAGCGACGGCTGCGTGGTCCCGGGCCAGGCAGAGAGCGCAGATGAGATGGCGGTCTCCGTCGCTGAGCGGAGCGCGGCATGAGCCGCACGTGGTGCGAGGCATTTGAAACAACGCCTCTGCTCTTTTAGAATGTGCTGCGGAAGAAACACACACACACAACGAGCGGAAAAGGATATCGCCGGATAGCGGAGCTGGCACGGCAGGCTGAAGGCGGCGAGGAATCGTCCGGCTTCTTCAGGCTGTCCTAAGCTGGCTCGATGCTGTTCCTTGCAGGACAACGGCGACGGCTTCTCCTCGAGTACAGCGATGCGAGTGCTTCGCTGAAAAGACAGAAATCAGAGAATTTAGCCTCCGAGCCCTCTTTTATACGGTCTGACGCCGCCCATTCTGGCGGGCTGTGACGCGCCAAGGGCGCGCGCGCCCTCATTGGGCGTGACGTCACGCCGGGCTCACCGGTAGGCTAAAGCAGTTGCCGCGCGGCAGCCAATGAGCGCGCAGTATGCCGCTCTAGCTCAGCTGGCCGCAGCTGCACTGCGTTGACAATATATGAAAATTAAGGATAATTTTTGGCTTCAGTATTTCGAGAAAAGACGACCTTTCCCGGTGCGTAAGCAAGCTTACGCAATACGAGAGAACCTCTCGTAAGAGAACTCCAAGGAAAAGGTTGGTATGCAAACTTAATCAGTTCATAACAGTAAGTTAGTCACTTATGTGACCCACGACGTGTGAGCAGTAGCCTGGCGCGCTACAAATATAAGCAGGAGAATGTTATCATTGCAAAGTGGTCAGGCTAATGTCTTGTGTTTATTCCACAATACTTATGGATAAGCTGTTTGATTTATAAATATTAGAATATTTTCAAATTTCACTTACATGCACAAAGCTGTTCCTCAATTTGTGTGTTTCCCATTTGAATGATCAGTGTATGAGGCGGCTACTGCTTGCGCCGGGACCTAGCTGCTAACATTATAGGCTTTAGCTTAAATTTTGATGAAATTATTCTCTAATCGTTTGCATATTATGTCGTGGATATAGCCCTCGAATGCAAACTGCAGTCTTGCTCTCTCATATTTTCACCTGTTCGCCAAAAATGACTAATTATCTCCTTAGGAATGTCTGAAACCGGTGCATACATACTGTAATAGATGTGCCAGGCGCAAAAGCTTGACAGGCGTAGCAACAGTAACTAAGGAGGGCGGGGCTTAGCGAAGGGTCAATTGCTAAGAGAGATCGTTTTTTTCTAAAATGTGGCGGTGGGGTAAAGTGAGACAAATGCTGTGGGGTAAAGTGAGACATGAGGCACAAGTTAAGTTTAGTCTTAAACATATTTTAACGTAATATTACATGACATATGTTTTATTTTTAATATCATAAACATTGTAGAAAAGCCATCAAAAAGAAGGAGGAAGTAAAATCAGTAGCTTGGGGTGCAGTAGCTGAGGCAAAGAGGTGGAGCACCTTCTCCCTCTCACCTTGTCCGAATGGAGCGTTTGTCCCCTCCTCGACATAACCCCCAAGGTTCGTTTTAGGACCAAGGTCGTCTCTGACAGGAGCTCCGCACTCTCCCTGGGAGCCTTCTAGGAAGTAAAGTCAGCATGGGAATCTCGTTTATCTGCAACCTCACGGACACTGTCCGTTTTTGTTTTCGGAGGAGGACCTTCCTCCACCGCTTTTTCTCCAGGGGTGTCTCAAGCCCCTGGAGTCGCTTCGCCGTTTATCCAGACCGACCGTTCGACAAGCATACGCTTTACCTCTGGATCAACCGAGAAGCCCCGGACGGTGAACCGCGATGCGCAGGCTCCCTACACACGGGTCTCGCTCCACCCGGGCCTGGGCTCGAGACGACACGGCCACTCATAGGCTGTGTGAGGAACCATCCGCCGGGGGCAGGGGCGGGAGGCATCTGGATCGAGGCCGTAACCGGGAAGGGTGCTTTCAAAGCGGGGGGAGGCGCAGGGCAAAGTTTGGCTCTTAAGGCGTGCCAGGGGTGCCCCAACTAACCCAAGCGTCCGTGTTTGGACCGTCGTTGCTTCAGCAGGAGCGCCAGCAGGTGTGGCCCGGGAGGTCTGCGAGCATGAAGCTCTTCTTCAAATACAAGACATTTTTATGAGGAGGAATATCCTCCAGTGTGTCTTTCACCCCTAGCTCACCCAGGATGGTGCATGTTCACCGGTATGCACACCCTGGCACCGAGGGACTGGGTGTCCAAACCAGACCCTATTTACTGGAAGTCTCGCCCGCACAAAATGCACTTTCTCTGGGCTGGGTCAGGCGGTTTCCCCACCCGGTCTGACCACCACGGTTCTCTGGTCCGTGTTCCTTGTCCAAGCGGAGCATTGTCCCACCTCCACAAAGACCGAAAGGTCCGTTTTAGGACCGACTTTGCTCCAGACGGAACTCCAGCGGTGGCAGACAAATCCGAATCTGGCCCAGGATGGGCCACCCTCCTTGGGCTGGCCATGCAGGGGAGGTCTGACTGCATTGAGCTTCCAAATGTATCACAATATTTTGGACATAGTTCTTTTTTTTTAGGAGGAATTTCCTCCATTGTGCCATTCACCCTTAGCACGCCATGGGCATCGCACCTTCACTTGGATGCGCCCCGGTGGGTCATCAAAAAAATTTGCTTAATTGACCAATCCCCATGATTCTGTTACTAGTTCTGGAACGTGTGGTTGTCAAGCTAGCTGTCAGGATTCTAACTGTTACAACATGTGTTGTTATGGAAGTTTCAGAGTGGAAAAAGTAAGTGGATCAGTTTACCCCCAGCTGGTTCACTTTACCCCCTTGATTTCTATGGTCTGTCTCAGTTTACCCCTAAGCTGGGGTAAAGTGAGACACAAGACCACTTTTTAAAAACAATCATATTTTCACTGCCCTTCGTCCTGAATACATTCTAATAATTTCCATTGCTAGGAAACATCCTGAATTAATAGGAAATGTGTAAATTTGACTAATATATCATTTTAGCTCACTTAGAGGGGAACAAATGTAAAAAATGTCTCACTTTACCCCACTCTCCCCTAAATGTAAAAATGACTACCCCCGAGCAGCCGGCGAAAAAGAAAAGAGCACAAAAATATAGAATTGAATGGGAAAATGACTACCCGTGGCTGGAATGCGTGAGGGACAATGAATACAAGGCCAATTGTCCGGGCACAGGAGGGAGCGATGTCAAGGTTCCTTGTCCGTCAGACGTCTCCAGAGGCTGATATGGTAGGCTATGTAATCATGTGGATTTTTAAAACTCAAATATAGTTGATAAGAAAGTGATTATATTAAAAGAGATAGTACAGGTTTAGCCTAACATTGTAAATAAATAAAAAAAGTACACATGGAAAAAATAGCTGCACAATAGTCTGGAGGTTTATTTATTTCTGTGAGATTTTCCATGTGCATACAGGTGTTGTATTGCTTGAATGCAGTATTTGAGTGCAATATTTTCTTTATTAGGCTACCTGTTTTTTTTATGTATTATTGTTTTGCACTGGAAAGAAAGTTAACTATAATGGAAGTATAATTATATAAATATATTTGCACTACACTTCCTTAAAATGTTGTCTAATTAAATTAAAAATATATATTTTTTTGCACTGGAAAGAACATTCTAGAAGTCTAATTCTATTGAATAAGTTCGCACAAGGCTACAGAAAACTGTTGTGTTTATTTTTCTTCAAATGCAGTCTAAGCCGATAAGTTTTGAATGTTATATGTTGTATTTGTTTAAGTGTCACCCCCCCCCCCCCGTTCCTTATTTCCATTTCAGAAAGTTGGCAACCCTATGAAGACTGAACCAAACACACGGCTATAAATACAGAGGTACACACTAGAGAGTAAACAAGATAATTAAACAAGACCAGTGTAAATCAAAAACCATGGCAACAGAAGAGCATGAACAAAAAAAAACACAGGAAACGTACTCGGTTACTAACGTAACCTCGGTTCTCTCTAGAAGAGGGAACGAGTACTGCGTTTGAAAAACGCTATGGGGAAAACGTCTTTTCCACGAGATACTGAAGCCAAAAAATTATCCTTATAATTTTGAATTATTGCAAAGCGCGTTGCAGCAGCACACGGCCATGGGCGAGACGGCTCGCTCGCTCATTGGCCGCTCTGCGGCAACTGCATCAGCCTATCGAGCGAGGCCTGAGGTGACGTCAGGCCAATGAGGACGCTTCGCGCCCTCCGCGCCACTTCCCGCCGAAACGGGCGTGGCCTAGCACTATAAAGGGAGCTCGGGAAGGCTGATTCTCTGATTTTTTTCATCGCCGAAGCGAACCAGAGTGATTAGCATGCACGGCAAGGAACGCAGTACTCGTTCCCTCTTCTAGAGAGAACCGAGGTTACGTTAGTAACCGAGTACGTTCTCTTACAAGAGGTCTCTCGTACTGCGTTTGAAAAACGCTATGGGGACCCAATGTAAAACGCCGTGCGTGCTGGGATCAGACACCAATAAACCTGGAGGCAAAGCCCAGGAATTACAGTGCACAATCACCAGAGGGACTCACAGAGAGTCCTGGGGAACAAGAGGGGAATCCCTCCATCCATATATAGTAGTGTCCGTAGACGCAATGTAACATGACATCACATAGACAAGGCGGGGTAAGCCTGAACTAATGTGGGAAATGTGGGTCTTACGCAATACTGCCCATAGCATAAGCAGTCGGCGGCGCGTAGCGCTCGCGAACTCGGTGGTCTAATCAGGCAACACTGATTCGTCTAAACTGACAGCAGCTTAGCCTGCAAGGCGGGAACCTCCAGGTTATAGAACCTTATGAATGTAGACGGTGAGGCCCAGCCTGCCGCCATACATATGTCTTGTAAGGAAATCCCGCTAGACCAAGCCCACGAAGAGGCGACGCCTCTCGTGGAGTGCGCTCTGACACCCAACGGGCATTGTAAGCCCTTGGCAGTGTACGCTAGCGCTATGGCGTCAACTATCCATCTGGATAGGCTCTGTTTCGAAACAGCCAGTCCTTTTGAACGTCCGCTGAACGAAACAAATAGCTGCTCAGTCTGTCGAAAAACAGACGAGCGAGACACATAAGCTCTTAGCGCCCTTACTGGACAAAGAAAACTTGCGTCCCCTTCCTCACTCGACACCGGTAGGGCAGACAGGGAAATGACCTGAGCCCGAAATGGTGTGTTGAGGGATTTTGGAACGTAACCGTGCCTAGGTTTGAGTATGACTCTTGAGTCGTTCGGCCCAAACTCTAAGCATGTCGCGCTCACCGAGAGCGCGTGCAGGTCACCTACGCGCTTCACTGAAGCGAGAGCCAACAAAAACACTGTCTTGAATGACAAATGTTTGAGGCTAATCATTTGGATAGGCTCGAAAGGGTCACCTTTCATGGCTTCCAAAACCGTAGAGAGGTCCCACATAGGGACTGAGGGAGGTCTGGGAGGATTCAGCCTCCTAGCTCCCCTGAGGAAGCGGATGACTAAATCGTTCCTTCCTATTGACTGACCGAGCGTTGACTTAGAGAACGCTGCGATAGCCGCCACATAGACTTTGAGCGTGGAGGGGGCTCTGCCCTCATCCAGCAGCTCCTGTAGGAAGGAGAGAACCTCCGTCACCCCACAGTCGAAGGGTGAAAAACCCCGAGCTGTGCACCAGCCGGAGAATATCGACCACTTTGAGGCATAGAGCCGTCTGGTAGACGGAGCTCTAGCCTGAGTGATAGTATTTAGCACTCCCACTGAGAGGTCAGCGGGTACCCGTTGAGCGCCCATACATGAAGGGACCACAGCTCTGGGTGAGGATGCCAAATCGAACCCCTGGCCTGAGAAAGGAGATCCCTCCTCAGGGGTACTGGCCATGGGGCAGTGTCTGCTAGCTGCATCAGAACTGGGAACCATGGTTGATTCTTCCAGAGTGGTGCTACAAGCAGCACTGAGCATTTTATTTCCCTGATCCGTTCTATCACCTGAGGCAGGAGAGAGACGGGGGGAAAAGCATAGAGCGGGCAGCGCGGCCACGTTTGCGACAGCGCGCTCTTGCTCTTGGAAAAGAACACAGGGCAGTGAGCGTTTTCGTGAGACGCGAACAGGTCTACTTCCGCTCTGCCGAATCTCTCCCACAACAGCTGAACTGTTTGCGGGTGTAGAGACCATTCGCTCGCCGGAATGTTGTTCCTGGACAGTCTGTCTGGCCCCAAATTCTGCAGCCCAGGCACGTGCACTGCTCTCAGCGAGCGCAGGTTGCGCTGAGCCCATACCAGAAGGCGTTCCGCCAGTCTGTATAAATTTCGGGATCCGAGACCGCCTTGGCGATTTATGTAGGACACCACTGACATGTTGTCCGAGCGGATTAAGACGTGGTGGCCTTTTATTTGGGGACGAAAACACATTAGCGCGTTGTCCACTGCCATCATCTCCAGGCAGTTGATATGTTGAAGCTTTTCCCGTTCTGACCACTGGCCGAAGAACGGTCTGCCCTCGAGCAGCGCTCCCCATCCCGAGGTGGAGGCATCTGTCGACACCACTTTCACTCTCGAGGAAGTCCCCAGGCTTACACCTGATCGGTACCAGTCGCTTGCTTTCCAAGGTTTCAGAGCTGTGACGCAACTCTGATCGACCTTGAGATGAAGCTGACCGGATACCCACGCTCTGCGCGGTACCCGCGCTTTCAACCAGAACTGCAGAGGGCGCATGCGGAGCAAGCCCAGCTGAAGAACTGATGATGCTGAGGCCATGAGACCGAGCATCCTTTGAATTTTCCTGAGCGGGACGGTCGCGCCGCAGCGGAAAGAGTTCGCTGCGCGCTCAATGTCTAGCGTGCGCTGTGATGACAGCCGCGCTATCATGAGTTGCGAGTCCAAAACTGTGCCCAGAAAAGATATCGTTTGACTGGGGTTCAGAGAGCTCTTTGCCCAATTGACTCTGAGACCTAGATTCTCGAGGTGATCGAGTAAAATGGTCTTGTGCTCCACGAGTTGTGATCGTGAGTGAGCTAGAATCAGCCAATCGTCCAAATAGTTCAGCACTCGCATGCCTCGGAGTCTGAGAGGTGCGAGCGCTGCATCCATGCACCTCGTAAATGTACGGGGTGCTAGGGACAAGCCGAACGGCAGGACTGTGTACTGATATGCCTGGCCCTCGAAGGCGAATCTCAAGAATCGCCTGTGACGTGACGCTATTTGTATTTGAAAATACGCGTCCTTCAGATCTATCGACATAAACCAGTCTCCTCGGCGAATCTGCGCGAGGATTTTTCTGGTCGTGAGCATTTTGAAACTGCGTTTCGTCAATGCTTTGTTCAGCTGTCTTAGATCCAGTATGGGTCTGAAACCCCCGTCTTTTTTGGGGACCAGGAAGTATCTGCTGTATAGCCCCCCTTCGCTTTGAGCTTGAGATAAAGGCTCTATAGCCCCTTTGCTCATCAGTTTTGATATTTCGGCTCAAAGTAAGTGAGCTACTTCTGAATTCACCGTAGTCTCGACGCGCGCTGTGAAGCGGCGTGGACGTTGCCAAAACTGTAGTGAGTAGCCTCTCTTTATAATGTCTAGCACCCATTCCGAAACCCCTGGAAGCGCTGCCCATGCATCTGCGTGGTTGGCTAAGGGTTGGATGCGAAGCGCGCTCTGTTCGCTGGGCGACAGAAGCGCTTCGGCGTGCTGTAACATAGGCGTTACGCCCGTGACATTCGAGGCGGGGAGCGCGCTGATCACAGCGGGCAGAACACTCGCTCTCGACCCCACTACGGTGCTCAACCGAGTGAGGGAGGGCTGGGCGAGTTCCGTATGACACGTAATGTGTGTGAGTAAAAGTGGGCGCGGGGAAGCGGGCACATTTACTGCTTTGGACGCACTGTCTGCTTGAGCAGAGCGAGCGCACACAGGTTTAGTTTTTACAGAAACCGTGTGACATGCACAACATAGTGTTTGTGGGCACTGGGTAGTGGGCACGTTTGCTATGTTGGGTGCGCAATCGACCTGAGTCGATTTTATGAGCGCGAGCCCTCTGTGAAGGGCTGTGCTTGTGTGTAGGGATAGGCACTGGACAGTGGGCATCTGCTCTACATTTATAGCACCATCAGCCGGGTGTGAGAGGGGGGTTCCGGCGCAGACCACTCGAGGCCGAGGCTCGCCGCAGCCAGCGTGAGTACGCGCATTAGTTCCCTCTCGACGTTAGCTCTCTTGTTAGGCTTACGAGCAGGAAGCGCGAGATCCACGGAGCTCGCCCAGTCTTCGCTGCCCGAGGCTAACAGGGAGCATGAGTCATTCTCCCCCGATGCGGCTTCAGAATCCACTTCCTCCAATGAAGCGGCGGCGGACCGCGGCCGCTGTGCATCGGGAAGTGATTCGGGGGAAGCCGGTGAAGCAGGCGGGCGAACCGGCGAGCTTGGTCGGGCTGGAGAAGGTTCCGGGACCCGCTGAGAGCGGCGCTTTTTACGGCGCGGCAACATAGCGGGAGGTGCAGGCTCGGAGAAAGCTGCCAGGCGAGTCCTCAAAGTCACCATCGGCAGAAGCTCGCAATGAGGGCAGCCGCCGTCGGCGAGCGCGAGCGCTGCATGATCTTCACCCAGGCAGGAGACGCAGATGACATGGCGGTCTCCCTCGCTGAGTGGGGCTCGGCTAGAGCCGCAAGAAGGCATCTTTAAAAAGACGCAGCTCTTTTACGAGGGGCGAGCACACACACACAGAAGAAAAAGGATATAGGCACCGGATAGTGCAGCAGGAACGGCAGTAGAAGGCAGCGTTGGCCAGCGGCTTCAGAAGTGGCTCGTCCTGCTGAAGGTGCTTCTCAGACGGCGCGCGGCTTCTCCCGTGATCCAGCGATGCATGAGCTTCGCTGAAGAGATGAAAAATCAGAGAATCAGCCTTCCCGAGCTCCTTTTATAGGGCTAGGCCACGCCCGTTTCGGCGGGAAGTGGCGCGGAGGGCGCGAAGCGTCCTCATTGGCCTGACGTCACCTCAGGCCTCGCTCGATAGGCTGATGCAGTTGCCGCAGAGCGGCCAATGAGCGAGCGAGCCGTCTCGCCCATGGCCGTGTGCTGCTGCAACGCGCTTTGCAATAATTCAAAATTATAAGGATAATTTTTTGGCTTCAGTATCTCGTGGACAAGAGGTTTTCCCCATAGCGTTTTTCAAACGCAGTACAAGAGACCTCTCGTAAGAGAACTGAACTGAGAATAGGGCAAAACAAACTCAAAGTATAACTGAAGTAAAACATCGACCGGATGTGACGACAGTGTGGCTGCACCAGTCATACCTCTGTGAAATGGATTGCCCTGTTGACTGACACGTTATCTTTACAGGTTTGTATTTACAAAGAAGCATAAAAATAGAAATAGAGAAATAGAGAAAAAGAGAGATTAGTGATAATAAATCATGACTGTTTTGTTCAATAGTGTTGGGAAGGTTACTTAGGGAATGTAATGGGTTACAGATTACAAGTTACCCTATTTAAAATGTAATAAGTAGTGTAACTATTTTAATTACATTATTAAAGTAATGTAACTGATTACTTTAATTATTTTTAAAAAAATCCATGGTGCAACTCTCAGACAGGTTGTAGCCTAAAGCTTTCAGCGACAATATGGATTGATGTATTTGGCAGGCGTGCTGCACTGCAAATTCAAACCAGAGAACCAATAAAAAACATAAGAATAGCATTGCTTTACTAAACAGTCTTTAAATGACAGGAGGCATTATGCACATCAACAACAGGCAAAGCAACAAATTAATATTATTCAACATATCCTAGCTTTTTACAGAAATTATTCAGATGTAACCTTCGTTAATGGATTACAGTTACATTTATTTTGGAAATAAATTACGTAATCACGATACATGTAACTAGTTCCTTCCCAATTCTATGTACTAATATGTGTGCATTAGGTTTAGGGACAAGGTTAGAAAAAAAACAATACCACAATGCAATCACTACTGCATAGACTGACTCTGCAGGAAACACTGTGTGATACATATCTGAGAATTTGAGTTAGCTACAGAAAAACAGATAATAACTCTTACGAGAAGTTGTACCACAACTATACCGCAACCACAAAATTATGAAAACTTGTGAATCTTGTGCTACTCAGACATAAGTAAAGGAAAATAGCCGGACCAGAGGTGTGGATCTCATAAACAGTGGCATACACAATAAGTTTGAACACTTTGAAAATATCTGGATTTCTGCGCCCGTGACCCTACAGAGGACAAACGGTTTGGAGAATGCCATCGGGTCTCATCAGTCTTAGCATTTATCACTTGGAAACATCTGATTATTTATTTTAGTCATTTTTCATTAGTTGTTAATTATCATAAATAAGTAAATGTTAACCAGTTTGAGTTTAAGCATGTATAGCCTATTGGTATAGCTTCACAAAATATTTGATAATTATAATTTGTTACATTTATAGCTTTTCTCAGGACTCAGAAGGGGGAGCTTAGAAGGGGGAATCTCCTCAACCACCACCAATGTGCAGCATCCACCTGGATGATGCAACGGCAGCCATATTGGACCAGAATGCCCACCACACATCAGCTTATTGGTGGGGAAAGAGTGATGAAGCCCCATCAGTGTCCCCACCAGTATAGTGTTTAGGACCCACACAGACCACAAGGTGAGCACCCCCTTTTGGTCTCCAGATACTGAGCAGGCTCAACCCTGCTTAGCTTCAGTGGGCAACCAGTCTTGTGCTACAGGGTGATATGGCTGCTGGCCAATATTTGCATTACATTTTCATTTGGAAGATTTTATCCAAATGACTTGCATTCCATTTCAGGTATTCATTGTTCATGCATTAACTGTGAATTGAATCTATGACATTGGCGTCATTTACTTTACGGCACAAGTGTTTCACCCATAACAATGACTAGTACTAATTAAATCAAGCTATTGCTGGTAATGTAATTATTCAAAGTATTCAGTCACATAAAAAGATACGTGCAATTAAGCTACCATTTGTATCTCTTTTATACATTTAAACAATTGAAAAACCATATTAATTTCTTAGTGAACACACAGGGACTTAATTAGTGTTGTGTCACAGTGTGTGTATATACACAAACATATTCCCTCTCTCTCACAGACAAGTTCAGAACAGTATAATGAGCCAGATGTAGGTACTGTATGAGTAATGCACAGAACCAGAGTCAGGCAAATCAGACCTGAAGCACTCAGCACTTTATGTTCCTGAGTGTTCAGTACTGCACAGTCAGCCACTATGCATTTCAGAATAATACTCAGACATAGCTTCTGACCTCTACATAAGGGTCATCCTCAGGAAACAGTGCAATGTGTGCCTGAAAATTTCAGGAACAATTTGTATGTGTTTCTGTATTGTACATAATTTATTTTAATTGTAAAAGTTTAATGCAGAACCTTTTTTTTTTTTTTTTTTTTAAACCAGTACCAGAGTTGTCTTAGCTCTTTGTGTATGTGAAGCATTTTATCCCTGTGCCATTCCCTTGCTGGTGCTTTGTTGGTAAAAAAGCTCAGTGGTACTCCACATTAGACCTTGCAATGGTCGACATTCGCAATGGGAAAAGACAACACATACAGAGAATATATTTTCACTACATCCCATTGGATTCTATGATTTTGAGCACATGCCTTTCTGATTATATAATGCCTCTACAATGTTTAAGGCTTATGTAGTGTTGTCTTGGGAAACTTGTGAATGACTTTATACCTTGATGATGTTTTCTCAGAAAAGGCAAAGGAGGCAGTGCCTCTTATAAAAACCAAATGAAAAAAAAAAAAAAACACACAAAAAAAATAATATATATATATATATAGGGGAGCGCGGGGCACAACCTATCGCGGGGTTAGTTGTAACACGCTTGTTTTAAATACTTCCGCACATGCTTGGATGACGGAACTTTGTTTATTTACTAGTTGCCATATCAACACTATATAGAAAAAAATCCGCCAAATTTTTTTTTTTTGGAAGATATCCATAGACATTTATTAAACCATAGCAAAAGTAAATTTCTTACTTAAGTTAATTTTTCATCTCTATTTTTTGTGTTTATTTAAAATAAGACAAATCTGATATTATTTTAATCTCCAAGATGTTATTTAACAGTTGAGATAGTTCTTTAATGCTTCGCTAACTAGCAGAAGACACTAGCAGGGTTTAAATCCCAGTTGTGCAGGCGGGGGCATGTTGTAACACTGCGTTACAATGTGCCCCTATTAGAAATATGCTATTATATTCTATACTTTTATTAATTTTATTGAGAAAACGTGAGAAAAAGGTGAATAAAGACTGAGAGTCAATGTTCAGAAATTACTAATTATTTATTTGTTTTGAACTATGTTGTATAGCTGTGTTTTCATGTGTTCGTAGTCAAAACTCAAAAATGAGTTTCTATTTAATTATTAAAAATTGCCATTATTTTATATGAAAAAGTTTTTTAATTGTATTTTATTTAGAAAATATTTTAGTTTGTTTTGTATATTTTTTTATTAGATCAGATAACATTTTAAGCTGCCATATGTCATGTTACAATGTGCCCCACACATGTTACAATGTACCCCACCTATGGGGCATGTTGTCACATTTCACTTCCATTCTTTCGGGGTATATCAAGAAAAAAGTATATACTGTATTAATAAAACAAAAACACATAATTGTACTAGACATGTGGGAAATTAATGTGGGAAAAAATAAATACTCTGAACCATAAGTAGATTTGCCCCGCTCTCCCCTATATATATGTATATGTGTGTGTGTATATATATATATATATATATATATATATATATATATATATATATATATATATATATATATATTTTTTATATAATGATGAGGTTAAGTGCTCACGAAAGAGATGCGTTTTCAGTTGTCTTTTAAATGTTGTCAGGGATTCTGCATTTCAGATGAAGGCTGGAAGATCATTCCACCAGCAAGGAGCAGTGAACGAATATGTTCTGGAGAGTGATTTTGTGCCTCTCTGTGATGGTACCTAGAGCCGTTGCTCATTTACCGATCGCAGGCTTCTGGTAGGAATGTTGACTTGTAAGAGCGAGTGGAAATAGGATGCTGCTAAGCCTGTGGTAGATCTGTAAGCAAGCGTCAATGCCTTGAACTCGATGCAAGCAGGGAGTGGTAGCCAGTGCAGAGAGATGAAGAGAGGTGTGACATGGGCCCTTTTGGGGTTATATAATAAACATATTATACCCAACAACCTGATTGATGTCGTGTTTACATCTTCTGGCTTAATGAGTAGGTAACTTTGATTATCGCTAGTAGGCATAGATACAAAAAAAAAAAAAAACACACTTCTGATTGTCTTAATTGAAGCAGCATGTTTGTTTGCTACCCTGAGGCACTTAAAAAAACTGTGTTAAAAAGCCATTCTTTTCAGCAATGAAATAGAGTTGCATATGTGGAAAGAGAGTCCATTCAGAATGGAAGATGAAAATGTTTTTCAGCATTTCATTAAGGTTTATTTGCCCTGTTAGCATGTTGTGGTAGAGAGATGGACATTATTGTGCTTTACAGAAGAGAATTACAGTACATGACAAATGAACATCAGCAATTTCTTAGATGATGCAACATGAAAAAAATGTTTCTATTTTAAGCTTTCTTTTGTTATTTTCATGGAAGAATGTTTAGTGCACCTATACATATTGAATAAATTATTCAGTTTAGTCAATTAGTTTTCAGTGTTGACATTACTCTTTTACATTTGAATTTGATAGATTTGCCTAAGTATATCTTTTTTGTTGTTGTTGTTGTCAAATGAGGCTTCAGTTCTTGAATAACAAATAAAATATAGTTTTACAACCTGAAGCAGTCCATTGCTGGTTTTCTCATTGATTATGTAACAACTACGAGAATGAACCAAACACAATTGAAGCTTTTAGGTGATTTTGTTCATACATAATCCCACAAAGAGTCTTCACATCCCAGACACAAATCACAAATCACCAAACCCAGAGCCATAAATCACCCAGGGTCCAGAGAGTCTGTAACCAAAGACTTTTATTGGTTAACTAAAGGAAGAATTGGTCAACGTTTGATAGTTTTGCAAGACGGATCGGTTCAAGAGATGGTACTGCTCAGGGCCCTACCAAGAGGTCACCTGACCCCTGCGACTAACAGACCCCATCTTTCTTAAGGACCAAGGTCCCATGAGAGATGAACAAAACCTCTTTTCAGCAGGAACTATCCATGACCTCAGATTGGAATGTCTAAACTTTCCACACCAAAAAGACTTTACATATCAAAATACATAAAACCATTCAAGAACAATTTTCAGTTGACTCATGATCAAACAATCATGCAACTACTTAATCCTTGTTTCTACCACTTATATGCATATTTTAATAAGATAATATGTTTTGATCCCATATAATTCATGTAATTGTTATAACTATTAGATGCTTGAATGAAAGTGTGTCGTGCATCCTGTCAGCATGACCGTATGCTCGTGATTCAAAAGATGGCTTGATTGAAATCTGTGTAAAATGTTTCGTATTCTTATAATAGTAATGATGTCTAAACTGTGGCCTCTGTTCTCTCTGCTTAAGAGCTAGAGAACAGACACCCCCCCAGATAAGATCATTTACGATCAGAACTGAAAAGAATGCCACCTCCTAAATTTAGCCAGTGTCTAATTGGCCAGAACTCATCCTGGAGGTTGGACAAACTTTGAGTTTAAAATCTTAGACCCGAAACAAGGTCTCTCTCTCTCTCTCTGTTCGCTCTCTTAGAAAAAAACAACAATGTTGAGCGCAGAACAAAAATGCAGTGGGAGATGAAGATCTAAGACAGGCTAGTAACCATGTAACAAACGCGCAGACGAAGGAACCCAAATTAAGATCAGAAGAACGGGTTCAAAAGCTTTATTCAAGGCATCTTACTAGCCTACTCTATTCTCAATTTTCTTTCTTTTCTGAGTTATCATTTCTTTTCCGTTGTGAGTCTCGGTTCTAAGTTAAGTTTTGCGGCAAAGTTTCGGTCCCGAATCGACGGCAAAACCAGCTTTAGACAAAGACTTTCATCCATCCGCCAGCAGCTCTAGCACCCCACGTGACTGGCCGCCGCAGACCCAGGCACAAGGAGACCAGCCAACGAACCCGGGGAAACCCCCTTTTACAACGAAGGGAATTCCCAAAAAGGAACGCAAAGACAAGCAAGTACCTCCAGACTAAAAGCTGAACTGGTGTATTGATATAAATTTAATAACCTGTCTAAGAAACGATAGAAGGGTTAATTAATGATTGTTTATAATGATTATAAGTGCATATAGAATCTTGAGATTTCATCATCTCACTCATCATCTCACTCTTTCCTCACTCTCCTCCTTTCTGCAACTCGTATGAATGTGTGTGTGCGTGTGTTTGTGTTAGATATTAGTTTTATGTGTTAGTATATAATCAATAAAGTATTGTTTGTATTTGAAAAGAGAAGTATTACTTGTGTTGTGTGCTTACGAATTTATTGTCTTGAACTTCGATCTAAGTTACCTATGCTTTTACCCTTGATTATTTCTTAATTTATTGTTAGCTGGGGATTATTCTTTCGTGGCCAGGAAGATATTATATTTCCTAAAGTTAATAATTGTTTATGCTTTCTGTTCATTGTATGAACTGATAAAATGATCATACTATTGATTCTGCTACAGTAAATTCTGAAAATAATTAAATTATTGATCATAATCCATTATGAATAATAATTAATTATATTTATACGGGCGTATAAACGCTACAATTACATGTTTTATTTATTAATGATATTTCATACCTGTTGAACTTCGATTTTCCAAATACATTTAAAATGCTGCAAAGCTTTCATCTCCATCATTTACAGATAAACAGATGTCTTTTTAATAAGCACACAGAAAATAATAAAATGTATTATTGCATTAAATAAATTAAATAAAAAAGGGCAATGTAATTATGCATGCATATGCAAATAAGTTTATGGCAGAAAATGGAAGTGTGGGGCACTTTGCGTAGCTTTTGGTGGGGTTTTGTACACCTGGAGATGGTGAGGCAGATGGGTGTCTATGAGCTGTGATTATGTCATATCCATCTGGCCACTACCGGCCACCCACTTAACACCTTTCACACCTACGATCACAGTTCTGCAACGTCTGCCACATGGGAGACTTTCACAACCGCCCCAAACCCTCCCAAATCAAACCCCATACTATACAAACAGCTCAAAGTCATCAGAACACACAAAAAACGTTTATAGATTACAAGAAACAAAAATCAAAGGATAAACCTTGCTGAAAAACTGCTTGTTTGGACCAGTTTAATATACTAGTTGGTTTGCACAATAATCCAGAAACAGTGTGAATTAACACCACAACAACTGTAGCAGCAAACTTTGCAAAACACAAAATGTATGTCACTGCCAAAACTTTTGGCCATGAGTGTATGAGTGGCATTAGTCGCAGTCTGGAGCCCTGCCCTGTTATAACACTTCCCGTTCTCCCCTAATAATGCCTTTACATTTAGTACTTTTTCAACCCAATCTTATTAGAAAACATAACTATTTTACATTCAACAAATTGATGGCAAATTTGTATGAATTCCTATGATGCGAATTGTACGTAAATGTAATTTTTATATTAAAAAAAGTAAGCATCATAGTTAACACCTAAACATAACCCTCAGTGGGGCATAAGCAGACTGTACAAAAGTGTATGAATGAGATTGTACAAGTTTATACAAATTCACAACAATTCGCCACAACTTACAATAGATTTGAATTGCCATGAGAGTGTGTTGACTGCTTTCTTAACTTGGCTCTAGTCTTCCTCTGGTCTATGAGATGTTTCTCCAGTTTTATTGTCCTCCTGGTTAAAATTGTATGGTAGCACACCTCTCCTAAACAAGTTGCATGATTTGAAGTATCATTCATGTTCTTTAATACATTTTGATTACATACATACATACATGATTAAGTCAGGGTTGGAATCTGTCCCTAATCAACCAGGGACTATGTCTAGGACTGACCTTTGACAAGAAATTTTGTTGTTTAACAACAATGCACTTTTCTATCTTCAGTGCCATGTGCAGGATCTGTACAAATGTCAGTGGATCCAGAAGTTCTATTTGTTTGTTGTTCTAGCTAACACTTTTTAGTTAACTTTACTTTAACTTTAACTTTAACTTTAACTTAACTTAATTGTAAAAATCTAGTAATTTGCACGTTTACTCAAAAAGATTAATTGATTGGTTTTAGTGCCATTTTGTCAAGAAAATAGACTTTTCAATTCTGCTGTTATATTTCTGTAGTTGCATTCACTCATTTCCCAAAGTCATCTTGAATGTTGAATTGTTAATACAACTGAAAATTTGAGAGAACATCACATAAGCTGACTTCATAAATTGATGTTGATTTTCCTAAAATATTTTGGTGATTAGTGTTCCCTTTGTTTGGGCTCTTGGAAATTCATTTATATTATTGTAATTATCTTCCTATTGATGCAGCTATGCAACAATAAATCACAGTTATTTTGTTTCAAAGGAAGGGAAGTAATAAAGCTGACCCAACTTAATCATTAACTAGTCTTTTACAATTTTGTTGTTAACACTTACACACACATCATAAGCACCTTAAACAAATTAAATAAATTAAACTTTTAATTGGATTGATATAATCCCTCTATATTTGTGACAATATCTTGCAATTGACCATGCTTGAGTCACACACAGACTTCAAAAATTATAAAGTCTCATACAGTTATTTTTAGTTACTAGAACTAAAGAACTTGTGTAAGTGCACCATACAGTACTAACTAAGCATTTGTCAGTACAACATACTATTCCTATTTCACTTTACATAGTTTGTTTTAAGGCAATCGGTTTGCATGCTTTTTTAAGTAAGTGTAACTAATTAGATTTTACAGTGTAGTATGAATTCATAACCCCCCCCCCCCCCCCCCCCAAAAAAAAAAAAAACAGTTACTTAAACCCAAAGTAAATGAACTGAATGAGATTGTTCCAGTGATTGTAAATGGAAATTGATTAGTCATTACAAGCAGTGGCATGGAATACGCAGCAATTAAGAATCAAAAGCATGACCGACTGCAAGGCTATTTTGAGAACTGAAAGCCCATTATCTGTTCTTAAACATCAATGAACAGGTTAAAATTACAAATATAAAGGTGAATGTGAAAGTAAGAAAGCATGCTGCGGTGCAGAACCCCCTGATCCAGGTGAGATCGCTTTGACACACACACAAATCAAAAGCTTAACACAGCCCCAGCCGGCTGTCTACAAACACTCATGTTGAGCCAACACAAGTGGTTATTAAAGGCTCCCGCAGACTCTTTAACAGGGTGATTTTGCGCATAACTGTGTCCTGTGGTTCCACAGAGAGGATGTATGTCCAGAGCATTGGATATTAGATCTAAACAATGTCTCAAACTATGTTCTGATTCATTCATTCAATGTACCAAAACCTCCAAGCAAAATAAAAGTCTCTTGAGCTATGAATGAGCAACCTCTGGGTAATACATTTTAATACATCTGCGACCAGATGAAAATGATAACAGCCATTCAGATTAAATTAGTAATTGCTAAATCAATATCCTCATGCATCTAAGCGTAACGATGACCTCGTGTCCACATAGCTCATGGTTTGAGATTGTCCACATATTTGATTTGCACTGACAGCCAATTAAATTTGACTAAACATGAATGTTGATCTATTTTGGGAAAGCGTTATAATTAGTTAATGAGTTGTAAGAGAAAGCTTCTTCATCTCATTTTGGTGCTTAATTAACCTTGAAGTTGGAGATTTCCCCTAGCTGGAGAGACTAACCTCTGCTTTTTTTGTGTGTGTTTTTTTTATCCATCTCCTATTTACTTTGGTCAAGTACAATGTCAAATGGATAGGTTACTCTTTTTATGGTATCCTTCTCAACAACCGTTGACTCTGCCTTTGTTCGAGCCGCCTCTGGGAGTCATGGATGATTGATGCTCTAGCCGTCTTGCTTAGTTTATCCAGCTGAATGATTGAGACAGCTCTGATAGAAGTATCCAGTCACAGTGGTCATTTGTGTGTGTGTGAATGCAAGCAAGCAGAAAATGGCAATTTAGGTTCAGAATAAAATGCATGGGAACAAAAGGGAAAAATTCTTTCATTCAACAACCAGAAGAGCCCACATCTGGAACCTTGGATGCCCAAACATTCAAACTGGTGTGCAACAGAGTGCAGTATCCATCTCGGTATTTCCTCTGGGAAGAAAGCAACTGTTCCAAAAACTAATGAATTGCATATACCAGGCATTATGTCTACTTTAAGGAATCATATGCACTACTGAACATCAAGAATGTTCCAAAAAGTTGGCAACCATTGCGCTGCATTTTAAAACTCATTTTGGCCATGTAATAAACAGTCAAATCTGTTTTATAAACTAGATGGATGTCTTTTAATGCTATATGTAGCAGTAGGCATTCGCTCCGCCTATTAACGCTCGGCTGGATGGTGATTTAGCTCTAGTTATGAGGACTATAAATGTGGTTGGTGCACGTTACCTGTGAGGGCATTACACGTGACGTCATGTCATTGTTGTCGTTCCGGTGCGGTGTGCAAGACCTGGAGAGGTAAGAGCTGCAGGTTAGCGAGTCTGTTGCAAGTGATTCCTGTGGCACCGGGTGATATGGACTTCTTTGCTGTAGTGGACAGGGGAATTAATCGGCGTACACTCGGCGGCGCTCGTTGTTGTGCGAGCTTCCGGTAACAGAATGAGTTTCGCGGTTCTTTAATGACGTGCTGTTTCAGGTATGTTTTCAACCTTTTATATTTAATGCCTCAGTCCGACCTCAAGTCCGCTTGGTGAGTTTCCTCTTTGTTTTGTGTTCTAATCCAGGTGTGTTTCATATGCCTGTTCAAGGTTATGGTGGATTGTTTCGTCATAATTGTCGTTCACTGGACGCTTGAATCAGAGGTCCAGCTACATAAGCTGCTGAGCGACCACAAACTTACTATGTGCTGCTGTTTGACTTGATTTCACGGATATCCGACTGCGAGTGTACAATTCTGTGTGCTGTTGTGCTGCTGATGACTAGCGTCACTACGACGTCTCCGACCTCAACAACACCATTAACATCAACTGTTTGTGTTTCATTCCATGAGAAATGAAAGCTTTAGCATAAGTTCTGCTGGGAAGACTCAATTACTACGTCACTTATTGCCTTCAATTCTATCCAATCATATTCTTATGCTCACTGTATAAAAGCACGGTACTTACACATGTTTGAGTTCGCAGATACTGAAGCGACGATTACCCCCATCCTCCCCACCACCACCAGGATGGTCCCGGTCATACCTCCCAGGGGGGTCGGCTGCGCCCCTGCCTTCATCTTTAGGCAGGAATTGCAGATCCGATACTCTCGGATTATGCACTACGGACGGGGCCTACGCCAAATGACTTTGTAGATTATCAGCTTGCTGAGCTGTCAATAAATGTATGGTTTATTGAAATAACTCTCCCGAGTCTTTCTGGTAGAACTGGTGGGGATGTTTTCATTGCCCGGGTATTTGATCTTGGTTACCCAGAATATAATGAGCTGTATTTAAAGTGGCTTTTGATGCTCATTACTCTTAGTCATCACTGTTCATTTTTGTTTTGATTTAAGTTTTCATCCTTTTTGTCTATTTACTTATCATGTGAATGGTGTTTGTTTTGTTGCTTAATTGCTTTTTTTTTGCTCAAGTGCGGTCTTCGTGGCCCCGGTACGATTTAACCAAACACCTGGTCTGTATTTTCCTGATGCTGTCTAGGATATCCGGTTATCCAACCGTTCTTATAGGAGTACCCTGAATTTAAGTGTTGGAATGTGTAGTATTAAACAATGTTGTGAGGTGATCATCTGGAATGTATCCTTCTACATGTGATGAGAATGTTTGTTATCATACTATTTTGAGATGAACACTGTGCATTTGGGTCTAACAACTGTTTTTGTGTAGTTCTTGTTTTTTTTTTTTTTTTGTGGTGTGAGTCTTACGTGTGTGTTCTTTATTGTAGGCCTTGGCGGCAAGGAAACTAAGGGCGGCAGCCCTCCTCATCTTGTTGGTGGTATTTTGGAGTGATTGCTGTGCCACACGGAGGTGTTCGACTGAGTGCGGTGTGAGTGCACGTGTATTTGTGGTTTTTACTGTTTGTATACCTCACCCATCTCTCATGCCTGGCTCCAACCGATACAAGCCTGTGAGCCTTGTGTGCTCCTAGTTTGTCGAGGGCGATTCCCTGGTAATAAGCCCCCAGGGTGGCGTAGTTGGTTTATTTATTTGGTGTCCCTGTTTTTGAACTCGGTCACCACATATACACTAATTGTGTTATAGTCAAAACCAGCTCATTCAAGTCTAGACTGAGACCTGAGTGGGTTGAGTTAGAGTCAAGATCGAGACCAGTAGATGGTCCGTAAGATTTATACCTTTGGGTGAATGAAGTCTAGGAGTACACACATATATATCCACTACATAGAAAAGATAGCACATAACGGTCATAAATGTGAATTGGCAAAGACCACAAAACAGATCCTCAGTGTTTTAGTACTCATGACCGGACTCGAGTTAAAAGTCCAAATCTCGAGTTCATCTGGTCCTAAGTACTACAACACTGCCAACTTCTAATATTAAAAACTGTCTATATATATATATAAACTGTCTATATATATATTTCAAAAGATGGTTATAATACCAATATTTACTTCAATTTGGTACCCTCAGCTACATCAGATCCTCACCGAGCAATGGATAACATTAGGTCTTTCAAGACAGCCTGTATTTATGTCTTTGGCTTCCCTATGCCTTTTATTAAAAATCTTCCTTTCTCTGCCATATGGACTGGTGCATTCGGATGATCTCAATGCGCAGACACATTTAATAACACAGCAAGAGGTCATCCCTGGCAAGCATTCATGTCTGTGTACGTGTGAAAGTGTGCCAGAAAGTCGAACATTGGTTAAGGGACATTGAGACACTTTAGCAGGTGAGGAAGCCGTCTGTGAAATGGGAATTTTATAACACATCCTTCGGCACAAAGGAACTCTTAAGGGCCCTGTTCTTGTAATTGGACTATAGTTACTGATTTTCAGCTATGTTACATTACTAGGGTTGATGTTATGATATTATTAGGATGATATTTATGTGTAATAAATTTACAACATGTTTTACATGTTAATGCTCTTTATTAAATTAGTTATATATGTTATATATGTTCATGCCTCTTCACCCTAACTCCCTAAGGCAGTGGTTCTCAACCGAAACTGCTCTAAGGTGATTGTAAGAGTAAAACATGTGGAACCCATACAAGGGTATGACTTGTGTGTGACATTGGACAAGGGGAAAATAAGTATTTTGATCAAATGTAGACTTCACTCAAATAACAACCACTACAACCTTGATGAGCAGTTTATTGGAATATAAGACTCTCAGGTAGACTACATGCATGTTAACACGCATATAAATATAACACAAGCAGTGTACATAATACATGGAAAGACAAGACAGTACAATCACAGTACAACACACACACACACACACACACACACACACACACACACACACACACACACACACACACACACACACACACACACACACACACACACACACACACACACACACACACACATTTAATCAGCTAATTATAAATCCTATAACCATATAATGCTATAATCCTCATCCTAAAAAAAAAAAATTCAAATTAGCAAAATTTCCCATGCAAAAAAGGGCCATTGTCTATTGGTAATACTAGGGGTGTGCAATATTTATCTAGTAATATTGTAATTTAGTTTTAAAGATGCAAAAGCTTTAAAACTACAAGGCTACTAGGCTACATCACGCAGTGAAAGGAAACACTCTCAAGACGTGTTTTTGTTAGTTTGCTGCAACCTGAGTGACAGTATGTATATGGTGGCAAAAATGCCCCATGTGAGTTTTGGGTTATATTTGGGTCATTCTACAGAAACGTCCACTTTTGGTATGGCAAGATGTCTTAAAATTGATTTCTTTTTCTAACATTTAAACTTGCACTACATTATTAGACTACCCTTTGACTTTATGAATATGCATAAATGACAGCTTAATGATTTTTTATATTTTTTGTACATTTATTTAAAGGCCGCATGTACCATTTTTTTGTCACTGGTGTTACCTTACTTCTTTGGCAATATTAAAGGTTTTTATGAAATATTATTTCTATTTTTTTTTCAGCACATGTAGTCAGAGTTACCGAAAAATAATAATAATGCAACAAATAAGGAGATTATGTTTTATTTATTTTAATCAGGTTTGTTAAAAGTGTGCTTGAATGAGGTTAGTTCATCTGCGCTACCATCTATTTGCTATAACAATGAAAATATTTGAAAACCAGTTAAAATCAAGTAATGATGCAATCCTTTAAATCTTAACTTTTGAGTGTAGCAGAAATAAATGGATGTAACATTGTTACTATGTCACATGTGGCATTGTATTTAATGTGACAGAAAAAAAAGACAGTAACACCAGTGACACAATGAATCACCAATGGCATGCATAAGACCAAATATCATTAATCTTCAACTATAATTAAGTATATGAGACTAAATTGTTACATTTGGCATATAATCTAAATTAATAGCTTTGAATAAAGTTTATCTATAAATGGGAGTCACTGGTGTTAAGTCACCAGTGACAATTTTCATGAAAAATTCATTTTACAAAATGGCTGCTGCAAGGTAACAAACCACATGTTGTCAATCAGGGTATACTAACTAAATTAAGTAGTTTAATCCATTTGTATTCTCATTTTTTTTTTTTACAATTACCGTACAGTAAAGTAGGTCATACCAGTGACTTCAACTAAAAGCTTCATATGAAATCATGAGATAAATGAGAAGATTTCTGCTAACTGAAAAGAGACAGTGGATCTACCATGGACTTTTCTTCATAGATATTCAGGAATTGGAAGAAGGAAGTCGAGTGATGTCATCAGTGTGATTTTTATTTCAAAATAAGAGATTTTTGTTTAACGGTAACACAAGTGACACAACTCCAGGGGACCACTAGTTTCATTATAAATTTTATAATATTTATTCTGCATTTTTTTTATATATATCATTTACATAATATATTTGATAGTTATGTATACATTATTGTATTTTAAATAGTGTAAAAATCTGTTATTGACCTCAAAATAAAGGATTTTCTCTCTGGACATGACTGTGGGGACGAGCACTTCTGTGGTACTTGGAATTCTAAATAATTAATAAAAATCAAATATTGCCACACTGATGGCTCAAGAAGGTGTAATTGTTCAAATAACATATTGTTTTATTTTAAAATGTACAGAAATTGTAACCCTAAAGTGTTTTTTAAGTGTAATATTTCTGCAAAGGCTAGGGACAGAAAAATTGACATTTTAATAGAATGACCCATTTAGGGTTGTCAAAAATATCAATTTAAAAAATATATATATCAATAACATGTTAATTTGTGCACTTAATATTTCTGTTTAATGCATTAACATTTAACTCTAACACAGAATCTGTTTTTTTCTGGCTTTCTTTGACTGGCTTTGACTGACATTGCTGATGAGTGGTGGGAAAATCAAACAAAGGAACACATATGATGAATGAAAGTCCATGAAAACGATACGAGGGACAAACACAAGTGTAAAAAATAGTATTATAGTGAGACAAATTATATATAGTGAGACTAATTAAGCTTAATATATAAGAGAAAAATTTTAATGTCTTAACTATGCCAACTTTTAGGTAGATGAACAGTAATTTCAAAAGAGACACTTTATATGTAAAACTGTGGTTAGCCTCTATCCTAATCCAGCCTGTAGAAGTCATCAGGCTTTTGAGGTCCTTTCAACACTTTTATTTAGCAGAAGAAAATGGATCAGCCAGAGACTCAGAACCTGTATCTGTTAATGTCACACCTTTAATAGGCCAGAGACACAGAATAAGGAGTGTCTGTTGAAAGGGTATATTTGTCCCTTTCTGTTGAGGAGGAGATTGCAATTTGTGTTTCTCAATTCCAGTGCTGTGACTGGCTGCTGGCATCAGAAGGGGCAAACACAGTGTTGCCCACCCTTCTTTCCCCTGTGAAACTCATTTGCACAATCTAAAGCACACAGAACAGTGTCTTTATAGTTTTATCAATGCATCACTCACTTCCCAAACCAGCACCATTCCAGAAAGCAGGTTATGTAATGTAAGTTTACGGATAACCTCAACTGTCGGTTCCAAAAACAGAGGTAACTTTCGGGGTATGTAAGCAGCCAGATCAACTTTCTCTCCGCTGCAGAACTGGTTATGTTTCAGAGTTATTTTACTTATTCAGGGCATGATGAGGCTCCATTTAGCATAACAGATTTCACACAATATAATATTATATAGCTATATTATAACATAACATAAGGCAGTGTGCATAGATCAATTTTTCATATTATACTTCCTCTAAGAGTCTCATATCATATTAGAAATTGAATTAATTTAATTAATTCGAAGTAAGTTTATTTAGACCTTTACAGTATGCTGTGTCAGTCAAGATTTATTTGTTTATATCCATACTTAATGCAGAGAAAACTCATGCGTGGGTTGCAGGAGAAAGAGAAATCTTATTATAATCTTTTTATAACATTTAGCATGTGTTTTTCCAAAGAGCTTTTATTTATTAAACATAATATATGGTAATCATAACCATGGACATGGCACCCCTGGGCATGTGCCATGATTGCCACAATTTTCCCGGCCCTAATTGGACAAATATCCTTTGCAAAGTTCATCTGCAAAAGAAAACATTGCAAACATATATTCTACTCTTGAAATTCTGAATATTTCCTTCTTCCCCTTGTGGCAGTTGTTTAGACATCCGAGAAAGGCACGAGTGGCTGGTAAAGTCAATGGTCAAACCTCCCTCAGATTGAAAGGAAAACCTTGTTTTACAAGTTTATGCAAAGTATGAATAAGCCTTGGCAGTGAGATTCCTCCGGGAAAAGATAGCATTATCACATCCCTCGAAAGCATCAAAATGCAAAGAATTATTTACTTTGCACTAGTCAGGCCCCAAGACAATGAGTGCTATGACAGCAAAGACTTGTTTGGACTTGTGATTGCGTTGGACGGCCTTGTGGGGTTTAAGAGCTCCTTGGGCATAAGGACGAAATAAAATAAAAGAAGACTACAATGAAATTTAATGATCAAGGGAAAATCATGTAGATGCACACACACATTTTTTTTTTTTTTTACCCACAGGAAGTCCCTTGTATCATCAATCTCATCTTTCAGAGCAAGACCCCCCTGAGTCTGCACTGCTGTTTCTGGCTCTCTCTATACCTGCAGCAGGTCTCCAGACACCTCTGTCTCCAACCAGGCTACTGGACCGGCCCATTGCACATTAATGCAGCACACTCCCCATTATACAACTCTGAAGTCAGTTTCCAACTCTCTACAAACTACATTCTGCAGTGGAAGTGGAAAGTAAAAAAAAAAAAAGAAAAAAAAGAAAAAAAAAAGATTGCTCATTTGGGATCATCCCTTGTTGATGGTTGGAACATCCAGACATCATCTGCCGAAAAGTAGGGATGGGTCAGGAGGGCTCAAACTTAATCTAGTCGTCCATTTCTTATCATGTTATGAAGGAAATATTGTGGGCCTGCTTTAAACAGCATTTGCAAGTTGGCATATCACAGCACAACGTCAACAATACTTACACATCTAATAGAATATCCATTTCAGACATAGGGTTTATTGGTACTTTTGGACAAATTGCCAGCTGTAAGCACTGTTCATTATGCACAATTTTTTTTTTTTTTTTTTGTGTAACAAAAAGTTTTGTGTAAACTTTTTTTTGTGTCTGAGGACTAAGATAGGTTTGTGCGAAAAAAAGGTAAAGTTAGCAAAACGCAGAAAAAGTCATTTGTAACTGTGTGGACAAAGCTCAGTTTTGGACACTTTTTTCACGAGCTGTTGATGCCATGCGACTAATTGGAGCCATAAGAACATTAAATCCTGGCAACGTTAATTGGCTGATGGCTCTGTGAGAAGGTATACAGTTCAAAGCTCTTCTCTAGTGACCAACCTGACTGGTAAAACATTTACAATAATCTAATCAAATATTATATTAATTATAATATTTAATGATTTCACACACATGGCCTTCAACGAACTGCAGAACCTGTATAGATGGCATATCCCATTCAGGACTAACTGGACCATGCTAACAAGTCAAACACGAACCACTTAGTTGAGACAGTGTCATGTTTGTCAAAAAGCAGTTTTGCAACTCCATACTGCGAAAGCAAATGAACACACATGTTAGCAGGACATGTTAAATCTTTTGTAGAATGAATGTGATGTGAAGTGCTGAAACTAGAAAGCTGTGACAGACAACTAATTATTTTAGACATCACATAGGTAAACATCTAGCATTACTTTTATTAACTAGTTCTTGCTGAAGTTTACCCAAAAATGAAAATTCTGCCATCATTTACTCACCCACAGTTTGTTCCAAACCTGTATGAATTTCATTCTTCTGCTGAACACAAAAGAGGATATTATGAAGAATGTCGGTGATTAGCTCAATAGACTTCCATAGCATTTTTGTTTTTGTCCATACTATGGAAGTCAGTGGGGCTCATCAACTGTTTGGCTACCCATATTCTGGGTACTCTCTCTCTCTCTCTCTCTCTCTCTCTCTCTCTCTCTCCTCTCTTCTGCTCTCTCATCTCTCTCTCTCTCTCTCTCTCTCTCTCACTCTCTCTCTCACTCTCTCTCTCTCTCTCTCTCTCTCTTCTCTCTCTCCCTCTCCTCTCTCTCTGCCAATGTGCCTTTTTTCCTTTCCTTTACCTTTGTAAAAAATGGTTTGTTAAGTCTGGTTATTGGTTTACAGGTGGGGAACAACTTGACTGGCCAGCACAAATCTATGTACTATGATACTGCTACCAGTATTTTCTTTCTTCTTTCTTTTCTTTCTTTCCTCTTTCTTTCTTTCTGTTTCTTTCTTTCGAACTTTCGAACTTTTCGAACTACATAACATCATTCAGTACAATTAAAACTGATCATTTTAACCAATATGTGTATGTGCAATATGAATTTTTATATGCCCAAAAGAGTATCCCACCATTAGTTTAGCATCATCTTAATGTTGATTCTATTGGAATCAGCTATTATCGAGTCTGTGATGAGCTTCCATTTGGTTTATGCTTCCTTAGAAAGTAGCTGTGTATGTAGTCGGCAAGGCAGCTCACTAGTTTTTGTCTGCACTTTCTTGCTTGTTCTCTCCTCTCTCTCTCTCTCTCCTCTCTCCTCTCTCTCTCTCTCTCTCTCTCCTCTCTCTCTCTCTCACTCTCCTCTCTCTCCTCTCTCTCCTCTCTCTCTCTCTCTACTCTCTCATCTCTCTCTCTCTCTCTCTCTCTCTCTCTCTCTCTCTACTGAATCTAGTTTAAGCACAGACCTTTGGCCTGCCTGCGGTTCTTTATGATTTGTGGGACTCACATGGGAGGAAAGCAGGATTCCTATAGGTTAAAATCTGCAAACAATGACTCGTGGTTGGCTTGATGGATGAACTACATCCTTCCCCATTTGTCTGTGCTTAAACCACCGTCCCTTTATCAATTGTTATCTAAAGTTTGCTAACACGCACTCTTTGAATCTTGCTGGGTGAATGGAAAAAGTGAGAAACAAGATGGAAAGAGATATGCGATGGAGGTTAGACCAGAGCATACGTTTGTATAAGAGGACTCTTCAAAGACTCTCAGGTCCTAATTAAGAGTAGGACGCTTCCTCTTCCCGTGACATTTCGCCGGACATTCTTGATAAATGTCACACCCGTGGTTACGCCAGCAGCAAATGGATGCTTCGCCAAGTGCTTAATAACCTTTATAAATATGCCTGCCAGGAATTCAAATTCTCGCACCCACATCCATAAAAAATGTGCCTTGTAAACAAGGTGTGCTTGTGTGTGTGTGTGTGTGTGTGTGTGTGTGTGTGTGTGGTGTTGTCGTGTGTGTGTGTGTTGGGTGTCCTGCACATCAAATTAAGTCGGACGCCTCTGTCAGGGATGTGTAGGTTGCATTGTACAGGAATAGCGGTAACACTTTACAGTAACACTTTATTTGACAGTGTCCTTGTTACATATGTTACATGTACTTACCATAGTAATAACAGTAAATTGCATAATTACATGCAACTAACCCTCAACCAAATCATAATCCTAAAGTAAGCACATGTAGTTAATTCATATTACTCAGTACTTAAATATATAATTACACTGTAATGACACCTTAAATTAAAGTGTAACCCACTTTACAATAAGGTTAATTAGTTATCATTAGTTTAGTGTTAGTGTATTAACTAACATGAACTAACCATGAGCAATCAATTTTGTACTGTATTTGTTAATCTTTGTTAACGTTAGTTAATAAAAATACAGCTGTTTATTGTTAGTTGTTCACAGTGCATTAACTATGTTAACAAGATTTTAATAAAGTATTAGTAAATGTATACGTGCAGTTCAATATTAGTTCATGTTAACTAATGTAGTAAACTAATGTTAACTAATGAACCTAATTGTAAAGTGTTTCCGGAATAGATAAATAGGACCTTTCTCATGTGAAGAATTAAACAAGTCCAAATATATAGTTTTTAAATCAAACAATTTAGTTTTTTTTGCGAGTTTGCTATGAATAAATAATAATAGCATCTCCTTTCTGTATACAATGTATACTGCTTACTTGTTTTTGAGGAACAGGACCTCTATAATACCGACAAATCAATTTTGGAAATTTTCCAGTATGAGAAGTTGTAACATTACCAGTAAATTACCATTCTGATGCTATGTTTGAACAGAGCATTAGATTACCCTTATGATATGAACATGTATGTCAGGATGGACTTAAGTAAGAAGTCTGCTTTGGGCCAATCATAAAGCTCTAACGGAAATGAGAGCTTTTTTAAAAAAAAACAACTTTTGATTAAACATGTGTTAGGAGGATGTCTGAGTGTTGCGCTGCATTTCACAGATTTTTCAGTGTCTTGCGCTCAAGACCCTGCCTACTTTTTCA
Organism: Vimba vimba; assembly: GCA_022828995.1. Classification (NCBI taxonomy): domain Eukaryota; kingdom Metazoa; phylum Chordata; class Actinopteri; order Cypriniformes; family Leuciscidae; genus Vimba; species Vimba vimba. The sequence goes on along the minus strand of CM040821.1, from coordinate 20,897,627 downwards.
TTCCTCAGAGCTGCGGCTCTGCAGTTACTTTAGTGCTTGTTTTCAAGAGCAAAAACGTGTTCTGTGTGATCGTCCTCTTACACCCGTCTATCAGAAGTAAAATAAGAAGAAAATGGCACAGATTGAATGACATCACAGAGTTTACTGTTATTTTGGTACTGATGTGATGTAGCCTATTTTACCGATAAAAGGACAGAACGGACAAAAAGGACAGTTGCTTGTGTGAACAAAATATATGGTATATTTACTGGATGTAAGTCGATCTGGTAATTTTAAAGTATTTTACTGGGTTTAGTGTGTGAAAAGGGGCAATGAGAGATTACCCTAACCCTAATTCGAATATGCTATAATGTCACATTACCTCATTTAGTTGTTGGCATTCGGTTTTAATTTAATTTTGTGTAAATCTGTGCAGATTACAGTGATATTACTTTTATTAGTCACACTGGATATGGAAAGTTAAGTTGATTGTTTCCAGATACAGTATTTATGTAGTGTACTTATAATAAGCATTTTGGCAAATGTAGACCATTCAGGTATTTCATGAATACAGAAAATCCATATATACTGCATACACTGTTGCAGTGAAAATGTGCAGTGGTTATCTTATGGAACTATTTCTGATCGTTCTTAAAATGTACTTCTATTATAGTAACCTATAAACGACGCTTGATGAAATTATATTAATAATGCAGGAACAGAAATAGTATTAAGTATGCAATTCATTTACATTACACTCTAGTCAATGTTAAATGTTTGTGTCTTCAAAGTCATTTATCATTAGAGAGAAAGACATAATTAAATGTGCTGTTTGTGATAATTATGTTCTATGAATGTCATTAAAAATACTAAATATCAGTTGTGATTACATTAAGGCCTGCACATCTGTATTTTGGGCGATTGTTTTGCTTGCCTTGGAAATTGGGATTGTAGTAATTGTGTACACATTAACTGTGACACTTTTGTAGGTAATGCTAAATTTGATGAGCTTTTTGTGCTTAGAAAAAAATATAATAAAGATATGACATTTAGAATAAGAACTTAACTTGTAGTATTTGGGTGAATCTCTCAAAAATATGAACATTTAACAAAAAAAGTATTCAAGGTTGTTTTTTGTTGTTGTTGTTGTTGTTTTTTTACATTGAGGCATTTTTTTTATTTCACACGAATTACACACACCCACTACATAACACACACCACATATTTCTCATTACTGTAATGTATCCAGTTTTACTTTGTTTTTCTTAGATTTCCATTACTGTAATTTTTTTATTTTTATTAAAGGAAGTAGAACAGATGTATGAATACTTTTTAATGACACCATTGAAATATTAATATTATTTTTAATATGTACTTAATTTTTTTTTTTTTTTTGTGAAAAATTAAATAGTATGCATATCAGCAAATATACCTTTTCCATGAGTACAGTTGCAGTGAATTAAGAAGATGTTGTGGGGAAATATAAAATATATATAAAAATAAAATATAATTTAAATTAAATATGATCCATGCAGACCATGTTATTGAGAGTTTAATCATTTAGCCTGACCTCTTTAATATTTATGTTCAGTAATTCTGGATAACCTTGTACAAATATAAAGTGAAAATTGTTTAGGATATTCTGTCTTTGATATGGAAATTAAAAAAGGAGAAAAGCAAATCATGGTTTATGCATTTTTATTATTAACAACAATTATCTGATTAAACAAAGCATCTAAATAAAATCATTCATGTTTGTTAAGTCTTTTTTTGTTTTTGTTTATCAGACTCTGTCCAGACATTCGGCTGACTGACACTCTGTTTGTGTGTGTGAGGATGTGTTTCAAGGTTGTTTCAAGTTACACAATGTGCACTGCCACGCGGTGGCTAATTGTCTCTCCTGAGGAATAATTAGGTGACAAAAGTGTGTAATAGTGGCTTCGCTGAACACACACACCACAAATGGTATGCTGTGTGTTCAGCATGCTTCACAGTGCGCGATCATTTGTTTTGCATGGAAATTTGACATAAAAAAATGAAACAATCACTGCATTCCTGTACAAAGATGAAATAAGGTCATCAGAGAAAGGAAATGGTTCGGATTATTAAATTAATAAATACAATTATTTTACTGTTGAAGTACGTTTAGAGAATTTACAAAATAATTTAACACCATACAAACCACAGTACAGCAACTAAGGCATTTAGCATGCCAAGAAAATCTCTATGCTACCTATATGAAGGACTAGAAGTTTACATTAAAGTAAAATGAAGGAATCAATCAATACAATTTATTTTTGAAAAATAAGACAAATGTTTTATATGTAATAGTTATTATTTAGTAAAGTATAATAGTTACATGTAACAATACAATAACTAAGAAATCATTTTGTAAGTATTTGATTTAATTATGCTTATTTAAAATAATAATAATAATAATAGTAATAATAAACATTCTTAAAAAAAACATTAAAACACTACTAGTAAAAAAGAATGGTAACACTTTATAATAACTGCATGCTATGAATCATTAGTTAAGCATTAGTAAATAGTTAATTCATCATTTATAAAGTAATAATACACATTAATAAGCAGTTTATAAATAAAGCTATAAATGCTTTATTCTTGATTTATAAACATATATATAACGTGTTTAATAATTGTATTTCCATACTTTATTAATGATCAATTTAGCGTTTCTAAATTAAGTATTACATTATTTACAAACCAGTTATTTTGTCAGTGGTTCATAAGATCATTTAGAAAGTGTAAATAAATGATTAATAAACTATTTAAATGTGCATTTATACATCTTATTATTTAGATATATACCGGTAGTAATAGTTACTCAGTGTGTTAATAAATGCTACAATTCATGATTAATTCAGGTAATTATAAAACATTTAGTTGTCAGTTAACTATTTTTGTGAGCTTACCTAAAGTGAGGACTATTTATGCCTCTAAAAGATATTTTATGGCTCAGTTATCTTCTGCACTGATGTTCTCTAATGTTTTATAGTTAGTATAGTTTTAACACTGTGAAATATTTTATTATATTACTATTGTTTTATAAAATGTTTATTTGTTGTATTTTGGCACTCCTGTAATCCAGTGTTGGCACTGGTAAATTTTTATTCAGCAATGTTAACAGTTTACAGAAATTTGTTTTAATATCAGATTCCAGAGGCTTAGTTTTATTTTATTGCACAGTTATGTTTTCTGGAATTTTTATGTTCTATGACATTGACAATGTTTATTTTTTTATTTTATATCAAGTCTATAGGTGAACAGTTAATTTCATTTGCATATTGAAATAAATATTTCTATGTTCTATATCACTCTGTGTTGTGTTTGTTTCATTTTTCTGTTTAGAAGATAACTGAGCCTTTTAATCTCATTTGTAAAAGCTTTACAGGGCATAAATAGTCCTCACTTACGATGAGCTCACAAAAACAATTAACTGACCACTACATGTTTTATAACAACTTGAATTAATCATGAATTACAGTAGAAATACATGTTAATAAAGCATTTATTAACACACTGAGTAACTATTACTATATGTCTAAATAACAGATACATATAAATAGTGTATTAATTATTTACTTACACTTTCTAAATGATCTTATGAACCACTGACAACTCCTAAATAACTTGTTTGTAAATAATGTAATACATTATTTAGAAATGATAAATTGATCATTAATAAAGTATGAAATACAATATCAAACACATTATAGATATGCTTATAAAACAAGAATAAAGCATTTGTAGCTGTATTTATCAACTGCTTAATAATATCTATTAATGCTTTATAAACAATGAATTAACTGTTTACTAATGCTTAACTAATGATTCAAAGTGTTACCAAAAGTTCTTCAGTCAGATACCAGCCATCGTTACTGTGGGCTTGTAGATATAAAGATAACAATCAGGCCAATTAGATCGGTAATGCATTTGATTAATGACTACATGCACTGCTGGGACATGCTTAAGTGAAACCAAGTGCAAAATGAAGGTTTCATTAAATCAAATTTGTTATTAATGCTCTGTCCTGAGAGTGCCACATGGTCAGAGATACATACAAAACACTGATCTTAATAACATCTCTATTTTTGACAGCACTATGCTAGGCAATCATATCCGGAAAGGAGACTTGCAGCAGAATGGACTGGACCTGCAATCAGAACAGAAAATATACATTTATGTTCCTTTTAGAATAATCTGCTTACAAAAATACATGTCTTTATTTTTGAGGAGGGGGGGGGGGGATACATTTTGGAAATGTAACGCTGTGTACATATAATACAGTGTAAAGAGATTCTTGTGAAATATATATTCATAAATGTTATTTTCTTTCTTTTTTGTAAATTGTGTATGCAGAAAAAGTGCTTGTATTTAAAGCATTTTAATCTTATTGAATATAATTATTTGTGATCTGTCCCACTTTCCCAGCTGACCAAATTCACCATTTATTCACCTCTCTCAGTAGTGGTTAATGTTGGTTAATGTCCAAGTCTGAACCTCAAGCCAAGACTCGAACTCGGTTCACTGCGTGCCCAGCTGCGGCATTTGCAGCACGTAGTCCACAAGGCTATTGCTCCGACTACTATCCGGACCCTCGACTATCGTTTTAAATAGGCAACCTATTCCAAGGGAGCATAGCATTGAGCTTCATGTCCTCTGGACCAGGAGAAGCCTCAGGAGAGAACCGTGTTCTCTCAACTGCATTATCCTAAGGACATAGCAATGTTCTTCAAGAGACTTGGTGAGAGCATCTTGATGGGCATAACCGCCCAACCGCTTCTGAGGCCGAATAACTTCACTGCCAAACCACTAGGGAAGCTTTCTACCCAAAAAGAGTCTCTTAGGGTCTCATAGTCAGTTTCCTAGTCTGACTATAGTGTGAACCAGAGTGGCTACTGAGAGCGGAGCGCCATAGCACTCTCTTTTTACTGTCTACCAAGTAGCTCTTGTCGGCTGATGGTTGCCCATTCCTTACACTGTAAAAAAAAAAAGTTGGGTCAACTTAAAAAAATAAGGCAACTTATCGAAAGCTCTTTTTTGAGTAAACTCCACAAACGGGGACTGAAGTCCACGCAACTAAAAAGATTATGTTAAAATCATAAGTTGCTTCAACATAAATAGTCATGTTTAGCTAATGAATAACAGAACAAAGTATTTTTAGTTGGCTGAACACAAATGGGCCTATTATCTTATAGGCCTATATTGATTTATTATATATTATTTAAATAGTTTAATTAAATAAGAGACAGACCATAACACGAGTCAGATAACTTTTTTTATTTAAACAGTTTGTGTCTGATGCACAACAATGACATTATCGTAGCAAGTCTTGAATTTGTTAACTCAATGCATGGTACTTACCAATGCATGTTAAAGAACATTAGCCTGAAGGTTCAGTTCACCCAAAAATGAAAAGTCAGTCATCATTGATTCACCCTTAAATTGAAATTGAAATTAAAATGAAGATATTCTGAAGAATGCTGGTAACTAGTAAAAACTGGTAACAGTTGACAGTAGCCTTAAAATACTGCGGCAGTCAATGGCTACTATCAAATATTTGGTAGTAACATTCTTCACAATATCATCTTTTGTGTGCAGCAGAAGAAATAAACTCATTCATGTTTCGAACAACATGAGGGTGAGTAAATCTTTGGATGAACTATCCATTTAAAGCTAAGGTTGAAACCAATTAATACTTAACATTAATCAATACATTGACAGAGCAGTATTTATTTTATTCTTTTTAGTCATTAACTATAAAAGAACCAGTGTCCAGTGGAGGAATGTCACACAAATTTTCCCATGACATTTGCAAAATGGCTTTGTCTTGCAGAGAAGGTACCTTCAAGATCCATGAAAATCTTCTGAATTACTTTGAAAGTACTTCAGTTCTTTTGGATAATCCATATTCAGTGCATTCATGAGTCCGAACAAGCGTATACTGCTGGTAGATCTGTAATGTCCTCAAGAATAATGGCCTCTTCCAGTATTAGTTGGTCAGAGTTGGTAGTGATGTAACAGCGGCATCTTCGGCCACAGTAAGGATTCCGATCTCTACATCTTTGGTGCCGTGGTCTAAAGGATCAGTATCCTGGGAGAATAATTCATGAGATAGGGGTATTAATTGAAGTGTAAATTTAAAAATAATAACAACAACAACATTATTATTATTTATGTTGTTGTGTAAATAACCTGAATACATGTAAAACATAAATAGATTAAAAAATGACCAAGAAATGAAAATGAAAATGGTAATTTACCAGACGCATCCTGGGTAAACTTGTAGAGTTTTCATGCTGGAAAAGTGGCAATCCCTCAAGATCTGTTGTTTTCTGACGTGTGGTAATGTCACTCACCTAAAAAAAAAAAAATAATAATAATAATTTTAATCTGCAGATGCACTATGACCTTAACTCTTAATAATTTAACATAGGGATCTGCTTTGGGAGTTAAATGTATACAGCACACCCAAAAATAATAATTCTGTCATCTTTTACTCTTCCTCATGTAATTCCAAATCCATATGACTTGGTCCATAACAAAGATTTTTTTTAAAGAATGTACAGATTGCTCTTTTACATACAGTGGAATCAAAAAAGATGTAAAATCATAAAATTTGTCAATAAAACATGCACAGTTTCCCAATTGACAACTGCATGAAAAACAGACTGATGTCATAATTAAGTTTATGATATTGATAACTGATATTATAAAGTTATTTACTTATTTACTTACTCTCTATATGTGTTCATTCAAAGTAGATTCTCATGGTCGACGTTACAGACAGATACACGAAAACTCCATGGAGATCTGTAAAAAAGTCAGTTGGAATCACCACAAAGTTTTACTCCTATAAGTATTCCTAAAATGTTCTAAAGAAATAATAATTAATAATAATCTTTAGAAATAATAATTAAAATAATAATAATATTGACAGTTGCTATTAAATGGTTTACCTCATCCTTTAGAAAAAGTGCAGGTGGCAGGCCATCTCTCTCTGAACTCCTCAACTAGTGTAAATACATAATGAGCAAACATCTCATTTGATATGACAGAACATTCAGTTGATTATAAAAATGATAAATACCAGACATGTTCAAGTCCCTAAAGGCCAAGTCAAGTCTAGTTTGTACCTTTTTTTAACAATATTTCTTTCAGCTAACCTAGTAATTGTAATTAACAGTGTTTTAAACTTTCAAAACGGATTTCTACTTTAAAAAATGTCTAACATAGCACATCAATTATTACTTAAATCATTAATTAATTAGTTTAAAATAAAAAAAATTATTCACAATAAAAAAATATTATTTTTAACATTATGCCATTTGGAATGCAGGGAGAGTCACCACGAGAAAAAAACGAAACGTGCTGTGTATTTTGAGGTATTTGAGCTGCTGTAGTTTGCTGTAGTTCTATCTAGGCAGTGATAGGTAATGTAGTCTTCCAGAGAGCGCCGACGGTAACAGTAAACAACACAGAGAGCAATATTCCCATCAGTGTGTCGTTAATACATACCTGTGACTCTTTGGAAACGCTGGATTGAATAGGCAGGATAACATCAGCATTGGCCTCTTCCAGTATTAAGTTGGTCAGAGTTGGTAGTGATGTAATAGCGGCCTGTAACTGTGATGGTGAATTACATCAGGCCATCAGTTTGGGAAGAGCACAAAACATCATATATGACAAATAACATACAGTCGATTATAAAAATTATGAATACATAACTTACCAGTGATTCTGCAGAAACGCTGACCTGAAGGCAGGACTTCGCTACCGACTTCTCAACCGTCTATGCTTCTCACCACCAGCTGCATACAGAGACCTAACCGCCGTGTCTCACACTGCGCATGCGTTCAGGGTTCAAACTGCGCACGCGCTAACAAAAAATGCGGACTTCAATGAAAACTAAAACGATTTAGTTTGAACAACAAAACATTGTACGTTTTCATCATTTAAGTAACGAATTTGTTGAATCAACTTAGTATGATGCATGAACACTTCCAATAAAAATATCTCAGTTCATTTTGCTGTTTTATGTTTGTTTGGAGAACTTTCAGTAAGTTGGCTTTTTAGCGCAATTTTCCACCGGACAAAATTGCGATTGTTAACTCGTAGTTTCTGTTCTGTCTGTGCGCACCAATCTTGCACTTCTATCTACTCCTCAACCAGACCACCTAGAGACTTCGGGTTTTCGGCATTATGTTAAGGAAGGTCTAATCTCAGGAACGCACAAAAAAACAAACACAAAAAAAATCGGAAAAGATTTACTATCTCTTAGTGTTGTGATCCTATGAGGTCAGAAAATTGCGCTAAAACACTCACCGAGTTTTTATTACTTGTTTACAGTGTACCCATTTCCTTGCCAACCCTTACAGAGTGGGTTGTTAGCTGCGATAAAGCCCTCTTTTATACTCTGTCCCAATGCTCCTCACAAACTGTTATAGGGAGCGTGTTAACATACCACACTTTGTCCACACTATCACCTCCAGATACAGATAACTAAGGCCTAATCTAAACCCTGTCTGTGAAACCAAGCCATAAAGCACATACTAATGCCTTATTCTCCATCACTTAATCCTACCCATACCTAAACTTATCAACCACCTTACTAACTATTAATAAGTAGTAATTAGGAGTTTATCATGGCAAAAGTAGTGGTTAATAGTTAATATATAAACTTCAGCTCATATAAGTTTACAGATTTTGCCATGGTGAGTCAACAAAATATTTTTCATTAAAAAGAAGGATCATAAAGATTGCATTTTGCTCATTTTTACTACTAAATTAATGGAACTATTCGACATAAAATATATTTGGGTCAGACTTTAGTTTAGGGTCCAGTTCTCACTATTATTTAATTTCCAATGATGTACTGTGGAGTGTATGTTATATTTTACATTTTTCATTGGTTATGGTAGGTGACCATTTCTGACATTATAATGCTTTGCACCCATCCTATGAGAAAGTTCACTCAGATATAAGATACTAATCTCTCAGCTGCTCAAAATATGGGAGGTCAAATATGTGGCACTCACAACATCTCCACGTGTGCCAAGTACGTTCTGACAACCAGTGTGTCTTTTCATCTCTCTTACTGCAGATGTCCCAAGGGGAGGACAGGCGGCCCACCATTCCACGCTTTCCATTGCCCTTCATGATGGATGTGTTGCATGAGCGTTGGACTCATCCCCCGGGCCTGTCTCTGCCTCTTTTCTGGGTTAAAAGGCACCCTACATCACACCCATCTATACATTCACAAGCTGAGTGTGTTTACTGGAGTATAAAAGCACAGCAATCCATTTCCTGTCAACATCCTAAGATAAAAGAGGAGGACAAGAAGAAATATCTTAGACAGCACTTTTGAGATGCGTTGAAAATGATATTACAACCTGAGCAATGTTATATTTTTTAAAGACCACGTTTTCATCATTCTTGTGATTAAGTTGAATCATTTTCATGTGCGTGTGGTACAGAAGAGAGCTCAGGTATAACAGTATGTGGTGCTCAAAAAGCTGAAATCTAAGGCTGCATTCTCATTCACATCCAATCCATCACCTCTAGACAAGTTACACTATATGTAATTTGCTAAAATAGATGAAATGCTGTACAAAGTGCAATTCACGTTGCATTTTCCTATGCAAAGTATATATATATTTGAATTAATTATTTGCAGTATGACAGTATTGGGACATATTATATAGGGCTAGGTGATATGGCAAATTTTTTTTTTTAAATATGATCACAAACACCATGATGTAAACTTTTAATTGTGCAAACTGCTTTTTCTGCCTTAAAACAATAGAATTGTTCTGACTTATGCCTTGTAACTTAAAAATGCCAGTAAACATCTCAAATATTTGAACAGGTATATACATACATTTGAACATATACAAAAAAAAATTCAGTTTTAGATAAAATAAAGTTCAAAGATTATTAACAGTGCATTGGTTTTACATTTGTGAAATGATTTAGAGGTAGAAATTTGAGTAAAAAGTGCAACACGTAAAACATTGTAACAGCCATTATTCTACACAGATTAACTAGGACCGCATTTTCGTACTCTACTTGGGATGGTACCACCTTTTCAACCGATGACCAGCAACAAATTTTGCAGACCTTCTGGGCCGGTTCACAAAGAACGCGTTTTGGTCAGGGGCGTAGTTTGTGGGGGGGTTGGGGGGGAGATAACCCCCCCAATATTTTAATCTATGCATTACAACCCCCCCAATATTTATACCATGATCACATGAAAAGGAGGCATACCCAAACTTCAACCCCCCCAATGTTCAAACCAAATCTACGCCCTTGGTTTTGGTGTTACTGCCATACTTTACCATTGTTTTTCTATATAGGCATGCTGTAGAATATGGACATTTTTGACCTTTGCGTCAGGTCTTTTGTAGCATCTCATGCTTGACACGTGTTCTAAAAATAATTCAAAAGAATCAATTAAACGCAAAAAAAACCCCGCATCTCAGGTGCTTGTGTCTCCACCACCGCCTCTTGTTTAATCTTAAATACTAAAAAGACAAAGTCTAAATGTTTTTCAAAAAAAATAAAAAATGCTATAGCAGAGTCCTTAAACATTAGAATTAAAGATGAGGTTATTGAGCAAGTATCAGAGGAAAAATACCTTGGCATGATTTTAGATTCTCAGTTAAATTTCAAAAGTCATTTGAAAAAGATGCATAAAACGATAAAGGCAAATCTTACTAGCTTCTAACACATGATTATGCCCTTCTGTTTTTAAACTCAATGATATTATCACACAATGTTCTATGGATTAGCTATTTGGTCTCAGACAAATCAGTCTGTAATTAATCAGATCAAATGTATTTACAACAGAGCCTTGAAAATCTTAGATAGAAAGCAAACAAGATACCATCCTTGTCAGATCTTAACTAAATACAATATATTAAGCTTTGCTCATTTGGTCTTTCTCCACTTTGTAAAGTTTGTTTTTAAATGTTTAAATGACCTTGCACCTTATGCCTTATGCACTAGTCAAGTCAAATCACATTATTTATATAGCACTTTTTACGATACAGATTGTTTCAAAGCAGCTTTACAGAGATAACAGGAAAATAATGCAACAAAGTTTGTTTCCAGAAGAAAATAGCATCACAGTCCAGCTTAAGTAAGTTCAGTGATGTTTCATTTTTGTTGTAAAAAAAATAATTAATTTAATTATTAAGTTAAGTTAATTTATACATATAGCCGCTTTGGAGAAAACTGTGATATCATCGTCCAGCTCAGTTCAGTTCTCATATAATGGTGTCAATGCAGGCAGATCAATAATATTGTTTAATATTGAGAGCTAGAGCGGCTAGAGCATCACTAGAGCTGCTTCTAGTGGAAATTGTAAAATGCTATTTTGTAAAACATCTTTTGCTCAGACTGTCCTGTCAGTGAAAGGTGTAAAATTCTGGAATTCATTACCTGATTATTTCAAATCTACTGCAAGTTTTAATATAAAAAAAGCCAATAAGTCTTGGTTAATTCAACAACAAACTTGTACTCATGTTTAGTTTCATTTCTTTTTTCTCTCGGTTTTGTTTGCCGTTGTAACTGTAATTTATAAAAGCCCTTCTAGGGACAAGTGTTGCAAATTAGCTTTAGCTACAAGCACTATGATACACACATGGCTGTTGTCACAGTTTATACATGTTTATTGTATCTGTCCCTATACAAATAAAACATTAAATAAATCAATAAATCAATCAATAATATTAGCCCCCAAATCATACACAGATGCATACTTTGAAATCTCACCAGAAATACACCATTCAAGCACATTTGGTAGAAAAGAGTCAACCGCTGCCCACCTAATTTTAAAATTGTTCCATCCTTTTGTGGAAGACCCACCAGGTAGCATTGCTCTTGATAGTTTCCTGAATGCACTTTGCTGCAGGAAACATTAGGAGGCAATTAGGGTCATGGTGTGGTCAGTGGTGATGTTGAGCCCTGTTTAAATCAGGAGAGGATGGGGGGTCCTAATTACATGCTAATATGGGCCAGGCGGTGTCATGAGTTTGTAATTGGAGCACAGCTGCTACTGGGAGCAACAGAGGAAATGCAGGGAGAGACTCCAGCAGGTCAGGGTGATCCGAGCCGGTTTGTCTCTGTCAGAGGACACGCTCAGAAATTCATGCAGTTTGTTCTGAGTTTTATCCTGCCGCTTAGAGAAACCTAAAGTGAGGTCTTGAATGGTTTATTCAAAAATTAAACTTGTGTCATTTACTCCTGTCATTCCTGACCCTTATAACATTCTTTGTCCCCTGGAACAAAAATGTGAATTTTTAACTTGGGTGAATCATCTGGCCACTCTTTTTCATACATTCAAAGGAAATCAGGACTAGGGTAATCAAGCCTTAAATAAATCACAAAAAGTGATCGATCTGACTTGTGTGCTGCAGTGTTATTTTAGTATCCCTGAGATACTATATAGTTTAAAAAAAAAACTGTACTGTACTTTATATAGCACACCAAATACGTATACTACTTTACTCTATCTGATTATTTGTAAGTTTGAACTCGTGAAATTATATATTTTTTTTATTTTTTACAAAGTTCGGGAGGAACACGTTCAAATGATCTATCCAATCATCACGTCATTCCAACCAGCAGTCAACAATCAGTAATCAACAATCATCTTGAGTGGAGGCCTATATATACACCCCTCGACCCACCCCATGTTCCTTGACAGTTTTCAGCATCCCTCCACCACCCCGTCTCCTCACTCACCTGGTTACTTTCCTAACCAAAAATACGGGGGGAGTACTCTGGGTTTGGGCAAAATTCCAAGCTCGGAGCCCTTCCCTTCGGATAGCACGCCAAATACGCATAATGCTTTACTCTATCTGATTATTTGTAAACATGACCTAGTGAAAAAAGTATCAGTTCGTCCAGCGAACACTCAGTATTAATCGTCTATCAACTCTTCAGAAAGGATATTTCCGTGACCACAGAAAAATAACTCCTTTTCAGCATGTAGCTGTGATCGTAATAAAAAAAAATTGACATTGATTTATAAGCAAACCAGAATCAACTCGCATGAATGTGTACAAAAATTGTATTTAATTAAATCACGAACACATATAAAATCTAAGACACATACACACAATCACGCATACATGGGTACAATAGGAAGTGAAAGTGACTGAAAAAACAGAACAGAACAGATGAATGAAGCTATGAAGAGAGTAATTTAACCTACTGGAAGAACAATCAGTTCCTTACTACAAAGCTCCTTTCAAGAGTTCACACTTACAAATAATCAGATCAGAGTAAAGTAGTATGCGTATTTGGCGTGCTGTTCGAGAGGATGCCGTGCTGGATGAAGAAGCGATGGTGAACTTGAGGAGTTAGTTGACTAGCGGGGGCAGCAGTCTAAGCAGAGACACCCAGACTTCCCTCTCCCTAGACACTTCCTCCAGGTCTTCCGGGGGAATACCGAGGCGTTCCCAGGCCAGCCGGGAGACTTCGACTGCCGCCCGATCCACTATGCACCGGCCCCTTACGATTCCTCCTGCAGGTGGTGAGCCCACGGGAGGGCGGCCCCACATCACTCGTTCGGGCTGAGCCCGGCTAGGGCCCCATGGGGGGAGACCCGGCCACCAGGCGCTCGCATGCAAGCCCTAACCCCGGACCTTGCTCCAGCGTGGGGCCCCGGCTGCGCCATGTCAAGCGACGTCTCGGTCCTTGATTTTGCGTTTTTTCATAATGGGGTTCTGAACCGCTCTTAGTCTGACCCATCACCTAGGACCTGTTTGCCTTGGGAGACCCTACCAGGGGTTTATAGCCCTGGACAACATAGCTCCTAGCATCATTCGGGTACTCAAACCCCTCCACCACGACAAGGTGACCGTTCAAGGAGGGGCAAACAGTAATAATACACAAAATGCACTGAGGAAATGCATGTTCATTCATTAGGCAGATTTGTCAATAAATTAGTGGAAAGAATTCCATTTTTATGAGACTGCATGTCTGTTTCTTGCAGCCTGTACTTTTCTCTCATTGAGACCAATCAATGTCCCAAGTGTCTTTGAAGTGTGTGAGTGAAGCAGAAGGGTGATAATTCAGAGTGGGGCAGGCAGACATCACAGAGTCTTCCTGGGTGAGGTGTTGTGAAGATTAAGCGTAATGATAGTGTGTTTGATCGGTCCAGTCTTTACAACGCATACTTTCAAATAGAAATACTGCCACAACACAGGAAGTTCCTGAGGTTCGCTTTCGGGGGCGAATCTTACCAATATCGGGTTCTTCCATTAGGCCTAGCCTTATCACCCTGCACATACACAAAATGCATGGATGCAGCACTGGCTCCGTTGCGACTCCAGGGCATTTGCATTTTGAATTATATCGACAATTGGCTAATACTAGAACAATCACAAGAGCTGGCGTTACAACACAGAAATATCGTTCTAGCTCATCTGCTTTCTCTGGGGTAGAGACTCAACGATAAGAAGAGCATTCTCTCTCCAACCCAGAGAACAACATACTTAGGGGTTGTATGGGATTCGATCACGATGTGGGCACAGCTGTCTCCTTCTCGAATCGAAACCATTCAGATTATCAAGATCATACTGTTCATCAGTATCAAAAAATATTAGGTCTCAGGGCATCTTCATCCTTGATGATCCCTATGGGCCTTTTGCATATGAGACCATTCCAGTTATGGCTCAAAGCCAGGGGGTTTCATCCAATCACCAATCCCCGAAAGCAGATAAGGGTCATGTGCTGCACGCAACGTACCCCCTCTATGCCCTTCTCATAGCCCTTCTATGTGGCTCAGACCCCGGTTCCTCACCTTGGGTCCCACTCTAGGTGTGTCTTGCCATTGCCAAATGCTAACAACAGATGCCTCCCTCTCGGGCTGGGGAGCAGTCTTAAGTGGTCATCCAGCCCAAGGGGAATGGGGGGGGTCATCAGCTCGATTCAAACATCAACTGCCTCGGGTTGATGGCTGTATTTCTGGCCCTGAAGTACTTCCTCCAGCAGCTGAGAGGCTGCCATGTCCTAGTGCGGATGAACAACACAGCAGCAGTCTCTTAAATAAATCACCAGGGCAGTCTGCGCTCGCGCCACTTAAACATGCTAGCATGGCAGATTTTTCTTTGGGCTTAGGACAAGCTCCTGTCACTCAAAGCAGTCTATATCCCGGGAAATCAGGATGTGGGAGCAGATTTACTTTCCAGACAGAAAATACAGATGGGGGAAGTGAAACCCAAGGTAGTGAAACAAATTTGGTCAGGATTTTACGAAGCAGAGGTGGACCTCTTCGCCTCCCAACAGACAGGTGCATACATGGCCCAGAACGCATTTCCTCCAGTTTCTGTGCTCCCGGGAGGTCTAGCCAGATCTTCTAGCTATATCAGGTCTTGCCATGCCTTGTTTGACGGGGTGCCCCTGGGGAAGCATCCTCTGGTCGCTTGCTTCGTTCGTGGGGCCAGCCGCGCTGAGGCCTCCCGTTAGAACCAAGATCCCTTCATGGGACTTAGCTATAATCCTTGAGGGTCTGGTTGAGACCCCATTTGAACCTCTAGAATCGGTGCATGACAAGCTTATGACTCTAAAGATGGTTTTCCTTATGGCTATCACTTCTTTAAAAATAATTGGGGATTTGCATGCTCTTTCGGTCTTACCATACTGCCTGGACTTTGCCCCGGGAATGGTGAAAGTAATCATGCATCCTCATCCTGACTACCTGCCTAAAGTTCCTTTCTCGACCGTACATCCGGTCACTCTTGAGGCCTTTCCATCCTACGCCATTCACAATGCCGGATCAGGAGAGACTTCACAGACTGTGTCTAGTCCGTGCTCTTCAGACCTACGTCCACCACACTAGCCAGTGGCGTAAGTCAGAGCAACATAGAACAACAGCTAGTATTTCAAATAGCAGCAGCATTGCTTAGTCGCCTAGTCTCACTCATCCATAATAATGGAATGTTGTGAGTGTCAGGGTTGTCCGCTGACAGTTCTGTCAGTCTTGTCTTTGTTTAATGCGTCTTTGTTTGTGTTGTTTAAGCACATGGCTCATTTGTGTTGGCCATGTGCTCCTCTTATTCCGCCTCCTTGTTTCCAATTACAACGCCCTCTTGTTTAGTCGTTGATTAGTCCTCATTAGTCTAAGTGTGCTCACCTTTTCTTCATGTTCTCAGCTCCCTTTATATTGTGTTCTCTTTCTCTCATTTTTTGCCAGTTCAATGTTATTGAGTGTGCTGTGCTACCTGTTACTTATTGTCCATTGTTCCAGTTGTTGATTTTGTCGTATGTTCCTGTCTACGTTTCCTGTTGTGTGGGTCAAGTCCAAGTCAAGTTGGTCTTTGCGCTTCGTCCCTTGCCTTCTGTTTGATTGTTCACCTCCTCTCCCTCCATCTCTTGTCCTCCCTGCTGTGTGTCTCAATAAACAGTTTAAACTCATTCTGCGCTTGAGTCTTCCCTTATAGATCTGTGACAGTGAGGCTGTTGTGACTGGTTGATTGGTGATTATTTACTGGCCCAGGTCAAAAAAAGACATTCCCCAATAATCTGTACTACAGTATTCCAGTGGCGAGCTGTGACTTCTTTAAGCAGGTATGCCGGGTATTTTGTTTCCAAAGTATGCTCAGTAATAATAATTATGATGCTTTCTTTGCAAGCAATGTTAAAAGTTTAACTATGATGTGATCGAAAATATCTGTATATATACAGTAGTCAACATTTGAAATGGATCAAAACCTTTCATCAAAATTATAACTGAATTTTGAACAATACCCATTCTTTTCTTAGGACAACTTTGATGAACTATATATATATATATATATGCACAAATATTTATGTATATATAAGTGCACAAACATGCAGATTAAAAAAAACACATTTTTGGAAAATACCACCATTGCCAACCACTACAATAATACACCAACTGTCCTGAAATGTCTAAAAAACAGATCTATAACTTGTGCTCGTAACTCAATGTGGACAAATTTTGGTTTTAATGGTCATATTTTATCTCGCCTATATGGACAATTATGTCCCCATCTCAACCAATCGCTTTATCTCTTTGCCTTAGATCTCTGTCTGTCTGTAATCTTATTTATTCCAGTCATTTCCATATGCAATCATGATATGACATTGATTCAGATTACCATATGGTCTGTTAAAAGCAACATGTTTTAGCTTTTAATGCAACCTGGTTTGTCATAGCTGCAGTGGGAAAGCTGTTTCCTCTGATCTGTTGAGGACAGAGAAATTCAAATCAGTATGTTAGCCAGTTCAGTATGAGTCAAGTCAAGTCAAGTCAAGTCACCTTCATTTATATAGCGCTTTTAATTATATGAATTGTTTCAAAGCAGCTTTACAGTGATAATAGAAAATTACAGTAACAGAGATTGTTTTGGCTTTACAGCAGGATGAAGTTATTGTTCAGCTAAAGTTAGATTGATTGATTGATTCACTTCCTTAATAATGAAGATCATTAGTTATTAACTTAGGGGCCGCTAACACGACACCGGTCTACCAGAAAACCCTCAACGCGCTCTGGCCGCCCATCCGCACAAAACGCATGGAAATAGGTTCCTAGGTTCGAACGATTAGCAGTTATCTTTGGCAAACCTACGCAATCTCTGCGCAAACATCGACGTCATTGCACATGCGCATCACGTGTTCAGTCCATAGGTATGCATGTTTTAATATGTATGTGCACAGGCGTGTAGTCCTTCTTTACAAATCAACCCTCAACAAACTACTTGTCTGGCCTTAAAAATTTATAATACAGAATTATTTATATTGTCCGCATAGCCACGTGGTGACAGGGGAGAGTCTAGTTGACACTTCAGGACTATGTTGTCATCGTGTCCAGGCGCAGGTCCTTCATCAGATCTGGATACGGCCTGGATCCGGCGGACTGCGGTAAACCTCGTGCTAAACAGAGAGACTAATATTAGCGTAGACGCCATCCTCCTTATGATGTAACAAGTACATCAGGATTTATGGGAAGTGTTCCCAGTTCCGGCTGACCTAATCTATGCAGCCTAACATTGAATTATAGAAGTCTATAATGTGTTATGTGTATACTAGGCCAAAGATATGTGTTTTTAGTCTAGCTTTGAACTGACAGAGTGTGTCTGCTTCCCGGACAGTGTTAGGAAGACTGTTCCAAAGTTTTGGTGCTAAATAGGAAAAGGATCTACCGCTAGCAGTTGATTTTGATATTCTAGGTATCAACTGGCCGGAATTTTGAGATCGCAATAGACGTAAAGGACTATAAGGCGTTAAGAGCTCGCTCAGGTACTGGGGAGCTAAACCATTTAGTGCTTTGTAAGTAATCAGCAATATTAAAAAATGTATACAATATTTAATAGGGAGCCAATGCAGTGTTGACAGAACCGGGCTAATATGGTCATACTTCCTGGTTCTGGTAAGAACTCTAGCTGCTGCGTTTTGGACCACCTGTAGTTTGTTTATTAAAGGTGCAGGGCAACCACCCATAATAGCATTACAATAATCTAGCCTTGATGTCATGAACGCATTAACTAATTGTTCTGCATTTTTCATTGAGAGCATATGACGTAATTTAGATATATTTTTAAGATGGAAAAATACGGTTTTACAGATTCTAGACACGTGACTTTCAAATGAAAGATTGGTATCAAAGAGCACACCCAGGTTCCTAACCGACGACGAAGACTTGACAGAGCAGCAGTCAAGTTTTCTACACAGTATTCTAGGTTATTTTGTGAGGAAGTTTTTTGTCCAATAATTAGAATCTCAATTAGAAAAAGTAGGAAATTAGTCATCCAGTTTTTTATATCAGCTATGCATTCCGTTAATTTTGTGAATTGGTAAGTTTCGTCAGGGCGTGAAGAAATATAGAGCTGAGTATCATCATCAGCATGTGGATACAAATAGCTTGGCAGACAGCTATAGATTATCTGTAGAGATTTCTTTCATAGTTATCCATAAAACTGTTCAGAGATCTTTGTAGATATATACATTTTATTCATTTAGTATTAAATACTGGAGAAGAAAACAAAAACGATCAACGAGCCAAGACTGAGGCTTTGGTAGGCTGGTAGCGTAAGTGTAATGCTGAATTTTCTGCAGTTTATATAACCATCTTGAATTGTAGATATTTGAATGTAAAGTAAGTTTAAGATATTCAATTATAAAATTGTATTTATTCTGCACAATATTTCATAATCTGTCTACTTCACATTCTGTCAAAAACTTCTCTAAAATAATATACAGATTTTATTTATTTGTCACTTCAGAATATGCTCAGAAGATCTTATTCTCTCATTCTCTTTGAGATACTGCAGGCCATCTCTGACCAACCAGCTACCAGCTCTGCTCAGATGTAGATGTCCCTCCCCTGCATTTTCTGTGAAGACAGTCTGCCATGTGTGCATAGAGACTGACTGTTACTTTGTTCAAGGTAAATACTGTCGTTTTCTATTCGCACTTTGGTTCTGGTGGTTTGATGCTGCTACCTGCAGAACTGTAGATATTTGAATGTAAAGTACGTTTAAGATATTCAATTATAAAATTGTATTTATTCTGCACAATATTTCATAATCTGTCTACTTCACATTCTGAATTTTTCGTCAACGATACCAGGGACACCGAAACACCGGGGAACATGAAATTTGGTGGGCATGTAGCCCCACTAGACTTTTACGGAAAAATTTCGTTTGGTCCCCGGGGGCCACTCCCCCCCCGCGCTGGGCCCCCCCAAACCCAAAAAATGCAGTTTTTCCTAAATAACTACCTGAACCGTGGCACCGAGGATGAAGAATTTTTTATGGTATGTTGGTCTACTAGACTTTTACGGAAAAATTTCGTTTGGTCCCCGGGGGCCACTCCCCCCCCCCCGTGCTGGGCCCCCCGTGAATTTTTCGTCAACGATACCAGGGACACCGAAACACCGGGGAACATGACATTTGGTGGGCATGTAGCCCCACTAGACTTTTACGGAAAAATTTCGTTTGGTCCCCGGGGTCCACTTCCCCCCCCGCGCTGGGGCCCCCGTGAATTTTTCGTCAACGATACCAGGGACACCGAAACACCGGGGAACATGAAATTTGGTGGGCATGTAGCCCCACTAGACTTTTACGGAAAAATTTCGTTTGGTCCCCGGAGGCCACTCCCCCCCCGCGCTGGGCCCCCCGTGAATTTTTCGTCAATGATACCAGGGACACTGAAACACCGGGGAACATGAAATTTGGTAGGCATGTAGCCCCACTAGACTTTTACGGAAAAATTTCGTTTGGTCCCCGGGGGCCACTCCCCCCCCTCGCTGGGCCCCCCCAAACCCAAAAAATGCAGTTTTTCCTAAATAACTACCTGAACCGTGGCACCGAGGATGAAGACATTTTTATGGTATGTTGGTCAGGGCCCACATCAACCTAGCCCATAATCGATTATCAAAGTTGTTTTTTTTTTTTTTCTCATCTGAATTTTTCATCAACGATACCAGGGACACCGAAACACCGAGGAACATGAAATTTGGTGGGCATGTAGCCCCACTAGACTTATACGGAAAAATTTCGTTTGGTCCCCGGGGGCCCCTCCCCCCCCTCGCTGGGCCCCCCCAAACCCAAAAAATGCAGTTTTTCCTAAATAACTACCTGAACCGTGGCACAGAGGATGAAGACATTTTTATGGTATGTTGGTCTTAAGGGCCCACATCAACCTAGCCCATAATCGATTGTCAAAGTTTTTTTTTTTTTTTTTTTTTTTTCGTCATCTGAATTTTTCGTCAACGATACCAGGGACACCGAAACATAGATATTAAACCAGAAAAAAAAGAAAACATTAGCAAACAATTCTGCAAGCTGATATCCAAGTATTTCCATTCAGTGGGAAAAACTGTAACTGAGAGGCAAAACAAGTGCATGCTTTGTCAGAGTTATCCTCAGATGAGGGTTTTATTTTTATATGAAACAATGAACCATGTACAAAAAAAAATTTCTGTTAAATGAAGTTGAATTTTTTTTTAAAGATACAACTGATCAAAGTTTCAACTACTTTCTTGCTCATGAAGGCAGACTTTAACCATAAATGTCTGGCTTTTTAAGCCCCTACAGATGGTCATTCAGAACCAGCTATATATCACATGGTACAACAGCATGACAATATGCAATTTGTTAAATGCACTTTTCCCATTAGACATTATTAGTGAGCACAATGTTACAGAACAAAGGCGAACAGACTCATTATCCCTGGTCACATGATCGGGAACTTGTCTTTAAAGAAGTAGGGTGATGTCTTCCCACCCATCACTTCAACATGAAATTTGGTGGGCATGTAGCCCCACTAGACTTTTACGGAAAAATTTCGTTTGGTCCCCGAGGGCCACTCCCCCCCCTCGCTGGGCCCCCCCAAACCCCAAAAATGCAGTTTTTCCTAAATAACTACCTGAACCGTGGCACCGAGGATGAAGACATTTTTATGGTATGTTGGTCTTAAGGGCCCACATCAACCTAGCCCATAATCGATTGTCAAAGTTTTTTTTTTTTTTTTTTTTTTTCGTCATCTGAATTTTTCGTCAACGATACCAGGGACACCGAAACACCGGGAACATGAAATTTGGTGGGCATGTAGCCCCACTAGACTTTTACGGAAAAATTTCGTTTGGTCCCCGGAGGCCACTCCCCCCCCGCGCTGGGCCCCCCGTGAATTTTTCGTCAACGATACCAGGGACACCAAAACACCGGGGAACATGAAATTTGGTAGGCATGTAGCCCCACTAGACTTTTACGGAAAAATTTCGTTTGGTCCCCGGGGGCCACTCCCCCCCCATGCTGGGCCCCCCCAAACCCAAAAAATGCAGTTTTTCCTAAATAACTACCTGAACCGTGGCACAGAGGATGAAGACATTTTTATGGTATGTTGGTCTTAAGGGCCCACATCAACCTAGCCCGTAATCGATTGTCAAAGGTTTTTTTTTTTTTTTTTTTTCTCATCTGAATGTTTTGTCAACGATACCAGGGACATCGAAACACTGGGGAACATGAAATTTGGTGGGCATGTAGCCCCACTAGACTTTTACGGAAAAATTTCGTTTGGTCCCCGGGGGCCCCTCCCCCCCCTCGCTGGGCCCCCCCTCGCTGGGCCCCCCCAAACCCAAAAAATGCAGTTTTTCCTAAATAACTACCTGAACCGTGGCACAGAGGATGAAGACATTTTTATGGTATGTTGGTCTTAAGGGCCCACATCAACCTAGCCCATAATCGATTGTCAAAGTTTTTTTTTTTTTTTTTTTTTCGTCATCTGAATTTTTCGTCAACGATACCAGGGACACCGAAACACCGGGGAACATGAAATTTGGTGGGTATGTAGCCCCACTAGACTTTTACGGAAAAATTTCGTTTGGTCCCCGAGGGCCACTCCCCCCCCTCGCTGGGCCCCCCCAAACCCAAAAAATGCAGTTTTTCCTAAATAACTACCTGAACCGTGGCACCGAGGATGAAGACATTTTTATGGTATGTTGGTCTTAAGGGCCCACATCAACCTAGCCCATAATCGATTGTCAAAGGTTTTTTTTTTTTTTTTTTTTGTCATCTGAATTTTTGTCAACGATACCAGGGACACCGAAACACTGGGGAACATGAAATTTGGTGGGCATGTAGCCCCACTAGACTTTTACGGAAAAATTTCGTTTGGTCCCCGGGGGCCCCCAAACCCCAAAAATGCAGTTTTTCCTAAATAACTACCTGAACCATGGCACCGAAGATGAAGAAATTTTGATGGTATGTTGCTCTTAAGGGCCCACATCAACCTAGCCCATTATCAGTCATTTGTGATTTGCGCCCCTCCCATAAAAAATTAAAATGCAATATTATTATGACCGCCGCTAGCGTAGCTAGCGAGAGTGGTCATATAGGGATTGTCAAAGTTTTTTTTTCTTTTTTTTTTTTCGTCAATCTACTGAATTTTCCGTCAACGATACCAGGGACACCGAAACACCGGGGAACATGAAATTTGGTGAGCATGTAGCCCCACTAGACTTTTACGGAAAAATTTCGTTTGGTCCCCGGGGGCCACTCCCCCCCCGCGCTGGGCCCCCCCAAACCCCAAAAATTCAGTTTTTCCTAAATAACTACCTGAACCGTGGCACCGAGGATGAAGAAATTTGCAAAGTATGTTGGTCTTAAGGGCCCACATCAACCTAGCCCATAATCGATAGTCAAAGTTTTTTAGTTTTTTTTTCCCGTCAATCTACTGAATTTTCCGTCAACGATACCAGGGACACCGAAACACCGGGGAACATGAAATTTGGTGGGCATGTAGCCCCACTAGACTTTTACGGAAAAATTTTGTTTGGTCCCCGGGGGCCACTCCCCCCCTGCGCTGGGTCCCCCCAAACCCAAAAAATGCAGTTTTTCCTAAATAACTACTTGAACCGTGGAACCGAGGATCAAGAAATTTTTATGGTATGTTGGTCTTAAGGGCCCACATCAACCTAGCCCATAATCACTCATTTGTGATTTGCGCCCCTCCCATAAGAAATTAAAATGCAATATTATTCTGCTTTAATCGCCCCTATCTTCAGTGGAGATGTTCAGAACTGCACCATATTTCATGTGTATGATTAACTTGACATCCTCTGGGGGTATGCTAAGTTTCGTAGAATTTCATCCATGGGGGGGTATAAAATAAATTAATTTATGTGCACATTTAGTGACTGTACACTCATCGGCCTGTAGATGGTGCTGTTGAGCGAAGGGTTGCTGGTTTAGGATGATAGTGTCACACATACACATGCAGGAATACAAACAAACGCAAGCATGCACACACACTGACATCCACAGGCACAGACACACACACATACACACACATACAAATCCACATGCACAGACACACACACACAAACACACACGCGCACACACATGTACGCACGCACACATACACGCACAGACACACACATACACAAACACACACACATACACACACACACACAGACAGACATGCACATACTACTACTTTTTTTAGGTATCAGCCATATACCCGATTTACCAATACCCAATGTGTTATGCTTGGGCAGTATACTAATGACGTGGGTGGGACATGTTTCATGCCATGTTAGATCACATCCTGAGAGTCTACGCTTTCAGAAAATATATAGTTTATATAGTTGAATCAGTTTTCTCTTCATGGTACAGACCAAAATGTATGTGTACACTTTCTTCACCTAAATCCATAAAATCCCATTAATTTCAATGCGACATTTACTTAAGTGTTCTACTAGGTACAGTGGGAATGAGTTTAATTTTGTTAACATTGTTTTTTTAAAACTCTGGGACCAGGGCTACAAGATAAAACCACTTTTTTGGGGAAAAAATGTTTTTTATTTCAGTAAAACACAACAAACCCATGGCAAAGTCAGATAACTGACTTTTACCATCAACAGGCACCTCAACCGTTTGGTAGAGGTTTGTATAAATTGAATGGGAGGGTCCTTTGAAAAAAAAACACACAGATTTTTCATACTTAGTATGTATAAGTATAAGTATATTTACTATTTTGATCCCGTGAGGGAAATTTGGTCTCTGCATTTATCCCAATCCGTGAATTAGTGAAACACACTCAGCACACAGTGAACACACAGTGAGGTGAAGCACACACTAATCTCGGCGCAGTGAGCTGCCTGCAACAACAGCGGCGCTCGGGGAGCAGTGAGGGGTTAGGTGCCTTGCTCAAGGGCACTTCAGTCGCTTTTTACTGTTAACCACTGTTATGGATGTGACGTTTTCACATTATGGATGTTAAGTGTCTAAACCAGTGGTTCCCAAACCTGTCCTGCCGGCACCCCAACACTGCACATTTTCTTTGTCTCCCTAATCAAACACACCTGATTCAACTCATCAGCTCATTAACCCATGTGATAATGAGCTGATGAGTTGAATCAGGTGTGTTTGATGAGGGAGACAAAGAAAACGTGCAGTGTTGGGGTGCCGGCAGGACAGGTTTGGGAACTACTGGTCTAAACTAATGACTTTTGATATAAAACTTAAATAGTAATGGCAAATAATTACAAAACTCTAAATTATCCATGATCCACAGGAATACTCCAGACAGTCTTTTAAAATATACAACTTATATACATAAACACGCAATACAGCCAAATTGCTCCACGTCATTTATTTTTGTGGAAAGCCAGTGCAGGCCTGAGCGGCGGTCATATTTTGTACCGCCATGCGGTACATCTAGTTTTAAAGGTATTTCCTGAATTATCACGATCATATACCTTCATTGTAAAAAAATAAAAAATAAAAAAATAAAAAAATGGTAAAAAAATGGTCAAATGACTGGCAGCTATGGCTGCCAAACAAAAACCGTAAAATTAAAATAAAATATTAAATAAACTAAAAAAAACTGTTATTTCACAGGTATTTCCTGAATTATTACGATCAAATACCTTCATAATAAAAAAATTACTGGCAAATGACTACGGCTGCCAAACAAAAACCATACAATTTAAGTAAAATGTGCTAATATAAATAAGGTGCAAAAAACTTTAACAGAAATTTGATGTCACCATGATGGAGATTAGTGTTTGCTTTAGTTCAGTTTAGCTCATGACTCTTGAATTGTTAAGATATTTTTTTTTCCTGGCTGCTTTAACTGTGTTTTTGATACACATTTGTTATGGCTATAAATGCAAGAGAAAATGTCATCAGATGATGTTCAAGTCATCAGAGACACAAAGTTAAAGCAGCCAGAGAATAAAAACTATTGTTAAGAACTGAAGGGTCAAGAGCCCAACTAAAGCAAACACTGATCACCACAATGGTGACATCAAACTTTATTATTTTCAATAAAACATCAACTTCTAAACCTATAGGTTTTAAAGTGTTTCTGTATGGTCTGTTTTGTGGGTCACCATTGTGTTGAAGAGTAGAGCCTGTGCTTCAGTCAAAGATGAACAGAGAAACACTGATGTTGTGCTGCATGATGCTTTATTTAACTAACCATAACTGTGTAGTTGCTGATGCAGTGATGCACAGTAAATCATGCATGTTAACATGATAACTTCAGTTAACTGCAAGAGATTCACTTTTTACAGTGAATGTGTTTGTTAATAAAATAGGCAATAACTGTGTTTCTGTTAAAAAAATTAATGCAGATTTCTGTAAAAGTCTTTTGCACTTTATTTAATTTAGGATATTTTACATTAATTTTATGCTTTTTGTATGGCAGCCAATGCTGACAGTCATTTGACTGTTTTTTATGTTTGTTTGTTTTTTTACAGTGAAGGTGTTTGATTGTAATAATTCAGGAAATAGCTGTAACATAACAGTGTTTTTTTCTGTAAAACATTTAAGGAAAATTTCTGTAAAAGTTTTTTGCACTTTATTTAAATTAGGATATTTTACTTTATTTTTTACGTTTTTTGTTTGGCAGCCATAGCTGACAGTCATTTACCGTTTTTTAAAGATTTTATTTTTTACAGTGCAGAGTTTCGGTGCCACCAATTATGCCATATTCGGTTGAACATTCTATCCCCCATTTTTGAATATCTTTGTAAATGCCTCGGTTAGGACTGTAACCTCGGTTCCCTAAATAAGAAACGAGATGCTGCGTCGTGAGTTTCACGACACTATGGGAACACCTCTGTGTGACTGCATCCCAGAGCACGTGTGAAATCAGTCCAACTACGTAGGCAGATGACGTCACAACCAGGAAGGTATAAAGCACCCCTGAACCAAACAATGTCAGCTTCTGATAGGCTGAAGCAAGTCGATCACAGGCGCGCCGGAAGTATTGTAGGGAAACGCAACATCTCGTTCCCTCTTTCAAGGGAACTCGTGCTGCGTTGTAAGTTGTATGACACTATGGGAACGTTAATACCCACTATGCCATGCTGACCAGTGCCTCTCCAGTGTTAATTTTTGTTAGAGCACAACTAAGACTGCAGTACCTGGGACCCTGGTGTGAATCCCAGGTCAAGGTCATAAAACCTGACGAATGTGTGCGGAGAGGACCAGCCTGGTTTCTTCCCCGATCTTCACACCTCGGTATGGCAGGCCCTGATGCACAGGTAGCACTTTGAAGAGCGCCAGGCAAGAGTGGAGTTTGCGATTTTTCAGCCATTTTGGCTAAAATAATCTAAACGTGTCTTTAATTACTCATTGTTGCAGTCGCTCTGAAGCTTCCATGCTTGCATACCTTTTTTTTTTTGCCTTTTTTGGCCCCTTAATTACTGCTTGCTGCTATATTTTATTATAATAATTATTTTAAATGTATTATATAATATAGTATTTATTATAGTATTTATGCATATTTTGAATGAGATCTTATTTTTATATTTTCATTTAAATTGTAGTTAAACGTGAATTAGTTTATTTGTTACTGTACATGCTTTTATATTTTTTAATAGTTTTTATGTTTTTTTTTTTTTTTTGTAATTTCTATTTGGCTTTAATTTTAACTATTTAAGTTTCAGTAATTTTAGTACTGTACAGTAACTTAAACTTATTTTATTTCAGTTACGTGCCAAGGCAACATGTCTGATTTTCATTTATTATCATTTATCATTATATATATATATATATATTTCAGGTTTATTCCAATTAAGTAAAACATACTTCAACACTGAGAGTTTTCAGTTAATATATATTTTTATTTGTATTATTTGATTATAGTAAGTTACATTTGAGACTGTCTTCTGTTAAATATTAGACTAGAACGGAATTTTAGGCCAGCGTTATCAACATTTCCAACATCTCTCGCCTGTGCTGAATAGGCTGCCAGACCAAATACTGGATTTCAAGCACAGGGTCAGAGCTCATGTAACTAGTGTCTGCTGACACTGGCCTGCCATCCATGTCTGTCTTGCCCCACTGCCCTGATGAATGAAATACCCAAAGAAGAAATGAAAGGAGAGGTGGGATGAGGTTGTGACAGCACAGCAAACTAGTATGAAGCCCACATCTCTGCTTTTTATGTTCAACAAAAGAGTTTTATGTAGAGGCCGAGGGCCTGTTCATATAGAATATATGGAGTCCTTGGTGTAATGTACATAATGTAGCAGTAGGCATTCGCTCCGCCTATTAACGCTCGGCTGGATGGTGATTTAGCTCTAAGGTTAAGGTTAAGGTTAACGTAAACTTTATTATCCACAAGTAGGAAATTCATGTGGTCACCATTACATGCACCATTGTTAAATAGCATGCTGCATACCAATAAAAACATAAATACAAAACCATTAAATACAAAAACATTAAAAACATTTAAAACATAAGAAAACAAGGAAAAGACAGACAAAACAGTAAACACTGAAGAAACATGACAAGCATGTGTAAATAAATAAACTAGCTGAGTGCTAGCTGATTGTTATACAGTCTAATTGCTGTAGGCACAAAAGAATTGCTGTACCTTGTGGTCCTAATTTTCCTTTGCAGTAGTCTGCCACTTGACCTGTTGCTTCTTAAGAAATTCTGATGAAGAGGGTGGGTTGAATCATTTAGAATTTGTTCTGTCTTTTTAAGACTAAGGTCATTGTACAATTGGGCTACAGATACCTGATCAACTCTTAGGGCGCTTTCACACTAGCACTTTTGGTGCGCACCCGGGTTCGAATGACGTCAGAGTTCGGTTCGTTTGGATGATGTGAACGCTGTTTTCCGAACTCGGGTGCGCACCCGCGAACCGTACTCGAGGCCGCTTAAAAAGGTGGTCTGGGGTACGGTTCATGTGAACTCGGGTACGGTTCGCTTCTGATATGAACGCAATCGCACCAAATCGCGGAAGTGAACCGCTATTGATGACGTATAATGTGGTGCGTGCCTGCGTGCGTGTGTGTTTAACAACTGCAAAAGGGTCTATACACTTACCTTGACGAAAAGCGGGATTGACGCACTGCAAGCAGAGAGATGATTTCTGCTTGCCTCCACAAAAATTGTCTTCGGCGGACATCCCGCTGTATTTGGAACGGTTTTAATACTTTTGCGGCAGACAGACGCAAGTGTGTTTCTGTATCTTTTCTTTGAAAACAAAACCAAAGGTTAAAAAAAAGAAGAACAAATGTGAAGCGAGCAATTCTATCCATTTTGAGCCTTTTCATAGCGGTTACCAAGCAACACGAGTACGCGCCAGCTGCAGCTTGATGACGCAAGCGTACTGCGGTTCAGATACAAATAATATAATGTGAACACAGTCCATCGGGGGCAGGGGGAGGGGGGAGCAATCGAACTCGGGTTCGGAACAGGCAATCGAACCAAGTGTGAAAGCACCCTTACTGGCTGTTTTGATTATTCGTTGCAGTTTATTCTGGTCCTTAATATACATGTTACCAAAGTCACAAATAAGGCCAAATGATAAGACACTCTGCAAGAGAGCTTTGTAAAACATCTGAAGAATACAACTGTCTGTTCTAAAATGGTTAAGTTTCCTTAGAAAAAACATTCTCTTCTGCAACCTTTTAGACTTATTTTGTGCACATTCATTAAAAGTCAGTTTATTGTCTATTTCGACACCCAAATATGTGTATGTTGTGACCCGCTCTACCACTACACCATTTATATTTGAGGGTGGAACTATAATTCCCTTTTTATTAAAATCTATGGTCATCTCCTTTGTTTTCTTTGCATTAACCACAAGGAAATTATCTGTACACCAATTAATAAAACCCTGCACCTCCCTCTCAAAGCCCTCTAGGGATGCAGTATTGGACTGTACAAAACCCACTAATGCTGTATCATCAGCATATTTAAAAAAGGTGTGGTTTGAGATGGTTGCTTGGCAGTTGTTGGTGTATAAGGTGCACAGAATAGGGGACAGAACGCACCCTTGTGGTGCCCCTGTGTTTATGGCTTTTAACGATGAGACACATGAGTTGAATTTGACTTGTTGACTACGGTTCATCAGAAAGTCAAAAATCCACAAAACTAGTCTTGGGTTAACCCCAAGGTGAACCAATTTTTTTACCATCAGGTGGGGTTGGATTGTGTTGAAGGCACTGGTGAAATCTATGAACACAATCTTGACAAGACTCTTTGCCTGTTCAAGGTGCTCATATATGTTATTTGTCAGAGTCAGCAGTGCATCTTCAACCCCTCTCTCCACACGATATGCAAATTGGTTTGGGTCTAAGGATGGTGTAACCTCACATAAAAGCTGTTTCAAAATTATTTTTTCAAAACATTTCATTGCCGTAGATGTTAGGGCAACAGGGCGCAGGTCGTTAAGTTCCCTAGGTTTATTATTTTTGGGTAAGGGCACGATCAAATATTTTTTCCATAGACAAGGAACTACACCAGTGTCTATTGACAGCTGGAACAGCCTTTGAAAGGGCTGTGCCAGCTGATCTGCGCACACCCTTAATGTCCTGCTGCTAATACCATCAGGCCCACTAGCTTTATGGGGATTCACATGTCTAAAGTAAGACTTAACATCGTCTATAGAAATGTCTATATCCACACACTTCATACTACTGATTTCTTTATAAACCAATTCCTGTTCAGCTGTAAAATCATGAATATCAAATCTGCAATAAAAATTATTCAAGTCATTTGCCATTTCAAGTTCATTTTCCACTGCCATGAGATGCCTCTTAGGCTTGTATCCTGTGATTACCTGGAACCCCTGCCAAGCTCTCCTAGCATCATTTCTAAAAAAGTTCTCTAATTTACGTTTATATGCTGCTTTACAGTCCCTGATCATACCTTTTATGTTTTTCTGCACAGTCCTTTTCTCTTCTCTGTTTCCTCCCAATTTGAACAGTCTCTTTTTTTGGTTAAGAAGTTGTTTTAATTCTGGAGTTACCCAGGGCTTGTTGTTAGGAAACATCTTAACAGTCTTTTTGGGAATGATTGCGTTCTCGCAGAATATTATGTACCCCGAGATAGCAAGCGCCGCATCGTTGACGTTTTCGGTCCCGTCGGTCACTATGTTCTAATCCGTGCGCTCTAGGCAATCTCGCTGTGCCTCGGAAGCGGCAGCAGTCCAGCTCTTAACCTCCACCTTTCTGACTTTCTCATGCCGCAGCCTAGACACATAGGCGGACATCAGTTTGACCATGTTGTGATCCGAGTTCCCTAAGCCGGGCAGTGCTTTAGAGTAAAAGGCGTCCTGGATATTTCCATAGCACTGGTCGAGGCAGGCTGTGTCACGGGTGGGACAAGTGACATATTGCTGGTATGTGGGTAAGTGCTCCTTTAGGCTACATGAATTAAAGTCTCCCATCACAAAGTTAGCAGAATCTGGAGCCTCTGACTCTGACTGAGCTACAAGTTCATGGATAGTAGAAGCAGCAACTTGTATATCGGCAGAGGGTGCGATATACACAACAAAAAGTCTGATTTGATGTATCTCTCTAGGCAGGTGATAGGGCCTTAAGCTGAGTGCTAGTAGTTCAATGTCCTTCGTGCAAACTTGGTGTTTCATTGTAATATGAGCAGGGTAACAGTACTTACTATTAATATATACACACACACCTCCACCCTTGCTTTTTCCAGAATTTTGGTTGCGGTCCATCCTCACCAGCGTGAAACCCTCCAGGTCGGCTGCAGAATCAGGGTCTGCCCCCGTAAGCCAACTCTCTGTCAGGCAGATAAGGCAAGACTGCCGGTAGTCCGAGAGGTACCGAGTGCAGGCCCGCAACTCATCCACTTTGTTCCGTAGGCTTTGGACATTACCGAGCATGACAGTTGGAAGAGATTGTCTATAGGGTTGCCTTTTAATCCGCTCCCGGATTCCTCCTTTCCTCCCGCGTTTCCTTGTTTTGGCGTTGTTGCCTCTGACACATTCGGGTGGTAACAGCGATGTGTCTTTGAAGCAAAGACGGGTTGAAGGAAGTCCGATATTTAACAGAAAGTCCCGGGTGTAGGTGATCCGAGCCGTCTGGCCGGCGTGTGTCTTAATGTTGTGGCCGACGACATGTTGGATAAGGTCGGCCAACAAAGTGAGGATCAGCAGAAAAATGACTTGGTTCGGCCTCATAATGTGGGCCAACACGTTATTGGTTTATGCCTTAATTAATCCGCAAAGTTACGGCGTCTAAAAACATACATTAAAACAAAACAAACAAATACAGACCAGGAGACAGGGACCGTCAGGGACCGTGTCGCCACTCGCGCTCACATAGGTCTCTAGTTATGAGGACTATAAATGTGGTTGGTGCATTACACGTGACGTCATGTCATTGTTGTCGTTCCGGCGCGGTGTGCAAGAGCTGGAGAGTGGACAGGGGAATTAATCGGCATACACTCAGTGGCACTCGTTGTTGTGCGAGCTTCCGGTTAAGCGGATGAGTTTCGCGGTTCGTTAATGATGTGCTGTTTCAGGTATGTTTTCAGCCTTTTGTATTTAATGCCTCAGTCTGACCTCAAGTCCGCTTGGTGAGTTTCCTCTTGTGTTTTAATCCAGGTGTGTTTCATATGCCTACCGTAAAACTTCAAATAATAGCCGAGTCCCAAATAGACGCCTGTCTCTTTTAAACGCCCGGTGTGACGACAGGTTTGGGTAAATAAACGCCGGTCTCAAATAGAGGCCTGGTCTGTTTTTTTGTTTCGGTTTGTATTTAATCTTCTAAAACCTGTCAGATCATCTTTTTAAACCAGTTCTATGGTGCGGATTGCGCACGCAAGAGAGCCGTGCGCATCTGGGCGGGAGCTGTTAGTGCAAGCAAGGCGGAGAGGGAGAAGTGGACGGGAGCGCCGAGGAGGAATTCGCCAATGAACTTGTAGTTGAGGTGTATCGCGGTGAAGATGATAGAAATGAATGTTTTTTTTATGCTGCCAATAATCTCGCACACAAGACGAGAAGCGCCACGCTGCGTCAATGACAACTCGATGTATTATGATATTAGCAGCTATCTATTTATTCAGTTAACGGACGCTCTGAGGTAAAGTGTTCAGACTGCAGACTTAGCAACGATTGTATTTAATTGTACAGTACAATCATAACATAGTACAGTACAGACATTATATTAACTCTATAATGTCCTTAAACATAAAAATATTGCTGGCCATAAACTGAGCAAGTGCGCGACCGGTGTGTGATAACGTTACCTCTAGTTGTCCTAGACGTGGCACGACGCAATATAATGTAATTCTTACATAACTGATTTGTTAAACACATTCGAATTATAAATAAAACATAATATAATGTGGTAAACTCTTACTGTCATGCTTTCTGTCTGTCAGCCTAAATTCTATGGATATGCTACACTCAATGAACAACATCAACACTGAATTAAAGGCCTGTCTCTTATAGACGCCTGTCTCAAATACAAGCCGGTGCAGTTCGGCGATTTGGGAAAATAAAAGCCCGGGCTATTATTTGAAGTTTTACGGTATTCAAGGTTATGGTGGATTGTTTCGTCATCATTGTCGTTCACTGGACGCTTGAATCAGAGGTCCAGTTCAACATAAGCTGCTGAGCGACCACAAACTTACTACGTGTTGCTGTTTGACTTGATTTCACGGATATACGACAGCGAGTGTACAATTCTGTGTGCTGCTCTGCTATGTAGCCTTAATGACTAGCGTCACTACGACGTCTCCGACCTCAACAACACCATTAACGTCAACTGGTTTTCCATTCTATGATAACTGGTGGGGATGTTTTCATTGCCCGGGATTTGATATTGGTTACCCAGAATGTAATGAGCTGTATTTAAAGTGGCTTTTGATGCTCATTACTCTTAGTCATCACTGTTCATTTTTGTTTTGATTTAAGTTTTCAAACTTTTTGTCTATTTACTTATCATGTGAATGTTGTTTGTTTTGTTTCTTAATTCTTCTTTTTTTTTTTTTTTTTGGCTCAAGTGAGGTCTTCGTGGCCCCGGTATGATTTAAACAAACACCTGGTCTGTATTTTCCTGATGCTGTCTAGGATATCCGGTTATCCAACTGTTCTCATAAGAGTACCCTGAATTTAAGTGGTGAATGTGTAGTATTAAACAGTGTTGTGAGGTGATCATCTGGAATGTATCCTTCTACATGTGATGAGAATGTTTGTTATCATACTGTTTTGAGATGAAAATGTGCATTTGGGTCTAACAATTGTTTTTGTGTAGTTCTTTGTTTTTCTTTTTGTTTTGTTTTTATTTATGGTGTATGAGTCTTACGTGTGTGTTCTTTATTGTAGGCCTGGGCGGCAAGGAAACTAAGGGCGGTAGCCCTCCTCATCTTGGTGGTGGTATTTTGGAGTGATTGCTGTGCCACATGGAGGTGTTCGACTGAGTGCGGTGTGAGTGCACGCATGTTTGTGGTTTCTTTGTTTCTTTTTTTTAGGAGAATAGGGAGGCCCCTTGGGTTGAGTGATTTAGCTGCCATCCCCAATTTCCATCGCCAGGAGTGTCCAATTTTGAATATCCTTTTTGTTTTTTAATCAATAAAAGTGATTTATTGTTTGTATACCTCACCCATGTCTCATGCCTGGCTCCAACCAAGCCTGTGAGCCTTGTGTGCTCCTAGTTTGTCTAGGGCGATTCCCTGGTAATAAGCCCCCAGGGTGGCGTAGTTGGTTTATTTATTTGGTGTCCCTGTTTCTGAACCTGATCGCCACAATCGTGTTGTATTAAGCAGGGGTTTTCAAAATGGGGTCTGGGAACCAGAGGCTACATGTTTCAGTTTGTTGACATCAGTTTTCTTTGTTCTTAGTTTGTCTGTCTTGACCTAAATTCTTAGTTCGTTTGGTTCAGTTCAAGTTTGGTTATCATCAATGTTAGTTGTGTTTATGTTACCTGCTACCTTCCTGAGTATTTGAGTTTCATATTAAATAACTATTTTGTGATATTTCCTGTTTCAAGTCTCTTTGGATTCTAAGACTCGTGACTGAATGACCGACCAAATAAAGAGTTTAAAGATGGATTTATCTTGCTCTCTGGCTACAGTCCCTTCTCGATAATAAATCTGTAAATCTTCCTCCTCCGATGTACCAGCCTTATTTTGCTGGTCCCATCTTCTCTGCTGGTTTTGTCCAGTCCCCTGGATCCGTCGGTACCACTGGTGTTGCCCTGCTCTTCGGCTCCGCCTCGGGCTGCCCGTCCATTAGTTTGTTTTGAGGTTGAGTCCCCGGCTTTACATCAGGCCTTCAGGCCCAAGTCTCCATCTCGGCTTGTCAGCCCGTCGGCTTCACCACGGCTCTGCGCTCCCTCGACTCAAACGTGGTCCATCAGCCCTAGGACTCCTTTGGACTCCGGATCAGCCTCAGTCAATCGTCGCACTGACTCCGCCATGAACTTCCGGGTCTCGGCTACACCTTGACCTTCCACCCCTTTGGCTCCTCCGGGCTTCTCCTTCCCTCCAGCTTCTCTGTTTTACACACTCCCTCCGTCGCCTGGGTCTGCCGTGCCCCCGTCTCTGCCTCAGTCCCACAAGTGAGCAGCTCCACCTTGGGCTATCAGGCCGTGGATGTAACCCTGGTTATTTGGCCTCTCTGCTTCACCAGATAGCCCATGCACCCTTGTTCCGCTTCTGTCAGTTAGTCCCTGGGTTCCACCTAGCCCATCAGTTAAGGCTCCACATTGGTTCTTCCCACCGTCGGCTCCACCTTGGTGTCTCTTTCCTGTTCAGTTACGGCGCAAGGACGCACCTTCCGGGAGGGGAGATTACTAAATGTTGATGGACTTTCAGTTTGTTGTCATCAGTTTTCTTTGTTCTTAGTTTGTCTGTCTTAAACTAATTTCTCAGTTCGTTTTTTTTTTTTTGTCTTTTCGTTCACCTGTTGTCATTTAATTAGCTCCTTTCCCTGGGGTATAAATTGATGCTTAGTTAAGTTCAAGTTTGGTCATAGTCAATGTTAGTTTGTCAATGTTTATTCTACCTGCTAACTTCCTGAGTATTCGAGTTCCCTATTAAAGGGCTATTTTGTGAGATTTCCTGTTTCAAGTCTCTTTGGATTCTAAGATTTGTTACACATGGAAGGGAGCTTTAGAGTTACACCAGGATTTCTGTAACTTGTCTTCTTGTCATCTTGTCTCCCTTCTTCCTCATGACATTAACTAAAGTTATATGGGTTTCTTAGAGCTCATGCATCTGCTTTTGTTATATCACTAATGTGCAAGAATTGTTTCATCAGTCTGGGCATATTTCTCTGCACTCTGCAGGTCATAGGATGAAGAGTGCAGTGCCTTTCATTAGTTCATAGAGCAGAGATTACAGCTCAATGCAACCACATGAATAATGCATACATGTGCTGTGCATGGTATCCTATGCCCTCTGATTTCACTGCTCATTCCAACATGGAAAAACATGTGTTATCATATGCTCTCACAGGCAGAGACCCATAAAAAAAATTAATCTCTTCAAAAACAGGCTTCAAAAACTTAACCATCTTCTATAGGGAATGCCAGGTTTAGAAAAGGATGTGGCTAGGTTTGGACTGGGAGAGTACAGTGAAGCCATTATCTGTACCTGTTGCAACGACATTGTATCTGTAGGTAGATCAGGTAGATCCAGAAGATGGACTTTTAATTTAGAAGTTGGTCAACACCACATGAACATTTTCAATTGCTGTTTTCAAGTCACCTGTGATGAAAATAATTGTAAAATGAAGGGGTTAGAAAATTCAAATTCAATATGTTCTCGCTATTTAACAACATTAATGTGTATTTGAAAATATGGGCTATATGAGTATCTGTAGTAGCTAATGCAGGACACTGCCTGAGTGATGCTGAGAAAGATAGATGCAAAACAACAACAATTAGTGAAGTTTAATATTACTTTTAAAACACATTATGAGGATTTTCATTCAACTTCATACTTTACAGACTATTGCACTGCAGTGTGACCTAGTCTAGCAGGATTTCAGGAGCAAACGGAAAATAGATCGTTGAATAACAGATTATCACTGCTATTTGTCAGCTGTAAATCAGACAGCGTATCAGTCTTTTCTGCTGTATACCCTAATTTAAGATTCCCACAGTTTTGTTCCTTGTGTCCTTCAGCTCAGCAACATAGTCATTGAATCCATCCATCCATCCATCTTCTACCGCTTATCCGGGACCGGGTCGCGGGGGCAGCAGTCTAAGCAGGGATGCCCAGACTTCCCTCTCCCTAGACACTTTCTCCAGCTCTTCCGGGGGGACACCGAGGCGTTCCCAGGCCAGCCGGGAGACATAGTCTCTCCAGCGTGTCCTAGGTCTTCCCCGGGGTCTCCTCCCGGTGGGACATGCCCGGAACACCTTCCCGGGAAGGCGTCCAGGAGGCATCCGGAAAAGATGCCCGAGCCACCTCAACTGACCCCTCTCGAGTGACCGAGCTTCTCACCCTATCTCTAAGGGATCGCCCAGCCACCCTGCGGAGAAAGCTCATTTCGGCCGCTTGTATCCGGGATCTTGTCCTTTCGGTCATGACCCACAGCTCATGACCATAGGTGAGAGTAGGAACGTAGATTGACCGGTAAATCGAGAGCTTCGCCTTGCGGCTCAGCTCCTTCTTCACCACGACAGACCGGTACAGGGACCGCATTACTGCAGAAGCTGCACCGATCCGCCTGTCAATCTCCCGTTCCATCCTTCCCTCACTCGTGAACAAGACCCCAAGATACTTGAACTCCTCCACTTGAGGCAGGAGCTCTCCACCAACCTGAAGCGGGCAAACCACCCTTTTCCGACTGAGAACCATGGCCTCGGATTTGGAGGTGCTGATTCTCATCCCAGCCGCTTCACACTCGGCTGCAAACCGTCCCAGTGCATGCTGGAGGTCCTGGTTTGATGAGGCCAGCACAACAACATCATCCGCAAAGAGCAGAGATGAAATCGTGTGGTCCCCAAACCTGACCCCTCCGGCCCCTGGCTGCGCCTAGAAATTCTGTCCATAAAAATTATGAACAGAACCGGCGACAAAGGGCAGTACTGCCGGAGTCCAACATGCACCGGGAACAAGTCTGACTTACTGCCGGCAATGCGAACCAAGCTCCTGCTCCGGTCGTACAGGGACCGGATAGCCCTTAGCAAAGGGCCCCGAACCCCATACTCCCAGAGCACCCTCCACAAGATGCCGCGAGGGACACAGTCGAATGCCTTCTCCAAATCCACAAAACACATGTGGATTGGTTGGGCAAACTCCCATGAGCCCTCCAGCACCCTGTAGAGGGTATAGAGCTGGTCCAGTGTTCCACGACCGGGACGAAAACCACACTGTTCCTCCTGAATCCGAGGTTCTATTATTGGCCGGATTCTCCTCTCCAGTACCCTGGCATAGACTTTCCCAGGGAGGCTGAGAAGTGTGATCCCCCTATAGTTGGAGCACACCCTCCGGTCCCCCTTCTTGAAAAGAGGGACCACCACCCCGGTCTGCCAGTCCAAAGGCACTGTCCCCAACCGCCACGTGATGCTGCAGAGGCGTGTCAGCCAAGACAGCCCCACAGCATCCAGAGACTTGAGGTACTCAGGGCGGATCTCATCCACCCCCGGTGCCTTGCCACCGAGGAGTTTCTTGACTACCTCGGTGACTTCAGCTTGGGTGATGGACGAGTCCGCCTCTGAGCCCTCAGCCTCTGCTTCCTCAATGGAAGACGTGACGGCGGGATTGAGGAGATCCTCGAAGTATTCCTTCCACCGTCCGGTGATATCCCCAGTCGAGGTCAACAGCTGCCCACCTCCACTGTAAACAGCGTTGGTAGGGCACTGCTTCCCTCTCCTGAGGCGCCGGACGGTTTGCCAGAATCTCTTCGAGGCCGACCGATAGTCCTTCTCCATGGCCTCACCGAACTCCTCCCAGGCCCGAGTTTTTGCCTCCACAACCACCCGGGCTGCAGTCCGCTTGGCCCGTCGGTACCCATCAGCTGCCTCAGGAGTCCCACAAGCCAGCCAGGCCCGATAGGACTCCTTCTTCAGCTTGACGGCATCCCTTACTTCCGGTGTCCACCACCGGGTTCGGGGATTGCCGCCTCGACAGGCACCGGAGACCTTACAGCCACAGCTCCGAGTGGCCGCGTTGACAATGGAGGTGGAGAACATGGTCCACTCGGACTCAATATCTCCAGACTCCCTCGGGATCTGGTCGAAGCTCTGCCGGAGGTGGGAGTTGAAGATCTCTCTGACAGGATATTCGGCCAAACGTTCCCAACAGACCCTCACAGTACGTTTGGGTCTGCCGAGTCTGTCCAGCTTCCTCCCCTGCCATCGGATCCAACTCACCACCAGGTGGTGATCAGTTGACAGCTCCGCCCCTCTCTTCACCCGAGTGTCCAAGACATACGGCCGGAGGTCAGATGAAACGACCACAAAGTCGATCATTGACCTCCGGCCTAGGGTGTCCTGGTGCCATGTGCACTGATGGACACCCTTATGCTTGAACATGGTGTTCGTTATGGACAAGCTGTAACTAGCACAGAAGTCCAATAACAGAACACCGCTCGGGTTCAGATCAGGGGGGCCGTTCCTCCCAATCACGCCCCTCCAGGTGTCACTGTCGCTGCCCACGTGGGCGTTGAAGTCCCCCAGTAGAACGACGGAGTCCCCAGTCGGAGCACTTTCCAGCACCCCTCCCAGAGACTCCAAGAAGGCCGGGTACTCTGCACTGCCGTTCGGCCCGTAGGCACAAACGACAGTGAGAGACCTATCCCCGACCCGAAGGCGCAGGGAAACGACCCTCTCGTTCACCGGGGCGAACTCCAACACATGGCGGCTGAGCTGGGGGGCTATAAGCAAACCCACACCAGCCCGCCGCCTCTCACCATGGGCAACTCCAGAGTGGTGAAGAGTCCATCCTCTCTCGAGGAGTGTGGTTTCAGAGCCCAAGCCGTGCGTAGAGGTGATCCCAACTATCTCTAGTCGGAATCTCTGAACCTCACGCACAACCTCAGGCTCCTTCCCCGCCAGAGAGGTGACGTTCCATGTCCCTAGAGCTAGATTCCGCGTCCAGGGATCGGGTTGTCTAGGCCCCCGCCTTCGACTGCCGCCCGATCCACTTAGCACCGGCCCCTTATGGTCCCTCCTGCAGGTGGTGGGTCCACGGGAGGGTGGCCCCATGTCGCTCCTTCGGGCTGAGCCCGGCCGGACCCCATGGGGGGAGGCCCGACCACCAGGCGCTCGCATACGAGCCCCAACCCCGGGCCTGGCTCCAGGGTGGGGCCCCGGCTGCGCCATGCCGGGCGACGTCACGGTCCTCGAATTTATAGTCGTCATAAGGGTTTTTGAACCGCTCTTAGTCTGACCCGTCACCTAGGACCTGTTTGCCTTGGGAGACCCTACCAGGGGCATATAGCCCCAGACAACATAGCTCCTAGGGTCATTCGGGTACTCAAACCCCTCCACCACGGTAAGGTGGCAGTTCAAGGAGGGGGTCATTGAATCCATACACACACAAAAAAAAAAAAAATATATATATATATATATATAATGCAAACAGACTGAAAAGTTGATTTACATACCGATAACAGGTTACAGACTGTTTATGTTTTTTTTTTTTTTTTTTTTTTTTTTTTGTCATTGAATCCATACACAAAAAAAAATACATAAACAGTCACAGGTCTTTCAGTGACCTGTTATCGGTATGTAAATCAACTTTTCAGTCTGTTTGCATTATATTATTCATTTTACTGCCCTTGATTTTTTTTTTAACAGTATTAATGAAGAAAGATGAAGGATGCTAGTTTTAGAAAACAGTAAATGCTGTATGGTCTGCTGTAACTGTTTATGTTCTCATATTGTCCTTTTAACCCTAGGCGCCTGGAAGCTGATTATGTTGAATTTAACTTGCAATTAATTAGTTTTAATCACATTGCGAGGGGTGGGGTGCAAAGTGATTGGAAGGTATTTGCATATACAGTACAGGACAAAATGTCAGCTACAGATTAGGTGGTGACCCGCATGTGGCAGCTCGCAAAACAAACTGATGAGGGTAATTTATCATGCGTTCGTCTGTAGTGTGGCCGGTACGGGTCCACGCACGTTTTTGTTAACGCTGTCAGTCATCTGTCATGCCATGGTGAGTTTGGTTGGGACAAACCAGGAAGAAGGTCACACACAGGTTATGCACAAACAAGGAAGTCAGTGGAAAATGTCAGGCAGAACCGAGTTAGCATCATGATCAATGGATAGAAAGCATTATGGAATTATTAAGAAAAAAGTAAAAAAAAAAAAAAGATTCCCTGATGTGAGTAAATTATGTGTAGACATAACAGTTGAAGACAGCAACTAAATAGGTCAATATATACAACTAGATTTGTTCTTTTTCTTGACTTGGAGTATAGCACACAAATAATATGAATTTACATGAACACTGTTGAGAGACGCACAGACTGAGGTAATTCACACATGCTTTATCTATTTCTCTCTCTCTCTCTCTCTCTCTCTCTCTCTCTCTCTCTCTCTCTCTCTCTCTCTCTCTCTCTCTCTCTCTCTCTCTCTCTCTCTCTCTCTCTCTCTCTCTCTCTCTCCAATAACTGCATTAATATCTTCATTAGACTGCTGTCAGTGGCTGAAGCCTCCATTCTAAAATGACGTTTTGGAATTAGATTTGGGATTAGATGCATAAGAATAGTCCCACACACAAGAGTGTTTCAAGGACAAAAACCTGACAAACATCTTGAAATACAAGATACAATACATACACATATATATACACACACACACACACACACACACACACACACACACACACACACACACACACACACACATATACAGTATATATATATATATATATATATATATATATATATATATTGTAGCAACACTGGGTTGTACATTAACAAATAGCTCAAATGTTCTATAGGGAATTTTAATAATTAATCATGAATATGATTAATATATTAAATATTTACAGTTACATTAAATTTATCAAAGTTGAAAATAGATCGATTGCATATGAATAATCAATTACAACGAATTATTCCTCATTCATACATCAATCGTCTTATCTCAGATCGATTTATTTGAGATAAGCCTTAAAGGGTCATGAAACCCTAAACCAAATTTTCTGAGATTTTAACAGAGGTATGTGTGTTGAACACCATTGAAGACAATGTTAGCATCTGTTATATTTAATAGTAGGGGGAAAATGGTTAAATTTTAGGTTTTTTACGCTATTTTCGTCTTCCGGGTTTAAAATCTTCATCGTGTCTACGTCACAGGCTGTGACGTGGCAGAGCACCATAGTACTTTGATGACTCATCGGTGTCTCATAATTATTCATGTACTGAGTTTTCTTATCCAATGAGAAGACACTGTCTCTTAATTATTCATGACACCACGTGGAACTTTCCAAAGACAGACATGTCAAACTGTGATATTGCGTAGTAGATGAGAGAGGCAATAATGGGACACGCGTTTGTTTTCGTGGTGCAAAAGTTCCAGTGCATCTTTCCCCGCGATGCTGCCCGGGCTAGACTCCGGCCATCAACCACGGACACATCACACATCTAAACTATGGGTGTGTAGCAACCATTCAACTGGAGAAAGGTGGACTTTGACCTTGTCTACACCAATGCAGGTTTCGGTCTTGCGAGTGATGCGGTTCCGAGGACTTTTCCTATCGCTTCAGAGGTGTGTGTGTGTGTGTGTGTGTGTGTGTGTGTGTGTGTGTGTCTAAAATGTAACCCTGACCGTTTTACTTGCCTTTTGTTAAATAATCACTCGTTATTAAAATGTAGATATTTCGATAATACCTCAATTGTATGGAACGTATGCTTAGTTTGTGCAAATTTCTATGACACTGTCCATCTTTATTATGTGGGTTTAGGGGGCGCGTAGATCTGTAGGCTACGGAACGTTTTTGTTTTTTTTTTAAGCGGAAAATGTATTATTTCAAATATATGCATTTATAGTGTGGATATAAACAAATATATATTTTATAATGGCATAATTATACATATTAATGTACATTTATATGTTTTAAATAGAATTATGATTACTGTAGTAGGCTATTATGTGTAGCACAGTGGGGATTTCTTTAAGACTGCAAGGGAAGCTCGGCTTCCCCTATAATGTCAAAAAATGAATGGTCAAATATGTACTATTGTGTTATCATTTTATTGACAAAAAATGCGTTAGAAAACGTTAACGAGTTCGTTCAGAATCAGCTACATACAGCAGGTCGGCTGACTCGGTTTCCTTCTCATTCATTCTCGTAGCGTCACAGTGCATTTCCTCGTTGAAGCCCAGCGTCCATTGACTTCAATGGGGCTGCTCTGAACAGTTTTTTTCAGTGCTTCGAAACTAGACGGTCATTGGATAAATGCTGCGATTATGTCCCGCCCACGGACGCTCAGCGTCTCTGGGGGTGAATGAGGAGTGGGCTGGCCCGGACTCCGGGCTTCCGCGTGATGATTGGAGGGTCTGTCGAAAGGCTTCATCTCCTTTTGATTGACAGCGATTTCATACAATAAAAAGTCGCTGCCGCTGAAGCTATTGGAGCTCAGTCCCATCGCGGATTTTTCAAGTGATAGTCGAAAGACAAACTGCTGCTACCTATTTCTTGATATTTGCTTGTCGAAATTGCTAGCTATTTTTCATAAGACATTTCACACAATTATACAT
The DNA here is from genome assembly GCA_022828995.1 of Vimba vimba. Lineage (NCBI taxonomy): Eukaryota > Metazoa > Chordata > Actinopteri > Cypriniformes > Leuciscidae > Vimba > Vimba vimba. The sequence goes on along the minus strand of CM040821.1, from coordinate 20,854,201 downwards.
TTATACCTTTATTATATTATTACTTAGCCTATTATATTTTTTAATAATATTATTAGTAATAATTAAAACAATAATTATTAAAATAATTAATATATATATATATTATTTGTAGTATTATTATACTTTATTATATTATTATTTATACCTTTATTGTATTATTACATTTATACAATTATATTTAACTCTGCTGGTCATTGAGAGGACACTGGTCAAGTCAATGGAAAAGACGACAGGGTCACAGAGCATTTTCTTGAAAAGGAACGTTGGGCAGAATTTACGTATAAAATGGACAATTTTTATGATGTAGGCCGAAAATGAGCTTCCCCTCTTTGAAAGACCAGCAGCCGCCACTGGTGTAGCAGGGCATTCAGTTACTTTTGAAAGGACAAAAATAAGGTGTCAGTGTATTTCATTAGACTTTAACTTTGCCAGCTATAAAAAATCTAGCATTTCCTCACGTTTTACCACTGATTTTTAGTGACAGTCGATATGCATGGGCCACTTTGGGCTTTAACCACACCCACTCCCCTCCCTTCTTCTCACAGCCACCACGCCCATTTAAGTTGCATTTTTCAAAAAGATTGTGAGCTAGGCTTGAGCTGAAAGAGGGGGGTTTCATGACCCTTTAATGGAAATTAATGTAATTATCAAACGGTTGTTTGTCCAGCAACCAGCTGTAAGATTAACTTATCAACTTCTCAATAAAGTTATCACTTCTTATAATTCAAAGAAAGCTGTTTTCTGGCCATTGAAACAACTCTCCTGTCCTTATAAAATTTAGGTTACTGAAATCGTAACAAGATAAAGCATGTAGCTTAAAGGAGAACTTGGTAACTTTTTTAACTTAATAAAACTGTCTAGAAATCATTTGGATGGTTAAACAACCTGTTCTGGTGATATTGGTGACTTTCCCCCGCTCCCCCCAGCGTTCCCAGGCGGAAAACCAACCTTGCAACATGGGGACTACCGTCCCGGCAAAATAGAAATTGGAAGTCTCGTGAGAAGCGAGAACGAGAACGAGCGCGAAACACGAATCGCTTTACGGCAATTCAACATAAACACACACGCATGTATGATGTATTACCAGATTACCCACCTCGGTAGATATAGCTCCACACGATTCAGTCGGCTTGCTCCGATCAAAACAAACGCACATGAGCAGCGGTAGAGAGGGGGAGGAGGCCGCCGCAAGTGAGTTTTTTACGACCGTGTTGTGACATATACGCCCCCCCACAGCTGTAGGGGGAGCTCGTGGGGAAAACATGCGACAACAAAAGGGAAAATCAGCGAAGAAGTGACTAGAGTTCGCTAGAGTTGCCGAGTTCTCCTTTAAGATCGAAACATCTCATAGACTTGGTTATATGGGCATTTAAAACAGAGACAATCAAGGATATATGGAATTTTAATAATTGGACTAATACTACATCGAAACTACGAGTACACAGAGTAAATACATATATTTACAACAGAAACATATGGACGAAAACATTACAAGACCAAACGGATAACAGATCAGTGTTTCCTTAAGAAAACAGGGCTCGCGCTCTCGTGTCTTCCGGTGAGCGCGGTTGCGGGATTTTCAAAAGAGTCTTTTTCTTTGAGTTGAAGTTGCTTGCTGCGTTTGCTTCGCTGAGTCCGAAGACGAAAATAAAGAAAAGACTTGAGAATTGAGAAGACGGAGAAAAGCTCCCGAAGGAGCCATGGACCCAGAAAACCTCTCACCGAAAAAAAGTGCTCTTGAGGAACTTCGGTGTCAGTCTCTTATGGAGAAGCTGGGTTCACGCCTCCTTCGCGTGCGTTAACCAATCATCTTAGAGCATCTCGGGCGGGAAGATCTTTTCTTTGTCCTGTTAGACACGCCCACTTGAATGTGTCATGAGGAGATGAAATTAAGCCATTAGGCTTCCAGAAATATGAAAAGTGTAAAATAATGCACATTACTAGCCTAGAAATCTAGACGCACCCTAGCGGCAGCAAAATGTATTTCGCAGCCAGGTGGGTCTAGGCACTCTCAATAGACCTTCTAGCTGCAAAAACCTAAATTGGGTCAGGCCAATCACGTCGTGTATAGAGTAGGCGGGGGCGGGCTTAACATATGACGACAGAGTTGCGACGGCTGCCACTTGAAAACAAAGAATGACGGCTGCTGGAGAACAACGGTCTTTCGAAACGGCTTTGGCCGCGACTCTGGAGGACTTGGAGTTAAGTTTTTCTTTGAGAAAAGAGCAAAGAACGGCACTTAAGTCATTCTTAAAAAAAGGAAGATGTGTTCGTCGTTTTGCCGTCCAGATATGGCAAAAGTTGAATCTATCAACTAAGCTACCGTGTTTGGGAAAACGCTCTGGTTGGTTGAAGCGCTGTCCTATTGCGTGCAGAGGGAATTTGAAAAGCAGCCGTTTATCCCGCCCCTCGGATTAAACCGCGTCTATGGTGAGTTTCCAGACCTAACATCTTGATGTAGGTCTGGCTTGCCAGGCTAGCACATTACTGCATTCTGCTATCGGAATTCGACTCCGTTAGATTGAGAGAAATACAGAGATATCAAAAACGTCACCTGAAGATTATAGTAATACAAAGTTACAATCACATGCACAAATAGAAGCATTTAAAAGTTCGTTCCTTCAAATAAATGTCATAAATGAAGTGAATATAAACTGGGAGACACACAGGAGTATATGAGATACATATGGCATGCTTATATTCTAAGTTTAATATTCAAAGTTTGTGTATGTGTGTGCGTTAATGTGTGTGTCGGAATGTCTCTTGCAGAGGAACTGGATAAGCTGCTAAAGCTTGGTGGTCAAACTTTATGACCTGCCGTGAGATTGGGTTACGGGATCCGATTCCACTGGGAGAAACATTCTTCAAAAATACATTTCAGAGCCAAACACTAGAAGATCATAACTATATGATCGAAAACAAAACTAACCAATAATGCATAATGGAATTGTACATATATCACAAGGATATTTCTATCCTAATTTAAACACAAAGGGATGTTTGTGTGTGTGTGGGGGTGTGATGTCACGTAGCAGGAGAAAGTTTTGTTATCTCTTTGGTGCAGAGAGGAATGTTAGTTTCAGGTTCTGGAGTGTCTCTGAGGTGCAATTAGTGTCGTAAAAGTCCATTTGCTCCAGTCTCTCTGGAGCCGGCGTATGATTTGTATTTGGGAGTCAGGAGGTTACAAGCTTTAGTAAGCTTAGGAAAGAACGTTTTGGGAAGGAATGTGCTTAGAAAACACAGAGAGTCCGAATTTGTTAATTCAGAACAAACGAACGAATGATTCATAGCCCATATATGCTACAATATATATATATATTAGGGCTGGGGGAATTAACGCGTTAATCTTTGCGAATAATTTGAGATGTTTAACGCATTAAAAAAAAAGAACGCAATTGACGCAGCACCTTTTTTTTGCCTCGTTTTAATGACTTCCTGTTGTGGCTGCTATTGAGAAGTTGTTTAGTAACCCGTGCACCCGTGTCTTTTCCGCTCCGTGTGTGCGCCGTGCTCTCCGTTCCGTGTGTGTGTGTCGGCGCGCTGCGCTCTCTGCTCAATGTTCCACTCCGTGTTTGCGCTGCGTGTTCTACTCTGTCGTTAACGGCCCAAACGCTCCAATCATGTATCGATACGATACAGTACCGATCACGCACTGGAAAAGTAAAGTCCGCTCAAATAACGTGAAATTTCTCAGTAGTAGACTTCTGTTTGCTGAGTTGGTATAGCCATGCTGGGCAACAATGGTAAAATTACCTGCTCTGATCACATGTTCTGGTAATAATAGCTTTGTATGACTATACTTTATTTTGATAAATAGTCCAAAAATAAATCTGTTAAATCTGAGTATGTTGCATAGAACTGAATGAAGAATAATATATTGATGTTTAATATTTTAATGCTTTGTCCTTGGTCATGGTCACTTGAACTGTTGTAAAAAAAAATCACATACTGTAACTATAAGAGTAAAGAGGAATATACTAGTGAATTTCCGCTTTGTTCGTGAAAATTCTCAAAAAGCATTTTTAAAAATACTTTGATGTTGTCACAACTTACTGAACATTGTAGGTTTGTCTGCCTTGTTTACACAATGTTTCCCAGCGGACGGATACAAACTTTAGAACACTTGTTCTTAGAAATTACAAGTGTTCATCACATAATCAGCCAATCAAATTGGAGTTTTCTATTTTTGGAGATTTTTTCCATTTTTTGTGTGCAAAAAGCATCACACTGTCCATGAATGGTAAGATTGGCATGCAGCCTGAAGATGAGACTACAGAAACTATAGTAAAAGCATCATTTAAAGGCATCATTCAGTTTCCATTTGACCATTAGCAGTGCATACAGGGGATCCTACATTCATCTTCTTTGTTCAACCTTCGTATGGTTTGCATACTCAACAACCCGGCGCATGTCATCAGCAGTCTTTGGATTTTATTCAAGAGGTATTTTATGCTTTGACCAATTAGCTGCCTCAACACCCTACGGCTGAGAAAGGTGTCCCTGCTGGGGTGTTATCCAGACATGCTCCATTAGACCAGCCAAGTATAAACAGTAGAACAAACAGTAACAGTTGGAATCATGGGTCTGTTTCTGAAAAAGACCCACTGTTAAATGAGCAGAAACTGATCACTACCATTAACGCTTTGATGATATTATTTTTCAAAGAACGAGTATCACAGTGGCACTGGGGTGATTCTCTTTAATACAAAAGCAAACCTGTTCATACTCCAAAGGCGTATAAAACTGAAGCATAGTCAAGGTACTTTTTTGCAGGCTAAAATGTCTCTTTACGTGTGTTTAATTAAACAAAAGCAAAACTGATTGCACATTTAAATTTTTGCATGCATCTGTACAAGTGGAATTGATGATACAGTATATATAATTTATAAATTCATAGATGATGTTTAACCCCACCTCACATGAACTGAGGCCCTGTTTACAATTAGTATTAAAATGCCTTTTGCTCGATTGGATCACAAGCAAGATGAGAGAGACACATTCCTGTCTCTTTTGTTCACTTTGGTCCTTCCAGGGGAGGGTCTATGGGTGGGTAAATGTATTGTTTTTTTCAGATCTAATGGACGAAATAAGCATGCACAATTGACATATGAACGAACCACCATCTGCTCCACATTGAGTCAAAAACTACCAAATGTCAATGTAATAAGAATACGGGGTGACAAGACTAGGCCGAAAGGAAGAACCCGATACTAGTTGTTCTGTATGCTTTGCCCCCGAAAGCAACCTGATGAACTTGAGGAAGGATGGAATATGGAAGTATGCATCCTAAAGATCTATAGTGACAAACCAGTCCTCGAATCTGTGTATGTCACGATTCGCCTCAGCGCACAAATCTAGAAATGGACGCAACCCCTCAGTCTTCTTAGGAATGATAACATACCAGCTGTAAATTTGGACTCCCTGTCGGGGGGAGGAACACATTCTATGGCCCCCTTCCCTAGCAAAGCTATTACCTCCTGTTCCGTAACCAGAGTCTGCTCTGTGCCTACCACTGTGGACAGGACCCCCCTGTGTGCAAGACCCATTGAGATATATTTGGCAGTAGTTTCCACTCTGGTCTCTGGTATTACTTGAGCGACCAATTCGGTTTCCTGAAGCGGCAAACCGGCAGGAAACTGAACTGATTGCTCTCAGACCCTCCTCAGAGGGCTTGAGTATCCCAGCTTTGCCACGTATCTGGGCCTCTCGAAACTGGTTTCTGGTATTACTCAAGTGACCAATTCAGTGCCCTGAAGCGGCTAACCAGCAGGTAACAACCAAACTTATTGCTCTGAGACCCTCCTCAGAGGGGGTGAGCATCCCAGCACCACTATGTATCTCGGTGGAGACCACTGCGCCCCAAAGCACACAAGGTGGCGGGGTTGTCAGAATGGCGCCCTGAGGGCACTGAAGGGAGATGGTCACCTTATGATGAGGTGTTATCCATTTCCCCCTGGGTATTTCAGCATTTGCCCCACAGTGGCGTTGATCGAGGGAGGAGCCATGGAGGAACACTGATAAGGGTCGCCATGGGAATGCCCGGAGACAATGACGGCGAGGATGGAGCATACCGCGCAGCCGATGAGCCGAGGTAAGCCGTGACAGAGCTGCAGCGATGACCTCCCGAGAGTGAGCTGGGGGTCCAGTGGTTTGAGGCTGAGTTGGAGCGACCGAGGGCGGAGGTGGAGCCTGAGGTAGGGCTGAGCAAGCCGCAGCTGAAGGGGTAGAGGACCAGAGAGCATTGGACGGTCCGCAGCGGAGGTGACACGATGTCTTACCCAGGTGGAGCCGACGTGTCGAGGGAGTCCCGCGAGGTCAAATGGCCGATTGTCCACACTGAGGTCGAGGGCGGAAGAAGATGGATCCCGACAGGTCCGAGGTTTTGCCACACTACTAAGAGGAGGCAGAGGTGGTACAGAGGGACTGATGGGAGACAGAGATGACTGGGTGGCACAGATGGCTGGAGACTAGGGAAAAGACCAACACAAAAAAATAGAGTGATATAACTAGTCTGGAGAGGTGGTGGAATTATATATATATATTACAGAAAAACTAAATATTGCAATGTCAGATTTTTCCAATATCTTGCAGCTCTAACCCATGGCAGCACCTGTGGGTCTTCCGATGAACCAAAATTTTTCTGTCTCCGTGAGTAAATAAAACCCCTGATGATTATAGTTCTACCAGAAAGACTCGGGAGAATAAATACCGTAACAATTATACATTTATTAACAGCCCAGCAAGCAATATTATGACATAAAGTTCTTTGTCATAGGCCCCATCTGTAGCTCGCAACCCGAGGGTACGGACTCTGCATTTCCTGCCTGAAGACGAAGGCAGGGGCGCAGCCGACCCCCTGTGAGGCATTGTAAGGGACCATCCTGGTGGTGGTGGGGAGGATGGAGGGGAAGGAACCATCTTGGTGGTGGTGGGGAGGATGGAGGTGAATGAAAGTGTCAGCATCTGTAAATTTAGACATGTGTAAGTACTGATCTTTTATACTACAAGCAGGGCCGGAGTGGGGCCACTTTTCAGCCTGGGAGTTTCAGGCCCAAGACCGGCCCTCTTTTTCCATGGTGGAATTCCAAATTAGCATTTTTCCAAATTGGATAAATGAAGCAACAGTTCAGCTCTTACTATTGTGTAGATTTTATTAATACCATGGTTCAACAAATAATGTAAAGGTTAAATAATAATTCACTTAAGCTGAGAAGTTAACAAAAAATATTCCACTATTCCACAAGGATAGGTTGATAAATTAACAAAAGCAGAAAGAAAGAAAGAAAGAAAGAAAGAAAGAAAGAAAGCATTTGAAATGTCTTCCACAAAGAGGCATATTGAACTAATGTTTACAGTTTTATTTATATTCAAAATTTTTCAAAAATAATGCTTTTTTTAAATCAAAAAACGTGATACCTACTCTCAGATAAATGAGGCCTATGATTAATCAGATGCAAATAGAAATATAAAACCAGTCCTTATTGAAAGAAAACAAGTTGACAAAAATTTTTAATCCAATATTGGGTGATAATATAGTATAATGAGAGATTTATAAGCTATTTTTTTGTAGGCCGGTCATTTTTGACCAGGAACACCAGTGTGTCTATGTGCCATTTTGTACAAAATACAAATACAAAATTGTACAAAGTTTTTCAAAACAAATTTCCTGGTGAAAAATTAAAGTAGACTAGTGTGATCAACAGTGCCAATTTTTTCATATTTTATGTAACATTTACACATTTGTTGAAGATTGAATCCAATATTGGGTGATTATATAGCATAACAAGTGATTTATAAGCTATTTTTTGTAGGCCGTTCACTTTTGACCGGGAACACAAAAGGTGTTATAGGGTTCTGAACACAACCTGAGGGTTAAATAACTTTAATTCATATTGTTTACTCTGGTATCCTCTCTACCTGTCCCTGTAATCATCATGGCCTCCTCATTTTCAACAGGGGACTGGCTTATCTGCTGCTCAGAAGCTACAAAAAAATAATTAATAGGTCATTTTACTGCATACACAGATCAAGCTTGAGTTTTGTTATCAATATTAAATTGCATAATATTTGCAAAGTCTATGAATCGCCATGTATTGGGTGATACAAAAAGGCTAATATTTTAATAAAATTTTTTTATTTTGCTTGTGAATAGGTTGACAACGCTACAACGGTATTAGCCGAATAATTACGTTGCAGCGTTGCTAAGTGAATGCTAATCATTACTAGACCTATCTCTCTTTTCCTGTTGTCACTTGTGTTTGTCCTCTTGAAAATAAATCTGTAAGCTTGGCACATTTGGCAGCATCCTCCTCCAAAGCCTTTCTTTTTTTCAACCTGGCTTTTTCAGCCCCTCCTTGCCTCTTCCTCCCATCCATCCTCCCTGACGTGTCCCGTTCGGTAGGGCCGGCCCAGCTATCGGTAGGCGCCGGCGGTGCCACGGTAGCCTACCTGAGAAAACGTTTTGGAAAAGACGGGCTATGGACCCAACCAACTCTATGGGAGGGGAGGGGAGAACTCCCTCTCATGGTACAACCCATGCAGTGGCTGCGTGCTGCGGTGTCAGAATGCGGAACGTGTGTAGCCAAATGTAACTAACGTGACAAATGTAAAAAAAAAAAATTCCTCGACCGGCCCAAAAGTGAAGCGGCCCATCGGGAATTTTCCCGATTCTCCTGATTACCCACCCCGGGCCTGACTACAAGTATTAGAACATGATTAGACATGTGTAAGTACTGATCTTTTATACTACAAGTATTAGAACATGATTGGATAGATGAGAAGGTAATAAGTGACATAACAATTGAGTCTTCTCGGTAGAACTTTCATTTCATTGTAGCTCTTACATTTTATGACGTGACTGACAACTAGTTGTCCAGTTCTGGTTCTGCTCATTCAGCACAGATTTGTCAAGAATGTAGTCCTGCGGTGCTGAACATGTGCAGGTGTCAATTGTTTAGAATGTGTTTGTAATGCTGTTGTAATAAGCAAAACGGTGCATGAACGCAATCATATTAAGCGACGTTGTCAAGTCAAGTCACCTTTATTTACATAGCGTTTTTTACAATACAGATTGTTTCAAAGCAGCTTCACAGAGATAACAGGAAAATAATGCAACAAAGTTTTTTTCTAGGAGAAAATAGCGTCACAGTCCAGCTTAAGTAAGTTCAGTGATGGTTCATTTTTGTTGTAAAAAAGTTATTAATTTAGTTCATTTATATTTATAGCCGCTCTGGTGAAAACCGTGATGTCATCATCCAGCTCAGTTCAGTTCTCATATAATGATGTCAATGCAGGCAGATCAGTAATATTGTTGAATATTAAATGTCCCCAACTAAGCAAGCCAAAAGCCAAAGGCAATACAGTACATTGCCATACTATCCATTAGCATCTACTCTAGAGTCTTGTTTTGTGTGAAACATGACAGGGGATTAGTAATGAATGGAAACATTGCGATCCATCGATCATAATCGCCTCATAATTGCATCATGAAAGGACCACAAGCTGGGACTTGAACACTTGTTGGGATGGCCTCCAAAGATGGGAACCCAAAGATGTGCACTTGCAGATCCATGATTCAGCCCTGCCCCTAACACCCTAATGGCAAAACATTCTAAGGCATACCTTATGTATTAAAACACAGACTGAATTCTGTCCCATGATACATTCTAGACAGCATGTAATGTAGAGTGCCAGCATTACCATTAGCACATCAGAGATAGAGCTGAAAATTAATGGACACCATCCTCATTGCATTGGCATCTCAGCACATCCTTGATCCCCCTGAGCACCAGATAAAATCACACTATGCTCAGAGCAGACCCATTGTTTTCTGGGATTATGGGGGATTACACATAGAAGCCAATGAAAGAGAAGACTTGAGAGCGATGACCTCGCCAACAGATCAGGATGAGCCGGATATGTTGTATTCATTCCAAAGGAAGGATTTAATTAGATTAGTAATTTAATGCAGTGGGGTTTGTGGAAAAATGAATGCAATCTTGAAATTTTTGGGGTCACAAGATTTCATCATGACAATTTAACCTACTGCCTCCTTAGATAAACCTCAATGTCTATGGGACCTAAATGGTAACACTTTCTATGAAGACCATGCTTAAGATGAATTATAGCTCCATTTATACTCTTTTATAAGTATTACTATTTTATAAATACATTTATAAAGACCCATACTGCGTTATAAAACAGTTATAGTTACATTTATATATATTTTTTTATAATTCCTCATAAGTCATGCATTTGCTTTTTGAATGTGTATGCTCATAATCCATTATACACTGATTTATAAGTATGAATTAGTCAGTCTTATGGTTAAAGATGCAACCTGCATTGCTAGGTTATTGTATTATAGTTACAACTTTTTAGTAATTCAGATTTATGTCAAATAACTGAATATATTGTTATTAATAGCAGAGTTGTGTTCTTATAAACACTTTTTTGTGAGTGATAATACAGTTACTAAACTCTATAAATGGATCATTGATGTCTTTCAGTAAAGTAAAAACATTGGAAGCATTTTAAGTTGTTTACTTGTAAATGTAACTAATGAACAATAATTCCTGTAATAAAATAATGAAAAACAAAAAACAAAACCCAGATATCATTAATACGAACAGTTGATTTAAAAAAAAAAAAAGTTTTTTAATGTTACATACTAGCAAAACACTGCAACAATATTTTTTAAAGTATAATTTTAAACTGTAATAAGCAATAACATGCATATGGCTGAGGAGATATAGATTTTAACAAATCAAAATTACCATTCATGACCTCTAATGCAAACATTAGCCATTAAAGACATATTTGATTATTAATTGGTACAGCAAACAAGTTTATATTTGATAATTTTTATATTTTTATATTTGAAAAAGTCAGTGTAAAATGGATTATGAGCATGCACATTGAAAAAGCATGACTTATAAGGAATTATAAAAAATAATATAAATGTAACTATAACTGTTCATATAATACAGTATAGGTCTTATTGAGTCTTTATAAATTTTCGTGTGTCTTCGCAGTCCGGTTTGCATGGCTACACAGATGCGACAAAAAAATTCTGTATTATAATTTTTTAAGGCCAGACAAGTTTATTGAGGGTTGATTTGTAAAGAAGAACTACACTCCTGCGCACATATATATTCACACACGCATACCTTTGGACTGAACACGTAATGTGCATGTGCGCGACGTCTGCGTTTTCGCGGGTTTGAATAAATATATGTTTTTAACAATTTTAAACTTTTCAAGAAAGACCTAACAATTGAAATCATTAGTACAATTTCAATTTATTACCAGTACTGAAAGCTATAGTAATACTGCTTTCAGTTTACCAAACTTCTACTACATCTAAATGAACACACATGTACTCCACCATATTTTGCAAAGCAGAAGCTATTTTTTTTGTGAATTTGCAAGATCATTATCATTAGCTGGTAGGGGTGTAACGGTACGCAAAAATCACGGTTCGGTACGTACCTCGGTTTTAAAGTCACGGTTCGGTTTATTTTCGGTACAGTAAGGGAAAGAAATGCAAACATTAAACTGCAGGTTGTTTATTACTATAAACTTTTTTATAACAATTTGTTTACACTTTTTTTTAAACACTTTTTAATAAAATATAATAAAATATATATAAAATAAAAAAAGAATAAGAAATAAAATACTGCTGCAAAGTTCTCCACTTAATAAAATACTCTCAGTCTCAAACCAATATCACATAATAAATTTAATGAAAAATATAAATAAATGACTATGATTACAGTGCAGCATTACCAATCCCAGCTTGTAGGCCTGCTCATATTTAAAAATTAAGACTGGGAAAAACATGAACTTTAATTGCACAATTTGCTGTAATTAATTGCAATTCCTCCAAGCTTGTAATCATCAATAATTAAACTTAGAATCACCTAATTAAATGAAACACCGGGGAAAAAAAGGAACAGAAAATAGCCCTATATTAAAATAATATTAAACATATATATCAATGTATTATTCTTTTTCAATAATCAATCAACAATCAATTTAAGATTTTTTTTCCCATTTTTTTTACTAATTATCAAAATAAAATATATTCCTACAAAGCTATTATTACCAGAGCATGTGATCAGAGCAGGTCATTTTACCATTGTTGCTAGCGTGACTATACCAGCTCAGCAAACAGAAGCCTACTACTGAGAAATGTCACCTTATTTGAGGGGACTTTGCTTTTCCAGTGCATGATCGGTACATGATTGGAGTGTTTGGGCCGTTAACGACAGAGCAGAACGCGCAGCGCAAACACGGAGTCGAACATTGAGCAGAGAGCACAGCGCGCAGACACACACACACACACACGCACACGGAACGGAGAGTGCGGCGGCGCACACGGAGGCGGAGCGGAAAAGCTTTTTTTCGCCCTGCAGTCGATTTCATTGGTTTAGGTTACAGTGACGACGGGTAAAACTAAAACCAGACGGACTCTGGTAAAACTTTAGAATCAGCTGCAGGGCGGGATTTGCGCTGAACGCGAAGGCTTCCGCCACTTTATATGTTCGTGTGGAAACACGTACCGTTACACCCCTATTAGCTGGCATAGTTAAATAACTAGAAGAGTAACAAAGTGTATTAAGCGGGAAAATATTTGACCAATACAAACCAGTGCATTTATAATTATGAAAATACATCTAGAAAAGGATAAGAAATTTAAGTTAAAATTAAGTTGTTGTTTTTTTTTGTTTTTTTTTTTTTTTTTTTGAGTGTTAAAGCTGCCGTGACAATATAATTTCCTGCAAAGGATCAATAAAGTACAAACAAACAACAAACAAACAAACAAACCAGTTTGCGCCATCAAGCCGAATAACGAGCTGTTCCCTTTCGAGGAAACTCGCGCTGCGTCAATGATGCTTTGGGAACGCCCCTGCATGATTGCGTCTGAAGAACTTGGGCGCCGTCTTTTCTCTGCCTTCACCCAGTGTATCCAGCACTCTCTCTGGGATCGGAAGCCCACGCCGCAGCTTCTTTTTCTCAAAAAAAGAAAAGAAAAAAAAATACTATGCAATAAGAATCGAGTGGCTGAGGCAATGCAAAGATTAGGAGTATTGCAAGCTATGAATTTATGATTATTTTATTTTATGTTGAAACTATTTTAATATAATTCAGCCTTTCTTCCAGACTATGTTTACTTGTCTGGTTAATCTTTTACTATGTTTAATTTTGAGGAATTAAATAAGTTGGCTGCATTTAATTTAGGAATTAAATGATGAATGCTTATCTGACTTTCAGTAGTTAGATTCATGTATAAGTTCAGCCTTTCCTCCAGACCGAGTTGACTTGTCCGGTTGATCTTTTACTGTTTACTTTTGAGGAATTAAATAAATTGGCTGCATTTAATTTTGTGAAATTAAATGATGAATGCTTATATGACTTTCAGATTCATGTATAAGTTCAGCCTTTCATCCAGACCGTGTTGACTTGTCTGGTTGATCTTTTACTGTGTTTAATTTTGAGGAATTAAACAAGTTGGCAGCATTTAATTTTGAGGAATTAAATAAGTTGGCTACATTTAATTTTGAGGAATTAAATGGTATAATCGGTGCAGCAGCTGTCTACCTCCGAGGAGATGGATGTTCCGAGCATCGAGTTAAGGGAAATTGAAGATTTCGCCATCTCCTGTGTACAAGGAGTTTTTGGAGTTTATAACTTTCATGTCAGGGCTTTCCCATCTTTCCCGATCTCCACTAATAAAATTTGAGATCACGGATCAAACCCTTTCAGCTCGTTTTTTTTTTTCAGTTCTCAATATATATGTTTTAATAAAGGGGGCTGAAAGAGCTTGGGTATGGGCCGATGCCAAAGGCAGAACAGACGCTTGCGAGCTATCAGTCCTGTCATGGCTTAAGGCTCCCCTTAAGGCTCGGCATTACCCTCCAGGCCGTTTAGAACTACTATGGCACTGGTGGGTAAGGTGAAAATGGGGGGCTGCTAGGTGGAGCAGCCCCAGCCATTAACAAACTCCTTGTACAGGTTAGAGTGTCGTTTCCTGTGCTCCCCCTGAGAAAGATTGGGGCATGGCATTCTCAAACGAAGCCTTTGAAGCAGAAAATGAATCTGAGGACCGTTGTTCCTGCAAAAAAGGCTTTGGCCAAAGAAAGGTCCTGACACCACTGGTGTCAGACCTCTAAAGGGCAGCCCCGACCTTTAAATGGCTCTTCAGTATTAGCCTCACCTCAGTGCCCTCAGGGGGCCGTTCTGCCAATCCCGCCACCCTTGGTGCCTCGGGGCGCAGCGGTCTCCAACGAGCACACGGCTCAGTGTCACCACAACGCTGCGTCAAACTCGCACCCTCTGGGGGGGTTCAAAAACAGTCAGTTCGGTTGTTTCCTGCCAGTATGCTTCAGGTCACCGAAGTGGCTGTTCCAATTACACCAGAGGCCAGTCTCAAGAGGCTGGGACCCTTAGTAGACTATCAGACAGAATGGAAAAATCTGCCAAAGATATCTCAGTGGGTCCTGCAGATCATAGAGAAAGGCTACAGAATCCAGTTCGGTTTTCGTCTGCCACGTTACAACGGGGTGTTGCTCACGTTAGTGCATCCCGAGCAGGCTCTGGTAATGGAGAAAGAAGTGAAAACTCTATTAGAGAAGGGAGCTATAGAGCAGGTGTATTCACAGAGAATCAGGTTTTTACAGCCGTTACTTCATTGTTCCGAAAAAGGATGGAGGGTTACGTCCTATTGGTAAGAATACCAATATCGGGTGCTTCCGCACGTTCACCAAATGCGTAGATGCAGCTCTGGCCCCGCTCAGGCTGCAGGGCATACACATTTTGAACTGCATAGACGACTGGCTGATTCTAGCGGAGTCAGAGCAGTTGGCGGTTCGGCATCTAGATGGCGTCCTCGCACACATGCAGAAATTGGGGTTGAGACTCAATGCCAAGAAGAGTGTGTTTTCTCCACTACATAGAACCACTTTCCACTTTCCCGTGGTTTGGGATTCAGTCATGATGCGAGCTGTTCTATCGCCCGCTTATTTAGCTGCTATCCTCACAGCCACAAAAGAGTTTAAGCTAGGCCAGTCATTCACTGTGAAACAGTTTCAGAGACTGTTGGGCCTCATGGCAGCGTCCAATGTGATACCCTTTGGCCTGCTGTACATGAGACCCTTGCAGTGGTGGTTCAGTTTCCCCCGAGGGGAAACCCACTTACACTGTAAAAATGAATACGCTATATCTAATCAATAAAATTGTGGCAACAGATTACAATCAATATTATTAATTAAATTTAACAAATTAGAATTGAGTAATAATTAATCAAATTAATTCATTAAAAGTTAACCATTTAAAATGAGTAAAATTTCCCAAAAAAATGTTTTAAACAATTTTTTTTTTATTGCCAACATTGAAGACACCTGATGTCAACAAGCAGAATCACTGAAGGAGAAAACCGTAATTTATGGTGATCAGTGTTTGTTTTAGTTGGGCTCTTGACCCTTAAATCATTTACTTTAGATTTTGTTTGGCTGCTATACCTGAGTTATAACAGCCAGATGAACAACGAGAAAAGGTGATCTGATGGTGTTGGTTGTGTTTTAACATAATCATTATTTCACAATCATTTAACCTGAATCACTGAACTCATATAGAGCCCAAATTCTGAGTTAGGTTTACTTTATTAATTATAGCAGCTCTGTCCTTGTACAGCATAATATTTTTAGCCTTTTCAATGAAATCCATATGATCAAATCAATAAAAAAAAAAAAAACTTAAAACAAAAAGTTTTTATGTAGGCACACACAGACATCAAGAATTCGCGTATGAATCTCAGCAATGGTGACAAACAGATCACCTCTGATCATAAGCTCATTATTTATTCATGCAGCAATGTATGATGAGAGCCATGAATGAGTTTTGATTGTTGAGATTCACAGGCTGATTATTGATGTCTGTATATATATATATATTGTATATACAATTGTATATTGTATATGAGACATGTTTAAGAAATTTTTGGATTACATTGTAAAAGTTCAAAATATTATGCTGTGCAAGAACAGTGCAGCTATAATTAAAAACCTAAATTGGTAAATTAGGTTCCCAAGTAAATTGGGATCTATATATGAGTTCAGAGATTCAGGTCAAATGATTGTGAAATAATGATTATGTTAAAACACAACCAACACCATCAGATCACCTTTTCTCTTTGCTCATCTGGCTGTTATAACTCAGGTACATGAGCCAAACAAAATCTAAAGTCAACAAGAATGTCAATGATTCAAGGTGAAGTTTGTTTAAGCCCAACTAAAACAAACACTGATCATCATAATGGAAAAAAAAATGTTTAAAAAAAATGTTGTAAATTTTACTCATTTTAAATGGTTAACTTTTAAGGAATTAATTTGATTAATTATTAATTCTAATTTGTTAAATTTAATTAATAATATTGCTTGTAATCTGTTGCCACAATTTTATTGATTAGATATAGCGTATTCATTTTTACAGTGGATCAAGATCACGCGGTGGTGTCCCCGCGCCTTGGTTATATGGAGGAAACCTTGGTTCCTATCCCAGGGTCCAGTGTTAGGAGCTCTTTGCCATTGAGTTTTGCTCTCAATACATGCTTCCTCACTGACTGGGGAGCGGTTATGGAAGGGTAATAGCGCTCGCTCAGCTCAGGGTCTGTGGAGGAGTCATCATCTTTCATGGCACATAAACTGCCTGGAGATGATGGCAGTCTTCAATGCATTGAGACACTTCCTCCCAGACCTGAGGGGCCATCATTGTCCGATCAAACAACACATCGGTGGTCTCTTATATAAATCACCAGGGGGGGCTGCGATCGCGTCCACTATGCAAACTGGCACACCAGATTCTCTTGTGGACCCTAGGGAAGAGTTTGTGGTCCCTGCTTGTGGTCCCTGAGAGCAGTTTATTCAGAAGGAGCAGACATCCTGTTGAGGCAAGGGCTAAGGCCTGGGGAATGGAAACTTCACCCCTAGGTGGTGAAATATATATGGGAGGTATAGTCTCAGGATACAATGCACTGTCCACTTTGGTTCTCACTCACACACCCAGCTTCCTTGGGGCTGGACGTTGTGGTATAGACATGGCTGAGGCTACGTCTGTACATTTTTCCCCGATTAATCTGGTCCCAGGAGTTCTGGAGAAGGTCCGCCAGGACGGAATAACTCTACTAGTAGCGCCGTACTGTCCCAGGTTCACAGGTGCTCTTGTCTTAGTTGTGCCCTCAGTATTCACACAGACAGGCTCTTGTTCGTATGGCTTTCGGGCATTCTTGTTCCCAAAGCGTCATCGACGCCGCGCAAGTTCCCTCAAAAGGTGCGTCACTTTGCCATACTCCCTCCATTCCTGTGATCGACTTGCTTTGTCTAAGTCGAAGCTGACGCCGGTCAGACCGGATGTGCTTTTATCCTTTCCTGGTCATGATGTCACCTGCCCGTGACATTCACTCTCGCCATTGGACTAGTTGACACAAGTACTTCAGACGCAATCATGTAGGGGCGTTCCCAAAGCATCATCGACACAGCGTCTCTTTCCCTTCTCAGGGAACTAGGGTTACAGTCGTAACCTGAGACGTTTTGTACAGCTAAAAATAAATATAAGTGTATGGTAGCCAGACACTTTCAATTTGCAAATGGCCGTGTTCGCTCTTACATGAAAATAAGGTGGATACTATTAAATACATCACAAGAAACACTAGACATCACAAGAAACACTAAGAAATAAGCCTCATGTATAAATGTCTAAGAATCTGAGCATAACAAACATAAGTAGACATCAGAAACTCAAGTTAACTGGAAATATTAGGTCATCCAGGAATAATGTATATAAATTCCGCTTGTCTGTGAAAACTTCTGTGTTTATTATATCTGGACGGAGAACTCTGACCTAAAAGTTAACACATTCTGTAGTTGCTTCATGAGACTGCAGCTCTAAATTATTTATATTGTAATAAAAAGTGGGAAAATTAACTGAAAACATTTAGTGAGAATGACAAGGCAATGAATAAAAAAAAAACATTTAGGGCTGAAGCCCCATGAGTCCACCCTTTGTGCCACCCATGGTTAAGTACCCAATTTTACTGATGATCGTTTTTTTTAGACCCTATGTGTGTGCCTATTCGTAAAGTTCCTCATATAAACATTGGGTAAATATGTTTTAAGGGGAAATTTTATTGGCATACGACTAATCTCTTTGAAGTGCAGCTCTTTGTGTAGGTCAGAGAGCAATTCTTCATGTGTCATGCCAATGCCCAGGTTGCATTTGTGAGGTCTGCACACATCTTCACCTCGACAGGTGCTCGTCCTGCTGGGAGCTTCTCTTGATGTGGTAACCTGTTACTGAAAATCGTTTCAGTGTGCTTCCATTAGCAAGGTGTGAGGCACTGTGGGAAATATTACGATCCCTTATCTCTCCACAGTTTCTCACCTCTTTAAATAAGTCTGTGAAAACTTCTCAACCTCAAAAGACAATTGGCTCCATCACCATCCAACTACAGATTAGAACAGTCTGTTTGGGGGTATTTACACCTGGTCACTTAGCTATCCATTCATGAAAAGATGCATTTGAGACGGACAATAATCTTGTGCACGAGAAGAAGAAGCAGCCACAACTAAGAGAGCTACCATAGATGAAACAACTGTGGAACTCAAATATTAATGGCTATATGGGACAAAGATAACATTCAACTGAAATGTTGCTGCCCAGCATTAACATTGCATGAAAAGGAAAACGATGTCACTTCCTTGAGGATGATTTCAGGAACTGGCTCTCCCTATGGGTTTCACTTTATTTTGATGGTCCCTTTAACACATTCTGTTGACTTTAAGTAACGTTGCACCTACATGTCTATTAACTCTCATTATAGTGTTAGTAGAGTATGAATAGACTGGTAGGGTTATGGTTAGAATAAGTTGACATGTAGTTGCAAAGTTACTTGTAGTCAGTAGAATGTCTGTTGGGGAGCATCAAAATAAAGAGTTAGCAGATATTAGGTAGATAGTCTACTAATACTCTAATGAGAGTTAGTTGACATGTTGTTGCAAAGTTACTTATAGTCAACGGAATGTTCTAGAGGGACCATTAAAATAAAGTGTAACCAAGATATGTTACAAAAGGTTAACAGTATGTTAATTATATAGACATAGGAAAAAACTACAAACTGATTACTAATCAAAACAATATTCACAAATCAATTTTGCCACACTAAATTTTGAAGTGAAAGTAATTTAGTGAAATCAAAGCTACAGTCCCATTCATTGTAACTGCATGAAAAATAGTATTATTTCTCCTTTTATGTTCCATGGAAGAGAAAGTCATAGAGGATTTAAAAGGACATGAAAACAATTGCTGTTGGGGACAAGCTAATCCTTTTAGTTTATTTTGGATCAGAAAATAAATCAGTGAATAGGCTACAATAAGATTTATTTTACAAACCTTGTCCATGTTTCCTTGAAATTACTAAAATAACAGTTAACAGAACCACTAAGGTATATGGGAATCATTAAGTGGAATTGGAAGCAGTATCATTTAATTTCTCACAATTCTTATCCTGAGATATGATTTAAGGAGGATTCTTAGGTCAGATTGCTTTCAAGATTGCATTTCCAGTTCTGTATGCAACCTCTCCGTGGATTCCCAGAAATAGAGGCCCTAGAGGTGGAAAGATACAAGGTAGGAAGCTCTGGGTCGCATGGACGCTCATGGGATTCACTGGGCTCTGCTCCGTTTGTCACTGGAGAACCGGTACTATCACTGGCACATGATTAATGAAGCAGGTGCTCTACCTAAAGGGCAGGTTACTCAAACCCCATTCCAGACCAAGAATTGGCTATTCCGCATAGTAGAGGATTTCAATTGCCATGCCCTAATCAGGAGAACTCCCCGATGGCTTTGCGGGAAGCTGAAAATGTATTAATTTAGCTCTCTTTTGGAGAATTTGACCATCCGGTCAATTGAAGTTACGGGGAAGTGTATTAGCACTTTAATGGCCTTTAAGAATGATAGGTTAGAGAGAAGACTTCACAGCAGGTTTAGACCTGAAGACAAGCTCAATAAAAGACGTTCCCCTGACACTCTAAACAATCTCAGAGTTCTTGGCAAATGACTTCTTTCAGAGAAGACCTCACGTCTCGCTAGTGGAGTTCTGTCACTAACATGCAAATTAAAACCCTGATATATCAGTATTGCACTGCTCTAATCACCTATTTGAGGATTCTGTCAGGTTTGCTAGACATATACTACATTTTTAATGTAAAAGACCTTTCATTGCTTTAAACCCTCTGGTGCTCCTCATTTGTGTGTAGCACTTGTTATCTTCGTGGTCAGTAGTGACCGGACACCTGAAAATGAAATTTCCTCCACCCTAGTAAAACCAATGAAATTTATATTTGTTGAATAATATATACATATATATATATATATATATATATATATATGTATATATAATATATTTTATTATTTTTTTTTTTTTTTTTTTTTTTTTGGGAGAGGATTTGATGGTACTTATTAATATTTATGCAATAATTATGGTTAATTTTTGCCTTGGAAAATAATACAAAACTTTTTTTTCAAATTTTTTCAAATTATTTTTTTAATTAATGCTGTATTTCAGATTAATATAGAGACTTTGGGCCCTATTTTAACGATCTAAGTGCATGGTCTAAAGCGCACGGCACAAGTTCACTTAGGGCGTGTCCGAATCCACTTTTGCTAGTTTAACGACGGGAAAAATGGTCGGCGTGCCAGGCGCATGGTCTAAAAGGGTTGTCCCTATAATCATAATGAGTAATGGGTGTGTTTTGGGATTTACGTGTGTTAAAAGTCTCATCTCCCATTCCCTTTAAATGCCAGTTGCGCTCGCACTATGGCAGATTCGCTATTTACATGACGGAATTTGATAGTGGAAAGACCGAACCCGTCTCCAGAGCACAAACGGAACTGCTCGAGCGCGAGGTAAAAGTGCACAAGCAGACCATCCACGGGACAAGCCGGATTCCACCATATCTTTATGTACACAATAATAATCTTTTACATTGTAATCCTTTTATTTTAAATATTTGGCATGTTTGTGTGCTGCTGTGCGTCCCTGTGTGTTTAATAAGCAGAGTCTATGCTCGTTGTGGACCCGCCTATAGGCGCACATTACTAATGCGCTCATTAAATAACAAAGAAAATATTGCGCCATTGACTTTAGACCAGGTTTCAGTTGGTCAGTGGCGCAGTCTATTTCTGTTGCCTCAAAATAGCAACGCGCCAACAATGCGCCAGAACACACCTCGTTTTCAGACCAGCACAGCCATGGGCGCACAAATGGGCACAAAAGCATTTGCTATTTAAACAACGTGGTGCAGGACATGAAAATGATAACTGCGTCGGACTGAAACAAGCAAAAAACACTTGCGCCACGCTTGGCGCTGTATTGCACCGGGTGTAAGATAGGGCCCTAGGCCTTTTAAATCCAATTTTTGAAGTCAGATTAGCGCCATCTGTTGAGAGAAAATACAATTGCCTGTATAGCTCTCTATGGAGAGGCTTGTGAATTATCTAGTAGTTTTTGGACAAAATGATGTGGATTTGAATGTATCTTTTAGAAATTCTCAAATAATACTTTTTGTCAAGGTTTATAAAAAGAAAACCTTGTGAAGTGTACACATTTTTGCATTATTATTACTACAGTCAAACCTGAATACAGAGAAAGCATTTTGTTACACGTAACATTAAAATTCAATCAAAAAATGTAGAAAAATAAACAGAAATGCTTTATCACAGCTTAATCCATCTGGATCTGATCTCATTTCAACCTCTTATTTCAGTCTACCGACTCAATTATGCTGTATGGTAATAGCCCTACCAGTTCATTTGTGTTTATAATTGTGTATGTGTGTGTGTAAGTGGGTGGGTCTGTTTTGCACTATTGATGTTTTAGAGTTTCACCCCTTCATTGCTGAGCACTTTTTTTTTTCTTTTTTTGCATCGTGGCCAATTTGTTTTTCTCGATTTCCCATTCATTTCCTATGGTCGGTCATTTTTGACCGAAGAGCACAAGTGTGACTATTTTTTCGACCACTTAGCCTGCTCAAATCATGCCCCAATTTTTTTTTGTTCACATTCCAAATGCCATAAAAGTCAGCAAGTTTCGTACTATTCCGATGAAGCTGTGATTTTTTTAAATTCTGAACAGAAAATTTTCCGGTCAGAAATGACCGAAGAGCACCAGAGGGAGAGATCATTTGAACACATAATGCTCATTATTGCTTGAATATGCCAAATAAAGGACTGAAATTACATACTCAGAATGTCTCTAGTAAGCAATATTCAGCAATACCCAAATTCTCCATGTAATTCACACTGAGAAAAGTTAAACAACCATATAATTTATTTAGAGTGCATTGTTATATTGTTCTAATTGAAAATTGTGGTTTTTGGTTTAACCTGTTAACCGTTGCCAGAGCGTGGGCGCACTGAAGCGGTTTTATTTATATATAGTTCAAAGTTACTATCAGATTTAATGTTATACTTTGACAAACTACACATCATTAAAAAGATATAAGACTCAAGTTACAGAATTTGACCACTATTGTATTCTGAGAAACTTATAGCGACATTTATTTCTTAATTTGTGTCAGGAGTTATGAAATGAAAAAAATTAGTCGATACCTTTGATATGAATTATGCGCGTCAGCCGCTTTCATTCATAAAAAACTCCCGTGCTGTCGTCATGACAGCGATACACAAAACAACGTCCCTCAGGGCTTTAGCTAAAAAATGTGCAGATTTGGAGAAATATTGATAGATTCTCATAGATTTACATCAGATTTCTATAGACAGAAATAATATTTATTGAATTTATACCCAAATGCGTCGATGTAATCATTATGAGCGTTTGCATAACTCTGATACTGTATTTTCAATCCATACCAGCAGCCTGAGGGCGCCCTCGCCGCCCTGTGCACAGTATTAGAACATGAAGAAGTGCCATAATCATGTGACAATCCAGGAAGCCTCGAACACACACACAGCTAACAGATCGCGATTCGCGCTGTAACATGCAGAAACAGACGTTTCGAAGACAATAAACATGTTTGCAATGATATTTGAGTTACCTGTGTTTTTCAAGCCATGCCAGGTATTTCCATAATAATAGATTATATTTATAATGTAATGCTAATCTATATAGAATCGTTGTGCAGAATACTATGCCAATAGTATTTTCTGTCTGATTTATTTTTTATCTGAAGCCAAATTATATCACAGAAGATTATTTAAAATACTCTACTTGCGTTATAAAGTAAGTTTGGAGCACAAACATGGTTTTAATCTCATAAATTGTCGTGTATTGATGGTGTGCTAAGCTAACATGCTAGCTAGCCCTAGGTCAGGTGCACCTGCCAGGCTGCCACCTAGAAGTTATACTTTTATGATTTTTTGAACGCTTACTGAAATGTTTCTTTATTCAAAAAATGCATTTTATACTGTTTAAAATGTGAGGTGAACTTTGAGAAAAGAAATTAGGGACTGAAACCCTATGAATAGCCAGTCGTTAGTAGCTATAATGCAGACAAAAGAAATGCATATTTAGAGCCATAACCAGGCTGGAGAGGTGTGAATGTGTGCAGGGGGAGACTGACACTGAATGGGGCTCGTTTACACCACAAAACAATAGAGACAATATACTGGATAGATGCTTAGAAGATGACAATAAACATTTTAGCGTCAAACCAAAATAAAGTAATTTGACATGGTCTTGAAAAACATTTAACTAAATACAGAGTTTTGGACTTATTATCTTCAGATTTTAAACATAAAATGTTTAGACATGTGGCTTTAGCTGTAGTGCATTTCTAGATTGCTACAGTGCCAACTTCAATTTTATTTTCATGAGGATGTTTCATAAAAATTAATTTCTAATAACTTTACAAAACTTTGAAGCTATTTATAACAATTTTTTTCATTATGACAAAAATTAATTCTACATTTACAATAAACTGCCAGGTGTCAGCTTTCAAATGAGACCATACTTGTGCTTTTAGTACAAAGGGTTCATGAACTGTATCTGTTTCAGTTTGGGTATGTCATTTCTGGGGATTTTTCAAAAGTGGGCTTGCAGCTTAACAGGTTAAACCTGTTTTGTTCCGTTTAACTAAAACCAAGAACACATGTTGGCTAGCTTTACTGACTGCAGAAAATATTGTCTCTTCTAAATTTGATTTCTTTGTTTTTAATTAACATAATTCTCTAAAATGTGAGACATTCACCATATATAACCAATCATGTAGCCTAGTATCCGGCAGGGACTGCTTTTTCAAAAAAGAGTGTGAAAATTTAATTGTGTGGATTTATGATATCAAATTCTAGCTCTGAAAAGGATCTTTAGCAAGAAAAAAGGTTTAAAATTAAATTTGTATCACTGTCATTTCCTCCACATTCTGTAATGCTTTGCACAATAAATAATTTGAGATGTAGTGGAAATGACACTGTCATGGAAATGTTCATACTTTCAGAAATGATTGAACAAATGTATATGCATCTATATCCAAACAGTGTTTGCAGACAAATAAACTAGTGAAAGTGTGAAAGGTGTTTTAATAGAGTTTATTTTATAAAGTTTATAGGGCCAAAGGTGCCCTTATAGTTGAATAAACCCGGATGAGTTTAAACAGCACAGCAAGGTTATTATGAATAAGGCCAAATCAGCACAAACGCTCTTATCAGATCATTTAAATGTATAGAATAGCCAGCACTGTGCTCTCACACTTCATGAGGCCAAGCAATGACTCCGTATTCAATACAAATCCTGTGCCCCTCGGGGCCTGTAAGATGCTCTTGCTTGCTGCGAGACACGCATTGTTAGACTAATGAAAAGATAGGATTTGATTAAAACATTTCAAACATCATTTGGACCCTGATGCGAAGCAAAGACGCACCCCCGTTGTGGGCACTTAACTCCTGTGGTTCAGCAGCCGCGTAGACTCCCTGAGCTCAGTCCACAAATCACACTGATGGGTGTATCGCGCTAGGAGGGCTCTCCGTTGCCCCTATAGCTCCGATAGTCATTAAAAATTCATTAGACAATGTTTTTGCTGCCTCTTGCAGGATGTTACCCTAGTAGCAACACAACTGGTTTTTATTACAACGGTTCATGGGGACACTCAAACTGTGTCACAATGAGAGTATATGTGAGAAAGGAATATCAATAGGATCTCAGAAAGCTGTAAGGTTTACTGATATGAATCATCATAATTAGTCAGACACAAACAAAAACACAAAAATGTAGTATGTCATAATTGACTAATTATGTCTAATTTTTACAACCCAAGAAACGTTCTGTTTAAACGCATTGTACTGTACTCTGAGTCTGACATGCACATCACGTCAGAATATTATAACTCAATCCAGCAACAGTAAGATGGATGAATTTGAATCTCAATCATATTTACTTAAAAAAAATTACTTGTCTTAATATAATTAAACATTTTTCTAAATGTCATAATCATTTGTTAACAAACAAGTATTCATTACTTCAATGAGCTCATTGTTTCTGCCTTAAATTATTACATTGTTTAAATTAACACATTTTTAGCTAACTGTGATTTTGTACATGTACATTTCTGAAATACATAAATTAGACAACTTATGTATTAACTTACCTCTGATAACAGATCACTCTAAATTGTAATATGGACTCATGCATTTTCTGTAAAGATGCTTTGAAACGACGTGTATTGTGAAAAGCGCTATACAAATATATGTTAATTGGATTGAATTGAATTAATTATAATGGCAAGTCTGACCACCACATCAATAACAGTAGTTTACACTATCAAGGGGTTCAATGTTATTACAGTAGTTTAGTTTTTTCAAACATTATAAAACCTGCAGTTTTGGCACTGAAAGCACATTTTCATTTAATTTACACATATACATTTACATTACTTTTTTACAGTTACAATAAAAATGTATTAATGAGAATCTAAAAAGAATCATGATGGATAATATGAATTGCAGCAGAAACAAAAGTAAAAGCCCAGACATGTCACATTAATGAGAGTTTATGGGAAATATTAATAATATTACAATGGAAAACATCTTAATTGTCCTAAAAACAGGCTGAGGCATGACTGATGTTCTTGAAAGACTCCATAACATTTACCCTTGTAATGCAAAATGGAATGCAAAACCGCTCTAGATTTATTCAAATCTCATCACTTAACACTTTTAATCATGTGGTTTTAAGAGCACATAAATGTGGGCTTAAGGGCAGTTTTGATTAAAATCCAGTGTTGGGAGAGAGGGTCTGGTGAGCGTTGATTCAGGTCAGTGTGGGCGTGCTCGGCCACTGTCTCGCGTGCATTCAGACCTGATTCAGTCCACTCTCATCATGCCCTGCAGTAATGCAAGCTGACATGATGTAAATGAGTTTTAAAGGTACTCGCACTGGGTGGTCATTGCTCTCGTTTAGCGGTCAGATTGACCAGCTCTCCAGCTGTTGGTGTGTCTGTTGCTCCAGCCAAAACTACAACATTAAGGCTTTATTACATCCAAACGTCTCTGAGAGAATGGGAAAGAGGGAATTGAAATAGAAGAGGGAGAAAATTGCTGTGGTGATGGAAAGGAAACAGTGTTGGGCAGTAGCTGAACTACATTTAAAAAAAAAAAAGAAATTATTTTTTGAAGTAAATGAAATAAAGTTTATTAGATTATGTTTTACAAGAAAATGTTTCATGTTTAATTTAATGTGTTACATACTGTTTCCTTGTAATTGTTTGTGAAATTTACTAACAAGTTCTGAGTGATTTTCATTCCCTGTTTGGTCTACGTTGCTTTAGTGTGTGTGTGTTGCACTTGCCTGTTTGTTTATTCGTTGTATCATTGTCATTACAACAACTTTGTGTTGGAACTGAATCCTCATCCTTATCTGCCTTCATGCAACCACCTGTTAATTTTACTTCCTTTTGTGTTCCACAGAAGTAAAATGAAAAGGATTTAGAATTACATCAAAGTGAGTGAATGATGACAGATTCCATGGTATTGGTATTTCCTCTTACCATCACTGTATCAAGGTATCCCAAAAGAAAAGGAAGTTGGATTAATGAATGTTGTGTAAATAAGTCTTGTACAGAGATGCTTTTTCTTTGACAGCATGCACCATTTGTTGTTGTTTTGTTGGCTTGCATATCTCATGGCTATTTGTAATGATTCATATTTATGGTAAAGTACCAAGTTAGCTTGGCTACCAACATTTTCTGTATAGTTTGCCCAATACTGGAGCCACTATTGTCTGAATTTGTACACATTTTGTTGCCAGTATGTTCTGCAGTGAATAAAAGCCCCAGGCAGATACATGCCAAAGCCATCTACACCACTTTGTCCCTGTTGTCCTGGCTACATGTCGGCAGCCTGTCCCTTCTCGCCAGAGCCGAACACAGCCATGAGCAGATGTGAAACCACACTCAGAGGAGTATTCCTTTATTCCGAGCCCTAGATAAGGTCTCCTGGAAGCCATTTCCAAAATGTCCTAGTATTTACTGGGTCATTTAATACAGATACAATAACGTTTCTGCTGTTTTGAACGTTTTTTTTTTTTTTTTTATGTTCAAGTCATCATGAAATCCAAATTTACACTATTTACTCATTGTTCATGATTTGATTGTGCACAGTACATCAATGCATGTTATTCCAAGTTTAAAAATGTTTATTGTCAAACTTTTACTGAAATGTAATAACATCAGTCTGAAACTACTTTCCTTTTAAGCTGATGTCACCTACACAGGCTATTGGTTAATGCTGCTAACCAATAACCAATTAGCTATTTAGAGAGTTATGCTAATCTTGTAGGTCAGGTCACCTTTATTTATATAGCGCTTTTTACAATACAGAATTTTTCAAAGCAGCTTTACAGTGATTTAGTTTATTTATATATCTATTTATATATCTAGCCACTCTGTAGAAAACCGAGATGTCATCGTCTAGCTCAGTTCAGTTCTCATATAATAGTATAGTGTCAATGTAGACAGATCAATAATATTGTTGAATATTAAATGTCCCCAACTAAGCAAGCCAAAGGCAAAAAGGCAATACTTATATTATCTAAAATCTTGCAGAAATTGTAATGCAGGTTATGCATGCTGGTGTGTCAGTGCAATAAAGTTGGCTGCAATGGCAGCAAATGAAGCACTGCCATTAGAATAACATCAAGATGCTGTTGACCACGCTCCAGACTAAAAGCCCCCTCCTAAGCGGATGCCAACTGTCTTTCAGGATGAGAGTCCTTCACAATCCAATACAAATTCACATTTAAGTCTGACTCCAATATGTAACAGATTTTGTGTTGCTGAATATCCTTTTCAGAATTGTGGAAATAAAATGGGTTGCTGTGTGTCAGTGTCTGAGTCATAACATTGGCTGTTGATCTGGCTGATTGTTCTTATATAGTGTGTGAAATTTACATGAATGTTAGACATAATTAAGAAAATTAAAACTTCTCTCTCTTCTATCTATAATGTTTAACATGAGCATATGCTGGCATTTATAGAATGTTTTTGTGTGTGTGTGTGTGTTTGTGTGTGTGTTTTCCTCTCTGTATACGTACCCTCAGTTGTAATCCTGCAGTCGTCCGTGCTAATGATTCCAAGTGTAACAGGTACAGTAAGTATACTGTTAAATATATTTAGGCCTATTGTTTATTATAATTCACACAGAATTGTTATTTTACATATACCTGATGTGGCTGCCTGACTGAAATGTGAGTGTTTTCTCCTTTAATGGATGTGATGTCATGAACCAACATAATTTCCTGTTCTGTCTCCTCCTCTTCCCTTTTCATTGAAGAGGTGAGTTATTTCTGGCTCCTGTTAACCTTATTTAAACTTTATTGTAATTATTGATTTTATGTCTATATTTTCACTCCAATTCATGTTTATAATGTTATTTTACCTAACCCTGTGATTATTTTTGTCATTTTACCCTTTTTGAGGTATATTTTTATCTTTGGCCTAAATGGAAATAAAGCACATGGTGACAAGTGTACATCATATTTATTTTAGAAAGAGAAAAAGGGCAAGTCACTTATAGAGGCTGTTTTTATTTGTTATATCAGGTATGTTTTTCTGTTAATACTATTCTCTTTTATAATGTGATTTGACTTTCACTTGATTTATGTTTAATAAATGCTTTTGTCCATTGTTTATTCATGCTAACTTTGTTTAACTGTACTGTTATTGATATAAAGTTTTGATAGAAATAATGTTAGGTGGGCTTGACTTTATCAATCATAATTTGATTTCTTTTGTCTCCGCATTTGGCTTGAGTCTCTTTATATCACACAAATTTGAGGTATCATCATGTCTGTAGCACAAACTGATGGAGTGAGTTACTATATCAACAATGAGTGTTATGAAAATTCAAATTTTGAATGACCAAAAACTGTAAAGTTGGTAGAGAAAGGAAAAACACAATTGCATTCAGGTGCATTATTTGTTTTAATTTAATGTGGGATGCCTATTGTAGGGGAAAAAAAGGGAAGCTAGACAGTTTTATTGGTTGAAAATATTAGTGATGGAAGGCATGCACTATAGGAAGCAGCTGCGACAGCCATATTACGTATTGATCTCTCATGTGCAGCGAAGTGGGAGCGCTTAATTAGATTTATATTGTAAACAGAGACTCACAATACATAATTTTACTCTGCAGATAATGTTATCAATCAAAGTAAATAATATTTGGTCGTGGTAGTGGCTGGTCTGTCACAAGAGAGATTTACTTGAGCTGTTAACGGGACTGGCCAAGAGACGTCTATTTCTCGGTGCGATTTCCTACAGGATTTTTTTTTACAGTGACCAAGGTATACATGAAAACAGGGTCCTTATTTTCTCCAAGGATTTCAAAAAAATTTCTTTGTAAAGACTTTAGCTCAGATTATTCAACACTACAAACCTTTGGTTTGATGTAAAAAAAGAGAGATAAAGATAAGAGGCTATGTAGATTATTCACTGCATGTCCCAATTTGCATACTTATGCACAATTCTATGTTGTTTTTTATAGTATATATATATATATATATATATATATATATATATATATATATATATATATATATATATATATATATATATATAGTAGTGTGTGTAGTTTGTTAACACTGAAAATTCCACTTATTTAAAAAAAAAGAAAGAAAGAAAGTGTAATGTTAGAAACCTATTGTGCTTAACTGCTGTAGCTTTCCTAGAAGGGTAGGGACTATCAGACTCAAAATGAATAGGATTTTTAATTCCGAAATCAAACTGTTGCACTTTATAAAGGTTAAGCAAACACTGTCTAAGGGTGAAAATGGATAGATTGTTTATAAAGATTTGATATATATTTTTTCTACTTGTCATTTGGCCAAATTAATGAAAAAACAAAACAAAAAAAGCAACAATGTTTTTTCATTGTTTTTTCAATCTGTCTGATCTTACAAAATATAGTAAAGAACATTATTAGAAGTGTGCAGAACGCTCACACCTAACCACACAAGATAATTAACATATGACCTACTTTGCCTCCCCGTGGAGCATGTTGCCTTTTTGGGGGCTGGAGGGGTCAACATAAGTTTATTAATATCCAGTTTGGCAAGAAGCAGGAGAGTGCAAGGGGCACATCTGAAGTGAATTGAATTGTGGGAAGGGTTATGGAGGACATCAAAGGGACAACAATGAGGGTCAGGATATTACTTCAAGAGAACATTTTGTTCAAAATAAGTTTCACTCAGTCATACAAGAAACGTACATTTTGAAGCTGCTGTGTTTTGTTTTCGAATGCAAGTTTACATGCTTGATTAATCATCTTTAAAAAAAAAGTTATTTTTTATAACTCTTATTCTAGAAAAACACAGCAGCTTTAAAATCCATGCCATTAAATTCATTAAGTTAAAGGATTAGTTCACCCAAAAATGAAAATTCTGTCATTAGTTACTCACCCTCATGCCGTTCCAAACCCGTAAGACTTTTTAATGAAAGTTCTTTTTAATGAAATCTGAGAGCTTTCTGTTCCTCCATTGACAGCCTACACAACTGCCACTTTCAAGCCCCAGAAAGATTGGTGTTTGCGAAAAATAAATAAAAATAATAATAAATAAATAAATAAATAATTTACCACTTTATTTACAAAACATGAATCTCTCGTGTCAGCACAACATTTATGCTTCCTGGGGCCTGTACAATAAAATCGGTTTAGGTGGCTAGCCCATAGACAGTATATAAACTGGACACAGCGACCCCATTGGATTCAACGGAGCCAAGTGAAGTCAATTAGAAGCACTAACTTCCTGATGGTCGAGCGTACTGCGCAGACTCAAACTGAGCTTGACGACGTGGATGTGACGTGAGCAACCCGTCTGTCTTCTAGTAGCTGTGCCAAGAGAAATCTGAATCATTCCCTTCCGAAACTTGCAGAGACAGAGAGAGTGAGTAGGAGGTGTCCGTGAGCTAGGAGCAGGAGAAACTTTTGCTAAGTATTCTGATTAATTATTTTGTCATTTTGCCTCCACGTCCCCCCGATTGTGCGCGAGCTTCTCCTCTTGTCCATACGGTAATCTCTCTACTGTGCGACAGAGAGTCACGTGGTTATGACGCAATCGTTAGCCTATTTTTACAAAAGCTGCATCTACGGGGCCATAACGTAAGATACAAGGTAATTGAGCCTTTTATACATTTTCGTGTTTCTTTAGAAATAAATAATGGACAAATGGAGTCTTTAAACGCCTCAGATGTAAAGTTATTCGCTGTCAAAGTGACACCAAAATGAATGGGAGTCAATGGAATCCTAACAGCAGGTGAAGGTCCACTAGCCAATGGCGGCGCCTGGGGAAGC
The DNA here is from genome assembly GCA_022828995.1 of Vimba vimba. Taxonomy (NCBI): domain Eukaryota; kingdom Metazoa; phylum Chordata; class Actinopteri; order Cypriniformes; family Leuciscidae; genus Vimba; species Vimba vimba. Next base: position 20,822,344 of record CM040821.1, on the reverse strand, counting down.
TTCAAAATAATATGAAACCCTGCCCCCCTGGGCTAGCCAGGTATGTTTGAGTTTAATTTGTGCCAATGATTGGTTAATGTTATGTTATGTACGCTATTTATTTTTATTTTTTTCTAGATCTGCTGTACAGCAGAAACAGACCCTGTTGCATTATTTTCCTGTTATCACTGTAAAGCTGCTTTGAAACAATCTGTATTGTAAAAAGAGATCTCAAACCGAAATTGAAAATGAGCAAAGTAACATCTCTGACGAAATAAAGACACTCCCTCTGTTTCTACTTCAAATTAAAGGTCACTACATAGCAAATGATTTTTGAAGACAAAAACGTATGGCTTTTAGCAATGTTTATTTATAATAATAATTTTGTATGATTTTGATAAATTATTATAGTCAAGTCAAGACACCTTCATTTATACAGCGCTTTTAACAATATGAATAGTTTCAAAGCAGCTTTACAGTGATAATAGGAAATTACAGTAACAGAGATTGTTTTGGCTTTACAGCAGCTCTAGGATAAAGTTATTGTCCAGCTAAAGTTAATTTTGACTGATTGATTCACTTCCGTTGCAAAGATCATTAGTTATTAACTTAGGGGCCGCTAACATGACACCGTTCTAACAGAAAACCCTCAACACGCTCCGGCCGCCCATTCGCACAAAACAGTGCCTGGTGGCTAGAGAACACACTCCCGATTATACCCTTCATCCATTACACATGTACAATTTTAATTTATCTAATATTTTAATTTATAATTCAACTACCATCATGGTACGGCCCCCTGGTGCTCTCGTGAACGCACGTTATATAGTAGTATTTTGTAAATAAAGTGGTACTTTTTTTCTTTTTTTTTCGCAAACAAAGCACTCATGTCGGTTCATAAAATTGAAGTTAAACCACTGGGGTCACATGGATTACTTTAATGATGTCTTTACTACCTTTCTGGGGCTTGAAAGTGGTAGTTGCGTAGACTGTCAATGGAGGGACAGAAAGCTCTCAGATTTCATTAAAAAGATCTTCATTTGTGTTCCGAAGATGAAAGAATGTCTTGCGTGTTTGGATCGACATGAAGGTGGGTAAATGATGACATAATTTTCATTTTAGGGTGAACTAACCCTTTAACTTGTTAAATTCAGGTCCACCGTTGTATATGTTGAAAAACTAAATGTGAACAATTTCTTTTTAAATCATAAACCATAAATCACCATTCTATAAATCCAAAGAACAATCCAGAGGGAACCCATGATAAATTAGATGTACAGCTCTATACTGATGTTTGTGCTGCTATCTTCTCCTGGAGAATAATTTAATTAATAATTGTAAATGTAATTAAAAACAGTAGACCTGTTTTTGTTGGTGAAAGGGATTTTGAAAAAGAGCACACAGGAAAAACCTATATAATAATAGCAGATAAAAACTATATTTCCAAGAAAACATTCATAGCTTTTCAATGAGGAAATAAATAAACACTTGGAATATTTTCCTTTAATAAATTGTCACTTGCAATTTATTAGGAAAATAATAAATTGTATTTAATTATAAAATAAATAAATGTTCACTGAAATGTCATGATCATGTTGTGCTCAGTTTCATTGTCATATTCTTCGTTTAGTTTTGCTTTCTTTGTCATGGTTTCTATCTGTCTGAATTTTCATTAATTGTTTGTTGCCATAGTTTCTTATTAATTACGCACCTGTTTCTTGTTCTGTTGATTGTCATCCCAGTATATATAAGCCCTCAGTTTTCTCAGTTCTTAGTTCATCGTTGTTAATGGTAGTTGTGTTGTGAACTTTGAATCACTTTGTGTTCATTAAAATATCCTTTTTTTTTTTCTTTTTTTTTTTCTATTGCTCTGCATCACACATCTTCTTTGGCTTATGCTACACAACCTCATGACATGTGCTATTTGGATTTTTTTTTCTTCATATTTTCAGACAAAAAATCTGAAAATATGATTTCTATCAAAATGATTAATCTTTAAAATGTGTACATTTAATATTTTAACCAATATATTAAGATGATATAATGATAATAAGACATATGGGGACATTAAAATATACTACATAATAGGAATGCCCCAGCAAATATTGCTGTAAAAAGCATCAGTCAAGTCCTCCATATAAGCACCGATGATATTATTTCATTGTTGACACACCAAAATCACCAGATTATTAAAATAAAAGTTATTGGTTCGATCATCACTGACAGCAGGAGGGACAAGTCCACTTGTATTTCATAATCAGAGATCTTTTATAGGATATGTTTGTATTTCATGTATTTGTGAGAACTTTGAACAACCTACTGTACCGAACTGAACTGATTGCAGAATCTGTTACACTGAATGTGTCATTCAATGAAATGTCTTAAATGAAAACAAATATTGTATATATGAATGCAGCTGTCTCTTGTTTCTGTTGTATTAGCCAGCAGAAGTGAATGTTAAGAGTTTATGCATGGGTGTCTCAGATATAATGGCAAGTCCATTCATTTAAAAATCTCTCCTACCATAAGTACTGTGGTGGTGCCATGGCAAAGTCAAGATACTGTATGTTAATTTGATATTATGGTATTTACATGTGCTACCTATTAAGGAATCGGAGTGCCACTGAAAGAAATAAAACTCAAATGATTAACATTAGTTAATGCATTAGGTCTCATGAACTAACAATCAACAATACTTTTACAGCATTTATTATTTAGGTTAATATTAATTTCTACACATCCTAATATCTTTTTAACATTTCAAGTTTTAGAAATGAACATTAGCTAAACAAGAATTAACAATGAACAATGGCATATCTGTATATTTATATATTGGTATATAATGGTATATATATAATATTAACCTAGATTAATAAATGCTGTAAGATAAAAGTTGACTTGACTTCATAGAAATTTAAATTAATAGAAATGTTATGTTTGTCAATGTAGTTGAAAATGTAACAATAATAATAAAAAAAATCAATCATTATGAAACTTTAAATGTAAAAAAACCAAAACAAACAAACAAACAAAAAACAAACAAAAACATTTGTAAATAAATTTGAATAAAACTACTTTGAACTAATAAGATAGTTTTACAATTCAATTTGAAAATGTAGTTAAATGGAAAATATAAATGTATGATTTTAAAAATATTTAATTTAATTTAATTATTTTAAGTTAAATATTTTTAATTAATAATTAATTAATAATTGATTGATATTTATTAAGTGATGCTCTTAGTCTTACATATGCCATGGTATAAATCCAAGAAACATGGTAATACCATGGTACTTTTTGTTATTGCTGTTTAGAGCAACATATGCAGTGTAAATCATGTGTCAATTTCCAGGGCTTAACTGTTGTTTTTTGTTTGTTTTTTTCGTTCCCTTTACAAGCTAAATATAAAATCAATTAAAAAAATCTAATTTAAATATTATGTGTTCATGAAACATTCAAGGGGGAATTCACTAAGAATGAATTTGTGCCTTCAAATAGCATTGCTTATTTGCACACTCTGTCTGTTGTTTTAGCAAGGGAATTATGCAAAACATTACACCGCAACGCGCCCCAATGTGTGCCCCAAAAATTCAATTTGCATGCCAATTCCCATCTTGCAGGCCAGTTCTATATGGAGGACCAAATTACTCAAAATTAAATAATTCAATAAATAATGAATTCAATAAAACAGCAATACAATTTATTCAGTTTATTCTGAAATAATCAAATAATTATTAAGTAATTAATTCAATTAATCATTAATTCAATCAATCATTAATTAATTAAATCAATACATAAATAAATCAATGATTTATTTAATAAAATTAAACATTTATTGTTTAATATATTTCACAATATCCTCTTTCTGCTATTACTGTTTTTAAATATAAAATTTTTCATAATAATGTACTTTTTTCAAAAAGGCGTTTTTCATAATAATATGCTGAATTTACGAATGATGCCTATTTGATGAATCATGTATCTCCAAAGCACGATTTTCCCAAAGATTTTTTTCATAAGAATAGAGGACATTTCACAAATGCCAATCAACAACCAGTGGGTGTGCTTGGCGCTAATTGACTAATCCTTTCAGATGAATTACTTAGGTCTGGCGAGTGGTGAGGTGAATTGAAAGATTGGAAACGAACATGGCTGTAGGACTTGATCAAGTTCCCTTGATCAAGAAGAGAATGTTTTGTTTGGTGATGCTCTGTTATCTGGATTAGATGACATAAATGATCTGCTAGTGGTGACAAGTGCGTCAGAGGATCTTGAAAGTGATGACTACACATGGAACACTTTACAAGCGATTGAACACAGAGTTCTTGTAGATGAGTATGCAAGAACGAGATTACGAGACAATGTGCTTGAAATACCATGTCTAGATGTTTCAGTAGATTCAATTCGGAGATATGTGAATGCGGGATTTAGAGCTAAATAAAATTGCCAATTTGCTTGGTGTGTGCATAAGCACGATTCAAAGAATGGAGCTCACTGGACTACGGTAAGACATTTAGTAGTATATTACATAACGTATACTTTGACTAGCGCTTTGTCAATGTCCTTGCTGTAGCCCGAGACATTCACGCAGGACATCAGATATTGTCTCAGTTATTCGTCATGCTTGCAGGTGCATAGTACATGAGAAAACTGTGAACTTGGCGTTCCGTGACTAATGTCTAACCACACGAAGGGCCCTATCATAAACCTGGCGCTATGCAAGTGTTTTTTGCTAGTTTCAGCCCTACGCAGTTATAATTTCACATCCTGCGCTACGTTGTTTAAATAGCAAATGCATTTGCGCCCATTTGTGCACCCATGGGCGTGCTGGTCTGAAAACGAGGTGTGCTCAGGCGCATTGTTGGCGCGTTGCTATTTTAAGGCAACTGAAATAGACTGTGCCTTTGACCAACTGAAACCTGGTCTAAAGTCAATGGTTAATTATTATTTTTTTTGTTATTTGAAGAGCGCGTTAGTAATGTGCGCCTATAGGCGGGTCCACAACGCGCGTACACTTTGTCCCGTAGATGGTTCCGTTTCCTCGCTAGAGAAACGTTGGTTTTTTTTCAGCTTGCAAATTCCGCCATGTAAATAGCGAATCCGCCATGGCGCGAGCTCAACTTGCTTTTAAAGGGAATTGGAGATGAGACTCTGATTGGTTTATTGCACGTTACGCCCAAAACACACCCATTACTCATTAAGAGAATAGGGACAACCCTTTTAGACCATGCGCCGGGAGCACCGACCATTTTCCCCGTCGTTAAACTAGCAAAAGTGGATTTGGACACGCCATAAGTGCACTTGTACCGTGCACTGCCTGTTGACTTGCATTTGTGAAATGTCCTCTATTATAATGTAAAAAATCTTTGGGAAAATCGTGGTTTGGAAATACATGATTTGTCAAATAGGCATCATTCGTAAATTCAGCATATTATAATGAAAACTGCTTTTTGAAAAAGCACATTTTATTATGGAAATTTTTTTAAACAGTAAAATTATGTGAAAGAGGATTTTGTGAAATATATCAAACAATAAATGTTGTGTTTTCATGGAATTTTGCTAAATAAATAGATACATTTATTTATTGATTTATTTATTTACTTAATTCATAATTAATTAAATTAATTATGTAATTATTTCAGAATAAACTGGTACATTTAATTGTTGTTTTATTGAATTTATTATTTATTTAATTTTCAGTAATTTGATCCTCCATAGTTCTAGGTTGTGGAAGTTGCAGATGACTGCCACTATCTAGTATACAATTCTGGGACTCTACAGAACTACTCCACCTCTTCAAACCAGGCGCCTAACTTGTCTCTATTAAAAGCATAAAGTGTGCTTGTCTACACAGCGTTTCTTGATATATGCTTGGTTATAACACTCTTCTCCATATATTACTGCTGCCATGATCAACACAAAATTTACACAAACATTTAATAAAAACAAATAAAATAAAAATAAAAAATCACTGTTTATGCTATCAAAATAACGTTGTTTTTTTTTCTGAATGAGGTGGAATCTAAAAAGTCGAATTTGCATAGAAAAAAGTGTTTTTGTGTTGAAAAGAATGAAAATGAAATTATTATTATTATCACTATTTCATTGCATTAAGCTTCGGGTTAAACTGGATTGCAGGTGCTAAGTGAATAAAAAAGAAAAAAAAAAGAAAAAAAGTGCTTAAATAAAGATTATGCGCTTTTTAGTGAATTCACCCCTCAGTCTCATTTCCTCCCAAATATAAATCGATTCATCATACGTGCCTCCAAATGTACATGTCTCTGTCAAACCTGGTATAGTTCATTTTAAAAGGAGAAAGAAACTACCAAAAACATCATGATATTACAATTTTGTTTTAGCAACTTGATATTTTCACTTTTTTAATTTATTCTTAAAATAGTTCATAATAAAAAAGTATTTAATGTAAATGAATCTAAGACTTTCTGAACTGTCTCTGGAGGTGTCAAGACTTGGAGGTGAGCACTGTGCAAACAAACACAAGCACAAAAATCAATCTCAGAAAAGCCGAATACAAGAGCTTTTCTCCGACCCTTTACAATACAAAAGCTAAAAGTAGATTCCATGTTTGCTTTTCTGCAATTAATCAATTCTTTCCTTTGCATTTTGTCCGTTTTCTTCCTTTTACTTTATGTTCTCGTAGTCCTGTTTTCGAATCTGTGAAAGGAAAATTGCTACTTGAGTTTGAACTTTATAAGACTGAACTGCGTTATGGAGCAGAGCATTACCCACATTCTACATCTGTCATTTCCACAACGTTATTCATGTTAAATAAGATTCTCTACAAAGGTACAACATATAAAACTGTTAAATATATAACTCGTAGACCTTTTCAAAATACATATAATGACATCTCAATCCTGGTAATCAGAAATGACCATTTTTATGTTCTTTTTTAATATTTTCTGACGATAAGCAATGGGGTACTCTTCCATTTAACCTTCTATGTTTAATGCAAACTGTCCAAAATGTTGCTATTGAAAAATGCTAATTAAATTTCTTGATGTGTTTATGTGTACAGTATCTATATCCTTGTTGTCCTTGGAATACAGTGCTTGGTTCAGTTCAAGGAAATGTCTGTAAAGTATTAAAGGTTCTCCTCAGATTGTGATAAATGGGAATGTTCGACCCAATCGTTTCAATGTTCCACGTCAGTGTTTCCCTTTGTAGACCACTGCGTCATAGCAAAGTCTTTCTATATCTATATCTATCTCTCTCTCTCTCTCTCTACATTTAGGTTTATATATATTTATTTTTTCTTCACCAAAATTGTTCCTTTTGAGTCTTTCCCTCAGTCCGCGCTCACATAGTCAATGTTTTTTTTGTTTGTTGTGTATAATTTTTCCTCTTTGGTCTGTAAAAAATGAGCGCCAAAAACGTACTCCAGCAGAAAGCCGTTTCACAGAGCAGTTCACAGTCTCGGATTGGGTCGGAACCGCTGGTTGAGTCCCATAAAGCCTGTGTCTGATTCAGTCTCAGACAGGATATGCGCCTCATTGTCCCATGCTGCGCTCTTAAAGTCCTCAAGGCTCCTAATGTCTGTGAGGCGCTTTGTGAACGTACAGTGTGTTCTCCGTGGCACAAGGGGGTGCTGCCCATTTACAAAGCAGAGACTCAGACAGGTAGGCAGAGGCAGGTGTTAAGCCGATGAGACATAGCAAGTATCTACAGCAGGTGGGCGAAGCTGCAAGAGGCCTCGTCTCGTAGCACTCCAGGAACCCCTCCCACTGTTAGGACACCTAGATCAACCAGAAACACAGGGAGTCAAGATTAATAATGCAGAGACACTTAAACCAGCAGGTATTTTTTTCCAAGAGGGAGGTAAAACTTAAACATTTTAGACTAGACTAGTGGCTATAGGCCTCTGGGTGCAAGTTCAATTCATTTTAATCTGTGACGAAAGTCAAAGATATTACAATTATGTTGTAATCAAGCTAATATTTGAAAACTGTTGCATTCCTCAGCACCTGCCAAAGAAAATGCTCAGAAATCTCAGCGCCATCTGCTAAATGGTCTACTGCCAGGCTGGAAAAAGGCACCAAATCCTGCCAACATGGGCTGCTGCTTAATTTACAATAATGAACTCTTGACTCTTCCATGGGGAGCAGATATTCATGGATTTAGCAGGTGCTGGATGAAACATTACTGAGTCTGAATATGGAATAACAGGGATAATCAGGATGAAAATGAACTCAGGAAAGTGATAAAGTGACCCAAGAGTGTGGAGGCTAAAGACAAGAGCATGCTATTGTTAATAAACTGCATGAAATGAAGCCGCTAACTCCTGTTTTAGAATCCCATTATGCTCTAGCAAAGTTTTAGCAATTGGCTTCCATTTGAATGACCATGCGCAGATGTTAACAAAGATTAACTAGTGACTATATTTTAAAGCCTATGACAAGACTTTAGAGCAGGGATGGGCAAACTCAGTCTTGGAGGGTCCTGCAGAGTTTATCTCCAACCCTTATTAAACTCACCTGACTGTAGCCTAGTAATACTAAAGACATTGATTAGGTAGTTTAGGTATGTTTGATCTAAACTCTGCTGGAAAGTGGCCCTCCAGGACTGAATTTGCCCATCCTTCCTCTAGAGCAGGGGTTCCCAAACTTTTCCATTCCAGGACCCACCTAGACAAGAATAATCTATCCATTGGTGGCAATGGCATATGATGCTTTTGGGAAACGCAGCCCAGACCTGAATCAGCCTTTTGTGACATTTGAATTTTCCGGTGTAATGCGATCTCATGCAGAATGCAGAGAAGTGATTGGAGTAAACGAGTTTCTTCTTGGTAATAATGTGCACCAAACCGCTTAATGAACCGAGCTGCTCTGAGAAGCTGAAAATTGTTATCACAACAAGTTGCACGCACGCGCTTCATGAAACACAATGTTGACATATTTATCTAATTAAATTTGAAAATCGCACTAAGCAATATAGCGATTTCTATTTAATGTAGGTACATCGCGCAACCTGTTTGTATGTGTGTGTCATTCATGAAATGTAAATTTAGCTGCAGCCAATAGTGACTGTGCGACCCACCTCTTCCCAATCTGCGAACCACAAATGGGTCGCGACCCACAGTTTGAAAACCCCTGCTCTAGAGGATTGCTAGAGCAGGAATGCCCACTTTAAGAACTTTAGGCAAGATTTTGCTTGTCCATACAGTATGCTTTTGACTTAGGGTATGTTTACACGACAACAATGTACTTAAAACGAAAGTTTTTCCTTTGTGTTTTTCGTGTACAGATGACAAAACGTTTCCCATTCACACGGATCTGCGAAAACAGTTAAAAAAGCTGTATTATTCATGCCAGGCCAGTAGTTGGCGATGTGACTTTGTAAAGAAAAAACAAACAAAAAAACAACATGCCTATGACTGAACACGAAATACTCATGTGCATTACGTCACCGTTTTTGAAGTTTACAAGGAGACGATAATGGTGTCGTTTTCAAAAACTTGAACAGTATAGTCCAGTTACCATACTATTAGATACTGGCCAAAAGCTTATTTGTTGTTTTCAGCTACTTCAGCCTTTCTACTTCACATTTAAATAAAAGCTGTTACTTGCCATTTCTTTGTAATAATTTGTGAAATTGTCTAACAATTTCTGAAATTGTTTTAAAGTAAATACACTAATCCTACACCATTTTCAGTGTATATATTTTATATATTGTATTTAATATACTGGACAGCTGCTATTAAGATGAATGGAAATGCAAACAGCAGATCATTCTCTATGCTGTGTCATGTCACTTGGTGGCGCTATAATTGAACAAAACATGAAATTGTCTCTAACTACAGTATCGTTGGTCTGATTGAAAATCAAACATTGTATTTGTTAACAATAGTTAATGCCCTGTGAACTAACATGAACAAACATTGAACAGCTGCATTTTTATTAACTAATGTTAACAACAAACAAAGATTAATACAGTAACACATGTATTGCTCATGGTTATTTTATGTTAGTTAATACATTAACTAATGTTAACAAATGAAACCTTATTTTAAAATGTTACCAAATTATTTAAATATTCAATATTTTTTACCCAGCCCTATTTATTTACATGTGGTTAACAAGCTCTGAGCTGCATCTGGACCTTAAATGACATTTACCATCTCTGAATTAGCAAAACTCTTCATACCATCCAAGTTTTGGGGAGGTTAAAATCAGCACACACAAAAATGGCTAAATATTATCCAGACAGAAAGTTTAGATGATTGGAAAGTGATACATATTTGCTGAACCCAGCAGTATCCTTCAGAAGTTATAATGTCAGTGTAGTGTGAAGGGTTTGAGCTTGCTAAACTCCCTCTGGCAGAATATACAGCCTTGCCCCTTGAAGAAAATTCATGCAAGCTATAACTGGATTTATCTGAATCATGCTTTTCATGTTGCATTTTCCCAATAAACAGCTTGGGAATTGCAGTAACAGCTCCATATGAAGAAATTAATCTCATATAACATAACTAGGGATTGTGTAATGTAGTTTAATTAATAATTATATACGGACTGGTTCCCTATAGAGGAACTTACTGTACATGACAGTTTTTAACTTGCATGTCTCACAGTCTGTTTTCAGAAGCTGCTGCATATGTTGGCTAATGTAACTGTAAAATTGTTGGCCGATTTTTCCTAACAGCATTCCCAAACAAGGTTGTGGAAACTTGAAAAAACAACAACAACAAAAAAACAACAACAAAAAAAAAAACTGGTGGAAACAATTAATAGCAGCATTTTGGTACCAAAAAAAAGGTATATTGTCAAATTTAAAATATTCAAAAATCAAAATATTTTGTAATGTTCTTATGTTCTACCCACTGTGTGAACCTATAGGAAAGTAAATATCATCACACATATCTCATTGTTTATTTTTAAAAGCAATTCTATCAAATGGAAATGGTCTTAAAGTAATATTTCATAATATCTCACTTCATAAGTAAAAAATATATATGTATACATTATTATATTACTGTATAATAACATATATTGTCTTAATCATTATTACACTTTGCATTAAAACCCTTTTAATGCCACATTGTCTCTGCTTTTTTGTTTCAGAAGAGATCTCAAAAATTTCAAACGGATACTCAAACAATAAGCCAAAAGTCTCAAACATGTCTCATCAACATACTGTGTCTGAGCTATTTTCACCATATAAGTTTTAAAGCTCTTACAATATGACAACAGTTGTTTAACACGATACAATGTGTAAACGTGTTTTATTTATTTTTCTAAAAACATCTGAACAAAAATAAAACCTTTCCTCTCGATATATATATATATATATATATATATATATATATATATATATATATATATATATATATATATATATATATATATATATATACACACTGGTCATGTGAAATCTACATGTCGGGCCCCATGAGGACACCAGCTCCATTGAAAAAATAAAATAATAAGTAATAATAACAATAAACTTTAACTTTTTTTTTTTTGTTTTGTTTGTTTAGGTTACCTTAATTCTGTATAAATATGATGTTTTGTGTGGTGAAGGCTTAAAATAAGAGCTACTCAATAGTAGCATGTCTCTTAACAAATTACTCGGGCTGATACTTGGAACAGACTCTTTTGGCTGCTGGAAATGGGAGGTTGGCAAAATAACAAAGAAACCTTGTAATGGCTGCCTGGATTGTCTGGGTGAAATAACCAGCTTGGGCAGTGACGATACAGAAGAGTGGCACCAGCTCTGCAAAAACCAACCGTTCAATTAAGTAATTTGACCTTTTTTTTTTTTTGGCGTTCATAAATACTGCATGGTGTTGAAACATGCCCCAGTCATGAGTAAACGGCGGTCAATGTTTATCTCTCTAGGAAGGATTCAAAATGGAGGTTCTTGTTCTCCAGTGCTGACTTGGCTCCTTCAGACAGGAGCTGGCAGTGGGCGCTAATGGTTTGCAGAGGCCAAATGCTTGCTTGGAGGAGCAGCTGTCATCTCCATGGTGATGTTGTCCAAGCTCAGGCAGGGATATGTCCTGTGGTGCCACGCTGGAGCATGGGGATCAATTACGCAGACCCCAACACCCACAGCAGCAATGTCTTGGCATGTGGCATCCGTGACCTCCCCGTATTTTTTAGAACCCTCAGTCTATTCACTTTCCTTTTTTGCTTCAAACACACTTCAACGTAGTGGTTAATGGAATAGTTCATCTAAAACTGAGAAGATGATAAAAAAAAGTAATTATGAACTCTTCCTCATTTTGTTCCTTACTTGTATAATGTTTTTTCATTGACCACAAATGTAGAAATTATGAAGAATATTTTTGTATCTATAGAACTTAAGTTCTTGGTGACCAAGTAACAACAGGTCATGGTAACCAAATCTGTAAAGCTCCAAAAAGAAAAGAATATCAACAAGTGTCATGAATGTAGTCCAGCAACATCTTCTCCACCAAAGCTCTTAAATCAATTGTCATTGGTTCTTGCATGTCCTATATGATGACATACAAGGTTTTGAAAGACATGTGGGAGAGTACATGACAGAATTTAATTTTTGGTTGAATTATTCCTTTCACTCCCCATTTACCGACAAATCTCACCAAACGGCAGCACTTCAAACCATGGGACGCCCCTACATTTTCAAAGCCAGGCATCACTGATGAGCAAGCGTTTTCTCTGTTTGCATGTGAAAGATTGCTGATTACTGCAATCAGTAGTTCTCTCTCGTCTCAAACTCCACCGATAATACAGATTCAAGGACCCTTTTCCATGGTTAAATACTACACAATCAACCTAATAGCTAATAGAATAGTTGATTAAGAGCCCTCTCGTTCTGATGGTATAATCAGAGAATTAAGGAGTAGTGTGGTGTAACCTTACAAAAGAGGAAACGTAATGAGTTCAATTAACAGAATCCAGAGGACCTTCCACATTTCAGAGGAAATGCTTAATGTTGAACCCTGGTATGCTGGCAACCCTGGTATGGTGGACAGCTAACAGCTAATTTCATCCCCGTTTAGAATCTCACCAACCAGCTAGTCAGATGTTGTACAACTAGTCGACCATCCAGACCCATCTTATTCTTTTCACATATTTCCTCCCATTTCAAAGAGCTGCATATGTTGCTCGGATTCAAAAAAATATTGGAAATGACTTGAAAACATTAAACGAACTTCATGCTAATGTGGGGTCATTGTCTCACATTGTCTTTTTTTAGCCCTTCATCATTATATAATACTTCTGTTCACTCATCACCCTCCTTTGACTAATTTCAATTGTTCCTCTAACTAAACAGTGTGAGATGTCATCAGATAAGGTAAAGCTTCATCAGTGCCTGTATAATGACATTGAGCCGCTCGCCAGAGATGACCGGCAATGCACAAGAGACGTCTACTGCTTGTTTAATTTGTTGTTGTTGAAATGGAGGTGATGACAATCATATGAATCACTCAGGAGGGAAAGAAAAGAATGAGCAAATCACAAACATGATAGCGGTAATGACAGTTTATTCTAACAGGATGGGCCTACAGGGACTCTTGGGTTGATTAGTGATCATTCTCTTATTGAATAGCAGAAACTAATTTTAGCAGAGCATACTGGAAATTATTTGATGAGTTCCTTTGTCTCTTGACAATGGCTGGTCAATTAAAATGGTCAATTAAAAACAAAAAAACAAAATGCAAAACATGACTGCCACAGCAGTTTAAGCATGTGCCACTCGCCAGACCACATCTCCAACATGTTACGTGATCGAAACATATCTGTCCATTTACGCAAAGGCCTTTCTTTTTTTCTGTGTACAAATGCAGACTGTTTATTTTTCAGCATCTCGCCCAATGAGTACCACATTTTCAAGAAACTGTGCCAAATTTAACAATAGTTCAGTACATGAGAAATGTACCTTAAGACCCCTGTGTTCTGTTCAGTTCTTGCGCTCCATTTTTGAATGCAAAAATGTGTTTACAAGACCGTACCGAAATACATTCCTTCAGACACACTTTTTTTCCCCGTTCCCAGTGGATGAGTGATGCCTGGCAGTACCCTCACAACATAATACAAGGTCACTTTCAAAAACCTCCATACACTTTCTAATATCTACACAATATAACTAATACAGCATATTCTTACAATGCCCCAATCTGAGATGGTTTGTCAATAATATCTTAAAATCTCTGATTCACAAAAAAAAAAAAAAAAAAAAATTAGCCATGCATTTTACATATAACAGTACTTTACAATGTAAACTTGCATATCATTTTACAAATCATTTTAGTAGACTTTGTTCAACATAGCTCCATAATGGCCGGACACTTGCTCTAAACAACCTGAGATCAAATTAAAACACTTAATGCATGATGTGTCAGTTGTGTCAGGGTTAACTTCACCCTGCTTTTCTCAAAATTTGTCAAATTACTTTGATTCATATGATACGTAACCTCCATGCCATGTTTTGTATTAGATTATTATTATTGTTTTAAATTATCAATGTGGTTTTTAAGAGCGTCTTTATAAAATTACTTCTGTCATGACAACTCTCTCTCTCTCTCTCTCTCTCTCTCTCTCTCTCTCTCTCTCTCTCTCTCTCTCTCTCTCTCTCTCTCTCTCTCTCTCTCTCTCTCTCTGTTTGCATGTGTGTGAGGAAACACAGTTGTAACAATATTAGCTCAAAGGGGAAATATTAATAATAACTCATAATTACCAAGTATGATTAATTATTAATATTTGGGTCAGTTAATTAGATTAACTTGAGGTAGCTAAATTAATATTACAATCAATTAATCAGTTCTAACAAACTCTTTTGATTATTCATTTATTCTAAGAAAAGTGTATCTTTCATGGCCACCGAAAAATAATTATTTCTTAGCATGTACAGCGCTTAGAGCATGTAACAAGATCAAAATCATAAAATGATCGACTTTGATCGACTTTGTTGCAAGCAGAGAATCAGAAACCAAATACATATTGTGCACAAGTTTTATTAACTAACTCACAAACATAACTAAAACTAAACAAACATACATACATTCATATATACATACATGCATAGGTAAAATGGTGAGTGAAATGGAACCGGAAACAGGAAATGGAACTATGGAAAAGGTCTATTTAACTATGAAAAAAACCATCAGCTTATCATTTTTGTGGTTGAAAATTGAGTTTGTTGATGGGTCCGTGAGTGTCAAATGTCACTGTACAAATTGCAGTCGTTTTCTTCTCTGCTGGGTGGAGAAGATATGATGAACTTGCATGGTGGTTTCGACGCTCTTGTGGTTGAGAGAGAGTCCTCTCTCTCTTGAGGGAGCACATGGCTGTTGTGAGTCGAAGCCTGCTGCCCTGGCCTGCTGAGGGCACGCTGGACGGCACAGTATCCTGAAGTGCCGAGAAGGCCAAGAGTTGATCGTTGCCCATTCAGTGATGGTAAGGTTGCAGTTTTCTGGATTGAAGAAAAGGCAGTCTGACTCCCTTTGGGAGCATGAAGGCATAGCAGGCGGTGTTCAGGCCTGCTGGGGCCCTTTGCTGCCACCATGGGGACGGCTAGAGGCAATGACGGTGGAGTAGGAGGCCACCACATACGAAGGGCCGAGGAGATGGAGCGACGTTGAAGACCCCAAAGGCCACCACTGAGCCGCAGTGACGACCTCCCGTGATGACGGTGTGGATCTGGAGGTTAGAGGGCGAGCTGGAGCGACCGAGGGTGGTGGCGGAGTCTGAGGGGTGGCTGAGTGGGCTGGGTGCGCAAGTCATCAGCGCAGATGTGGCGAGGTCTGAACCAGGTGGAGTGGACTGACTGAGGGAGTTCAGAAAAGCTGAAAGGCCGATGGTCCCACACTCGAAACGTGGGTGGAAGGAGTGGACAAAAGTCAGGGTGACAGGTCGAGGAGGAGCGAAACCTGCCAAGGTTGTAGGCGGAATCGTGGACTCCTCTTGCCCAGGCAGAGACAGTTCCCAGCTGACCGGAGGTGGATCCACACCACTGAGAGGAGGAAATGGCACTCAGAGGAAATGGTGGGAGATGGTCACAAGAGGGTGGCAGGAGTGGCTGAGGACGAGACTGGAAAGTGCAAAATAGTCCAATGAGAAAGGCTCTATAGTGGTTGTGAGATGTGGTGGGAGTGGGAGGCTGGGTGGGACTGACGGGACAGATAAAGATTGTCTTAACTGAAGGTCCGAACTTGGTGCTGCCAGAGTCTCAGTGGCGGGAGGATAGGCAGGGCTCTTTTCCTTGCCCTCCGATTCCATGATGGCTCCCTCGGCGGTGGATGGCGCAGCCGGCATGTGCACCTTGTCAGACTCGCGCATCTCAGGCTCCACGTCGATGCTGGGCTCACACTGGGGCTCCCGATGGCGTTGGCTCGCACCTCGTGGTGGAGAAGGGCTCGATGTCTGCTGTGGGCTCAAACTGCTTTAACATAACCGATGGGTTCTGGCTGGGCACTGGGTTTGGAGTGGGGCAGGTGACATCATCAATGGTGAAGGATGATCCACAGGATACCAGCACACACTACACAAAGGCAGCGAACCTCCCTTGCGGAGCCTCCCCGGACAACTGGGCTCATGTGGCTGTGTTGAGGCCAACGCAAAGAAACGTGCAGGAAGGTGGTCTGATGGTCCAAATTCTCAAGGGAGAAAGGCATAGTAGCTTTACAGTAGGGAAGTCCATGATTAACTTAAAAAAATAAAATAATAATACATAAAACACAAACTGGAGACGCAATGAATCGCTGCATCTATTTTTACTTTTGGGTTGGTTCTTCAGTCACGGGTTGTGAGGTGACAGACAAAACGCAGGAAGAAGACAGCCTTTAATAATCCACAAAGTAAATCCAATGACATTCCATACAAGGCACACATAGATGAGACCTGACAAACACACACAATGCTTCCCTATTTTGTGGTTATAACTATTAAGAGTACAGTATGATGATTTATAATACACAATGAACATAATTTTATCCACACAGTTATAATGGATTATATATATCCATTAGTTTCATATCTTTTACTTTCCCAAGTCTCATATCTTGACATTGTTTGCTTAAGACCTGCACAGTAGCATACTACATACTATGAGTGATCTTTTACTGCTTTAAAGTAAAGTGATAAAAACAAAGTCTTCTTTTAAACATCTAAAAAGATTTATGATGTTGTCTTAATATTTATAAGTGGTCTTTGTTTGCTTTAAGTAAAGTAACAAAAGCTACTGTAAGTATTTTTTAAATAGCCATAATATATCATGTGGTTATAAGACATTTCCCTTAAGGTAAAATCAAAGTTTTGTGGAAAAGTACAAAAGAACGATACAATCACAATGCAAATCATGTTTTATTCATAAAAGGCATTATGCATGCATTAAAATGCATTAAGAATTCCCTTATGATGCATTATCAATGCAGGCTTCATCTGGTGTTATAATGCATTGTACACTTAAAAGTTATAACCACAAATAGTTAAGTATTATAATGCATTGTAACTATTGTTATGATTATTTATCAGATGGTACAATAGATAATAAAGTTGTTTATAAGGCATTATGCATGTATTATAATGCATTAAGAATACCAATATAATGTATTATAAATACAGGCTTCATAGAAAATGTTATCTAATAATCAAGTGAAACCTTTAATACATTTAGTCAAAAATTACAATCAGAGGGAAAAAGATACAAATAATATAACAAATCCACACATATGGAATACTTACAGCAGACAGGAGTCAAGTCAAGTCAAGTCACCTTCATTTATATAGCACTTTTAACAATATAGATTGTTTCAAAGCAGCTTTACAGTGATAATAGGAAATTAAAGTAACAGAGATTAACCGGAATTATCCCGAAAAATGTTTTATCTGTACAGATGTAAAGGAAAGGGAAGGCTTTGTAAGTAATCAGCCAAATTAAAATGTGTACGATGTTTAATAGGAAATCAATGCAGTGTTGACAGAATGGGGCTAATATGGTCACACTTCCTGGTTCTGGTAAGAACTGCTGCATTTTGGACCAGCTATAGTTTGCTTATTAAGCATGCAGGGCAACCACCCATAATAGCATTACAATAATCTAGCCTTGATGTCACGAACGCATGAACTAATTGTTACGCATTTGTCAATGAGAGCATATGATGTAATTTAGATATATTTTTAAGATGGAAAAATGCAGTTTTACAGATACTAGACACGTGACTTTCAAATGAAAGATTAGTATCAAAGAGCACACCCAGGTTCCTAACCGACGACGAAGACTTGACAGAGCAGCCATCAAGTGTTAGACAGTATTCTAGGTTATTATGTGAGGAAGTTTTTTGTCCAATAATTAGAATCTCTATTTTTTTTCAGAATTAAGTAATAGGAAATTACTAGTCATCCAATTTTTTTATATCAGCTATGCATTCCATTAATTTTGTGAATTGGTAAGTTTCGTCAGGGTGTGAAGAAATATAGAGCTGAGTATCATCAGCATTACAGTGAAAACTAATGCCATGCTTCCTAATGATATCTCCAAAGGGTAGCATGTACAGAGTGAACAGCAACGGCCCTAGTACTGAGCCTTGTGGTACGCCATACTGAACTTTTGATCGATAAGACATCTCTTCATTTACTGCCACAAACTGATAATGGTCAGATACGTATGATTTAAACCATGCTAATGCAATTACACTAATGCCAACACAATTTTCAAGTCTATTTAAAAGAATATTGTGGTCAATAGTATCAAATGCAGCATTAAGATCGAGTAACACCACGATTGGATGATAAGAGCAAATTATTTGTGATTCTAATGAGAGCAGTCTCAGTACTATGGTACAGTCTAAATTCTGACTGGAAATGCTCACAGATACCATTTCTTTCTAAAAAGGAACATAGTTGTGAGTTGTGTAATTGACTAATTCTGTAGGATCAAGTTGCGTTTTTTTAACAAGTGGTTTAATCATAGCCAGCTTTAAAGTTTTTGGTACGTACCCTAATGACAAAGATGAATTAATGATATTAAGAAGAGGATGACCTCTGGAAGCATCTCTTTCAGTAGCTTAGTCAGTATAGGGTCTAACATACGATTTAGATGATTTAACGAGTATAGAAAATTCTTCCTCTCCTATAGCAATGAATAAATATTTTTTTTCCTCAAGGAGAACAATCTACTGTAGTAGATGGTTGCATAGTTATAATTTTCTCCCTGATATTATCAATCTTGTTATTAAAGAAGTTCATAAAGTCATTACTGCTGTGCTGCTTGGAAATGTCTGGGGTTGAAGATTTATTTTTCGTTAATTTAGCCACTGTTTCAATTAAATACCTAGGGTTTTGTTTATTCTCTTCTAATAGGGTTGAAAAATAAGCAGATCTAGCAGCTTTTAAGGCATCTCTGTATGCAATCGTGCTCTCTTTCTATGAAATGTGAAAAAAAAACTTGTTTTGTTTTTTTGTTGCGCTTCATTTTTCTGGCTGCTCTCTTAAGGGCCTGAGTGCACTCGTTGTACCACGGCATTGGACTATTTTCTTTAATCTTCTTTAAGCGCAAAGGAGCAACTGTGTCTAAGGTGCTGGAAAAGAGAGAGTCAAACGTTTCTGTCGCAATATTGAGTTCTTCTAAGCTATCTGGGATGCTGAGATGATGAAACTGATCAGGAAGATTATTAATAAATCAATCTTTAGAGGTTTGTAACACGGAGTTGACTTTGCAGCCTTGGCTAAATGAAGTTTACACAAGACTAGATAATGATCAATATCATCATGAGATGTCATCACTCTGCTGTAGAATTTCAACGGCATCAACATTGATTCCATGTGATAATATTAGATCTAGAGTATGATTACGACAATGAGTAGGTCCTGACACGTGTTGTCTAACTCCAATAGAGTTAAGAATATCTTTAAATGGCAATCCCAATGTATCTTTTTCGTTATCTACCTGTATATCAAAATCACCAACAATTAGGACTTTATCTGCAGCCAGTACTAACTCTGACAGAAAGTCAGCAAAGTCTGTATGGTGCCCTGGTGGCCTGTAGACAGTAGCCAGCACAAATCTCAAACGGGATTTATCATAGTAATTCTGAAGATATTACTATAAATTACAGCAACACCTCCCCCTTTGCCTTTCAGATGAGGCTCATGTTTATGACAGTAATCTTGAGGGGTGGACTCATTTAAAGTAATGTAATTGTCTGGTTTTAGCCAGGTTTCTGTCAAACACAGCACATCTAGGTTATAATCTGTAATCATATCATTAACAATAAGTTCTTTTGAAGTAAGGGATCGAATATTCAGCAACCCGAGCTTTATCATTTGTTCATCCGTATTATATCTGTTTTTTATTTGTTCAACATCAATAAAATTTTTACCTTAAATGGGTTTAGGAGTTTTTTGTATGTCCTAATTCGGGGAACAGACACTATATGATGATATCTAGGTGAAAGGGTCTCTATGTGATGTGCTTTATCTGACCTCAGTGACGTGAGACAGTTAGCGGACGGTCGGTTTAGCCAGTCTGTTTGCTTCCTGACCTGAAGCTGAAAAGCTGCTGAGGAGCTGAGTAGTTGTGCGACCACATTTTCATTTCCCCCTATTTCTTCTACGTCTCGTCTACATACCTGCCGTGATCACCCATCTGTTCACATAATTAGCCCTAAGCATGATCTAATTACCATTAGTAAACATCCCAGAGTTCTTTTCGTTGACAGCAGTCAGCTTAGAACGGATCTACATGTCTTATGATAGAGTCTGAAGAGCTCTATATAGAGCCAAGTGATACAGTTAAAGTCAACATGAACCAACATTTGCTGCTCATTTTACTTTTCTAATGCGACTAGTGCTGGGGATTTTGTAAATCTTCTGAAACTGTTCACAAAATTTCATTCAAATTTTGTTTATATTCGTTTAGTGATTTGTTCAATTACCTTTCCTGCAGGTTACATCACTGTGCCATCAGTTGGGGACATTGGTGAGTCATTGAATAATTCACTCAAATGATTTGATATAAAAATAAACATGTGAATGTTAAAAGTTCAAATCTACTAAGTGTCACGGTCAGTTCATGTTAGGTTTCATAGTCATGTTCGGTTTAGTTTCTAGGTCATGGTTTACATTGTTACTGTCTTTTTATTTGTTACCATGGTTTTTGATTTTTGCATACCTGTTCCTTGTTTCTTTGATTGCCTGTCCCACTGTTTTCAAGCCCTCTGTTTCCTCAGTTCAGTGTTCTGCTTTAAAGTAGACGTGAATGTGTAGTGTTCTCGCTCTTTGTGTTTATTACAGTCTATTTCATCAGTCATTCTGATTCACACATCTCTTTATTTTGGATTTCACCACACAATGATGACATGATTCCTATGCCCAACTGAAAAAACAATTTCCCCTTTCTTTTCATTAGACCCTTGTACACAATATTCAGTTTATTAAAAAGTAAGATGTTAGGTAGCCTTGATTTTGTGAGTTGGAAATTAATTGGATGGTTAAAAGTGGTCAATGTGACAAATGGTTTGAGGGGAAGTGTTCAAAAAATGATATCAGGCAAAAAGTAAAGTTGTTTCAGAGTCACTTGAAAGACTGCAAAGACCTGAGGGAAGAACAAAACACTACACTATGTTAATGTATTTATCTGAAAAAAAAATAAAAATGCTGTTGGAAGTGGATCGGACCGAGCACCATAGCACACTTGTGGTAGCCAATCAGCAGTAGGGGGCATATGATGGGGGAGGAGAAAGAGTGAGTTTAAAGTTTCCTTTTTGACCAAGAGTTGTGTGCCAAAATGACACACCATTTTTTAGAGTGTTTGTAAATTGAAATAATCACAGAAATGTACTGCATGCATTACCATAAATGGCTGTAAATTAATTTTACAGTATTGATACCCTAGAAGTACAGTATATTGCTGGCATCTCTGCTGCCAGTATTTTACTGTAAAATAATAAATAAATAAAAATTGGAAAATACTGTATTTTGTTTTTACGGTAATCATCTGTAAAGCAATTTCACAGTATCCATACCGTATAATTACAGTAGATTGCTGGCAACTCTGCTGCCAGTATTGTACCGTTATATTACAGAGAAATTGCCAACTGTACCTTTAATTACTAAAGCGAATACAGAACTGTAAAATAAAGTGTGACTTAAAGGGACAATGTGTAGCTTTTTAGGTATTTTATTATCTAAAATCAATATTTTTATTCATAAATATGCCCTCAATGGTGTACAAATACCTCAGACTACCATACATATGCTGAGTCACAGGATAAGGAGTCCTCGTCGTCGAAAAAGTCCAAAATAGACCGTAAAAGGAAACGTGACCGGAGATTACAAAAACAAGGGTTAATGTCGGGATAGCTAATGCAGGAGAAAGCTTTCAAAAGAGACGCTGAAGTTGCCTGCTTTCTTCTCGACAGGTAAGTCAATGTTACGGTCTTAATTACAAGCTTTTTTTTCATTGCTTGGATGTGTACTTTATTATATAGACAGTAGAACATTTATAGTTAAAAGTTAAACAGGCTCTTTGATGAATAGCAGCTATTGAGTAAAGTAGAGAAGGCGCTGATGATGATATTGATATCTAACAATGCACGTACTTCAAAAAATATAACGAATAAATAAGGCATTACTACTAATTACCATAGTTAATGTTTTTCACAGTCAGTAATTCATACTGTAACATTCTTTTTTTTGTTGTTTTAAGTTGTAGTTTGTTTTAAATAACAAACCTGTTCACCCAAAGGAAAACTCAATTAAGTAGAAGACATCCTGTCATAGCTTTTTGGTACATAACGGCTACTGTAGATGCAGCACGCATTTAAAAAAGCGAGGCGCTGGAGAGCATTATTCGTTTGAATGCAAAATACAATTTCACCACTAGATGGGAGAAATTCCTACACATTGTCCCTTTAAAAGATTATATAAAATCATAAAAATAAAAAAATAAAAAAAATAAAAAAAATAAAATGCTTATGAATTTTTGGTCTATTTTTTAATGTTTGGTAGTTGAATGCTCTAATTCTCTACACCTCCCATTCATATGAAATCAGAACTGACCCTATACATTTTTTCTACGCAGATGGTGCTATTATGTGTAATTCATCTGTACACATTATAAAGTAAAAAATAAATATTATAATTTAGTCTTTATTAAGACATGCATAATGGCTTCATAATCTTTCATTAAAATATAATATGCACTGCCTCTCAAGACACTATTCTTTTCTGCTGACTTCCACTCTGGAATGAAAGCTCATTTTTCACATCCTAATCAAATCCCAATGGATAACATCAAGCCTTGCTCCATTTTTTCTCTCTCTCTCACTGAACATCCCATTTCACTGTAAAATACTGTATGTGACATTATGGAATTGAGAGTTGCGAACATAGTTTCATGTCACTTTAAGAGCAGTGGTTATGAGAATACGTAAGTCTCACCGTTGTAGTTTTCACTCTGCCGCTGGGCTGTGTACAAGTCCAGCCTGATTTATTTACTAACAGGTCACAGCCTTCATCCTCTAGACAGGGCACCATGTCACACCACTGCCTGGTCTTCACAATACGAGCTGTGGATCAAGACCAGAGAAAAGGTTAAGATGATATGATCAGGAAGTCAAGCACAAACACAACAATAATACACCCCCCCCCCCCCCCCCCCCCAAAAAAAAAGCTTCTGGACAATGTATCAATGATCAACGTCTTTGTATTAGATGACAAAATATGAAACCCACTGTAATTTATTTGAAATAAAGACAACACAAGCACAAGTTTCAAGAAAACAAAATACTTTTGTTTGTTAGGTTGGAAAAAGCACTTTCTGCATGATAAACAGTATAGTGGAGCATATCCATGTCAAGTCAGTCCAAGGGCTAACTGACTTCATATATCCAATATAAATCACATTGACAGCAGTTGGTAGTCACACAACACCAAATATATAGTAAAATACCTGAACCTTTCAGACTGAATGCGTCACTTTTGATTAACTTTTAGTTATTTAGCTTCAAGCTGGTGTCAAAAGATTTCACTTTTCAACCCATCCGAGCTGTCCCTGCTAGTCAAGTATAAAAGAGGTTACGGTAACACTTTATTTTGATGGTCCCTTTTGAACATTCTCTTGACTATAAGTAACTTTGCAACTACATGTCAACTAACTCTCATTATAGTATTAGTGTACTGTCTGCTTAATATCTGATAACTCTTTATTGTGATGGTCCTCCAACAGACACTCTACTGACTATAAGTAACTTTGCAACTACATGTCAACTTATTCTAACCCTAACCCTACCAGTCTACTAATACTCTACTAATACTCTAATGAGAGTTAGTAGACATGTAGGTGCAATGTTACTTCTAGACAACAGAATGTGTTAAAGGGACCATCAAAATAAAGTAAAACCGAGGTTACTGTAACACACTAAACTAGTGTTGTGGATGAAATAAAATGAGACATCACCCTGTGGAAGTATCTTATGCTACATGAGCATGAGAAGGGAAAATTAGTTTAATTCAAAAGGATGGTCATCAGTTTAAAGAAAGGTTCATCACAGATTGCTCAAGTAGATGTATTTGAGGTTCATCATGGATGATCACTTTTATATAAAAGTAGGTCACTATAACACACCTGCATTAGCATTAGTCCCTTGGGAGATACAGTCGTTCATGTTTCACAGGACAATACAGAACTGTCTCTTATTTATTTATTTATTTAGACAATACAATCATACAGACATTGCTTTAGAAATGTATATTTCAAACTTGACATGCCCTTCAAAATGTATGTTATGTATGCAAATAGGTTTACATAACATAACTATAACAATGGCCAAGCATAATTTAATTTAGCTTCAAAGCAAAACATGTAAGGTTACAGTTTCAGGAAATATATGAATAAACAGTATGTTTATGAAATAGTTGGATATGAAATGTCATGTCTGATATCTTTTAGATCCTGAAATAATAAATAAGATATTAGTTATAATAATTATACTGCAATTTCAGAAATGTTATCTTTATTTTGATATTAGCAAAAGTATTAGTGTACATGTGGAAATCTTGATCTTCCTTCAGAATAACTGGGCTTGAATATATGCTCATTTCTTCCCTTGTATAATACTAAACATCTTTCTTTTTTTCTTTCTGCAACGTTAAAGATGGAAGATAATTAATTCAGTCAAGTTGTTGTCCTCTGTTCCATTTGATTGACAGTACATCATAACATTACACTATGTGCATACAGAAATGTAATTGCCCTCCACTACAGATATCAACATCAGTTATCTTCATACAACACAAAATGTCTGATCCATTTCCTGAAAGAAGAAATCACATCTGTCAAGGCTGCATAAACTCCTATTGTTCTATTGTGTTTTACAATATTTATTCTTATATGGCTCTTGCCATAATGCATTTCTGAGAGCAATATTTAGAGGCAAAAAGAGAACTAGAGTAATCAGAGCACAGGATAATTACCTGCTGATTTGCATTTTTGCCACTGAAGACTCTTTTGCAAATTTCAGATGCCACAGGGAGACAAAAGGTGGCGCAATCAGGCCTAATTGTAGGTTTAATAGAGGAATTCAATGCGACAGTAATCAAGACAGCTGAGCAGCTTAAAACGTTTGCTTCGGTGATGCTCAAATCTTGCTATGAATAGCCGAATTATGATTTTACACATCTACACAGTACATTAGACTAACAAGAAACCAAAACAGCAAACAAAAGCAATTTGCATGAGTCATGGCAAAAACACATACAATGATTCAGAAATGAAGCATGATGCCATTTAAAGCCTGACTTTCTTTTTCAAAATTTTCATGGATCACAAAAGAAGAAACTTTGATTAATGCACAGGTCACTCTTTTCCATACAATTACAATAAATGGGGCCGGGAGATTTTTGAGTTTGGCCTTTATCCCACAATGCAATGCGCTCAAACCTCCTTGTCCAGTGTGCCAATCAGAAGAATTTAAGGTGCTCTTTGCCTGATAGCCATTTTGAGTGCTTGGGTTTGATGTCTTTAGAGGGGCTGACATTTTAACACTTTAAAGTGTTATATAGTGCACTTAAAAGTGTTTTATGTAACAAGCAAACTAACCCTATATATATATATATAATTTCTTTAAACAAAATATATCGCAATACAAAAATGCAACAATATATATCATGGATAGTGACAATATGTATTGTGTATAGTTCACCCAAAATGAAAATTACTGTGTGTGAAAAAATTCAAGTTTACAGAGTTTTAGTGTCAGTACTACATTAAACTACTGTAATGTTCAATATAATGTATACTAATTCAATGGGGGAATATTTTTAGGTCCTGATAATGCCAAATGTCTGATGTTACCAGTAAAAAGTGGCCTACATTATTTTAAATATATGTAGTCAGTGACAGACTGCAAGCATATTCGTCTAAAATAATTCTGTATTTTCAGATTCAGAATCATGAATATTTTTATTCTGGTGTCACTATTGCTCTGTTCATTGGGTTTCCAACACCACGCCCAAGCCTATTAATTTACACCCACAATGTAATATGAAATTTAGCATTTTAATCAACAGATAATTTTTTGTTAACATTCTTGGAGTATCGTAATAATATCGTATCGTGAGTTCAGTATCGTGATATGTCTCGAATTGTGACATGAGGGTATCGTTACACCCCTAACAACAAGAGATAATAACTGGATGCCACTCACGTGTAATATAGGTCATGTGCCAAAAACAAGCAAAAACAAGCATACTGCTTATTAAAATTTTATTGTTGCATAATACACACTCTTTCGCTTACTATTATTTAAATAAGAGGCAGTATGTAGTGTATTCTGTGCAGTTTTTTATTAGCTAATAGTCCATCTCGAACATAGCTAGAACTTTGACTAACATTGAATTTAAATACAAAATAACTGTTTAAATTTTCTTAGATGAAAACCGAACACCACTTGCTGAAATTAACATGCAATGTAACATACTACTATTAAAAAAAATGTGTTTTGCTGCATAATGTGTCCTATTTAATACAAAACAAAACAAAAAGCAGCAGGCAACATAATCTCTGTTCTTGGATGTCAGTGCCATAATTACAAACATTACTTGGGAGGAAATTAATAACGGAGAACAGTACGATCAATTTAATACAGTAATATGCCCTCCTAGGGAGTTTGGTGCCCGGCAATTTGATTGAGATTGCCTGTTAGCACCAATTATTAATCCAACTGAACATAAAAGGAAAGGAAATGCCTGCTCAAACTCACCCAGACCACACCGCATTTAAGAAACATCGCATTTTACAGTGCATGTAATCGCAGTGCTCATAATCTGATGTCATACATCACTGACATGCTACTGTTGCCAGTTAATTTGAGCTATTGCAACATTTTAATCAATTTCAAGCAGGGTCACAACTTCCACAAGGGGCCGTTCGAACTTCCAGACAGTTTCCGTCGGTGTGTAACCACTCTCCAGGTGTGAGTAGAAGGATTCAAGGACAACTCGACGTTATAAAATAAAAACAACCTGGATGTAATCTGCCTCTGGGATGGGGCTAGACGCACAGTTCATCTGGAGGCGATAAGAGAAGGTATAACATCATTACACCCACACTGGGACACTCATCTTGTTGAAATGCTTTATCACACTCACGTCAACAGCCAGGAACCCTGGGTAATAAATCTTATCTAATGCTGTAGAGAAGCAAGGTCTGGCAGGAGAGAGTAGATATAGAAGAGGGCAAGAGCTCAGCTAGATCTTTGCATTTTAAAATGTGTGCAATATAGGTATAGCCATCTGATCTAAGAATAGTCAGTAAAAATAATTAGCCAGTAATTAGTTTGTAAATGGATGAGCTTGGAATAGCTGCCATCTGAAAGGACTGATGTTTAGGAATTTGATTCATGGCATGAAGCTTTAATGCATAGGAAAAAACAATTAAACATGGCATTTCTTTAATAGCTCAATTGTTCTAACTGAGCAATGAGAATTAATGAAGATATTCAGAGACTTCTGCTTAAAGGATTAAAGGATTCTAACTTCAGAATTAAAATTTCCTGATAATTTACCCACCCACATGTCATTTAAGATGTTCATGTCTTTCTTTCTTCAGTCAAAAAGAAATTAAGGTTTTTGAAAACATTCCAGGATTTTTCTCCATATAGTGGACTTCAACGAGAACCAACGGTTTGAAAGTCAAAATTGCAGTTTCAATGCAGCTTCAAACGGCTCTACATGATCCCAGCCAAGGAATAAGGGTCTAGCCAAACGATCGATCATTTTCTAAAAAATAAAAAAATATACAGTATATACTTTTTAACCACAAATGCTCGTCTTGCATGTGCACAACTTCACGTATTTTTAATTTTGCCAGGATAACAATCAAAAGTCAAAGATCTTACTATGAACTCTTATATCAGGAGAAACATTTGAGAAAATGTTGCTACTTAAATGAAAACTCCAAGCTATAAAATAACTCTGAGCTATAAACAAGCAATGT
The DNA here is from genome assembly GCA_022828995.1 of Vimba vimba. NCBI lineage: Eukaryota > Metazoa > Chordata > Actinopteri > Cypriniformes > Leuciscidae > Vimba > Vimba vimba. The sequence continues at coordinate 20,793,925 of CM040821.1, read as the reverse complement.
CGGAGCAATACAATTTTCCTCTGGGAACTTTGCAATGATATTTATGAAAACTGTCACATCATATCCATCAGTACAGAGTGCAAATGCAGTGATAGATTTCCATAGACAATATAGGGCTTTTCAAATGTAATTTATGCTAAATTAATTCATAAAATGGAGCTGTATTTATGACATTTCTTTTAGGAATGACACTTTTCTAATTCATAACTTAATTTCTGGTTAATAATTAATAACAGTGCGTTAGCCCCTGTATCAGGTTTGTAGTTTTATTCAAAGACACAGTGCCTCCATGCTCCAGTGGTCTGGTCCAATCTCGGGTCCCTCGGCCTTGCTCTGGTGACAGGCATGCGCATGTTCTCCATGTCCCTGGCCAGGTGCCCATTCTGTCCTCTTTCACTCATTAAGATTCGCAGCAGCACCGCTGCGCAGTAATGACAGCTCAAAGACCTTTTAAGCAAATTTAGTGTGTCTTTATTTTTGCACAGGTGTTCCAACATGGCATGCCATTCAGTTCACTCTCCACTTCACTCTTTGTGGGTCATTGCTTTTTCTTTCTTTTTCTCTTAATCTCTCTTTTCCTTGTCCAAACCTTGGGGTCAACTTTTACTGGTTAGCATAGCCTCTGCTAGAAGATGTTGTACTACAAGATTTGGCTGTTAAGAGCATCTTTCTCCATTTTCCCATGGCTCTAGAGTCATTAGTCATATGACATTTAAGCCCAGGTGACTGGCTTAAAACAATTTGGCAGCAGAACTGAACACCCATGAGCCGGCATAAGCGAAGACCGTACATTTCATACATCGGGGGGAAGAATATATGGCTGATTATGAAAGCTTATGTCCAGATGGTATAGTAATGGTATCTACTACTGTCACAGTTGTGTTCTGTCTGAGTCTTGTTTTCATTAGTCACATGTCTTCCTTTGTTCTGTTTTCCCGCCAGTCCTTTGTTTCCACAGTAACCCTCATTAGTTCATCTGTCACACCTGTTTCCTCGTTAGTCTTGTCAGCTATGTCTCATTTCCCTGATCTGTTTCCCTTTGTATTTAAACCCTGTGTGCTACCTTGTTCATGGTCTGATCTCTGTTGTATTAAGTGTGTGTATCTTTTGCCTGTCTTCTATGTACCTGTTTGAATTATATTGTGAGTAAAAGTTTGCATTGGAACTTTCATTTCTTCTTCATCTTCTTGACATCGTGACAACTACCATGAGCTAACCAGGCAAACCTGAATCTTTTGGACACCAATTCCATCATGCCATTTATTTTTCTACGCCTTTAAAAATCTGTCATCTTGAAACTACTTTTCACAATCCATATACAAAACTCCTTCCCTACATTTTGGGTTATACAAATATTATAAAAATGGATTATAAATACTGATTCATGTTGATTTTAAAGGGTTAGTTCACCCAAAAATTCTCTCATTAGTTACTCACCCTCATGTCGTTCCAAATCCAAAACATCTGTTCATCTTCGGAACACAAAAGAAGATATTTTTGATTAAATCTGAGAGCTTTCTGTCGCTTCATTGACAGCTACACAACTACCACTTTCAAGCCCCAGAAAGGTAGTAAAGACATTTTGCAATAAGGTTTCATTTGTTAGCATTAGTTACTATAGTAACTAACATGAATTAACCACGAGCAATACATTTGTTACTGTATTTGTTAATTTTTGTTAACGTTAGCTAATAAAAATACAGCTGTTCATGTTAGTTCACAGTGCATTAACTAATATTAACAAATACAAATTTGATTTTAATAATGTATTAGTAAATGTTGAAATGAACATGAATAAAGATTAATAAATGCTGTAGAAGTGTAGTTCATTATTAGTTTATGTTAACTAATGTAGTTAACTAATGTTAAAGGTGCTGTATGTAACTTTTTTTGACTGTACTAAAGCATAATAATACCATAATATGTTTGCAGAGATTTAGGAAACATGAAGCAAATGCTGTTCACATACTTGTTTCTCTGAAAAACAATGCTTCAGCCAGTTATTTTACTTTGAAATGTGAAATATTTTACTTTGAAATGTGTTCCACGTAGAAATGTCTGTTTTTGTTTCGGTCAGTATGATATCACCCACTACAATTTACCCAATAGTATTTTGACACCCCAGGTTGCCAGTTGGTGGAAAACACAGCATATTGGAGCCATGGAAGCCAGCAAACAAACTAGGTCAGATTGCAGATTCTACCCGACAAAAAAAGCCTCGGCAGCCATCTAAAAATCTCTGTGAACAGGAGCATATTAAAATACAGACAAATCAACTCATCAACTTGTGTATCTCCTAAGTAACTAGTAAGGACTGTCAATTGTGTCAATTGTCAATTGCGCTCACTCCTGTTGCTTGTCCTCAATCTGGAAACCCGCGTGAGCGTCGAGTCTGAGGAGGAGGGGCCGGGGGAAACAATCCTCTCCAATATTTTGAACTGCAGTACCAATTTCAAACCTCTAGCTGTCAATCTTACATAGGCTACTGCAACTTTAACTAATGAAACCTTATTGTAAAGCGTTTCCGACATCAAAAAAATCCATGTGACTCAAGTGGTTTAACCTCAATTTTATGAAGCGACATGAGTGCTTTGTTTGTGCAATAAAAAGCATAATTGACCATTTTATTTACAAAATATTAAACTCCAACGCATGCATGGTATTGCTTTTGTGAATGCACGTCCCATTAGTTAATGCATTACTTAACATGAATAAACAATGAGCAATATATTTGTTACAGTAATTATTAATCTTTGTAAACATTGGTTAATAAAAATACAACTGTTTATTGTTATTTAAATTTAGCTGACATCCATTAATAAATGTTAACAGATACAACTTTTGATTTTAGTAATTTTTAAGTAAAAGTTATTAGTATTAGTAAATGCTTTAGAAATATTTTTCATTGTTAGTTCACTAATGTAGTTGTGAACTAATGTGAATCTAAGAAAATCCTAAGAAAAAAAATTGAGTGTCTTGCTTGTAAAAAGTCGCAGTTGCTAAAATGTTCTGATGTTTTTTTTTGTTGTTGTTGTTTTTATTGCTATGCTGTTATTTAGGTGTTGTAGGTGGTTGCATATAGCCTGGTTAAAACCAGACCCTTCTCAGTTGAAACTGAGTGTAGGGTCTGGGGAAGCTATGTAGACAAAACATTTCCAAAGGGGCGTCACCAAATGACGTAGCTCAAATTCCTCTGGGCGCAATTGGATAGTCTTAAAACCAATCAGATCGATGAAGGAGATGACGTATGCAGAGCGACGGAGAAACATCTGTTGTTCTTTGCTCCGGTTTTAACAAAAACGGTAAGTTTAAATCACTCAAAACAGACGCGATAATAGATTCGAACGAGAGATGTTCCACGGCGGCATCCATCTTTGTAATGAAATCTCCTTCAGCGTCGCTGCGCTATCGTCATCATGTAAATCCCTCCCCCAACATTTCTGATTGGTGCCGCGATTTCAGCGGCACAGTAATGAGTTTGAATGGGCTCTTTTCCAGACTATCCTGGAGAGAGAATTAAAATTCGCCGGAAGTAGTCTGGGTTTTCCCAGGCTAGGTTGCATACTGACTCAAGTAAAAGAGCCCACCAGCAAATCTCTGATATTCCAACACTATCTCATGAGCAATTCATACCAATTCGTACAATTTGTCTAAACCCCAGTGATTGGTAGGTTTAGGGGTGGGGTCAGCAGTAAGTCATTCGTACAAATTCATATGAATTGGGCAACTCGTAAAATATGTACGATTTAGCAAAAATCGTACGAATTCTTACAAGTGAGGTCGTATGAAGTCGTACGAATTAGCCACCTCATAAACTACGTACGAATTGCTGTGAGATTGGGTTGGATATTCTGATCTTTAGTTATTGCTCAGGTCCCTACATTAGATTTCTTCACTCATTTTATTGTCTGGCAGGTGAACTATACCATACTTCCTATCCAATGCAAAATATCATTATGTTTAAAGTGCAAAAAAAAACAAAAAAACAATTGAAACCTCAAATGGAGATGCAGCATATATTGTATAATCAACCTCTCTCTTCATACCCACAGTAATTTTTTTGTGGGATAAATTTGGTTATTTTTTTACAGACCCTTGTTCTGTTTGGAGGGCACAGTGTATTTATTCTCACTGCTGTTTGGTAAATGCCAGGCTGAGCCCTAATTGGCAGGCGCATTTGGCACGACGCTGTTTGCCGAGACTGTCTGTCTGTTTGGTTCCGCCGTGGGCCCGTGCAGACCGGTACATGCAGCCCGGCATCTGCAAACCTCACCCTGAGTGATATCATGGACTCACAGATGCGTGCTGACATTTCCCCCTTGCAGCAGGAGTAGCTCCGAGCCAACAGTGGAAATGTCAACCCCTACACGGACCACGCGGAATGAAATCATTTAAAAGTCTGTCCGTGCGAACCATAGTATCTGCAAGGAAAGTGACTCCAGTGTGAGGCCACACTGTGAAAAGTTATGTCCTTAATTCATATTTTTGGCTTGTTTTCCAAATATATCTTAATATCTTGAATTGCGATAGTCTTTCTTCCCTATTGTGATGTACTAGCCAAATGAAACGGCTTCTCGGACAATAATTTTTTTGTTAGTTGGGAATTGATTAGATCGTTTTCATTTGCTACTGCTGAGATCTTATTTAAAGGTATTGTGGAGGATTTTCTTTTTCCGGGTGGATCATCAAGACTATTGGTCCTCCTAATTGTCAATCATTCTGGTGATATGTTTACGTAAGGCCGTCGTACGTGCTCGTCCCTAGGTAGTTTTCGCTTTCTGCGCATGCGCACTTTCAGGTGTATGTGTGGTGAGCTACGGTTTCAGCCATTCATTGAAGCTTGCCGTTCTCACCGGGTTTTTTCAAAATGTCTGAGGGTCGCATGAGAAAAAGTGTCTACGAATTGTATGACAAGAAGAGAAAGGCCTCTGAAGAAAGAAACAAGACCAGAGTGTTTTGGGGAGAATATTTCACATGCTGGCATGCGCTAAAAGCACAGGTTGGGCTTCCCACTGATGCCTCAGTCGCGAAGTTTCTACTCGACAGGTAAAGTTTGGCATGCTATTTGGAGAAATCCATTTAAAATCACTACTAGTAAAAGTTAATGTAAGCTATGATTAGCGATGCTAGCCCTGGCACAAGTCATGCACCGCGCAGACACGGCAAACATCTCAATTTGTCTAAAGTAGCCTTATGACCAAATGGTAAAAGGTATCACGCTGAAATGTTCTAAAACCTTGTGTGTTCATTTTTGATAATTCCAATGTGTTCACCATAGTATTTATTACACAAATGCAACAAGCTACTTCTCCATTGCAGATCATGTCTTGAGTCCTCACTCAATCGATCAGTATAAGTAAATAAAACACGGAAGGGCATCTGACATTTTGTCTTGCATGAATGTTTTTGAGTTAGTTTATAATCTGTAATAGTTTAATAGTTTATAATTGAGTCTGACATAGTGGAAAAAGTGCAAATCTTCTTTTAGAAAGTAGGCTTGTATGAGCCATGCCAACAGCAACTTGTAAACAGAGCGTGCACGAGGAGAACTAGGCTCGTGCATGCTCTCTCGTGCACACGTTTAATAGGCGTTCCCTCTCGGGAGCAGGTAGAGTGTTGCTCTTGTGCATTTTTTCAAAAAGTGGAGAGGGCGGTTCGTTTCTAAAATCCGGGAAAATCATCCACTATAGCTTTAAGTGACAGGTTGTCCCGCCCTTGCACCAGTAAACACATCATCAGAGAAGAGATGTCACAAGTGAATTTGTATATATATATATTCTGTCACCTGATGGAGTTTTGGTACCTTGCCACTGTCCCTTTTGTCGCCATTGGCTTTTGGCTTGCTTAGTTGGGGACACTTAATATTCAACAATATTACTGATCTGCCTGCATTGACACCATTATATGAGAACTGAACTGAGCTGGACGATGACATCACTGTTTTCTCCAGAGCGGCTATATATATTAAAGTGCCCCTATTATGCTATTTTAAAGTTTCCTAATGTTGTTTTGGAGTCTCCTACAACAGGTTTACATGCATCAAAGGTAAAAAAAAAAAAAAACGGTTTAATTTCCTCATAATATACATTTGCACATTTTCCACATTTTCAATGATTTTCAAATGACTCGTCAGATGAATCAATCTCTCTAAATCCTGCCTTTCCGCGAGTTACTTTGCTCTGATTGGCCAGACAGCTCAGTCTGTTGTGATTGGTTTACCACGTACAGCGCGCACATCGAAAACAAAAACACCCATTGCCATGACAACGTCAGCTGTCCTGAGGCTTCCTACACCGTAAACTAAAGACAGTAAGACAGTAACGAAAGTAACGAAAATGACAATGCGAGCGTGAGTCCGATGATGAAACACTGGAAGAACTAGTTATTCAACCCGAACCTCCATTGCAGGGATGACTTGAGCAGGACGTTTCTCAGTGATACACTACTCATTTGAGGTACATTATGAGATGTTGCAACTGTAATTCCTCACCATCAGCATTAACAAGTGCATGCCCATCAACAAACTGATTATTTTACTTGTACTAATTTATTTACAGAGTATTTTTGTAATATATTGCGGTGAACACGTGGAAACTGTATCAATAAGAGTGCATGTATGCAATGTATACATTAGCCGAGCTCTAACGTGAATGACTGATGTGAATGACTGATGTAACATAAACGTTGGTAAAACAAATCTTGCTCCATGCTTAATCTTTCCTCAAAGTAGTGAGAATGACAATGATAAAGTGAGTTAGCCAGTTAGCAGGAGACCTACACAATATAAAACTCAAAACTAAGTTTTTTGAACACCATCTTTCAAGAGCAAGCGGTTTGCAAATCCTGCATTGAACTCCGATATTTTGAGAAGCAGTCGTCAGTGAAATAATGGGAACACAGCAAAAGTTTAGGATTATACTGCTGTGATATCATGGTAAAGATTAATTTTAACCACTAAATCTTCACATGCTCGTCCTTGGGCAGTGAAAAAAAAACTGGCTTTACCTTCACATTGTAGAGAACAGCTTCTCCTCAACATGATGCTATCCAGTATCCACAGGGATCAGCTGCAGTTTTGAGATTCAAGTTTTCCCTGGTGTCTGTGTGCGCAATAAGTGGGCGGGCAATATGCTAATGTTTCGTCTTGACGTCACAACGAAACGGCTTATGACTCGTTTGAAAAACAATTAATTTCATTGACTCAGAGTCGACTCTTACTTTTGAAAGACAACAACTTTATATACGGTGCACTTTCAGATTTAAAACTTTGTAGGATGTTTTCATTCACTTAGAGCTATGTTACACACTACATGAAAGGTCATTTTCAAAAATTCATAATAGGGGCCCTTTAATAAACTAAACTTTTTTACAACAAAAATGAACCATCACTGAACTTACTGAAGCTGGACTATGACATTATTTTCTTCTAGATCTTCTGTACAGCAGATACAAATGCTGTTGCATTATTTTCCTGTTATCACTGTAAAGCTGCTTTGAAACAATCTGTATTGTAAAAAGCACTATATAAATAAAGGTGACATGACTATATATATATATATATATATATATATATATATATATATGTACTATATATATATATATATATAAATATATATATATATATATATATATATATATATATATATATATATATATATAAATATATATATATATATATATATATATATATATATATATATATAAATATATATATATATATATATATATGTACTATATATATATATATATATATATATATATATATATATATATATATATATATATATATATATATATTCTATAGTGAATTTAAAAAAAGATATATTTATTTGAGGATTTTTTTTTCTTCAGTTTTTAATTTATCTTCTTTTAAGAAAGTTTGGCGAAAAATAAATAAATATATAATTAAATTATTCTTGGTGACGTTTCTTTTTTTCTTTTCTTTTTTTCTGCAGTGCAGTCTAATGCTTATCTGCCTTAAGATGCTGACTACTTTACAGCTATATCCTGGATCAATTTACATGTAGTAATTCAACACCCTGCGGTAATGTCAGCGGAGCTATATGATCCCTGTTATGGGCTTGGTAGCACTGAAATTGTTTTAAAGGAGTCTGTTATTATTAAAGGAAAGTAATAATGTCTAGTTTGCTGAAGTTCCCTGTGGCATACACAGTTTTTGTGTTATTAAAGTGAGAAAAACGACATATGCACCCATTCATTTACGTATGTAGACAGAAAACTTTAATGTACATCCTATTCATGAGGTTATCATTTTTTAAAAACTTTTTAATTTACTTTTTCGCCCTGATCCCATTCTTTTTTTTTTTATACAGTCATTTTACACATTTTAAAAACGGCATTCAAAATACACAGTAAACATATAAACAGGTATATGATTTCACATAATGTGACAATAAAAAAAAGAGAGTATTTTTCTAGTGTACATTTTTGACTTCCTGTGTTCTCTTTTCTTGTCCCATGGGGAGAGAATTTCTAAATCTACCCCTTGACCCCATGTCCATGCACATTTCACAGCTCAATTCACACATTACTGAGGTGTAAACAGCACACATTCACACATATATTGTACTGCAGAGTGCAGATCTGAAGTACACATTTTCTCTGATTTATTACATTCTGATATGTTTTGAATGAAGGCACTGAGAGATCAGTTGTACAATTTAAATTTACCTTTGCAAAAACATTTAGATCAGTAATTACACATTATCTATGTTAATTAACACTCATCTGTGACAAAACCATAGCAAACTCCCAAATACTGCTGCCTATTCTTAAAGAAACTAACTAACCCAGTTGTTGTTATCAACATTATTTAAATGAAAATGGATGTTTTCCCTCGTTTACTAGCATATATTATTCATTTTTTATAGAAAAAAAAATCTCACAAATGTTTGTGGTTAAAATAAAATATTACAAACAAGAATTTGAAAATAACCAGTAACAATCAGAGTATTTCCTTTTTACCACAGGACAGCAAATTATAAAAAAAATGTTGAAATGTTATATTTTTATAACCATTATAGCCATTATGTTTAAGACTGTTAATTAGACCAATCTACGTTTTTTTATGTAACTAATTTACATACTAATTTACAGTAATAAACTATCCATCAATGTAGCTAATCAACTAAAAATATATTTTCTTATAATAGTTTGTACAAAAAGAAGATGTTACACGCATATGTATCACACTTTCTCAAATTATATTTATGGTTAGGTTCAAACTCTAAATTTTGATTTAACATTAATGAAAAAATATATTTATTTTCCAAAGACAAACACAGTAATTCAAAATAAAAAATGGTTATTTATAATAAAAAATGTACTTGATGAATATATTTTCTTTAGACATAAGCCAAAATGTTACTTAATGCAGGTCAATATAATATTTCTTATAGTTTTTAACCTAAAACCAAATTACTTTTAAAAATGTGCATCATATCTTTTTAGATATGTACTAACAACAAAAACAAAAACAAAAAAAACACCAGATCATTTAATAAAACCCACAATAACTTCTGTCAGTATGTGTTCTGCACATTAACATTAATGTGTCAACTGAAATATTTAAACAAAAATGTTTATTTTAATTTGTTCAATGTGGAATGTTATTTGCTTTTAGTCAAACTGAACAAAACAGGTTTAATTTTCAATAAGACCAATACAAAAAAGAAAAAGCACTTTAAACAAATGACATGGTCTTTTAACTTTTTTCATTAAAAGAATAATCCTTTAGGTGTCTTTGAATATTCCTGCTATTGCTGCTCAACTTAATTCAAATATATTAAATTGCACAAAACAGCACATAGTCCTCTAAAGATCTCTATTAGGCATCATGCTCTGCCTCTGTCCCAGCTGCCCTTGATGTTCTGAAGACTGAGAATGGACCGAACCGGTCTCATAGGCCCCTGTGGTCTTGACCCAGTTAAGATGTTCTGTAACTGATAACCTGGGCTCAGACTCACAGACAAGCTTTATTGAGACAATAAATGAGCGTGGCATGCGGCTGTAGGGGAAGAGAGTATTATTTATGTATTTAGAGTAATGCTTCGCTAAGCCTCTCTGTCGGATCTGGGTTCTGTGATACGCCTGCATTTCAGCATCAGGCCACAATCCTTCTTCTTGAAAATGTGCTGAGCTTCCAGATCAGAATCTACTCCTTAAATCTGACCCTATTCCCCTGGCTTCCTTTTATCTCCTCATTGGATATGGAGGACGTTTCCCTGCAGAGAAGATCAGCCCATACAGCCTAAGGTGGTTTACTGGTCTTGTTTAACTGGTCTTCTTGTCAGGCTGGGTCTCCGAGTCTAACCAGTTTTAAAAATGCCCAGAATCGGTCTAATACCATCAAACCATCCTGGGGTGCGTTTCCCGTACAACGGCGTAACCCGCTGCTTAACTATCATTGTACGATTCTTCGTTTAAGAAATCAACTAGCTAATCACGACTGCTTCCCAAAACCGTACTGTCGCTAATTTGTCATTCAACCACATTGGTTAATGATGCAAAGTGGTGGAGTAATAACTTCTTTTAATTAATTTGTTTGAGATCGATATAATGGCAGTTATTTGCAACCCGATCTCACAGCAATTTGTACGAATTTTACGAGGTGGCTAATTCGTACGAATTCATACAACATCACTCGTACAAATTCGTAAAATTTTTGCTAAATCGTACATATTTTACGAGTTGCCCAATTCGTATTAAATCGTACGAATGACTTACCCCTGACCCCGCCCCTAAACCTACCGTCACTGGGGTTTAGACAAATTGTACGAATTCATACGAGTCAGTACGCGGTTCCCCCATTCGGGTTAGCCCCTTCTCCTGACGCCTTCACGCAAGTCGTCGAGGCAGCCCTTGTGCCAATTCGGCAATACGGGGTTGGCACCCTGAACTATCTCAACCACTGACTGATCCTAGCTCACTCTCGAGACCAGGTTGCGATCACAGGGACCTGGTGCTCCGGCACCTCGCCCGTCTGGGCCTTCGGGTCAACTGGGAAAAGAGCAAACTCTCCCCCCTGCAGAGGATCTCTTTTCTTGTTATGGAAATCGACTCAGTCGCCATGTGCGCGCAGCTTACGAGCGAGCGCGCAGTCACTGCTGACTTACCTGAGACACTCGGGTTGCTTCTCGACCATGCCCCCTTGGTGTGAAGGCCCACCAGAGTGCTGTCCTGTTGCTCAGCCCTTGTGATTGGCTAGGTGTTCATTCCACCCTGCGGGCTGGATACCACTGAGTTTTCCATATGCATCCCGTCTCGGGTCATATGTGTATTTTAAGCCCTCCCTACGGGTAGGCATTGTATTACATATTCCTCCTGGGATATATTACCCAGTGTACCTTGGTATTCCTGTGTTAAGCCTAGCCCTTCGTCCGTGCTAGTCTCACAACAAGGAGCTCAGTCTTGCGCAGGGCACAGCTGATGTGGCGTGATTGAATTGGGACCCCCATTTCGTCATTCACTAACGTAACTCGTAGTGACTGAATGAAAGGGAATGTCTCGGTTACGTCCCTCTGCCACAACCACTGTACCGCTGAAGTTGTTCAGTCTCGGCTCCTCAACGAGGAAACATAATGCGAGATTGCCAGCGCTCCTCCTTTATACCCACGCGGTGGGGTGGAGTTGCGCCATGCAAATTCTGCAGACCCATGGCATTTTTCATGCCATTGGCTCATTTTGTAGAACTCTAAGGTGATAGGCTTCTAAGCGAAACCCCCATTTCGTCATTCACTGACGTAACGTCTCCATTCCCTCCTCAGGGGACGAGGGTTACATACGTAACCTAGATGTTCCTTCCTACCACACAACTTTGCGATGCTGTTTGCAAATGTTCATTGGAACCATGGTTTCGGGAAACACAGACTCATTGAACTATGCTAATAACGCTAAAAATGGACCACGAAACTTGTGACCATATTTGGCTAAAAATGCTTGTGGGAAACACACCACTGGTTGGGACCTCAGCATACCATCAACGTTTGTTCAATACTGCAAAATCTATATAATATAACATTTTTATAAAGTATAAAATTTTGCTTCTTAGTTAAAATGATCTGTTTTTTGATTTTTGTTTTTTTTCATAATAACAATAATATTTGGTTTCACTTTATTTTGATGGTCCCTTTAATACATTCTGTTGACTATAAGTAACGTTGCACCTACAGTACATGTCTACTAACTCTCATTAGAGTGTTATATTAGACTGGTAGAGAGTAATAGTAGACTGGTAGGGTAAGAGTTAGAATAAGTTGACATGTAGTTGCAAAGTTACTTAGAGTCAGTAGAACGTTGGAGGAACAATCAAAATAAAGTGTTGCCAAATATTTTATATATGCAAATAATTGTTTCTTGTTCTTGCATAAGCCTCACTAAATGTTGTTAGATTTATGGTCATATGTGTTTTTTAAAGCTACGGATGCTAATGCTAGCTGGTGCCAACCTCAGACACCACAACCCGTAAATTAATACATCACTTGGCATGTCAGGATCATAGCCCACCATCAAAAGTTAATTACCATAATTGGATATGCCCCACATGCATAATGACATTTCATAATTATCTGTAGTGGCAATGAATCCTGGCACTTAGTGTTAAGCAAGCTAGTTAATGTCAGGCGATAATAAAACGGTTCAAAGTTTTAACAAAAATTTTAAGGGAATCTTAAATGCTATTACTGGTCATAGAAAGCTAGTGTTGAACAGTGTTTTTTTTAATTAAAAAAAAAAAAAAAAATCTCTTTGAAGAATGCACCTTTCTGATATAGCACATTTTAGGGCACTGCTTCTGGCTCTGTGGCACTCTCAACACTTCTGCTCTTTTTGGTTGGGCATCTTGACTAGACCAAAACAGCAATTGGCTCAACCAATGGTGTGAATTTGGGGCATGGTTATCTGTTATTGGGTGGACCACCATGAGCTCTGTCATGCACCATCTTGGCATTGCTCTCTAAACTGTAAACAACTAATCAATATCTAATTTGTCAATGGAGTCTTAAGGACAAGTTTTCCAGAGATCTACTTTTTCCAACCAGATGAGACAATCAATTTGCCTTCCACTGAGACCCCGCTCAGAGAGATGGAAGTTAGAAGTGTTTTTCTTTTTCTGTGTTCTGTCACGCTCTCTCTCTGAGCATTGTAATGCTCTCTCCATATGCCAGAGCTATCTCTTTCTCTCTGGAGAGGTCTTCTGAAATACTCCGAGGAGAATGGAAGCATTTTTCGGCTCTGTTCCACTCTGATGGCACTTTGTGTTTAAATGGAGAACAGAATGTTCCTGTCAGAGGCCCAACCCTTACCGGGACTGGCAGGTGTATTATACCTATCGCTACAATGTCCCTGGACAAATTTAAAGGCAACTCAGCCGCTTACACAGCAGTAGCTCCCTAGGTCAACTACCTGCATGTTTATCTTTTTGATTTTCTACGTCGTCCATCCCCAACCCCCTAAAACACACGCACTAAAGCAAACTCAGAGATTCAGGACTGAAGCTGCTTTTCAAATCTCACCAAGCTTTCAATCTCACAAGTCAAGGTCATAGCACTCTCACTGAAAAGCAAAGACCAAAATAACTGAATGTGCAGGGGTTGACATCTAAGTGTTCGAGTAACTATTTTAAATATGTAGCCTGCCAAGCTACAAGCTTCTCATAATTTAAAGTAGTTTGTAATCAGTTGCTGCAGCATCCTCATGTACATTTTGCACTGTGGTATTATGTATTAAATGTGCAATACACACAAGCACCAATGGGGGCACCATAACCCAGTGAACTGCATGTCTACACTGCAGTGACAAAACCCTTATGGAGAGGCAGTTAGATACACTACAAGTTACAAACAAAAATATGAACTATATTAAAGTTGTTTGAGGGGGAAATACATTTTTAAATATATAACATTATAAAAATTATATCAAATAGCATTACTTTGTTTGCCAAAGGCTATTTTTTTTTCATTAACCCACTATTACTCTGATTTTTTTATCTGTTTACATTCTGTGTGAATACCATCTATCATTATTTGGACTTATTATGAATAAGTTATTATTTAATTACCTAATAAAATTATATATCACTGTTTACACAGAAAATTCTGGAAGCTTGTTTCCACCACTGAATAAAAACTTTTAATAACTTTTTTCTCAGAATTCTTAGAAAAGAAGTTCAAATTGTGAGATATAACCTTGCAATTGCGAGTTATAAAGTCAGAATTGCAGGATATAAATGAAAGAAGTTTATATCTAACAATTCTGACTTTATCTCTAGCAATTGCGAGTTTATATCCCACAATTCTGACTTTATAACTCACAATTGTGGGAAAAAAGTCATAATTGTTGCAAAATTGTCATTTTTTTAAATTTTTTTTTATTCTGTGGCAGAAACAAGCTTCCATAGCATTTACCTAAAATAAATAGATAGATAGATAGATAGATAGATAGATAGATAGATAGATAGATAGATAGATAGATAGATAGATAGATAGATAGATAGATAGATAGATAACTTTATATGGAATACTACTAATAAAACAGAAAATAATAATAATAAGCATAACTGCATTGAGAAAAAAGCAGTCTCGGGGACATCTGGGAATATTAATAAGTGATGACTGAAATAAATTTGTGATTTTTTTTTTTTTTTTTAAACAAACTGACTTGCTGAAACAACTCGAATGCACTTTCAATTCAATTTGATTATTGTCTTAACTGACTTAGTACAACTGTGAGCACAATACAATGAGACAAATATGATAACTTTGACACTTAATGTTATACAACATTTTGTCAAGCTGCGCTGCTAGTGCTACTGCTAAATGGCTCATTACTCTCCCTGAGCTTCCAAAAAATTGTAAAAATTGAAGAATGTTTAGCATCACTACCTTTAGTTACCTCCAAATGCTTCTGCTGACACAAATATTGTGTGGCATTAGTATGGCATCTGTTGTGCAAAAATAAGTGGTTTATTCGGAACTCCTGACCTTTTTATTGTTACTTATACAATCTGAAGTGAAAAAGATCATTAGTGTGGAAATCACTAAAACATGTCTTCACTAAAGCGGCAGTGACAACTGGCTGCTCTCCCCAAAGTCCAATCACCAGACCTACTGTAGCTTGGGGTTGCCTCGGCAACAGAACCGTACTTTCTACAGAGCTGACATGAGCTCTTCCACTCAAAGGACTGCGAACCAAACACATGCAACAGTCACAGTTTCATGCTTCCCATACATTACAGAGGATAATAGAATAACCCCAGTGGGCCACAGAGGCCATTTTCACTATGTGTCTATAGAGGTGCACTCCCTCAGCTCCTGCCTTTATGCCTCTATCAAATTCGCTCTGCCTTCTTATACACCCTTCTGTGTAATATTAAATAGTTTTAGTTTGCTCTGCAGGATATTAAGAAGCATTGCCGATGTATTTCCTTTAAAAAAAAAAAAAAAAGATGAGCAGTTTACATTATATTCATAGACACAATTAATCAAACACCCATTTGTGTAATACACATAAGATTTAAGATTGCTTCATATTATACATTAAGTACCAAACCAACACATTATCAAATGTAACCTGTGTAAACAGCCTGGTCATTTTTTTTCTTCTATTTTTCATGTGATAAGGACATGTCATGCAACTTGTCCATGTTTACATCTGCTTAAAATGGCTTATTCATCTGTGCTTATTGTAATTATGCATGATTATGGTTAGTTGCAGTTTATTTAGTGATGGGCAACAATTAATCGCATCCAAAATAATTGTGTTTACATAATATGTGTGTGTACTGTGTATGATTATTTTGTATATATAAATACACACACATGCATGTATATATTTAAGAAAAATGTGTTATTTATATATAAAATAATTACATTTATATATATGCAGTATATACATGCAAAATATTTCTTAAATATATGCATGCATATGTGTGTATTTATATATACAAAATAATCATACAGTACACACACATATATTATGTAAACACAAACTTTTATTGTGGATGTGATTAATCACGATTAATCGTTGGCCAGCACTAATTTTATTACTTGCATTTTGCATTAATTTCTTCAGGACGAATCTTCGACACACCACCCGGGGCCACTGTCCAACATTACTTTAAATAATAACTTGAATTTCTACATGCAAATGTGCAATAATTTCACAATTAAATTCTTTATAAATTCTTTAAATACAAAGAAGTACAAAGTCTTTTTTTCCCCCATAATGCATTATTTAGCTAGAGAAAATGACCAGTAAAATGGGCCGCCTTTATGCCTTTAATAGTGTAAAAAGTGACTTTCACGGCTGTGACCACGTTGCACATTGTTATTATCCTGTGACCATGAAAGCAAGCTCATTAATATTAATGATTGTAGTAATTGTTACAGATGACTGGGGATGTACACTGGCTCCAGACAGCTGGAGCCTTCGGCAGCACGTCACACCATGGCACCGGGGGTTCTTGATCTCCGGCAGAGGGACATCTCAGCATTTATTTTTAGGAGCAGGGAATATCTTGGCTGTGTAGAGGCAGAGAGGTATTAAACTGGGGCTAATTACTTGATGCTCGGTCAGCGTGTGGTTTACCTCGATGTGACATTGTGTTGTGACAGTGAAGCAGAAAAGGCAGCAACTCACAAAGATTGCCACAATTAAAAACCTACAAAGCTTTGACTGACTATGCGTCTATGGAACCTTGTTCTGCGGTCGAATAAACCTTAGCTATACTGGGGTTCATTTATTTAGATAGAAACTTCCTAAGTGGATGTATTCAGGCTAAGTGCTCCATATACGGGTGGACTTTAGAGGTGGATTACAAGGGCGTTCATCGTCTCTATCTCAAACCTGTCCTCCTCCTCAAGTTCACCTCAAACCTGACACTGACGGAGCACACTATTAAGTTAGCACACTAAGCACTGAGTTTGTTATTATAATGGTCCCCTCTTTGAACATATAACTTAATGTAAAAAATGGGAGTCTGCCTTCAATATTAATCCAAACCTGATTTATGCCTCCTGCTTGCAGCGAGAGATGTCATTTGTATTCATTTGTGTCTCCTTTTGGAACATAGATTTGTTTCATTTGCTCTTCTCATATGCTTGTCACCTTGTTGTTGATATAGCCCAACAATGCTACACGGCAGAATGTGCTTTTAAAGAATTGGCCAGGGCCCGGTTTCCCGATAACGCTCACTCTTAGCCTGCTAAGAAGACTCGAAAGATATATCTTACCAAATTTGTTTATTTTCCTAAGTGTGTTCCCCGAACTATACCTTAGAAAGCTGCTTAAGATATACCTTCTTACGTGCGACGTGACCCGGCGCTGTCCGTGGCCATGGTGCTGAATTGTTTGAAATCGATGGCTTGAGGATCAATTATTCTCTCGTGCAGGGGCTGTTTATGTGAAAAAGCGGTCATCTTTATAAAAGAAGCACTTCAGAAATAGTTGAAATTGCAATTTATTATGATTATTGGATATTATAAAAAATAATCCAAACTATAAATAGCCTATAATAGCCTATCCTACATATTTTAAAATTGTAACATAGCCTATTGCTGCCACAATAACCTTTTCAAATTTGCATGCCGCCTTTTCTTTCCCATTTTTGTTCGCTGAGGTGGAGCTGCGATGAAATATTGTTCTTGTGTAAATACTTTCCAGCATTTCAGTAATAAAAGTTTACATCTTGCGTACGGTGCTCGGCAGTGATCAAAAAGGATTTAAACCGTGAATTTTGAATCTCTTGTAAACTCAGAGATGTGGATTCAGACGGCAATTAAATTACCACACGACCTGTTTGTCACAAAAACAGAAGGTACTAATTTGGCCAGGGATTTTTACGCGGATTGGGTGAGAAAAACACTGATATTATGGATTCGGACGGCAATAAAATCACCGACTTACCCCTGTAAATGTTTAAAATACCGGACGAGCCCATGAGAAACAATATTAGCGTCCGAGTAGGACTTAACTGACAATAGCCTATGCTTTCACTGGCCTTTAAAAGAGCGTTTTAATTTAATTCATAATATTGTATAATAATATAATTAAAAATCTAACAACAATCAGTGTAATGACAATTTTATTCTTTGCATGAAAACACTTGAATTAGCCTAATTTAATACTGTCTGGGTGTATTAAAACTTGAGAATTATATTCATTTAGACCTGCAACAACGCTAAGAGAGAGCTACGAATGGTCCAGACCAACCTTACGAAAGTGTGACTTACAGAAGATATACTTAGCGTACGAACGTTTCGGGAACCATCCCATAAGGTTAAGAGAGAGGTTAAGGAATAGGTTAAGAACTACTTAGAGATAAGAACACTTTTGGAAACCGGGCCCAGGTAATTCAAAAAATGTATGTGATTCTCAGGTATTGGATGAAGGAAAAGACAGTATAGCGATATTTGTTACTCTAGTGCATGAAGTGCATGATAATGTATGTATGTATTTACACATATATTATGCAAACACAAACTTTTATTTTGGATGTGATTAATCGCGATTAATCATTTTCCAGCACTAATTACTTGATATTTACACTGATTTCTTCAGGACAAATCTTCGACACACCACCTGGGGCCACTGTCCGCCATTAATGTAAATAATAACTTTAATATTTACATGCAAATTTGCAATAATTTCATACTTAAATGCTACATAAATTCTTTAATTTATGAAACAAGTTGTGGTAGATAACTTTACTTTTTGATCAGACAGTCTCTTCCTGCCTATAGTGATTGGTCCATTGTCATAATAAGCAAACTTGACCAGATTTTAAGCAGATCAAAAAGTTCAAAAATCTTAAAGATACAACATAAAGAGTAACCCACAACATAAAGAAAGGAAATACAATATAAACACACAAATGACTGAAGAAAAACACATTATGTCTTGACTTCATTGATCTAATACTAAACATTTATAGAAAGTTAAAGAGTTCCATCTTTGTCTCATTTCCAAACTGTTAGAATACTTTTTTTTTTTTTAATCAAAGACATGTTATTGTGATAACAAAAAAAACCCACAAAAAAACAAACAAGGTCTGAATGACCTGAACTTTTACACACACACTTTATTTAAAGGGGTGGTTGAATGTAATTTCACTTTTTTAACTTTAACTAGTATGTAATGTTGCTGTCTTGAGCATAAACAACATCTGCAAAGTTACAACGCTCAAAGTTCAGTACAAAGGGAGATATTTGCTTTTAAAGAAATCAATTTCTAAGGACTACAGCAAACGGCCGGTAGGGACTACAAGACATTCCTCCAGGGTTAGTGACATCACTAACCCCAACATTTATATAAACCCCTCCTCTCGGAACACAGTAAATAAAGGGGGTGAGGCCATTTTATGTTGCTTTGGAGAAGAGTTGTTGTGGTAGTAGAGTGTCTTGCCGCTATGCCGTTGAAACGCTGTTATTTTCACCCAGATTGCAGGTCCATTTTGTTCAGTCTTCCTAAGGATGGTTACAATTTATTTTTAACTCGGTCCCTCATAATTATAATCCAAATGTCACTCTCTGTGCTGCACATTTTCCGGAGGAAAGCTTCCTCAATCTACGCGAGTTCAATGCAGGATTGTCCTGAAAGATCGAGCAGTTCCAACTTTAAAAACAGAAGCTGTTGTTTACGAGCCACAACCTGTAAGTATGATTTTTTGATGTGTTTTCCTGTAATAGTTCGTATTGTTAATTGTAAATCTACATGCTATCTACAGGCATGCTAAACATGGTTTTGTGTTTGATTTGGCTACTGTTGTAAAGCCAATGTTTAGTGTTCGTATTGGGCTAATAGTTCTGGCGACAGATATTTAGCTACAATCGTTCTAAATATACAAAAGTAACAGTGCCATATAGTCAGTAGCGATCACAATAGATCTGCAGTCTTAAAAAAAAGCCCATTCCATTCTGAAACGTCCTTTAACAGCCGTTCTTGAACAGGTTCTGCTCGATAGGCTTTCATAGAACCCGGAAATCATCCGACCAGTTTTACAAGGAGGGACAGAGCAGTGTAGAATAATAGTTAAATATGTGAAAAATAATGTAATTTTTTTTAAAACGAAGCATGAACACATGTTACAGTGCACCCCACAAACACAATCAAGCCTTCGAAAAAAGGTGTTTTACCACCCCTTTAAATTAGACTTTTTTTAAAAAGCTCTCTGTGAAATGTGTTTAGTAGCAGCCCTCTGCAACTTTTTTTCTTGTCACATTCAAGCATACGTCTCAGTGCATAATGGTCAGGACATTACAGTAGCCCACTGAGCATCTCCGCTCATAACCTTATTTTTCCTTTGCACATCCCTGCCAGTTAAGCCTGCCCAGTGCTGGTGACATATGAGATATGAAATGTTTAATACTACCTTGCCAGTGCATCGAAGGCTAGCATTGTCGGGATCATGGCCTCTTCATCCACCACCCAAAACATCCTGTGCAAGTGTACTAACACTCACCAATAAATCATGACTTAATAGTCATATCAGAACAGTCACAACGCAGCTGCCAACAGTAAACTCCCATCTCTTGTGAAAAAGAAATGTTCTTAATTGAATTGAATGTAGTGCACTTCAAATCTTAAAGGGGAAATGAAGCAGTCAATCAAGTTTACATGATTTACAAGATGGATTTCCACTATAATCAACAATTATATAAGAAACATGACAATGGTAAACATATAAAAGAAAAAAGAAAAACCGTTATATCTTTCGCGGCCAGGGATTGTGCAGTATTCTAACATGTGACGTCACGGGGTTGGTTGGCTTTAATAAACCTGGCTGAATGTAGGAATATCCCGACATCAAACTGTCTACACCACGGTGTTTTGACTGCGAACAACTAACGTTAGGTACAGTCATTATTAGCTAACAGCTGTAAGCATGAACTAGCTAACGCTAACTTAGTGTTTAGCTAACTTAGTGAAGTTTATTAGTACCAGACAAAAAGACGACGTCTAACGTTATATGTTAACAAACTGCACGTGGAAACATTGTTCGCGATGTCTGCCATCATATTCCTGTCTCTTGTCAACACCATGTAAGTTAGCATGTATTAATATATGCATTTGAGTCGATACGGCATGGGAACCGAGCAGTCGTACGCCGTTATGTCGAACAGCCGGTGGTAGTTTGGGACGAAGAGCGGGTTGGCAACGCTAACGTTACCTGGTGTCAGTGTGGCTGTTGTACTGCGATGCCCACCGTGTCAGAGTCCATCTGCTTAATATAACATATAACGTTAGACGTCGTTAGTTGTTCACGGTCAAAACACCGTGGTGTAGACAGTTTGACAGTTTCGGGATATTCCTACATTCAGCCAGGTTTATTAAAGCCAACCAACCCCGTGACGTCACATGTTAGAATACTGCACAATCCCTGGCCGTGAAAGATATAACGGTTTTTCTTTTATATGTTAGAGTAGAGTAACAAATGAAATGATCGTTAGAGTAACAAATGATTTGCTCTTATCATCCGATCGTGGTTGTGTCTCTCTATTAGTGTTACTCGATCTTAGTGCTGCGTTTGACACCATTGACCACAACATTCTTTTAAATAGACTAGAAAACTATGTTGGAATTAGTGGAATTGCACTAGCATGGTTTAAATCATACTTATCTGACCGTTATCAGTTTGTAGCAGTAAATGAAGAGATGTCTTATCAATCACAAGTTCAGTATGGCATACCACAAGGCTCAGTACTAGGACCGCTGCTGTTCACTCTGTACATGCTACCCTTAGGAGATATCATTAGGAAACATGGAATTAGCTTCCACTGTTATGCCGACAATACTCAGCTCTATATTTCTTCAAAACCTGTCTTCGTCGTCGGTTAGGAACCTGGGTGTGCTCTTTGATACCAATCTTTCATTTGAAAGTCACGTGTCTAGTATCTGTAAAACCGCATTTTTCCATCTTAAAAATATATCTAAATTACGCCATATGCTCTCATTGACAAATGCGGAACAATTAGTTCATTCGTTCATGACATCAAGGCTAGATTATTGTAATGCTCTACTGGGTGGTTGCCCTGCACGCTTAATAAACAAACTACAGCTAGTTCAAAACGCAGCAGCTCGAGTTCTTACCAGAACCAGGAAGTATGACCATATTAGCCCGGTTCTGTCAAAACTGCACTGGCTCCCTATTAAACATCGCATCAATTTTAAAATATTGCTGATTGCTTACAAAGCACTAAATGGTTTAGCTCCGCAGTACTTGAGCGAGCTCTTAACACATTATAGTCCTTCACGTCTATTGCGATCTCAAAATTCCGGCCAGTTGATAATACCTAGAATATCAAAATCGACTGCTGGCGGTAGATCCTTTTCCTATTTAGCACCAAAACTTTGGAACAGCCTTCCTACCATTGTCCGGGAAGCAGACACACTCTGTCAGTTTAAATCTAGATTAAAGACACATCTCTTTGACATAGCGTTCACATAATACATTATAGACTTCTATAATTCAATATTAGGCTGCATAGATTAGGTCAGCTGGAACCGGGAACACTTCCCATAAATCCTGATGTACTTGTTACATCATGAGAAGAATGGCATCTACGCTAATTTTAGTGTCTTTGTTTATCCCAAGGTTTTCCCGCAGCCTGCCGGATCCAGGCCGTTTCCAGATCTGATGAAGGACCTTCGCCTGGACCCGATGTCAATGCAGTGCTGAAGTGCCAACTAGTCTCTCCCTATGGAGGATCCCTTTCCCACTCTACAGATAAACCGTCGTCGGGAAAACTCAATTTGCATATCTACCCCGAATTAATAAAATAAAATAAAATTCTGAATCAAAACTGTAAGGAAACACCAGTAATTTGTTTAGACTTGGTTTTTAGGGAATTCCAAACCTGCACACATCAACGCACATAACTATAGAACCCGTTCTTAATGCGCATCTGAACGCCATCAGCGTTTCTCACAGGTTCGCGTTTAAAGTCTGTATAGAGAGAATGGTGTCGTCTTGGCGGCCCTAATTTAAAAACAAATGATCGTTGCGACGGAAGCGAATCAATCAAAACTAACTTTAGCTGTAAAATAACTTTATTAAAGAACCGCTATAAAGCCAAAACAATCTTACGTTAAATTATACATTTATCTCTGTAAAGCTGCTTTGAGACAATCTACATTGTTAAAAGCGCTATATAAATGAAGATGACTTGACTTGACTTGACATGTTTACATTTGTCATGTTTCTCATATAATTGTTGATTATAGTGGAAATCCATTTTGTAAATCATGTAAACTTGATTGACTGCTTCATTTCCCCTTTAAACGTAGATTTTTAAATCACTTGCCGATAATATAAGATTAATTAAATAAAAGTCCTCTTATAGAGAGTACACTTTAATGGATGTTTCTTAACACAGTCATTAACATACTTTGCCATAATATGAATCAGTAATGAACAAACAAAATATTATATATATCAAACCTCGATAGATACAAACAAGAACCAACAGTAACACTTTATTTTGATGGTCCCTTTTCAACATTCTGTTGACTATAAGTAGCTTTGCAACTACAAACTGAACAGAAAACTCATATATATATATATATATATATATATATATATATATATATATATATATATATATATATATATACCAGGGACAAACAAAGGAAACTAAACAAGACACAGGTGAAACAATAGGTAACAATGGTAACTAACAAGGTAGGGGACTAAACTGAACGGAAGCACAGGAACCAGACACAACATGGCAAACCAAACAGAACATACACCTGACATGTATAAGATATTTTTAAGTCCTACTAAAGTGGGACTACTTACACACTCTAAGGGTATGCTTACACGACAACGATGTACTATTTTTTTTTTCCTTTGCTTTGTTTGCGTTCAGACGACAACGCCATCTGTGACAACAAGATCCCTGTTCACAAGGATCCATGAAAATGACTCAGGGTACGTTTACAGCTCGATGGTGTTTTAAGCCCCCAATGGCTCCTTAGAGGCAGCTAACCCTACCCTCAACCTTAAACCTACCCATCCCCTCGCTGCCTGGAAGGCGCCGTTGGGGGCTTAAAACACCAAACACCACGTTTACACGACAAAGATATGCTTAAAACAGAGAAGTTTTTCCTTTGATTCTTCTGATTCTTACAGATGACATCATTGTTAAAACGATCCCCATTCACACGGATCCGCGAAAACGACTAAAACTGCTGTATTCTGCTGCCAAGCCATTAGATGGTAATGAAACAATATAGACTGAACATGTAATACGCATGTGCATGGCGTCATCGTCTTCAGAGATTCACAGTTTTCTAGTCGTGCAAATGAACGGCCAAAGCGTATAAACAGATCCCGTTTTTATTTGAAAACGGTGTCGTGTAAACAGCCCCTAAATTCATCTATTATATATTTAAACTATAGTAGGCCTATATTGTCATTTAGCAATGCAAGTACATTGCCCAAAAACATACATTCAGTTCACAACTAACTTTATATTATGTGCAATAAGTATGTTATAGTGTATATAACAGGGATGTCCAATCCTGCTCCTGGAGGGCCACTGTCCTGCAGAGTTTAGCTCCAACCCCAATTAAACACACCTGAACCAGATAATCAAGGTCGTACTAGGCATTCTAGAAACTTCCAGGTAGGTGTGTTGAGGCAGGCTAGAGCTAAACTCTGCAGGACAGTGGCCCTCCAGGACTGAGTTTGGACACCCCTGGTATATAACATATACTTCTTTTTCACAAGGGATCATGAGACACCAACTGGATAACAATTCCCCTTTAACGACATGTGGGAATGTATACTTCTGTATATTTTTAAAAACATGATGTAAGACTCTCTTTTGGGCCGAATGGGCTTCAGATGATTGCATCGTGCGCAAGCAATGCTTTCAAATCCACGCTCAGTAGTAAATAACACATGAGAAAGCTGGAGTTACAGAAAATTGCAATTACATCAAAGAAAAGTGCACAGGTAAAGGACAATCAGGCTGTCAGATAGAAGAAAAAGACTGTTGCTGCTTTTACAGCACCAAGTGCAATGAGAAGTCCATTTTGCCATAGATCCACTACCTTCTGCTATCTTTAGGACCAGATGAATTCCAAACAACCCATGGACCTTTACTGTAAAGGTCTGCCAGAGACAGGAACACTCCAGTCTAATTAGAGACTCACTCTTCACATGCACAAATATCAACAGAAGCATGTCAGCAGGACTATCAACCAAGCGTTTAGGTTTACATTGCAGGTAGAACCAGGCCCTGTGGGCCAGTGGACTGTCATCATCACTTTACATATCAGAAAGGAGGAAAGTGCAGTGGAAGTACTCTAGAGCTCTATGAGAAGATGAAGACCTCTGTAATTCAGTACTTAGAATGAATTCAAAAACAGACAGATTTGATACAATAGAGACTCTAAATGGAGCCTCTGGAGAGCAGAACTGCCAGAGGTAATGTACAAAATGTACGAACGAAGGCAAACATTGGACACAAGGTACATTTTTTTTTTTTTTTTTAAGTGGATTCCTAAGTGGATTTGATGGTTGCTCAGAGACACAGTGGGCCAAATTGGAAGTTGCAGTTTCAATCGCAATTGCCATTATCTCAATTGATTTATTTGCGAAAAAGTAGTCCAAGTTTTCAACATACTTCAGTCGATTGGACTACATTCATAATATTTTGTTGTAATTTTTGGAGCCTGTCAGTGACTGGTCACTGCATTCTTTTGTTTTTTATGTGGAAAAAAAGCTTTGTCAATCAGGTCCCATTGTGATCTACAGAACAATGAATGTCAGGGTTTTTGGAACGATATGAGGCTAGATAAATGATGACAAAATTGAAGATTAAACTGATAAATTACAAATTATGAAATCATACTATATTGTTTCATGTCTTTATATGTTGTAAACATGCAGGAGTGCACAAGCGGATCCAGACTTGAGATTATCTTGACTCTTTTTGTCAGAGAATAGCAGAAGAACAAACACTTTCGAGCTCTGACTCTCCTCATCTATTTCTCTATTAGATTTATGACACATGCTCCCATTTTGAAAACACTCCATTTCTCAGCTTCATCATTCAACAGTCTGTGTCTGACAAACTTCAATATTAATGATGCTTGTTTATATCCAGATCGCTGAGTTAAATTCATCTTTTCAAAGAAGTTTATTTTCCAATCTCCTCTGCTCTTTGCACTTACAATGAAATTGTGGCCACCATAAACTGAATTGAATATATATATATATATATATATATATATATATATATATATATATATATATATATATATATATATATATATATATATATATATATATACATTCAAGACTCCCAAAATTTCACTTTGACATCCATAGGGAGTTTTATGGACTTTTAAAATGAAAGGTCTTAAGAAATGAATGCTTTAGCATAAGTTCTGCCAGGAAGACTCAATTACTACGTCACTTATTACCTTCACATCTATCCAATCATGTCCTAATACTTGCTGTATAAAAGATCGGTACTTACACATGTTTGAGTTCGCAGATGCTGACGCAAACAATTACCTCCACCCTCCCCAACACCCCCAGGATGGTCCTGTCCATACCTCCTGGGGGGGTCGGCTGTGCCCCTGCCTTCGTCTTCAGGCAGGAAATGCAGATCCGCTACCCTCGGATTATGCAGTACGGACGAGGCCTACGCCAAAGCGAATCAATTATTCTGCTTATACCACGGTTGTGTGTGTGTGTGTGTGTGTGTGTGTGTGTGTGTGTGTGTGTGTGCGGGTGTGCGGATGTGTGTGCGTGTGCGTGTGCGTGTGCGTGTGAGAGAGAGAGAGAGAGAGAGAGAGAGAGAGATAGAGAGAGAGAGATAGATAGATAGATAGATAGATAGATAGATAGATAGATAGATAGATAGATAGATAGATAGATAGATAGATAGATAGATAGATAGATAGATAGATAGATAGATAGATATTGCTATATATATATTGCTATATATTGCTCTAGAGCAGCTGTAGTGACAATGTCTCGTAAGCATTCCTGGTGTATTGTTGTTGAACGTAAGGGTTGAACATAAGAGTCTTCATTTTCTCCCATCATCCAAGCCACTGAGAACGCAGTTTATTTTTGAAGGTAATGCGCTGCACAATATATATATATAAATTCATTAATGTCTGCACAAATCATTTCACTCCAGACTGGTTTGTGAACGAGGGTCAATACAAAGGGACAATACAAAACACAGGCTTTGCAAAAAAGTTTTTAAAACGTCATAAAGAGCATGAAGAGTCTTCAAAATTGTTGTACTACTGTATGCTGTCAAGCGATTAAAATATTTAATCTAATTAATTACACAATGTGGTGATTAATAAATGAAATGTGAAATTACTGTGTGGTGATTAATAAATGAAATGAGAAATTACCCCCTAAAGATCATTTCAAGGGCACATGTTATGCTACTGTGTTTTTTATAGCATTTTTTAAAGCATATTAAATTTGCTACTTTTTGGGGGTGAGCAAAAACGTGCCGTTTTTGTGTGTGTCCCTTTAAATGCAAATGAGCTACTGCTCCCGGTCCCCTTTCAAGAAGAGCTCATGGTCCAGTAGCAACAGAACAGGGCAATCTTACACAATAAAATGTCAGAAACTGTACTAGCGGTGTTCAGTTCGAGCCGGAGTCGGACAATGATGCCACAGAGCCAGAAAATATATGCTGCATGGAGATACAACAGGTATAGTTTAGTTTAATTACAGTTATAACTGTTGTCACCTTGTTTTTATCCACTACAAGCCTGTTGTAGTAGACCTTGTCTGAATGGTGGCCAAAACTTTACTGATGAGTTTTATGAAGTTTATTGTACATCACACAAAAGATGATTTCGCTCCAGAAAATCACTGTAAGAGCTGAATAAATCACAGTACAAGAAGTGCACAATAAAGTCTTATCCATAAACTCTCTCTCTCTCTCTCTCTCTTGCATTATCATCAACATACACAGTGAATTAGACAAAAGCACTCATTACAACTAACAGCGAACACATATATACAGACTTTATGCCTTTTCCAGGGGTGTTTAATAAACTGGTAAACTTTATATCCATAAAACACCTCCTATGAACTGTAATAAAGTGCTTGCTCTCCATTTCATTACTGCCGTGACCAGTATCGATTCAGAGACTATAAGCTGTAAAACGAACAGTTGGTACTGATCCATCCTTAAGTAACAACTTTTTTGCAAAGCCTGTGTTTTGTATTGTCCCTTTGTATTGACCCTCGTTCACAAACCAGTCTGGAGTGAAATGATTTGCGCAGACAATAATGAATTTATATATATTGTGCAGCGCATTACCTTCAAAAATAAACTGCGTTCTCAGTGGCTTGGATGATGGGAGAAAATGAAGACTCTTATGTTCAACCCTTACGTTCAACAACAATGCACCAGGAATGCTTACGAGACATTGTCACTACAGCTGCTCTAGAGCAATATATATAGCAATCTCTCTCTCTCTCTCTCTCTCTCTCTCTCTCTCTCTCTCTCTCTCTCTCTCTCTCTCTCTCTCTCTCTCTCTCTCTCTCTCGTGCGCATGTGCGGAGTGTCTGTGGGGAGCGTGTGAGCGGAAGAGTGTGTGGCGTTCTTGAGTGAGTTTCAAACTTTTCCTTCTTTTCTGGGTTTATTCCTTTTGAATATTGCTTTGGATTAGAGGACAGAGAGTCGGAGCGCTGACTTCTGTCAGCATAGCTGATAGAGATGGGCTCAAACTCCGATGGCTTTTCTTGTTTGTCTGCTCGGCATGCGTGCAAGTGTATGCCGGCAGACGCATCAGTGTCCATTGAGAACGTTTTGGTTGCAATTGGCAGAGAAATAGGTGCACAAAACATCATGTCTGCTTCTAGAATGAATAAAGCAATGGTTGTTTTTTTGAAAGAAGTTGAAATGGTCAATCATTTAGTAGAGTGTGGTTTGACTGTTCATGATGTTTTTATTCCTGTATTACCCTTGTCTAACCTCTCGAAAAAAGTAATGTTGTCAAACGTACCCCCGTTTATCTCTGATAAAGCGCTTGAGGGTATTTTAGCGCGTTATGGGAAATTGGTTGGGACGATTAGGATGATTCCTCTGGGTTTGAAAACCCCAGAGTTGAAACATATCATGTCATTCAGACGTCAGGCTGTCATGATACTGAGTGCTGAATTTGCAACGCTTGAAGTGTCGGTTAAACTAACGGTGCTTGGAAAAGATTATACGATCTTTATCAGCACTGAGTCCATGAAATGTTTTGTTTGTGGAAAATTTGGTCACATTAAAACAGCCTGTCCTCTGGTTAAAGAGGCTCAAACGGCAAGAAATGGAGTTGAATCTGATTCAGGGCAGATTTTGAATGATGAGAGTAACGTTAGCGATCTGGCAGCAGTAACTGGTGAAAGCGCAGCGCCCGGTCCGAGCGCTGAGAGGTCCGCGCTTACTGATATTGGAGAGCAGTTGCATCAAGGTTGTAGTGTTGTTATCACTGAGACTGTTGATTCTGGACAGAGTGAAACCAACGACAGTGGGCAGGCTGTTGTTGAGTTAGAGAAATCTAGTGATCAAGATCGGCCTAAAGAGAGTGATGGCTTGAATGAAACGCAGGCTTTAAGTAGTAATGTGTGTGATATTGATGCTTCAAAATCGCAAGCAATGGATAGTGATTCAGACAGTGATTGTTCAGAGTCGATTGCTGATGAATTGTCTGAAGCTAACTCTCAGGGAAGTACTGTTGGGAGATTTGCAAAGTCTCGATATTATACGGTGGAACAACTCAATGATTTTTTAGACGCCACAAAAAATCAGAGAAAGCCAGAAGTTGAAATGTTCTTTGTTGATTTAAGGCTTTTTGTTGAGTCTTCGCTGATGGCTATGAAGAAAGCCACTTTAGAGGAACTGGATCAGCCTAGGCGCTACCGCCTTAAAAAGTTTGTGAGTGCTGTCAGAAAAAGACTTAAAAACCCTTAAAGAGTTATGATGAACAGAAAATATTGGATTAGGTATCTTTTCTCTTTTTTAATCCTGATGGCATCCTTTAACATTGGATCTTTAAATATAAATGGCTGTAGGGATGTACAAAAGAGAACTACTTTATTTAAATATTTACACCTTAAAAAAGTAGATGTAACTATGTTACAGGAGACACATACCGATGCTTGTAATGAAGTCGACTGGACAAACGAATGGTCAGGGAGCATTGGCCTTAGTCATGGCACAAATCTGAGTGCTGGTGTTGCGTTTTTATTTTCAAAACGTGTAGAAAATGATCCAGACTTTTTAGAAATAATACCTGGACGCCTATTGCGTGCGGATATAACAATAGACAATACTAGTTTTTCATTTTTTAATATTTATGCTCCTAATATAGGAAGTGAACGAAGTGTTTTTTTTGGAAAATTTTCTGAAGAAGTGTTGAAATGTCCTCAGGATAACATTGTTATAATAGGTGGTGATTTCAATTGTACTGTAGATCACAAATTAGATAGAAATCATGAGGAACCTCATCCTAGTTCAGCGGGTGTTTTTAAATCTTTAATTAATAGACACAATCTGTTCGATTTGTGGAGAGAGGCTTACCCTCATGTTAAACAGTACACCTGGTTGAAAATGAATTCAAATAAGGTCTCTGCTGCAAGACTGGATCGGTTTTATGTTGAAAAGGGTAACAAAGGAAGATTTTATGGCAGTTGTATCTCACCAACATCTATGTCAGATCACCATTTTATTTCAATGTCTATGTCTGTTCTGTCGTCTAAACTCTATCAGACGCACTGGCACTTTAATAGCAGATTACTGCACGATCACATCTTTGTGCACTCTTTTGATCTCTTGTGGAAATCTTGGAGGGAAGAGAGATTTAGCTATACATCTTTAAATCAGTGGTGGGACTTGGGAAAGGTGCAGATTAAAAACTTTTGCCAACAATACACTGCACATAATACAGAAAATTTGAAAATGAAAATGAAGATTTTGGAACAAGAAATTTGTGATGATACTTCGTTGATGTAGCTTTGCGTTGATGCAGCAAAGCTACATCAACGAAGGAGGCAGATTATTGTCAGCTGACATCATCAAAGCGAATAAAAGCCTTTTGAAGGATTTATTGGATGAACAGGAGAAGGAAACTCTTGTGAGAACAAGATATTTAAAGCACAATGAAATGGATGCTCCAACTGCCTTCTTTTTTGGACTAGAGAAAAAGCCAAAAGAGCAGAAGTTTTTCCATAAGCTGAAACTTTCTAATGGCAGTGAAACTACTGACCAGCGAGAAATTATAGCTTCTGCTATTTCTTTTTATGAGAACCTCTATCAGTCAGAACACTGTGAGGAAGCAGCAGTTGAAGAACTTCTTCAAGGTCTTCCGCAGTTGTCAACGACTGAGAAGAAGGAGCTGGAGGGATTTCCGACCTTTGCTGAGCTGTCGAGTGCTGTGCTGGGGCTGAACAGTGGCAGATCACCTGGGCTGGATGGTCTGTCTGCAGAGTTCTACAAAGGTTTTTGGAATGTGCTTGGACAAGACTTGTATCATGTTTTTCTGGAGTCCTTTAACCAAGGTACTTTACCCTTGAGTTGTCGAAGAGCTGTGTTGACTTTAATACCCAAAAAAGGAGATCTTGGATACTTGAAGAATTGGCGTCCTGTTTCATTACTGTGTACTGATTTTAAAATACTGTCAAAAGCCATAACCAATAGGTTGAAGAAATGTATGGCAACTATAATTCATGAGGATCAGTCATACTGTATCCCCAAAAGAACAATTTTCGACAACCTATTTTTGATAAGAGACATTATTACAGTTGCCAAAACACATCAAGTTGATATTGGACTCTTATCTCTAGATCAAGAGAAAGCTTTTGACAGAGTGGACCATTTGTATTTACTAAAGACTTTGAAGGCTTTTGGTTTTGGGCCACAATTTATCTCTTGTGTTAAATTATTATATAGTGAAACATCTAGTATGCTGAGAATTAATGGTTGCCTGACTAGACCTTTTGCAGTAACTAGAGGCATACGGCAAGGATGCCCTCTTTCCGGACTTTTGTACTCAATTTCTATCGAACCTTT
This sequence comes from Vimba vimba, assembly GCA_022828995.1. Lineage (NCBI taxonomy): Eukaryota > Metazoa > Chordata > Actinopteri > Cypriniformes > Leuciscidae > Vimba > Vimba vimba. Next base: position 20,761,859 of record CM040821.1, on the reverse strand, counting down.
TCTGTCATCTTTAAGGAAACGATTGCATGGACTTGTTGTTCCTAGGTTTCCAGAAATTCCACCTGTGAAACTCACAGCATATGCAGATGATGTAACTGTATGTATCAGAAACAATGATGATATATCTGCTTTAATTTTTAGCTTGGAAATTTTTCAAAAAGCAACATCTGCTAAAATTAATTGTGATAAGTGTACATCCCTGCTACTAGGTGAGTGGCAAAATATAGACCCTCCTCGGCTTCCACAACAATGTAGCTGGATTAAGGATGGTTTTAAGGTTCTTGGGGTACATTTGGGAACCGACCCTTACATGAAAAAGAATTGGGAAGGTCTAGCTGATAAAGTTACGGGCAGACTACAAAAGTGGAAGTGGATCCTTCCAAAGCTATCTTATAGAGGGAGATGTTTAATTGTCAATAACTTGGCAGCCTCAATGTTGTGGCACCGGTTTACAGTGTTGGATCCTCCTGAAGAGCTACTTGTTACAATTCAGAAAAGTTTTGTCAATTTTTTCTGGGATGGGTTTCATTGGCTTCCTCCTGGGGTTTTATATCTCCCAGTGATTGAAGGAGGACAAGGACTCATAGATTTAGAAGCAAGAATTAAAACAATGAGACTTCAAACGTTACAGAAATTGCTATACTGTTCAGATAAGATTCCCTGGATTGCATATAGCTTGTCTATTCTCCAAGATATAGGAGGAATCGGAATAGATAAGCAGTTGTTCTTAATTGAAAAATCCTTTGTTTCAAAAGTAAGTTGTTGTCTTTTAAAGTTTTATGAGTCTGTGTTTAAAGCTTGGCAACTGTTAAAGAAGGTTAGGAAGGAGAGTGAACATTATGGTGTTTTGGAACCATTATTCTTTAATTCTCTTTTTAAAACAAACTCATCGATTTCAAGTACAGTAGTTGATCTGTTTCTAAAGACTGGAATAGCTACTGTAATGGACTTAATTGATACTACAAAAGGTCAATGGCGTGCGGCTGTATCAATAGCTGATCAAGTTGGGCTGAGATCAGAAAGATATGTTGAAGGGTTCGTGGAGGATCTTAAAAAATCTTTTCCTCAATCTTTCTTGACCTTTGTACAAACTTTTTTTGAAAATGGTGAAAAGTCCCTGACCTTTCCAGATCTTAGAGTAGAAATAGGATCTGAATTGGATGAGGATTTAAATATGTTGTTATTGAAGGGATTTAAAGATATTTTGTTTCAGAATGTGGAAAAAAAGATGTTGTATGGAATGTGTGTGAAATCTTTGTTTTATGCTCAATTGAAAAGACGCACTGATACCAAATGGAGAGAATACTTATCCATTTCTTCAGAATTAGCTCCATCATGGAGGTGTTTGTACAAACCCCCTATTCCTAAGAGATCTGGAGATCTCCAATGGAGAATACTCCATTGTTCTGTGGCAACAAATAGTCTTGTGTCAAAATTTAATGCAAGGGTTTCATTTGCATGTCCGTTTTGTAATGTTCTTGATACTGTTTTTCATTGTTTTTCTGATTGTTTTAGATTAATTCCTTTGTTTGAACTGTTGGAAAAAATATTCATTGAACTTGGGTTTATTTTTACCAAAAATCTGTTTATTTTGGGCTTGAAATACAAGAAGGAATGGAAAGCACAGTGTACTCTGGGTAACTTTCTATTAGGGCAGGCAAAGTTGGCAATTCTAAAATCCCACACATGTAAAAATGAGGGGGAAAATATTGATTTGGTTGGAATGTTCAAATCATTGGTAAAGTACCGGGTCGCTGTAGAATATGCCTATTGTAAATTAACAAATAATATTGATTTGTTTGATGCAAGGTGGAGTGTGAAAAATGCTCTTGTGGTGAGAAATGTTTTTGGAGAGTTATGGTTTAATTGGTAATATTGTGATTTACTGTCATTATTATTATTTCATTTATTTATTTATTTATTATTATTATTATTATTATTATTTTTTTTTTATTTTTTTTTTATTTTTTTTTTTTTGGTTTGTTTGTTTGTTTGTGGTGCAAATATTGTTTTTAAACTAGTTGTTTGATTAAAAGAGTTTTAAAAGTCAAAAAGTCTCTCTCTCTCTCTCTCTCTCTCTCTCTCTCTCTCTCTCTCTCTCTCTCTCTCTCTCTCTCTCTCTCTCTCTCTCTCTCAGTTTCCTAAGAATTCTTTCACTGCCTTTTTGTTTTTTGCTTCAGTCATCAAAGTATACAGGTAAGCTCTATAAGTCCAAGCACCATGCTTAACTAAGTACGCTAAAACTACGGTAAGTGGAAAAACGGCAGTTAATGACTGATTACAAGAGAGAAACAAAATAAATGGTACTTAATGGAACATCAATAACAATTGATGTAATCAACAGCTTGGTACCCTCCGTACACCTGGCAGCACTTTATCATGAGAATGGCCTGGTTTGCTATAGCGTGAAGACGAGGGGCTTAGATTGTACCTACTGTGTGGGTATGGCATTTATTAAAGAGGAAATCATTTGGCCAGTGCTGCCATACATCTACAAGTACTTTCCTTTTTCACTCTCATTTGCTAGAAACAGCACACAAACCCACAGCTCCAGCTCACTCTACTATAATTTCTCTACAACACAGGGTGAATTTATTTGCACAAATCCAAAAATACAAAGACAGTGTAAAATATACATGAATGCCTTAATTCAGCAATAAACCTTTAACATTAAAGGTTGGACAGGACCGGACTGGTATAATAAAGAGATAATAGTGTACTGATAATAGAAAGTAGCCACCACACCATGTCTTTTAAGTGATGCTTATTATCATTTAGAATACTTTCATGAGTCTTTAGAAAATTTCACACAGGACCATTACAATGTAAAACATTTACATTATTCAACTACTCACCTCAGTCTCGTCTTAGTTGTGAGCCTTTTTCATACAAATGCTCATCAATTCGCATTCATCACTCAACACAATCTGACTGCTGAAACTGCATATATTCATGCTAATAAAAATTACTTGTAACAAAAGTGTAAGTGAATGGTAGTTGGTGGCAAGAGTCTTTTAAAATGAATGCTTCCATGCTAATCTTGTAATTTCTATGCTAATGTCTGTGCTGCGCGTCTGTTTTGGAGAGCTGTTCACTGTTCGGTGCATCATTTCTAAAAAGCCATCCAAAAAAACATTACTTACTGATAAGTAGTCCTTAATAGAATAAAAATAAATAAATAAAAACACTACAATTAACATTAACAACACTACATTAACATATTCACTCAACAGATGAAGAAGAGCTTGCAGAGTTTGGATGATTAGTGACTGAGGTTTGACAGTTCATTTCCATTTTTTCTGTTATAGATTGCAGTCAATGCGGTGCTTTCACAATATCCAAGGGCTCTATGCTATGCTCTATATTTTCAGTCGAATAGTCAAAGTTCCGCCACCCATTTACAGACCACAAAAAAAAAAAAAAAAAAAAAAACAAGGACACAAATAAAGAGTCAGGATCTGATTATTTTAATAAAATGACAAGTTAACAGCTCTACAATAAACCATGAGAAAACATGAGATCAAGTATGTGAACTTGCAACAGAACACATTTATAATATTTTACAATTGATTGTTTTATGTATTTCTAAAGAACTTAAGCTTTAAGCAGTCACTCGGAACCAGTGATCACTTTTTAACCATTCTGCAGATGAGATATCTGGATGAGATGAGATTATAGCCTAATAAATGATTTTATTAATTTGTAATATATATATATATATATATGATAAAAAATTACAAATAAATAAAATCATTAATTAGGCTATAATCTATTAATTTATCTGTCTAATGTCTAAAAACAACAATTATCTGTCTAAGCTCTAATAATGTATGGAATATTATATGAATAGATTATCCAAAAAAAAAGAAAAGAAAAAGAAAATAGGCTTTAGAAGCATGGATGTGTCTGTGTTCTTCTAAATCTATTAATATAATATTCCATGCATAAATCATGCTCCTTTACGTCAGACATTCTGAGCTACTGAAATGCTTCTCTGCAAAGTGTGCAGTTCGCCTTAGTTTCATCATTAGTTAATAGACAGACCCATTAATACCTTTTTCCCTCTTGCGTTAAAAGGGCGGATGTGAGCTCAACAAGAAGGTTTACAGTGCATGTGCTCGAGACTCCGTCGCTATGGAAACTAAAATGCAATCGCTAAAAAGCAAGCACGCGCAACCCAGACAGCAACATAGTGTCGGCCCGGATCCGGCCCACATCTGGTACGCATGGAATCCACATGTACCAGATTTCACCCGGATCTGGGCTGACACTATGTTGCTGTCTGGGAAATTAGCTTCTCTACTACTTATTGTGAAATTGACTTCTTTATATTTGCTATTAGTATTCTTCACACTGCAAAATCTATATGTGTTTATTCAACTATGTGTGGGCCTATGTAAAATACAGGACAAATCGCATCCCATATTGATTTGATATAAAACGCATAATTTTACCTGTAAATACGGAACGATTACGTATTTTACGGGATGGGTGGCAACCCTACATCCAGGTATCAACCCTGCTTAGCTTCAGTGGGCAACTAGTCTTGGCCTACAGGGTGATATGGCTTTGCTGATGAAATCAGCTTTTACAATGATGAAATAACGCTTATTCAATAAATCTGCATGGTTTTCAAGCATCACTTTGCCTCCTGTCTCTTGCAATTCTCTGACCTCTGCATTTTGGCTATTAGAGGAGAACATGACAGAGTTTTAATATCAGAAAAAAAAAGTCTGCTATTTCCTAATGGAGAGAGATATCTACCAACGAATAAAATGGATCTAAAAAACTGGAAAATGTCAGAATTTGGATTTTTGCATTTCAGTATTTGTTTTTAAATGTTTCGGCATTAACAAGTGCATTACATGGTGACACTGCATACATGCCTACATAGTGAGACAGAGCGAGTGTGGGTTTATGCCAATCTATTTGTAGGTTATGTTTTGCTATTGGCCCTCAACAAATATATATTATTGACCAATCAGCGTACTTAAGTTCAAAATCACTTTCACTGGTTGGTGCTTACTGCTTATTGTTTTGAGGAATGAGGAGCAGAAAGTTCTATTAAAAATATGTTAATATTGCCAAAATGTCAAAAAGACAGTCAAGCATATTTGTTTCATTTATTTCCCTGAGTAAAGCTGATGGTGTTTCTGATTGAAAGAGATCCAGAGAAGATGAAACTTCATTCCTGGACATTCCGCTAACACTAATCAGGATAGTGGGAGACACGAGCAACGAATGTTTGAGCAGTCAGAAATCTATGTAATGGAAGAGGCAACAACTTTGTCAGTGAGAGAGTATACAAGTATACATTTAATGAGGTGCTATGCAATTGTTCATTTACAAATTAAGCACTGGAGATAACTAAATTAAGTACTGGAAATAACTATACTAACTGTATAATATGGCAGAGAGTAGTATTACACTGTAAAACTTTACTGTAAATTTACAGCGAATTTCCTACAGAATTGTACTGTATTTCCATAATACAGTATTAGGCTGTATATTTTACAGAACAGCTGTAAATATACAGCACATTTCTGTTTTCAACCCGATAAATTCGTAATACAGTATCATACTGTAAAAGCACTGCATTGTGGGATTGATTTCTTTCGCGCTCAATTCAGTTCAAATGAGACGCGCGCCGACAGTAGCTACTACAGGCAAACTTGATTTGTCAGCGGGATTCAACTGAACAAAATAATCATTCCTGTTAACAAGATAAACAGTGTCTGCGAATCTGTGAGCAATTTTTAAGCTTTTGTGAGCTTCGGTTCGTGTTTCAAACATTAGTTGCCTGTGACGCAGCAAAAAATGGGCGACATTAACGTGCTACATGAAGACGGATAGAAGAATTTGTCATCTGAATAATCTAACCTGCGCCTGTGACGATTAGTGGGATTTAGAGTTTGAGAAGATGGAAAATTGTTCAACTGAGTGATACGGTAAGCCAATATATTTTGTTTTTTTTGCGTTCGCATTTCTACATTGTTTTCATGAATGCTTATTTGGTTTGATTTTGCGAACGCGGTTTACTACCGCGGCCTCGCAAACAATTCACTCTGTTCCACCTGTTTACTAAGTAGCTGCTAACGTTAACGTTAACTTCGATATTTCACATAATAGGCAACATATACCATGCTATTTGCATGACCTGCTTTTGATATATATATATATATATATATATATATATATATATATATATATATATATATATATATAATTTTTTTTTTTTTTTCGTTTCAGGCTTTGTAGTTAATCTGATGACGGTCCAGTGCTAATGTAAGTGCTTTTAAGTAGTGTTACAGTTATAGTCTAACGTTATGTGGTAAAAAAATAAAAAAATAAAATGCTATCAAATGCTGTGTCAGTTCTGTGATCGTGCTTTTGAATCGTTGTCAGAATTTTGCTAGCACAAGAAAATCCATGTTCCCATTAATCTGTAATATGTTTTATGTTTTGGTTCTGTTGATTTTTATTTATTAATTCTTTTTAAAAATTGTTTCAGGAATTTGCAACTCTGATGTCCAGCAATCTACATTTGCCAGAGAGTCCACGCCTTATTTGGTATGTAAACATTAAAGGTTTAAGTTTAAACCTAAAATGAAAAGCCATCATTTACTCACTCCACTGCAAAATATGTTTTTCTTAATTAGTGTTTTTTTTCTTGTTTCCAGTCCAGATATCTAAAATTCTTACATGAAGAAGCATTTAATTGACAAGTAAAAATTGTCTTGTTTTCTGAAAGAATAAGTCAAAATTTAGTGAGTTTATGCTTAAAACAAGCAAAATAATATGGCAGTGCGTTTTAGTGTTCTAACCCTAATCAATTTTAATTTTTAGGTGAAAATTTTAATTTATAGAACTATGAACAGATAGACAACTACATCGAACCACAGTGGAACCCACAATAGTTATTTTAATTATTAATATTATTTATTAATTCTTTTTTTTTTTTTCAATTACAGGTCAATCTTTAAGCAACCAATGCTGGACATTACGTTTGGAAGGTCAAGGTGTGTGTGAAAAGGATCACAGCCTCTTCATCCCTGGCCTGGTCTGACAGCGTGGTTTGCCTCCTCCTAGAACTTCAGCTTGCAGTACCAGGAAGAGGCAGCACCTTGAGTTTGTTCAGAGGTTAGTTATTAGCATATTTGCCATTCATATAAATATTAGACTGAATTGTGACTTGTCTTGACAGTATTTATTAAGCTGACTACTGGTATGAACAATATGGCCCTGGTTTCCATACTGGGCTTAGCTTAAGCCAGGTCTAGGCCTTAATAAAATTAGGGTATTAAAGCAGCTTTTATAAAAATGTCTAATAAAAAAAAAAAAACATTACTGGTGTGCATCTTGAGACAAAACAGTGGCAGTCACATATTTAAGATATGTCAGTGCAAGTTGTTTTCAGTTGAAGGATTAGTGAAAATTCTATCATTAATTACTCACCCTCATGTCGTTCCAAACCTGTAAGACCTTCGTTCATCTTCAGAACACAAATGAAGAAATTAGGTTTCTGAACCAGCCATAGACAGAAACGTCTTTGCAACTTTCAAGGCCCAGAAAGGTAGTAAAAACATTGTTTAAATAATCCATGTAACTACAGTGGTGAAACCTTAATATTATGAAGCGATGAGAATACCTTTTGTGCACAAAAACAAAATAACGACATTATTCAACAATCTCTACTCTTTCACGTCATTCTCCTACACTGTTGATGTAGTGTAAACAGTGTCAAGTCACCTTCATTTATATAGCGCTTATAACAATATAGATTTTCAAAGCAGCTTTACAGTGATAATTGGAAATTACAGTAACATAGATTGTTTTGGCTTTACAGCAGCTCTAGAATTAAGTTATTAGATCGACTATTTTTGACTGTCAAAATGGCTTGATGGTGTTTTAAGCCCCCAATGGCTCCTTAGAGGCAGCTAACCCTACCCTCAACATTAAACCTACCCATCCCCTCGCTGCCTGGAAGGCGCCGTTGGGGGCATAAAACACTAAACACCGTCAAAATGCCGGCGGACACAGCTTCAGCGAGTTGTTCAAAATCTTTCTTTTTAGTAAACTCTGTGTACACAAACAATGTTCTCAATGCTGGAGTTCATGTGTAGAGCCCCTGGTGATTCTTCCAGCACAGTTTCATGTTGTGTCGAGCCTCCTTAGTGTTTAAAAAAATAGCGATTTTTAATGCTATCATAGTCGTGCCCCTAGCACTCCCATTCAAAAGGCAATTTGACCGTAAACGAAAATACGGTCAAACTTAAAAGTGGTGTTTCCATCCTAATTATGCTTTTAAATGGAAGTTTGCCTCGGGTAGATTAACAAAAAAGACCCTAGGTTGCATTTTGGCAAGAGTTATCCTTTAATACGCTCCGGCCCACTCATCCTCACAAAACAGTGTAGGAGAATGACATGTAAAAGAAGAGATTATTCAACAATGTCGTTATTTTGGGGTTATTTTGCGCACAAAAAGTATTCTCGTCACTTCATAATATTAAGGTTGAACCACTGTAGTTATATGTACTATTTACCAATGTTTTTACCACCTTTCTGGGCTTTGACAGTTGCAATGACATTGATGTCAATGGAGGGACAGAAACCTCCCAGATTTCATCAAAAATATCTTAATTTGTGTCCAGAAGATGAACGAAAGTCTTAAGGGTGAGCAATAATGACAGAATTTTCATTTTTGGGTGCAAACATGCATTTTAGTCTGGTAAATGTCATGTTTAACATTATCATGTAGTCATGTATGCAATAAACATTGCAAGGCTTGCAATTAAAGTTAAATTATTTCTGTCACAAAGGTTTGGGCTGGATTCTGGCAATGTGTGCTCTAAATAAACAGAGTCTATGGCTGCCTTTCCACTGATACTCTGATGGACCTGATGAGGGGATGATATTAAAAGTTGTAAAAATAAAACTTTAAATCTGGCAACCCCACTTCCAAAAGTTTAGTTAGTTGACAGTGCACATGTAAACAGACACATTGAATTGATGTATTTTAACCAGGGCAGAAAAAATATCAGTTATTGATCACGACATCCAACATTGCATTTTTTTTCATGTTCAGTTTTATCCAAACAAACTAGTCGTTAAAAACGTTATCTGGTTTCTATTTACACATCTTTTGTGCTGTCTCTCTCTGTCAAAATATATAAACTCAGTCCATAATATTTCATTGTTTTTTTTTTCTTTCTTTTCTGCCTTTTAGACGCTTTCTTGACATCAATCCTGAACGTGGATCAAAAACAAAGAAAGGACAAGTAACTTCAAAGAAAACTGGCCAAGTTGTGCAAAAAAAGAACACTGTAAGCCTACAGGTGTCCTCACTTCTGCAAAAACTTGAAGACTTTGAATGGGATTTCGTTTGCACTTGTATGGACTTCAAAACAGAAACAGCAATTCACTGTCGTTATAAAGCTTGGAAGAGCCAGGACATTTTTTAATAGAACTCCGATTGTATTCGTCTGAAAGAAGAATGTCATATAAACCTAGGATGACTTGAGGGTGAGTAAAACATGGACTAATTTAAATTTTTGGGTGAACTATCCCTTTAATTAAGTGCTAAGTGTTACCTGTTTGTTGTTAAGTGTTAAAATTGAATTTTATGTTTAAAAAAATTCAGCCAACATGTTCACAGAAGGCAATTTTCTGATCTTTGCTTTTAACCAAAATAAATGTTTTAAAACCCAGAAAATGTTGTTTTCTTTTTCCTAGTGTGACTACTATACAATTTATTGCTGTAGACAAGTTTAATATTGTAAAAGTATGTGGTATATACTGTATTTGGTAATTACAGTGGAGTACTGTAAATGCTGTTTACTGTACTAGTGCTGTAAAAATACAGTATGTGGCTGGCAACCCAGCTGCCAGTATTTTACTGTAAATTTACAGTACAACATTTTACAGTACAATACTGTAAAGTACTAGTTCTGTAAAAATACAGTATGTGGCTGGAAACTCAGCTGCCAGTATTTTACTGTAAATTTACAGTACAACGTTTTACAGTACAATACTGTATATGCAGTTTACAGTACTAGTTCTGTAAAAATACAGTATGTGGCTGGCAACCCAGCTGCCAGTATTTTACTGTAAATTTACAGTGAAAAGTTTTACAGTGTACCTCAGTGAGATCTCAATGTAAGGGGCTTGAACTTGTAGTACAAGTACTTGGGTTACACTTTATTTTTGATGGTCCCCGTCAGACATTTTGTTGACTATAAGTTATGTTACACGTACATGTCAACAAACTCTCATTAGAGTGTATTAGTTGAGTAGTAGACTGTTAGGTTAGGGTGAGTAGAATAAGGGGCTTGGGTTATAGAATAAGTTGACATATACTTACAAAGTAACTTCCATTTAGTAAAATGTCTGCTGGGGGACCATCAAAATAAAGTGTTACCAGTACTTGTAGTAAACTAGTACAAGACTTGAGTACTTGTAAGTATTTGTATGCTGTTCTACTTTTTTGAGATGCACAAAATTAATGTAGCTATGGGCAATTTCTGAAAAGTGAACTCTTGAGTTTTGCACTTTGTAGGTACAAATATCTATTGTTTACGTTCAAAGATGTTGAATTGGACTTTATTTCATTTATAATGCTAATAAGGTTTACAGCAAGGCTAATTTTTTGTGCTTTCTGCTGTTCAGTAAGCTTTGTGTTATTTGCAGCATGTGACATATTTTTCAACAGCAAGACAATCCCAGAATGCACTTCTGTTCACATCCATACATCTGATGTCTCTGGTTAATTCTGTCATCAGCTTTCCAATTGCATGTAATGCTTTCAGTTTTAATGTGCTCAGTCTGCTGAAAGCACACAGGGATCATGTATAACGTAGCATTAGCTTTTATTCGTGCTATTGTGATTTCAGAAGCAAATGACTTCATGTCTCCATTCCAACATACAACCCTAATTCCCAGAATCCTGCACACTATCACAATTCTTGTTAGAGCTTTGATCTGCACAAATATATGACACTACAAGAGTTGAATGAGTGATGTCATTTCACACTGCTCAGGGTAACAAAAGCGTTTTTTCTTTTCTCTCCATATTAATACAGGTCAATATTTCCAGAATGACACATTGTTCCACATGAAGACGGCGTGAAGCAGAAGGCGTGAAATTACTGATAACGGTGTCCACATTAATGCAACACGAAAGTCAACAATGACGACAGTGTCCTCTAACTGTATAACCACTGAGTCGATTACAAAAAAAATGATGTAATTTGACATGTTACTTTTTTTGGACTGCTCACAATTCAGCACAAAACAACAGACACAAGGGGAGAGATGGCTAGTTAAATCAATTAAATACAGATTTTTTTTTTTTTTTAAATACTTTTATAAGCTGTTTTCCTCATAAGGACCACCAATTTCTAATATTGCCATCCTTGTGGGGACATTTTGTCTGGGTTTACCTTACCATGTTTACAAAACATTACTATACGTTTCATAAATGTTTAAAAAATTGTTAATTTTTTTTTGTATGTTTTTCTCACATCAGGTGCACAGTGGTTAAAGACTCCATGTGTTTCAGAGAAAACAGCTGTCTATACCCTCACCAGTCAGCACTTACACTGCAGTAAACACTACAGTGTTCAACACCTGTTATAGATGTGTAAATGCATGAATAAATAATTTACAACACTTTCTGCATCCCCTAATCTAAAGTGTAAACTATTCATCACTTGTAAATGTGTTACACATCATTCGTAGATAAGATTTGTTGATCTTATGCCTTATTGATTCTTGAAGTGGTAGTCTACGAATGATGTGTAACACATTTACAAGTGATGAATAGTTTACACTTTAGATTAGGGGATGCAGAAAGTGTTGTAAATTATTTATTCATGCGTTTAGACATCATTGTGTTGAACACTGTTACTTACCTGTTACAAATGATCTGTATGTGTATACAAGGCATTTACAACACTTTCTGCACCCTCTAATTGCTACATACATACAAAAAAAACAAAAAAAACAAAAACAAACATAATTTAATAAACATTTATGAAACGCATATTCATGTTTTGTAAATGATTAGTTAATAATTAACTAATCAATTGTAAATGACTTACAACTGAATCTACAAAACACACACAATAATTAACATATCACTTATTAATCATTTATGAACGCATAGTCATGTTTTGTAAATAATTAGTTAATCATTTACTAATCACTTGTAAATGACTTGTAACAGAATTTACAAAACATACATAAAATGTTAGTATATCACTTGCTAATCATTTATGAATGTTTTGTAAACGATTAGTTCATCATTAACTAACCACTTATAAATGACTTACAACTGAACGTTATTATAAAGTGTTACCGTTTTTTTCTTTATTTGGTTGTGGTAGTAATATCTTACTTGTTCATTAAATATACATGTTAAATAAGTTGTGTTAGCATGTGCTATGATATCTGTTGATATGAACTTAAATAGATAAGATTAATTGGTTCCAGGGCTACAACTCTGGTAGTTGGAGCGACTTAATTTTTTTGAGTAATCAACTTAAATTTTTTGGTTTATGCTACAAATTATTAAGTTCCTCTAACTCAATTTAGCTTGTTGTTTGAACGTAAATTCACTCAAATTCAAATTCACTCACTGTCATAACTCAAAAAAAAATGTATGCACACTGTTGCGTATTTTTTTGTTGTTGTTGTTGAGCCAATACATTATTTTTTGGAGTGTGTGAATTGGACAGGGTTCCCTTTGCACAGAAAGTTGGTGCCAAATACTGACATTCATGAATCGATCTTAGGAAATGGTCCTCAATAGGAGTGCAGGAGGAAAGCATTTTAGGTCTGTGCTCTGTGGATTATCCTGTGGGTGACCTCCACAGACTGAAGGACACAGCATGTCTCATCACATTTGACAATTGTGCTGAGACCTTGAGGACTCCAGCAGATTAAACTGATTGAAATTTCATTTGTCTCTTTTCTACCTCTCTCTTTTTTTACCTCTCTCTTTCTCTTCCCCTCTGGTGGACTGTGTCCTGCTTTTGTGCACTTATATCTGGAACAATATCGAACTTGTAAGGTGCATGCATGCTGTAGGGTGTCTTCTGTGTGTATTCTATGGGATTTTTAATTTTTTTTTTTTTTATCAAAAACCAAACATCTGGGCCCGGTTCCCCGATAACGCTCACTCTTAGCGCGCTAAGAAGACTCGAAAGATATATCTTACCAAAGTTGTTTATGTTCCTAAGTGTGTTCCCCGAACCATACCTTAGGAAGCTGCTTAAGATATACCTTCTTACGTGCGACGTTACCAGGTGCTGTCTGTGGCGATGGTGCTGAATTGGTTGATATCGATGGCTCGAGAATCAATTATTCTCTCGTGCAGGGGCTGTTTATGTGAGAAAGCGGTGTTCTTTATAAAAGAAGCACTTCAGAAATAGTTGAAATTGCATTTATTAGGACTCATGGGATATTATAAAAAATAATCCAAACTATAATAGCCTATAATAGCCTAGCCTACATATTTTTAAATTGTATCATATATTGCTGCCATAATAACCATTTCAAATTTGTACGTGCTTTCTTCTCTTTCCCATTTTTGTTCGCTGAGGTGGAGCTGCGATGAAATATTGTTCTTGGAAATACTTTCTAGCATTTCAGTAATAAAAGTGTAGGCCTACATCTCGGTTCTCGGCAGTGATCAAAAAGGGTTTAAACAGTGGATTTTGAATCTCTTCTTGTAAACTCAGAGATGTGGATTCAGACGGCAATTAGAATTACCACACGACCTGTTTGTCAAAAAACAGTAGGTACTAATTTGGCCAGGGATTTTTACGCGGGTTGGGTGAGAAAAAACACTGATATTATGGATTTGGACAGCACTAAAATCACCGACTCACCCCTATAAATGTTTAAAATACCATACAAGCCCATGAGAAACAATATTAGCGTCTGAATAGGACTTAACTGACAGTAGTCTATGCTTTCACTGGCCTTTAAAAGCGCTTTTTAATTAAATTAATAATATTGTATATAATATTGTATAATAATATAATTAAAAATCTAACAACAAACAGTGTAATGACAATTTTATTCTTTGCATGAAAACACTTGAATTAGCCTAATTGAATACTGTCTGGGTGTATTAAAACTTCAGAATTATATTCGTATAGACCTGCAACAGTGATAAGGTAAAGCTAAGAGTGGTCCAGACCAACCTTACGAAAGTGTGACTTAGCGTACGAACGTGTCGGGAATCGTGCCATAACGTTAAGAGAGAGGTTAAGGAATAGGTTAAGAACTAGTTAGCGATAAGAACGTTTTGGGTAACCAGGCCCTGATCGCTTTGAAAAGTGATAGCATGTCTTCTCAACAAGCCATATGTATGGTGTAAATATTAGGACTTCCTTAGACTTTATAAAAGGCTTCAGGTCACAGGAATAATGTCAGGTGTCAGAGAAAACATGTAATTCATAACGAGTTTCATTTAAAAGGATGCTTTTACACAGTTTACAAGAAAAAGGTACCACAAAATACATTGCTAAAATCCAGGGCCTTGACCACCATAGACACTGAGGTGGACAAATAGTTAAATATTTTATTGCCATATTTATTTGCAATTTTAAATGTTTTGTACCAGCACAGGTGACAAATGAAGTATAGTGAATATTAATATCATATATATACTAAATTCTACATTTTTTAGGTCACTTTTTTGAAACTCTTCACAGTGAAGTGTCATTCAACAGTGTTAGTCTTTTAACTTCATCACGATCTATACAAAAAAGAAAACTTAGGAATAATTTTGAACTGTAATATAAACATAGACTATGTAAAATATACTGCAGTGAATTTTAAACAGTAGAGAGATTCATCCTTGCTTTGTTACGAAACTTTACAAAAATGAACATTATATGATTGTATATATTTTAGTGCATTTTGAATGTGAAATTAACTGCTGTGCCAAGCTGAAAATTGGTTAGGATAACTGTGTGAAGAGTAGCAGAATAATAACTATATAAAATGCAAACAAATGTGCCTCAATTTCTGATATAAATCCACAGATATTATAAAGTAGCATTTTTTCTTGGTTCATTAAAGTTACACATGCAGTGCTTCTTATGCCAACAGCATGCCATTTTCATTTATTAATTTCATTTTTGAATGCCTCTTCTTTTTCTTATATTATTGTAAATAGTAATATCACAAATAATAATAATAATAATAATAATAAAAACACTCCCACCTCTAAAATACTTCTATCCTTTGGTAATAATTAAATACACTGCTTCAGGCACCAGTGGTGTTTATAGCAGCGTACCGTATTTTGCAGAGCCTTTTTCTTGTAAACTCTGTAGAATAATAATTTTAAAGGAAAGTTATTTTTCTAAACCGCTTGTCCTATGTAGGGTCACAGGAAGGCTGGAGCTTATCCCAGAATTTCAGGCTGCAGGCAGGGAAACAAACTGAATGGATAATGAATGACACGTTTCTTAAGTTTTGTCTGATGCCATTTCATCCGATTCTTTGATACCTAAGGCGGTTTTGTCCAAAGCCTTTATATCTGAGGCTGTTTCATCTGCAGTGGGCTTTGCTTTTATACTTTTGGTCTTTTACAAGAAACTTATTAGAAACATTTATTACACAATCATCTGATCTTATATTGTATATGATTATAATACAGAGACTATCAGGCAGCAATTATAGCCTACACATCATGGTTATTTTTCTTTTTTCTTTTTTAGAGGTTTGATAAAAAAAAAAAAAAAAAAAAAAAAAAAGACTGATATGTAATAGTTTTAAATGTAGTACAGTGCTTTGAATAATAGATCCCAAATATGATCTTACCGTCTACGCAGGCCGGCCTGGCTCTCGTTGTCCCAGCAATCTGTCCTTTCTTACATGCGCAGCGGGCCGTCTGTCTGGCAATAGTTCTGCGTGGCTGACTGCTGTCTCTGTCTAGAGTAACAATCTCACAGGTGCCTGCTGCCAGTTGACCTGCAGGACATAACCAGAGATAGAAGAGGGGTTCAGAGGGGAATGCTGCGAAAAAAATCACCATAGCAGTTTTCAGACTTATTCAGGTTGCTTTTTCATACACTGTAAAAAAATAAAATAAAAAAAATACTGGCAGCTTATTACCCGGACATTATCCAGTAATTTTATGGACATTTCCATTAACCTTAAAACAACGCAATTAAGTTCAAAATTCAAAATACAGGTAAAACACCTGTAAACTATAAATACGAAAATTCCGTCAAATTAAGAAAGTACATTGTGCCCTATTTTAAAGATTTATTTTTGGTGATTTTTGCCTTTATTGTGATAGGATAGTATAAAGAGGACAGGAAGCAAGGGGGGACGGGATCGGTCCACAAGCTGGGATTCGAACTCGGGTCACCCGAAGTGCAACAGCGCTATATGTCGACAGTTGAGCCCTATTTTTACTGATTTTTATAGTTATAATGGGGTTCTCAGTTAAACTCAAGTAAAATAATATAAATCAAAAACACAACGTTAAAGCATTTCTAAGCTTCAGTTAGGGCCCCTTCTGGCCCTCTGTGAAGCCCTCAGATTAACCTGTCTATATGTGAAGCTGGTCTACAGGGAATCTGCTTCCTGCTCCAGACCTGAGAGTTCTGATTGGCAGTGAGTCAGAGCTGTGATTTAAACTGACCCAGAGTCAGCGTGCTGAGGTACAGAAAAACAGGGTTAATTAACTTAACGCACAGGTCGCATTCAGGCTAATGGAGGATCTTAAGATACACAGCTGTACTGCCACACCAAATGTGTGTCTCTGTGTGTATGTGTGTGTGGTCAAAGGTTAAACAACATCAAGCTTAACAAGATGTTTGTGTTTTCATGGAATTTATTCAACCTTCAGCCTAAAGATTGCAGAGTATGTGAGTTGGATTATGTAAAAATCCATTGGACAGTGTGTTTGCTGTCTAGATGAGACTTCTTAAGCTCTGCAGGTGATAAGAAAAACAACTTCCTGATATTTCATAATTTGGCTGCTGTATCTGTTCACAAAGCCATATATTCTGATAGGTGGGTTTCACATCTTCTTTAATAATAATTCCCCCCATTTTTTTCTTTCAGATTATTGCTTTTAAAATTCAAGTACACATAGGGCCCTATTTTAACGATCTAAGCACATGGTCTAAAGCGCAGGGTGCAAGTGCACTTAGGTTGTGTCCGAATCCACTTATGCTAGTTTAACGAGGGGAAAAATGGTCGGGAAAAATTCTCTTTGAGTAATGAGTGTGTTTTGGGCGTAACGTGCAAAAAAAAAAAAAATAAATCTCAGAGTGTCTCATCTCCCATTCCCTTTAAAAGCCAGTTGTGCTCGCACCATGGCAGATTCGCTATTTACATGGCCGAAAAGCAGAAAAATGGAACACTTCTCCAGAGAGGAAACGGATCTGCTCGTGCGCGAGGTTAAAGCGTGCAAGCAGACCATCTACGGGACAAAGTGTACGTGCATTGTGGACAAACATCAATGTTATTTATTTATTTCCTCTGTTAATTGCAGACCCTTCTGGAAGCAAGTGAGCTGTGTGAAACACAAATTTGTCGGTGTGTGTAAGTTTCCTTCCTTCCGCTGATTTCCATTCCCCTCAAACCATAAAACCACAAAACACTTTGAAACGAAAATCTCTAGAATAAACGTGACCTATGTTAAAAAGACAATGTTCTCTCCTTTCTAGATTGTATCTCACTCTATGATAAAAGCTATTTCTTTATTTCTCTTTGTATCAACTCTCATTTCATTTATATTCCCCTCCTCCAAGCTTCTGGATGATGTCGGATAATGATATGTCATATGTGCGTGGCAGCGGGAAATCCATCTATCTCTTTAACAGTCATTTCTGCAGAGATTGCATTTGTCTGCCAGATCTGAAAATCCCCAACAGGAACTGCAAAAGAAACCTTCCCCTTACATTGCTATAAGCATAGTAAGACACAAAGAGATGAGATGAATCCCTTTTGAAAATTTCCTTTTTGTCAGCAATTCATGCATTGAATAACATTCTTCTGCTTTTTGTCCTAGTTTAAACTACATTTTGTTATTCTGTGCTCTGCTGGTATTGAATTAATATATTACTTGAACATTATCATTCTTTTAGAGCTGCTCTTCCATGTATCTTTAAAGGGCTCAATTTTTTTTGTGAAAGAGTTTGAGTAATATGGAAACATACTGTAGCTTTTATTAGCTGCAATTCCTATCATTGAAATGTAGTTATGATGCTTCTTGAGTTATCTTATGCTAGGATCAACCAAGCAATAACTGTGAAAGATGCAATTATTAATGTTAAGGACCTTTTACTGGTGCAAATATAAGATTTAAAAGGTATTCATCCTGATTAATGTCAATGCTACACAGATCTAAGACACTTATTATGTGTTCAGAACCATGGCTTCCCCAATTACAGGATAGATAATATTATTTCTAAAAACCAGATGCACTAATGATAAGAATAAAATGTGGACTGTTAAATATTTTGAAGCTCAATGACTCTGCAAGCATTTGTTGTTCTGCATTTCCTTCTGAAGGAATTAGCCTGATAACCAAAAAATAAAAACGTTCTTTTGGTGAAGCATTTCCTTAATCTATGATTCTGGGTTCAGCATGAATATCCCATACAATAGATGGTGCTGGTCTACACAAACACACACACACACACACACACACACACACACACACACACACACACACACACACACACACACACACACACACACACACACACACACACACACACACACACACACATATATATATATGTTGGTTTTTCATTTTTTATGGGGGCATACATAATGATTTTTACACTGTATAAACTGTATATTCTAACACTAACCCTACTCCTAAACCTACCCATCACAGAAAACTTTCTGCATTTTTACATTTTCCAAAAACATCACTTATGATTTATAATGATTTATAAGCTGTTTTCCTCATGGGCACCAAAAAAAAAATGTCCCCACAAGGACAAAGATTTCGGATATTGCTATCTTTATGGGGACATTTTGTCTGCATTTCCAACACGAATGGCCAAACAGTTAATCTCACCAAATCTTGCTCAAACCACCAAATCACAACAATAAATTATATGAAATTATAACACTGGCAAAATTTTCCACTCGGCATACACTGTCACCCATAACACACTAACCTAACAACAGACATCATTCATAATGTTCATATATACACTCACCTAAAGGATTATTAGGAACACCTGTTCAATTTCTCATTAATGCAATTATCTAATCAACCAATCACATGGCAGTTGCTTCAATGCATTTATGGGTGTGGTCCTGGTCAAGACAATCTCCTGAACTCCAAACTGAATGTCAGAATTGGAAAGAAAGGTGATTTAAGCAATTTTGAGCGTGGCATGGTTGTTGGTGCCAGACGGGCCGGTCTGAGTATTTCACAATCTGCTCAGTTACTGGGATTTTCACGCACAACCATTTCTAGGGTTTACAAAGAATGGTGTGAAAAGGGAAAAACATCCAGTATGCGGCAGTCCTGTGGGCGAAAATGCCTTGTTGATGCTAGAGGTCAGAGGAGAATGGGCCGACTGATTCAAGCTGATAGAAGAGCAACTTTGACTGAAATAACCACTCGTTACAACCGAGGTATGCAGCAAAGCATTTGTGAAGCCACAACACACACAACCTTGAGGCGGATGGGCTACAACAGCAGAAGACCCCACCGAGTACCACTCATCTCCACTACAAATAGGAAAAAGAGGCTACAATTTGCACAAGCTCACCAAAATTGGACAGTTGAAGACTGGAAAAATGTTGCCTGGTCTGATGAGTCTCGATTTCTGTTGAGACATTCAGATGGTAGAGTCAGAATTTGGCATAAACAGAATGAGAACATGGATCCATCATGCCTTGTTACCACTGTGCAGGCTGGTGGTGGTGGTGTAATAGTGTGGGGGATGTTTTCTTGGCACACTTTAGGCCCCTTAGTGCCAATTGGGCATCGTTTAAATGCCACGGCCTACCTGAGCATTGTTTCTGACCATGTCCATCCCTTTATGACCACCATGTACCCATCCTCTGATGGCTACTTCCAGCAGGATAATGCACCGTCACAAAGCTCGAATCATTTCAAATTGGTTTCTTGAACATGACAATGAGTTCACTGTACTAAAATGGCCCCCACAGTCACCAGATCTCAACCCAATAGAGAATCTTTGGGATGTGGTGGAATGGGAGCTTCGTGCCCTGGATGTGCATCCCACAAATCTCCATCAACTGCAAGATGCTATCCTATCAATATGGGCCAACATTTCTAAAGAATGCTTTCAGCACCTTGTTGAATCAATGCCACATAGAATTAAGGCAGTTCTGAAGGCGAAAGGGGGTCAAACACAGTATTAGTATGGTGTTCCTAATAATCCTTTAGGTGAGTGTATGTATATCTATAAATAGTGGCAGATACTATTTGCAACTCAGTGTTGTTGTACATTAAATGGTATGCAATAATAACATAGAGTGTAAATTATTATATTTATTAAAATTATTAAATAGATGCCGCCTCATTGGGACAATAAAGCCCTCTCTACACCCACCCATAACCCTAACCGATAAACACCTTATTATTAAACCAAAATTTATTTCCACTTTTCGAATATTGTCATTTTTATTGAAAATAAATGCCTTTCCGATGTGATATGTGATGGGAAAAAGGGAGTAAAGCAAGTTCGGCAAAAGGCAGATTTGAACTTGTGTCGATTTGCGTAAAAATTTTGTACATTTCACAACACATCTTCTCAAACGACAATATTGATTGATTCTGGTATAATCTACACCAATCTCCAATGACACTACTACTTGATTGCGCATTCATTTCCAACAAAACTATTGATTAATTATGACATCACCTCCAACAACATGTAGCCTACTGATTTGACTATAACATCACCTCTAACAACACCTATAGTTAGATTATGGTATTTCGTGTTTGTACATTATAGATATTTTGTATAGATATTTCGATGGTTTCGATGGAGACATTCTACTAGCTATAAGTAACTTTGCAACTACATGTCTGCTAACTCTCATTAGAATATTAGTAGACTAGGTTAGGGTTAGGTGTTAGTTGACATGTAGTTGCAATTTTAATTATAGTCAGTAGAATGTCTATTGCGGGACCATCAAAATAAAGGGTTAGCAAATATTAAGCAGACAGTCAACTAATACTCTAATGAGAGTTAGTTGACATCTAGTTGCAAAGTTACTTATAATTAATAGAATGTCTAAGTGAACCATAGAAATAAAGTTAATACTGGTGCTTGAGTTCCAACTTCCTCAATGTTTTATTGACTGCGATCGTTCGGAACCTTCATGTGGACTAAAATCAATGTAAAGCCACTCAATTAAGCAAGCTGGGGTTCCAAATAGCCTTCACAAACTCTACGTGTGACTCTTTGATGGTCTTATCTTACTTCTAGCCAGCAGGGTAGTTTTAAACGATGCCCGTAACAAGTGTAATCAGTGGTGAGCCCCAGCTCAGCGTCCCAGCACAGCACATCACCTCATTTCAGCAACACTCGACTGCTACCAATTGCTTGTCAGATTCAGTTTCTCTGTTGGGGTTCTTGCTGTATGAAATGTTGCATCTGCTGCAGAAAGCATGCAGTATATCAATAACAAATGCCATTCAAACTTCTGCATTCTATAGATGGGGGAAAAAAGAGACAATGTGTTTGGTATGTGAAATAAGTATTGTCTGCATTAATGATCAGTGATTCATTACTAATGCCTATATATGTGCTAAATACATCTGAAACCTAGGAGATGCTTGATTGCAATTGCTTTTATTAAAAAAAAAGAAAAAAAAAAGCCAAGATTATGACAATAAATAAATAATAAATAAACAAACAAATATACAGAATAAAAAAATAGGCTTACATTGAAGAAGGGGTTCAAACCAGATCTAGACCACAACATCTTAATTAACACCTTTGCAACTTCAAAGCAATGCATTAAAAACAAGTTAGAACACCCTAGTGTTAGTTTGGATGGATCTCTGCATCATAAATATCAAATCCGACCCTGGATGCTACTGGCTCCTGTCAATAGATATCCATTTTGTCTGGTGTCCAAAACCAGTAAAACCCTTCAGGTACCCAAAACTCTATTAACTGTCTTCTGTCAGGCTTAGAGTTTGACTGAGGAAGCCAGGGAAGAGAAGAGTCCGAGTATTGAATAATCTTAGTTGCGTAATTGTCAATGCTCAGACTTCATCTGACCAGTACAAATCCAACAAGTGTTATTATACCAAAGCACAAGCAATAGAAAATGTCTGCTTCACAACATCATCCTGTGAAGTAAAAAACTCTTGAAAGGACAAATATCCCTTGAAACCACACAATTATAAGATTTTCAAGTCAAGTCACCTTTATTTATATGGGGCTTTGAAAATAAATTAAATGAGACATTCATATACTGTAGCACTTAACTGTGTACTACTGTACACCCAAAGTGCTTTACAATCATATCAGGGGGTCTTCAACCACCATCACTGTGTAGCATCCACTTGGATGCTACGATGGCAGCCACAGAACAACGGCGCCAGTGCGCTCACCACACACCAGCTATAGGTGGAGAGGAGAGAGAGTGGTTAGGGATTATTGCCATGATTGATAAAGGGCAATGGAGGGAATTTGGCCAGTACACCATGGCTACACCCCTACTCTTTACGAGAAGTGCCATGGGACCACAGAGTCAGGACGTCTCATCCGAAGGACGATGGTTTTTGACAGTATAGTGTCCACATCACTATACTGGGGTGTTAGAACACACACAGACCACAGGGTGAGTGCCCCCAGTTGGCCTCACTAACACCTCTACCAGCAGCAACCTAGTGTTCAGCTGAAGTCAGTTCAGTGTTGATTCAGTTCCGTTGTAAAGATCATCAATTATTAAATTAGTTCATTTAATCTATAAAGCAGTTAAAAAACAATGTCATCATCCAAATCAGTTCAGTTCTCATACAACATTGAGAATCCTTAGATCATTCACTAGCTACAACATGAGTTCCCACGAAAAAAAAAAAAAAATCTGTATATATAAAATCTTATATGATCACCTTCCCTGTTAAATTTACTAGGATAATTCATGTTATTGAATTTAAAATGATCTAATTTTAAGTATTTGTCTCTTTAATCACACAAAAAAACATTTAATACAATACTTATCACTCTTGTTTGAATGTGCTTGATTTTTTACTGAAGCATATTGACATTAAATAAACTGCCATAAATGGATCAAATCGTATAGAATGTTTTATGGTGCTTTTTGCTGTGCTTTCATGCCTTAACAATCACACAACCCGGCCTCAATCCTCAGGGATTTGTGAGGGTTTTGCATGAGATAGTGTGGGATCACAGGGGCTATAATCTGTGAGCAGGTTCGGGGTCCATGAGGCCATTCATTGTGCTTCATCAGCATGCAGTGAGGAGGACATTTCGCCTTCAGAGCGTGAATGCCGCCTTGAGATGGTCTGTCTTTAATCTCAGCTGGCGGGGTCTGATGCAGGATAAAGACACCACACATCCTCTCATCCGCCACTTCCTCCAGGTCCTCTCTAGACTTCCCTCTATCTCACTAACTCTTCATTCTCATCGAACCAACTCTTGCTGTGTTTAAATCCCTCATGATCCTAATGTGACTGGTATGTTCGACTAAGGAGTGTGTGGGAATTTTGGGGGGTTGTTGGGTGAGAAGCACTGAGCTATAAAGCTGTATAGTACATTTTGTGAAACCAAGCAAGACAAAAGACAATGATCTACAATGCCTGTTTAAGTTTTAAGACTACAAAACATGGCAGTTAATTTTCAGTTCCTGTGGTATAATGAAGTTGCAGTGATGAGCATTGTAGCCGATGACAGACATTTCTGTTGAGTGCATGAATGCAGTGATCTCATCATTGCATCTCGATTTCTACACTCTCACAAATGCTCTCATCATAACTAACAGTTCAAACATTATGTAAACAGCATTATAACTGTTTATAACAGGAGTTTTGGTGAGAGTCACTGATATAATCGCTCCAGCAATTATAAAGGGAGCGTTCTTTGATCGCTTTCTGCATATAATTTAATCACAATTTAAACAACAGATTATTTCATGCTACTAATGCCTGGCTCACCCTACAGGAGTTTTAAAATCCTAACCGAATGTAAAATCTGGTTGCAGCACACACTTAAGGAGAATCTTTGCATATTTTCTTCCCTCAAATCTTAAACATGCTCACACTACAAGATTTGAAAATCGCAGTGCATCACACACTACAAAATGTTATTAAGATTATCGTGCCAGAGCAAGCGCCTTGCGTGATCTCACGCAGCAGATCTGAAGCAGAAAAGCTTGTAAACACAATATCTGTCCTTCATATCAAGTCATATTTGTGAAAAGCTAGCCGTGACCAAAAATCTTTCAAAAATCATCCTTTTTAATTTAAGGATATGTCTAATGAATGTCGTCAGTGCTGGTCAATACAATGAATCAATGCCATTGATCATGAAGTGACGCATCAGCTTCAGCTTTGCCCAATCGCAACATTGCTGCTCAGCTGAGCCTTGTAAAGTGGAGCTCAAAGTTCAAATTAAATATTAAAATAATTAACAGCTTGTTTCATTACATCTATCTTTGAATGAATCCGCTTTTTTTTACATTTCCGTAAAAAAGAATGAACGGTTTAATGACTCACTCAAAGACTGTCCCTTCCTGCCACCTGGTGGCATAACAGTGTAACTGGACTGAGCCTGTCTAGAATGCGCAGAGACATTCAAGGCCAATACTGGTGAACTATCAGCAGAAAGCCTCTCGTAAAGTGAGATTCGAGGAACTAACTGTTATATAACAATGGCCTAACAAACTCATTGTCAGGTTTATGTTGTGTTTATTATATTATGTGGACCTGACCCTTATTTTGACATTGTATCTTCATTTTACTCCACTTCATTTTAATGGCCTTTTTAGTTTCGGTTTCATTGCTGAACATGTACTCGTCTTCGTGCCTGCTGACCACAGCGTAATACTTATTTATTTAGCAATAAATAAATGGAGATAATAACACATATCGCGCTGTTGAGTCACTCAAAATTACCTCAAGGGAAATTCCTTCACCACGACAACCCTACTTGTTTCTTATTGGCTATTTTGACAGTCTTGCTCATCCCGATTTAAAATCCTAAATATCAAACATGTTTGATGTGATCGGGGCGAGCCCGATTTGTGTGAGAGCAGATCGGGAGGTGCAGGATTCGATCGGTGAACGCCTCACATTACCAGATAATCTGCGCCAAACATCGGAACCATTACTGTTGGGTCCATTACTGTTTAAAATCTCAAATGCGACTGTTGGGCGGGGCCAAAGAAGCAATTATTTAGAAGTAGGCGTTCTTTCAAATAGGCCTATATATGACTTCATAAATGGGCACATTCCAAAACGAGTCTTTTTCAGACCTTGGTTTCAATAAAAGCTGTTTTTGGACTAACGAGGAAGTTTTGAGTTCTGATCCTTACATGATGTTTTTAAATTTGACTAAACTTTCAACGCATTCTCATCCTAGGGCGTCATATACTGACGCTTTTGACATTTCGTCTACATCGAACGCACATGGCACCCTTTAGCGTCAATATGACACGCACAGAGCTTTGTTCGGTTATGGGTAGGTTTAGGTCTGGGGTAGGGTTAGGGTTAGACCGCTAGGAGGCGCCTTCTGGCCCATATCTATCTGCGTCTCATATTGACGCTAAAGGGTGCCATGTGCGTTCGATGTAGATGAAATGTCAAAATCGTCAGTATATGACGCCTTGGGATGAGAACGGGCTGAAACTTTGCCATGTCATAAAATTGCTAATTATGTACACAATTAGCGTCATATCATTGCCCCTTATAGGAATAGTTCACTTAAAAATGAAAAATGTCATCATTTACTCACCCTCAAGTTGTTTCAAACCTCTATGAATTTCTTTCTTCTGGCGAACACAAAAGAAGATATTTTGAAAAATGTTGGTAACCAGACAGCTGATGGATCCCATTGACTTCCATAGTATATATATATGTATATATATATATATATATATATATATATATATATATATATATATATATATATATATATATATATATATATTCCTACTATGGAAGTCAATGAGGTTCATCAACTGTTTGGTTACCGACATTCTTTAAAATATATTCCTTTGTATTCAGCAGTAGAAAGACATTCATACAGGTTTGAAACAACTTAAATGAACTATTCCTTTAAATCCTTACTTACTTGAACTCCATTATCCTTACTTGTTTGTTATATTGAGCTTTCCATCTCAGACTATAAGACCGCAGTAGGGGGCAGCGTTATCCCAAATGGTTTGTTCAAATGTACACACCTCACCCTGGAAAAATCAGAATCGTCATAGCTGATGAACAACACGTGGAATCGAAAGCTCATGCAATGTGACAGAAATAAAATATTTGTTTGTCATTTAGTGCAAACTGCACCCCCATGATTTTTTGTTTTGTTTTTGCCATTCACACAAATACACTCAAAGTGAAAGAAATAATAATAATAATTCTGCTGGCATCTCCAACATTTATTATAGGGCCACATACCGATGTATCATTAATCCTCATGTTAATAAGTGACTTGTAGTTCAAAAATTGCAGGTTCAGTCCCCCTTAAGCAACCCGAGGTTAAGTATCTTGCCCAAAGGCACAAAACGGTGATATTGGATCAGTCCTTCTGGGTTTTTTAGTGGTTTTCCCAGTCTTTTAATTACTATGCTACAATATAAAATCCTTTACCTAAATATACACGTATGTGAACTGGAGAAACAGTACTTTAAAAAAAAGGTTGCTTAGACATATAGGCAACATTTATCTATATGGAGGAAAGCTCTCAGTGCAATAAAAACAAATGGGTATCATTTGTAAGCACTGTGTTTGGCACAAATCTAACATAGGAACAAACGGACGAGAACAAAAAATCCTGGAGGAAAATATGCCGGAATTCACAAGAGCACTGGGAATTGGAAGTCAACTGAATGACAATTTATCTTCAACAGTGACCTGGGATATACCGCAAAACCCTCAATACAGTGGCTTATGAAACCAACAAAGTACATTTCCTGGAGTGGTCAAGTTACAGCCCAGACCTTAATCCAATTGAGCATCTGCAGAATGACTTAAAATGGCTGTTCAAAATATGGTTCCCGTCCAACTTGATGCAGCTTGAGTGATTTTGCCAGAAAGAATGGCTAAAGATTTGCATTTACATTTGGCAGATAAAAATACTAACAGATGTAACTGTTATCAAAGCTGATCCTACCATGCATTAACTTTTCATGAAGGGAAACTTATGATTAAAATAATTTCAAATTCAATACAAAAGAAAATGTTGTGAGTGTGTGTGTGTATGTGTGTGAATGAATTTTAATTTCAGGGTGAACTTATTCCATTAAAGGTTCACTGAGAAGTTTTTTTTTTTTTTTTTTAGTATTTTATTAACTAAAATCAATGTCTTTATTCATAAATATGTCCTCATTGGTGTAAAATTACCTCTGCCAATGATCTGACTTATCCTCGTAAGCGAAGAATTATATATTATAAAAACTATAATAGCAGAGAGGGACAAAAAGCACTAGCCTACCTCAACATGTTTCCACAACGCGTTTTCGTTCAGAGCCAGCGTCACGCGACTGAAACCAGCTGAAACGGACAAGGAGATCCGTGAGAGGCGCTTGTCACTGCCCCGGCAAATTTGAAAGGCTGCACTGCACGGTACTTCAATGTTACGGTCTAAATTACAAGCTTTTTTTTCATTGCTTGGCTGTGTAATTCATTATATAGGCAGCATACCTGTAGAACATGTATAGTTAAACTCGATGAAGTGCTATTGGAAGACATGTTGTCATAGATTCTTGGTACATAACGCTACCGTAGTTGCAACACCCATTTGAAAAAGCGAGGTGCTAGAGAGCACTATTCGTTTGAATGTAAAATACAATTTCACCGCTAGATGGGAGAAATTCCTACACAGTGTACCTTTAATAAAAAAGCATGTGTTCTATTTTATACAATCACCACATTTCCTTAAATGACCCCAGATCTTCTTGGCTACAGCAATCAGTTTCTCAAAGCAGCCCTCATCAACGATTCTGATTGAAATAACAATGAACCGCACACTGAGCTGAAGACACAAGTCATCTCATACTTCAGAAATATCTGCAAACTCTTCCCATCTGTGCTGTCCCATTTTTGTTCCCCCAATCTGTTTATTCAGAGCTCAAACAAACAAAAATGGCCTCCCAGCACTTGTTCAAAACAGTGAGAAGGAAGCTATTTCAAAATTCTCTTTTATGGTGTAATTACTACGTAAGCCAGCCACCAAAGACCTATTTCTCATATTTCAGCAGCTGCTTTTTGAAAAGCTGATTAGCTTTATGTTCATATATACCCAACACTTTAGCATACTTTTAAAAATAAGACATAATTAAGTGGACTCTTAAATGCTTATTATTTAGAATGAAATAAAATGTATTATAGTAAATACATTTATTACATGCAATTAGTTAAACTTAAGAGTGCTTTTTTGACCCACTTTACCCACTTTTTTGAGTACATATAATTTCATAATTTCTTCTTTTGTTTTGGAAATATGGTTAAAGTGTACTGCTGAATGTACTGACAAGCAGTTACACAGTTCATGTTTTTTCTGTTAAAACTTGTATGTCATGTCTTTAAATACATTTACACATTTGTAATGATGAAGCTTCAGTTTAATAAAATTTAAATCTATAAACTTTAAAGGCAGCAGCTATTTGCATTAAGTGGAAATAGCAGTATTTTCTATACTGTAAATAGTATGGACAAAATAAGTCTGAACACCTATTATTATAGCTGTAATATCATTTGTGTAGGCTACAGTGAAAAAACAAACATTGTAATTACATTTTTGTTGTTTATAGTTTCTTGTTTGTATATCAGTGCAGTATAAATCAGTAGTGTTTAGAACAAGCAGTGTGGGAAATAAGCGACTTGTCAGACGTCCAAGAAGGGCAAATCATCGGAGCCCATTTAAAAAGAGCATCTGTATCATTAACCACCTAATTGTTCCGTGTTTTAAGAACAACAGTCTTCATGATTATGACTGTGTACAGAAGCAAGACTCAGCATAAGCAAAGAAGAACAGAGGGCAAAAACCAAAAGTGAATGATAGGGACCATCGGACACTAAGAAGGACACTCTCTCTGGCTCAAAAAATAAAGATATTCCAAGGCACTCTTTATTTCATCATGGCTTTATCATTTAAAAACTGGTGACAAGTACACACCTAACACTCTCTCTGGCGTATGTCCTTAGACCTTCAGTTCTATTGAGGCAAGCCAGTCCAGCGTCCTATGATCAAGGTCAATTAAACCACATTTGCCATTCAGGGGCCGATATATGGGGCAGCTAGTTAAAAAGTGTTCCACAGTTTGTAGTGGGTCTCCTCACTTGAGGAAAATTGAGGACAATCCGCGATGCCCCACTTCATCATTGCTGCCCCGAAGCGTCCCACACCTGTCCTCAGGCGGTTGAGGATTGTCCACTGCTTTCTGGACAGGTGCTGGCCAGGAACGTCCGTGGGGTCTTCAACGTAGAGGTGTAGCCGAGATGGTTCCACTGACTTCCACTGGTCCCTCCATTTCGCCTTGACCCAGGCAGCTTTGCAGATGTCGGCTGGTCTAGTGCGGAGCAGTTATTGGGCATGTGTGGCAAAAGGTCGCCGGGACTTGAGGCGCATGCGCTGTGGTGTCTCCGTGGCGATTTTGTGGAGGAGGTGGGATTCACTCGCCTGTGCCTCTCAAGCGAGAGCCAGCATTCCCATTCTCGCCTGACCTCTGCAGGGGCAATTCCTCCGAGGATGGGCAGTTGATTGGTTGGAGTGGCTCGTAGGCATCCGGAGATAGTCCGTAGGGCGGTGTTAAGGGCAGTGGCCAGCTTAATGACATGGGGGCTATGGCACCAGGCTGGAGCACAGTATTCAGCACTTGAGAACACCAGGGCCTCGTGGAGATGAGAAGCCTCTTTGTGGAGGCTCCCCATGTGGTGCCGGCTAGGCGCCATATTAGCGCGGCACGGGAGGTTGTCTTTGCCTTGACCGTGTCCAGGTGTTGTCTAAATGACAGTGTTCTGTCAAGCTTCACGCCAAGGTATGTGGGGAAGGGCTGGTGCTGTAGCCGAGTGTTACAGCTGGCTGTGAGGTCAAGGAAAACGGTGCCGGCCTTCTCTCCAGTCTGGAAGCTGTATCTTGCAAGCAGCACTGCAGCAAAGTGACAGCAAGCCTCAATATTCCCCTTTAGACCATATTTCCACAAAAACTGATCACAGAGAACTTCACAAAGCCAACATCAATGAAAGCTGCATTTGCTAAAAAATGTAATCTAAGACACCACTGCTAAAATGTGAAAAAGATGGTGTTGTGATCATAAAACCTGGACAGATGGAGCATCAAGATGAACTTCATCAACTGCCCAGGTTGCCCACATGAATATAATTGTTTCGGAGAGAAGAGTAAGAAGCAGATTCAACGTCTTTGAAGCAACTGGCAGATGTTCTGATAGACGGCATTCATCTGGAGACTATTAAAATGTTGTATTAGTCTATTCTAATAAGGTTTGAAGCTGTATTAAAGGCAAATTTTGGTAAACCGCATTAATAAAGTAATATTTTCTATTTTCCAGGTTTTCACATTATTTTGTCCAACCCCAGTAGATGCTATTTATACTTAGTGCAAATCGTACCAGAAACCATTTGCACCGGTAGGTGTCATGAAAATGCTAACACCACTCGACTTACTCTCCACATCACTGCTCTTGTTGTCTGATGGGTTTCTTTTATAATTTTGGTGAGTGGTGTTAGTGTAAATAGCCTCTGCCAACAAGGTGGGCTAATTGCCCTTGATGTAAATAGACACTCAAAACATAAAAAAAATAAAAAAATAAAAAAAAGTTTTCAAGCAAATGGATGTTTGTCGGCACATCAAGGAAAGGTCAAGCCAATACATGGAAACTTTAATAACCATGACTCCACTGTGGGTCATGGAGTATATGATATTCCAGAAACGCATGCAGGATTTGCTACCAAGCCTGCTTGAACTGCACTCTGTTCTGTTCTGTTCTATGACACTGGTTCTATGGTTTTATGGTGGATCTTTAATTTGAAGTGACTGTTCTGCTAGATTCTACACAGGACTTATGTCCACCAAGGGAATAGCAAAGTCAGGGATCTGATGAATATCTACAACCAAGCCTGGGTCATCATTGTTTTGTTGAGTATCCCACTGCCACCTTATGAGGTTGTTAAATGGTGAGTGTTTAGGTAACTTGGAATATTGACATTGATCTATAACACAAAGTTGACGTCACCTCGAACAATTATGATATAGTGAACAGTGAACAGTGGCAATAGGAAAACCGCCTCAAATATTCAGTCAAAACTGCATGGATAAGTATACTAAATCGAAGCTATTGTACATTAAGTAGTTTTGCATGAAAGCACCCATGAAATACAACCAAATTATTGAAAGACAGCACATTCTATACTGATTGCATTTCTGAGAAAAGTAAGACAGCAATGGGGTGGAGTCATGTAATTCATTAGCTACCATATATCTGTATTACTTTGGCTTGTGATTGTATTTCATAATTATGGTTATGCACAGGTTCAGACAGCCATTTGCTCATGAATATTTAGCTCTCATCATGAATATTCATTAAGTTGATGAAGTGGCTCTGTTGATGTAGATTTATGGTTGTGCATGGGACATAATTAAAAGGTATAATACAAGCTGCCAGAATCACGAAAACAAGCTACACACAATGTTTCAGACCTCAGGTGGACTGGGTTGTCTACTTTGAAACAAGTTCCTCAAAAGCATGCTAGACCTTTCCTAGTTGTGATTAACTGTGTCAGTTAATTTATTTATGTCTGAAATGAGTAATTCAACTAGGCATGTACACTTATATAATGTCCCTATGAAAGAAAACAGCAGCATCTTAACATCTGACCCGGACTAATGCTGATACAGTATACCATGGTATTTAACTGAAACAATTCTTGTTTGAAAAATTCTTTCTCTCAAATGTGGGCACTGGCGATGTCTTTCCCTGTCTACAATTAACATTGACATGATTGCTAGAATGTGCACTCAAACATCTCTTTTATATATAGCCAGTGCTAGGTTTATTTACTGTTTGGTTTCATTTGGCATGATGCAGATTGATGTAAATTGCAGCTGGCAATTTTTGTGACAGAAATGCAATCTATAACAAACCTAATTTATAGAAAGAAGGTGCGTTTGTGTAAAAAAAAAAGTTAAGTTGATTACTACATTGAAGACGCAGGGCAGTTTCAGCACTGGAAATTTCTGCACTGCGGCTGCTAAAATGAATAAGAAAAAAATGTGCACAGAAGTGGCACAGCTGTTTAGTGAATCCCCCATGGCATTCAATTTTGGTGTGTAACTTGTCCCACACTGTTTGTGATACATAGACGAAATGCACTCAAAGCACCTCAGTTCACTGGCAACCACTCACAACACCCTAGAATTGTGCCCATGCAGCACCACTCACAATTTCTTAAGAAAATATAAAAATCAAGTTTGCTAAAATAACCAAAGCATAAAACAGTATTAATAATTAGACATTGTGATGCAAAGCTCTTTACTCCTGTATAAAGATCATTGATCATTGATTCACATCCTGCAAATAATGAAGTTGGCTTTTACAAGAAGGCAATTATGTAAATATAATTAAATAGAAACATAACAACATAAGATCAATAGGTAAATCCTATCAAACTTAAAGCACATTGCTTGTGATTTCAATGAAACTCTTTTGTACTCCAAGGTTAGAACAGGCCTGTCATACTCCTCAAAAACACATACCGCATGACATTGTTTTTCTCCTTCAGATGAGTACAATACCAGCGCTTTAACTTTCTCTACTTCACTTAGGCTTTGTGGAGTTTGATAGCTTGTGAGTTGTTATCCACCCTCCCCCCCACCCCACATTCTATTCTCTCACCAAAATGCGGAAAATAGACTTTGAAACACTACATCAACACTTTATCACCTGTTATCTTCGGTATATGAGTCAAGAGTGACTGAAACTAACATTTAGAGACTGATTACTGTGTAGTTGTCTGTGCTGATACTGCAGGTGAGAAAAACAATGTATATAGAAATAGATAGTGTGAATTAGGTTAGTTTTCAAAACTGTTCTCAGTCACAGCTGTGTTCAGGATTTAGACCACATCATAGTACTGAGACTGCTCTCATTAAAGTTACAAATGATTTGCTCTTATCATCCGATCGTGGTTGTATCTCTCTATTAGTGTTCCCTTTCAAGGGAACTCGCGTTGCGTCGAGTTTGACGCTATGGGAACGCTTTGCGTGATGACGTCTTGAAGCACATGTAAAATCAGTCCAATGGTGTAGCGGGACGTCAGAGGCGGGTGACGTCACGTACCAGGAAGCTATAAAAGCCGGCCTGAAGCAGGAAACAACAGCTTTTCTGAGTCTTCAGTAGCGCTCTGTGTTGAAATCTGTCTGTCTTATTTGGTGTTGTCTGATATATATATATTATTCAGTATGGCGAGCAAGCAGCAGTTTAGAGTGTGTGTCCATCCCTGCCCGCGTTATTTAACGGGAGGTGACACACACACTCTTTGTGTTGTTTGTTTGGGAGAGGAGCATGCCCAGTCAGCACTCGAGGGTGGTGACTGTGAGCATTGCTGTGCGCTTCCCCTGCGTACGCTCCGATCCCGCTTGGCTCGGTTCAATCCCGACCACGTTCCCCAGGGCTTTGGTCCCGCCGCTGCCGAGGCACGGCGTCGATCTCAGACCTGGGGTTCGCAGATGGATCTATCAGTGGATGTTGAGACGGGCTCTGCCTTATCTCAGCCTCCTTCTGATAGATCCAGTACCTCTCATCAGGGTGTGGAAGCACGCGCTGCGGTTACTTCCCCCCCGATAGAGGTACCAGTACTGCAACTATCCAGCTCTGAGGAGTTGGATGTTGTAAGTATTGAAGCTGAGTCTGAGGATTCGCCACCTCAGTCTCATGCTTTTGAAGAACTGCTCGATGTGATCACGAGAGCAGTCGACAGATTGTCTATTGAGTGGCCAGAGGATAGGCAGGACGTTCGTTCGAAAAGTAAGCTCGACGAACGCTTCCTGCCATCCCGTGCTCAGCCCCAGCGTAGGAGCCTGCCGTTTTTCCCCGATCTCCACACCGAGGTGTCGAGATCGTGGGGGAAACCAGTCTCTCACAGAGTATACACACCACACACCTCTCTATATTCATCCATTTACAAATATAAAGAGTATGGTTATGGGGAGATGCCGAAGGTGGAAGAGACGCTCGCGGGCTATCTCTCTCCAGCAACGGCATCTTCCCTGAAGGCTCCTACACTCCCCTCAAAACCAGTAAAGATGACATCTACCCTGATTCATAAATCGTATGCAGCCGCTGGTCAAGCTGCAGCGTGTCTGCATACGATGTCCATCTTACAAGCCTATCAGGCAGAATTATTAGGGGATTTAGAGGAGGGCGGGGGAATCGGTCCCGACACTGTGGCTGAACTGCGCAGAGCCACGGATGTTTCTCTCAGGGCCACCAAGGAGACCGCTAAATCTATCGGGCGGTCTATGGCAGCCCTGGTGGCCACTGAGAGGCATCTGTGGCTCAACCTGAGCGATATAAAAGACAAAGAAAAGAATGTTCTTTTAGATGCTCCGGTTTCCACTGCCGGGTTATTTGGGGATGCAGTGAATATTGCGGTTGCAAAATCTCAAGAAGCCGCTAAACAGACAGCTGCTCTCCAAAAACTTCTCCCCCGCCGTTCTTTCTATGAGGCTGCTGAGCGGGAGCAGCCTCACTCCTCTAAAAAGGGTGCTGAGCATCGTGCCACTCAAAAGCAGAGCGTGTCTTCTCGTGCTCCCCCACAAAAATCTCGGGGACACGGAGGGCGCGCTCAAACCCAGCAGTCTTCGAGGGGTAGAACGGATCTGCGGACCGTTATTACCGCCAAGAAGGCTGCTGGGAAGAAATCCTGACGTCCGAGGGCTCAGGATTAATGAGGGTAGTCCCCCCCGAAGCAGAGCGGTTAACACCTCTTTTTACGGTGCCCGTCTCTCTTCGGTACCCTCAGGGGACCGTTCTGCCAACCCTGCCGCCATCGGTGTTACAGGGCGCAGCGGTCTCCGGCGAGCACATATCTCAAGGACCACCCGGAAACGTAGTGGCCTCGGGATGCCCGCCCCCTCCGAGGAGGGTGTTAGAGCAGTCTGTTCGGTCGCTCCCTGCCGGTGCGCCGTTACAGGGCGTCGAATTGACTGCTCAACAACAACAAAATCCAGAAACCAGTCTCGAGAGGCTGGTACCTCTAGTAGAATCTTTGACAGCGTGGAAGCTACTGTCAAATGTTTCTCGTTGGGTCCTGCAGACCGTAGAAAAAGGGTACAATTGGTACAGATACAATTCAAGAAACGCCCACCTCGGTTTATGGGGGTCCTACCCACAGTGGTGGGCCCCGAGCAGGTTCTGGTTATGGAACAGGAAGTAAACACTCTGTTAGAGAAAGGGGCCATAGAATATGTACCTCCCTCCGACAGGGAAACCGGGTTTTACAGCCGGTACTTCATAGTTCCAAAAAAGGACGGGGGATTGCGTCCCATTTTGGATCTTCGAGTTCTGAACGAGTCAGTCATGCAGCTCAAGTTCAAAATGTTGACATTGAGACAGATCGTGCCACAGATCAGGTCCGAGGACTGGTTTGTCACGATAGATCTCAAGGACGCATATTTCCATATTTCCATCCGTCCATGTCATTGGAAGTTCCTGAGGTTTGCTTTCGGGGGCAAAGCATACCAATATCGTGTTCTTCCATTCGGCCTAGCTTTATCACCCCGCACTTTCACGAAATGCATGGATGCAGCTCTGGCGCCTCTGCGCCTTCAGGGGATTCGCATCTTGAACTACATCGACGATTGGTTGATTTTAGCTCAGTCGCATCAGTTGGCGGTTCAACATCGAGATGTTGTTCTCGCCCACATGAAAGAGCTGGGGTTACGGCTGAACGCCAAGAAGAGTGTGCTTTCTCCACTCCAGAGAACCACTTTCCTAGGCGTGGTTTGGGACTCAGTGTCGATGCAGGCGCGCCTGTCACCGCCACGTATAGAGTCCATCCTTGCAGCTGTGAAAAGTGTAAAGCTAGGCCAGCTACTCACTGTCAAACAGTTCCAGAGACTGTTGGGTCTCATGGCGGCAGCTTCCAACGTGATACCTTTTGGACTGCTGCACATGAGGCCCCTGCAGTGGTGGCTCAGGACCAGGGGGTTTTCCCCGAGGGGCAACCCATTTCGCACAATCAAGGTCACGCGGCGATGCCTACGTGCCTTGGTTATGTGGAAGAAACCTTGGTTCCTGTCCCAGGGCCCAGTGTTGGGAGCTTCTTGTCGTCGCAGACTGCTAACGACGGATGCTTCCCTCACGGGTTGGGGAGCGATCCTGGAGGGTCGCTCAGCTCAAGGTCTGTGGGAAGACCATCATCGTTCCTGGCATATCAATCGCCTAGAGATGTTAGCTGTCTTCCGGGCTCTGAGGAGCTTTGTCACAGACCTCAGGGGACACCATGTGTTAGTGCATACGGACAACACGTCGGTAGTCGCCTATATCAACCACCAAGGGGGTTTGCGCTCGCGCCCATTATCGAATCTGGCACGCCATATCCTCTTGTGGTCCCAGGGGAAGTTGCTGTCACTCAGAGCAGCCTACATCCCCGGGGTTCAGAATATAGGAGCAGACACTCTGTCGAGGCAGGGGCCGAGGCCCGGGGAATGGAGGCTCCACCCCGAGGTGGTGGAGCTGATATGGAGGGAGTACGGCCAAGCACAAGTGGATCTGTTTGCGTCTCGAGAGACGTCTCACTGTCCACTTTGGTTCTCCCTCACGCATCCAGCTCCTCTGGGACTGGATGCTATGGTTCAGACGTGGCCGAGGCTACGTCTGTACGCCTTTCCCCCAGTTGCTCTGCTCCCGGGAGTTCTGGAGAGAGTTCGCAGGGACCGGGTTTGCCTGCTTCTTATAGCCCCGCGCTGGCCGGGCAGAGTATGGTTTCCCGATCTGGTCTCCCTCCTCGACGGGCATCCTCTGGAGTTACCCGTCAGGAGAGACCTTCTGTCCCAGGCGGGGGGCTCAATATTTCACCCCCGCCCAGAACTGTGGAACCTGTGGGCTTGGCCTCTGAGGGGGCCCAGCTCATAGAGTCAGGTCTCTCAACTGAGGTTGTTGAGACCATTCTACAGTCCAGAGCTCCCTCCACGAGGAAACTTTATGCCCTGAAGTGGAGAGTATTCACTTCTTGGTGTAGTGACCGTCGGCTGGACCCAGTCCACTGCCCAATTGGTACAGTGCTGGAGTTCCTGCAGGACCGGTTCACTGCAGGTCTGACCCCGTCCACTTTAAAGGTCTATGTGGCGGCCATAGGTGCTTACCACATTCCTTTGGGTGGAATGTCTGTGGGGAAGGACCCTCTGGTATCTCGTTTCCTTCGTGGCACTTGGAGGCTGAGGCCTGCAGTCCGCTCTAGGGTGCCGCCATGGGACTTGTCCATTGCTCTACAAGGCCTGTCCCTGGCCCCCTTTGAGCCCATTGAGGAGGTTTCGGAAAAGTTTCTGACTTTGAAAGCTATTTTCCTTCTTGCCATTTCTTCTCTTAAGAGAATTGGGGATATTCAAGCATTGTCGGTTGCTCCTTCCTGCTTAGAGTTTGCTCCGGGTATGGTGAAAGCTTTTCTCCATCCCAGACCGGGTTATGTCCCCAAGGTCCCCACTAATGTGGCCAGACCTATTATTCTGCAGGCCTTCTGTCCTCCTCCCTTCCAGAATGCGGACCAGGAGGCTAATAATTTGCTTTGCCCAGTTCGGGCGTTAGACGCCTACGTCCACAGAGCTGCCCTGTGGCGCAGAAGTGATCAGTTGTTTGTTTGCTTTGGCTCCCCTAACAAGGGAGGGCCGGTGTCTAAGCAAAGAATGAGCAAGTGGGTGGTCGAGGCTATCTCACTTGCTTATGAGGCGGCTGGGCAGCCTTCTCCTTTGGCTGTCCGGTCGCACTCTACAAGGAGTATGGCGGCCTCTAAGGCCCTTATTTCAGGAGTTTCTCTACAGGATGTCTGTGATGCGGCAGGCTGGTCCTCACCGCACACTTTCGTCAGGTTCTACTCTCTGGATCTAGACTCTGCTCCAGGGTCTCATGTTTTGTCATCCTAGTGCTGCTCTTCATGATTTCACACAGGACAGACATTTGTAGCTATGGAGGCGTTGGTATAGACGTTCCCATAGCGTCAAACTCGACGCAACGCGAGTTCCCTTGAAAGGGAACGCTCCGGTTACGACTGTAACCTCGGTTCCCTGAAGAGGGAACGAGCGTTGCGTCACCTTGCCATATCTCCTTCATGCCTGTCAGCACGACTTCAGACTTTA
Source organism: Vimba vimba (assembly GCA_022828995.1). Lineage (NCBI taxonomy): Eukaryota > Metazoa > Chordata > Actinopteri > Cypriniformes > Leuciscidae > Vimba > Vimba vimba. The sequence continues at coordinate 20,723,313 of CM040821.1, read as the reverse complement.
CTAAGCTGTTGTTTCCTGCTTCAGGCCGGCTTTTATAGCTTCCTGGTACGTGACGTCACCCGCCTCTGACGTCCCGCTACACCATTGGACTGATTTTACATGTGCTTCAAGACGTCATCACGCAAAGCGTTCCCATAGCGTCAAACTCGACGCAACGCTCGTTCCCTCTTCAGGGAACCGAGGTTACAGTCGTAACCGGAGCGTTATTGCTGCATTTGATACTATTGACCACAACATTCTTTTGAATAGACTCAAAATTATGTTAGCATTAGTGGAATTGCAATGGCATGGTTCTAATCATACTTATCTGACCATTATCAGTTTGTAGCAGTAAACGAAGAGATGTCATATCGATCACAAGTTCAGTATGGAGTACCTCAAGGCTCAGTATTAAGGCCTTTGCTTTTTACCCTGTACTTGCTACCCTTGGGAGATATCATTAGGAAGCATGGCATTAGCTTTCACTGTTAAGCTGATGATACTCAGCTCTATATTTCTTCACGCCCAACAAAACTTACCAATTCACAAAATTAACGGAATGCATAGCTGATATATATATATATATATATATATATAAAACAAACAAACTGATATTCAAATTTGTGGACCAAAAACCTCTACACATAATAACCTACAGTAGAATACTGTATAACACTTGATGGATGTTCTGTCAAGTCAGGAACAAACTGACGATGGTTGTGCTCTTTGATTTCAGTCTAATTCGACATATGCTCTCAATGACAAATGCAGAACAGTTAGTTCATGCATTCATGACCTCAAGCCTAAACTACTGTAATACTCTACTGCACAGGTTTTCAAAAAAATAAATAAAAAATTGGGTCGCCAGGACGATTTTAAGGAAAATGAAGTTACATTAACGCTGTATTATGTATGCCACACAAGTAATTTGGTGATTTCACTTTGTAAAGAAAGACTACGTGCCCGTGCACATATGCCTTCAAACGTGCTTGCCTATAGACTAAACACATGATACACATGCCGTCACCATTTTCACAGATTCATGTTTTTGAAGTTTACACGGAGATGATAATGGTATCATTTTCAAAACTCGTTTTCAAAACCTGTTTCAAAGTTTGACCTCTCAGGCCACCAAAACACAGCTGTCATGTAAATTAATGGCCAGAACATATTCAAAGTTTTCTGTTGGTGTCATGATTTTAACAACAGAAGTGAATCAATCAAAAACTTACTTAAGATGGACAATGACTTTCTTCTAGAGCTGCTGTACTGCCAAAACCTTTGTTACATTAATTTCCTATTATCACTGTAAAGCTGCTTTGAAACAATCTGTATTGGAAAAAGCGCTATATAAATGAAGGTCACCTGACTTGACTTCATTCATCTATGGGCTCTTTTGGGCAAGGGGACATAATGGAAATGTACTGTAGGATCCTTTAAAACAACTTTTATCCACTAACAATGGCCGGCATTGGTTATACATCAAAAGGAGAACTGTCATCAAATGTCTTTTCTCAAATCGCAAATTATGTATTTTGTCTGATAACATTCTGTGGAAATTACATTCTTGCTAATGCATTTTCACACTCTGAAGGCAATGATATTCCACAATTCTGTGTATGCTGTTTGGCAGTTATTACTGGAAAGAAGAACATTTATGTATGTATGTATGTATGCATGTATGTATGTATGTATGTATGTATGTATGTATCTATCAATAAGCATTGTGTGTGCTGTTGTTTTTGTTAGTTATTAACTAAAGCTTGAATTTGTTCTAGGTGATCAGACATGACGTTACGGTGTCTTGTAAGTCCTTAGGATGTACCTGTATGCAAAAACACTGTCTGTCACTGACTGACCGGGCAGTGATGTGGCAAGGCAGCTGTCTTAGCATTGAGAGCATCTCAAACATGCTCTTAACTGACACTGCTGTCCCTTTGGTAAACAAGTACACCGTTAGCACTTTATAAGGCTCAGCTTTCTTTGCAATAATGAGTTAACATTAGTTAATTTGTTATGTATCATGAGCTAACAAATGAACAACATTTTCTTTTTTTTTTTCAGGCATTTATTAGTCTAGGTTCTTGTTCATTTATTTTTCATTGTTAATTCATCATGTTCATGTTTATAATAAATTAATGTTTTGAATGTGTGCAACTGGGTTTGTGACACTGGAATATGGTTCATATTTGCAATATGGTTATTATTTACAATATTTTAAATCTATGTTAATGTTTATTAATAAATATTAAACATATTTATTTATAATACATTAATAACTGTTATTAAATTACAGATTAATAAATGCTGTAAAAGTATTGTTCATTGGGGACACTTAATATTCAACAATATTACTGAACTGACTGTACTGATGCTGTTGTATGATAACTGAACTGATAAATTTTTTTTTGACCTCATTTAATATTTGATGATAACGAAACTGTATCAACACTGAACTGACTTCAGCTGAACAACAGCCGAAATGCATATTTTTTCCAGTTTATCACTGTAAAGCTGCTTTGAAACAATCTGTATTTTATAAAGCGCTATATAAATAAAGGTGACTTGACTTGACATCGGTACTGTTGCAAATCATGACTTCAAATTTTTTTTCTTTTTTTTTTTTTTTCTAAAGTGTGGCGCTGGGACAAAAACATCTGCAATGTCAAAGAAACACCCATCTACAACAACAACAATAATAAAACTGAAATTGAGTGTCCATATTTAATGTGCAGGATTTTTTTTTTTTTTTTTTACACGACAGGAAGTTTAAATGACTCGATCAGCTATCAATATGATGCCATATATAATGCAGATGTTACAATGAGACAAACGACGGAAACATGTCTGTATTTATAAAGTAATCAATGAAGCTCAGCCTATCAGTCCTTCTCATCTATCTCTCTCTTCCTGCCTATATGGAATTTTTAGCATTATAACACGTTCTCTCCATGTTTCCCTGACTCTATCACCACAATCTTATCAATTTGTCTTAATTTAAGCAAATTACAACTGCAGTACTCCAAAAAATCCAAGAGAACACATCTATGACTAAGCCTTAGCAAACACCACCAATAATTATTAGTCCTATAATTATTTTCTCATTATTTTGGCCCATCATATGATTATATATGATTGGCAGAGAGCCTTTTCCAGCCATGCGATATTTTACTAATATCACACAGAAACCATTTCACAATTTGTGTCACTCGGTTTGTTTCTGCTGAATCTATATACTGGATGTATATTTCTCACAGCAAACATCAATGGTGGAGAAGCAAACCCACTATAATTTTACAAATACTACTCTTGTTGTGTCCCGGAATGTGGTTTTAAGTATTTTTTAGACAAGAATGTAGTTGTTTTGATCTCAAATATGCAATTTATATACAGTATAAACATATTTGAACATTTGTTTAAATGTTTTCGGAGATGTGAGCTCCAGGCCGTCAGCGGCATTTCCAACCCGATCTCACGGCAATTCATGCATATTTTATGAGGTGGCTAATTGGTACGAATTCATACGACCTCACTCGAGGTATTTTATGAGTTGCCAAATTCTTATGAATTCATACGAATGACCTACCCCTGACCCTGCCCCTAAACCTACCCATCACTGCGGTTTAGACAAATCGTACTTGTACTCGTACTCACTCATACGATTTCGTACAAATTGGTTGTGAGATAGTCTTGGCATTTCAGTGATCATGTGCCCGCCAAGAATAGCCATCATTGGGCAATCTTTGGTCTTACTAATCTAGCAAATCAATTTGGCTACAGGCAAAGTCAAGTTTCATAACTTAATATTTTTTTATTTAACTTAAACCCTGTACAAACAAGAGTGATTCCTTTCTACTCTTGACTGAATTGCTACTTTTATAATGGCAATTATTGTTAATTTAAATATTACTATTTTTTTATATGAAAAATATGCCGTATTTGGTATCGAGAAAGGGCCTAGCCATATCACACTTCTACTCGTGTGATATTGCTCATATATAGGGACATCTCACCAAATACGCTTTGACAGGTTTTGCAGTACTAAAATTCACACTGGTCTGCTACACCAAGATCATGTCTGCTCCATAATTAACAGTCTCTCCACTGTGCTGTGCTCCCAGAAGCTTGTCTGTTTGACTAGCATTGGCCCTTAGTAAACAGGAAGACAGTTAATTATTTCGAAACTCATATCCACAAATAACTGGCTACTGGTCCCCCGCTGTTAGTAATGACACTGTTCGGTCAGTAATTAAAGACTGTTTTCACATGAAACTACCCAACATACCCTCTGAGAGCGACGGAGAAACCCATGAGAAAACCTCAACTTCTCTTTTTTCCTTTTCCTTTGTCTAGTCTTAAATCTCTCTCTCTGTGTGTCACTGTATCCGCCTCTCTCTCTCTCTCTCTCTCTCTGTTGCCCTTTTCACACAGGGTAGAGCACGACCCATGCTTTCCTTCAATTACCTTTTCATGGGTTACTGTCTCCATGGCAACTTCCCAAAAAGAAACAGCAGCAATATCTTTTTAAAAAACAAAATTATTCAAATTATGTTTTTTTTTTTTTTTTTGAAGGATAGGCACGTTTAATGTCGCAGGAGTTGATTAAAAATAAAATAATAATACACACACACACACACACAAAAAAAAGATTATTATGCAGAAAATATTTATAGCACAATTTTGCCTCAATAAAGTGCCACCAATAAAGGAAAGAAAACAATGAAAATTCAAGGTTAATGTGTAAGAATAATATTCAATTGTGTATTTATGATACATAAAATGCTAGATATTACATTTTCCTTAGACATAGAAAAGGCTGCCATTTTATTTTAAATGTGTTTAAAATGACATTTTGAGATGGTGGAAATGATATTTTGTTGATTCAGAAAAAAAAAAAAAAGACAGGATTCTTCAATGATGCATATATCTATATCCACTGAAGGAAGGGAGTTTATTTTCTATAAAATGCAACAGCTGAAGACATATCCAAATGTTCTTGTTACGCTTCTAGCACCAGAGCTCCACTGCACACATACTAGTGTTGTTCATTTTTGCATCAGTTTGTCTGTTCAGCCAGCAGTTATAGTACTGATGAGAGAGTGAAGCTTCTCAATGTATTCAAGCCATGTGTATCCAATAGTGCCAATTATTTCATTAGGATCTGGACAGCTCGTCACCAGTCGCAGCCCTCAGTTTCACACGCTGCAGCACACAGTGATGGCTTTTTGTTTCATCAATTAGTCACCACAGTTAATGTGCCCACTACAAGCTTGTGCTTTTTCTCTTACAAAGAACATGTCCGGTTCTTATTTCACCCCTAAGTGAAATAAAAGTTTATTTGTTTCGATTTTTATTTTTTTTTTACATCATAACATTTTCACAAAAATTAAGCAAATTTTCCACAAAATTTGTGATTTGATTTCATAACTACATTAAACTTCAAATACATATTCTGATTGGTTGTGATTGTGTCACGTTGCACACTATGGGCCCTATTTTAACGATCTAAGTGCATGGTCTAAAGCGCACAGCGCAAGTGCACTTATGGCGTGTCCGAATACAATTTTGCTAGTTTAACGACGGGAAAAATGGTAGGCGCTCCCGGCGCATGGTCTAAAAGGGTTGTCCCTATTCTCTTAATGAGTAATGGGTGTGTTTTGGGCGTAACGTGCAATAAACCAATCAGAGTCTCATCTCCCATTCCCTTTAAAAGCCAGTTGTACTCGCGCCATGGCGGATTCGCTATTTACATGGCGGAATTTGCAAGTGGAAAAACTGAACGCTTTTCTAGCGAGGAAACGGATCTGCTCGTACGCGAGGTTAAAGCACACAAGCAGACCATCTATGGGACAAGCCAGATTCCTCCATATCTTTATCGCATATTGCAACCAGAAAACGTTCCAGGGGACCATTAGTTCTTGGGGAACCACTCTGGTGGATAGTTCCTAGAACTAAGTTCCTAGAACTATCCGATATAAAAGCCCCTATTATTATCCATATGTGTCTGGATAATGAGATTCTCATTATCCCCAATAATGATTCCAATAATGAGATTCTCACTAATGTATTTTGTTACTGTCCGGACACATAATTTAAATCTATAATTTAAACAAATGCAGCCATTGTGTTTATATATACTTCATTGTTTAAATAATACATCATTGTTTTTGACAGTGACAGTAATGAGATTTTTGAATTATGAAGATGAGAGTTTGGAGTGAATTTTCATTGGCATGAAAATGTCAGAATGCTCTTTTTTTTTTTTTTATCCATACAATGTAAAAAAATGTTGACAAAATATTGTCAGTAACTCATTGCATTTACTAATGTAATCTTTAAATATGGGGTGATAGAGTATCTCACATTGCTTGACAGACCCGTGTCATAGTTCGTACAAATGTGCATATGTTTGAGCGAAATAAATGTGTGTGTCAGCCTAGTACAGATAAATTTCCGGAATTTTCCTCTGGGCATCACTGAAGTATCTATCCATCTATGAATGTAAGATGTGGAAACCAACGCTGATACATAGGAATGCTGAGATACAGGTGCGCGTGTGTGTGTGTGTGTGTGTGTGTGTGTGTGTGTGTGTGTGTGTGTGTGTGTGTGTGTGTGTGTGTGTGTGTGTGTGTGTGTGTGTGTTGTGTAATGTATGTTTAAATCACAGCTTTCTGACAGGACCTCCATGTATCTCTCCTCCCCAGCGCCCATTCTAATGCAAACATGAGCGATTCGGCTGCGTAACTCTAGCATTTTCTCACATCTCATTGGTCGTAATATTATCCTTGGGCTTATGAAGCCACCAAAGGTATAATTTATTGTCTGTTCAGCAGGCACATTTTTTGCAAACCCGGCAAATTCATTTGCTGAATAAATAACATTATTACATCTTTCCTCTTTTCTCTTTCTGCCTGTGATATAACATATTTCTGTGATTCATATCCCAGTTGTGATAGTGTGCGAAAAATCATTTCATTATCATTAAAAATCTATGCACTGTGAATAAGTGAACTAAGGGACTGAATAAAATTAAATATAATGTTATTTTAGGAACTTTCTAATGTGGGCCCATGCAAAATAAATGAACACTTAATATTTTACAAAAAAATATCTGAAACAGCAGGTGGGCCATAAAAAGCCAAACTCCTGGCCAGCTACATTTATCACCTCTTTCTAAATGCATATGGTACTGTATTTTCAGAATCACATTATCATATTACAATATGATAACTATATGAACTATATTTTTAAGTATTATATATATATATAACATCCATGTCACATCCAATCAATGCATACTGCACAGAAGTATCCCAAAATGCAACATGCTTGACTTCACCTTCCATTTCAAGTGTGAAAAAAAAAAAAAACTATCAACCACACAGTTAATTCACCATAAACTACCATAAAAAACTGGATAAAATACAAGTTACAAGTACGATACAAGTATAAAATACAAGTATATTTATATTAAAAACTATATGCCCTTTACTGTGCTGTATGCATTATACTAATATTCCATTCTAAAGTTGCACATCTGAAATGAGCTAACATTGTAATAGCACTGCTATGTTGTTTTACAGCTCTCCATGTCTCTAAGTGGCCCCTGACCTTTGAGAAACATTCTCAGATCTGTCATAAATCCTAGTTCATTTATATCAAGCATTTGACAGTCATAAACAGTAACATAAAATTATATGTAACTGATTACAAAGGGAGTTATGAAGTGCTCCTATAAACAAAAGCTGTTTGTGAGAAAGATTAATTGGCCTTGTGCCATAGGAAAGTCTGTCCTCCTCTTCCTCCAGATCTAGCTATTCCAGTGAGGAAGTATACTGGTGTCAAATCACTGAATGCTTGCCAGCGGCAAGCTAGTTTTATGGAGGCTTCACCCACTTATTTTTTGAATGAGATTTAGGTAAAGGGCAGTTTTATGTTTATCATCTGTTGATGAGCTTGATTTATATTGAAGGATGAATTTGCAATAAAAAGGCATTTACCTGTAAGCTAGCTTTCTTTGTGGTATCCTACCAGTGACTTGGCACTACTAAAGTAGTTTGTAAAATGTCTTAGCTTATATAATTATTACGCATTACAGACCTCTTAATTAAAGCTCAAATGTGTAATTTTAGCTTAGTTTAATGTGCGGAGACAACTGTAAGCCATGCTTTGGTTGACTTCCTAAACACTTCCAACTTCCTAAAGCCTATCAAAACAAATATTATATATTTTTTTATTAATTTATATGTATTATTTAATTAGTACCCTTTGGTTAAAAAAACAAAAAAACAAAGTTAACTTTTCAGTTAATTATGCTTAAATTCAAATTTAAATTCTAATTTCTGTTTGCTACCTCAATTTAAATCCAATCTGAATTGAGAAACTGAACTGGAACTTAAAGAAAAAAAGAAATGTTCTTCACTGTCTACCAGTAACTAAGAGCCTTTATAGTCTAGTGAGGACCAAGATAGTTCTCTAGTGAGCAAATGACAAGGAACATGATTATCTCTTGCACAGTAAAACACCAACATAATCTCATTTAAGTTTGCTCATATTTGCTAGAAGGATACTGATCACGTCTCATTCGAGTGTTTGATCATGCAATGAAGGTTTACTGCCGTCCTCTATGACTAAGATTCTTAGGACAACAGCATCCAAAACCATCATTATTTGCAAAGAAATATAAGTGCAAATGAATACATTCTCCAGAGAAAGCATTATTGCTTTTCCTTCTTTTTATTAATGGCTCACACAAAACTATTTTACCATGGTGTTGTTAGTTGCATGCAATTTATTCAAGGATGCAAGGCTAAAGGAATGTGACACCCTGCATTATAAGGTATTCATTAAACGGCAATGCCTTTAATTCCATTTTCAATTGAAAATAAGAATACCAATCATGATGCGATGGAAGACAAAGTGGATGTTGTTTTGCTACGAGTCGGGTGATAGTAATAACTCCATGATTGCTTTTCGACACAAACTGCCCACAACGACAATGACTAAGACAGTCAAAGTTACAATGAATAATGCCTCTATTATTATACTGAGAGGGGGAAAAAAACTGAGAAAATAATAATAATAAAAAAACCTTCATGGCACTTACATATATATGGCAAATTTTGATGAAACATGTAGACAACTGAATGCATCTGTGCTTTTTCCTGAATAGTGCACACGTTGGCTTTCCATGCTTATTTGTTTTAAGCATTAGAGGCCCAAATCCTGTATTTCCATTTTGAAAACTAAACTATATAAACTGTTTTCTAACATAAAATGAACATAGCATGACAAGAAAAGTGATATTTTCAGTGTACACCAATTAGTACATATATCAAACTGAAACTTATCCATCCATCAATCAATGACTCAGTAGGAAGTGCCTCATCAGATACTGCTTGCACAAACAACTTTATGTGTAACAAATATGTTAACTCGACAGCTGGGGCATGAACTCATAGATTTTGGAGTCTCAAGGGAAATAATGGCTTCAACAAGCAAACCGGATAGCCTAACATGTAGAATGAACTGGAGAAAACTATTTGTAATGTATTTTTAAAGAGATATTATCTTGCTAAAACAGGAAGAGTGGATCCTACTTTACAAGCCCAACTTTAAAAGCTAATAGACACTTGTCAGAACTTGCATTATCCACATGGAAAATATTATTTGCATTATTTAATGTCTCCAAAAAAAGCCTGCCAATCCAACATAAAAAGGCCTCTTGACTCAAACTAGGAACTTTTCATCCAGGACTCAAACCTTGGACCTTTTTGCTGTGAGGCAAGACTTCTATCCACTGAGCCGCCGCGTGTCACCCAGCTTGCTGTTATCCATCCATCCATTTTCCAAAAAGTTTGCCCTAGGGTCTCTAGCAACTTGCGTAATATTTTGTCATAATGCAAATGAATGTTCTTTGTAAGATATACAGTAGGTTGTGTAGAAGTAGGTGTGTTTAGTAATGTGTATCCACTAGTACAGGGCTGATGCCCTGCAGAGTTCAATTTCCTTGATTGGCTGGTTTCAATAATATTGTTGAATATTAAGTGTCTCCAACTAAGCAAGCCAAAACCCAAAGGCAACAAAGGCGACAGCAAGCAATGTATTGAAGTCGTTCAGCTTCTTATCTTGAGTCAGCTTTTCATATTCCACTAATAGTTAAAGTTTACATTTAGCTATGGGAAACTGGCCAGCTTTATGCCAATGCCGCAATAGGAATCAGTAGCAGTAGTGGATTGAGTGAGATAATTCTGCCACAAATTCTCCATGAGCGAGCTGAGGTCATAAATCAAAAAGCTATGCGTATGTTAGATGGATGAAAGGAGAATACTAGTAATTCATGTAAATGAATAGACTGATTTGCAAGATCATGCTCAATTACTAGTGTTGATTAGGGATTTTGTGCGTGTGTTGGCTGGGATACAATCAGAAATCTACTCTGTCAATAAATGCTATTACAGTTCCAACTGAGGTCACTCTTACTTTGAGGGATCTTAGTCTTGTGTAGCCAGACCTTTTCTTAGCACCAGAAGGTCAGGGCTCTATAGCCACTGCATTTGGTCAAGGACCGCCCACTTAGTCAGGAAGAGGAGGTCTGACTGACATGTAAAGTGACCAGTCACAATTTTGTTCAACATCATTTTGATGCTATTACAGACTATTTTATTATTTTAATGTTTACCTGCATATGCCACAGATATTCCGTTCTCATTAAAGTACTTCACCTGATCTTCCAGATGTAAGATGACATGGGACTCACTTGGGAAATTAAAGGGTTGGCCAAGCTCAGAAAATAATACTTTTCACATATCCTGTCAGTAAACATGTGAACGCATCTCTTTAAAATTCATCCAAGTGCCTCAAACAAAACGTTTGATATCTTGTAGTTTCCATGCCACTTCACAAACTTTTAAATCCAGTGTTCAGTTGCTCCTCTGAAGAGTTCATTGCTGCAGTATTGAAACTTTTAAACATTTCCATTTTTTAAACAAACGTGCTTTGTTTCCTGGCTGACCGATCAGATTTTGCAACACATTCTCACTCCCAACTCGTCACATATGGACGCTTGGTCAGGACCCCTTGGCGTCACTTTTTAACACACAGGGAACCCTTTAGCATCAATACATGGACACAAATAATGCAAAAAAAAGAAGAAAAGAAAAGAAAAGAAGAAAATAGCATCGCAGTCCAGCTTAAGTAAGTTCAGTGATGTTTCATTATTGTTTTGTTTTTTAAAAAAAGTTATTAATTTAGTTAATTTATATATATATATATATATATATATATATATATATATATATATATATATATATATATATATATAGTCGCTCTGGAGAAAACAGTGATGTCATTGTCCAGCTCAGTTCAGTTCTTGTATAATAGTGTCAATGCAGGCAGATCAATATTATTGTTGAATATTAAATTAAATATTAAATTTAATGTACCCAACTAAGCAAGCCAAGCCAATGGCAACAAAGGTGGAAAGTGATGGAAGTTCTGGCACAGAGAATTATGGGAAATGTAGTGTTGTCACATGCTTATTACCTCATACACTGACAAATGAATAGTATTTTTTAATGTTTACATATGTGTAGTTTTTTTATCAACGGTACTGTACAGACTTAACTGTAATTAATTGGTTGCGTTTAAGTGCACTAACTTCTTAAAGAGATAGTTCACCCAAAAATAAAAATTAGCCCATGATTTTCTCATACTAAAGTCATCCTAGGTGTATATGACTTTCTTCTTTCAGCCGAATACAATCGGATTTTTATAAAAAAATAATAAAAAAATGTCCTGGCTCTTCCAAGCTTTATAATGGCAGTGAATAACTGTTTCTGTTTTGAAGTCCATAAAAGTGCATCTATTCATCATAAAAGTGCTCCACATGTCAGAGTGGAACCATCTGTTTGTTTGGCAGGAAGCTAGTTATTTTACTTTATAAAGTTTTAAATATGGATATTTTTCTTACACAAACGCATCGCTTCGCTTCACCTTAAAACGCCTTTATTAACCCCCCAAAGCCGTGTGGAGCACTTTTATGATGGATAGATGCACTTTTATGATGCATAGATGCACTTTTATGGACTTCAAAAAAGAAACAGCCATTCACTGCCATTATAAAGCTTGGAAGAGCCAGGATATTTTAATATAACTCAGATTGTATTCGTCTGAAATAAGAATGTCATATACACCTAGGATGACTTGAGGGTAGGGCTGCACGATTAATCACAATTTACATAGATGACTTATCGCGATTTTAAAATCGCAAAGGCTGCAATTATTTTTGCGCAGTTTGTCATTGATTTACGGCTCTGTAAACGCTGCTCCATCTCTGAAAGCACTGTGAGTTTGAGTCACTTATAACGTGCATTTGAAAAAACAACACGCGTCAAACATCTTTCCAAAACATGAGAAGCATTTATGAACCACTTTTTAATAACATGCAACATTTAATAACATGCATTTACTCCAAACTCACTTATAACGACAGTTGAGCATCCTTCTGTGAGATGATGTGCCTTCTTACACAGAATAAGGCAGTCGTGTATTTATAAGTCATGTTTAATCAAAGCGTTTCAATCTTCTGTTTATTCAGATACAGCGATAGGGATTTCCTGGAATGATGCGCATTATTGTACTTCTGCGTATATTCTGCGTATTGTACTTCACGGCATATTTATCGTGTTTGCATGAGAGCGCCCTCTGGCGTTCAAATGGGGCAGTATTTACTACCAATCAGCCGCACTCCACTGACAAGCTGCGCATAAAATAATCGCAGCCTTTGCCAAATCGCGTGCGGTTTTATTGCGATTAATCGTGCAGCCCTACTTGAGGGTGAGTAAATCATGGCCTAATTTTCATTTTTGGTTGAACTATCCCTTTAACTATAATTCTGACATTGAAGACAGCGCTTGTTGGCAAGCCTACTAATGCAGATTTGTATTGAATAAAGGTATATTGCAAGTGCTTAAAAGGAACATTTGTGAGAGGCTGCATTTTCCTTAATTATAGTCAGGCATTGGCCATTGAATCTACCAGGTTGTCCCCTTAATAAATGTGTTAAATCTCTCGTGTTTGACACATTTCTATGGCACCACTTCTTAGCTATGTTCTGGCAGTCCTTGAGAAAGAGATCCTGCCTCTCAGCTTGTTTGGGGTTTGACAAAAGAGAGGATTTTCACCCCACAATGACGATGACTCTATTCATAAGTTCTCACTGCAGGGTATTTTCCAGCATGTTAAGTGTTGAGTACTGAAGTGCCACTTCAGACTGACGTGCCACTCCAGGGCAAAATTGCCAAATCTTTCCACACTATCAGTTTAAGCACCTTTGAAAAAGGCCGCTAGATGAATAAGCCTGCCATCTGCCAGCCAGACAACCGACACTTGCTAATTACACTACTATTCACCAGTATGTTCACTACAATTATGTAATCAGTGCATCGTCACAGAAAACAAACAGCACTGGGGATTTCAAATCACCAAATCCTCCTGAATTGTTTCTTTTGGGGATCTTGCTGCCAGGCTTAGTTTGATAAGCAAAATGTTATCCAGGATTTCAGTTCTGGATTTGAAATATTTAACTGTTCAGTTTTTGAATTTACAATATACCTTGAAGTGAAGATCTTGAGTGAGTATTTTAAAAGTTGGGGCTCAAAAGGACTGGGCGGTATTGCTATCTTTGTAGCTGAAATTTGTAGTTAAATACATTTTAAACATGCAACCATTTAGCAAAAATGTTGGTTGCACTTTGTTTTACATTACGTGCACTTGCATGTACTTACAGTACCTAAGAAAGTACTGGGTAATAAAGCTTAGGTTAGGTTTAGGTTCAGGTTTAGTACCTAGTTATTACCCAGTTATTGTATTTACTATAATAAGTACATAGTGTGTATATATGGAAGATGACTGTAAAATAAAGTGTTGTGCTACCAACATTTGTTTCATATGAAACATCTGACTGCTCAATGTTGTGGCTGACCAATCAGAATCAAGTATTGCAGAGAGCACCAGCACGATTACAGTAATGATATTTCATAAAATGTATACTACTGACTATAAAAGTATAGTTAATTAACTAGATGAGTCTGAGTGAATTACTAATTGTATATTTTATGTCCATAATTGTCATGTCTCATAAGGCATACCACAAATTCCTGTCCACCACTGTGATACACAATGCAACATCGATACTGATGCTGTTGGTGCTCATTTCAAGGATTTTCTCAACAAAAAAAATAGTGCCTTTGAGGACTACTTCAACTTTATTTCAAAGGACTGTCCAGTAAATGACTCCCTGAGCTCATCTGCATTATTTCTGTGGTCAGTGGAGTTTATTCAGTGCCTCTTAGTATAAATTACCTCGCCTCATAGTCTGAGCAACAACCTTGCAGCCGAAGCAAATGCACTCTTACCTCTGAGACACAACTGAGTCATTTGCCATTGGTTCCGGAATGCGACAGAACTATTCCTTTAAGAATACGCAAGTTCTTATTTCACAAAACAGCAGCAATACCATAACATGGCAGAGTTTGTTTTCTTCATATATGCCATCATGTCATACATGTGTGTTTTCATGCACAATAGTACACCGTTCACTGCAAGGTCATAACACACTGTTCTTGAATTGAGTTGAGGTCACAAGCGGTTTCAGCAAAATTCGATCGGCATGTACCCTTCAAAGTATACAAGCATAGCATTAAGGCAGCTTATTTGGTGTGTGCATGTGTGTATATAAACCAAAAATCTCATGTAAAGTTTTCAATAATTCAATTATTTTTGTCTCTTTTGTTATTATTATTATAAGGACGGTTAACTTTTGCTTCACCAAAATGCGTCTTTCCTCTCAGACTGATCTTTATATTTACATCAGGAATACAAGGACAGGTTGAAAACACGCTCCAATCCCCACAGCTAAGCAGAGAAACCAGCTGAACTTCTGTCTCATCTATAAACAAACCGCTCTTGTCTTCCCTTAAGGCACATGCAGAAGCCAGGATAGATGTCTCTTGAAAAGGACATCCTATATCTATTGTGTCAGGGTGGAAAAGGTGAAGCAGCAGTATCTAGCTGACTTGTCTGTGTGGCTCCCATTTCTCACCTTTCAGCATTCATGTTGACACGTTACCCCTTCAACTGCATGCAGTATAAAGCAGTTTTATTTTAAACTGCTCTGCTTTGTATTGGGCCATCAAAAATGTCAATAATGCAAGGGTAATAAATGACATGTTGTTAAACCTAGATCTAGTAGGCTACACAGAGAAAATTCTTCAGTTTAACACTTTACTTTAAGCCTCTTTATATAAAATAACTATTAAATCATTGATGCTTTCAAAATGTCTTATATTTCATCTTATAATCGGTTCTTGTGAGTAATTGTAACCATTATAATACTTTGATACTTTATATATAATTTCTAATATATTTTGGCCTACTTTACAATATTATTTACATATTCATATATTATAAGGCATATCAAAAGGGAGAAATTGCGTATATTATATTATATTATATTATATTATATTATATTATATTATATTATATTATATTAAATTATATTATATTATATTAAGAAGCTATTTCAGTCTGTCTGAATGTTAAAAATTACTTTTGTTGGTGCAACCTAATGTAAACAGGCCAATTAAATCATTTTGATGTGAACTGAAATGTTACCACATGAAGTATAATTTTAGATTATCTGAGAAAATGTTTTAATTCATGTTAACAATATTAGTCAACACCCAATTTCATGTGCTATCGTGTGTTTAAATACTCTTTAGAGGTAACCACAAATACATACAGTACTGCATTGTTACTTATTTTTGACACAATATGAAGCATTACTTTCTGGCATTATGATACTTTATAATGAACTTTATATACAAGCCACAAGTTTAGAAGATATATATGGGAGAAAATATTCACTTTTTGACCCTTAAGATAGACTGTAGTGCCATCTATTGAAAAACATAACTATACATCGCTTAACTCATAAAACAGCACCATCTGATGCGATCCTTATCACATTCTACTACTTTTGACGATGAGATCATAAAAATAAAAATAAATAAAAAAAACATCAATCAAATAAGAGAAAAGTCCGTTTTGCATTAATATCATCTGACAAATATTAGCCTATGGGTCCAAAACAGAACGCAATATTTTTTGCTGTGTTTTTTTCTTTTTTTTCTTTTTTCTTCAGTAAACGCATCCACTATATCCATATGGATATGACTGCGCACGGTCACAACAACACATACATTAATCCTGCAATATTCCTCTTACAAATCGCCAGGCAACCAGAAAGTGGTTGACTAAAGTGACCCTACAGGTGCGGGTTTACGATTAATAAAACATGCGGCATATTAATAATGAACACACATTTACCGTCTCGTATGAAGCGAGAGTGGATGAGAATGATGAGAAAACAGCAGATCGCCGCTCCCGCTAGAGCCCACGCAACTCTCAGCATCAGCATCCTGACAGCCTTCAGCATCCACACCACATCTCCATTCTATTGCCATACAACAACCGACACCTTTGCCGCGCTTTTCTCTCACAGAGTCAGAAAAAAAGGAATCCGTTCTTTTTTTCAATAGATGCCAACTTTAGGAAAATAATATATTTGATATTTTGGAGTTTTCACCGCCCATTGCAAAAAAGAATTTCCCAGTTCATCTGTAGCTGTTGCGTGAATCTAAGTCGAGTAATGCGCGTCCGTCCTCTCCAACATCTGTTTTACGCACTTGGAGAACTGCGCTGATCGCTAGAACTGTCACTCTTCTCTTCTCTTCCCTTGTCGACTGGTCCGTGTCTGTGTATCATGAGATGCAAGTCAGCTTTTTTAATTCCGGCATTCATTCGAACGATCGTTTAAAAATGTCCCAAAGGCGACGCATGTGTAGTGTTTGGTGATATGCCGAGTGTGTATCTCCTCTTCCGTCTGTGCAGTTACTGGGGTTTGATTCTTCTCTTAACGAGCGCACTTTCTCTCCGCTGTGACGCATACATCGCCTCCTCACTCTCTCTCTCTCTCACACACACACACACACACACACACACACACACACACACACACACACACACACACACACACACACACACACACTCGCGTTTGAGAAGCGCTCGCCGGTGGATGCGTCACAGCGCATGTTCCTGTAGTCTTGACGTCAGAGTTTAAGTCTTAAGTTCATTCTTTCTGATTGTGTCCTTTGTGTGTTAAGCTTTCAGAAATGTTGTGCACCGCACTGTTTAAAGACACCATGAAATCAAACTTGAAGTTTCATGGCTTATAGAGTCCTTTGAGGGCATCGGTATAGTGGGTCAATCTCGGAAAAATGTCCCGTTCGTGTACTGTGTACACCTCGCATTGTTGCCATTGTAAAAAAATGTATTATGTTTAGTATAACCGGCACCCACATTTGGCTATTTTTTATTTATTATATCTTTTAAGACAATATTTATTAAATATTTTTTTTCATCTGAATAATTTGCAATGTTAATGTTGCCAATCATTCATGTTTTTAATATATATATATATATATATATATATATATATATATATATATATATATATATATATATATATATATATATATATATATATATATATATATATATATATATATAGCCAAAGCCAAAGCTTGGAATGCATAGAATAATAATAAAAAGCATCAAAATAATAGAAGAAAATATAATAACATAACTAAAATTTAAATAAACAGTGTAACAAATTGTGTGAACTTTTAATACCACAGTGTTTATATATATATATATATATATATATATATATATATATATATATATATATATATATATATATATATATATATATATATATATATATAAATGAAAACAATTACATGTAGTATAACCTACACATTTTGGCTCTATTTAGTGTGCAATAGGCTACAAATGATCTTTTAAGGCATTTTTCCCACATCCGAATAATTTGCAATAAGCATGTCCCCATTCATCACAGCTAAAGAAAATGATTATAAATATGATATCTATAATTACTCACACACACCTCACAGCAAGAAAGTCCCTGATTCCCCTACTTTGGTTTCACCCACAGCCTAAAGACATGCTGGTCAGGTGAATTAGAGATTTTTAAAACTGCCCATAAATGTAAGTGTAAATGTGTCTGTCTTTTTCTATTAGCCCTGTGATAGACTGTCCAACAGTCTAAGGTGTTTCTAGGCCTACGGCTTTAAATGTGTGTGTGTGTGTGTGTGTGTGTGTGTGTGTGTGTGTGTGTGTGTGTGTGTGTGTATATATATATATATATATATATATATATATATATATATATATATATATATATATATATATATATATATATATATATATATATATATATATATATTCAATTCAAATTCAACCAGTGATAGAAATTTGTCGTAGACAAATTTAAGGCTTAAATACAATATACTAATAAAACTTTTTGGTCTTTTGGGATGGTCTTTTGGTCTAGACACGCAAAAGTATCAACACTTCCCAAATAACAAATAATCACTATTAAGGCGTACATAAAAAAACACTAATAAATTATCAAGAGTCTTGGACCACTCACAAGTCAATTGTTTGCAGTCTAAACAGATCTTTCTCATTGCTTTCACAATTTCTCAAAGACAAAGAAACACTTAACAATATTAATGCCTTTTGAATACTGCAGATGCAAAAAATGAGGAGAAAAAAATGTGTTCTAAAATTTGTCTCCATCTGTGCAAGCATGAATTTTCTCAACAATTAGACAAAATGTAGCAGTACATTGTTATATTACTGCAATTACAAACTGCAATAATAATTTCACATAAATATGTGACCGTAGTCCCCAAAAGTAAAAATATAAATCAGCAAGTTTGGTTCTGACGGCATGATGCAACAATGCATTTAAATAATGAACATCTATATCCTGGCTTGGGAAACAGTCCACAAAAATTGAAGAATTGTAGTGTAAATTAAATGATTCGAAATGTGGAGTGTGTATATGAAGACATTAACTGTGATGAGATGATTGACAGGCCAGTTCAGTAACGTATCATTGCGACAGCCTGGTCAGTGTTTCCCAAAAGCATCAGAAGCCCAAGTTAATCGTAGAGACCATTGGTGGCAATTGTTCTATGATCAACTTAGGCTTACAATGCTTTTGGGAAACACAGCCCTGGTCCATTACGCAAGACACAATTAGGACATGGTAGTTTACACCAAAACTTGCCTATACTCTTCTCTTCACACTCAAAAATACAAAGGCCTACTTTTTCTTCACAAAAAATAGCATACTTTTAGTGAACGAAGTGGAACTCAGCATGAACTCAACTTTATGGTCGTGATTTACTACATAAATGGGAAACCTAAACTACAAATATAGAGTGAGAAGTAAGAAAAAAACAAAAACAACATTAGCAAGTTGGTAGAGTTGCATTCTGCGTATTTTTTTCACAACACTGATGCATCAAAATCTCAGTGTTGTCAATACTGCTGTCTGTGCAGCTAATTTGAAGCCAATTATCAGCATTCGCCAGTGTTTACAATGGGGGCGTCCGTTTTTAATTTCTCTGCAGCGCCTGTAACACACTCTCCCATTGTGATCCATCAATCAGCTGGATGGCAATTAAAGGAGATCTGTCCACGAATGGCTGCACGAGGCAAGCAGAGCAGGTGCATCACCTTAAGGATGATGATGACATACACATTGCCAATGAACAGTCCTTGGTCGCGTTACTCAAAGAGCACCTGTCACTTATATTGACACGCTCCTGCTGTTTCAGCACAAGCGTGCCTTTGGGAACTACTTGATAGTGGTCAAAGGGTCTGAGATGTCCACAAAGATGAGAGCTGAATTTAAGAGGCTGTTTACTCACAATGCTGGCACTTTTAAAAATCTCTTTCTGGCATGGTGCACTGTGTGTTTCTCTGTAGAACTGCCCTCAGAAAAATGTGTTTTATTGATTTTTCACCCATTTAATTTTTTAGTGAGCAAACTTGCAACATACATTTTAAAGCGTCTATAGGGCCCTATTTTAACGATCTAAGCACATGGTCTAAAGTGCACAGCACAATTGCTCTTAGGTCGTGTCCGAATCCACTTTTGCTAGTTTAACGATGGGAAAAATGGTCGGCACACCCGGCGCATGGTTTAAAAGGGTTATCCCTATTCTCTTAATGAGTAATGGGTGTAACGTGCAATAAACCAATTAGAGTCTCATCTCCAATTCCCTTTTAAAGCAAGTTGCGCTCGCGCCATGGCGGATTCGCTATTTACATGGCCGAATTTGCAAGCGGAAAAACTGAACGCTTCTCTAGCGAGGAAACAGATCTGCTCATGTGCGAGGTTAAAGACCATCTACGGGACAAGCCGGATTTCACCATATCTTTATGTACACAATAATAATCTTTTGCATTGTAATCCTTTTATTTTTAATATTTGGCATGTTTGTGTGCTGCTGCGCGAGTTTGTAATAAGCAGAGTGAACGCGTGTTGTGAACCCGCCTATAGGCGCATATTACTAATGGGCCCTTTTAAATAACAAAAAAAAAAAAACACTGCACCATTGACTTTAGACCAGGTTTCAGTTGGTCTATTTCAATTGCCTCAAAATAGCAACGCGTCAACAATGCGCCTGAACACACCTCTTTTCAGACCAGCACGCCCATGGGCGCACAGATGGACGCAAATGTATTTGCTGTTTAAACAAAATGGCGCAGGATGTGAAAATGATAATTGCATCAGGCTGAAACTAGCAAAAAAGCACTTGCGTCGCGCATGGCTCTGCATTGCACTGCCTGATTTATTTCGACAGTATGTTATAAGCAATTGCAAAACATGTTTGTTGCCTAGAAGCAACATATAGTGACAGTTGAATTGGGTATGAATTGTATTATTGTAATTATTTTTTGCATTATTCATTAAATGTGTATGTAACCCCTCCGGTTACCAGCGTTTCCAGCATGGGAGGCTGGCGTGCTGACAAGGACTCTTAAGACTGCAGCCTCCAACATCAGTTGCTAGTGCGCCTCTTGAGTACACCATTTTCTAAATCAATGTCTTTGTTGATCCTGGAACAATATTCCAATCAACCAATCAGATTTGAGGAACAAGTTTACAGTTTATGTCAAGTTTATGCTTACAACCAGGTGCTTCTACATCAGTGTTATTCACCTATCATTTCCCTCTTATTTTAGGGATAACTTAGGGGTAGGGTTAGGTTTAGTGGTGTGGATAGAATTAGGGCTACATTTTTGGACAGAAATTATGTTCCAGGATCAACAAAATATGTTAATTCAGGAACAAGTCTTACTTGGCAAAATCACTAGCTATCCTCCATTGCATGTACATATTTAGTGTTTACTAGAGGTGTAACGATACCCTCATGTCACGATTCGATACATATCACGATACTGAACTCACAATATGATATTATTGCGATACTCCAAGACATATGGTAAAAGGTTAACAAGGTTGCTTGGGGCTGAAAACCCAATGCACAGGACAACGATGACAACCAGAATAAAAATATGTAATTTAATGTAATTAATGTAATTATTAATGTAATTATTCCATACACATATTGTCACTATCCACGATACATATTGTTGTATTTTTGTATTGTGATATATTGTGACACGATATATTGTTACACCCCTATTATTTACTTAATATTTAAATAAAATAAAAGTAAATAAAAAATGTAGGTAGGGGCCAGTTTTATTAGTTCTATTAGTGCTTATCGTTGAACTTGTAGTGCTCGTCACTGAAGTATACCAACGACTTAAATCAAAATGGCTTGTTTCAAACAACGTACTTATCATTCTCGAAATGTGACGACAACTGCAAAAGCGATTTACTTTGGTATCTTCCAGTACAATAAGGTTGATTAGTAAACATTAATTAACTACATTACTTAACATTAACTAATAATGAACTGCACTTATACAGCATTTGTTAATCTTTGGTAATATTCATTTCAAAATTTACTAATACTTTATTAAAATCTTGTTAACATTAGTTAATGCACTGTGAACTATGAACAAACAATGACTAGCTTTATTATTATCAACTAACGTTAACAAAGATGAACAAAAACAGAAACAAAATGCTCATGGTTAGTTCATGTTAGTTAATACATTAACTATTGTTTAATAAATGAACCTTATGTTGCAAAGTGTTACCAATTTTTCTTGGTGCCTTCTCTATCTTCTGTATTAGGTTTGTTTGGCAAATGTTCCCCCATGCTATCTTTACTTTAAAGCACACATTTTTCATTGTGTCTTGACAATATTGAAATGATCACACCAATGATGACATAAGAGTAATGCTGAAGAATGAAAAAGGTTTATGTTATCATCTAAGCTGAAAAATGACAGAGTCTAGGAGATGATTATCAGCCAATTCTGATCAACGACCAACCGATCAGAGCTCCCTAACAACTTCAGCACTATTTTTCAACAATCGAGTGTGCTTGTGTGTGTGTGTGTGTGTGTGTGTGTGTGTGTGTGTGTGTGTGTGTGTGTGTGTGTGTGTGTGTGTGTGTGTGTGTGTGTGTGTGTGTGTGTGAACACACCACCAAGAAAACAGGATAGTCTATAAAGCCACTCAATTCCCAAACTAAGCTCAACTATGGAAACAAGGGAACAGCACTGATTTGAATGAAAACAGCTTGCTGCTTTACAAGCATTTCTGTGCATGTTATTTTATAGGATAAGCCAGAAACATAAACATGTTCAGTCAAGAAATTGTATTCTCCCTCAATAGAACTGCTTCCTGCAGATTTATTTCCTCACATTTATTCAGGTCAGCTATGTTTTCAACTCAGTTTTTAGCTTTTTAATCAGCTTTAAGCAGCTCCGGTTCTAATGGGTTAAGTAGATGTCACCAGTGCTTTTTACTCAAACAAATTAAGCATATACATCCTTAATACACAAATACACTATTGTCAATATGAAAACAACACGATACATTTTCATATAATATTCAAGCTCATATTTTAATAGCTTGATTCAACACCTAACAAACTTTAATACTGTACATACAATTGGCTGTTGCTTAATTAGGAGGAAAAAAAGGGGAAAAAGCAGCAATGATAATAATAATATATATATATATATATAAAAAAATCTAAATCTGACTAAAATACTTGCAGTTGCTAAACCATTTGGCAGGTTAAGAGTTGTGCGAGGCGCATGGCTCCCAATAGAACAAACCTCTGGTCACATCCATCATTTCCATTTCACAGGCGAGACAAAGATCTCACCTGTTCTCATCCCATTTGTCACCAGTTTTCATGCTGTCATACATGAGTGAATCAGTGTTTGTGTTCCACGCTTCTGCACACTGCCTGATGAATATTCATTAGCCTCTTAAATGCTCAGTCTGTCGACAGCTCATTAACTGCTCAAATAACTTCTGTGTAAAGACCGAATTGCCTGGCTTAAAAATAGACAAAGAAGACTGACGTTGTTCAGTCAACCTCTGATGAAAGACACACTCTTCATCAAACACGAAGGTGATATACTGTACAACACAATCCAAAACACTAGAAAACTTAATTATATTGAATTATTTTAATAAGAAACATGTAGAAGTGCCATCATGATCAACTTTTGACTACATCATCGTTATCAAAACATACCGAAATTACATTTGTGTTCTTAAAATGAACTCAAATTCAGTTCTGCTACAATGTTATAAAGATTGTTTTTGTATGTCTATTTGCTTTCAGCAATAAAAAGTTAGTTAGAGAAGGGCTGTTTATTTTTTCTTCTAAATTAGAGAGAAAAGAAAAGGATGACAGAAGGCCATGAATTAAAAACTGCGATAGTTATGAGAAAATAAATAATGAGATATATGGTGGAGAGAGAAAACTTCTGGAAAACATGTTAGCGCCATTATAATATACCAACACAGACAAAATTAAAACTAATAAATTCATTATAAGACAAAATTATAAAAAAAATAAACCTGTAACAAAACAAGAGTTGTCATTTTCTGTCACATATTTTAACAATTCCTGCTCATCTGTAAATCAGATGTAGATTGTCCCAGTCAGTGGTGTAGTGGTAAAAAAAGAGGTGGGTAAACTATAAATTCTGGTGGACCACGACGTGTATCCTGATGACATCGCTATAGGCTATCATTTGATGGTACTACCAAGGGTATCACTGGTTGTTCCCTCATCATAGGTCACACAATCACTATTCAATTCATACATTAATATAAGTTCTTGTTAAAGAGACTCAAAAAGGAATAATATGGTTGAAATCTATAAAGTTTACTAAATGACAAAACAGAGAGATCAAAAATATTTATGAGAGATCGAGAGGGAGGCTTATATCCAGGGCTTCCAATGCAAAGCACTTGTGCATAATGATTAGTGATTTGGGATTATTTTCATAGTCGATTAATCTGTTGAATATTTCCTCGATTAATTGATTAATTTTTTGGTCTATCAGAAAAATGTGGATCAGTGTTTCCCTGTAGAGGGAAAAGTCTTAAACCTGGTGCAGGCTTGACTCCCTCTGAATCTCTTGTAGGCCTACAGTTGGGTTTTGACATGCTCCCTACATTAAACCAGCTGCCTGTAATGAAATTAAAAAATCCCTTTTTTGCATTTTTTTAATGATTTCCTGTTGCGGCTGCGATCAAGTTTCATTCTCGCGTAGCTTGTTTAGTAACTTCACGAGCGTGTGTTTTCTGCTACGTGTGTGCGCCGTTCTCTTTGTTCCGTCCGTCCGTGTGCGTGTGCGTGTGTGTGTGTCGGCGCGCTGCGCTCTCTGCTCCGTGTTTGTGCTACTCGTTCTGCTCTGTCGTTAACGGCTCAAATGCTCGAATCATGTACCGATCGGCGATAACGCACTGGAAAAACAAAGTCCGCTCAAATAACGTGAAATTAAGAGGTGGATAAACGCAATGTAGAGGTGGATAAACGCACTTTGGAGGTGGGCAAACGCTATTTCCGAATTTTGGGAGGTGCGTAAACGGCGTTTACGTGCGTTTAGCCTCCACTACATCCCTGGTCCCAGTATCTAAATGTATTATTCAAGGTTATTATTCAGTTGTTGCGACAGAAATTAGTTTTTCTTTCTTTGTGTGGCCTTGTTGTTGCATCATTCTTCAACTTTGAAGCTGTTAACTCAATGCATCTAATAATACAAGTGCAAATACTCATAGATTTGCATTTCTACAGTCTGGGAATTTTATTCCATAACTTCACTTACTGCTTGTCCTTTTTTAACCCAAACCAAAGCAACATTCATTAGCAATGCAGTGAGCTCTGTTTGTCTAATTAAAGAAAAAAAGTTTCTGCTTGATCTGTTCTCTCACAAGCAGAGTCCCGGTATATTTTTTGGTTTTAATATTTTAACCCACGGTAGATGGATTCAAATTACAATTAATTTCTAATGACAGACCTGTGAATTTGTCATACGTTTACACATTTTTCATTTCAAAGTTTAATTGCCCATGATAAAATAGACTTTTAGACACACATGCACACACACTCGGTTTTTTTTTACCTTTGTGGGGACTCTCCATAAGCGTAATGATTTGTATACTGTACAAACTAATATATATATATATATATATATATATATATATATATATATATATATATATATATATATATATATATATATATATATATATATATATATATATATATATTTATTTAAAAATGCATAACCAAACCACCCACACCCACCCACACACACACACACACACACACAAATCTAATTAATATAAATGTACTTAATTAGTTACTTAAAAGGACAGTTAGTTGCATTCTTGGTTCAAAAGACATAATATTTAGTATAACAGGACCTGAAAATTTCACTGGGTCTCATTCACTAAGCATGCATATACACAAATGTGTGCGTGAAATATGCGTACGAATGATTTTAAGAACAAATCACGATTCACCAAACATTTCATAATAAAATTGATTTTAATTTTATAAAAAAATAAAATAAAAAATTATATAGGAACAACTTACGCAAAAAGCACTTACTCTGTACGGCCTTATAATCGTGTTAAGAAGTTATATTTCATCCTAACGTGACTATAATTATATTGAAGTATGTTGCATTAATTGTATTGGGCTATATAATCCATATATAATACAATTATTAAATTATGCTTGTAAATTATCCCGCAAGTGTTTAAAGGCATATTGTTTGAATAGTTGGTGCATCTATGTCCCATATGTCTCATGTTGTGTTATCATGCATTCAAAGGCCAATCCAGGACTCTCAAAACTGAATTCCAGTGCATGTCAACAACCCTGGACAAAAACACTGAGGCAGGCAAATAAGAGGAAATCTATACTCTATACTGTTAACACTGCACAGAATAAAAGGACAGAGCAATGAGGGTGCATTTATTGAGGACAAAGAGCTACAATATCACCATGCAGACTAAATCAGAATATCTGAATATAGAAAAACAAGAAAATGCATTGATGTGCATGGTAACATGCCCTTATCTCCTCTATAGATGGGACAGATTGTTTACCTCAAGAAAGTTATAAATATAGCAACACATACAGAAAGAGGACAAAAATAAGACCAAATAAATGTTTAATTAATGGTAGCGTGAGATAAATCCAAAGAGGATAATACCAGGAGAGAGATATGTTAGCATTCCAATTCATCTCATTGTCAGGTGCTTGACTGGTGCAGGATATGCTAGTATGTGATTTAAAATCTACCATTTTTTGCTCATGGGTCCTCAGGTCAACCTAAAGGATTTTTTTTTTTTTTTTTTTTTTTTCTTCACTATAAATGTCTTGCCAGTAATCACTCCTGAGCTGCAGAAAGTTAAGTCATGTCCATTTCAAGTCACGCTTTTGAAAGCTAAACACAAATCACACACAGGAAAACTGAAATAATGAAATGAAATACTTGAACACAGGGGCGTCACTAGGCCCTTTTTAGGGGGGCTGCATGTTAGAGCATTGGGAGCAACACAGGACGGTTCGGTTTCTCATCTGAGCGCGAATTTTTGCAGCACGACTGACGCTTCAGTTTACGGTCAAGTGCGAGTTAAAAATAAGTAGCTAAACTAAACATTTTATATTTGACAGTTTTTTAGGTCATAAATGTTAAACGAATGACAAAAATAATTAGAAAACTAATAAAATTTGTCTAATTTCGACGAGCTGAAAATAGGCCTATATAACGTGTAATTATGTCATTGTGAGGGGACAAGAAACATTAACAAAGCCGTTTTCATAGGCACAAGATTACTAATGAATGTGTACATGTTGAGAATTAATATAATACAATTTGTAGCCTTCAGTAAATTAAAAAAGTTCAGCTTTAGGAGGGGAAGAGAGGGCAAGATCAGGAGACTGAGAGAAAAAGACAGAGTATGGAGATGAGGAGAGAGCAGGTTTTAAATCTATTTCTTATACTTTTTTGGCCTTCAAACGTCTTGAAATGCACATATCAGACAAATAAAAATGTTTAACCCCATAACAACTTCAAATGTATGACCTCTTTGATTATAAAGCCCTGCCTACGGCCATATATTAGGCCTAGATCAATAATGAATGTGTACATATTGTGAATGAATTTAATAAACTTAGTTACCTAGCTTTCCTGGTAGCTTTGTCTGAGAAAAATCAGTTGACCCTATGTTTACTTTCTTCACTGACAGACAAAAATGAAAAGCCTATATCAGTCAAAGCTCAGCTTTAGGAGGGGAAAAGACAGAGCAAGAGAAAAACAAAGAGAAAAAGAGTGTGATGCTGATGAGATGAGAAAAAAACAGCTGCCGGCACATGGTTTTAAAGCTATTGTTATCCAATTTGTTTGGCCTTCAAAACATCTTATAATGCACATATGTAGATCAGAGAAATCAAAAGTTTCTCGGGGGAGCACGCCCCCGAACCCCCCTAAATACCTCACATTCGGGACCTCAGTGATTATAAAACCCTGCCATATGCATGTTACTGGATGAATGAATGAAACTAGTTAATAATGAGCATTAGACCATAAACTAACTTTTTTTTTTTTTTAAATCATACCCTCATTGGGGGCTGAGCCCCCCTAAAATGAAAATCCTAGAATCGCCCCTGCTTGAACACTTGAAAGAAAAAAAAAAAAATCAAAATAATAATAGTCAATTCAAATTTATATGTATGGCACTTTTTACATAATGGTTCTTTACAGTAATATAATACACTGCCTGGCCAAAAAATAAAAAAAAATAAAAAAAATAATTGCTGTTTGGATTTAAATAGGCCAATGCTTAAGAGTCTATGATTTGGTCATTACAGCATTGATTATTATGTTTCTAGCATGTTATATGTTTGGCAACAGTTTTTCTAACCCTAATTGATGGAGTGTGTAGCTTTTCATTTCATAAACAACCATGCGTGAAGATACATCATGGCCATATTCCAGGATGACAATGTCAAAATTCAGCAGGCTCAAATTGTGAAATACAAGATATTGTCCAAAAATGTATGGAAGCGCGCTTTTCCCTCCACAGAAGCACGTCGCTAAACTAGGGAATGAACTTGCGCTCCCTGGGCGGTTCAGCGCAAAAAAGGAGGCGTGTTCCGGCGCAAACGTTCCTTCATGCTATTTTGCAGGTTTAGAAAACAATTGCGCCACTAACCAGGAAAAAATGGTTTAAAGTCAGTGGCGCGTTGCGCATGTTATTCATATGCTATTTTAAGGGTGCATGCTTGGCCATAATCAATGTAGCGTGTGCACAACGCGCATACACTTTGATTCTCTCATCTACACAGAAGCAGCAGTTTTCATTTTTGCAAATCATACATTATTACGATAGATAGATAGATAGATAGATAGATAGATAGATAGATAGATAGATAGATAGATAGATAGATAGATAGATAGATAGATAGATAGATAGATAGACAATTTATTATAAAAGCATTCATCTAGCTTACACATTTACCCAAATTATCATACGCCTTTTTAACCGAAGTTAATTTGGGTGGGTTTCTCCATCCCCAACGTCCCTGACGAGAGTGTTGCTCTCCTTGGCTGTGAACCGCTCCTGGCGCGCGCCTGGCAAATCCGCCGTTATGATAGGAATCCGCTTTAGAACAACACGCCTGCTCTTAAAGGGAATGTGAGATAACGCTCTGATTGGTTTATTTCACGTTACGCCCAAACCACACCTATGAATAATGAAGCTCTTCAGACCAACCCATTTTAGATTTGCGCCTGGCACAAGAGTCATTTATCCCGCCGGGAAAATAGCAACAGTGCCAAGACCCGCCCACAAAGTTACTTGCGCTTTGCGCTTTGCGCTTTGACACTTGCGTTTCAGATCGTTAAAATAGGGCCCATAGTGTCACTTTCGATTAGAATTACAACTATATGTTCTACAATAAAGCAGCTCTCCAGTATGGTCATGTTTTTACTAAGGGATGTCTGACCTCAACGGACTGAACAGAAGGAATGAAATTATGTTTTATGTTTTAAGTTCAGGAGGAGCACTTTCAGATAATTAACCTAATCAATACATTAGGAGCACATTCAGTTAATCAACTCAAGTAACAAGATAAGAGGTATACTGTATATACAGCAGACTTACCTCTGCTCCATGATAATTTTCCAGCATCCTTCCACCACCACATCTCCTCACTTTTAACTATTCCTTTCCCAACCTGGAATGGGTGGAGGACTCTGGGTTCGGGAGTACTCTGGGTTGAACTACCTGAAACTGTAGGGGCTTTTGCACTGGGTAGTTCTAGGAACTTAGTTCTAGGAACTAGCAACCATGGAGTTTGCACCAGGAACTAATGGTTCCCTTAGAAACATTTTCCTGGTTGCGTTCACAACGCCAGTAGGAACTCTGAAGTGACGTAAGCCACGCTTGTTGTTATGACATTTAATTTGACGGAGCGACAGACCTTTATTTTGGCAGTGCTGAGAACGACAGTCAGAGCCTGAGCTCACAGTGTTTGCATTCTCCGTGTTCATTAGTTTACGATCTGTCTAACAGTCCTGTGTAATACGTTATTAGATAGAACTGTTATACATAGAAAGTAGACAGTATATGAAAAGGTATTAGCGTATGCCGTGTGATTAATGTCTCGTTTTGCTAGCTGAGCAAAAATACATAATCACGTTTGGCTTGGCCCCCTCAAAGTCGCGTTGGATTTTCTCCTTAGCCTAAAGGTTAAGAGGCTCATCTATCACTGTTTTCCATGTTCGTAGAGTTAGTTTCTGGAGTAAATATATAGGCTATAATCTGTGTGTTTACACAGCTTTTTTAAAAATGGCGGGTGCTGGTGTTTCGCGTGCGTTCGGTCAATCAGCGTACACTAACGTCACTGGTAGTTCCTGTAGAGCTGGTTTAGACCCTACTCTGAAGTAGGAGCTAAATTAGTTCCCCCAAAAGGAGTTCCTAGAACTGAAATCATTCCTAGTTCCTGCGGTGCGAACATGTCAAAATACAGGTACTTCTGAACTATGAAAAGGTTTGTGTTAACACGTTTGGACAGGTTTAGGGTAGAGTTTGGCAATAGAGCAATTACCTTTTAGCTAACCCTAATTCCCAAACTGCCACAATATGTACAACAACCAGTGTAACCAAAACATAGCAAAATTTGCGTCATCTGTTTCGGATAAGACTGAACGTGCTTTTAACGTCAATCACTAGATATTTCTTGCCTTGTGGGATCTAGAGCTTTCGGTTAAGGTACAGATTCCAAATTTGACTGAAAATACCTAGAAATATGTGCTAAAGTGTCAAATGAAACTTTCAAGCAACAAGACTGAAAAGTTCAAATTAGGTAAAACTGCCCTTGAACCTTTGCAGAATGTTGGTGGGATGATAATGGAGTCAAACAGAATAATAAAATAATGCTGGCTGCTTTATTGGAAAGAAGTGCACGGCATGCTGTTTATATGCGGTGGATAACACGCTGTTGATTTTGTAATTTTCGGTATGACATTAGTCAGGCCACAGGCTGTCAGCGACTCCATCCCCTGAGCCAACTGATTGACAGGCACGCTGAATTCATACCCGCATTGCTCAGTTTCAATTACTCAATAAACATGTGGCCCTCAGTTTAAGTTGTCAGGCCCTCGCTGGAGTGCCTCTGATAAGACATCCTCTCGCAGACGTGAGCCCCAATGGGCCCCGGTGAGCGAAATTCATTCACACACACAAATACATTCCAAGAGGGAATTTTGCATCAATGCTGCCCACAGCTGAGCTTGTTTGCGGATCCTAATTCGCGAACAAGGAAAATAACGAGACCAAACTGTTATTACTCATGGCCAAATGCGTCAGGACATTTGCTGTATTTTTCTTTGAAGTGTCCAGGAGGAAAAATATCAGATCTTGTTTGTCCTTTAGAGAATCTAAATTCATCCAAGTGCCTCTGGCAAGTAGATTATCACTGGATTTACAACACAAGTTTACAGTATGAATCTTACATATTTTAAGAATAGGAAATGATCCAAAACTGTTCTTTAACTGTAATAGTTTTCTTGCAGAAGCAGTGAAAGTCTAAACATTTACTCCTCGATGCCTGAAATGCTTTTTCTAATAATCATTTCTTAGTGGGTCAAGGACATGATGGGTGTTCCTGTTGTCTGGGAAGCACTGCACAGTCAAAGTTGTGTACTATATCTGCAGTCTACACCTTCCTAATGCTGTGAAGTGCATTTTATGCCTGGGCAATGGGACTCCCAGCATGGAATACAATAATGATCTCTTTGGCCACATTTTCCCAGGGCAAAATAGTAGATGAGTCATGAACTTAGTAAAACCAGCTGAGAATCAGTTCTGGACAATGTACAAGTTTTCATAGAATGGATTTGTGTCCATTTTACGCCACACTTTTAAAGCAGTATAGGCTAAAATTCCTTGTTTTTTTTTCTGGTAAGAACTCCGATTGATTGACTAGCTTTATTTACACTAAATTTGCAGTAATGTTACTCATTTTGGAGAAGTTTTATTTTCAAGACGTATTTGATAAGAGTGCTGCATATTGCCATGCTTTACTGGAAGTCTATGGGAGGTTTTTTTGACATTGGGGGAAAAAAAAAGACTGTTCACTTTCAATCAATGCATTTTTATTCGATGTTGAAGACCAACTTCTCTATAATACGACTGGCAAAGTTCTCACTTGGATTGGAAAAAAAACCCGGCTAATTGAAATAATGATACATGACTGAGCATGTTTATAATTTCAAAACACTGCTGTACACAAAGTGCTTGGAGATGGATTCAATTAATTGTGCCTGTTTAAAAACATTTAGTTAACATGAATAATCTTGTTTGTTGGCTATTGCCATTTATAAATATTGTAAAAATGCATTTGGCTAATTATTTGTGTAATTTCACACTTTGTGGCAATTTAAGAGGCAGCTTTTAGATGCAACAATGCATTATCTACATATTTCATTAGCTGTGTTTACATGGACACCTTTTGTTTAATTCTGAATTAAATAATTATGATTGATGAATCCTAAGTGTTTACTTGAATGCCAAATGAAGAGATAGGTAGATGTGCACGTTTATTTGTTGTCACAAGCTTCAAATCGAAATTGATCTTTTGACAAGCGTACGCTGCATGCACTGAAAAAAATGTGGAGTGACATTTATTTAAAAAAAGCTAGGCAACTTTTTCCACACAGAAAGTGCTTGTAATCTTTACTCGGGCTATTTCAATTAGTAATTAATTGTAAAAGTAATTAAATTGTACAAATTATAATTGAGTAATAATTAATCAAATTAATTCCTTAAAAGTTAACCATTTAAAATGAGTAAAATTTACAAAATATCTTTTATTGCCAACATTGAAGACACCTGGTGTTAACAAGCAGAATCACTGAAGGAGAAAACCATAATTAAAGTCACCATTGTGGAGATCAGTGTGTGTTTTAGTTGGGCTCTTGACCCTTAAGTTAAATTATTAACTTTAAGTTTCGTTTGGCTGCTGTACATGAGTTATAACAGCCAGATGAACAAAGAGAAAAGGTGATATGATGGTGTTGGTTGTGTTTTAACATAATCATTATTTCACAATCATTAGACCTGAATCACTGAACTCATATAGAGTCCAATTTAGTTATATTAATTATAGCAGCACTGTCCTTGTACGGCAGAATATTTGTAACTTTTACAATGTAAACAAAAATAATTTCCAAAAAGTTTCTCTTTTACAAAAAAAGAGACACACAGACATCAATAATCAGCCTGTGAATCTCAACAATGGTGACATTTATAAAGCATGTTGCAGTGCATTCTGGGTGCCACCAATCAAAACTCATTCATGGCTCCCATGATGCATTGCTGCATGAATAAATAATGAGCTTATGATCAGAGGTGATCTGTTTGTCACCATTGCTGAGATTCATACGCAAAATCTTGATGTGTGTGTGTGTGTGTGTGTGTGTGTGTGTGTGTGTGTGTGTGTGTGCGTGTGTGCGTGTGTGCGCGTGTGCGTGTGCGTGTGCGCGCGCGTGCGTGCGCGCGCGTGCGTGTGCGTGCGTGCGTGTGCGTGTGCGTGTGCGTGCGTGCCCCTATAAAAAGTGTATATATATATTTTTTTATTTAATTGATTTTTGGATTTCATTGAACAGGCTATAAATATAATGCTGCTATAATTAATATAGTTCACCTAACTCATGAATTGGACTCTATATGAGTTCAGGTGATTCAGATCAAATGATTGTGAAATAATGATTATGTTAAAACACAACCAACACCATCAGATCACCTTTTCTTTTTGTTCATCTGGCTGTTATAACTCATGTACAGCAGCCAAACGAAACTTAAAGTTAATAATTTAAAGGTCAAGAGCCCAACTAAAACACACACTGATCACCACAATGGTGACTTTAATTATGGTTTTCTCCTTCAGTGATTCTGCTTGTTAACACCAGGTGTCTTCAATGTTGGCAATAAAAGATATTTTGTATATTTTACTCATTTTAAATGGTTAACTTTTAAGGAATTAATTTGATTAATTATTACTCAATTATAATTTGTTCAATTTAATTACTTTTACAATTAATTATTAATTGAAATAGCCCGAGTAAAGATTACAAGCACTTTCTGTGTGGAAAAAGTTGCCTAGCTTTTTTTAAGTAAATGTCACTCCACATTTTTTTCAGTGTGGACATACAGAGTTTGTCACTGTTTGAACAGAACATCACTGTTTGCACATACAAACCATCCTCCTACTGTTATTATTTTCTTTGTTTAAAAAATCTGACTTATTTATCTATGTCCGGTCCTAATTAGGAGATGATTAGCCATTCACAAGTTAACACTTACAAATAGTCAGATAAAGAAAAGTATGCGTATTTGTTGTGCTGTCTGAGGGGAGGGCTCCGAGCTCGGATTTTGGCCCGAACCCAAAGTACTCCTCCCCTATCTCTGGTTTGGAAAGAAACCAGGTGAGTGTGAGGAGACGGGGTGGTGGAGGGATGAAGAAAACTATGGAGGAACATAGGTGTATATATATATAGCCCTTCTCTCGTACTGATTGGATAGGCTATTTGAACGTGTTCCTCCTGAACTTTGTAAATAAAACATCATGTGAAGCTTTGTGCCATGCTGCTTATATTTATCAAGCAGTAAAACACTCCTTCCCTGTGGATGAAAGTCTGATGCGAGGACTGGCTGGACGTTGTCAGCTATCATCTTCAGAAAAAAGATCTTCATTTGTGTTCTGAAGATAAACGAAAGTCTCATGGTTTGGAATGACATGAAGGTGAGAAATTAATGACATAATATACATTTTTGGGTGAACTATCCCTTTCACAGACGATGAGTGGAAAGAAAAATTTAGAATCACACGACAGTCATTTATGACACTACAAACAATAACGAGAGCTTGTTCTATGCGTCATACGTCATTATGCCATCTCTACGTCATTGCACATTGCATAACTTTCCAGTTTCGGTTTTCAATCCAATCAAATGTTTGCATGTCCCATCGAACAGATTAGAAAAGATTTAAACCACCCCTTTGAATCCAAATTAAATTTCAATCGGCCAATTCATTCTGATTGATATGGTTAGATGGGACTTTTTTATTCTGACTTTGCTACTAGTCCAATTACAAGCTGATTATTAGGGACCATGTGAACACAGAGTGATCTGGTCTTCTCCACTCTCGAAAAGCAGTGTCCTGTGTACTCATTGATGGTTTGTTGTTACTTCCCAAAAAAATTTTACATGTAAAATAATGTATTTCTCTTTCTTTTAAAGACAGTAAACATGTTAAACGTTGGTTAGGGTGAAAGCCAACACGGCCCATCTAAAATCTCTAAAGCATTCTCGCTGCCAGATCTACAGAGGTGTTTAAAGCTACAGCGCAATCGGAGGATTAAAACAGGTAGAGGAGATTGAAAGAGAATCGATGAGAGGTAACTCCTGCAATATCGTTTCTACAGCGGCATTGGAGAGCTAAGTTGATGAAACAGATCAAGGGGCTCGGCAAATGACTTTGATGAAACATCCGTGACAGTTCGAAGGATGGGCTTGAAGGATTCGATAAGTCTTGCCCCTCTCCTCCTGGTTGGACTCAAAAGAGCATGTAATCAATCATCCCCATCTAATTTTGGAGCCAAACACAGGGGGGTTAGCCGAGACCCATCCTTTAAAGCATGGGACAAAGTTGATGGGACACATCAAGGCTGCGTCCTGGCCAGACAGACCAGATGTGTTTACTCAGCTTTTTTTTTACCCGCCCCCTTTTCAGGCTGTGATCATGCTGCATGCTGGGAAATCCTGCTTGGGCCATTATCAACACAAGGCCAGGTGCATCCTGGGAGATTCAAGCCAAGCCTTTATCACAGCCAGGGAGGTGGCAACCAAAGCTGGAGGATCAGAGATGCCCCAGTGAAGGGACCTAGGCAGAGGCATCTATAGGGACGCTGCAGTCTGCCACATCAAAGGTCTGTGGAGCCAAAAGGTGCTGGGCTGGAAATATCAAATCTTGTCAAGAGAAAAACTCTAATGTCCCAAGTCCATTCCAGCATGGCTTGTGGCCGAAGTGCAGACATTTGCTGAACGAGTAACATGACTATAATGATATTATTGTTGCCAGTGGTAAAAGGTATTCATTAGTGTCATTTCTAGCAAGAAACCTAGCAGTAATAGAACCAATAAACAAAACAAATTCAAAAACAGGTCTAGGTCATTTTTAGTCCTAATGATATCCATCAAAGGAAAATAAGAAAGAAATCATTGAAATGACAGAAACAACATTATTTTACATAAAGCAAATGGAGCATTATGATTTTGTTGTTGTTGTTGTTTTTGTCATTGTGACTACTTTTACAAGTACATTTATTACAGTCGAAAAATCAATTGTACTGAAAACAAAAACAGAACAATGAAAAACAAGCAGTGTTTTCAGATTTTGGGGCAACATTTTATGTTCTGTAAACGGTAAAGTATTAACAGTAACAGACTTTCAGACTTTAGGGCAACATTTTAGGTTCAGTAATTGGTTAAGTATTAACGGTAATACTTCACAATAAGGTCGATTAGTTAACATTAGTTAATGTATTAACTAACATGAACTAACAATGAACAATACATTTGTTACAGTATTTAATAATCTTTGTTAATGTCAGTTAATAAAAATACAGCTGTTCTTTATTTGTTCATGTTAGTTCACAGTGCACTAATGTTAACAAATACAACTTTTGATTTTAATAATGTATTAATAAATGTTGAAATTAATATTAACTAAGATTAATAAACGCTGTAGAACTAATGAACATTATTGTAAAGTGTTACCGTATTAACAATATATGATGTTATATTTGTACTGCCTTTAATTTATGCTAATTCAAATAAGTACTGAGTAATATTAATTAACTTCATGCACTTACTATAGAGTTACAGTAAGGGTTAGGGTTTTGCTTAGGGTTAGTTACTTGTAATTATGCATAATGTACTGTTACTATTATAGTAAGTGCATGTATTAACGTGTAACTCTGTCATCTTAAAATAAAGTGTTACCAATATCCCTATAGTGATACTAGCGTCTGTGTTATTTTTACTGTAATACTGTTAAAATCGGAGCATTACAGTAACGATAGTTTAACCAGAATCACTGAGAATAATGACAATCACAAAAAATGTTATAATAGTAATGGGAATCAAGGATAAATGTGCTTAATTCTTCATGCACAATATATAATTATATAACTTTGATATACATATTAATATAATACGTTTAATGATATATACAATTATAATTATTCATATTATGTAATTATAAAATCTTGTATTTATTTTTTTTTTTTTTTTCTCTTTTTTTTTATTTTTTATTTTGGTGTGAAATGTGACCTGGAAATGTTTTTGACTGATTTTGAGACTCACTTGCTGAGGAAAATGTAACAAATCCACTCAAATAAAATGCAGAATAGCAACAGTTTCTGTAATAATCAACAGTGTAACGTGCGAAATGAAGTCGGAGGAACTACACAAAAAGGACTTATTGTCTGAAGGATCAAATGTGCACATTCTCTCCTCTGACTCAACCAAACCTGTCTCATTTTCATCAATATGCAAAGCACACAAGTCTGTTCTCAAGGCAAGCCATAAAATAGAGGCACAAGTGACACAGCCAAAGTAGGAAACCATCTCAGTGGAGACAGAAGTCTGCCGCTGGGTCTGTAAATGAAAGGGA
The DNA here is from genome assembly GCA_022828995.1 of Vimba vimba. Classification (NCBI taxonomy): domain Eukaryota; kingdom Metazoa; phylum Chordata; class Actinopteri; order Cypriniformes; family Leuciscidae; genus Vimba; species Vimba vimba. Next base: position 20,685,679 of record CM040821.1, on the reverse strand, counting down.
AGATAATAATTGGGCCTTGGCGGCCATTTTCCATTCTACTGCACTCAGTATTCCAGTCTTTCGACAGCAGGTGATTTCTGTGATGGCAATTATCGTGACCGTTTAAGCTACTGAACTAAGCATATTAGACCTGGGCTTGTTTGCTACGTTGAAATGGGGAAGGTTTGTGGTGGCTGATAAATCATTATGAAAAGACTGAAACTGTGAGGAGTGTGAGTATGTGGTGCCAAATAGAGCCGCCTGTCTAACTGTCACTGCCACTTTCTCAATAGAATCCCTTTGTTAATACCTAAAGGCTCCTGTAGTAGAATTAGTCCATGCTGTGGATTCTCACACTGTTACAATTAAAGAAGTGGCTGTAATGTCTTGGCTTTAGTGATTCCATTTTTATATTTTAACTTAATTGATACAAACCCCCCAAAAAAACATTACTATTCATTAAGTAGTGATACGTCATTATGTACCAATACAAAATAATCATAGCAGTAAAACTGTTAGAGAGTGCAACAGTCAGGTTCCGGAAGTAAAAACTCCATTAAATTATTTCCACAGGGAAGTTTTTATATAATTTTATATAATTATATAATAAATAGTTTCAAAGTTTTTATCTATTCAACATTTTTAAATGAGTAGTTTTATATTTCTCCATCATTTTTAATTTGATGATGCTGTTTGCAATGCTCTATGTAGGTCTTTCCATCACTAAAGCCATTATGTTCTCATTCTTTTAACTTTTTTTTTTTCTCCAATTTTCAAATCTTTTTTGCTCCAAATCAAAGTTTGTAATTTTATGATTCACCCCGTAGCTGGTTGGCTTGGTTCATACCTTATAATACTTTAACAAAAACATTTTTTTTTTTTTTAATTCACTATGGGAGAAATGAATGAAAAACTTTTCACTGTTCACTGTTGCACTCATTTAACATATGAATAGTTCTGACTTAATTCTGATTAGATGAGCAGAATTCCACCTATATATGGACAGTTGTGACTGTTACGGAACAGGGACCCGGAGACAGAAGAGCAGGTGAAAGAGTTTATTTAGCAGCAGTGGGCAGACAAACAGGTAATGGCAAACACAAAGGTAGAGGAAAGCACAGGACACAGACGCTGGAGAGGATCGTTGGAGAGACATGCTGGGGATGAACACTGGAGGAATCGCTGGAGAGGACACAGGAGATCACACAGGTAAATACACGGGAGGTATGGGTCCAAACTTTCCACACACTTGGGATAAACGTGACTGGACGAAGAGGGAACACAAGGTGAGTGGTTTTAGGGTGAAGTTAATGAGGGAGATCGCTGACAGGTGCAAGTGATTGTGAAGGAGGTGCAGGTGTGGTGACTAGGCTGGTGACCGTGACAGTGACCACACATCAGTTGAATTCTATATTCATGTGGCAACCATAAACAGCTAAATGATTTTGCATAATAATCTTATTTTTTAAGCTTTGGGCCTCTAAAAGTCCTCTATGCACTTGCATTTGCATGTGTTTCTATGATGCTGTCATTTTTAAGTAACATCCTAACCAACAACAATCCTAACCAACATTAGTCATGCATCTATATCTACTGAAATATAAATATCAAAGAAAAAAACTTTATCATCTGACTTATTTCCACATGTTTACAGTATACCATCTTACCAACCAACCCTGATCCACCATGACCCATTTCTACGAATAATGACTTTCCTAGTTTTCCCAAACGCTCCTACATCTTCCATTGGGCTTATTTCTTGGTAACTGTCTCTGCACATTAGTCTGGAATACCATAAATTTGCTTAGATTCAGGACTTTCTGTTGCAAGGCCACAAAATGGCAATTCATTATACATTGTATAGAATAAAACCCTGACATATCTGCATTAAAAGACTTATATTGATTTAAAATAAAAATCCCATGCTAGCAAAGTGCATTTACACAGCCTGAAGTTTGCCGTCTTTGTTCTGCTCAAATTGGGTTTGAGGCTGCCAGTGAAGATCAGGCAGGCAGGTAATCCCAGAATGCAAATTGCCTGGAAAAACCTATCTATTGCTAGCCTGGCTAACGTCAGACCAAGTCTCTCTCAAGTCTATTTGAGACTTGGTCTGGGAACCACGTGTACATTTTCTCGTATTTGAGGCGTGGTTTACGAATGCCCAGAGCCGTTTATTGGGCGCTATGAATGTCTATCAAATGCGCCTGTATGTAGCTCATAGCCAATCGCTTCAATTATACCAGATGACGTATGTAGAGTGACAGAAATTCGACGAGGAAAAAGACGATGGGTCAAAGATTTATTTGTACACGATGGCGTTTAGCGAATATTACCGTTTGTGCAAGATAAACATGAGGGTAGAAGGTAACGTCGAGTCTGATATAAACAAACTGCTTCGGTGTCGTCATCGTCTTGCTGCTCCCTCCCCGTTCTGTGATTGGTTCCCTTTTTCAGGGGAAAATTTGGTCCATGGTGTCCAGACTGCCTAGCAGCGTGAATAAAATCGCGCTGCGAGCAAGGCAGTATGGGGAAACCCAGGCTAATCTATTGCATCCTTGAATGGAAGTTTTTGAAAGGGTCAGGTCTCCCGTGCTCTCAAGTTTACTGTGAGTTTAATGGGATTAGAAAAGCATGCAAACTCACCATCTTTATGCTTTTGAGATTACATAAGAAGTAAGGGGGGTGGGGGTGCAGTTTCTGTATTTGTTCGAGCACTGCCAGATTTCTGCTACATGTCAAAGGAGCAGTTTTGTTACATTATTCAGAGGCTGCAAGACTCCACTTTGGCATGCCTCAAAATTTAACTCAATTATGCCAGGCTAAGAGAGAGTGGGACACAATAGACTAGCTGCACTGCGTGCTTCTATGACTGCAGGCTGAAATGAAGTGACTAGCAAAGATACTTGCAGTACAAATCCAGATTGAATGTACACAGGCCTTCACCTCTTCTCTCAAACCCAGGCTTTAGTTTATTCAAAAGTGAATAAAGAAATAAATACCCTAAAATATAATATATAGAGGCACAAATCGACAAATGCAATTTTCAGCATCTGAAGCTTAAACTGTTATCACAATCCCTAGCTCGTTAAGATTTAAAAAGGTTAAATTTTCCCATGTGAAATTACCATGGTTACTAAACAGATAGAATAGGATTCTTAGATAGGATGTTTTTGTAAAACAGGCCGGATACGTTTTTTGAGAAAATCAAAGAAAGCATTGATTTCAAATTAAAAACTCCAGTGTAAGTGATTTATTCTAATTTAACAAAAAAAAAAAAAAAAAAAAAAAGGAAAAGGAAAAGAAAAATAATCAGTGTCATATTGTTTGGGTTTTGTCTTGATTCATTGGGTTTTTGTTATTGTGTCATTTTTACATGACAACAATGTACACTTTGTTTTTTTGTTTTTTTTTTGCGATTTTCGCGTTGAGACGACAGCACGGATCCAAGGAAGTTACTAAAAACTTTGTATTATTCATGCCAGACCAGTAGTTGGTGATGTAAAGAAACACTACTATACACTGAACACGTAATATGGCATGCGTATGACGACACCGTTTTCAAAAGTTTACGTTTTCGTAAATGAATGACCAAAAGTTTTAGTTTTTAGGTGAAAATGAAACTGTCCCCTTTGTTTTATGTATACCCTTTCAGTTTACTGACAGTAACTTGTCATTATACAAAACAATCTGAGACAGAACTAGTATGGTAATCAGTGAGTAGTGTAAATTATGGTCTGTCCCTCACACAAAGCTATTGTCATAGATTGCACCTCTGTGGCTCTCTCCATTCATCAAAGAACACCTTCACCAGAGTATTGAACTTCATTTCCCATAAGCCCCGTACCTAGGTCCAATCACCCGCACAGGTGTTCCCAATTCTCCTCTCCATATAAACTGCCTTCTGACTCTCACACATTGCGAAGTCTTGTTCTGCCCCGGCTAACATTTCCAAGCGTTTACTTTCTGTTATTGATTCTCCGTTTATTGACCCGTGACTGTTTATCGACTCCCGTTTCCTTGTCTGCTGCCTGCCCTGACCTTCTGCCTGTTACTGTTTCTGATTCTGGATTGCCGCCTGCCTCGACCTCTGCCTGGTATTGTTTATGTTTCTGGATTCCCTCCGCTATTGTCTACGCTGTACTCTGACCACTGCCTGTTTGACCATTCTTAATAAATACTGCAAATGGATCCGAACGTCTCTGACTCTGCATCACAGAAGACTTCGCCACCACAGGATCCAGCAGCGATGTATCGTTTGACCACTGAGGTAACATCTCAAGCATCTGTGCTGGCTACCCACCAGCAACAACTCGTCAAGTTAACCGCACTTACTGAGGAGCTTGTAAGATCCATGCAAACACTCACCACACGAGCCGCCGCATCATCTCCGGCAGCGGTCGCTCCGGTTCAGCCAACCCAGTCTGTGAGTTTCCCATCTAGTAATCCTCAACTGTCCCTTCCTGATAAGTTTGATGGTTCCTCTGCACTGTGTAAAGGATTCCTGTTGCAATGCTCTATATTCATCAGCAACCACAGTTTTACCAAACCGATGACAGTCGAGTTTCATTTATCTGCTCATTGCTGACCGGAAGGGCTCTGGAGTGGGCGACAGCGCTATGGCAGGGTGGTCAACTATCATTTCCTTCGTATGACAGTTTTCTTCAGCAGTTTCGAGAGGTATTCGAACATCCCGCTGGGGGAAAGGAACCGGGCGAGCTCCTACTGTCTCTACGTCAGGGCGGATCGTCGGCCGCAGATTACACCCTCTCGTTCCGCACTCTAGCAGCACAAACAGGGTGGAGGGATGATCCACTGAAGTTACTGTATCACAAGGGTCTCAATACTAATCTGCAAGGGGAACTGGCATGTCGAGATGAGGGGAAATCACTTAATCAGCTCATGGATCTGGCCATTCGTCTTGACAACCTGATGCGAGCTCGGCGAGTGCCTCAAATGCACCGAATCAATGAACATCCATCCACCAACCAAGAATCTGAACCCATGCAGGTTGGCTACACTCGCCTAACGCCAGAGGAGAGAGATAGAAGATTGCGCAATCGTCTCTGCTTGTACTGTGGACAATCCGGCCACATGAGGGCGACCTGTCCTAATCGACCAATCGCCCGAGACTCTGCTGCGGTGAGTTCTCATCTCTGCTCCTCTAAATCCTTTGAACTAGCTGTTACCCTGTGTTTTGACAATGAAATAGTTAATACCACTGCTTTAATTGACTCTGGAGCCGCTGGAAATTTCATTGATCTGACCTTCGCTAAAACTCATTGCCTTTCTCTTCTTCCATGTGAATCTCGGGTGGCAGTGGCAGCGTTAGACGGACGCCCTTTGGGTACCGGCAAGATCCGTTACATCTCTCAAGAAATCACCTTATGTACAAGTACTCTTCACTCTGAGCTCATTCAACTGTTCACCATCGAATCCCCACGACATCCCATCATTCTCGGTTTTCCCTGGCTGGAGAAGCACAATCCCACAATTTCATGGACTGAGAAGCAGATAACCCAATGGTCCAAAGCCTGTCAAGAGAACTGTTTGCACTCTCTCACCAAGTTTACTCCCATCACCACCCACTCTGAGAATTCTGATCTTCAGAAAATTCCGGTTCAATATCACGATCTCTCTCTAGCATTCAGTGAGATCCGGGCCAATCGACTTCCTCCTCATCGATCCGGCGACTGTGCCATTGATCTCATTCCAGGAGCCATGCCCACACGAGGAAGAATCTTTCCTCTCTCCCAACCGGAATCCGAAGCCATGAAAGATTACATTGAGGAACAGCTTTCTCGGGGATTCATAAAGCCATCCACTTCCCCCGCTTCAGCTGGATTCTTCTTCGTGAAGAAAAAGGATGGAGGGCTGCGTCCTTGTATCGATTACCGCAGCCTCAACGAAATCACGGTTAAGTTTCGTTATCCGCTACCTTTAGTCCCAGCAGCCCTCGAACAGCTCCGTACCACGAGGTACTTCACAAAGCTGGATTTACGAAACGCCTACAACCTCATTCGGATCAGAGAGGGAGACGAGTGGAAAACAGCTTTCTCAACCACTACCGGGCACTACGAATATCACGTGATGCCGTTCGGGCTCGCCAACAGTCCTTCTGTATTCCAGTCCTTTGTCAACGAGGTCTTCCGAGACATGCTCAATCAGAACGTCATTGTCTACATTGACGATATCCTTATTTATTCAGAGACTTTCGAAGATCACGTGAAAGATGTAAGAGCTGTTCTTCAGCGTCTCATTGAGAACCAACTGTATGCCAAGATACAGAAATGCGAGTTTCATCAAACGCAGGTCTCCTTCTTGGGTTACATCATCAGTGCCGAGGGGGTGACCATGGATAACGGCAAGGTACGAGCAGTTGTAAATTGGCCTCAGCCCACCAATGTGAAGGAGTTACAACGTTTCCTGGGTTTCGCCAACTTCTATCGTCGATTCATTAGAAACTTCAGCATCATGGCAGCACCCCTCACTTCTCTACTTCAGGGCGGAGGTCAGCGGTTAAAGTGGTCACCCGAGTGTGTTGCAGCTTTTCAACGGCTCAAGGAAAAATTCACTACAGCTCCCATTTTACACCATCCAGATCCCGAGCGGGAATTTATTGTGGAAGTGGATGCATCCAATACAGGAGTCGGGGCTATACTGTCACAACGGCATGGTAATCCAGCGAAATTATTCCCATGTGCCTACTACTCCCGCAAACTTACCCCAGCAGAACGAAACTACGATGTGGGTGACAGAGAACTCTTGGCGATGAAGACAGCATTCGAGGAATGGCGGCATTGGTTGGAGGGAGCTCATCTGCCTTTTACGGTACTTACGGACCACCGTAACTTAAGAGTACATTAAGGCTGCAAAGAGACTGAATCCCAGACAGGCAAGGTGGTCCCTCTTCTTCACCAGATTCAACTTCAAGGTCACATATCGTCCAGGGTCTAAGAACGGCAAGGCCGATGCGCTGTCGCGTCAGTTTGACAGCTCCTCTATTCCTCCTACATCTGATCCCATACTTCCAGCAATGCTGATTCTCGCCCCAGTCCAGTGGGACATAATGACTGAAATATCTTCAGCACAAAGTGAGGAACAATCACCGCCTGAATGTCCTCCAGATCGCACCTACGTGCCAACCTGTCTCCGCACACGAGTGTTACAATGGGTTCATAATACTCCCAGTGCTGGTCATCCCGGGATTACAGCCACTACTCATCTGACCATGAATCGTTTCTGGTGGCCAACGCTTCAGGCCGATGTTATCACATTCATACATCAATGCAACACTTGCAACATTGTCAAATCGTCCCATCAGAGACCGGCCGGACTACTTCAACCACTACCTGTACCACAACGCCCATGGTCTCACATTGCCATCGACTTTGTAACCGATTTACCCTCCTCCCAGAATTACACAACCATCCTGACCGTAGTTGACCGATTCTCAAAGGCTTGCAGATTTATTCCCCTGACCAAACTACCCACAGCATTAGAAACAGCAGAAGCTTTGGTGCAACAGGTTTTCAGACTGTACGGATTACCTGAGGATATCGTCTCCGATCGGGGTCCTCAATTCACCTCTCGTGTGTGGCAAGCATTGTGTGGTCAACTTAACATTAACGTCAGTTTGACATCTGGCTATCATCCACAGTCCAACGGTCAGGTAGAAAGGCTGAATCAGGAGCTCACACGCTTCCTTCGCACTTACTGTCATCAGAATCAGCAGGATTGGAGCCGTTTCCTCATGTGGGCCGAGTACGCCCAGAACTCGTTGCGCAAACCTTCTACTGGCCTCACCCCCTTCCAATGTGTGCTAGGATATCAACCTCCTCTGTTTCCCTGGTCCGGGGAGCCCACCGATCTTCCAGCTGTAAACGCTTGGCTTCAGAGAAGTGAGGAGACCTGGAATAATGCTCACGTACACCTTCAACGAGCGGTTCGCAGAGTCAGAGAACAGGCTGATCGTCATCGGAGAAGGGGACCTGAATACGTTCCCGGACAGTGGGTGTGGTTGTCATCCAGGGACCTCCGTCTTCGACTTCCCTGCAAAAAACGTCCTAGGTACGTGGGTCCTTTTAAGATTCTCAGACAAATAACACCAGTGTCATACCGTCTTGCATTACCTCCCACTTATCGCATCTCTCCTACTTTTCATGTTTCATTACTCAAACCTGCCGGTGTTCCGAGTGGAGAGAGGGACCAGGACGAGGTTGTGGAGGAGAGCTCCCCTCCAATCATCATCGAGGGCGAGGAGGCTTACCGAGTAAAGGAGATTCTCGATTCCAGACGCCGAGGCAGGGAGTTACAGTACCTGATCGACTGGGAGGGGTATGGTCCAGAGGAAAGATCCTAGGTGAGATCACAGGACATATTGGATCCTGCACTTACCACCGAGTTTCATCAAAACAACCAGACGAGACCTGCCCCCAGACCCCGTGGAAGACCTCGGCGTCGCTCTGGCCCTCGCTTCAGGAGCCGCTCGCAGGAGGGGGGCTCTGTCATAGATCGCACCTCTGTGGCTCTCTCCATTCATCAAAGAACACCTTCACCAGAGTATTGAACTTCATTTCCCATAAGCCCCGTACCTAGGTCCAATCACCCGCACAGGTGTTCCCAATTCTCCTCTCCATATAAACTGCCTTCTGACTCTCACACATTGCAAAGTCTTGTTCTGCCCCGGCTAACATTTCCAAGCGTTTACTCTCTGTTATTGATTCTCCGTTTATTGACCCGTGACTGTTTATCGACTCCCGTTTCCTTGTCTGCTGCCTGCCCTGACCTTCTGCTTGTTACTGTTTCTGATTCTGGATTGCCGCCTGCCTCGACCTCTGCCTGGTATTGTTTATGTTTCTGGATTTCCTCCGCTATTGTCTACGCTGTACTCTGACCACTGCCTGTTTGACCATTCTTAATAAATACTGCAAATGGATCCGAACGTCTCTGACTCTGCATCACAGCTATTGTAAGGCTTAACTCTTTCTCCTCCATTGACAAAAAATTCCGGCTTTCCGTGTTTTCACTGATATACGGTATGGGGTGCTATTACGCATCTTCTTAAAGAGTACTGCATCTCCTGATCAAAAAACATGTGAAGAAGAAGCAGAAATAAGAAATATGTAAGCAGATGCATATGTAAAATAACTTGATTATCAACATCAAAGGGATAGTTCACCAAAAACTTTTAATTACCCTATGATTTACTCACCCTCAAGTCATCCTAGGTGTATATGACATTCTTCTTTCAGACGAATACAATCTGAGTTGTATTAAAAAATGTCCTGGCTCTTCCAAGCTTTATAATGGCAGTGAATTGCTGTTTCTGTTTTGAAGTTCATAAAGTGCATCTATTCATCATAAAAGTGCATATATCCATCATAAAAGTGCTCCACACGGCTCTGGGGGGTTAATAAAGGCCTTCTGAAGTGATGCGTTTGTGTAAGAAAAATATCCATATTTAAAACTTTAGAGCCGTGTGGAGCACTTTTATGATGGATAGATGTACTTTTATGATGAATAGATGCACTTTTATGGACTTCAAAACAGAAACAGCCATTCACTGTCATTATAAAGCTTGGAAGAGCCAGGGCATTTTTTATATAACTCCGAATGTATTTGTCTGAAAGAAGACTTTCATATACACTTAAGATTACTTGAGGGTTAGTAAATCATGGGCTAATTTTCATTTTTGGGTGAACTATCCCTTTAAACAGCATTTACATAAAAACTGCCTAATGTTACTGAATGAAATGTCGACCTAGGAAGAGCTATAGGACTGTGAAGATTGTGTTTTGGTCAACGTTCTGAATCCGATCTGGATGTAGTCTTTCACAAAACCATTTTTATCAGCTTTTAACTAAAAAAAATGCTTTTTCAGTCAGGGCCACTATCATCAAATGTATATTTATTATACAGTTAGTGTTGGCGGTGTTCTGGGCATTCTCCATGCAGCCATTCCTGGACAGAGCAAGGAGAGCAGCAAGTCAAAACCCCTTGGGGTAACAGAACAGATCCAGTAATCATGCATACATAATTGCACAAATTTTACATCAGTTGTAACAAGCTAAAATACATGAGGAAGGATGATTACAATGAGATTACTGTATGCTGAAGACAGTCGTGAAACAGATATCAGATTAGATTACAGATTATGTCCCAGACTGTCAGTTGATGCAAGTTTAACTGACGTCGCCTGCCTGATGCTTGATTTTCATGAAATGTACCCACATTCAAGAGTTGATAAAAAAGAATAAACGTTTGTTGTTTTTGTAGAGGGTCTCTACACCACTACCTTGTTCTTTCTTTTGATATATTGCATGTTCAGATATTCATACAACAAATATTCAGGAGGGGCATGCAAATTTTAAGAAAATGATCAAAAATGCTGGCGGTGACTGGCAACTTAAAAAAACATTGGAAAGAGTTAAGAAGACTAGGCTACTTTTATGAATTACTTTTAGTAGTAAAAGTATGGATTACTTTTATGTTACTTTAGACTTATGTGATTCATTTACATTTTTTTTTTTTTTTTTTTTTTCTTGTTCCCATTCCATTTCTTTTTATAGGAAAGTGCAGCCTGGATATTCTGCCTGTGCCTAATGTCTTCTGATGTGCTGAGGTGAGAAAGTCATACACGTTTGGAATAACATGAGTAAATGACAACAAAATTTCCATTTGTTGGATGAACAATTTATTCAGACCTAAGAAAATAAAATAGCTTTTTAACTGTCAAGCCACTTACTACTGTAAATATGTTCCATTTTTCAGTTAAACGCAAAGGACGTATTTTCCCAAGGTGACGCAATTACAATTCCCATTTGTCCGTTTAGACAGATTGACAGATCTGCAAAACTTAGACTTAAACTGACTGAAATATAATTGCCTTGCTTTGGCGTGCATGTGAGCAGTAGAGCAGAAAATAGAAGCTAAATTTTGGCCCATGCACCACACCCCCTGTCCTCCACCCCCTTTAACAAAACAGAAGGGTATGTAGAACAGGCAAAGTGGAAAAAGCTTCATCTCAGCTCTTTGCTTTTAAAAATAACAGCCATTTTGGTTAAAAGGGCTGAGCAGAGAGCCAGTGATGTATAACCAAGACCTTGCATTTAATTAAGCTGGCCTCTTCCACTTTTCTGCAAGCATGCATAATCATTTCATACACCGTGATATCATCTGCCTAATGCGCTATTTTACCATACAGTTAAACCTGGGCGATAAATCTCACGCAGCTTTCTTTTAATAGATGCAGGCTGAATAATGCGTGCATTAGATTACCGGCCCAGCATTGTGTGTGAGAGGAAATGCTTTACAATGATTAGGGCCACCTCTCCCAGTGGACACCATCTTCATGCCCCCGCTGAGCTCCTGGCCAAATTGTTTATTTCATTTCTTCTGCATCAGATAATGCATTCGATTCACAACATGCATGAATATTGGCATTTAAAATGCACCCCTGCACTGCAAAAGCGAGGGTTTGCCTTGCCTTCTAGTTTAAGTCTGAATAAGGTTTTTTATTGCATGACGCTGCATGACGAATTATATTGTGTTGTAGGTCAAGAGTGGACAACACTCTTATCTCTGCTTCCTTCAAGCATAGCAGCATTTGTTCTCCTGCTAATGGCCTTGTTTGCAAATGTGTGGTTGGCATGCTTCATCTTATTATAGTCATACTAAAATCATTCAGTGACAGTTATCAACCCTTGAAATTCTATTTCCCATTTTCTTTGCACAGTCATTATTTTTCTAGATTCTGCCGACATGACTTAACTTATCACACTGGGCCACTATCACATACCGTTCAGCTCATACGATTTCAAGAACAGCGCCGATGGATTTGTAAATTACCACTTTGACATCTGTCTTCTGTGTGGGAGGGATTAACAAGTAATAACAGCCATATTTTGATCGCCGCCCGACTTGTGACAATTATGACAGACATCAAAACAGCGCCATTAATATGAATGAATGCCAGGTCAAACTGAACAGTGTAGCTGGTTAGTTAATTGTTTAACATGTCCATGGACTTTAATTAACAACAAGAAGTTGAAATTTATATGAATATAGTTATCTTAGATACCTTTTTGCCTTAACTAATTCATTTTAAATGGCCCTATATATTTTTGAATACAAATACCGTATTCTATGTCTCTCAATTAATGTGAGCTCATAAAAGCTGCGTGCTTGATAAATATACAATAATTACCAAAAAGCTTTAAAAGTTTTGAATTGTTTTAAAAAAAAGTCAACTTCTGACAAGTATGGTCAAAAATGAGCATTTTTGGAGATATTTTTGTATTTGTTTTGGATCCCTTTCTGTATTATTTGTTGGATTATCAAGTGGATATCATTTTACTATCTCTCCTAAAAAATGTTATAATATAATATAACGCTATCTCACGACCAATTCTGACAAATTCATACGAGTGAGTAAAAGGTGACTAATTTGTACAAATTCCTAAACCCCAGAGATTGGTAGGTTTAGGGGCGAAGTCAGGGGTAGGTCATTCGTACGAATTCATACGAATTGGGCAACTCGTAAAATATGTACGACTGAAATATTCAAAGGTTGAAGATAATTTAAATAAGCAGTCACGAGTAAAGCATGGCCCCCAGTCCTGTGCTAGAGCTCTATGAAATCCAACCAGTGTCTGACTACTGACATTGACAAATTAAGTAATTAAATTTATGCAATCTTTGTGCTCGGTTAGCCTTTGAATGCTTCCAGTGAATGCACAAACTCTGGAGCGGGCTAGTTGAGATATTAGATTGCTTCTGAACTGACAAATCATGGTCGCACCACATGCATATTTAAATTAAGATAACAGTAGATATCAATGTTCACTTGGTGGTCAAGCAATTGGAATCACTTCTATGAAGGAAAATATGCACATTGTTTAAAGTGGCAAGAAGATTAGTTTTGTATAGCATAACCAAGAGTTATATAAGAAGTGTATGAGATAAAATCAATATGAGGTAGTTTATTGCAAAGTAAATTCAGCTGTCTTGCAGGCATGAATTATAGCTCAAATTGTGTGAATTGTTGAGAAGAGGTAAACAGCTGGACTGACGGTTTCACTTGGTGAATGGATTTTAAAACATTTACCACTTTTTACAACCATTTTAAGTTTTGGGACTTTTGAAAGTTGTAGCACAATGGCGAGGCAGAGTCTTTGAAACATAATGTATTATAGAGCGCATTAATTTTCCTGCCAGTGTCGTATAACATGTTTTAACAAGATCACAATTGTTGTAATGTAATGAATATCGCAACCCCCAAGTGCCCCTCGTATAATTCACATGCATGTCAGTGATACAATAGGATCTTTTACGCGTCAGCGCTCGGAGGAGGTTGGAAAGAGTCAGTCTTAGCCTCGGGAAGCTAGAAATGAGCCTTAACAAAGTCATGTTTCGTGAACATGAATGTATGGTGGAATTACACAGCTTCAGTTGAACAAATATCTCTAGGGTTCATTTCCACTGCTGCCAGGGGTTGCCAGCCCTCATATAATATGGAGTCATCCCATATTTAAGAAAACAGAATTGTGTTCTCTTTAAATCTAGCCTTACACACTGAGAAAGAAATAGAATCTGAAATAGATTTGCAAAGTGTACAAAAATAAAATAACAAAATCACACATCATAATGGAAAGCAGTTTGCGTAAGATGGATCTGAAATCTAGACTATATATTGCAGCAAAAAATGGATACTACTTTTGACAGCGGGATCAAGTAAGATGAAGACAAGGGCAGCAAACTTGCATGGTTGGAACTACAGCTCTCAAGCATTTAAAAAAAACAAAAAAAATTTTTTTTTCAAATGAAATGTGGACTTAAACAGATCATGCTCTTGGGCACAATAAGCAAGCTAAAATTCATTACATTTAATGTCTTTCATCCCATTTAAATATATGCACATTCATATGTATATATATTAGCGCGTCAACAATCAGTGCCGTTTTTGAGTGCACATGTGCATAAATGCATAAAGGAACCCAGGAGTGTGATGTAGACTAGAGCAGCGGCAATTTGTGTCAATTTTCAGTTTATTTACAAATGCCGTTTGAAAGCTAAAAACCTTAAAAAGGTTCGACCTCTGTAGTGCGTAGGTATGGAAGTTTGTTTCCGCCACAGAATAAAAAATAAAAAAGGTAACAGCAAGTTTTTATCTCACAATTGCGAGTTTACATCTCGCAATTCTGACTTTTTATCTCAGAATTGCGCGATATTAAGTCACAATTGCGAGTCATAGGCCCGGTTTCACAGACAGGGCTTAGACTAAGCCAGGATTAGACCATAGATCAATTAGGACATTTAAGTAATTTTTATAAACATGCTTAGAAAAAAACATTACCGATGTGCATCTTAAAACTAAAAAGGCACAGATATATTTTTAAGATCAGTCAGTGCAAGTTTATTTCAGTGGAAACAGCTCAGACTTACATTTTAGTCTAGGACTAGTCTTAAGCCCTGTCTGTGAAACCAGGGGATAAAGTCACAATTGCGTGTTATAAAGTCAGAATGGTGAGATATAAACTCACAATTTTGAGGAAAAAAGTCTGTCTTTTTGGACTTTATAACTCACAATTGCAACTTTATATCTCACAATTCTGAGAAAAAAAAAATCAGAATTGCGAGATATAAAAGTCGCAATTATCTTTACAAAAATGTTATTCTGTTAGGAAACAAGCTTCCATAGTTTTTCAATCAATACATTACAGCGAAAATAAGAATCAGGTTTTTGGCCGAACTGCTGCATGAGCATATGACACGCAAACTACATCTCTCGGTTAAGCAGCAAACCAGTGTCGCGACAGTAAAGTTGTGATGGATGACGATTGTAATCAAGGTAAAGATGATTACAATGACATACAGGAGTCGTACAAGTTTGCTTGCGCAAACAAACCTCTCTCGCCGCAAATATTAGAGATGTAAATACTAAATGTTTCTTTTTTTTCTTCTAAATATCATACGCTTTCAGCACCTGAATCGGCACTTAATTTTCATTTCGTTGCATAATCACCAATGTTTTCTCAGGAGATCGGGTTTCAAAGGAAAAGTTGCTTTGTGTACCAGGGTAACAGGTATTTCTGCTTTACTATAAGTACCACCAACTGTTGAAGAATTAATTTTTATTTTCATTCAAACTTAGTCCCGCATAACCAGATCTTTGACTGACCGTATAAGGTCTGGACTGTTTACTGCTGTACGTTGGACTGGAACACCCACTTAGTCAAGAAGAGAAACTATGCTCCTGGAAAACCTACAGAAACCAGCCAGTCAGAGTGTTTCCAGTTTAATGTGCCCATAAGCATCAGATGTTCAATGAACAGAGTGTGGGCAGTCCGTGGGCCTGACGTCTGAGACTGAGACTATATTCAGCACGTCTGCTGTTTTTTTATGCAATGGTCTGAACAGACAAAAACGCATGCAATTCATGTTGGAACATTCATGCCAGCATTTAATCAGTCCACTTTCAGTCAGTTTCGATGCACATTTTTTACAGGATTTGTTGCTATTTTAATTAAAACGACAACAATACAAATAACTTTATAGTTGAACTGCAGTCTGTTCGTCTTAAAATATGTATGTCCAGTCCCAATTCTGCAGTGTTATTTAGTTTAATTGAATCTCTGTGTATGACAGATTTTTTTTTTTTTTTTCATCTTTATTTTACCACAGATATGGGTAGCAATAAAGTCATGTGCCAGAGAGTGAGCACAAGTGGGCAACTCTGGCTGCTGCTCTAACAATGAGCTCTTCAAATAGCATTTGTACGCTCTCTCCTCTCTTCATTCTGTCGTCAATACATCTCTTGGTCTGATCAGGTCTATCTCGTATCTATGTTGGTGATTGTAGTCTGATGTGGTCTGGCTGATGGCATCACAGTCTAGTGTGAGCATATTGCATCAGCATCACACACACTTCCATCACTCTCCTTTAGACCTTGCGTCTGATCTGTATCAAGATATACAGATGAGTTACAAACCCTAGTAAGCTTTATCAAAGTGACCAAATGTGATCCAGGCAACTACTTGTGCCATATAATTCTAGAAGAAGTCAAGGTTTCACTTTATTTTGATTGTCCCTTTAACTCATTCTGTTGACTTTAAGTAACGTTGCACCTACATGTCTACTAACTCTCATTATAGTATTAGTAGAGTATCAGTAGACTGGTAGGGTTAGGGTTAGAATAAGTTTACATGTAGTTGTAAAGTTACTTATAGTCAGTAGAGTGTCTGTTGGAGGAGCATCAACATAAAGAGTTAGCATTAAATGGATAGTTCACCCAAAAATGAAAATTAGCCCATGATTTACTCACCCTCAAGTCATCCTAGGTGTATATGACATTCTTCTTTCAGACGAATACAATCAGAGTAATATTAAAAATTGTCCTGGCTCTTCCAAGCTTTATAATGGCAGTGAATGGCCGTGAATGGCTGATTTGAAGTCCATAAAAGTGCATCTATCCATCATAAAAGTGCATCTATCCATCATCCGGCCAAACGAACATACAGAAGTTGCGCTTATACTTAAGTTAAATCCTTATGTTCGTTTGGCCGGAAGCTAGTTATTTTACATTTTAAAATTTAAATATGCATCGCTTCGCTTCAGAAGGCCTTTATTATAACCCCCCGGAGCCCGTGTGGAGCACTTTTAAGATGGATAGATGCACTTTTATGGACTGCCATTATAAAGCTTGGAAGAGTCAGGACATTTTTTAATACAACTCCGATTGTATTCATCTGAAAGAAGAATGTCATATTGTGACACTTCTATATTAGGGCTAAGATAAATACATATACTTTATTTTACAAATGTGAAGGAGGATAAAATACTGTAAAATAAGTATATGTATGATTCAATTGGTTTCAGGCCCTAGTTGAAGTTCTCTGTCTTTTGTATGTGGGACTTTTATGTTTGGTGCAGAAACATCCTGTAGTTGGCAAAAAGGACTTTTTTTTTTTGACAGGAGAGTACAAGAGGAACAGGGACGTGCACAGGAATTTTGAGGGGCAGTTGCTCTGACCTGAAAAAAGGCCCCCCCCCCAAAAAAAAGGGCTATATGAAGGACTGAGAATTACAGGGTCTTTATTAAAATATATATACGCAAAGAAGTAAAACACTGAAATACAGCACTCAATCACCTTAACTACTACTAATAACACAGATTTGATCAATAATAATGCCACTGACGATTCTGATTATCGATCCGATTCTTTAACGATTCTTCTTGATAACACTGTGTGGAAAAATGCAGTCATATGCTTTTAAAAAAAACAACAAGTGGTTTTATTTATTTTAAAGCTTAAGCTTGAGTAAGCAAACTGTACTTTTTATGTAATTTATAAATAGAACCTTATTGTAAAGTGTTACTGATTAGTTATACACCGATTCAGACGTCTCCTGAGTTCACTGCTGGAAAGATCAGTTGTTTTAACCATTCATTAAAATGAATCGGTTCAAAGGAGTCATTAGTTCGCGAATTGGACGTGTCATGCGCGCTGTGATTATCCCAGCAGTTAGGACATGGACATCCAAGATTTGTGTCAACACAGAAAACATTTCATCACTGGATAGTTTTTTTCGTTTAAATAAAGTGTTGTTTTATGTCAGCTGAATGTCCGGAACGCTTTTCAGAGAAGATAAGGCAACTTATTTAGCACAATTCACACCCAGCGGTAATTCAGGAGAAAAAAAAATCTCAGAATGCTCCACATGAAACTTTTGGTCTTCCGACCTTTTACCGCCGTAGGCTATCGATTTATTTTGATTAATATGTGCGAGGGAGAGAGAGCAAGACCGCGCTTAGTTTGGAGATGGTTGTTTACACTTTCGCCTGGCTACGAAGAAAGAGAGAGCGCGCGCGCAATCGGGTCTCTCTCTCTCTGCTCGTTCTTTCAGTTAAACATGCGCTGTCACAAGCGCAGCAGTTCATCAAAAAATGGTCGCAGTCTGGAACCCTGATGATGATTGTTCGTTTGTAATACATCACAAACTCACCTTTTCCAACGTTGAGTCTCACCCGACAACCGCGATAATCTCCTTCTAGGGCCGCTCATGCAGGCTTAGCTCAGGTGCCGGTCGCGTGCAGCGCTGCAGCCACATAAACAGAGTTTGCCCTTCCCCTACTGACTTTCACTTTCGGTGCACGAATGGAATTGAATGAGGCTTTGCGATTTTTTTTTTTATCTAGGCCTACGTGAAATTCTGCATCCATTGTACTTTTTATTTATTTATTTTTCCCCCCCTCGGAAGGGCAACGTGAGTCGAGAAGGGCATATGGGCAGTTGCCCGGGCAACCTGAGCAACCCCCCTGTGCACGTCCCTGAAGAGGAAGGCCTTCTTTAGTAGAAAAGGCCAAGCCAGGTATTGGCATGTTAGGTGATCCTGTTTGAACCAAACAGACTGATGTTTTATTAGCCTTCTCCTTTGAAGTCGTTTATGGATTAATTACTCATCGAGGCTCAAGAGAAGACTTGGTTTTTTTGGTATTTTTGCTATTCCATCACGTTTGCTGGATTATTACCATTTTTCCTGTACATTTTGATTAATTCTTTGGGCTCAAGGACTAAGCATTCACGCATAAGGACAATACTTCTCAAGTAAGGACTATTTGATCAAGGACTCTCGGATAAGTGTTTTTCTGATTTGACTATTGAGTTATCAATATACTTTGTTGGTTAACCTGCTTATGTCTATCTTTGTCTGATTTCAAGTATTGATACAGTTTTTTTCCCTTATTCATTTATGCCTTGTGAGTGCCCTGAACTTTTAAGTGACTACTGGTTTACTCAAGTTGCAAGCCAAGTTTGTTACATTTGTCGTAGATTTTTCCCTAAACCTAACTACGTCTAATATTTATACTCTAGCCCGTCTACAGTCGACGTCGGCCGAGTTTAACCCTATACCCTAGCGCGTCTACACATCGACGTCGGCTGGGTGCTAATCCTATACTCTAGCGCGTCTTCAAATCGACGTCGGCTGAGTCTAATCCTATACCCTAGCACGTCTACACATCGACGCCGGCTGGGTGCTAATACCTGTTCCCCTAACTAGCTTACTTCCTGCGCAGGAATAATCGACAAACAGACTTCAGCAAATGTCCTCTAAATGCTTTAATCACGGCCAGAGGATCTCTTGAGCAGTTCTCAGAGAATCTCCCCAAAGAAGAAGCAAGGCCGGAGGATCTCAGACAAATTCCATTGAGAATCCCACCAGCTAACACGAATACAACAGTTTTTATAGAATAGGGAGGTATGGCAAAATGATATGAATTTGATTGGTTCTTCATATGCAAACCCTTCTGTTACTAGGTAAAGCAAACTTTGTTTTAATGATTACTTCATTGTTAATCACAAGGTTCTAACCTAGTCATCTGTCTAGTTTCATTTCCCATATTTGTTATTTTTACACTCACACAACCAAAGTCAAAGGGGTATGGCAACACAACATACAACATTCAAAAACACAGGACAGAACATTTTAGTACATTGTGTTTCAAAGTGTTAGTTTTGTTAGCCTTAAAAGGGAAGTAAGGTTAGATGTTAGAGTTAATATTAGTTTGATATACAGTTTACTAATTTATTCAATAAATATCCACCACACAATATACACCTAGGATGACTTGAGGGTGAGTAAATCATGGGATCATTTTAATTTTTGGGTGAACTATCCCCTTAAGCAGACAGTCTACTAATGCTCTAATGAGAGTTAGTTGACATGTAGTTGCAACGTTATTTATAGTCAAAAGAATGTGTTAAAGGGACCATCAAAATAAAGTGATACCGAAGTCAAATCTAATTGAAAACATTTTGCCAAATAATTGTTTGTACTATGTGTTCATGTGCTTATTGAAGCTCAGAAACATGTTACAGTCAAACTCTATTTGAAAACCACTGTGAGTATCAGACTCCTTCTCCTTCTCAGTCCTTCTCTGAGTCTACACTTTTTTCCACATCGACTGCTAGACTGGTTATTAGTCTGCTGTGATGTCTCCAGTGAAAGTTTCGGGAAAAGGGTTCATTAAGGGTGCATGGTGGCTACAATGGAGGCAATCTTGGGTACACTACTGAAGCCTGAAATGACAAATTGGACACCACATGATCTTAAGGACTTCACAGACGTGCACAAGTGAAGGCCACAAGACCACAAATTCATATCGAGTGTGCCTTTTGGGACAGGGCCTTAATGGAGTCATTTTTACCAACACAAGATAAAATAGCCAATTAGTTACATACTGTGATTACAGTAAAAAAAGGCCTAGGACTGAAACATCATGATGAGCCAGTTAAAGTCAAGCAATAAACAATGTATTAATAAATATACAAATACAATTATTAGCAATATATTTATAAACTAACAATAAATTATATTGCTGTAAAATGTTAGTTCACAGATTGAATTTTATTGTAAAGTGTTACATATTATTATTATTGGGTAATGCTTTATTTTACACTGTCCTTACATCTTTCATGTTCTTAATAGTAATAACAGTAACTTATGCATAATTACAAGCAGCTCACCCAAAACCAAAACCCTAACCCTATTGTAAGTACATGTTACTAATTAACATAACTAGTACAAATTGTGTAATTACACTGTAACAGCGACACTTTCAAATAAAGTGGGTTACACCCTATTTGGTAACACTTTATTTTACGGTGTCCGTGTTACAGAGTAATTACTTAATGAATTACTTAGTAGTAGACGTTGTAATAACATGTAACAAAATGTAATTAACATGTAACTAAGTTATGGAACAGCCTGTACTTACAGATTGTAATTACGTACATGTAATAGGCAGCTACTGTTACACATATGTAACAAGCCGAGATGGATAAGGTTTATAGATACACATGAAGTACACTTAAGTACAATCTTGATACACTTTATTTTACATAGCTTATCCCTGTGTAATATTATGTAATTGCAATGTAATTAGGAAGCTACTGCATGTATTTAAGCTGTGAACTATTGAGTTTAAATCAAACTAAGGCAGAGATGGATAAGGTATGTATACACAAAGTACACTTATGTACAATCTTGATACACTTTTATTTTACATAGCTTATCCCTGTGTAATATGTAATTGCAATGTAATTAGGAAGCTACTGCTTGTATTTAAGCTGTGAACTAGTGAGTTTAAATCAAACTAAGGCAGAGATGAATAAGGTATGCATACACGGTAACACTTTATTTTACAGTGTCCTTGTTACATATGTTATTATGCATAATTACATGCAACTAACCCTCAACCAAATCCTAATCCTACCCTAACCCTATAGTAAGTACATGTAATTGCTTAATATTACTCAGTACTTAAATATATAATTACACTGTAACAATGACACCTTAAAATAAAGTGTAACCCAACTATCTTACTAACTATTAAGTAAGGGATAATGTACATCCATAACCCCCAACAGGATGATGAGGACTTGATGAGGGTTATTTTGAGAGAACCCCCGGCTGGATGTACATTATCCCGCTTATTACACGGCTACTTGCTACATAAGTAAATAATTAGACACGAAATATTGATCTGAGTTGAAATATTTTATTGGGTTTTTAAACTCAAAGCTTCTGTGGAGAGAGCAGTTGCTATAGCGCAGCAAGTTCAAACTAAACGGACATTTAAGAAATACGGTATACAGTCATTCATATCACTTATTACACAGCATTTCGCCACATAAATAATTATGGGGATAAGATATATTGATTTCAGATTAAACTGTTTTAAAATCGTACCTTTTTGTATCTCATAATCCAACAGTGTACAAAACAATAGTCACAAAATGGCAGCAGCTGCGTTTGTATGAAACAAGAGAGAGCAAGTCCACGAAACTGGATGGTATAATTAAATAACTGTACACAAAATATTGATTCGCCTGAGTTTTAATATTTTATTAGCTCACCAAACGCAAAAAATCCACGAAGAAAAAACGTTCCTAGCAATGTATAGCGCTGCTGACTTCAGTGACCCGGATGAGCCTGCATTATCTGTTTTCAGCGGTTGTTATCTGAGAATAACTTACCGCTGGATGGCACGATTGACCAATCAGAATCAAGTATTCCACAGAGCCGTGTAATAATAAGCAGTAATAAGGAGTTTAGTGAGGTAATAGTGAGAATCGAACCCTAAACTTATGTGTCCATAGTATTAATACGTATAACACTAGTAACAGTATTAGCTTAGTTAGTATTAGCATTAAGTATTAGTATTAGCATTAAGGGATGTAGAATATGGTCATGCAGAATTAGCATTTATCCTTCAAATTATCCTAGTAATATGCATGCCAATAAGCAACTAGTTAATAGTGAGAATTGGACCCTAAACAAAAGTGTTACTCATATGATTGCTAGACCATCATAATCATTACAATATTTCATTTTTTTATTTTATTTATTTATTTATTTTTGTTTTGGTATTGGTATTGGTTTAGGTGGGACAATGTACAGCCGGGCATCTTTAGTTTAGTTAGTGTGTGTGTGTGTGTGTGTATGTGTGTGTGTGTGTGTGTGTGTTTGTGTACATAAAGAAATAAAGTAGACACAGTGGCAGGATTACTTGAGTCAGTGCTTGCTAGATGAGCTTTTGAACAGATGCAGTCGGTTCTCAGACAGTATACTGTACATCAGGCTGTTGTTATGAAGGTAATGTGATAAAGGATTTTAAAAAAGGTAACATGAAAGCAACAAACACAAGCTGTAACTCTGACAAAGATAGGCTTTGAATGCATAATCAAGTTGTTTGCAGTATGTAAACAGATGCTGCCAATTAGTAATCAGTGAATACATCAAGTAATGATCAATGAACACAATTCTCCATTGAGACGTGCTGCACACTAATGTACGGTTTTAGAAATCCACACACAACTGCAGCTTGCAATCAATCAGATCAAATTTTAAAATTAGAATAAGAGACAAATATTGGTTTGAGCTCATTAAGGGATTTTTTTTAAAAGCTGCTACAGTATACAAGCACTATACAAATACAATGTACTTGATCTGATCAGTACTATATTAATACTGTTAAACATTAGTGTCTTTTATCATTGTCTAGTATCATCATCATATCTTTCTGCCAAATAGTCCTTCATTAGCATAACCATAGGCCATTTATGCACAATCCTTTGCACAATAATATAGAATTGTAAAATTAGGTCACAGGTGTCAGTATATAATTAGACAAAAATGCAATATTATTGTCATGTTTGTTCATCTCCAACTGCTGTGAAGTGCATGTGCTTGCTTTTGATTTTCAAAGATTTAATTTTACTGAATATCAGAAATGTTGAAACAGTTGCATTCCGTGATCCATCAAGGCAGGAAAAGCTTTTGAATCATGTTTCTGAGCTGTCTTGTCAGGCTCAACCATGCATTACAGTCTGGCATCCTGTTAAGTGTTTGGCAAAAGACACATCTGCATGATTGAATACAGCTGACTTGGGATACAGCCACACAACTACCTCTTCTCTAACATATTATGTTGAGCGACCCCGATCTTTTCTTCAGACGAGTAACTACCTCTACGACTTCACGATAAATGCAGCTGTCTTTTTATAAAGTAACGTTTGTTTGTGGGAATCTTTTCTGACTGTGTAAAGGCCCATTCACACCGAGAATGATAACTATATTAGCGTTCACAGCAGCAGACGATGCCGTTCTGTTTATTCGAAGTACACGCTGTGTTTTATGTCTTTTATGTTCTGATTGGCTGTCAATGTTTAATCGTTCATAAGCTGAAAAAAAAAAAAAACTCATTCTGTAAGTGATTTGAATGATTATTATTACACTCTTACACTTGTGGTGTGAACTTTACAACGATTTTTAAAACTATATCTTTATCGTTATTGTTATAGTTATCATCCTTTGTGTGAACGGGCCTTTAGGCAGTTTTTGTTTTTTTGTTTTTTCAACAAATGGTCAGTGTTATCAGGATGTTGTTTGTGTGCATCATCAAGCTAAACATTATATAAGCTGTTTTATTTCATTTTTTTTATTTTATTGTGTTATTTTCTAGCAATAGCAGTAACAGTTCATTATAAAAATAAATTAAATAAATTCAAATTAAATTCAAAATAATTAAACAACATTAATAAAAAAATAAAAAAACTGTGGGTTGAATTTATTATAAATATTCATATTTGGTTCTTGTTATGGGACTACATGTTGGTAGTTGTTAATTAACTATAATATATAATATTAAATAATAATAATTTTGGCAAAAGAGCTTAGTGGTTGAACTTATGAACGCAGTCAGCACAACACACAATTTTGTGAAAACTGAGAAAATATAATGAGGTTATTTCCTAATCTTCCTGGAAGGTTTCAAATTAAGCGTAATTATTTTATTTTTTTATTACATTTTCAATTTCCAAAATCATGTGGGAATAGGAGTTGTTGTGTTACTAATTAAAAAAAGGGTTGAGTCAATATTTAATAACATTTTCACTGTAAATTGTCAAAATTATGACATTGAATGATTTAAATGTTTGGATAGAAATGCTTCTAAAGCTTTGCAAAATTAATGGGACACCAGAGTTTGCACCATTTGGGGAAAGTTCCATTTCCTTTGCATGTTATTCCCAAGTCTGTTTGGGGCGGCACATTTTTATCCATCTTTCTCAGTCTCATTGTCTGCTTCTCTCTCTTCCTTCTTTTTTATCCTTCATTCACTTCTCAAGAGTGTTTCCACCCCAGACATTTCCTGTCACAGCCCGTGAGCGACCCCGTGTTGATGGAGCCCTCCAGGAATTCAAAACGCCAGGGTGGCATTTTCTTTCAAGTGATTGGTTCCCTATAAAGAAGTGGAGTCATTTTAACAGCCCGCCGCAAGTATGTTAGTCTTCCTTGTCTTTCTCCGCCCCTCCAGCAATGCGTGTGTGTTTGAGGTTCCAGCTGATCATTAAAATTCACACCCTCATCGTTACATCAACCAAGAATGAAGCCAGATTGTTAGCAGCGTGCACGTCCCCTTAAATGAAGAAGACCCTTGTGTGAAATGTCAAGATTTATGTTTTATGCATTCTAGTGCACCCATTAAAACTGATACCAAATTTAAATTAATTTATGGTCTAACACGCACATTTAAACAGCAATTAGTGATCAAATTTATGAGAGCCTGGAGGAGATGTCTGCAGATCGGGTTCACATTAATAAACACTAAGCATGTTTTTTTTTTTTGGATTTCTCACGGATCAACATTGAGCAAAAAATGCTCACATGAACACAAGGGAAGTTCTACATGCTAAAATGTAGAACTACGTGCACTACACATTCAGACTAGATGCTAAACTGCTTATTTCTTGACACATAAACTCAATTGGTAACACTTTACAATAAGGTCTCATTAGTTAACATTAGTTAATGTATTAACTAACATTAACTAACAATGAGCAATACATTTATTAGTTAACATTTGTTAATGTATTAACTAGCATGACCTAACAATGAGCAATACATTTGTTAGTTAACATAATGTATTAACTAACATGGACTAACAATGAGCAATACATTTGTTACAGTATTTATTAATCTTTGTTAATGTTAGTTAATAAAAATACAGCTGTTCATTGTTTGTTCATGTTAGTTCACAGTGCATTAACTAATGTTAACAAATACAACCGTTGATTTTAATAACTTATAAGTAAATGTTGAAATTAATATTATCTAAGATTAATAAATGCTGTACAAATATTGTTCATTCTCAGTTCATTTTAACTAAGGTATAACTAATGGTAACCAATGAACCTTATTGTAAAGTGTTACAGCTCAATTTAACCGCATTTATCTCACATTAGAAAGCAAATCAAGTCGCTTTCAGACCAGCCCAAAAATTGCAAAGCACAATTTTCACTGCACTGCACAGCACTAAACTATCTGTGCAATTGTATGAGGACTCCCTTCACAAATAATGGTTCATAAAACAAAAGGTCTAGCATTTGTATGCAGATGCCATTTTGACATTTAGTATACAATGCAGTTGTCACACCTGCTGGCTGTTTTCTTCAGAACGATCAGGCTTGAATATAAATTAAGTAGTATTTAATAGAAATAAAGACACAAACAGAGATAATCCAATAAACAACAGAGAGAACATCCCGGTAGCAATGTTAACACAAGACAAATAACAGAAGCGAACTAAGGGTACGTTTACACGACAACGATACGCTTAAAATGGAGAAGTTTTCAATTGAGTCTTCCGCGTACAGACGACACCATTGTCAAAACGATCCCCATTCACACGGATCCGCGAAAACTACTAAAAACGCTGTATTCTGCTGCCAGGCCATTAGATGGCGATGAAACACTACAGACTAAACATGTAATACGCATGTGCATGACGTCATCGTCTTCAGAGGTTCACGTTTTTGTTGTTTACATTGAAAATTTGCGTTTTCAGGCACCCAAAACGTTGTTGTTGTGTAAATGAACTGCCAAAAAGCATAAAAAGTTTTACGTTTTTAGTTGAAAACGGTGTCGTGTAAACAGCTCCTGAGGGTATAAATACACAGTGGTAATGAGGGACAGGTGAGACTCAATGAAACAATGAATAACTATGGCAACCAAGAAAACAGCTCTAGTATGATATACATCCAGCCTTTCAACAATATGCTACACACATTTCAACTTTGCAAATATATATTTTCCTGCACAAAAACCGTGTAGGTCCTCGGAGCTGATTAAATATTCATCCATAAAGATGCCTCCATTTTCGAAAGAGTTCCATGATGTGTTCACAAGGCCAGATAAAAAAAACTTGACAAGTTCCACAAGCCCACATCTTCACCCTTTGATGCAGACAGTGGTTAAATAGCTCGTGCGGTGGAAATGGCCTTCGCCTAGCTTTAAAATAGACAAGGGTATTATAATGACTGCATGCTTATTGTTCCATATAAATACACCATTTATTTTTCTCACTCTCTCTTTTTGGTTATTTTTGCTTTGGTAACCAAAACGTACAACAACATCCAAAAGCTGTTTATAATTACCAAAACAGCTTCTGTTTATGCCCTTAAATGGTCTTGATGATAACCACTGAGAAAAGTGTGCATGTGTGCATTTGTGATTGTTTGAGCAACGTGTAAGACTACATGGGCTGTTTTCGAGGGGGATGTGTGAATGCGCTGCAGTGCATTGTGGGATGCCTTCGGTGGGCGGGGCTATGGCAATGCGGGTCGGGCCTGTAGCAGGTATGATTCATCAGGGCACGTAATTGACCCTGTGGGATGTGTGATGGAGGAGGACACCATTGTGCGCTATTCACTTTCTTTGTCTGCTTCCTTTTGGTGTGTGTTTTACTGTTTCCCTGTTTGAGCTTACTTTCCACTTTCTATTAGTATTTTTCTCTCTTGATCTCTCTCTCTATCTGTTTACAGTAACACAACCAGTGAATATCAGCACACACACATGTACACACACACACACACATACATACACACACACACACACTCATAGAGCACCATATGCTCTCTGCATTATCTGACTTTATTGATGGTGAGGCTGTCTGAACATTTGCAGAAATTTACAGTCATAAAAACACACTACATCTTACCTACATGATTATTATTCTGAATAATAAATTAATATTAAATGGGGACATTTAATATCCAACTATATTATTGATCTACCTGCATTGACACCATTATATGAGAACTGACCTGAGCAGGACGATGACATCACTGTTTTCTCCAGAGTGGCTATATATATATATATATATATATATATATATATATATATATATATATATATATATATATATATATATATATATACATACATTAATATATTTTTTTTTTACAAAAGAAATTAACCATCACTGAACTTACTTAAGCTGGAATATGACACTAATTTCTTCTAGATCTGCTGTACAGCAGAAGCAAACTTTGATGCATTATTTTCCTGTTATCACTATAAAGCAGCTTTGGAACAATCTGTATTGTAAAAAGTGCTATAAATAAAGGTGACTTGACTTGACTAATGGATAATGGACTAATGGACTAGTGGATAATATATTCCACAATGTTAATTATTTTATACGTATATAAAATATGAATGTCAATATCATGTATTTATAAAATATGAGGATTATTACTATAAGCATTAAATAATACAGTTTAATAGTTATTTAAAAGGGAAAAAATACAACAACACTAAATATATTACTACATTTTTATATGTACAGAAAAAAATGAATGATGTTTGCCCATGCAGAAGTCTACTCTGCTATGAGGCTGGGTGGTTTTTACAGTGTTGCTATGTGGTTGCTAGAGTGGTTTTAGGTTCCTGCAAAGATGTTGCTTACTAGACCAAGTCAAAAGGGTCGACCCACAAGTCTCAATGATATCTTGATCTCTAGTTATGTCTCAGGTTAAGCCTGTGAGATGTTTTCCACCAGTGGTTTCAGTGAAAATCATAAGTCTGACTGCTTAGTAAAGTAAACAACTGGCAACAATTTGCATCATTGATCTTCACGGTATAAAGAGTACGGAACGAGTTACGCACCAAAAGGTTAATATTGTGAGCAATATTAGTATGTGTAAGGAATAGTGATATTTGCATTAGCAAGTACCATTGGTTAATAAATAAAATCATATATTGTATATTCATTACAGGTTTTTTCAGCTGCTTGCACACATTATCAAAACTTTGCCTCTTTTTTTTTTCCAAAACTTTACACACAAATCCAAGAATTGCACACACAAAATGCTAAATGCCTCACATATCTAGCTAAATGAAGCACTGCATTCAAAATATCACAAACACATCTCAAAAGCAAACACCTTTGCCATAATATTATATTTTTTGGATATATCACATACACACAGTTATTCAAAACCTAAAGCTTTTCTTTCATGAGCTCCTATGCACATTTCTGCACAAGACTGAAAGTAATTGGCAGAGAGATGTTGAAAAATTTGCGGTAAGCACAAAAGCAAGATTGAAACCAAACTATATATATCTCTTTTTTTACCGTAAGAATTTGTGGTTGTGGATACTGTATTACATAGTCCGAAAAACATATAACTTGATCTTTGGTCTATTTACAGGCCTATTCTAAAGCCATGATTGGTTGGTGTTTAGTAAAGCAATACGTGTTTGCACATGTGAGGAGTTAGTGTGAGGCACTAATGAATTAGTGTGGCATTTTGATAGGTTGTGTTTGAAAAAGGAAATCAAGTCAGATTTTTGTGTGTTACATAGAGAATTGTGTGTTGTGGTTTGCAAAAGTGTTGAAGGCCGAGAATTAGCGTATGTTTTTTGCAGATTTGGTGTGTGGTTCTAGTGTTTGAGTGTCAGGTTTAAGAAATTGTGTGACAAGTAAGGATCTTGTGTGTAAGCAGTTGAAAAAAAATATTCAATTTTGTAATATTCAACACTTGTTATTCTAAAGGTCTCAAAATACAGCAATTATTCTGTGTTTCTACAGCAATTGAAACGCAAGTTTGAACAATGCATCTGTGCATCTCTAGCAAAGAATAAACATGTGTCGAGTATAGCATCCAGAGGAGGGAGCCAGCGGACAGAACAAAGCCATATCATTCATTAAACAGTCATTACAAACAGTCCTTGTCATCATATCATATCGCTTGATATTAATTTGTACAACTGCGGTACAGCACGAGAACCATTCTGCTTTTTCCCTATCTCCGTTGCTCTCTGAAACAAAGCCAATCCTCCTGTACAACCATGACATTTGTAGGGGAATACTTTGACTTGTTTTGTTGTGAGATGCTAATATAAAGAGGCAAGCGACTGCATGACTCACTAGTGGGATTGCAGACCTAATTTCTGTTGTGTTTGTGACTAGCTATAAATAAACAAATCAGCCATCAGAACTTGGTTTTGTGTCCCTGCGTTTATGTTATCAATCTCCTCGGCGAGCTGCGAGGTGCCAGTCTGGGGTCTTGACAGCGACTCAGACGTAGATGTCGTTCGGTGGGCAGCCCATCTAGATGAAGATTAATATCATAGACAACAAGAGGGTCGGGGCAGAGATGCACAAGCGGATTTGCACAGAGAGAGACAAAGAGAAAACAGGCACCCCCAAATAAAAAAAATAAAAAAAGAATCGACTGCTAACCCACAACAAACATCCAGAACATTGATTGTAGACAAGTGGAGAATAAATCATGGCATCGCAGGAAGATCAATTGAGTGAATCCAGAAACATCTATGCACATATTTACATATATTTCCATATTTCCTCAGATATGGAAAGGTACTGGAGGTAAAGTGGCACAGGCTAAACATCCTCTCAGATGTACTGCCACCCAGACAGGCCTGGGACATGGAAATAATTTGACATTTCTAGACAGATTCAGGTGTGTGAGTCTATATTCGTGCATTGAATTCACTTCACCTGTGTGTGTGTTCTAGTGGAGTCATGTGGACTACAGTGCTAATAGAGTCAGTGAAAGTTTCATTCAAACTATTAGCTAAAATAATGAATCAACTGAGCTTTAATTGGATATATAGTTGTTTAAGAGGAAAGGCCTTTTCTTGTAAATTTCAATGAGGTCTGTAACATGTGTGATAATCCAACGCTTTCTCACGACCAATTCGTACGAATGAGTAAAAGGTGGCTATAATTCGTACGAATTCATACGATTTGTCTAAACCCCAGTGATGGGTAGGTTTAGGGGCGGGGTCAGGGGTAGGTCATTCATACGAATTGGGCAACTCATAAAATATGTACGATCTGGCAAAAATCGTACGAATTCGTACGAGTGAGGTCGAATGAATTCGTACGAATTAGCCACCTCGGAAAATACTTACGAATTGCCGTGACAATCTAACAATCTATTTATTGTTTCACACAACTTTCCTTTTGAGTTTCAGCTTAAAATGTATTTTAGTGTATAAACACCATGGCCAGAGCTGAATTATCTCTGAGGTTTCAAATTATCAGTCATGTTTAGAGGGATTGTATAAATTGCCTTTGCATGTGTGTTTGAGACATACAGAGTTGACTGCTTGTGCATTAATTTTCCTGTATATTTGCAATTAGAAGAAGGGATTTCATATATATATATAGTATATATATATATATATATATATATATATATATATATATATATATATATATATAATTATTATTATTAAGGAATATACTTAACAATCCAATCATAAGATCCAGAAGATAGATGCTAATACACATCGTCCCTTTCCTTGAGGCGCAAGTTAAAAAATGTATATGGTCATGCCTGGGACATGCTTTGACATTTCCGTTTCCATGAGCCTCCATGACTTTGTTTGTATGTGTGTATTTGTGAGTGACACGGCATACACTACATTATCCTTAAGGTCACATCAATAAAGTGTTACACATCCTCACACACGTATCGAAGACGCATCGCACACACCGCAGACTCACCGCAGTACACGATCAGAAGCGCCGTCAACAGCAGCACAGCCCAGAAAGTTGTCGACATCCTCGGCCAGTTAATCGCATCCTTACGCTTAATCGATCTGACCGCAGGAGCCATGGAAAACGCGTGTCGTGAAATCGGCGATAAATTCAGCGTTACAAACCCTCCCGTCCTCTGAGGAAACGTCTCTCTCCACGAGTGATTCTTAAAAAAGACATTTTGAAAACGGACCGCTCATTTCCAAAAGCACCTTCGGCAGTCTTTAAGTCCAGGAAAATCGGAAAATGAAGTCTCTAGTTGACGCGCGATCGATTCAGTGTTCGGTATCCTGGGAAACGGATAATCCAAATCAGGCGCGTGAATTCAGATTTTCTCATAAATATTAAAACTGTCGACGCCACGTCAAACCTCCGTGTAGAGAAACGAAAAATATACACGACTATGATTAAATGATGTATGTCGCAACGCCGTGAGAAAACTAGCGAAAGAACTGCTCAGTTGGTCTGTGAGGACGTGCTTGATTCCTCTCAGACTCCCAGAAAAAAAGATTCCATCGCAAACTGTCTGGATTTGCCAAATATTCTCTTAAGAGGGAATCGAAGTCTCGATCGAAAGACGACGAGGAACATAAAGAGCTGTGAGCAGATGAAATGGAAAGATCTAGAGAGCTCTGAAGCTGCGCAGACCGATACATGAACTGAAACTTCGTGCCGCCTCAACTTTTACTTGCACTGCATGCGAGCGACGACGCGAAAAAACTAGCACTCTCCTGTTATAATTAAGGAACCGGTTTAAGCGTGCAGTGCAGACAGCTTCCTTGATTACTGAACCTTCTACTTTTAAAGCGTCGCGTCAGGTTGAAGTCTAGACTTATATGTGCTGTTTTTAATTTGGCATCCAGATCATTTTACACTTTTTTCTTTTCTTTATCTATTATTTGTTATATTATATCCACCTGTCTCATATGCTGCATTTATTCGTGACGTGCGGCTAACAGGTTGTGTGTGTGTGTGTGTGTGTGTGTGTGTGTGTGTGTGTGTGTGTGTGTGTGTATGTGTGTTTAAATACAACTGTTACAACCAACACATTCTCACCCCAAAACGTCTGAAGAATCAGCTAAGCTTAGAGCAGAAACTCAAAGCAGAGGACAGGTCAAAGGAGCATTTCAGCACCAACATGATACGGACAGCTCCCACTCAAAATGTTGTCATTAGAAAGTGATCATATTAGAAATCTCAGTCTCTTGCAATGTTGTAAAAAAGAAAATGTGTTATTTTTTTACAAGATGGAGCTATGTTTACCTGATATAACACTTGTTCTAATTATTATGAGACCCATAAATCACTAATAATTTAGTATTATCTAAATACTATCCTATCCAAAATTATCTTATTCTATATCAGAATAAGATCAGAATTTTTTTTTTTTTTCTTCATTATTTTCCTGTTTTGTTGCATTCTTTTCCTGTTATCACAGTAAAGTTGCTGTGAAACAATCTGTATTGTAAAAAGTGCTAATGTAAATGCTACATTTGACTTAAAACCTGTTAATTTAGACATTATCACATGAAGCACATTTTAGGGTACCAAACAAATCACTATAGAGTGTTTAGTTACATTTGAAGTGAAAATAACAAGCATGCAATGCACTGACTGTATCTTAAATCACAGATAAAAAAAAAAAAAAAAAAAAAAAAGATATACACTATAAAAGTGGTAACCTTAAAGAGGTATTTCTGCCTGATTTAAACCATACAAATTAGTTTTGTGGTAACACTTTACAATAAGGTTAAATAGTTAACATTAGTTAACAAACTTAGTTAACATGAACTAAGAATGAACAATACTTCTACAGCATTTATTAATCTTAGTTAATATTAATTTCAACATTTACTAATACATTATTAAAATAAGTTGTATTTGTTAACATTAGTTAATGCACTGTGAACTAACATGAACAAACAATGAACAGCTGTATTTTTATTAACTTTAACAAAGATTAATAAATACTGTAACAAATGGATTGCTCATGGTTAGTTCATGTTAGTTTATACATTAACTATTAACAAACAAGACCTTATTGTAAAGTGTTACCAGTTTTGTTCGTATGAATTATTACGTTTGAAATGGGTTGGGAACCATTGTCCTAGAATAGGATAGGATGGCACTTTATTAATCCTTTTTGGGAAACTGACGAAACATCAAAATGAGGTATTTTAATAGTGTCACACCAACTGAAATATTGCACAGGTGTCAGATAAGGCAGACATATATTCTTAATATGACCATGTTCTAATAGGAATTTAATAGGAGCTGTCCACTGTATGTGGTGCTGAAACTATCTGAAAGCTTTATACCTGTTCTAGTTCTTCTATGCTCATAGAGGCACGTGTGTGTGTGTGTGTGTGTGTGTGTGTGTGTGTGTGTGTGTGTGTGTGTGTGTGTGTGTGTGTGTGTGTGTGTGTGTGTGTGTGTGTGTGTGTCATAATCGAACATCATAATATTCTATTATGAACATTCCACAGAATAATACAATATGAAATAACAAACTTTTATTAGATACAATTCACATATATATATATATAAAAAAAAAAATCCTCATTGGTGCAGCTGTTCACAAAATTAGCGTTAACAATTATATACATACAACATTGGGATCTCAAAACACAACATAAAATCAGTATCAACAGAACATGAAGGTTAAATGAAACAATTGCTGTCCTTTGTATTTAACATATAAATAATGCTTAGAGTACCCACTGAAACTCTCTCAAAGAGATGCACTGCATAAGAATAATTTCCTAGTGGAGGCATGAGCTGAATTTACAATTATATTGTCATAGATCCATTGCTTATTTCCCATTAGGCAAAGGCACACTATGCAGGTGCTTTGAGGTGTTTCACCTTTCCCCAGTCTCTTCAAAGTGTGAGTTTCCATTCCACTATGTCCCTTTCAGGTGTCTGCACAGCTCTGGCTCTCTGTGGTTGTGCAGTGCACTACTTAACAGGAACGCCTCTTTATGTAGTCGCTTGTGATCGACTGAGCGCTGACCTTTCACATCACTCTTCTTTTGATCTTTCCACACTCTACTTCCCCTGTATCAGAATTGAGATTTGTCTTTGAACTCCAGCATGGAGCCTTTCCTCGTATGTCTTTTCTCTTTTATTTTCTGTAATTTTCCAAATCACAAAGACACAAAGCTTGCTGTGAGCAAAGCTGAGACCGCAGTAAGGAATTTTAGACATATTGTCATGCACAGTGCATTGAAATTACAGTTCACCACACACACACACACACACACACACACACACACACACACACACACACACACACACACACACACACACACACACACACACACACACACACACACACACACACACAAAGAAAGAAATTATCTTATTATTTAATCACTTTCATATTATTCCAAACCTATGATTTTCTTTGTTAACTAGAACATAAAATGAGACATTTAGCAGAAAATTCACACTGCACTTTTCATAAAAGTAAAACATGACAAAGGCTCCACAGAGACAGTGATACTTTTGTGGCTAATATTACTATTTGTGTTACAGAGAAGAAGAAGAAAAAAAATCTTCTTCTCTGTAACCATTGTGAACCATTGTGAACCATTGTGAACTCAAATGCATGACTTACAAGTAATTATATAAATAATATAAATATAACTGTTCTTATAATGCAGATTTTAATGTAATTTTACAGTTTTTGGAAGTCATTGTAAAATTTACATTGAAAACCGTAAATTGACATTCCCACAATTCCCTGCTTGAAACTTCACATTTGATGTATTTTTGTATGTTTCATCATAGTGTTTTTTTTCTAATCAGTTATGTACATTAGGGGTTTATGTTACATTAAAATGTTGTTCAATTAATGTTTTTAAATGTATGTTGTTTAGTGTTTGTGTGAATGACACTGTGCAGCTTCTATTTATTAATATTAACTCTCTTGTGGAAAAGCTACTTGTGATGATCTTTGATTTATCATGTGACTCTCATAACCACTGTGATTGGTGGTCATCAGTGCATTACAATGGTACAAAATAGATATGGGTACTTCAATAGGTTGGTAAATTAACATTATATCAGATAGTGAAAAACACTATCTTTTTTTATTGTAAATTTAAGTTAAGTCTGTAAAACCTAAACTGTTGCTACCATATTTTTTACGGTAAATTTCTGGTAATCACAGCTTCTGTTTTTTTTACTGTAAATTGAATTGAATTGTGTTTTATAGTGTAGTTTCAGTTTGAATCTATTGAGACATATATTCATCATTGCTTTAAAGGTGTACATGTAGCATTGCAGTAGAGGCTTTCATGAAGTGTAAAATAAGGGTTAACCCCACTACATGAAGAGGTAATCCTAACCCAACAGTTTTGACGTGGAAGACTGACTCCCAATTAGTCTGATCATGTCAGATCCGAGAGGAATCATGAACATGTTTTGTTTGTTCTCATTCACAGAATAAGAAAACATGTCATTTTCTTTACATTATTTGATTGTGGTTGTGTTAGCTTCCCAAAGAAATTTCTTCTCCAACACACGTGACTTGCTCCAAGGGCCATGGTGTGAGTTGTGGAAATAAGAGATCTCTGCCTGTGCTATGAAATAGCTTTGTTATTTCCAGATCTAATGGAAGCACATTATCAACATGAGAGCATGTTATCTGAGATTTGGGCTGAAATGATTCTTGCTCACATAAGAGAAATAGGATGTGTAGGTCTGTCAACGCCACAGAATCTAACAAACATGACTTAGGGTAAGCAGTTTGTAGTGTGTTAGCACCTCTTCACCCGTTAAAAGTGGGAAAATAATAGTAATTGGTACTACAATTGAAACATTCTTACACTGAACTAACAAGCAAGTTGATCATTAGTTTCATGGATTCACTATAACATCCATTTACTATTGAATCCTGCCTTTATATGACTCGGAAGTGCGATGATTATTGACTTGTTTACTTGGGTGGAATTCAAGACAGTAATTTCAGCAACGGCTCCATTCCGAAAGCCTAAATTATTGCTAGAAACATCCTGCCAAAAGCAAAACAAAATTAGGTTTTTCCATAACCAGCATGCAAAGGCGCAACCAAGCATCACTTTTCTGATACCAATCAATTCTTTCTCATATTGTGTTTCATTTCACAAGCTGCTAGGTATACATGCGTGCAAATGTCTTCAGTAGCATTTGTTTCAGATGTTTGCATTGATTTTACAGCGGCCAGAAAATGAACAGGCTTCTCAGAAATCACTTTTACGCTTTTGTTAATATTCCATTATTCACTCCACATGAAAAGCGGATTATCATCGTATAATGAAGTCTGTGTCAACAATGACGTGACGGAATGGCTTCCTTCGCAAAAAAAAAAAAAGAAAAAAAAGAAAAAAAAAGGATTTCTTTAGGAATTAAAGAGTGGGGAAAAAAAAACTTTTAATGGGATCCAAACAATAACAATTATCTGCAGGCAAATTCACTTTCTTCTGAATATGGTCCCATTAATTGCATTTACGTACTTTCAAATGAAGTATGGCGAATGCTTTTAGTCAACGATTCACAAACCAATTTGCATGGTAATGAATATATTTCATCGGGATCTAAAAATGGTCCCTCGATGTGTTTCTGCTCTGGCTGGGAAATTACGAGCAGGTTGTTCATGGGTTTGCAGTGATTACAACCTCCTTTATGTATAAGTGGAGATGTGTAAAACGGTAATTGTATTGCCCTACAAGCAGAATCAAAGTATAACACCAGCTGCAAGAGCTTTAACCAACAAGCCTGATCTCATTGTTATACTCTACATAGGTATTTGTATAACACTTACAATTTCTTTTATTTTTGAATGTTTGGAAATGTACAGTATGAATTTACTGACAGATCATTCAAAAACACTGTGTATGATTCACTATGATTCTTCTGTTATCACACTTCCAGGTTGATAAAAGACTTCTACAAACTTTTAACCCGAAGTTACACTTCACTTGCATTGTTGTTCAATCCAAGTGAGAGTAATTGTTTTTGATTTTAGTTGTTTGAATTGGGAATAAACAAAACAAAACAAACAGCTTTTGTGGACCCCTCAAAAGTATTGATTCTACCGTCTACTACCAAGCACCACTGCTGAGTTGACATTGCTTTTTATTCAGAGACAACAAAAGAGAATGAGATAAATTACTTCAGCCGCCTGTCACCTTCTGTTCAGGAATTAGCTGGGCCATGTTCCTGGACAACCACAAAAGTCTAATGTCATGACTCCTACCCGAGACCCCAGTCCATCAAAGTGCAAATCTTCCAGATGACCTTAATTTCACCAATGATCTATGACTATGAACTGATTGTCTGATGACATCTGGGAAAATGACTTCATCCCAGCTGTTATTAGAAAGCTCATGACCTCCTCTTGAATTGATTTTGGGAAGCTGGTGCATAAAATACCAAAATTGCATTACAAACCTTGGGTGACTAGGGTCTTTTTTGGTCTTTTTCTTCTCAGGTGGTGAGTGATTTGCTGAAGCTGTATTGTAGTACAACTTTAAGTAAAGCAGATAGTTTTCCAAATTTAAAGGGATGTTTCTGGTTAAGCTTGGACATTATCTGTGACGTGATTTATTACTTCCAAAAATAATTATGTCGTGTCCTCCAAATTGTAAAAACGACAACAACGAAAAAATTGTATATAGTGGTAAACCTAGAACTGAAGTCTAGGAGCAAGACACTGCATTGGAATAAACTTTAATCGGACTGAAAATCTTTATGCAAACACCTCAATCTCTTAGACTAACCTCATTTCAAAATTTTGTTTGGATTTTAAAGGGGTGATGTAGAAATGAAATAATCTGATCATCAGGAAAAACACTAATCTAACTATTTTCTCAATTAGATATGCGGTGTGCATGTTTATGTTTCGCGTCCTATGAAGGTGCATATGCTTATACGGTTATATAATATGATGATGTTATAATTATGTTATTACTAAATAACTACATGCTTCTATTATTATATTATACACAGATCTAGTGTGATAATATTGCCTACTAACTTGGTCTATAAACTAATGAAAAAAATGTTATAAACAAATGTAAAAATGTTGTCTTGACAGTGTAAATATGATAACTAATGAATGAAGTCCAGACTAGGATACACAAACGGTATGTGATGTTTACTGTTTACTTACTGTGTACTTACTGTATTCCATTGGTGATGCAAAATCATTCGTTCCACCTAGAAAAGTAATCCCATGTCAAGGACTATTTAGACAACTTCATGGCTCTAATAACACGTTTCAAGGAGGAGTTAACAAACTCTTACACAAAAACAAAACAAAAAACTACACATTTCTGCTTTTAAACCCTCTTAAATGCCTTGAACAGAAAATCTTCTTTGTAAATGCATTACTGCAAACATATAATAAATCAATCAATCAATCAATCAATCAATCAATCAATCAATCAAAATGAATGTCATGCCAAAACAAGCAACATAAAACTAGTCCATAAGTCATGAGCTATGTTTTCTGAAGCTTTCAACCTGCATATCTTTATAAAATGAACAGACAGAACAGACATTATTACAAAAAAAATCAAATTATTCACTGAAAATAGCATTTATTTTTAAGGCATTGACATTTCTATGAATGACAGTGTTTCATCTGTGGGTTGTATTTTACTTTTTGAGCTTGGGTAATGTTTAAATGCCATCATACAAAAAAATAAAAATAAAAAAGCAAATTACAAATGTATCTTCTGGGTTTGATTTATGGAAATGATCATTTCTCATCATTGGCTGATGTGTCCAGCATATCATCTTATTTTAATCCAGAGATTTAAATGCTTTATAAGACTTTATAATCCAACATGCAATATACGACTGCTATATTACAGACTGAGCAGATTTGACCTGTTACTGCAGGAAATGAAGATGTGAATGATGAGGAGGAGGAGGAGGAAGAGAGAGTGGGATGTGCTTATTTGGCACATTGCCACTGTAACCTTAATTGTCAACAATATTTTTTTATTAAAAACTTGGTAATACTTTATTTTGATGGTCCCTTTTGAACATTCTGTTGACTATAAGTAATATTACACCTATGTGTCATCTATCTCTCATTAGAGTATTAGAAGGCCGTCTTCTTAATATCAGCAAACTCTTTATTGTGTTGAATACAGACATTATATTGAATATAAGTAACTTTGCAACTACATGTCAACTTATTCTAACCCTAACCCTACCAGTCTACTAATACTCTACTAATACTCTAATGAGAGTTAGTGGACATGTAGGTGCAACGTTACTTGTTGTCAACAGAATGTGTTAAAGGGACCAGAATAAAGTGAAACCAAAAAAAATCTGCAGTCACTTTTTAAAAAAATAAAATCAGAATTGTCGATACTGTAATATTCTACTTACATTTAGACCGAGTTGAAGTTATCTCATCATCCAGACCTCATGTGGTTTCACAAAGTACCAAGGTGCCCTTAATAAACTATTAATGACCCCAGAAAATATTTAAGTTGCATGTAATGGGCTTTGAAATGCTCAGAGGCTTTCATTAATTTAGAAACTCTATTACATGCTATTTAGATAACAATGATTTAGGGAACGTATCATAGAGATAAAGTATCACTTACATCTGACTAATGTTCTACTTGCTTCGGGAAAGCCCACCCAGATATGTTTCAATCAGCTCTGTACGTTCTAGTAAGTTTATGGAATTCACACAGAGCAGAATTAAGAAGTTATCATGTCAAATTAGATAAATGTGTTAACAGCAGTACAAAAAAGAACGGCAAATCAATCAATCAATGAATCAACCAATGAATCAACCAATGAATGAATGAATGAATGAATGAATGAATGAATGAATGAATCAATCAATCAATCAATCAATCAATCAATCAATCAATCAATCAATCAATCAATCAATCAATCAATCAATCAATCAATCAATCAATCAATCAATCAATCAATCAATCAATCTTTATTTATTTATTAAACACAGCCGTCATGTTAATTGGGACAGCCCTATTTTTTTGATTTTAGGGTTTATAAAGTTTGATACAAAATCATCACTAATTCTGACTTTCACTTTTCTTTTTTCTTTTCTTTTTTTGCTGCTATCCAAAATGTTTCTGGCTCTACGCTGCCCTGCCTGTTAGTGATCCAGCCACTGAAGCTTGTACAGTCTTGTCAGCACTACAAAGTAAAATCTATCATTCCTGTGCAACTCCAGAACTCTTCTTCACTTGCTTTTTCTTCTCTCTCATCCCTCACTAACACCCTCCCTGCCTCTCCCTTCCATCACTGTCAATCAGAGAGAGAATGGAGCGTGCAGCTGTTCTAACACTCATAGAAAGACAGACAGACATTTATTCTGGACAGGACATTATGCCTCTCTGTCCCAGAGTGCAGTTTGAAAATATTTGTCAGCTGTATACAATAACTGACACACAGTAATGAGAGCTGATTTATTTGATATGTACTGATATAAAAGTGGCTAAATAGCAAAGTCAAAATTGACCAACATTCCTCTTGTTTCTTCAGAATACACAGCTCTTCATTGCACCACTATTGATCTGCTTGACAGATAAGGACATTCTGTCCTTTGTGCTCAGCAGTTTTGAGCTTGATTAAGTGTTCATTACATCTTTCCCTCCTGCTGACTCAATTAATCCCTGAAATAAATTCTTTCGAACTATGGTTTATGTACACTTAATATGCTAATCTAACCACTCAAATATTAGCATATGAGAAACTTTTTAAGAAATAGTTTTGGAACAGATTACAATTTTCAACTTTTTGGGGGATTTTTATTGTTAATTATTTTAACTTGCAAAGTAAAGCTTCATTAGTAAGTACTGTCAGCTAAGATTAGCATCACTATTAATATTGCTTATACTTAGGATTAGTTTGGAATAAAAAACCTTAGACATGGCATAGCAGTCCTGTTAATTTTTTTTTGTCAATTAAATGAATGTACCATATTTTGCTAATGTTTTTTTATTTAATATTTTGTATCTTCAGGGGATTTTTTATATTAAATTATATTTACGCTGTATTTATAATCCATTGATGCACTTTTTGAGCATAGACCTGAAAATAAAATTTTCAAATTAAACTGTCGTAACTCTTGAATGCTTTAGAGCACAGGCTTAAGTTTGATCTCTTTTCAAAGACGATGCTTGGCAGATTTTTTGCTGAAGTGAAAAAAGTTTAAAAAAGTGAACTTAAAAAAAAAAAAATGTTATTGTATTGTTATGAAAAATGCACAAAAAGAGAATTTAAAATTTTGATATGCAATATATATTTTCAAAATCATGTTTTACTCTAAAACTGCAAGAAAATCAAAGCCATAAATCTAAACAAGTTGATATCTCAAAAAATTGCTTTCAGTAAGATTTTGTTTGGCTGCAGCACCAAAAGTTTTTACTAGATAAAATGTGTCTCCCATTCATTTCCAATGCGATCATTTTTGACCACGAAGAGCACAAGTGTGACTATTTTTTACAGGACCATTTAACCTTTTCGAATCATATCCATGATTTGTTTTGTGTGTGTTCACATAGCAAGTGCCAAAACCTTTACCAAGTTTCGTACCATTCCAATGAAGTAAAACATTCGGAAAAAACAAAACATAAAATGTTTCAGTAAAAAATGACCAAAGAGCTTAAACATTATTACTTACTACTGTATTATTATTTTTTTTATTTTTTTTTCAGAATGTTAAGCAAACATTCAAAAGTGTTCCCCTTAACACTATTTCTACTCCATGTGTGATTGAGCCACTTGTGGATGCTGGACGTTTAATACTTGTTTGCTTAAATTAGGTTGCTATATTGGTCTCTTGGTCTCTGACTGCATTCACTGTAAAAAAAAAATATCGTGATTTTAAACGTAAAAGACTGTAAAAATGCTACAGTGAAAAATTGTACATTTATTAAACTGTTAAACAAAGTTTCCGTACATGGTGAATAACTGTGATAGATCTATACGTACATTTAATGTAATTTTACAGTCAAATTTACCCTTAAATTTGCAGTTTTTGGAAGTGAAAAAGAACTAGTCATTGTATAATTTACAGTAAATTGACATTCCCACAATTTCCGGCATGACACTTCACATTTGATATATTTTTGTTGAAATAACTATGTTTCTTCATAGTTTGTTTTTTCTAATCAGTTATGTACATTAGGGTTTTATGTTACATTTAATGTTGTTCAATTAATGTTTATTGCATTTTTAAAATTGATGGTGTTTAGTGTTGAATGACGCTGTGCAGCTTCTATATATTAATATTAACTCTCTTGTGGTCACTTGTGATGAGCTTTGATTCATCATGTGTGTCACAAACGAGACTCCCGCGGTTCCTCCTGCTCACCACCAGAGGGAACCCTCTCCTGAATATTAAACCATTTGAACTACATTTCCCACATACCTGGCACTGATTACCTTGCACCTGACCTTCATCAGTGGACTATTTAAGGTGCTCTCAGACTCTCCCTCATTGTGAAGTTTTGTATTTACCCTGGTGATCAACTCTGAGCGGTTTTTCCCGTGTTTTGTCTTCCCGTGGATTACTCTTGGACTGTCTATTCTCGTCTTGATTCTTTGCTGTCTGCCCTGGACTATATTCTATACTGGACTGATTTATGTAAGTTTGCTGCCTGCCCTGACCTTATGCCTGTTTGTATCAAAGTACCTATAGTATTATCTCTAGAGGGCAATCATATATCCACATCAGCTCTATTAGACTCAGGAGCAGCCGGGAACTTTGTCTCATGAGTTTGGTCAACAACAACAACAACTCCCACTAATCTCTTGCAACTCTCAATTGGCAGTGGAAGCGCTAGATGGACGGCTTCTTGGTCATGGAAGGGTTCTGCACACCACCTGGACCTTCAACTACAGACCGGGACCCTTCACACTGAGATAATTCGTTTCTACATCATCACATCACCTCATAACCCGGTTATTCTTGGACCCTGGCTACGTCAACATAATCCCCTCATTTCATGGAAGGAAGGTCGGATCATCAAATGGGACTCGTCATGTCACTCCAACTGTTTAACTGGCAGCCCTTCACTCTCCATTCAGACCGTTACGCTAAAGGACGAACCTGTTCTTTTCCCCACTCTTCCCATTGAATATTCCAACCTCGTCGAGGCTTTAGCAAGACCAAGGCTATGGAACTTCCTCCTCACCGCTCAAGCGACTGTTCCATCGAACTATTACCAGGGACAACACCACCTAAGGGTCAAATTTTTCCCCTATCACAACCCGAATCAGAAACCATGAAGAACTACATCGAGGAGGAACTTTTGAAGGGGTTCATCAG
This sequence comes from Vimba vimba, assembly GCA_022828995.1. Classification (NCBI taxonomy): domain Eukaryota; kingdom Metazoa; phylum Chordata; class Actinopteri; order Cypriniformes; family Leuciscidae; genus Vimba; species Vimba vimba. The sequence goes on along the minus strand of CM040821.1, from coordinate 20,641,973 downwards.
AGCATCTACTTCACCTGCAGCCTCTGGCTTCTTCTTTGTTAAAAAGAAAGACGGTGGTCTACGCCCTTGTATCGACTACCGCGGTCTCAATGACATCACCGTCAAGTTTCGATACCCCTTACCTCTGGTACCAGCTGCCCTAGAACAACTCCGCAATGCCAAGTATTTTTTCCAAACTAGACCTCCGCAGCGCCTTCAATCTCATTCTCATCATGCTTGATCGTTGGGTTATTGTTTACATCGATGACATTCTTATCTACTCCAACACCTATGAGGAACACGTGCAACACGTAAGAACAGTATTACAACGACTCATTGATCACCAGTTATACGCCAAAGCAGAGAAGTGCGAATTTCACCAGACTACCACGTCATTTTTTGGCTACAAAAAGTTTTTCGGGAGTCGCCATGGACGAGAAGAAGGTCAAAGCCGTTCTAGACTGGCCACTACCAGTAACCTTAAAGGAATTACAACGCTTTTTGGGTTTCGCTAATTTCTACCGACGCTTCATCAGAAATTTCAGCTCGGTAGCTTCTCCCTTAACCTCTATGACTAAGAGAAATTCATCACACCTCACCTGGTCAACTACAGCACAGGAGGCTTTCGCAGAACTCAAGTCACGTTTCACATCTGCCCCCATCCTCCATCACCCTGATCCAGAACTCCCGTTTATAGTTGAGGTGGATGCTTCAAATACGGGCATTGGAGCCATCCTCTCACAACGGCACGGATTCCCATCCAAGCTCTATCCTTGGGCCTATTATTCCCGCAAACTTAACCCAGCCGAACAGAACTATGACGTCGGAAACCGGGAATTGCCATGAAAGCAGCTATGGAGGAGTGGCCTCATTGGCTGGAGGGATCTAAACATCCGTTTGTGATTCTAACTGACCACAATAATTTTGGTCAATACTTACGATCTGCCAAAAGACTGAATCCCAGACAAGCGAGGTGGGCTCTCTTCTTTACACGATTTGACTTCACCGTTACCTATCGTCCCGGTTCAAAGAACACCAAAGCAGACGCCTTATCACGCCAACACGACTGTTTAACTCCCATTAAATCCAAGGAAACCCTTCTTCCAGAGTCATTAATCCTGGCCCCAATTCAGTGGGACATCATGACAGAGCTCACTCAAGCCAATTCACAAAAGACCCCTCCTCCCGAATGCCCCCCTGACAAAACTTTTGTACCTCAGGATCTCTGTCAGAAAGTACTACAGCAAGTTCACTCCTTACTCAGCTCCGGTCACCCTGGAATTGCTGCCACTGTTCACCTGCTTCGGAACAGCTTTTGGTGGCCAACCTTGCGGGCAGACACAATAAAATTCATTAACGAATGCATCACCTGTAACACAAGCAAACATCTCAGACAGTTACCATCTGGCCTACTGCAACCATTGCCAGTTCCCCACCGACCATGGTCCCATCTTGCCATAGACTTTATTACCGATCTCCCCAAGTCCAATGGGAATACCACAATACTCACTGTCATAGATCGCTTCTCCAAGGCCTGCCATTTAATTCCACTTCCCAAGCTGCCTACAGCATTTGAGACTGCCGAACTCATGTGCAACTTTGTGTTTCGCTTCTATGGCCTTCCTGAGGACATCGTGTCGGACCGAGGGCCCCAATTCACATCCAGAGTATGGTCAGCATTCTTCCAACAACTCATCAACATTAGCCTCACTTCAGGATATCACCCACAATTGAATGGTCAAACAGAACGTCTCAATCAGGAGATCACCCGGTTCCTCAGATCATATTGTCATCAGAACCAAGCAGACTGGAGCCAATTCCTCATGTGGGCTGAGTATGCACAGAACTCACTCCAGAAACTCTCCACCGGACTAATTCCATTCCAATGTGTAATGGGCTTCCAACCTCCCCTATTTCCATGGTCCGGGGAACCTACCGAGGTACCCTCTGTCAATGACTGGCTCCAGAGAAGCGAAGACACCTGGAACAAGCTCACACCCACTTACTACATGCTGTCAGGAGACAGAAGTCGCAGGCCAATTGTCACCGTTGCCCCAATCCCAAATATACTCCAGGTCAGTGGGTCTGGCTATGGGGGGGCTCTGTCACAAACGAGACTCCCGCAGTTCCTCCTGCTCACCACCAGAGGGAACCCTCTCCTGAATATTAAACCATTTGAACTACATTTCACACATACCTGGCACTGATTACCTTGCACCTGACCTTTATCAGTGGACTATTTAAGGTGCTCTCAGACTCTCCCTCATTGCAAAGTTTTGTATTTACCCTGGTGATCAACTCCCGTGTTTCGTCTTCCCGTGGATTACTTTTGGACTGTCTATTCTTGTCTTGATTCTTTGCTGCCTGCCCTGGACTATATTCTATACTGGACTGATTTATGTAAGTTTGCTGCCTGCCCTGACCTTATGCCTGTTTCTGGATTACGAGTTGCCTTATCTCTACTGTTGTGTTTGCTGGTGATTGACCCTGATTGTACGACCAAGATTATAATAAAACTGCAAATGGATCCTCACTCTCCTGAAGCTTCATTACAATGTGACTCTCATAACCACTGTGATTGGTGGAAGTCAGTATATTACAATGGTACAAAACAGATATTAATACTTTAATAGGTTGGTAAATTAACATCATATCAGATAATGACATATAGGTTTTTACTGTAAATTTAAGTTAACTCTGTATAACCTAAAATGTTGCTACTGTATTTTTTACGGTAAATTTCTGGCAACCACAGCTTCCTATTTTTTTTTTTTTTACAGTGTTTATTCAGGAGGGAATTTTTCAACACAATCTGTAGCCATTAGGAAGAGGAGCAAGTCAATGGGCCAGAAATGGTGTCTCTTTGTTCAGAAAAACAGGTCAACATGTTTAGAGGTTCGGGTCGAGATGATGCGAGCTTGTCCCGCTACAGACTCTCAGTGGTGATTTGGGGTTTTTCCCCTGTCTCTTCAGAGCATTCTTAGCTGCCAATCAGATGCTCAATCTGCGTCTGTGCCACATCGAGTCAGGAGAGCAGGCAGAAGTGGCGCCAATGACATCTGCGAAAGACATCTGCGCCTGCTAATCCCGTCACTTATTTGTATATCATCTAGCATGTGATATCTCCGCCAGCGAAAAACAGTAAGAAAGAAAGACAGAGGGATTTCAATCAGAGAGATTGAAAGATCGGCCATCAGGGAAATTAAGAGGCTGGATTTTGTTTTAAATGTTATATATTTGGGTAACATTTTACATTAAGGTTCCCTTTGTAAAGGGTTTATAAAGGTGTTTGTTAATGACTAATAAGTCATTTACAAATGCATTATAAATCGTTGACAAGCTACTTTTTTTTTTAACTTGCACTTTGTAACCTACTTCAAAGTTTGCATTCTCAGGCCACCCTTTCAAGGCACTCAAGAACATATAAACCCTTTACCTTAATGTAAATTGTGAACCTATATTTTATATATTAATCACTTAATCAGGAAGTGACAGTCTGACATGTAAAGCCACAACCAGTTTGTGTATGTTCCAAAACTAAGTGAGCTACAAAGACAGCATGTGCTAGGTTTACAATTAAATGTTTCACATTTTTTAAACACATTTCTGAAAATCTTGAATAAGAAGAATGCAAACATTGTCCATTTCCGAACTATGTTATACACATTATATTAGGGTTGCCTCAATATATACAAAAAAAAAGATAATAAGTTTGAAGGAAACCCAGAGGTCTGGTGATGACCCAAAAAAGTCTCCTATGCTCAAAAATGTTGCATTTATTTGAATAAAAAGAAAACAGTCAAAACATTATTATTGTGAAATAACTGTTTTCGATTTTGATATATTGTGTATATAAATGGAAATTTATTCCTGGTGGAAAAGTCAAACTTTCAGCATCATTAATCCAGTCTTCAGTGTCATAAGATCCCTCAGAAATCATTCTAATATGCTGATTTGCTGCTCAATAAACACTTCTTATGAAATCTTATTTTTTAAAATCAATATTGAAAACATTTGTGCTGTTTAATATTTTTGTGGAAAACCATGGTATACTACTATTCAAAAGTTTGGGGTCAGTACGATTTTTTTAAGCAATTAACTTTTTTTATCAACAGGGACACCTTCATTTTCTTATAAATGCAGTTTTTTTTTCTATTTGAAGTTTCTGTTCATCAAAGAATACTGAATAAAAAAATACCAAAAAATACCAAAAAAATATAAAAAGCAGCAAAAAGCAGCATTGTTTCACCCTCTAATAATTGAGCACCAAATAAGCATATTAAAATGATTTCTGAAAGATTGTGTCATCACAGGAACAAATAATATTTTAAAATACAATAAAATAGAAAACAGTTATTTTAAATTGTAAGATGGTCTATAAGATGGTCTTGGTGAGAGTAGACAGCTTGCTAGTTTTTTAGAACAGAGCTATGCTCTCTCTCTCTCTCTCTCTCTCTCTCTCTCTCTCTCTCTCTCTCTCTTCTCTCTCTCTTCTCTCTCTCTCTCTTCTCTCTCTCTCTCTCTCTCTCTCTCTCTCTCTCTCTCTCTCTCTCTCTCTCTCTCTCTCTCTCTCTCTCTCTCTCTCTGCCCTATGTTTGATGGATGGGTCCTTTATTGTCCTCTCTGCAGTGAGCTGTAATACCACTTCTTAAGTGCATGGTCTGTCTGGACGTCTCACTGTGAACGCTTGCATCTGTATACATACAGCAGATGGCAGTTACATGATTCTGATCTCTCTTTAGACCACCATATTATACAACGATGATTTAGGGGGCTTGAGGAAGGTTGGGCATATACAGACTTGATCCCTTTTGACAAATGCACACTTCTGTAAATCCTAAGAAATGCTGCCAAGAACTTAGAGGCAATCTATATACATAATGCGTTCCTCCTTATGCAGTTGCCCACAATGTCTCTAGGGCTTTGTCCATATTCTGTTGGCCAAATGTTTTATTTAATGGTGCGCGGTCAAGGGCATTTGGGGTATTTATGTATTTGTATTCATTTAAAGGCAATCATATTCCCAACATATTGTTCTATTTTTCTTCAAGCTCAAGTGGTAACGCTTTGCTTTAGCAAGGAGAAGGTCAAGGGTTTCAATCCCAAGCACACATTATGATAAAATGTATACTTTGAATGTGATGTAAATCGCTTAAAGCGCCTTCCGAGCGAATACGTTAATATAATCAGATGTAGTCTGTTCCACATATGCAGTGAGTCTCATACATGAAACAGCAGTATAAATTTCTGAATAAATCTCTTTGTAAAATCAAGTCAATTCATAGTTATTAATTTTTAATTAAACTTTAAGTAAAATTAATTCAAATAAATGGTTGCATATGGTAATTTACACAATGGTTTTACTTTGTGTAAATTTGCACTTTGTGTTTTTAATCAAAATTAGTTTTGTTAATTTCATATTCATGAAACATGAATAAACAGAATTTAAACAGTGTGTCAGTCCACAACATTTAAGAAGTGGTAGTCAAAATTGATACAGTATGTCGGTATTACCAATTGACTATGACAGGAAGAAATATTGACTAAAAAAAAATAAATATTTTTTTAGAGTCTTTTTTTTTTTTTTTTTCATGGTTCTCTTTTAAAGATTCTAAGTAACTTTGCAACTGCATGTCAACAATCTCTCATTAGAGTATTAGTAGACTGTTAAGTTATGGTTAGGAGTTTAGCTTTGGGTTAGAATAAGTTGACATGTAGTTGCAAAGTTACTTGTAGTCAGTAATAGAAGAATCAAAATAAAGTGTTAACAGATATTAAGCCGACAGTCTACTAATATTCTAATGAGGGTTAGTTGACCCGTAGTTACAACATTATGTATAGTTGGTATGTCTACAGTGGACCATCAAAATAAAGTGTTACGAAAAAGTTTTTTGTGTGTGTGTGTGTGTGTGTGTGTGTGTGTGTGTGTGTGTGTGTGTGTGTGTGTGTGTGTGTGTGTGTGTGTGCAAATGCTCCTAGTTGAGGCGAGAGAAAAGAATAGATACACGTAGTTGGACGCATGTGATTGCTTTCTGCCTAATAAATGAAATTAGAGTAACTTTAATAAACGAGGATGAGGCAATAAGGAAACCCGCTGAGAAATTAGACTTTCATCTACCGAGCAGAATGAAGATCCCTGGCTGAGCGTAGCCTACAGCCACAATTTAACTGGAGAAATGGCTGGAAATTCAGTACGACTGTAAAGTGCCTCTGAAAATGTGAAGCTAGTCCTCTTTTAGACTTCTCATACAACTGCACCATGTCAGATATGATTCTACACAATATCCCTCTTACACTCACAGCTTACACAGCGTTAATAGAGCTCGAGTTCAGTGCTGACAGTCTGAGCTTTATGTAATGTAAGTCAGTGTGATACTCCCCAGAAGAGTGTTAAATCCCAGATACATTCATTATGTCTAATAGTGTCTGAGTTAACATTCTGGTTGTTGTTGCAAACCACTGCATCACACCAATGGCATCAAAATATGACTATAGATCTAAAATCAGATTGTGAACATACCTATTGAAGCTTATTTTGACCGTCTAGGGCAAGAAACCATCTAACAGACATCTAAACAATCACAGTTCATTTAATCCACAATTTGGCAACCCGATCTCCTGAAAAAACACAATTTTATGAGGTGGCGATTTTGTATGAATTCATACAATGTGATTTGTATGGAAATGTAATGATGTAAATGTAATGATGGTCCACCTTTAGTAACTGTCAGTGGGGCGTAACGTACAGAGACGTATGAATGAGATCGTACAAATTTGTATTTGTTACGACTTAAAATAATTATGTGTTGAAATAGAGCTAGACAATAACATGTAGCGCCCTATTTTAAGGATCTAAGCGTATAGTCTAAAGCGCACGGCACAAGCGCACTTAGGTCGTGTTCGAATCCACTTTTGCTAGTTTAATGACAGGAAAAATGGTCAGCACACCCGGCCCATGGTCTAAAAGGGTTGTCCCTATTCTCTTAATGAGTAATGGGTGTGTTTTGGGCGTAACGTGCTCTAAACCAATCAGAGTCTCATCTCCCATTCCCTTTAAAAGCAAGTTGCGCTCGTGCCATGGCGAATTCACTATTTACATGGCGGAATTTGAAAGTGGAAAGACTGACCGCTTCTCTAGCGAGGAAACAGATCTGCTCGTGCGTGAGGTTAAAGCACGCAAGCACACCATCTATGGGACAAGCCGGATTCCACCATACCTTTATGTACACAATATTAATCTTTTACATTGTAATCCTTTTATTTTTAATATTTGGCTAGTTTGTGTACTGCTGCACGTCCCTGTGTGCGTAATAAGCAGAGTGTACACGCGTTGTGCACCCACCTATAGGCCTACATTACTAATGCGCTCTTTAAATAACAAAAAAATAAATACTGCGCAATTGACTTTAGACCAGGTTTCAGTTGATCAATGGCACAGTTGATTTCAGTTGATTTCCATGGGCGCACAGATGGGCGCAAATGCATTTGCTATTTAAACAACGTGGCGCAGGATGTGAAAATGATAACTGCGTCGGACTGAAACTAGCAAAAAAACACTTGCGTCAACAAACAATTGCAGGTTACAAGTTTACATCTGCAGTGTTGTTTGTCGTGTAATGTTATCATCCACTTTTCCTTTTAATCAACTATTTATCAAGCTTTATGCATTATATTTCAGTCATTGTATCAAATATATAGAACCACCCCAGAACTCCATGAGGAAATCACAAGAGTGTGTGGATCATCTGACAAATGCTTTACTGCATAAGCTTTTATTCTTCAACTCTAGCAGTGGGAGAGATGATGCTGACACCTCACCAGGGATGCAGCGCTCCTATGAGACTTCCTGTCTTCAGAAGACCCACTTCCTTTGACTCACTGACACGTTGTCAAGCGTTTGATACTCTGAATAGCATTTATTTCTTGATGCATCAACGTCTCTGTGGACACCTTACTAACTGATCAGGAATATCAATGTCCAGTTAACGTGTTTCCCCTTAATATCATTCACATTCATACTAAATAACTGCACAAAGGTTCCATTACGTATGTATGATGTGAAATAACAAAAACCAAGACATATTTCTCATAGGATTTCCAATTCATGCAAAGAAAAAAAAAAAAAAAAAAAAAGAATTTTGATGAACTAATAAACATTGACATATCTCAATTAGGTCTTCACCTCATTACAGTTGCACTAATTATGAATTAAAACACAGATACAGGCATGATACCAGGATTTCAGAAGTCAATAACAATAAAATATATTTTACGAAACATTATGTGTTATTTAATTACTATATTTAAACTTTAATACATTGACAACTTGTCACAGTTTGTTTTGGATTTTGTTTATGTTCATGTACTTTATTTTGTAATTCATGCTCATTGTCATGTTCCTGGTTTTGTCATGTGCTCCCCTGTCATGTGATCCTGCCATGTGATCCCCTTGCCATGTGTCCTAAGTTGTAATTGGTTCATTGTTTTATCCTGTTCTTGTCAAGTCATAAGGTGTGTTCGACATCGGCTGCGGCTGGATACAACCGATCGGCTAGAGTAGCCGCGTGCAGGCGGGGAGGAGCTGCAAACGGAGACGTGAAGTCGGACACTTTCTGGTTCCACTTTCTGGTGTTTGCATACTTTACCACAGCTGCAGTGAAATAAATGCAATATTTGCCAAATAATACACAGATGTTTCAGAGACATTTTCATTCAATACTTTTATGTACTGCTTCACACACTTCACAGCGTCTGTTTGAACAAGAATAAAGTTCAACATAAGCTACTATCAATGAAGTGGAGTCTACGTTTTTTAAGCAGTTTTAATTTGATAAACATGACACAATAACATGACAACGACATGAAAAGAGTTTTCACTGTTATAATAAACTGATTTGAGAGCTTTAGAGGAACTAAAGGTGTTCGAATAAACACGAAACACACGTGATCGTTGTCATGCGGTGAATCCGGCCAATCGTGGAACAGCTGTGTCGTCATCAGCCCTCCTGCAGCCCAGTGCAGCTGCTCTTGAGAAGCTCCGCAGGCTGAGTTCTCCAGCTACTCTCGAATTGCTCTCGCGGTACTTTGATGGCACACGTCACAGTCACGTGGCGTCGGTGCTGTATCAAGTCGGACAAAATTTCTAACCGGCATGCACTGCTTCAAGTCAGCCGCCTATCGGTCTGCGCAGAGCTGCATGAAGTCGAACAAGCCTATAGTCTCTGTGTATTTATTGACCTCATGTTTCCACAGTCTCTTGTCTTGTATTGTTCACTGTAAATTAATTTTAGTGAGTGTTATGTTGTCAAGTTATGCTTAGTCTTTTTGTTATGTTTTGCTCACTTTTGATTATTGCAAAAAAAAAAAAGACAAAAAAAAAAGGAGTTAGACAAGCTTGGGTTCTGCAAGCTTGCCTCCAGTGGACTCGCTTGCACAAATTAAATTTAAACAATAGCATATAGGCTTTAAGTATATTGGCAGTGTCAAATCTAGATATGTCAAGAGTGCAAATAGTCAACCTTGTTGGAACAGGCTATTTTCATTAACTTTACCTTTAGTACTTAGTATATTAATTATATTTACAATATTCTATTCTGTGAACAAGAGGCAGTTTGTTTCTATGTATACTTAGTACAGCAGTATCTACCACTATTTACACTCATATAGTATCTACCTTTTTCAAATACAAAAAAATGTCATTGCATTAAGTATGTGTCAACTGAGTAAACATTGCTCATCTATCTATAACCTCAAAATATCTTTTAACAGTTGTTTATATATGATTTTGGCAAATGGCTTGCAAATAAATGAGTTCCCCCATGCTCAAAGATTTTTTACTATTTTGGTGAAGTATCTTGTTTAGTTTTACCTGTTGTGTCAGGGTTCTGTCTCTTAGGTTTGTTATTCTTAGATTGGTGACAGAGCCCTCAGCCCTATCATTGTGTGCGGTTCTGTGTTTTGCTGTGTGCGCTCTTCTGACCATGTTGTTTTGTGTGCAGAATGTGGTGTTTGACACTGGCACTTCAGTCTAGTTTGGTTTCGGTTCTGGGCCAGGCGTTCAGACATTCATGCTCGGTGTGTTTGTCTTCCGTTGTGTGCGTTGGGCGAGCATTCGCTCATTCTCAGTGTGCTCTGGTCTCATTCTGTGAGCATACGGTTTTGAGTTTGCTTCGGCCGTGTGCTCGTCTGTCCGCGTGTGTTGTGTTCTGTGTTGCACGTGGTTCGCCTCATCCCTTTTACCTGAAACCTGACCATGTTGTTTCACTGTTATGTTTTCCTGATGCCTTGATACAGTCTTCACCCAAGACAACAGTATTTAGCTCATTCATTTTAACAAACGAAAGCCAAAAACTCACTACACACACGTCAGAGATGAGGAGACGTGAATTCGTATCCCTGCGGATTCCTATCGCAATTGGTTTACAGCATTGGTTCCGGCCCACTGCTGTCTGTATCCATTAAGATAATAAAATGCCCTGCAGTGAGCGCTTGGGGAGGAGGTGAACTGTCAAGATAGTATAAGGCCATAATATGTTTGCAATATTTGCACAACTGGAGCTGGAACACATTGAATGTGTAACAAGAAGGAGAGAGAAATTGACTGTACTATATTCAATTATTCTTTGGCTGGTGTTTTTTCAGCAAATGCCCGGTGAAGCGTTCACGCACGTACTGCCTCAACGGGAGAGAACTGGTAGCAGTTAGGTCACCAGATGGCAGACACTTAGTTCCACATGTAAAACGAAAGAGTTTTTAAGAATCCAAGAGATGTTTGGATGTTTGCCAGGGCATTCTGAAAAAGTTGTGGCCCATGCCAAATTAATAGAAAAGACTCATTACTTCAGAGATTAATATAGAAAACTAAGGAATAATTAATGGTAGATTGCAAAAATTAAAGTACACCTATCATGCCATTTTTATCCATGACAGATTTCAATGATTTAGTGGTCTGGTGTCAGTTATTGCATTTATACCACAGTTGGCAATTAACTTTTCACCACACCTGCCAATGGCAGAGAAATGAAATACAATTAACTGCTACACCAACCATGACTCTGTATTTGCATAAATTAGTCAAATATTTTAATGGTATTTCTTGAACTATGGGCACTTTTTGCACTCTATTTTAAACAATTTGACAAAATTATTTGACTCTATTGGAAATCACACAAGATATGAAATTATATTTACCATGACACAGTTGTATTGATATAAATCATTTTTACATTTGTGGTTTCCTAGCACACACTCTGTCAGTTCAAAGCTAGACTAAAAACACATCTCTTTGACCTAGCATACACATAACACATTATAGACTTCTATAATTCAATGTTAGGCTGCATAGATCAGATGTATATATATATATATATATTTATTTATTTATACAGTGAGGAAAATAAGTATTTGAACACCCTGCTATTTTGCAAGTTCTCCCACTTGGAAATCATGGAGGGGTCTGAAATTGCCAAAAGCCTCTAAGTGCCATCTGAAATTTTCTTCTAAAATGAGCATTTTTTTTCAAGCTCGTATATTTAAGTTCAGTCATTTAACTTAAATGACAATTAATAGGTAATTTTCATTGCAAGTAATGTGAAATAAGTGAACATAAACATAAAAGCTTGATAAAAATGATCATTATAAAAGGAAATTTCAGATGGCACTTAGAGGCTTTTTCATCTGAACTCTTCATATTTAGAATAACCTAAATAACTGCATCAAGCAGAGAGGCGTGTTTTACTAATAATTTGTTTATTTTTGCACAAGGCACTACATCGTTTTAATTATTTTGGTGTTATCAGAATACATAACACTTTAAAATTAAACTTACCAAAATAATTGATTAAAAGTTCAATAAAAGCCAATGTCATGTATGTATTTGTGGTTGTATGGAATACTATTTTATAAAAGTTTAGAGGAAATAAAAAAAAAGTTAAATTACTCATAAATAAAAAGTTAATTTATAAATATTGTTATTTTTTAAAAAGACTCTTGATGTAAGTCATTACTGGGGACGTTCTGTATGCAAATTAGGCGTCAACTTGTTAAAATGCGCACATTTGCATCTAATTAACAGGGCAATGCAGGTAAATAGGATAAACAAAATAACTAAAGCATATCACCTGGTGGTGATATATGCTTATTTTATTAACTTATTTTATTACATGGCTTGGTTGAATTCCAATGTAGAATGCGGTGTGTTATTTCTTGATAACAGACCGCTGTGCGGAGTTTAACAGACCGTTGCCATGAAAAACAGGACGTTGCTTCGGACTCACAGGATTCTAACCGCAGAGACGGAGCGTACTATTTTCTTTAGCGGAAGCAATACAATCGGGTTTAACAATCGGGGGAGAGGGAGAGTGAGCGCTTCAGAACTCTTGACCTGATATTTAGATATACTATTCTTCAATAAATATATTTGTTTGACAGGGAAGCTGTGCGCAAACAGAAATATATATTATTTTTCAAAAATAAAAAAAAAGCACCCCAGAAAAAAGGGCACTTTCTCTCCAGGAATAAAAAGGGCAGGTGCTCAAGCCCCCTTTGATGTCTATGTGTGCACGTGCCTGTGCATGTCCACTGTGAGAGACATAATCAAAAAAAAAAAAATCCAGATATCACAATGTATGATTTTTCAACTATTTATTTGTATGATACAGCTGCAAAAAAGTATTTGAACACCTGAGAAAATCAATGTTAATATTTGGTACAGTAGCCTTTGTTTGCAATTACAGAGGTCATTGGTCAACGTTTCCTGTAGTTTTTCACCAGGTTTGCACACACTGCAGGAGGGATTTTGGCCCACTCCTCCACACAGATCTTCTCTAGATCAGTCAGGTTTCTGGGCTGTCGCTGAGAAACACGGAGATTGAGCTCCCTCCAAAGGTTCTCTATTGGGTTTAGGTCTGGAGACTGGCTAGGCCACGCCAGAAGGCATTCAGTCAGCACGGGTATTATCCGCACTGGCGTTTGTTTGCAGGCATGTAGCACAACATGTTTGTAGCACAACATGCAATACTGACATTTTCAGACGTCTGAAAAGTGCCAGAAAGTGAGAAGAGTGGAAATCGCCTGGTTTTCAGCGGGGCTAAAAACACTCTATTCTCCTTTCGCCAGTGACGCACGGGAACCGTAGAGCGGTGTTCGGTTGCAGGCAAGCGGGTACTACTCGCTTGCTGGCTGCAAAATGCACCTCCGCAGTCGCCCTCAGGGGACTGACAGAGCAAGCATTGGCGGCATAAATATATGCCGCTAGACCGGGATTCGAACTCCGGTCTCCCGTGCGAAAAACCTATGATTTCACCACTGAGCCACAGGGGAAACACACAGTCTTTTGGATGCGCTGAGCGTCAATATGATATTTCCAGTCGCCTAATCAGGGAACTGAGAAATGTGAGGGGAAAAAAGGGCAGTCTGGCCACAGCGAGACTAAGAACACTTTTTTCTCTTTTCGGTGAATGACGCGCGCGGGGGCAGGGTAGTTTTTCTTGTAACGTAAAGAAAAAACTAACCCCGTCCGTGGAGGAGGAGCAGCCTCGCAGAAGAATGTCAGGTGAGTTCTCAAAGTCACCATAGGCAATCGGCTCGGAGTGAGGGCGGCGCCGTCAGCGAGCGCGAGAGCTGCGTGATCCTCTCGGAAAGGGGGGGCGTCTTGAAAAAGACACCCAGCTCTTTTAGTGTTAAATGGTACATACACATACACAAAACACAGCTAGAGAGAAGGATATAGGCGCCGGATAGCGCAGCGGGAACGGCGGTGGAAGGCGGCGTGGGCCAGCAGCTTCTGGAGTGGCTAGTCCCGCTGAAGGTGCTTTCTCAGACGGCGCGCGGCTTCTTCCCGTGATCCAGCGATGTGTGAGCTTCGCTGAAAAGATGAAAAATTAGTGGATCAGCCTTCTCGAGCTCCCTTTATAGGGCTAAGCCACACCCCTTTCGGCGGGAAGTGGCACAGAGGGCGCAATGTGCCCTCATTGGCCTGACGTCACTTCAGGCCTCGCTCGATAGGCTAATGCAGTTGTCGCAGAGCAGCCAATGAGCGAGCGAGCCGTCTCGCCTATGGCCGCGTGCTGCTGCAACGCGCTTTACAATAATACAAAATTAAGGATAATTTTTTGGCTTCAGTATTTCGTGAAAAGAGGTCTTTTCCCATAGCGTCTTAGCTAAGACGCAGTACGAGAGACCTCTCGTAAGAGAACTCTGAACATCACAAAACAAGCTACTAAAAAGCTGCAACAAAAACAACATCAAAAATAAAAGCAGATATAATAATAAAAGAAAATACTAAAGCAATTCAGCATAATTTATTCCTGCTGCAATGCATGCTGGGAGATACTTATGAGTTTTGATTGAAGGCTCCATCAAGTGCACTTTTATCATCACTGTTGTTGAGACTCATATGCTGATTCTTGATGTATGTGTGTGTCTGAAAGATACAGTAGTTCAAACCTTTATTGTGCACAATGTTTTAAAAATTCTTCAGACTATCACAACACTGATGGCTCACATGCTGTAAAATCATAGGGCTACTACAATCAATAATGTAAAATTAATGACACATATAATCAAAGATAAGACTCATTAAGAGCTCAGTGAATCAAACATGGTGATTGCCATCACTGATACACAACCAACATCACATGATTAATTTTCTCTCTGATTTCCTAGCCATAATCAACATGTCTTACAAACACAGAGATACAGCAGGCAGAGAAAAAATAATGTTAGAAAGTCAATGGTCAAGAGCCCAACTAAAGCAGTCACTGATCTCCATCATGGTGACTATAAATGAAACAATAAATCAACATCTAAACCTCTGTTAATTCTCAAACAGAACTGTAGATATATGACAGAAATAAAGTCAGTCTGGTTAGTAATAAGTGAAGCTGGTAATGCTGTTTGTGGAGTTGTTTAATCCTGATGCCTCTATAGTTGGCGCAATTGCTGAGGTCACCTTTCGTGGGGAATTTTACGAGGTATCCCTCCTTCCAGTCTGTCAGAACCTTCTCTTCTTCCCTCTCAAAGAAGGCATACAGCATCTCCACTGATGGTTGGATGCCACGTCTGCTCCTCTTCTAACTCTGACATCCAGTGAGGATTTGCTAAACTTATTGCTAATACAGACGTGATCTATATGATTCTCCATCATGCTGTTTGGATATACCCAAGTGCTCTTGTGGATCCATTTTTGGGGAAAGACAATACCTCCAAGTGCACACGTCTGCAAATCTCTCTCCATTCTCACTCATCGTTTCCAGTCCATGAATCCCCATGACTTGCTCGTATCGTGTTATCGATCCAATCTTGTTGTTGAAGTTGCACAAAAGGAAAATAATTTCTCTGTCTGGGAATGTCCTGATCTTCTGCAGTCTACTGGTCTGTCCTCTTCTACACTGTCGTTAGTTAGAGCATAACACTGAAAAACTTTCAGATTGATCTTCCCTTTCCTGCTCTTGAAAGATGATGTAATTATTCTTGTGTTACTATTGTAATTACTATAAATTGTGCATAATTACATACAACTAACTAATCCTAACCATAACATATAGTAAGTACATGTAGTTCATTATTATTACCTCGGTACTTAAATCTATAATTACACTGTAACATGGACGCCTTAAATTAAAGTGTAACCAAAAAATCTATCAGGGTTAGATAATCATTTTTACATTAGAGTTTTTCCTCAAATCAGTTTTGCTTTGGTCTTAACATTCTCACAACTGTTTTATGAGACTGTTTATCTGCAAAATGCAGTTTAACTCACCCAAAACATTTAATTCATGCTTTAAAACATAATTATTGTGTTAGTAAATTGACCAATGCTACAAAAGGAATCTTTACAAAAGGTCTTTGTTGTTGTTGTTATGTGAGCCATACGGGTAAAAAATGGTCTGAATGCTTTAAATATTAAACAATTATATGTTTAAATGTTATTTTATTTTTTGTTGACTATTTTCTCTAGCTGATTTTGTGTATAACATTGAGATTTTTAGATACAGATTTCAACAGTAGGTTTACTGGAAAAAGTCAATGTTTCACACAGCAAAAAAATATGCACATTTGTATACAGTATTACGTGTACAGAATCAACCATGTGTATTAGTTTGTGCAAATTGAAGACAATCAAACTTACTCATTTGCACACATGCATGTGCCAAAACGTTTGCTTTTTTTTTTTTTTTTTTTTTTTTTGCTTACATGAATACAAAATTCAAATCTGGTGTGAACAAACAACTAACTGTTCAGAGAACTGAACTTATTGTTAAAATTCTGAAAATTAGCAAAGTGATTCTGCACTGTATTGCAGTCTATATAGTCATGCAGTTACAGGAAAATAATCATTGTCAACCATTCAGAATGAAGAATTCAACAATGCCATGATATAAAGCTAGGTGGCATGATGGTGTATATACGGTGCTTGAGAGAATTTGAAATATGTTTTGCTATTTGCAGGGCTGTCAGTGGATTGGACAGTTTTACATTATTTACCTGTCAGAGGGTTGAAGAAACATGGAGTAATGCATATAGAATGTGATGTGTTCCAATCAACTGAAGAAAATGAAGAACTTATTATTTGCGGGTGTTTTTAAACTCTGCTTTGAGTTGTTTGCAATTGATGTGCCTTCACAGATGTGTTTATATTGGCTATGGCAGTCTCATTCAATCAGAATTTAGTAACTAAACACTTTCTTATCTTAGATGTTTCTAGTATTTTGTTTTAAACTTGTGTAACATCATGTAAAGCATTTTTTTTTTTTTTTTAGAATAATGCCAGGTAATCAATAATTTGTTAAATTATGAATAAACCTATTTTTTGGTTTGTGTCAATCAATCAATCAAGTCTAAAAGTACAATTGTAGAGTATTTATATTAATTTACATAAATATGTAAATGCATTTGTTATATACTTAGCATAAAAGAAAATGTATTTCAAGTATATTTTAGTATATTCTTTTTTTCACAAGGATATATATTTGATGTATTTCATTATATGTAGGCCTACCTTACCTTAATATAAAATTACTCATACTGTGATATGTAATATTTTTTGTTACACCACCCTCCCCTGTGGTTCAGAATAAAAGAGATTACAGAGTTGAAAGCTACTTTTCTCAGACAGAGAGACACACACACACATATCTGTTCACATTCAAACAGCAGGCACTAGCTGTGTTCTTTGAGAATGAAGTCATCATTGTGTATAATGAATTGTTCCCAGCATTGAAGGTAAGCTGATTATGGTGGTTTTACTCACCTTGTGTCAGTTATCCCTGTATGACGACAGACAGAAAGAGACATACACTGAGGAAAAGATCCAATTACAGCCCATGCTGAAAGTCCTAGCTCTGCAGGCGTAATAGAAAGGCCACAGGAAGACTCCGCAATGCACACCGATGGGCTTGTGAGGTCAGGGGGCGGCAAGAGTCAAAGGCAAGTCTGAAACGGTCCTTCTTTAGAGGATGAAAAGAACCACAGCGGCTGGCTGTACATTTTTAATCTTGTTAGCACCTGTATGCGATGACCTTTATTGTGACAGATGCTTTTAAGCTCAAGTTTATTTTTTTATTTTTTTTTGCTTTCACTGTGCTAAGAGCAGAGCATCTTGAAAAGATCCAGGGCACAAGGTGCAGATGCTAAATTTAACACCCTAAGATTGTTTCTCCTTCAAGGTTGAGGGATGTTGACAGATGAACTGTGTTTTGGCTGTCTTCTTTTTTAATATGGAAGATCTACTGAACTTTCCCAACAATGCACAACAAAACACACTGCTTACAGAAACAGTAGTTTTAGCATGCGTGACAGCATCCTTGAATTGAACTTCATAAGTAACTGATTTGAAATGCATAGGCAGGAGCTCATTTCATATGAAGCTAGCACACAGGAGACTTGGCTCACAGTTGATTTCAAGACAGGCGACAAACAGAGGAACAGCGCAATAACATCACGCATGAGATGATATCTCAATTGTTTTACCAAGACCGCAATAAGATGTGTGTTGAAAAGATATTTGAAGACCCCCTTAAGGTCTCCCCAGATGTTTTTCCCTCAGAAGAGTCAGAGATCTCAGTACGTCCTCAAATATTTCACATCAAATTATGCAAAGAACAAATTATCTGAGCTATGCTATCCATGTGAAATCTATACCTCTACTCTTACTGTATGTTCCAGACAAAGACAAACAACTTAGACAAAGTTTACCATCTAAAACAAAATGAAGAAACTTCCTTTAAATCTTCTATAAATAATCAGAGAAAAAATAAATAAAAATAGCCCTAAATATTATTAGAAAAGTAAATTTTTTCAACACTACTGGCCCTATCATTCACTCTGCGCAATACAGCGCCAGTGTTTTTTGCTAGTTTCAGCCCGACGCAATTTTCATTTTCACGTCCTACCCCACGTTGTTTAAATAGCACATGCATTTGCGCCCATTTGTTCACCCATGGGCATGCTGGTCTGTGTTCAGGCGCATTGTTGGCGTGTTGCTATTTTGAAGCAACTGAAATAGCGCAGTATGTTTTTTTGTTAGCGTGTTAGTAATGTGCGCCTATAGGTGGGTCCACAACGCGCATACACTTTGTCCCGTAAATGGTCCGCTTCAGTTTTAGTTTTTTCGCTTGCAAATTCCGCCATGTAAATAGCGAATCTGCCATGGCGCAAGCACAACTGGCTTTTAAAAAAAGACTCATTAAGAGAATAGGGACAACACTTTCAGACCATTTTTCCCGTCGTTAAACTAGCAAAAGTGGATTCGGACACGCCCTGAGTGCACTTGAACCTTGAGCTTTAGACCATGCGCTTAGATCGTTAAAATAGGGCCCAAAGTATGTTACGAGTATGTTTACAATTCAAATAAAGCCACAGCTATTTTTTGCATCCAGTAGTTGAGTACAGTCTTCATCTCGGTGTCTAAATATACATGACACAATGCATAATTGAATAGTTGAAGGATTCTACACATTGCACATCACCTTTTCTTTTGGAGCAGATGCAAAACAGCAGGCCCAACTATAATCCAAGTTATGTGCAAACATGCTAGACGAAGCTGAGTTTCAATTCCATTACATTGGATGGACGTTTGCATTCAAGTCATACATTTTATCAATCATTTCCTGGGTATTAAACCTCTAATACTGGCATTGTTAGTGCCATGCTCTACCATTTGAGCTTAAACAACACACTTTACAAAAGACAGGATCTATGTCTGTTTTAATGTGCATTTACAGCCCGATCTCATCCCAAGGCGTCATATACTGACGCTTTTGACATTTCGTCTACATTCAACGCACATCGCACCCTTTGGCGTCAATATGAGACACAGATAGATATGGGCCAGAAGGCGCCTCCTTGCGATCTAACCCTAACCCTAACCCTACCCCAGACCTAAACCTACCCATAACCGAACAAAGCTCTGTGCGTGTCATATTGACGCTAAAGGGTGCCATGTGCGTTGGATGTAGACGAAATGTCAAAAGCGTCAGTATATGATGCCCTAGGATGAGAATGCGTTGGCGTTTACCACACTAACTGATGGATAAAGCCACATATCTATACCATGTTTGACAGTTAATACCGACTTATATTGACTTTAACTGGTTTCCACAGTGGTGCTACTGTTCACACACAAAATCCCCAAGTGTGCTGTGGAGAGCCATTTTAGTGGGATCTCAGGGGAACTCTTGGCCACTTCCCTGAACACTGATGTATCCCTAGAGCGAAGCTATACTATATCACATCAGACTTGTATTGAATTTGTGACCGCTTACAAATGTACTTTCTCACAGTAGATTAAACACTGAACATCAATAATGTGAGCCCAAATTAAATATCATGTAGCACTTCTCTGACAGCTTGTTGAACTCCGATACTGTATTTTGTTATGAGCCGATGTTACTTGTAACATCACAGATAAACATGAAAGTGTTGAAATTAAGATGTCCAAGATTGTTAATGGTACTCTAGGAGATTGTATTCTTACTCATCCAGCATATCAAAATGAAGGATATGTTGAACATATAAAGTTTTTCAGAAGATTGTTATTCTCTGGTCATCTGAAACACAAGTCAGAGACATGCCTCATTGGGAAAATGTATTTTTAACTCTGAAACTTTCTAAACAAAGTTGTAGAGGAGTTTGTTCATCTAGTCCTGTCAATCACAGTACATAAAGTACAAGCGACTGCTTACCTCAACAACCCAATTGCATGTTTTTTTTGTGTTTTTTTATAATGTCAACTACATATTAACTAACCTAACCCTTTAATTTGTAGTCTTTCTTGAGCACACTGTAACCCCTACCAGTCTGTTTACCTTGCAATCAATGCAGGCTGATTGGGTAAATGTGCCTATGGCGATATTTCTGCTAAATGGTTTCTTTCAAGTTTCACGACACATTGTAATGCAGTATGAAGTATTGCAGCAGTTTGGAAAGTGACATGTCTGGTGAATGTCTGGTTTATTTCTCAGAATTGCAAGATATAAAGTCTGAATTGCGTGATATAAAGTCGCAATTGCATGTTATAAAGTCAGAATTGTGAGATATAAACTCACAATTGCGTGTTATAAAGTCATAATTGCGAGATATAAACTCACAATTGCGAGATATAAACTCACAATTGCGAGATATAAACTCGTAATTGCGAGATACAAACTCACAATTGCAAGAAATAAACTTGCAATTCTGACTTTTTTGCGAGTTTATATCTCGCAATTATGACTTTATAACACGCAATTGCGAGTTTATATCTCACAATTATGTAAGGGATAATGTACATCCAGCTGGTTGTTCTCTCAAAATAAACCCCAACAGGGTGACAAGGATCCTCCTTCCATCAGCAAGTAAATAATTAATAATTAATAATTAATAATTAATAATATAAACTCACAATTGCAAGAAATAAATTCGCAATTCTGACTTTTTTGCGAGTTTATATCTCTCAATTATGACTTTACTCAAGTAAATAATTAATTAAGTAAATAATTAGACATTGATCTGAGTGAAATATTTGAAATATTTTATTAGGTCTTTAAACGCAAAGCTAGTAAAGTTCAAACTAGATGGACATTTAAGAGATACGGCAAACTCATAATTGCGAGATATAAACTCACAATTGCGCAATTTATTACACAGCATTTCGCCACATAAATAATTGGAGATGAGAGATATTAATTTCTGATTAAACTGTTTTAAAATCGTACCTGTTTGTATCTCATAATCCAACAGTGTACAAAACAATAGTCACAAAATGGCAGCAGCTGCGTTTGTATGAAAAAAGAGAGAGCGACTCCATGATACTGGATGGCATAATTAAATAACTGTACACAAATTATTGATTCGACTGAGTTTTAATAATTTATTAGCTCACCAAATGCAAAACTTCCACGAAGAAAAACCCGTTCCTAGAAACATGTCGCGCTGCTGTGCTGACTTCAGTAACCCGGATGAGCCTGCATTATCTGTTTTCAGCGGTTGTTATCTGGGAATAACATACCACTGGATGGCATGAATCAGAATAAAGTATTCCACAGAGCTGTGTAATAAGACTTTATAAAACGCAATTGCGAGTTTAGATCTTTGTGATCAATTGCGAGTTATAAAGACCAATTCTAAGGAAAAGACTGACTTTTTTCCTCAGAATTGCGAGTTCATGTCCCACAATTCTGACTTTATTACACACAATTGGAACTTTATATCATGCAATTCTGACTTTATATCTCCCAATTGCGTGTTATAAAGTCAGAATTGCGAGATATAAACATGCAATTCTGAGAAAAATTGTTGTTACCTTTACAAGTTTCAAAGATTAAATGAAAATGTGAATTTGTAAAGAGACTACTCTTGTGATGACGTGATCCATTTACTCTTCACAAGACATTAAGTTAGTAAATGTAACAACAAAATAAATAGAATTTATGTGGGTCAAAAACTGAACTTGACTGTAATTTTAGGTTTAGACTGTTAATTTAATATATATTTATTTATATTTTCCCAAAGGCAGATTCTTAAACATCTGGTCTCCCAGCTCGTCCAACATGTGCTCAGACCTCTAAAATCACCAAAACAATCCATCTTAAGACTAGCCAGGATGGGAAAGCTAACCACAACTGGCTGATTTACTCAGCAGGGAAACCAGAGATCAAAAGAGATCTTAAAGCCACCATGACATCAATATAGACAATTCTTATTTTCTCATGAAACGGCATATCTTCTCTGATGACATGTTCATCGACGCAAGGGCAGGACAATAACCTCTCCCCTCCATAAACCTGTCACTCACATGAGATTGCAGCAGCAAACAACAACGATCCGATGAGCCAATCAATTCCAGATCGACAAAATCAAGTCACATATGTTCTTGATCAAGAAGCTGTTTCATTTGCATATGTCACAATAGGGAAGAAAAGACAATCACAACTTCCATTTCATGCCGTCTTTTAAACTCAGCAAACCTCAGGCAGTATCTGTTTGAATTGAAGGGCTTATTTGGTTGGGCTAAGAGTATTCTTTATTTGTTTGTTTTTCTGTTCCTCTCCCCCTTTGTTTCCAACATGGAAATTGTGTGTATGTTTGTCATCGTCTTTGTTCATGGTTATTTGGGCTGGCGTGATGTTTTCCCTCTCCCATTACTCCACACATAATTAAAAGCCAGAAGCGTCTTCATTTCCTGTGCCATCAAAAGCCGCTAGCCAGTAGCTCTACAGTCAGCAGAAAGCATCAGTAGATGAAAACAAAGATGACCATCTAAAGATATTTGCCTTGAACTCTTGCAAGCTGACAGTAATTTAAGTTCCAGAGACCACCCCCCAACCCCCCCAATATTTCTGATATTGCAGAAATACATTATTCCCATTCCCTGTTGATGTGTATAATCAACGCACTGATGCATGTCCTTAAACTACAAGACTTCACAGTTCAGTTAATTTATTCAAGAGGAATAAATGATGGGAAGAACCAAACCACTGCAGAGGACACATTATTTTTTATTTATTTATAAATTCTCCAAATATAAAATGATGATATATTATAATTATAAACATTATAATTATTTATAACATTTAAATGTATACATTTAGCATATGCTTTAATTAAAATCAACTTACAAATGAGGAACATCTTGAGGAATAAGTACAAACTAAGTAAACATATTAAAACAGTGCACATTTTAAAAATGTATACAATATAGTAGATACATGCATAGTGTAATATATAAATAAAATATGAAAAATATTTAATTTTAAAATCTAAAAAATAAATGTAAAAAAATAAATAAGAAGAATTTAATAAAAATAAGAATGTAAATTTATTTCAGGACCTAAAACTAATCTTAATACATAATATTCACTGAGAAGACACTTGAGGTACTCAGAATGTTGTATTATGAAAACAGTGAATATAATCCACTGTTTTGAACCTAAAAAAGGCCATTAATAAATAAATAAACATCAGATCACAAGAAAAATAATAGACAGAAGAAAGGCGGCATTTCTTTCTCTATTAAACTCTTGCTGACAAAGTAATGCAAAGACTGTAAATCTGAGGCAACAAAAGAACCATCTCTCCTTTATTTAATCAGAGTCTGTGAAACAATAAAGAGCTTTTAAAATCAAGGCCAATGTGCTGGTATTAGAGAGTTTGTGTTTTGGATGTGTATGATTGATGATTGCAGTTTACAGGGGATGTTGATTAATAGGCTGATTAGAATGGACTGATGCCAAATGCTCCTCTCTGAAGGTAATGAATCTCATGTTGAGCTTCTCAAAAAATTGTATGCTCTTTGATAAACACTTGCTGATGTTAATATTCTCATCTGCTGCCATACAAGCATGTTCAGCCTCTAGAGTAATAACCAATATTAAGTGCATTAGAAAAATGGGAATGATTGCTCTGACTGACAATGATTGACTGCTGCACTTTTTAGGAATGTGTTGATGTTTCTGTGACGGGGTGAGGGTTTGGGTGCTTAGTGTTGACAGTTAGTCCATTGCTGATACTGTAGATGCTACACTGTTACGTAAAAAGCCTGTTCTCCACTAGTGTCGATTAAAATAAAACCATG
Organism: Vimba vimba; assembly: GCA_022828995.1. Lineage (NCBI taxonomy): Eukaryota > Metazoa > Chordata > Actinopteri > Cypriniformes > Leuciscidae > Vimba > Vimba vimba. The sequence continues at coordinate 20,617,942 of CM040821.1, read as the reverse complement.
TATTCTGACAAAATCAGGTTTTGACTTTTGATTCCACTTTATAACTGATGATGTATAACACAGACTAGAGAAGTCTCTGACTAAGCATTTGTCAGAATCGTAGGTGTGGAGAAAGCTGGGTCAGTTTGAAATCAATCAAAAATGGAGCGAAAATGATTTCTCAAAACATAAATGGACTTGCATGTCTGTAATTCTCATTAATCGCCAGATGCCTATATGTGACCCTGGACCACAAATCCAGTCTTATGTGTAATTTTTTTTTTAAATTGAGATTTATACATCATCTGAAATCTGAATACATAATCTTTCCATTGATGTATGGTTTGTTAGGATAGGACAATATTTGGCCGAGATACAACTATTTGAAAATCTGGAATCTGAGGGTGCAGAAAAATCGAAATATTGAGAAAATCGCCTAAAGTTGTCCATTTCTATTGGCGATAGTGCTGCATTCACTCACAAAAATACATGTTTTATATATTTAAGGTGGAAAATTTACAAAATATCTTCATGGAACATGATCTTTACTAAATATCATAATGATTTTTGTCATAAAAGAAAAATCTATAATTTTGACCCAACATTTGACCCAACATGTTTTGTTGGCTATTGCTACAAATATACCCGTGCAACATAAGACTGGTTTTGTGATCCAGGGTCACATATATGAGAGTGTGCGGCAGGTTTGTGTACATTTTATTGTATCTATTTTATTGTGCAGTATATGTGCAAAGCAAAATACAGGGGATAGATGTGACTCACCTAAACGAGGATCGCGTCGATCTTTTCGCGTGATGGAAACGCCTGATGCCTTGCATAAAATTTTATGATTGTATTAAAAAATAAACATGATATGAATATGTTTGATGTTAAAATATGTTCTCAGAACTGTACACTATTTGTTTATGGACAGGTTATGGAGCCAGTCGCCACATATTTCGGCTACGAGTGAAACGCAGGCCGGCGAACTGAAGTTAGATGTTCCCCCACTGAACATGATACAAGTGCCAGCACAAGATCCAGCGCCATTACGGTGGACACGGGACAACAGAGACTGGTCGGTTACACCTGAATTACTTCTAAAGGTTTAATTTAACCTTGAATGTTTGCAATATGTATTAAAAATGATATAAAATATACTATTGTCATGCTGCTAACAAGACGCATAACAAGAGAGAGCGCAAAGATGAAGATAATCCAAATAAGTGATATTTATTCCAGGAAGACAAAGAGTACTCACAGGGTAACACATACAATCACCGACAGTGGACTGAACAGAACAGGGAGACTTTATAAGGGAACTAAAGAGAGAGAACGTAATCAAAGAAAACAGAAACCGATGCGAATAGTAAACTAATCAAGATACACAATTAGGGCAAATGAACTGAACAAGACAAAACACAAAAACTAAATGAAGACATAAATGTTACAACTATACTGTAAAATATGATTTCGGAAAGGAATTATCATGCAAGCCAGTGGTTAGTAGTGGTTATTAGTGTTTAGCCAGTGGTTAGTTGAAATATCGAGTATTTAAAAAAGTTTAGAGGATTTTAGTTAATCCTTAGACACTGTTTAGTAAAAAAAAGAAAAGCTAGTATTATAGTAAAAATGAATCAACTATGTTGGATTAAATCAACCCATTATGATGGGTTAAATAAACAACCCAAATTGGGTTGTTTTTAACCCAGTGTTTTTAGAGTGTAATCATTCATTGCTGTCAAACATCATTATGAGTGTCTATAAGCAGCAGCCTTTGCGCCCCCATCTCCTCCTCTATTTCTCTCATTCTCCCTACATATTAGGTTCACTTAAAGGGGGTTGAGCTCAGAGCTCAAACCGAGCCTTGGGTTCAAGCCTTTTTTGAGGACAGTAAGCCAAATTTATTTTCCATTAACTATTAAGAATGGACGGGCGGGCAAACTCGTGAAACTCATTTTTAAGGTGGCTGTTCTTGATGTTATACTCAATATTGGTGTCTTAGAGTAGTTTAGTCATGACAACTGTTGGGATAAATGTTAGCAAGTTAAAGCGTTTGACAGATCAAAGGACTGGTCTCGGTGGACTAACCCATAGGAAAGAAAAAATCAAAAATGAGATCTCTTTAACATCTCAAATGTTTCTCCTAGACAAAAATGAGGTTACTTTAACATCAAATGGAGACTTTTGCTTGAGTCTCCTGCTTCTCACACTTGTCTCCTGAGACAAAAACTCTAACACTCTCACAATGGTCTCTTTTTTAGAAGAGATTTCAACAACACTGTGCTCAGATTTGTCTCCTTAACTGGAGACTCTGGATTGCTCACGTTTGTCGCCTTTAAAATTAAAGGTGAAAAATCCCAAATGGCATATAATAATAATAATAATAATAATAATAATAAGAAGAAGAAGAAGAAGAAGAAGAAGAAGAAGAAGAAGAAGAAGAAGAAGAAGAAGAAGAAGAAGAAGAAGAAGAAGAAGAAGAAGAAGAAGAAGAAGAAGAAGAAGAAGAAGAAGATATCCCCTGTTTCTCACAGTCCATTCTCATTTGGACTCCTTTTTCTCAGAACTATCTCATGTCTCAGTTGCGCATACTTTTATTTCTCCTAATACATTTTAGGACAAACATCTGAGACACTGTTGATACTAAAATGAGAGATATTTGAGAATCTCAACTAAGTCTCATGAGCTTAAAAAGAGCAACCTCTGAGCAATAAAATATTCCTATAATGAAGTCTTGAAAGAGATTGCAGCAAGACAATAAAGAGATGTTCTCTGTTTCTTCTACAACATTCTCAGTTTTGACTCTGTCTCTCAAATATTTCTCTTGTCTCATTTGTGTCTATTTTTATTTCTCATAACAAATGTTAGGAGAAACATCTAAAATGCTATCGATACAACAATGAGATATATATGAGAATCACAACTAAGTGTCTGGGTAGATCTGCTTACAATGCTGCGACAGAGCAAGTACAAATACTTCTAAGACGCAATAGATATGCTGCAACATGCATGTAATATATGCTGTTGTGCCTGTACATATAGACATACATAAACAGATGTAGACAAGCAGTCCTGAGGAGGAAGAGAAAACTGATGTATTACAGCAAATCACTGATGGAAGATTTTTTTGAAGTATAAAGCCCTTTCCTCCTTCCCACGTTCCACTCCAAGTCAAGTCACCTTGATTTATAAAGTGCTCTATACAATACAGATTGTTTCAAAGCAGTGATAACAGGGAAATGTTGCATTTCGGCTGTTGTTCAGCTGAAGTCAGTTCAGTGTTGATTCAGATCCATTGTAAGGATCATCAATTATTTAATTAGTTAATTCAATCTATAAAGTAGTTCTGCCAAAAAAATTGCCATCGTCCAGCTCAGTTCAGTTCTCACACAACAGCATCAGTACAGTCAGATCAATAATAGTGTTGAATATTAAGTGTCCTCAACTATAAGCAAGCCAGAGGCGACAGTGGCAAGGAACCCAAACTCCATCAGGTGAAGAATGGAGAGAAAAAAAAAAACTTGGGAGAAACCAGGCTCAGTCTCCTCTGGCCACAGAACGAAAACGGTGTCATTATGATTCATCACGCCGGTGTGGAGCCGAAGCTGGCCATAGGGACTTCGCAGGGGAACTGTCTGGTTCTTGTGGTCTCAGCTGAGGAACTGTGTCGGTGACAGTCTTGTCAACAAGGCCAAGGTCACAGGGGATTGTCTAGTAGACACGGTCTCTGATCACGCGGTCTCTGGTCCCACCATCTGATCTGGATACGGCCCGGATCCGGCTGACTACGGTAACCTCGAGATAAGGATGAGACAGACTAATATTAGTGTAGATGCCAAACTTCTTACGACATTACAAGTACATCGGATGGTATAGGAAGTGTTGTTTGACGCAATTTTGCAGACTTTCTGTGTGATGTAATTTTCGTCATCTCTATGGTCTACCAACCGGATCTCACAGCAATTTGTACGTACTCTATGAGGTGGCTAATTTATTCGAATTCATATGACCTCACTCGTATGATTTTTTCTAAATCGTACATATATTTTTTTTACGAGTTGCCCAATTTGTATGAATTTGTACGAATGACCTACCCTTAACCCCGCCCCTAAACCCACCCATCACTGGGGTTTAGATAAATCGTAGAACTCACTATGAAGAGCTGAGCGCAATTAATTTGTTGCTGAAATGATATAGTGCGATATTGCTTTCAGGTCTACCCTACGGCAGCAGCTGAGAAACTCAACAAAAAGCATGATTCAACAAGTTCAACAAGATTTAATGAACTGATGTGTTTCCCTTTCTTTTATCACACACACCACATACAGACAAACTACACACAGGTAGAGAACACACTGGATTATTTTTAAATCAACATTCTATGCGTGATATACAGTACAGTGTTATATTTGTTGTACATGAGGAAGTTCTCAAAAGGGCTTTCAGTAACAGTAAGAGTTTGAGTCAAAAGTTGAAAACTGAACAAATGTTTGTTTTCTCTAGCGTTGAATTTTTATGTTGGCTTGAAAAAACCCAATTTGTATAAATGACCTACCCCTGACCTCGCCCCTAAACCTACCCATCACTGGGGTTTAGTAGCCTGGAAATCCAGACCCAAATCTGAAAGATTAAGGGTCTGGCATCGACTAATGAAAATCGGCCAGCTCGAGGGGTGGCACCAAGCATGCATTTGAAAATCTCACTGCACGCAATTGGATAACACTACGACCAATCACAGCAATAAGCCCCATACGCTTAGCTACCAGCAGCAGGCTTCATTCAGTTCATGAATTGGAATTTGAATTGAATTTACTCCGCCCCACAGGACGTTGAATTGAATTTGAATTGGAATGACAGGAAGTGGAATTAAATTCATGGCAATTCAAATAAATTCCACACAGTCACACAACAGAAAGAATGTGTTGAGTCTCGCATGCATTCAGTGTTAGGAAGGTTACTTTGGAAATGTTATTGCTTACTGTTATTAGATACCCATTATAAATGTGGTTTGGATTACTTTATTTGGATAACTTTATCAATGTAAAGCAATTTCGTTTTAAGTTGATTAGTAACTAATTGAATTAAACATTTTACCTCAGTAATACAACTAAATACAATTACATTAATTTTGTAATTTAATAACAGAAATTTCATTTCACGGAACTATTTACTCCTCAACCCTGCATACATTTTGTTCTAAAATAGATATTGATCAAATTCTTGTAATAAATTACCCCATCAATGTTGTTTAATTAGTTTTGTTCCAATGTAATTTTCATTTCAAAGTAATCACACAAACAAAAAGTTGTTGTAAATGCAGTTATCATTTATTCCAATGCAAAAAATTACCAAGCAACACTGTTGCATCTAATTCTCAATAGCTCCTCAAATGTTTTTTCATTGAGTCTGCACCGTTCTGGGCTGCGTTTCCCAAAAGCATCGTAAGCCTAAGTTGATCGTAAAAACGATCGTACGACTGATCTTAATATTACGGTCTGTTTCCCAAAAGCATCGTAGCTTAAGTAGCACTTGAAAATCTTCGTAGATCTACGAGTGCTCTGGAGTAATCGTACATCCCCAAGAGCATCGTAAGAAGACAGATTTATGAGGACACCTGCAGGACAACCAGCAGATTACACCTTTAACTTTATTCAAATGTATGTGATTATAATATAAGGTTTTGATTGTACTTTATTGTACACTTTATTACTCTTTTTTTGTTGTTGGTTAAATTAATGTATAAATTAAATAATTAAAAAGGTCAGAAAACAAAACAAAAAAATTAATTAAATTTAATCAAAATTAAATGAATGAACAAAAAAATAAATAAATGAAATCCTTTAAATCTGTTAAAAATTACATCTTTGTTTCGCTCTATCTCCTCTAAAAGGACATTAATTTCATCTTTTTGAAAGGTATCTTTTCGTGATTTTTTTTTTTTGTTTGTTTTTTTTCAGCCATTTTGTCAGTGCCTCCACCTGTAGGTGCTTTATATACTTGTCTTGATTGCTAATCCACAACAGATGACAATTATTAGGTTAAACGTTCAGAATACGATTCCATATAAGGTTATGTTTCAGCACTTCAGGAATGGACAGCGACTCTTAAGTAGCACGTAGAGCGCGTTCTCGCGCGTTCATGTTAAGTACATTTTTGGGAAACGCTCGTGGAATTGCTGCGAGCGTTCGTAACTTTGCACGTAGAAAGCGCTCTTAAGAGCTAAGATACATCGTTATCGGGAAACCCGGCCCTGGTCTGAATATCTTTCCTGCAACACTAAAGATTCTCTCAACAGGTGCAGAGTGAAGTTGTAAGGGACTTCTGAAACTTAAAAAGTCCAGTGTTGCCCATCAAATTATGCTTTCAAACAAATGTCCACCTCAGATTGTTTAGCAACCATTTTAAATACTTGGTTAAAGTAAAGCATTCTGGGAAATGGAGTCATGTTCCACAAAATTACAATTACAATAAATCAAACTTAATTATTTGTTCTGTGACTAGAGCTTTTAACATTCATTGCTGGGGGAAAACATATCCTTTTAATGTAATCTGTACAAGTAGTTCAAACTAATATCATTTTAAATGCAATCATAGCTGACATATACTGTAAAGCTTCATTGTTAAACACTTCACTTAAAACATGTATATGAATTTCTTTGAATTTTTATTGAATTGCAATTCTGCTTCCTTTAATTCAAATTCGAATTGTAATTCTAGATCCTGTTCTTGACATCAATTCAAATTCAATTCAAATTCAAGAATTGAATTGGAATTAAGGAGTCATTCTCAATTCAATTCTGAATTGTGCACAAGCCTAACCAGCAGAGCTAACTGGTAGATTAGACTCTTGCCGTATCCGGTTGGCAAAACAGCAAAAAAATGTCCTTCTTGCAAATGAGGGATTTGAGAGCCGTCTTCTGTTTCTCTTTTAGATAAAAAGCCAAGTCTAACTCGTTCATTGTAGCGGCCAAAGCCGTTAACATAGCCATCTTGCAATGTTTACTAATGACTTTGACGTCACATCGCTGTCGTCATCTGTTTAGCTCGCCTCTGGTCCGCCTATATCAGATAATCCGATGTGATTGGTGCAGCTCGGATAAAAGGGCATATTTAATGACCATTATTACTCGACGCCAGAGTAAACTCGCTGAGCAAATTCAGTTTGTGCTCTCGCGAGAACTCTGGATTTCCAGCTTTAGACGAATTTCGTACAAGTGAGGTTGTACAAATTTGTACGAATTAGCCACCTCGTACTGACTGTAAGAATTGGTCGTGAGATAGCATTGGGTCTGCTGAAGTGCATGCCATCTGTGTACAGCCCTGTTTCAGTGTCCGTGCTGACTTGTGCATAGATAACAATGCATGTGATTTGAGTGGTCCACTTAAACGTACGGAGCCCCTAAAGGGACAAAATATATTTCAATGCATTTGCGTTCTTTCACAAAAGTTTGGTGTTCCCTGAGAATCTTTCTATTCACTTGCAAAATCTTTGGTCTCCCCGAAGAAACTTACTCAAAAGTTTTGTGAGCGACTGCAAAGTTTCTTGCGGGAATGTAAACATTTTGCCAGTGAAAGAAAAGTTTCTTGAGGGAACTCAAAAATGATTTTTTTTCAGCTCCCATCTCCATTTATCACCATGTCCCTTTAGGAGATCCGTAAGAATGCGCCTACCCACGCTCATGGTCAAAGAATTATACTTTAAAAAGGCTTGCACACTGAACTGAACTGTGCAGGGCACTGAGTGGGATGCGGAAAATTAAGTATACCCGAGTCATAAGAAGCATGCAAGCTTATTGGTTGACAGATTACATGTCAAGACCTACACTGCAAAAAAACATTTCTCGAAGTTGAACATAAAACAAAGATTATTAGAATACATTTCACAAGAAAATACGGTGACACTTTCTAATAACTGAACACTATTAATCATTAGTTAAGTATTAGTAAACAGTTAATTCATAATTTCTAAAGAATTAATAGACATTAATAAGCAGTTGATAAATACAGCTATAAATGCTTTATTCTTGATGTATAAGCATATCTATAACGTGTTTAATAATTGTACTTTATTAATGATCAATTTATAATTTCTAGATGAAGTATTGAATTATTTACAAACCAGTTATTTAGGAGTTGTCAGTGGTTCATAAGATCACTTAGAAAGTGTAAGTAAATGATTCATAAACTTATTAAATGTACACTCATACATCTTATTATTCAGTCATATAGTAATATTAACTTAGTGTGTTAATAAATGCTTTATTAAAATGTATTTCTAGTGTAATTCATGGTTAATTCAGGTAGTTATAAAGCAATTTGTAGTGGTCAGTAAACTATTTTGTGAGCTCATCTAAAGCAAGCACTATTTATGCCTTGTAAAGCTTTTACAAAGGAGATTCAAAGGCTCAACACAGTGACACAGAACATAGAAATATTTAAGATGTATGAATATACATATAAATAGTTTATTAATAATTTACTTACACTTCCTAAGTGATCTTATGAACCACTGAAAACTCCTAAATAACTGGTTTATAAATAATGCAATACTTAATTTAGAAATGATAAATTGATCATTAATAAAGTATGAAAATACAATTATTAAACACATTATAGATATCCAAAGAAACGAAAAACAGGCCCCAGTCAAATTTTCAATGAGGAGAAGGATAAAGTTAAAAAGCCTTATTGTTGCATTTATGTTGCTCATTATGTTGGTTTCCCCTATCCTGTAGACCTGATTGCCTAATTGGGTTAATTGATTGTATTAGGCCTCACTGGGTGGGGCTTAACTTATAATTTGGTGTCATTCTCATTCTCTGTGTTACTTTGCCCTGAAGAAGACCACTTGTTGGTCGTAACATGTTGGCTCGTGTATTTTTAACATGACTTAAGCCATACTAATGTAACAACTGAGACCAAATCAGACACATTTATTTGGCATATGTACCATAAAAATCTTCACACTCCACTCTGGAATCCCATCTTCCCCCAAACAGAGGGCAAGAAGGTCTTCTAGTTGTCATGACCACGATCAGATAAGGTTTTATGGGTGTTAAAGGAATGTGACCACATGCAAGAGAGAGACCATGAAAAGACAGAAACAATCTGCAAAACAGACTCTCCTGCATTCATTTATTGATGAACTGACTAACATGAAATGAACATGCATTCCAGAACATTTTGTGAATGATTTACTGTTGTGTGTTGTGTCTTTTAATAATTTTATCTGTTGATACTATGGTCTTTTGATACTATGTATCTTATTATACCACCAATGGTCAATGTAACCTTACCTGTATCATGTCTCCTATCTAATTAATCCTCATTTAATGACTCACACTTTGATGTACATCACCTTCTCTTAGAATGCAGTGTGGGTTTGTTATATCTGAGTATTAATGATGAACAGAAAAGAGTACTTAAGACAACAAATCTTCGTCACAGAGGAAACTCCCGCCAGAAATTCCACCCTTCTCATTGGGTGGGGCCACTGGAGCCCTGGATCCAACAGGCCTGGGCAATGCCTGCCATGCTTTCATGCTCCCAAAAAGGGAGACTGCAAAACTGCAAACCTACCATCACTGAACGGCAACCATCAACTCTTGGCCTTCTCGGCACTTCAGGATGCTACGGGACGTCCAGCGTGCCCTCAGCAGGCCACTCACAACAACCATGTGATCGAAGCCACCATGCGAGCTCCGACCCACAACAGCGTCGGAACCACACGATGGCAACTTGCACCAGTGACTTTTGACACTCAGGGACCCATCAACGCACTCCAATTTCAACCACTTCAAGAATTGTATCCACTGCCACCGACTTGCAAGTATAAATTTAATGAGGTGCTCTGAAATAAGCTGATGGTTCTTTTCATACTGAAATAGATCTTGCTCCATAGTTTCCGGTTCCATAACACTCACCCCTTTACCTATGCATGTATGTATGGATGAATGTATGTATGTTTGTTTGTTTGTTTAGTGTTAGTTATGTTTGTGAGTTAGTTAATAAAATTGTGCACAATATGGATGTGGTTTCTAAGTGTCTCTGCTTGCATACAAAGTCCCTTTTACGATCTTGATCTTGTTACATGCTCTAAGCACTGTACATGCTAAGGAATAATTATTTTTCAGTGACCATGAAAGATACACTTTTCTTAGAATAAATGAATAATCAAAGAGTTTGTTGGAACTGATTAATTGATTGTAATATTAATTGGCTTACCTCAAAGTTAATCTAATTAACTGACCCAAATATTAATAATTAATCATAATTAGTAATTATGGATTATTATTAATATTTCCCCTTTGAGGTAATATCATTACACTAAATTAAGGCTTTTTAACTTTATCCATCTCCTCACTGAAAATTTGACTGAGTGCCTGGGACTTGTTTTTCTGGGATTTTTTTTTTCCCTACCCCAAGAGCACCTATCACGGACTTTATAACTTTACTGGCCTGGTTGAACCTCTAACAGTACATTATAGATATGCTTATAAATCAAGAATAAAGCATTTATAGCTTATAGTATTTATCAACTGCTTATGAATGTCTAATGCGTTATAAATGATTAATTAACTGTTTACTAATGCTTAACTAATGATTAATAGCGTGCAGTTATTATAAAGTGTTATTATTATAAAAATACTATTTCAGTCGTTCCACTTTAAAGTTTAATTTAATGTGTTACTTGCAGTTTCTTTGTAATTATTTGTGCAATTTACTTTAATTTCTGAGAGAAAATTGGGTTAAACTTTATTTTACAGTTTTTCTGAATTGCTAAAACACATTTCTTGAAACTATCACTCACTTTCTTAAAACCTTAAACACAAAACCAGATTTTCAAACCACATTCACTGAACCTCTGGCTCTTCTGGCAAAATCAAACAATTGCCTCAAAACCATTTTATCTGTGCTCAAAATCAAACAATGCTTTCAGATCATACACACAACGAGTCAATATTATAAACACTACAGATCATTCATTAGACACTACATAAAAAAATGGAGAACACAGAATCCAAGGCATGCAGTTACAGAAAAAAAGTATATTGTAACAAAGTAAACAAAATTTGCAATTACGTAAAAAAGTATAGTAATGATTACTAACATTAGTAAGGTGAATAAATTACTGTATGCACTGCAAGTATAGTATTGTACTGAATATTGTATAGTATTGAATGTCTGGATATTCAGCACTTGCATACTGTAAAAATACAGTGACCCAACTGCAAAAGCCATAAAGGTTACAGTAAAAAACTCTAAATGAAAAGCATGTTACAGTCACTCAAAAGAGTTGTGCAACTGCAAAATCAAGGTCAGTGAGAGAGATTTTACATGTATTCTGCTTCAGCATCGCGTCTTCATGTTCTGGTGGAGGAGTTTGTCCACATCACAGACACACTGTAATCTCTGGAGGCAAAGAGAAAAACCCTAAAGCCAGATCCAGCCTTGACAGTGTTCTCCACACATGCTCTTCATCATCCTCATCCTCTTCCTCCTTGTTCACCACCTCTTACACGCACTCTTCCTCCTCTCTCTCTTATATCTTTTCAATCCATATAGGTATCAACATTCAGTGCAACATTTTGAGTCAATTTTGGCACTCTAAACGGACTTGTATTATGTACAGTTGGTTTGGTCACATCATTAGAAATAATGATAACAATAATGATAAAAATAAATGTGAACAATTTTGAGTCGTTGTGTGTAAAAGACAACTACAACACTCTTGTCATCAGTGTTTAGAGTTTTGAAACACACGTGCATCACAGTGTGAAATGTGTTTTAGTGAGCGAGAATGTGTTTAGTGTTTTGCAAAAAGGGTGCATGAGATTTGCAAACAGTGTTTTAACTGCCTGAACTTGTTTAATGTTTTACAGAAAGAGTGATTTAATTGACAACTTGGTTTAGGCTATTGAGAATTTGGTTCAGAGAATGGGATTTAGTGTTTTAGCAATTAAGAAAAACTGTAAGGTAATTTAAGGTAATATCAATTAACTACATGTACTTACTGTAGAGTTACGGTTAGGTTTAGGGTTTGGTTTAATTTACTGTTATTACTATAGTTATACTATAGTATAATTATTATAGTATATATATATTAATGTATAATAACTATAGTATGTTATTACTATAGCACTATAGTTAATTGATATTACTTTAAATTAATATTACCTTAAAGGGACAATAAGTAGCTTTTTAGGTATTTTATAATCTAAAAGCAATATTTTTAATCATACATATGTCCTCAATGGTGTACAAATACCTATGCCAATGATCTGACTAATCCTCGTAAACGAAGAATTTATTATCTTTATATACATGGGACGGGTAGGTCCACGGAGGCTTCCATGTAGTTCCGCCATCTTGAAAAACTATAATAGCAGAGAGGGACAAAAAGTACTAGGCCAACGCGTTTCCACAACGCGTTTCGTTCAGAGTCCGCGTCACGTGACTGAAGTCAACAGAAGCAGAGGATCAGAGCAGAGAGTGGTGCTTGTCACCATAGACATCATGTCTATGCTTGTCACTGTCGCGGCAAGTTTAAAAGGCTGCACTGTACGGTTATTTATACACCGTTCATTAATACATATGCTGAGTCACAGAATAAGGAGTCATCGTCGTCGAAAAAATCCATAATAGACCGTAAAAGGAATCGTGATCGGAGATTACAAAAAACAAGGGTTAATGTCGGGACAGCTAATGCAGGAGGAAGCTTTCAAAAGAGATGCTGAAGTTTCCTGTTTTCTTCTCGACAGGTAAGTCAGTGTTACTGTCTTAATTACAAGCTTTTCATTGCTTGGTTGTATACTTTATTAGTTTATCGACAGTATAACATTTATAGTTAAAAGTTAAACAGGCTCTTTGATGAATAGCAGCTATTGAGTAAAGTAGAGAAGGTCCTAAAAACAAGGTTGTAAGTCTTGTTTGATCAAAACTAACATTCGTTTGTTCGTTGTGTCAAGTTGCAGTTTGTTTGAAATAACAAACCAGTTCACCCGAAGGAAAACTCGATGAAGTGCTAGCAGCTTAGCTTTTTGGTACATAACGGCTACCGTAGATGCAACACGCACTTTAAAAAGTGAGGCGCTGTAGAGCGCTATTCGTTTGAATGCAAAATACAATTTCACCGCTAGATGGGAGAAATTCCTACTTATTGTCCCTTTAAAATAAAGGGTAACCCAATTTTCTCTCAGAAATTAAGCTGATACACTGAAAAAAATTGGTATAGAAACTATTTTCGGTAACACTTTATTTTAAGGTGACTTAGTTACATGTTACTACATGTAATTACTGTACAGTTACGGTTAGGGTTAGGGTTTGGTTTAATTTACTGTTATGAAATACACAAGACATCTTGCTTGACAGATTACATATAAGATAAAGAACCTATCAGCTTGCACCATACAGTTTCATGACTGAACTTCAAGTTATTTGTGGTCAGCATGTTGGTGATTTTGCTGAACACAGTCTAGCACCCAGAGCAGGTGTTCACCTAGAGTAGGTGCAGTGAAATTAGTTTATGTAGTACATCTGTCTGGTACATCAGCTTTTGGCTCTTCCTTTTCTGTTTCAGTAAACAATGACATCCAGACTCAATATGAAGCGCAATTAATTTGTTGCTGAAATGATATAGTGCGATATTGCTTTCAGGTCTACCCTACGGCAGCAGCTGAGAAACTCAACAAAAAGCATGGGGGTGTTCAACAAGATTTAATGAACTGATGTGTTTCCCTTTCTTTCATCACACACACCACATACAGACAAACTACACACAGGTAGAGAACACACTGATATATATTTTTTAAATCAACATTCTATGTGTAATACAGTGATATATTTGTTGTACATGAGGAAGTTCTCACAAGGGCTTTCAGTAACAGTAAGAGTTTGAGTCAAAAGTTGAAAACTAAACACATGTTTGTTTTCTCTAGCGGTGATTTTTTATGTTGGCTTGAAACAACTCCATTACTGTCTTAAGTTGGAAAGTTTTGTGAATTAAATATTGATAAATAAACTATCAATGAAATCATATTTAGTGTTTTTCTTTTTTCTTATTTTTCTTAGGCAACCACCACTATTATTGTTGCTACTTCAGTTTTGTTCTTGTTGGGAAGAGGTGTACTATACTTTTCTAAGCGATCAGATTTGGGTGCAAAAAAACTTACAGTACCCAAACCATATCTATAAACCAGAATATCATAGATATCTGGATGGGCACTTTTGACTTGAGCAACAAATCTTGCCTCTTATTGAAAGTTTTTTTTTTTTTTTTTTTTTGACACTCAAAGTGAGATGTCCAGTGAGTGGGGCTAAAAGCACATTCAGTTTTATCTGAAAACAGATTAACGTGAATCTGGCAACGTTTTATTGTGGTGGCTGTTGTAGGTATCCAACTTAAAATGTCCAGTGAGTGGCGCTAAACGGTTAAAGGCCTTTTCACACCCTGAGCGATAACTGTATTAGCGTCTACACCAACACATACTATTGTTCTGTTTATTATATTCCATTTGAACTTGCTTCTACATATCTTTAACCATGACTCATATTTCATGGGACTAGTAACCAAAATAGATACACTGTAAAAAAAATCCGTAGTTTTTACGGAAAAAAACTGGCAGCTGGGGTTACCAGAACAATTCCGTAAAATATACAACAAAACAGTAATTGCTTTTACCGAATAACATGTACATTTTACAGTTTAAACCAGCATATAACACACTGGAGTTCTGTTATATTTACTGGTTTAAACTGTAAAATGTACGTGCTATTCTGAACAACATGTCAATTTTACAGTATAATCCAGTAAATATAACAGTAAATGTCAGTAATATGATATAAAGTTAATTTACCGTCCTATTGAAGTATTAATATCTGTTTTGTACACTGATAACCACCAATCACAGCAGTGATGAGAGTCACATGATCAATCAAAGCTCAACACAAGCAGTTCTTTCATAAGAAAGTTAATACTAATATATATAGAAGCTGCACAGTGTCATTCACACAAACATTAAACACCATCATGGTAACACATGAAATTTTAAAAATGCAATAAACATTAATTTAACAACATTAAATGTAACATAAACCCCTAATGTACATAACTGATTAGAAAAAACGAAGAAAACTATGAAGAAACAAACATAGTTATTTCAACAAAAATACATCAAATGTGAAGTGTCACAGGGAATTGTGGGAATGTCAATTTACGGTTTTTCACTGTAAATTATACAATGAGTTGTTTTTTTACTTTCAAAAACTGTAAATTTAACGATATGTTACAGTAAAATTACATTAAATGTACCGTTAGATCTATCACAGTTATTTACCATATATAGTACGGAAACTTTCTGTTAACCAATTAACAGTTTTTCACTGTAGCATTTTTACAGTCTTTTACCGTTAAAATTACGATCATTTTTTACAGTGTAGATTTGATTTAGAGTGATGTAGACTCAATTATTGTCTTAAATTGGAAAGTTTTGTGAATTAAATATTAATAACTAAACTTTCAATGAAATCATAGTTAGTGTTTTTCTCTTTTTTCATAGTTTTCTTTGGCAAACACCACTATTATTGTTCCTACTCCACGTTTGTTCTTGTTGGGATGATGTGTACTATTATTTTTCAAAAAAGGACATAAAATGGAGCTGGTTATGTGATGAAAACGTAAAAATCGGTTTACAAATCATGCAGTATGGTAAATTGTTTTAAGTCTTTATCAATCACTAATATACCCCTGTAATCATAATTTGTGTAAAAAGGAATAAAAATTGTTGTTTTTGACTGCCTTTATTGTTCATTTCAACTAGAAACTGCAGTGAACTTTATATAGATACATTTTTGGACACATGATTTCCCAATGAGCCATTGTTGCAATAAAATGTAACTTCTGTAAGGCTGATGGGTAAACAAGTCAGTACAATAAAAACACATTGTAACATGTTAAGGCATTTTGTTTTATAAACACGTTTTGTTATATTGGTTGAAACTCTCCACATCCTTATAGCAATCAATAATAGAAGTGGTCTAAATATTAAAACATGTACATACTGTATAACTTCTGTGGAAGTCTCAGGACCAAAAAAATGTTTGTCCAATCATTGCATTCAGTCTGATCCGTGTATATAACTAGGATACTGCTCCTTCATGAGCACGGTGCATTTAACAGTATGACAGGCTATTAATTTCCATTGGACACTATTATCTGTATAAAACCTTAACAGCTTAAATTTCTGTCTATTCCTCACACAAAAGCAATCGAATGTCTTCAGAAGATTTGGAATATGACCCACGGGTCACATGGACTACTTCTATGATACTTTTAAAGTGCTTGTTTAGCCATTTTTTGAGCTTCACAGCCGGAATAGTCCTCATTGAATTTCATAATATGGAAAAGGGTGGGCAGGGTTATTGACAGCAATTCACTTTTTTTTTAAACAAAAGAGGAACAGTATTATGTGTTTAACACAGTATGGGGTTGATACAGTATAATGACGGAATTTACATTTTTGTGTGAACCATTGCACAGTCATTAATGACATTTGTTTGAACTATACAATGTTCTCTTAATATAATTAGCAATTATGACAGAGATTATAAATGTAAATAAAAAATGTGATGTTAGTTGGAATTGCAGAAGTATTTTAAATGTTGAACCCTTCAGATAATTTCAGAATGGAATGACTTTCCATTCATTACCACTGTACAATTGATATCTATTCAACAAATGTGTTTAAAAAGCGCTTGAAGGATCATAATGAAGAAACACTGGTGCTATGTAAGCACTTCACTCAGCAGTAGGCTTTAGAAGGGAATTTCACAGTGGCCGAGTAACACAGAATCACATTAATTCTAAAATAACTACAGATAATCTATCTTATGACCATTTTACCCAGTTTCTGACAGACTAACCTTAAAGTAGTCAAAGCAGGAGGAATATACAGTTGGTACTCAACCAGAATAATACTTTTCAAGTGAAACGTAGTTAAACGAATTCATAATCCTAATACTGAAATTACAGTACAAATTTAGAACTGAAACCAATGTAGGCTTCTATTATTGCATAAAATTTAAGCAAAGTAGGCTAAACATTAACATTGTGTGCCCAGTTTTTCTACAGCTAGAAAGGCAATGCATGTAAGGTTATGTGTCTTATACTTAGTGTTATTTAAATTTGTTAGTAGGCCTAGATTTATGAACTGAAACATAACAGTGAAATAAATTAAACTTAATGATCATAAAATTAAAACATTGTCAGGACTTGCTAACTGATGTTAGTCGGCAGCATTTGTGTTTTAGGATTAATTAAGAATTAAATAGGCTTACAGTAGGTTGTTATGATTAGCATAATTATCTTTAATAAATAATGAAAAAATTTCAACATAAACATTGCAATAGAAAAATGTCACATCAGTTAGGCTTTGCTCATGCTCATAAGACATAAGAGAGCGTTCATGCGATAGCTGTGTGGTCAATGCATCAACATGTGCGTTGCAGTTATTCAAGCGTTCTGAGTTCAAATCTCAGCTCTGCCATCTTCGTAATTTTGTTTCTAGTTTAATATGCTATGTCAAAAATAAAAACTTCTGAAATGTTCATTTATTGATTCGAAAACTTTTCGGAGCTTTGTTAGCCTATTCATTGTCTGTGTTTTTATTAATAGGCGTTTAGATGGTAACATTGTAGCCTACATGCTGTTAACCGATATTGGCCGACAGCGTTTATGTTTTACCGTTCTTGTAGCAAATTTATGTTGTAATGTGCCATTTTAAAAAAAAAAATTTATTTTTTTATTTTTTATTAAAAATGGCACATTACAACATAAATTTGCTACATTCCAGTAGAGCCTCTGTTGCGCTGTACAAACAGTTTCTGACAGAATAGCCTTAAAGTAGTCAAAGCAAGAGGACTATAGCACTACAATGGCTGCCATACTTCTCTATTCACTTTTCCTTTAAATTCTTTATGGATCTGTTCTTGCTACAATGTTCATGTTATGTTTTATGTAATGTTATTATATACTGATACTGTCACCATTCTGGGCTGGGTTTCCCGATAACGTTGTCTCTTAGCGTGCTACGAAGGCTCTTAAGGTATAACTTAACTAAAGGTATACCATTGCTAGGCGTGTTCCCCGAACCATACCTTAGGAAGCTGCTTAAGATATACCTTCTTACGTGCGACGTTACCTGGTGCTGTCCGTGGTGATGGTGCTGAATTGGTTGACATCGATGGCTTGAGTATCAACTATTCTCTCGTGCAAATGTAATTTAAATTATTAGGACTATTGGATATTATAAAAAATAATCCAAACTATAATAGCCTATAATAGCCTAGCCTACATATTTTAAAATTGTAACATATATTGCTGCCACAATAACCATTTCAAAAAATTTTACGTGCTTTCATCTCTTTCCCATTTTTGTTCGCTGAGGTGGAGCTGCGATGAAATATTGTTCTTGGAAATACTTTCCAGCATTTCAGTAATAAAAGTGTACATCTTAGGCACGGTGCTCGGCAGTGATCAAAAAGGATTTAAACAGTGAATTTTGAATCCCTTCTTGTAAACTGTGGATTCAGACGGCAATTAAATTATCACACAACCTGTTTGTCAAAAAACAGTAGGTACTAATATGGACAGGGATTTTTACGCGGGTTGGGTGAGAAAAAACACTGATATTATGGATTTGGACGGCACTAAAATCACCACTTACCCCTGTAACATGTTTAAAATACCAGACGAGCCCATGAGAAACAATTAGCGTCCGAATAGGACTTAACTGACAGTTATGCTTTCACTGGCCTTTAAAAGCACTCTTTTATTAAATTAATAATATAATATATAATAATAATACAATTAAAATTCTAACAACAATCAGTGTGATTGACAATTTTATTCTTTGCATGAAAACATTTGAATTAGCCTAATTGAACACTGTCTGGGTATATTAAAACTTCAGAATTATATTCATATAGACCTTTACCATAAGGTAAAGCTAAGAGTGGTCCAGACCAACCTTCCGAACGTATGACTTACAGAAGGTATACTTAACTAAGAACGTTTCGGGAAACACATATTAACAATAAGGTACAGCTTAAGGTGTAACTTAGGAACGACGTAGCGTTAAGAAGGTTTTGGGAAACCCAGCCCTGTTCTGTTTAGTTTTATTCATGGACTTTTAGTTTGTAAATCTTCAGTTCCTGTGTTCCTTTATTTTAGTTTCCCGCCACCTATCTGTAACTATGGACACTAGCTATCATCACAGCTGTTGGTCAGTCAGCTCATAACCATTGTGTATTTAAGTTCCTGCTGTTCACTTAGTCTTCGTCTGGTCATGTCCATGTTCATGTTCAATTGTGTTTTGCTAATGCCTGTTTGCCTGCCTTTTGAGTCAACTTGACACTAACGTTAGGAACTTTATTCATCTGTCTGCCTGCTAGCACACTGTGACAGATACAATATCAATGTATGGACACTTTCTACATACTGTATAATCTTTATTTTTTTTTAAAGACTGACATTTTTGGAACCTTTGCGTGACAGGTCTGTTCAGTTCTCTTGTTTATTTAGTAAATGATGGAGATAATGACACATTTATTTAAATTATTTATGAATATAATTCTATTTACTTATTGTTTAAAACATGGGTGTTAGAACTATATGCAGAAATACCTGGTGCAGGTATTATAGGTATTAAATGCCTATATTTTCAACATTTAAATAATTTATTTTTGCAACTTTTCAAGTGATTTGTATTCATAGATATTTTTTTTTCTTGAAATATGATGTGTTATGCATGATTTTATACATATACACACATGTCCTTCCCTTCTTCCTCCCTTCCCATCCATCCATCCATCCATCCATCCATCCATCACTAATAAATCATAAATCACTAACAGAATGTTTAATTTTGTGTCGCCACTCAAGCTGTCATGATTTGATTTACTGTACATACAATGCTTGCTATGAAATTAAACAAAGCAGACAAAGAAAACTGCCATTTATCTCCTCCACTGTTATTTCCACTTTTACAAAAAAGGATGGTAATTTGAGATACTTGAAGATACATCAGCTCGTGATGTTCAGAAAACTGACAAAAACAACAGAATTCTATGCACTGTGTTTGTACACTGTCATTGTTGCTAGTCTGATTAAATAAACTAGTGAGATTGTGAAAAGTGTTTTAAGTGAATTTATGTTCTACAGTCCACAGAGCCAAAAGTGCCCATACTTGAAAAAACACCCACCTAGGAATACTAATGAGATCATGTTGGCTCTTGAAATGTGTGGGCTCATCATTTGCCGTTAGGTCACTTACAGAAACTGGAGTCGGGTCATAAAAGTAGCTTTCCTCAGAAACTTCAGCACATTTACAAGCATTTTTTTGATATCATAGGATAGTGTGACATTGGACAAAAGGGAATTGTCTTCATCTTCCTTCGGTGAAACAGCGCTGGATTGGCAGATGGAGTGAGAAATGAAAGAATATAAAAGAGAAGTCGAGAAAGAGCTGTCTCCCTCAACACGCCGTTCCCGCTGCGAGGATCAGAGGAGACAGAGTGACACGGGAATGAATCTGCCGCAGACGGGACGATTCCCTGAGGTCTTGTCAACTGCAGAATTAGACCCTCACTCCGCCTGCCGTTTCATGAAGCTTCTGAGGGGAAAAGAGGTAAATCGAGCGAGGGATGCCTTTCCAGTTCTGTCTGATTCCGGGCCCTTGACTCGACTGTAGCCCTGTACAGGGGCCGCACTCACAGTCTCATCCTGTCATCGTTAATTGGCTGTCATACCTTTTTCCCAATGGCCCAATTGGGACCTTGTTTTTTCCCCTCCAATGTACTTTTTTTCTTTTTCTTTTTTTCAGAGAAGAAATGACACAAATTTTTATGTGGTTTAAGCAGAACTATTTGTGTAGAGCTATTTGGTGTCAACTTTCATGGGGAAAACAAACCCACTTGCCACTTGAAAGACAAGATGAGGGCATGACAATATGTCGCAAGAACCACAGAGGGATTTTGAAGGAACTTTTCTATTGTTTTCCATCTATTGTCTCTTTCACCTTCTGTCTATAATGCATGGTAAAACTCCACTGACTGCATATATCTCTGTGGCTAAACCTTTTTTTCTGTGATGCTGTCAAGAAGAGTTGGATACAACAAAACTCAAATGTCATTATTATTTTTTTTTTTCCCAGATGTGGATAATTTCAATATCCTTGCATAATGTGACTATTTGTTGGAATAAAAACCCAAAGCTAAGAGAGAGTGGAGTAATATTAAAGAAAAGAATTGCATAACCACTGATGACAGACAGCTTGGCTTTGAGACAAAAAAAAGCTGTGTGTCTCATAGCCAATTGAGATGCATCAAGTTTGAATATGTAGAACTTCAAATAAGATTTGAATGCTGATGTGGTGGGGAATAAAATTTGCATTGAATAACAACTTAAAATAGCTTAACTCACTCAAAAAATGAAAATTCATTATTTACTCAATGTCATGCCATTCCAAATCTGAGTGCTATTATTGTTTCCATGGATCACAGAATGATTGTTTTCGGTGTCTTCATCCTCCATAAAATTACAGTTTATAGTGACATTGACTGTCACGTTTTGGTTTTGTCATTGTCATGTTTCTGTGTCTTGTCATGTGATTCTCTGTTTGTTATGTGATCCTGCCATGTTTCTTGTCATTGGTTTATTGTCTGATCATTGTTCACAGGTGTCCCTTGTCTTGTCATTAGTCTGTGTATTTAAGCCCTCATGTTTGCCATATGTGTTTTTGTCAAGTATTGTTTCCTGTAGATCACTGTTGTGTAAGTCTATGTTCAGGTTCATGTTATAAATTCCACTTGGGTTCTTAATAAGCTTGCCTCCAGTGCATCCCTTACATTGACAGACCAATCAACTGTTCAGTCTCCAAAAACTGGACCTGCAACTCTTCCCTGGAGCTTTAGAAAACCTACAGCACAAGTCGTGAAGACTCATTTTATGGTGCTTTTGTAGTTTTTGCGGTGCCTGACAGCCACTGGTCACCAAATGTATAACCATATATTTTTAATATATAAAAATTTATGTATATATACACACTAAGTAAAATATATATATATATATATATAATTTAGCTTCACAAGCTCAAATTTAAGGAGGCAAGGAACAATAAAATAGATTTCTAAACTTAAAATTTGGATAAAAGAAGTTGGATAAAATAAATTTTATTAGACTAAAAAACTTTTAATTAAAAAAAAAAATCTGTATTAGCAATATACTTATTTGGCCATTTATATATATTTTAAAATATATTTGTACTAAAATATACTAAATATATTTAATGTACTAAATATAAGTGTACTAAATATATTGTTCCATATGGGATACTTGGATTTGTTTCTAGAATATATTAGATATGGTGGGGTTTTTTCTCCCCATTTTTCTCTTGCATATATTCATATATAATTCATACTTTGCATTGTGAAGTTGGCTATAGTGCTGTTACCCTAGCTTTCTTCCCACAGGGGCTCACAGTGGCATACGGCTCTGATCAAACTAGTTAGAAAACATCTGCACACTCTCACCCATAAGGCACAACATACTAATTGCAATTTCAGGCCATATGTTCATTTTCCTAATACCACTAATCAATAGTTGTTTTTCTTAAAGCAGCAGATGTTGCTGGTAATCTTTATGCTGTTCTGTTGATGCAATGAGAGTAATACTGTATCACAATAAATTATATAAATCTCAACTTTGAAGTGGACCCTCTTTTTTCTTTTTCTTTTTCTCATTTATTATCACCAAAAAAAAAAAAAAAAAAAAAAATATATATATATATGTATGTATGTGTGTGTGTGTGTGTATATATATATATATATATATATATATATATATATATATATATATACATATATATATATATATATATATATATATACACACACACACACACATACATACATATATATATATATATATATATATATATATATATATATATATATATATATATATATATATATATATATATATATATATATATACACACACACAGTATATATATCAGCCAATGTATCTGAAAATATATATATAACATACAAAACATACACAATATATTGACATATTGACAAAAAATAAATACAAATATTGACAGTGAATATATTTTGAGTAAAGTTTATTTTATTTTATTTTTTTCTCTCATCCCATTGGCAAATTATACAATACAACAGTGATTCAGTGTATTTAATAACACTTTCTATATTTAAAACAGACTATTAATTTATAGTGAATTGGATTCTAAAACAACGCAGACCGCTTATGCGACGCTGTCAAAGGGCACAGTTTATTATTAGTAATTTCCCCCCTGAGTATTTTCTAGTTGATAAAAGGTGATAATTGCACATAAAATTGTTCACTAATTAAAATTATAATTATTAATACAAACCTCAAACATTCCAATTTGAATCAGACAGTGCGTACTGCGTAATAGATTAGTGAATGTTTTTTTTTCTTTATGACTGTAGTGAAATTAAATATCATACTGTATAGAGTGCTAAGGTGAAAGAAATTGCATAATCAGTCAAATGTGTGCCTGTAAATTCTGTAAATGTGCATTTATCTCCTCTAGCTTTTTGTTAAATGTCTCTGTGTGTTATTCTGACAACGGCAACAGAAGCCCAGCAGATATGTCAAGTCAAACTGGAAAAGCCCACAACTCAGATGAGAGATTCTTGATGTGGTGCCGCTTATCATTGGGGTTTTGCAAGACCGCTGACTGCATCATGACACACAGCCTAATCCAATACTTTCAGACTTTGTCATTTCAATTGCCCTTCTCTGATAACAGCATCCATGCGTGGGCATCTCTCCCAAGCTCTCGGTGTATGACATTAATGCAGTGAGATGTGTCATACCTGCGTGTTCAAGAAATATTGTGGGTGCAATGCATCCACAGCTCTAAAGCAGTCATGTTGATTTGTACAAAATGTGTTAACATTATTATACTTACAAGTTAACAGCATAAACATTAAAACATGATAATCAGGGTATATAATTACACTTAAGTGTTATACAGATACTATGTACTCTATAAGGCCATGTCCACACTAATACGTTTTCGTTTGAAACTTATATTTTTCTCTCCGTTGTGGCCTTCCGTCCACACTGAGACGGCGTTTTTATTAATGAAAACAAAGCTTTTTTGAAAGCGCACTCCAAAGTGGATACATTTGAAAAAGGCAACTAATATCATATTTCTAAAATAAATTAATAAGCTTTGTTATGGTCTTCACAAAGTTAATGACAATCACCTTCATGGTCTCAGATAGTTCTTGAAAACACTTTCCCATCAGCTCTTTTGTAAATAATCTCCTTTCCTCAGGGTGTTCCCTGTTATAGTTATATCAAGTTATGACACTTGTTACAATGAAAAACAAACCATCCAAGGAATGCAGCTTCTGGTGATCAGGCATGGAGAGCTCACATTTTTTTGGCAGACTGAAAAAGCTCAATGATGCTGTTGGCCTAACAAACATCCGCTCAACCGTACCCATCTCACATCTAACACCTCCCTTCAGGGTAGGTGCCCATTGGCGGTGACCCCCTGCCTTAGGTTGTCCTCTGTTGGCCAAAAGAGGATCTTACCCGTCTTTGAGAAATCACCTTATGCACACTGGTAACCTCCTTCCCATAACAGGTATTTTCCGGAGCTCAGGAAAGTGCATTCAAGAGTCATCAGAACCATTTGGAATGCTTAATAAAGTAAAAACATGGAGACTATTAATGATAGTATTTAATTAATAAAATCCATTAGACATCTTCAAACATCAACATAGCAATGCTGAGTTTATACTCAGTGAATATAGTTATTACAACCGTTCATTCAGTGTAATGTTCTGTTACATCAATAACCAGAACCATCAGCCCTGTACATGGTGATGACAAAGATGAGACAAAGAAATTACTGGTCATGGGATAAACAAATAAAAATGGTCACTTCTATCATTCAAGGTAGATTATTATTTCTTGAAACATTTAACTACAAATTGCATTTCATTTCTTTTAAAATCTCTGTGTCTATAATTTCCAACTGAGATATGTGCTTTACTATAAATTGCTTGTTACTTATGGCATAGGCTCAATTAGCAGAATCTAACTGACTTTGAATGAGAGAATGCCTCAGAGTAATTCTGCATTTTCATAACTTTCATAATTTTATTATACTCACTTTTTACTCTGATTTAGTCAGAAATTATATGTGTTTTCTAATAAACATCTTTGTTTATATTTGTTATTTTTCCTTATATATTTTTCTAACTCACATTCTTTTGGAGTCAACTACAATTTACATCAGCTTGTACTTGTACATCAGCTTTTTATCTCTTGTTCTTTTTCAGACAAAAACTTTTTTAACGTTAAACAATGATCAACTTTCAACCCCACATTAACACCAGAAATTTCTGTTCGAAAGCTTAGTTTGTTTCTGTTTTTCTCTTCAAATAACCGAAGATAGTGTTTTGCTAAACAATTACCTTCGGTCATTTTACCACTCTCTGTATATAAGCAACAGGCTTTCTATTTCTCTCTCTATTTCTCTCTCTATTTCTCTCTCTCTCTCTCTCTCTCTCTCTCTCTCTCTCTCTCTCTCTCTCTCTCTCTCTCTCTCTCTCTCTCTCTCTCTCTCTCTCTCTCTCTCTCGTGTGTGTGTGTGTGTGTGTGTGTGTGTTTGTCTATCTAGAGGAGGGTATAGATTCCAAAGAAAGGGGCTGCTTCACTCTCCTATGCTAATCAATGTCCTAATCAATGAATAGAAGAATCCACATCAGCAACATAAATTCATCAACTAACCATTCAGAAATGTCCTATTGCATTCTACATGTTGCCACTTCTTCTTGAGTTTCTCCATCTTTGTCCGACTCTGGTTTGAACATAAAAGGCTAAAAGTTTTAAGAGGTAATTGAAGATGCTAACCCACATGAACTCTTGAAGCTCCGTCCTCTGTGCCGGAGCAGCAGCAGATTATTTGCATTTAAAGGGACATACAAAAAATGGTGCAATTTTAACAATTATCTGTGAGGTATTTTGAGCTCAAATTTCACATACACACTTTGGGGACATCAGAGACTTATACTGTGAAAAGGGCATTATAGGACCCCTTTAAGTAATTTTATAATATCATTGACATAACCCTAAAACTCTTATTTGATAAGTGAAAAACCTGTTGGGAGCGATAATGAATTGGAATCATTGGAATTATACAGCTAAATATGGCGAACCCGTTGAAAGCGCAAATGCTTATTTTACTTTAGCCTTTTCTCATATCCATAGCTTAGACGGCATGTCCTCACAGCATAGAACATAGAAGACCGCTTGCTGCTGGCTTATATATAGCCTCTGTTTCATTTAGTTTCTTGTCGGTTATTGTCCATGTCAGTTTTTGCCTGTTACATTTGTGATTTATCTTGTTATTTAATTATGCTTGATATAGTTCACAACATTCCTAATCAGTTAGTTTATTGAAAGTTAAGCTATACATAGTACATAATACAGTTTGCAGCAGTTGTCAACTGTGTTGAATTCATTTCTGTTGAGTTAAAACAAACTGTAAGAGCATGTGTATATAGTTAATCCTGCAAATGAGAGTCTTAGAAGTAAATTTCTCCGGCTCTGACAGGTCATCAGCCTGTTTGCCAACATGAACCGATCGCTTTCCCCTCTTGTATTGATTTTTGTCAGCTTAGCTGATCTGAGAAAGGAATCTCTCGATCTCTCTTGTGCACTTTTGTTTCAGTGCCTTTAACTATGACCACTATTCCATTTCATGTTATTTATTTCCTGATGATCTCTGTTGTCCTGACACCCACAATCTTTAGAATAATGTTTGGTAACTTCATGTCAAACTTTCCAGCATGTGTTTAAAATTTGTATCAAATGCAGCACTAAGATCGAGTAACACTAGATTATAAGATTAAAATCTCTGTGTCTATAATTTCCAACTGAGACACTGTGCTTTACTATAAATTGCTTGTTACTTATGGCATAGGCTCAATTAGCAGAATCTAACTGACTTTGAATGAGAGAAGTTCAAGTGAAGTGAAGAAGTTCATAAAGTCATTACTGCTGTGTTGCTTGGAAACGTCTGGGCTTGAAGCTTTTTGTTTCGTTAGTTTAGCCACTGTTTAAAATAAATACCTAGGGTTTTGTTTATTTTCTTCTAGTAGGGTTGAAAAATAAGCAGATCTAGCAGCTTTTAAGGCCTCTCTGTATGCAATCGAGCTCTCTTTCTATGAAATGCGAAATACCTCTAGTTTTGTTTTCTTCCAGTTGTGCTCCATTTTTTAAGCGCAAAGGAGCAACTGTGTCTAAAGTGCTGGAAAATTCTACTAAGCTATCTGGGATGCTGAGATGATGAAACTGATCAGGAAGATCATTAATAAAACAATCTTTAGTGGCAGAAGTGATAGGTCTAACATATTTGTAACACGGTGTCGGCTTTGCAGCCTTGGCTAAATGAAGTTTACACGAGACTAGATAATGATCTGAGATGTCATCGCTCTGTTGCAGAATTTCAACGGCATCAACATTGATTCCATGTGATAATATTAGATCTAGAGTATGATTACGACAATGAGTAGGTCCTGACACGTGTTGGCTAACTCCAATAGAGTTAAGAATGTCTTTAAATGCCAATCCCAATGCATCTTTTTCATTATGTATATTAGAATCACCAACAATTAGGACTTTATCTGCAGCCAGTAGCCTACTATAAATTACAGCAACACCTCCCCCTTTGCCTTTCAGATGAGGTTCATGTTTATAACAGTAATCTTGGGAGGTGGACTCATTTAAAGTAAACACAGCACATCTAGGTTATAGTCTGTAATCATATAATTAACAATAAGTTATTTTGAAGTAAGGGATCGAATATTCAGCAACCCGAGTTTTATCATTTGTTTGTCTGTATTATATCTGTTTTTTATTTGTTGAACATCAATTAAATTATTACCCTTAAATGGGTTTGGGAGTTACTGTATTTCCTGTATTTCCTGTACTGTATTGTATTTCCTAATTCGGGGAACAGACACAGTCTCTATGATGATATATGTGATGGGATTTATCTGACCTCAGTGATGTGAGACAGCTGGTTTAGCCAGTATGTCTGACTTGACTTGACATCGACTGCATGGATGGAAAGTGATGCAATTTCTTTCTCTGAAAGTACGTGGAAAAAAGGCTGATCTTGGCTTTGAAAACATTTACAGCACTGATCATGTCACTGATTGTCTTACTTTTGCCATGCAGTTCACATTTAAAATTATTCAGTTTCCCGGTGATGTCAGTTAGGAAAGCAAGGTCCAATAGCCACTCAGTGTTCTGAAGCATGGAGGTGTCCTCCCCTCTGGATTCCATGAACACTGATTCCACACAAAAGTGATGAAAAACATTGCAAAATCCTTCCTTTGCTCAGCCATCGAATTTCAGTGTGAAGCAATAGGTCACCATATTCAGCTGACAGCTCCTCCAGAAGTACCTTGAATGACCTGTGCTGTTTCACTTTGGACCGGATGCTGTTAATGATTTTAACGACTGGAGTCATGACGTGATCAAATCCCATCACTTTGGAGCACAGTGACTTTTGCTGTATAATGCAGTGGTAATGTAGAAACTTCGGGAAATCTGGGTCTCCTCTGCATAGCGCATAGCTACATACTTATTCCAAAATGGATTAAATTCATTATTTTCCTCAAAACTGTGTTAAATCAAACAATACCCCATAATGACAATGTGAAAGAAGTTTGTTTGAAATCTTTGCAAATGTATTTAAAATCACAAGTACATAAGTATTCACATAAAATCAACATAAAATCTTAAAGAAATAAAATAGACAATGAGACAATTTATGACATACAGTAAGAATATAGATATTTAAGATATATACTGTAGTTAAGATATTTTTGTCCATTTTGAGATCTTAGATTTTTTTCATTGCCATATCTCAGCAATTCTTGAGCACAGTTTGCGACCGGCGTTTCCCCACTCAAAGCAAACCATTTACCTCATTTGGTCTGAATAATGAATATAAATTATGAATAATGGATTATTTTTTACTTGTATCTTCATAAATTATTTGTATTTGTGTGTGTGTGTGTGTGTGTGTGTGTGTGTGTGTGTGTGTGTGTGTGTGTGTGTGTGTGTGTGTGTGTGTGTGTGTGTGTGTGTGTGTGTGTGTGTGTGCGCGCAATGGGCATATTTTTATGTTTCAGAGAGGATATTCAACTGGTGCAGTGTAATAACTAAGGATCAAAATATACCCTATACAGTACAAACACTTGAATGAAAATGAAAGCTTTAGCGTAAGTTCTGCCAGGAAGACTCAATCAGCGCGTCACGTATTACCTCACTTCTAACCAATCATGTGCTAACACTCGCAGTATAAAAGATTGGTACTTACATTTGTCTGAGTTTGCAGATGCTGACGTTGCCAATTACCTTCATCCTCCCCAACTACTACCAAGATGGTACCTTCCCCTTCATCCTCCCCACCACCACCAGGATGGTCCCTTCCTTTACCTCCAGGGGGTCGGCTGCGCCCCTGCCTTCGTATTCAGGCAGGATATGCAGCTTCCGCTACCCTCGCATTGCGTGCTAAGGACAGGGCCTACGCCAAAGAACTTTATAAATTTATGCTTGCTGGGCTGTTAATAAATATACGCTTGTTATATAAATTTATCTCCCGAGTCTTTCTGGTAGAAATGCTTACATACATTCAGTCAAAATTTATTCAGACACTTTCAACATTTCTCACATTATCACAGTTTATTCGCTATAGTTTAGAAAATGGAAAATGGTAATACAATATGCCAAGAACTCAGAGTTATCAAATCAGTTGATATTTCACTGATTTTGTCCATCTTTCTGTCTCACAAATGAATTAGGTTGAATAGCTGTCAGCTGTTAAATTTAAGTACATAATTATGTTTCAGTAATATGTAAGAGCAATACCAATTTAGGTCAACCAATTGCCAAGCACTGCTTAATTTTGTTCAGTCTGTGGTGTAAAAAGGTCACATTAGCAATTAAAAAAAAAAAAAAAAAAAAAAAACACTTAAGAAAACTTGATCAGGTCAAAGTATCTGAATAATTTTTGGTCCCAAATTTTTATTGATTTTTTTGGTATGATATGTCACAGTTTATTTTCCTATTCTCACTTACATAAACAAACTATAGTGTATAAATATATACTATTTACACCCACTAATAAAAAATATCAAAAATGATGTCTGGTGTTTGAATAATTATTGGTTTGACTATATACAGTATACCTTATTTGCATCTTCAAGAAGTAAATTCACAAATATGAATTGCATTCTCAACAAAAACAGTGGCATTACCCTAGGTGCCTTTACTACCAGAGGTCGTATACGGTCAGCCAATCAGAATAGAGCTTGCCAGATCGAGAAAGTGATGTGTTTCGTGTGTCTACTGTATATGCATCAGCAAATGGACAGTGGACTGTCTGAGGCTGAGATAACAGCCACAGCACACAAGAGCATACGTTAATGTACAACAGCACCAAGAATTCACTTCTTTTTTTTTTTTTTCTCTAATAGTGACCCAGCAGCCTCGGACAGCTTGGTGCTTTCATCAGTAGTTCAAACATGCTCATCTTCCTTTCGCAGATCAAAACCGGCAGGACCAGTCCCGTCAGATCAATGTCACACCTGTGTGCCTCTCTCTCTCCCTCCATCTGCTCCGGCAAGGCCAGCCGCTGTCAGAAGGGACGATCTGTTGGCCCTATTCCTCGCCTCCCATTCCCCCTCACCCTGTCACATCCTGTTTCCCTCACGGTTGATCAAAAGAACCCCAACGTCAGCGTACAACACAACCCTCAATCTGTGCCGTGATATACACCCGCAGCCAAATGGTGGCCAATGTCATCCCATCACAAGCGCCAACAGTTTGCGCCGAATGCTCAGTGTAGTCACTGCACACTTCGGAAACACCAACCCAGACATATGTTTGCTTGAGTAACATGAGATTGTGTGTACTGAGGAGATATGAAACATATTTTCCATTTAGAGTTGCTTAAAAAATATAAAATAATAAAATATATTTTAAAGGTCACCATACATTTTTTTTTTCTCCAGTCCAAATAATGTCCCTGAAAAAGATGTACACTTCAGAATACTTTGAATAAAGGTACTTATTACGGAAGTAATATACTTTTAAAGAATATACTTAAGTGTTTTATATACCATTTAATTTACAGTATACTTCTTTTGTTGAAAATATGGTTAAAATGTACTGCCAAATGCACTATCAAGCATTTATGGTAAAGTAAAATATATAACGTCATTTCTATTGAAACTTGTTTGTCAAGTATTTAAATACATTAGAAATTACACATTTGTAATGATGAGGTTGCAATTTAGTATGTTTAAAATATATTAACTTTAAATGTAATATTGAATAACACACCACAGTTAAAATTGTACTCAGTGCTTTACATAAGCTTCAGTATGTTAGTCAACACATCTAAATATATGTACTTATTTAAAGCACAATAAAAGATAATTAAAACATAATGATTTAAAATGTACTTTAAAATAAAACTTTTAATTTGAAATTATTACAAAGTGCAATATTTAAAACTGTACCTAAGTGTGTTAAGAAACAGTCATGAACATGTACCCTCTGAAAGTACACCTAAGTGGCCTTATATTTCATTCATATTATATTATCTGCAAGTACAGTCTTTATTTTTTATTTTTATTTTAAATACATACTTTCACTATTTGTGTACTTTCAATACAGTTAAGAGCACTTTTTTCACTTTCTTCTATGGAACAAAAAAGGTGAATTTTCAAAGAAAACCCTGGTTGCTCTTGTCAATATAATAACAGTGACTTGGGCTGTCAAGCTCTAATTTACACGCAATATGACAGCTTAGTGAATAAGGATCAACATTTAAGTTGTTGTTCACTGAAAATAAGTGGCTACAGCAGAAACTTACATGTTCGTCACACAGAGCAGTTGTCTGACTTCAGTTTGGCACTTTGAATACAAGCTTGAAACTTTGAATCAAGTCAAAATAACTTTTTGTCAGTCCCCTTCATGTGTATTTTATGACAGTGACAGGGTTAGTTTTTGCAACAACAACAAAAAATTAAGTGATACAGATTTGGAACAAAATGATGAGAGAATTTCATTTTTTGGGTGATTTTTATTTATTTATTCAACTCTAATTATTTTCCATTGTGTAATTTTACTACTGACTGGAGATATTTAGTAAGGAAACTAGTTATTAAAAAACATAGACTAGGCTATAATTGGTTGGCCTGTGTTTAGTCTGGCCGCTGTACTTATGGCAGCAATGTGCTTTCTTGCTGTTGCCAGCATGGATTGTATGAATAGCAGAAGATGTTTATGCAGGTTTTTGGCCTTGAGCTCACATAAAAAGCCAACTGCCCTTGGTAGTGAGGATCAGGGCTCAGAATGGCTCCTATCTCTCCTGCACACAAGCTGTCCAGTTTGGCTGTTCTCATTCCCAGTAACAGTTTATGTCCCAGTTTGGCACAAGAAACTAAATTATTTTTGTGTTCATTCTTTTTAAGCCTGCAATAAACTGCCCAGTGTTTCCCCTTTCAACCCTTGTTGGCAGGTGATAATGAAAAACATACTTTTATTCATAGCTGTGAGCAGCATTAAATAATAATTTCACTAAAACTAAGTCATCATTTACTCACTCATGTTGTTGCATATCCATATCATTTTTTTTTTGTTAGCTTTATGTGAGCCATTTCTTTCTTTTTGCAAATGGAGTGAATTTATTTGAGAAGCATCTACAATAGCTGTCCATATCTGATTGTGTTCCACTGATAAATGTTACAGTAATGTTGAATGTTATAGTGAATGTTTATTTTCTGCTCTAAACTGCTTAAAATCATGTTTGTGTAGAGCAGTACAGGCATTAGACCTTCCTGTGGGATTCTGGTTTGATTATGTTCTTTATCTCAGTTCTCCATCAGAGCATTTGGGATTATTATTGATAGAGCTGTCAGAGTATGTTCACACATTGGTGAGCTAGCATTTCTAAATCTCAACGCAATCCATAAACCTTACTTGTTCAATTCTTACTGACTAATGAAGCTGAAGATTTAAAAAAAAAAAAAAAAAGAATAGCAAAAATGAAATGAAACAGTAGGTCAGCATTTTAATAATAGTTTTAGGCTATTATCCTCAACAAACTTGTCTCCATACTGGCGTGACTCCGATCTTCAACCAGATGGAACTGGATAATATTCTGAATGTTCCAATCCGATCTGACTTCTGACCTGTAATGCTGCCTGAATCAGAATCATACACTCATTGGCCAGTTATTGGTTCATTGGCCAGATGAGAACTAGCCCCGACTGGTTTCTCCCAAGGTTTTATTGAAGCTTTATTTTCTCCTGGAAACAAACTTTGTCGCACTATTTTCCTATCACAGTAAAACTGCTTTGAAACAATCTGTATTGTAAAAAGCACTATATAAATAAATGTGACTTGACTTGACTATTTTTGGGTCATGAAGATGTCAAGATATTTGTATCTCTGAAATCTCAAACTAAATCTATGTGTTCTGGAACTTATTTCATCACACATTTCCCAGTTCTGGATGTAGATTTTCATGCAATGACCATCAACCTTTCATGTGACTATATCAAGGGACGTACAGAAGGTTATGCAGATGTGGCAATACTCAAATGGAGTAAAAAGTGATTCACTATTAAATTAATCCGACTACGCCACCCTGGTGGAGAGCCAGGGAAATAACTCCCGATAAGGACACACAGGTAAGTTTTACCATTTGAAGACAGAGGTGACGTGAGACGTGAGGAACAATACAAAAATACACCTTATTATAAAATCAGAGTCAATAGAATTCTCGCTCTCAGGAATTTCCCAACATGACAAAAATAAGTCTCCAGGGCCAGGCGTAGTGGGAACAAGGCAGGCCGGCTGCAACTCAGGAGGTCGTCCAAACCCACCTCAGATCACAATAGATCAAACCACGCGCCCACACCATAAAGAAGAGTTGTCAGCACACGGTGAAGCACACACTACCGAATGAAGCAGCTAGCCTCCCTTGCTCCACACCTAGTCCTCACTGGCTCCTGGAGAAAGAGGGAAGAGACACACATTAATAAAGTGTTGCCGGGAAGAAAAGCAACCAAAACAAAGAAAATATTGCCAAAAGCAAAAAAATAAATAAAACAAAGACACTGTTGCCAAAAGCATAACAAACAAAAAGACAATATTGCCAAAAGCAAAACAAACAAAAAGACAATATTGCCAAAAGCAAAACAAACAAGACTAATACAATGTTGGCGAGAAGCAAAACAAACAACAAAGTTGCCAGGAAGCAAAACAAACAATATATTGGCAAAGGCAAAACAAACAAAACTAATACGAGCAAAGTATTGAAGCAAAACAGCAGCGGCGTCACATAGCGGTGTCACACGTAGCGTCTTCAGTTAGGGCTTAGAGATAATGATGTTCCATTCCCCATTTACCTTCAACAAAAAGGCACAAGTCAACTAAATGCACCAAACCCCAAATGTAAACGAGGGAGAGACGTACTTACGATTTAGGTAGAACAACCACCAAACGCAAAGCTGTATGGTTACTCTTTGTCTACCGGCCAGCGTTCACACACCTGTAGCGTGTTGTTACTGCTGAACATGACATCATAAATACCTGAAAGCAATCAAAATTTAGTGCAAATACCAACATACCTGAGAGTGAACTCCGCCACAAACTTGCCATAATGCCAGCACCGCAAGACCCGCTCTCACTAAACCATAAATAAAGCATATTACTAGAGCTATTCACATCTTTACATAGCCAGAGAGAGTATCAACATACCTCTGAAGAAACGATAATGGAAACGAAAATGTCAGGAAGGAAAGAACCCCGACCCACAAGGACCCATACATCCGTCAAAATAAGGGTCCTTAAATATTGTGGCCGCTTCCACCTCGTTGGTCTGTCAAAGTCACACTTAACCAGAGCAAATAGGAGGGCAACATCACTTATCCTGCCACACAGATTTTTATTCAACAAACCAAACTCATATTGTATCTGGTCATGGACCCACTTTATGTTGTGTCTTTTACAGCTACTTCACGAGTTCACACTTACAAATAAGTCAGATAGAATAAATGCGTATTTGGCGTGCTGTCCGAGGAGAGGGCTCCGGGCTCGGTATTTGGCCCGAACCCAGAGTACTCCCCCCGTATTCCTGGCTGTGAAAGAACAAGCCAAGAGTGAGGAGTCGGGGTGGTGGAGGGATGCTGAAACTGTCAAGGAAGTTAGGTGAGTAGACAGAGTGAATATATATATGCTTCCTCTCATGCTGATAGGGTAGACATGGTAATTGTTTGATGAGTTGATTGATTGATTGATTGATTGATTGATTGATTGATTGATTGATTGATTGATTGATTGATTGATTGATTGATTGATTGATTGATTTATTGATTGATTGCTTGATTATTTGAACGTGCTCCTCCCGAACTTTGTTAATAAAACATCATTTATTGTACATGTTATCAATTTGTACATATCTAAAAAAGTATTCTTCTTCCGCTCATGAGTCTATGGCAGCACCATTTGCAGGACAATTATTAAATTTGGCACAAAGATAGACAACAGTTTGGATTTTAGCCACAGCAGTTTTGGAGTCTTTAACTGAATCCCTCTAGCGCAACCAGTTTGCACTCATGTGTATGCTAATAACATTTGAACCATAAGGGCTAGAATAAAATTCTTTTGTCCTCGGATTCCTTGGCTCAAGACAATTCGATTGCACCCTATGACGTTTTTTGACAGTTCTTCTGATTTTCAACATGTCATCTTCAGACCGTGCTGGCACAAAGTGAATAAAAGCTTTTTGATAAACCACACTGTTCTTGAATTACTCGCACACGAATTTGACGAAGAGCGCATGAAAATGAATGCGAGGCTATATCTTCACAATAATAAATATCTTCACAAAAATAATATAGAATTCATAGACAACTGGAAAAGTTTTTGGGGGAGACCTGACCTGTTGAAAATAGATGGTATTCATCCCTCCTGGGATGGTGCTGCTCTTCTCTCTAGTAATATGGCACATATTCTTAGAGCTTAAACATGAATTGGGGCTCAGGTCAGGAAGCAGACAGACTGGCTAAACCGACCGTCTGCTAGCTGTCTCACGTCACTAAGGTCAGATAAATCACATCACATAGAGACTCTTTCACCTAGATATCATCAAATAGAAACTGTGTCTGTTCCCCGAATAGGACATACAAAAAACTTCCAAACCCATCTAAGGGTAAAAATTGAATTGATGTTCAACAAATAAAAAACAGATATAATACAAATGAGCAAATGATAAAGCTTGGGTTGCTGAATATTAGATCCCTTACTTCAAAAGCACTTATTGTTAATGATATGATTACAGACTATAATCTAGATGTGCTGTGTTTGACAGAAACCTGGCTAAAACCAGACGATTACATGACTTTAAATGAGTCCACCCCCCAAGATTACTGTTATAAACATGAACCTCGCCTGAAAGGCAAAGGGGAGGTGTTGCTGTAATTTATAGTAATATTTTCAGAATTACTAAGAAGTCTAGTTTTAAATATAATTATTTTGAAATGTTGGTGCTTAATGTAGCAATATATAGTGTAAATGATAAATCACGTTTGAGATTTGTGTTGGCTACTGTATACAGGGCACCATACAGAATTTATCAA
The DNA here is from genome assembly GCA_022828995.1 of Vimba vimba. Lineage (NCBI taxonomy): Eukaryota > Metazoa > Chordata > Actinopteri > Cypriniformes > Leuciscidae > Vimba > Vimba vimba. Next base: position 20,581,168 of record CM040821.1, on the reverse strand, counting down.
AGAATTTGCTGACTTTCTATCAGTTAAAGGAGACATATCATGCTTTTAAATTGTTCCTTTTTACATATAAATCATACATTTGTAGTCTATATAAAGCGGAACTGCAATGCTTGGGTCTGAATTCCTCATTATTATAGCTCCACAGGCCCCTTTTCTACCCCTTTTCTGATGTGCGTCTGAGAGCAACTCGTTTTGGTGCGGTCTCTTTAAATACAATTGAGACACTTCATACCCCGCCCACACTCGGTTCAACTCCACCCCGTTCGGCCATTTTTGTAGTTTGATAGCAGAGATACGATTATCTAGCGGCACAGAAACTTTTTATTCACACGTTATTAACAAAATGTCAACAACGGAAGACTTGTCCAGCCAGCCTTACATGTTCGAGCCAGAGTCGGAGCCGGAGCGAGATGAAAATGAAGACGACGAACCTGCAGAACAACGTCTTCATATGGATGTATCGCAATGGTGTGTACTGTATTTACACATGAAACTTTGGTCTTCTGACCTTTTACCACCGTGTCAATTTATTTTGATTAATATGTGCGAGGGAGAGAGAGCAAGACAGTGTCTAGTTTGGAGACGGTGATGTCTTGTTTACACTTTCGCCTGGCTCTGAAGAGAGAGAGTGAGCGCGCGCGACCGGGTCTCTCTCTCTCTGCTCGTTCTTTCAGTTAAACATGCGTCCTGTAACAAGCGCGGCAGTTCATCTACATTAAACGGTGTAATGAAGCGTGTGGGTTACTACATCCAACAACCGAACATTTTAACTTACCCTCTCGTAACTTCTGCATCCTTTAGCTTGGACTACAAAATTGCAGCGAGAAATAAAAATGGCGGATTGCTCGAAGGGTTGGGCCGGAAGTCAATGTCCTTATTTGGCAGTTCCGCTGCAAATACTGTGACGTAATAGTTCAAAAAACGTCATAGATAACAGAAAAATCGGAACAGGTTGAAAAATATGACCAAAACAGAATATAAAGATATCAACGAAGCACCTGAAGAGAATAATTTCATATTTTCTGTACTTCTAAACACTCCAAATATACAACAAAATGCATTTAAGGGCTAAAAAAGTGCATTTGGCATGATATGTCCCCTTTAATACTGGCTGCAGATAAAGTCCTAATTGTTGGTGATTTTAATATACATGTAGATAACGAAAAAGATGCATTAGGATTGGCATTTAAAGACATTCTTAACTCTATTGGAGTTAGACAACACATGTCAGGACCTACTCATTGTCGTAATCATACTCTAGATCTAATATTATCACACGGAATCAATGTTGATGCCGTTGAAATTCTGCAGCAGAGCGATGACATCTCAGATCATTATATAGTCTTGTGTAAACTTAATTTAGCCAAAGCTGCAAAGCCGACTCCGTGTTACAAATATGTTAGACCTATCACTTCTGCCACTAAAGATTTCTTTATTAATAATCTTCCTGATCTCAACATCCCAGATAGCTTAGAAGAACTAGGGGTATTTCACATTTCATGGAAAGAGAGCTCGATTGCATACAGAGAGGCCTTAAAAGCTGCTAGATCTGCTTATTTTTCAACCCTATTAGAAGAAAATAAACAAAACCCTTATGATGTAACAAGTATGATGTACTTGTTACATCATAAGAAGGATGGCGTCTACGCTAATATTAGTCTCTCTGTTTATCCGAGGTTTACTGCAGTCCGCCGGATCCAGGCCGTATCCGATGAAGGACCTGCGCCTGGACACGATGACAATGCAGTCCTGAAGTGTCAACCAGTCCCTCCCTGTTTACTGAAGTCAGCTGGATCCCGGCCATATCCATCCTGCACCTGGACCCATCCATGACGCATCCCTGAAGTGCCAGCCTCATCAGCTCTGTGAAGGCCTCATCGACACAACCAATCTGACTTCTGACCTGTAATACTGCCTGAATCATAATCATACACTGTTCGTTCATTGGCCAGAGGAGAACTGACCCTCGACTGAGCCTGGGTTCTCCCAAGGTTTTTTTCTCCATTCTGTCTCCTGATGGAGTTTTGGTTCCTTGCCACTGTTGCCTTGGCTTTTGGCTTGCTTAGTTTAGAAATTTAATATTCAACAATATTATTCATCTGCCTTACTTAGGGTGGACTATGACGCAATTTTCTTTTAAAAACAACCTTTGTTGTATTATTTTCATGTTATCACTGTGAAGCTGCTTTGATGCAATCTGTATTGTAAAAAGCGCTATATAAATAAAGGTGACTTGACTTGACTTGACAATGCTTTAGAGTATTGAGATGAATCTTGGCACATCATCAGAAATATGACCTGAGGCTACTTGCAGCATTTTGGCACTACTGTTCAGGATATATATATATATATATATATATATATATATATATATATATATATATATATATATATATATATATATATATATATATATATAATGCATTGCATAACTTCTGAACAGTAAAAAAGAGCATACCGAGTCACATGATGCCCAATTTTCCCATATTGGTCATTGTAGGGATCAGCCATTTTGAATTTTGTTGTAAAATGGCATATTTCATGAACACATCATGTTGTTGATACAAATTATGAATTGAACAATGCTATTAAGTGAACAATTATACTAATTATGCCATATTTTGTCGAAATTGCTGTTCACCATTTTGAATTAACTTGAAAACCTACTTTTTTCAAACTCCTCCTATACCGTTTGTCCAATTTTCATCAAAATGGGCTCAGAACATTTTCAGATCATGCTGGCAAAAAGTTACTAAAAGATTTTGATAGACCAAACCGTATCTCGAATAACGCATCAACGGAATTGATGGCATGGTGCCAAGTTGAATCTGAGGCTGTTACTCTGCAACGCTTTGGCATATTGACACCAAACTTTGGACGTGTCATTGTCACCTCACACTGATCACACAACATAAATTTGGTAATAGCATAACCTATTGGTCAAAAGTGACACCCAGTTAAATCATAAAACTTGTGCTTATTATTATATTCACCTAAAACTGTCTTTAATTATTTATCCCTGCATTTGCTCAGATGTTCCAAGCCATGCATACATATATCTATTTGATATAATAGATGATATAATCATGATAAATTATATAATCATTCCTTTTTTGTGCTTGGCCCATTAATTGCTGCTTGCAGCTATATTTATATGTATGATTACACTGTTTACACAAGAACATATTTTAAAGACTTATTAAGTGGAACCCTGTCATTTTTTCCTAACAACTCTGATACATTATGTATCTTGTGATTACACCCATTCTGTGATTAACAGGTTAACCTGCATTTTCAATAGAATATAAATATAGTCGTCAGTGTAGATGCTCAAGAAGTCAAACAATAACTTCAACACTGTAACAATGTTGATGCAGAAAATATCTCTAGAAGAAATAAAGGTCTTTTAGGACTGTATGGAATTATTCAAATGAGAATTATAGGCAAACAACACTAACACTGCTGACATATGCAGTTGGTATATACCAGAAAAAATGATTACAGACTTATAGAAGAGAGTGTTGTGTGTGAGAGAGGGATATGAGTTTTACAGCTCTGAGCCTCATTAATCATTATTAAGTGAATGAAATGATATTTTCATGGTGGTGATTATGTCATATTATCTAGTTTAACTGATTAATGTGCTCATGACAGGGCAATTCTTTAGATGTCAACAACTAAAATCCTTCTCAACCTTTTTGATGAGCGTCTTCATTGTAAAAATGTAAACACTTGTTTTTATTCTTTGTTAAGCAAGACTCCACATTTACTCTATATTAAAATCACTTTTAAAGAGCTGCACAGTTAATTATAAAAGTGAAAACAATTACAACTGTCACCATCGTGAAAAGTATGAATTAGAGACTTACATATTATATTTAAAATGTGTTTTTTCAGTTGTCCAGAGATGTCCGTTGTCTTCATGCGTAATCAGAGACATTAAAATGGGTAATGGCCACCGGACTGGTGAGTTTGAAGCAGTCTGATGCTCAAAAATATGTCATATTTCTATATAAGATATGTTAAAAGGTATGTATAGTTCTTAAAATATCCCACTTCACTTGTGTATGTGTGGAGTTTAATGCATGGGAATCATCTCTAAATATAAAACACACACACACACACACACACACACACACACACACACACACACACACACACACACACACACACACACACACACACACACACACACACACCAACACAGTTTCACTATTGATGCTTTTTTTCCCAAGTAGTTGCCAAGCAGTTTTTCTGAGTGTGTCAGCTTGTGAATGGTTGAGACTCTGTTGAAGATCATCACACACTTCAATATCATCTGACTTGCAAATCGCTTTGGGAATTACATCTCTGAAGGTGTGAATCACGAGGGAATTACTGTTAGTTATCATTTAGTATCAGAGTGAACAAAATTCCAGGTTTAAAAAAGCTGTTTTGTTCGATGTAAATCAAAGCTAAATAAGTCATTCTTAAAATAAAATAAAAACACATGGGGACAGTTTTTGCAATCTAAACCTTTTTTTCTAAGACCATTCTTCCTGTGTTTCATAGATTTAGACGCCTATATGCAATATACGCTCCAAAAAAAAAAAAAAAAAAAAAAAACGCAGATGAAAGAAATTTTAGGAATAAACTTGTTTTATTCCAAAGCAACACAATGAGTAAACCACTTATTGTAAGACACTTTTGATCATTATTTTATTATGGAATAGAACTGAACAATGCAATTGAAGAAGAAAAACTGGATCAGACTAAAACACAGAACCACAATGATTGGGATCCAAACCATGATTCAACCAATGACAATGAATTAGCTGATAAAGGATCCTGCTGAGGTGGAAGTTAAATTTCCCTCAAAAAAAAGAGGTTTAAAACGGTAGAGCGTCAGGTGAAAATGTTATCAGGGTGAGCCCAGAGGTGAAGAAGATAGGGCACTGTCCCATGTTGAAGATATAAAGTCTAGGTTTGGATTGTTTTTAAAGAAATCAATACAGAAATCCCATCAGCCTGGAATGAAGGACAGTGTTATAAGAGAAATTCTTCCTGGAGGAGTTTAGGAGACCTCAGGTGTCTGCCGCTCACAGCAACTAGCTCTGACAAAAACAAAAGATGTCAACTTGATGCCTCAAGGGATGTGAGAGGAAATACAAAATAGCATAATGTGGCATAATAATACCACATTTGTAAGGCTCACGAGACATTAATGCGACTTGACATTGACATACAAGTGCAAATAAATAAGGTGGTTTGGTTCATCTTGATTGAATTGACAATTTTTGCATATCAGATCAGCTTCAGACAAGTGAAGTCTGTGTACCACAAATTCCAGTATGAAATACATATGAAAGAAATAGATTTGTAATAACAGTTTTATAAACAGATTAGTCTACAAATTCTAGTTTTTAACCAGTCTATGGAGGAAAAAAGTTATACTTTATTTTGATGGTCCCAGTTAGATATTCTGTTGACATTAAGTCATAACGTTAGGGGTAGGGTTAAGGTTGGTCAAAAAGGGGTTAGGATTGGTAGAATAAGTCGACGTGTACTTGCAAGTAGAATGTCTGTTGGGGGACCACCAAAATAAAGTGTTTTCATTTTAGTTTTAATCAGTCTATGGGACAAAAAAAAAAAGAACTTTGGATCGAGTTATGTGAACAATACTGAATGCTGTAATCAGTTATGAATGATTTCTACAGCTATATACTTGCTGTAATACTACTAATTACTTACAGTAATACTTGCTGTAGCAGACACAAGGTAAATGCATTATATGTACAAATGGACCTCAACTTAACTAGTTCGTATTAAGTACATGTATTCCTAAATTGTATTTAGATTATAGTTTGCATATTTTAATAATGACAACATTTTACTCTTCCTTTTTAGGTACCTATGCAGGATTAATTCTAGAGGTGAGGAAAACTATTTTCATTTTGTTAATTTATTAAATTATTCTTTCTTTCGAAATGTCTTTTTCAACAAAAGCTTTTAGTACAACTTAGTGGCAAGTCACAGTATATGCTTTGTAATCAGGTGTGAACAGATGAAACATTGTTTGACAATAATCACAATAATTGCAGGATAAAAATTACACTCTCCCCTGACTGAAAATTAAGCCAGAGGTTGTTGTTGTTTCAAACTCTTGACTTAGTGTAGTTTCAGAATAATTATGAAGCCTTAAACAGCACACTCTCATTTTCATTTCATTTTGCTAGGATTTCCATTGAACCTTTAAACATGAAAGTCTATATGTTTCTTTTACCCTTTCATTGATTCAGTTTTCCTCTTCCCGTCAGTGAACATCAAACAGAGGCTTTGCTCAGGAGGTCTGCCCACACCCTGAAGCCACTCTTGATCTTTGTCTGAGCGTGCGTGTTTGACAACTTACAAATGAACCTGACCTCTTCCTCTCTAGACCCAGAGTCTCTCTCTCACACCCTGCAGTGATGCAGAGCCACAACGTCTGTCATCATAAAAGCCTCTTCTCGCTCTCTCACCCCACGGATCACGTATCGACCCGCTTCTACAGAAGGCAGGGAGCGTGACCCCTGTATTTTCCGATGGAGCCTGACATTTGACCTCTCCACTGCCCTTCTGCATGGTGGGAAAGAAAAGCTAGAAGAGTGTCTACTTCTTAAAAAATATACTTTATACCCATTTATTATACTGAAAGATCTGTTTTAATATCCCTATTGCAGACAGTGTAAACCAGCCTAAGGTGATTAGTTGGTCTTTCAGTCTGGCCAAATTGGTTAGGCTTGTCTGCTTTGCTTTTTTAAAAGGGATACTTGTCAGCTTGTCAATCTAGGAGACCAGCTGGCCAACCAGTCAAACCAGCTAAACATCAACTTGAAAAGGCTATGGGAGCAACTATAAAACATCTTAATTACCTAAAGACCTGAAAACCAATTTAGACTGGTTTAAGATGATTGATTTGATAACCACTTAAGAAATGTATAAACATGTATCCAATTTTCCCATCTCCTGATTATCCTTTTATAGGGGTTGGCCTATATATTAATTCAAACTCTTTTGGATTAATGTTTCAGAATTGCATACTATGGTTAACTAGAATCACATGTGTAGCATGTTTGGTATCTATGAACTCCAATTTTCGTTCCCTATTTGTTCATTTACATTACATTTGACTAACTCTGTCACACATTAATATTATAAGAAGTTTGGAGGTTCTTCTCTTAAACACCCAATCAAATTACATATGCAAATGCTCTGCTAGAACACAAAGGATTGTATAATTTCCCTCCAAAGGAACAACTCCTTATTGGCTCACACACCTCTAGAGGGTGTGACATCTTCACACTTTAATAGATCACTGATCACAAGATCACCCAGTTTTTTTCTGAGAAATTCTGACGTGAAGATGATGCTGAGCTAGAAATCTTCCAAGGACCCCCAAGCTTGTGCCAGGCTGCAGCCTTGTCTTTCCATTCACCAAAGATTCTCTGAGTTCAATTGGTTCTTTCACATCGACAACATCAGCAAAGATCAACTGGGGCCTTAACAAATTGCATCAGGACAGTTTTATTCAAATGGGTGAGACATGTAAGTATCAAACTTAGTCTCAGTATTCAAAAAATTAAGTATTTCTACCCCTCAAGGGTGTGAACTAAACTAATGGTTTGCTCACGGCTTTTGATCTGCTGAATTTCAAACAATGCTACAACTTCTTGCTTTCCTGTATTCTGATTCAGCTCTCTTTCCCTTGGTAAACTGTATGCATGTATTAGATTAGTCTAAGTGTTTAGTCTAGTTAATAACGTCTTGTTCGTGTCACTTGTAAAGTTGTTTGTTGTTTTGTTCATAACTGGAGTCCCTAATCATGCAGATTTTGACTACATGCTCTGAGTATACTGTACAGTAAGAAAGTTATTTCCCATACCCCAGAAATGAACATTTCTTAGAATTAATGTATAATTAATACTGAGCATTCGCTGGACGAACAGGTTAGTTGATTGTTGTATAAATTTTGCTATCAAGTTATATTGTAACATCTGCATCTGCCATTCAGTCCTTCAACCGCCAGAGGGAGCCATCCCCTGAATACTGATTACTGCCACATCACTTCCTGTTCCTATCAGTTATAAGCAATGTTGTTTGTACATCATGTTGCGAAGTATTGCCAGTTTACCCTGTCTCTTTCGAGTGTTTGCTTATCCCTGTTTGGTATTGTTATATTGCCTGTTTGTGACCACGATTCTTGGATTATCGGATTTGGACTTGTTTGCTATTTTGGACTGCTTCTACTGTTATCGACCCTGCATCTGTTTTTTGACTACGATACTCGCCCTGATTATCTATTTGTTTGTACTGCTGTGTTAAATAAAGCACTGCATATGGATTCGAACATCCAACCGATTCAGTCATCGTTACATATATTAACTAATCCAAATATTTCTAATTAATTATAATGAGTTATAATTAATTATTCATCTTTCCCTTGAGCTTATTTGCTACAACAGAGTGCAAGAAATCACAGGGAACAAGGTAAGTCTTGACTCATAATGTATTATCTTGGGAATAAGTCACATACCAAAGTCAAGTTTTTAAACGTCAAGTTACTTCCAAAAGGTGATTAACTCTAATTTGATCGCTACCGTATACATCAGTGTTTATATCCGAACTGTAAACTTTTATCCCAGTGATTCTATGATATTGTAACACAGAAATAATGATACTGTGTAATGATAAAGACCACAGATTTTGTGAAGCTGTTTCTTATCTATACATGACTTTGGGTCAGCGGCAACACCAACACAGATCTGAATGTTACGCTGATATCGTAATCGTGCCAGAAAGACAGACAGACAGAAGACAGGGGTCAGAACCCATGACATAGTTGAAAAGGAACTCTAACATGATGCTGAGGACACCCCAATGACAAGAGCAGTTATACAATTTCTGTAGCTCTGGAAATGCTTCTTTGAGGCTGACAGGTCCTTTTCACCAAATTGTTTGTTAGGCATAGGGTTTGCAACCAGAATTCCATTTGCCAGACCTACGCTATTAGCAGTGCTAGCAAGCAAATGTAGAGGGCTCAACAATGTGGCATCTAGAAATGCATTAGACGTTGGCACAATACAAGATGAGTCAACCTTTTTTTGTGAAAAATCTACCTTCCATTTCAAAAATGGCCCTGTCGAGAATAGAAAGCACGGATCTCTTCAGAGACAGACTGGGAAGTATTGTAGAATTACCACAATCAGTGTGGCCCACTGTGGAATACACAACACTGTCATCTAGTTGTGTATTCAGTGTCCGTCTCTTGGAAGGGTGTAAATCACCACGTCTTAAAATTCATCTCAACAAATTGCCATTAGAGACTCCAAGGATGCACTGACAACCTCACCAATGATCTAAAACTGGAAAATAGCATTAGCTGATTTCAGGACACCAAGAAGACCGACAAGAAACGTCCCTATTAAAAAAAAAAAAAAAGGCCTGCTGCCTCAGTGCTCAGATTAGTGCTGGCAAAATCATCCTCTGCAATATTTAAGAGGATGCTGAGAAGGATGTTTTCATTCTCAATAATGCACCTTGTAACATCATAATGGCTTGTCCATCGAATTTGTTTAAGACCTGAAGCATTATACTTCTCAGCCAAGTAGTGGTGATGGAAAAAGTTTTCCCTCATGGATCACGGATGGCATCCACAACTAAATGTAACTGGTGGTTATAACAGTGAATGTAAGGTTTGTTTAGCAGCAGGTCCAGGCTTGTTTTGCAGCAGGGCTTGCACACCACCTCGAACCCAGTCATCACTGATGTTGTCAGCACTGTAGCCAGCAGCTTAGAGGTGGCTCAATATTTGAGTGGAAATGTAGGCTATTCAGCGTCTAGCAAGGAATTACACACAAACCTAATCATTGCAGGCAAATTTTCCACATTACACTTGTCTCGTGCCCTATCACTTTTAAGGCAAAACCCTGCTGAGTCAGCATCTGCGTATTTGCACTTAATCTCAGAAAGCACCATATAAGCCAGTGTTTCAATGATTTTGCTCTGAATGTCCTATACATATTTTGGTATGCCCTTAACTATATCTGCCAGAAATAAATCCTTGGTTGAACTTGATTTTGATGGTTCCTTTTGAACATTCTGTTGATTATAAGTAACGTTGCACCTACATGTCTACTAACTCTCATTAGAGTATTAGTAGAGGACTGGTAGTGTTAGGGTTAGAATAAGTTGACATGTAGTTGCAAAGTTTCTTATAGTCAGTTGATTGTCTATTGGGGGAGCATTGCAATAAAGATTTTGCAGATATTAAGCAGACAGTCTACTAATACTCCAATGAGAGTTAGTTGACATGAAGCTGCAAAGTTCCTAATTGTCAACAGAATGTTCAAAAGGGACCATCAAAACAAAGTGTAATAGTACCATCCAGCATTAAATGACCATGATAAGGGCCCTCATGCACACTATTAATATTGGCAGGTACGGTGCATATAATATTGAAGTCCAGTATTTTTCTGCCACTGGACAAGCCTCCTCAGGGCTGAGATGGATGGAGACAGATTTATTTCAAGACAGGGATAGCTGCAAATCAGATTAATGGCCGTGCCGAAAGGTGAATTGATACAAAAGAAACTAACCCCTAACCCTATACCCCACACCCTGACAGACAGCTTTTGTAACCAGTGATAAAGACCTTTCTCCATGCCCCAACCTTTCGTCACGCCCATTACTCCAACCTGCAGATACCCACACTTGTCTATTTCTGAAGCGGGAACTGGGAAAGATGGAGTGAAACAATAGTGGCCACATCACGGTCACTACTGCTGAAGCCACTAACAGACTTTTTTATAGGCATCAAAAATCTATGCATTGCATTCAAATACTTCTGTTTGTTAATGTTTTTACTCGTGTCGTGTCCTGTCAGAATCTGCTTCTCTGCTATTGAAGCCGAGTCGTGAGTGTAGAGTGCCGTTGCTTTCAGCCAATAAAAACAAAAAAATACTGATATATATATATATATAATTATTTTTTATTTTTTTTGGTGTTTTTATTTTTATTTGTTGGGGCATTCTACAGCGCTCCCTCAAACTTCTCAACACACATACCACCTCAGATTACTTTAAACCAATGCACAAATCATAAAAATACAAGATTAATGCTACTGTATCTTTGCCTAAATTCTGATTGGATGGACCATACAGACGCTCATGCCTAGTTCTGGATCGGTTGGCTGTGTGTGTGTTTTTTTTTTTTTTTTTTTTATCATACTCTTTAAAACACAAAACATTTCATACTAGCTTCACATTCAACAACTTAATGCCTGACAGCTTCTGGTATATGGTGTCTGCAGAGGCACTAAATCAATAATAGATATTGAATATTGATCATATCAAATGTTAGGTGGTGAAAATTTATCTCTATATAGGTGGTTGGAAGGAAAGGGTTAAAAAGTAAAATGCGTTTGAAAGATCAGGTGATAAGGAAAGTTTTTCAGAGGCAGAGCAAGTTATTACATTTTGATGAAAGATTACAAAACTCTTTGGGAAAACAAATAGACTACGAATGTGTCTTAAGAAAGTAAATAGGTTTCCATTTTGACTTCATGAGCCTATAAGAGCGTGACTCACATGCCTAAGTGGGCACCACATTGTCTCAACATTTGAATGAAGTTACTGAACCGATCTTTGCACAGTGCAGCATAAATATTTATATGGGTGTTACTGTTACATTTTAAACAGAATACAAACAAGAGAAAAAGTTGCCAATGCGGCCAGGTTATGACCCTCAAGAAATCAAACGTTGTTTAAAAGACTGCAATAATCTTTCTCTGAATATATTCATTTATCAACACACAACAGGGTTGGAGGAATGCACAGTACACTGCTACACACAAACAGCATTGCCATCTTAAATTCCACATGAAATAAAAAATGGCCCTGTTTATTTTGTAAGTAAAGTTAGTTGGAACATAAAATTACATGGCAAGGCTTGTGTTATTAAAGTTAACTTGCTCAAGGGCAAAATCATGACTCTACAGCTATCAACCCTTTTGGGGTTTGAGCCTACAAGTTTTTTTTCTTATCACTCAGCCCAGAACTTTGACTATTTAGCGGCACAGTCAAAAAAGTAAATCAAACCTTGATTTCCATTTGTCATTGACATTTGTCACATTCATTCAATCTGAATTATGTTTCCCCAATTACCAAGAATATGTACATACATAAGCCCTGTCCCAAACTGCACTCTTCATATACACTTACGGTCTTGTGGACTTACAATAGCCGCTGTGTGCTCATGTCCGTTTAAGTCCACAAGAGCGTAGGGGCAGGGTTCCTCAAATCCAGCACTGGAGGGCCACTGTACTGCAGAGTTTAGCTCAAACCATGATCAAACTCACATACCTGCAATTTTCTAGTAACTCTGAAGACGTGACTAGCTTGTTCAGGTGTGTTTGATTAGGGTTGAAACTAAACTGCAGGACAATGGCCCTCTCGGACTGGATCTGATCCCTGGCGTAGGATGTCCCATTTATCAATCTAGGTTTAGTAGGGTGCTTGCGAGTTTCCCCTTTGTGGGCAATATGCGCCTTTGATGCACACTTTTGCAGACCCTACACTGAAGTGAGCTCCTCAACAGACTGTGGACTTGATAGTAATAATTATTCATTTATTATATATCTACAGTTGTGGAGAATGCAGCAGACTAGCATCAGTTGGCATACTTTAGTAGGATTGTACAGCTTTTTTTAAGGCACAGCGTGCAGGCTATTTCAAATGCTGAAAATGTGCTTGACTGGCACGGCTGGATATATGCCCAGTTATATGCTCTTTTCCATTATTTGATGAAAAACTGCTGCCATGATCAATAGAAAATGTACACAAACATCTCTTTTATATTAAATGTACTCCTTGGTTTCTGTGGGCGGTAATAGTGCAACATTAATTGTGGGTTGCAAATAGTTCAATAGAGTTTTGTGAATAGAAAGTAATCTATAATGAGACTAATTTACATACAAAGGAGACGTGTTTGTGCTGAAGAATGACAATGACTTAATTTAAAGGATCAGCGTGCAATGCTACCTCTGCACTGATAGCATCTGGTAAACTGGATTGCGGGTTGTAAATTAATAAACTGCATTTTTCCCCACTGAAATGCAGCATACAAAATGTAGTTAGTAGCCTGAATACTTTTAGTTAGTCTGAACACTGATTTATTAAGATTATACATGAAAATGCAAACATGTGACAATGAAATTGCATTGTTTTCCCTCTCAGTAAACAGTGTAAAATAAAAGCGCTTAGCAGATAATTAGTAATATTATTTAAAAATGAGCTGCTCAGCGGATGGCTTTGGCGACCAGAGGAAGGAGCCGGGGAGAACAGCTGTGAAGGAGCCCGAAGGTTTGCCCACACTATTCTCTCCTTTGCCAGAGATTCACCCACTCATCCACAACATCTGTCCATCCTACACCAGGCTCCAGCAACCCTCTCTAAAGTGGTACCGTACATCTGCCCTCTCCCACTGCTGCCATAACGTGACAAGGGAAATGCATGACTCTTTATGTCAAGGACCTGTCAAAGCTGACAGAATTCCTCCAATGCCATGCAGTTGCATAATTTAATTGTGAATTGTTTTGAACAGTTAGGCAATTAAAGTTTAACAAGTAGCTTCCCTGGAGTTTAGAAAAGCTTGTGTTTCTCTGGATCTTCAATGTGTCAACAACTCATAATATCTCAGTTTATCATTATTCTCTTTATTATTAGAATAAACAGCATGCAGATACAATGGAAATCACTAGCTTTAGTAATGATAAAAGTATTATGTTTAGAGTCAAGTGAATAAATCATTGATACTGCAATAGACAAGTAAGGGGTGGGGGTACTCATTAAATGGCACAACTTTCTCTATGAGTGATTGTACAGATAACACTAAATAAATTAGTGAAAATGTTTGAAGACTTTGCAATCAAAATGTCTGTCTTTCCAAGAATAATAAGTACAGATTATTGCAGACTTTACTCAGAAATGTACACAAAGTTCTGCTTGTGGATATATTAAGTTACAGTTACAAAGAAAATGATCAAATTTATATCATAATACACCATTGTGTGTACACAGTTCTCCAGATTTAATAGAGGAAAAGCTACACATCCAAAGAGCAATGGTACTGTGTATGTGCTAAAAAAAGAACAGAAAATGTCTCAGGTTACGCAAGAAGGGAACTGTGTCGTATGAAGACACTTTGGGGAACACCTTCAGCATGATAGCATCTGAAGCACGTGTGCAACTTAGTCCAATTCTAATTGGTGAAATGTCATTCCCTTCTCAGGGAACCATGGTTACATGCGTAGCCTGAGACGTTCCCTTTTGAGGGAACTCGCGCTGCGTTGTATGACACTTTGGGGAACGAAATACCAACTTCGCCACACTGACAAATGCCTGTCCTAGTGTGAAGCAATTAAGGCACAGCTCAGGACATGAGCACTTGGGACCACGGAGTGACTGGCAGGTCCAGGCTATAAAACCTTATAAATGACAACCCCGCTGCATCACGTATGTCTTGGAGGGATGATTCACTCAGATTCGTTAGTCTCTTTCTAGCTCAAACAATGGTGTGAGTTTGGGGTTTTGGCTACTGTAGCAGGCAGAGGCTACTGTTTAGCTGGTGAGACCATGGCATGGCTGATGTGTTAAAAGGGAAAATACATTCAGCTTCTTCGGATACAGGAGTGCAAACAAATTTTGCTGCATTTAGACCTTCAAAGATTGATTAGGTATTTCAAAGTGAAAAGGGCATTGTGATGTAACACTCTACAATGGACGCTTCAATACAACATCATCATACACTTGTTCAGAAAGAAAATCCAGTGTGTCCAGTGTAAACAGCCTCAATTGCTAACCATTGACACATAGCAACACAGCTAAAAGTATTCCTACCTGGACCTTTTATTAAAGCAGAAACTTTTTCCTGATGAGATGCCTTCACAAGAACTTGTAAAAGCTGTTGTGATGTTTGAGTTGGGGAATGAGCGATGCGCGAAAGGTGTTTGCTGTATTGTTGTAATTCCGCTAGGTGCCCCTAGTGTCACAGAAACTACATACTTCACCTTTAAGTGACTTTTTTTTCCACCTACTGGTGTAACAATGTAACTTGCATTGAATATACTGAATCATTGTGGGAATTTTAATTAATATCTCTAGACACAGAAGTAGTGAACTGATTATAAATCCACAATATTTCAAGTAAATCCACAAGTATTTAGCAGCTTTTTTTCTTTTCTTTTTTTTCTTTGAGTGAAATATGCATCAGACAGTCAGTGAATGAACTGTGGGCATGCCATGGGCATCCTGTCAGAATCTGAGACTAACTATACTGTATCTTGTCACTACACATTAAATGACTCAACTTTACATTTTTTGAACATTAGTCAAGTCAAGTCAAGTCACCTTTATAGTGCTTTTTACAATACAGATTGTATCAAAGCAGCTTCACAGTGATAACATGAAGATAATACAACAAAGTTTGTTTCTAGAATAAAATTGGGTCATCGTCCACCTGAAGGCAGATCAGTAATATTGTTGAATATTAAATGTCCCCAACTAAGCAAGCCAAAAGCCAAGGCAACAGTGGCAAGGAACCAAAACTCCATCAGGTGACAGAATGGAGAAAAAAACCTTGGGAAAAACCAGGCTCAGTCGGGGGTCAGTTCTCCTCTGGCCAACGAACGAACAGTGTATGATTATATTTAGGCAGCATTACAGGTCAGAAGTCAGATTGGATCAGAACATTCACAATATTTATCCAGTTCCATCTGGTTGGAGGTCGGAGTCATCACGCCAGTATGGAGACGGGTTTGTTGAGGTGTCCATGAGGCCCTCACAGGGCTGATGAGACTGGCACTTTAGGGAAGCGTTGTGGTTGTGTCCAGGCACAGGTTCACCGTCTGATATGGATAAGGCCCGGATCCGGCTGACTTCAGTAAACCTCGGAATAAACGGAAAGACTAACATTAGCATAGATGCCATACTTCTGATGATGTAACGAGTACATCGGGTGTTATAGGAAGTGTCCCCGGTTCCGGCTGACATAATCTATGCAGCCTAATAATCATTTAACTGATTTGAATAGAAATGTAATGTTCCATGTGAATGCCAGGTAAAAGAGATATGTTTTTAGTCTGGATTTAAACTGACAGAGTGTGTCTGCTTCCCGGACAATGTCAGGGAGACTGTTCCAAAATGTAGGTGCTAAATAGGAAAAGGATCTACCACCAGCAGTCGATTTTGATATTCTAGGTATTATCAACTGGCCAGAATTTTGAGATCGCAATAGACGTGAAGGACTATAATGTGTTAAGAGCTCGCTTAAGTACTGGGGAGCTAAATCATTTAGTGCTTTATAAGTAGTCAGCAATATTTTAAAATGTATACAATGTTTAATATGGAGCCAATGCAGTGTTGACAGAACCGGGCTAATATGGTCATACTTCCTGCTTCTAGTGAGAAGTCTAGCTGCTGCGTTTTGGACCAACTGGACTTTATTTATTAAGCGTGCAGGGTAACCACCCAGTAGAGCATTATAATAATCTAGCCTTGATGTCATGAACGCATGAACTAACTGTTCCGCATTTTTCATTGAAAGCATATGTCGTAATTTAGATATATTTTTAAGATGGAATAATGTGGTTTTACAGATGCTAGAAACATGACTTTCAAATGAAAGATTGGTATCAAAGAGCACACCGAGATTCCTAACCGACGACGAAGACTTAACAGAGCAGCCATCAAGTGTTAGACAAGATTCTAGGTTATTAGATGAGGAAGTTTCTTGTCCAGTAATTAGAATCTCTGTTTTTTCAGAGTTAAGTAGTAGGAAATTACTAGTCATCCATTTTTTTATATCAGCTATGCATTCTGTTAATTTTGTGAATTGGTAAGTTTCGTCAGGGCGTGAAGAAATATACCGCTTAGTATCATCGGCATAACAGTGAAAACTAATGCCATGCTTCCTAATGATATCTCAGTAGCATGTACAGAGTGAACAGCAACGGTCCTAGTACTGAGCCTTGTGGAACTTTTGATCGATATGACATCTCTTCGTTTACTGCTACAAACTGATAACGGTCAGATAAGTATGATTTAAACCATGCTAATACAATTACACTAATGCCAACATAATTTTCGAGTCTATAAGAATGTTGTGATCAATAGTATCAAATGCAGCACTAAGATCGAGTAACACTAATAGAGAGATACAACCATGATCGGATGATAAGAGCAAATCATTTGTGACTCTAATGAGAACTGTCTCAGTACTATGGTACGGTCTAAATACTGACTGGAAATCCTTGCAGATTTCATTTCTTTCTGAAAAGGAACATAGTTGTGGGGATACTGCCTTTTCTAGTAATTTTGACAGAAAAGGTAGATTCGAGATCGCCCTGTAATTGAATAATTCTCTAGGATCAAGCTGCATTTTTTTTTTTTTTTAAGAGGTTTAATAACAGCCTGTTTAAAAGTTTTCGGTACATATCCTAGTGACAAAGATGAATTAATGATATTAAGAAGAGGATCTATGACCTCTAGAAGCAACATCTAGGTTATGGTCTGTAATCATATCATTAACAAAAAGTTATTTTGAAGGAAGGGATCGAATATTCAGCAACCCAAGCTTTATCGTTTGTTCATCAAAATATTTGTTTTTTATTTGTTGAACATCAATCAAATTTTTACCCTTTAATTGGTTTGGGAGTTTTTTGTATTTCCTAGTGCGGGGAACAGACACAGTATCCATTACAGGGTAGATCATATAGGGCTACTGCTTTGGTAATCAGTTTCTATATAAACATTATAGACCTTAAAGTCTTGGCTACAAAAAGCTATTGAACATTTAATAGACACTACCCAGAAAAGAAAAAAAAAAAGATTCAATCCATTGTACTTTAAAGCCATTCAATCTTGATTATATAGTTGACTCTTATCTCAGTGTATGCCGCTGTGGGTTTATTGTGTTCACTTGTTTAAATACCTTTACAAAAATATTATATTGTAATATATATTTTATACATTTATGTTTTTTTTATACATTTATGTTTATATATATATATATATATATAATTATTCTACCCTGCAAAATGGACTACTACATATTTGTCAAAGCTGAGTTATGACCAAAATCAGTGGCTGGTTGCCTTAGACAGCTTAAACTACTAAAAGATTTGTCATCTTCAGTTACATAAAAAGTTAGACTGATCTAATTTAAATGTGAAAAATGAGACTGGTTACCTCTTGTCTAACTGCTTGTTGGTGAAACGAGTTCTTAAGACATTGAGGTTAAGTTTATGAAACCGGCTATCTATCAGATTCAGAGAAAATAGTATGAAAACTGATATCCCATAATTAAAAATTAAAAATAAATAAATAAATAAAGTAATCCTTCAACCGGATGGAACAGGATAATATTCTGATTGTTCCAAACCAATCTGACTTCTGAACTATAATGCTGCCTGAATCATAATCATACACTGTTCGTTCATTGGCCAGAGGTGAACTGGTCCCGACTGAGCCTGGGTTCTACCAAGGTTTTTTTTTTTTTCATATATATATATATATATATATATATATATATATATAGCCGCTCTGGAGTAAACCGTATGGACTAGTTTAATAACTTAACTAACTTTTTTTAAAACAAAAATGAAACATCACTGAACTTACTTAAGCTGACTTGACTTGACTAATTATTCTCAGTTTCATGGTTGGTGTAGTCCACAGAAACTTACTTTAAGGACATTTCCTTCAAACCTAAAACACAACACAATAAAACACATACAGTAATGGTAAAATACCTGTGAAAAATCAATACAGAAAGTTTATTCATGTTAGCACAGTATATTGCGCCTTATTTTATTCATAAAATTCTGGATACTATTGTTAATCTATAGGCTGATCAGTGATCTGGGGGTTTGATCTCTGTATATTTTTAGTATCTCTCTTCTTTTGAGAGACAGTACAGTTACCTGTTCTTTTCATCATGTTTTGTATCTCTGTACCTCCCTTTCTTTCTCTCCTGTGGTGCTGCTCTCCCAAAGTCATCCTAATTAGTGTTTAATGCAGGACTCCCGTCGGCAAGGTCACCAGTGCCTCTGTGGCGCACTGTTGTCAGGACGGTGCTAGAAATAATGAAAGGGCCTATCTGCTCCCATCAGCAGAGAGAGAATCACACCATAGAGCCGCCGCACCAACACCCTCAACCATTATTAGTCATCTGCATTCAATTACATTTACTGACAATTCAGTCATAATAGAACATTTCAAGGACTGTTTTTTTTGTTTGTTTGTTTTTTTTTGGATGCTGAAATACTAAATACTACCCCCAGGGAACCAAATATACTGTAAGTAGTGTGCCATTTCTTGTATGCGAACACACACACAAAAAAAGTGCTATCTATCTAAAAGTGCTATCTATCTATCTATCTATCTATCTATCTATCTATCTATCTATCTATCTATCTATCTATCCATCCATCCATCCATCCATCCATCCATCCATCCATCCATCCATCCATCCATCCATCCATCCATCCATCCATCCATCCATCCATCCATCCATCCATCCATCCATCCATCCATCCATCCATCCATCCATCCATCCATCCATCCATCCATCCATCCATCCATCCATCCATCCATCCATCCATCAACATTTTATTTGAACAATGACGCACAAAGCAGAGTTTGCAACTCATTTTGCTTTCATAATGTCTTTCTGAACAATACAGGAGGAAAAGATAGCCTTGCTTTTATTGATCGGGAATTGATTGGAAAACAGAGTGTTCTGTACCAGAATGGAGCCGGACCAGAATGTGAGTTTGGATTGTGGAAGATTATACTTCTCTTCTAGACTATTTAATCAAAACCCTATAACACATTTTATTTATTTTGTATTATTCTTTTTTAATTCTTTCATTTTATGTTGTTACTGCCATGACTTTTATTATCAGTAATCAGTATTAAATTACTGTTAAATATTGTGAAGGATTTAGAAAAGCATACAAAAGTAGCCTATAACAATAATTAAATAGCTTTATAAGGTCCACTTTGACACCGTTAACTTTAAATATGAAATATGTGATGAAAAGTAGTCCATTTAACATATTCTTCAAACCATCTCAGTAATCATTACTCTTCCGTTAACTCTGTCTTCGCTTAATCACCCAGAAGGCTTTTGTTTATCGACACTTGCCATATGGGAGGCTGTCAAAGGAAAAGACAAAAAAGGCAAACCACAAGGGACGAAAAAAATGAATCAATACTTTGTGACCGGGCGACTCTGAATGCCAGCCCTGAGCGAACGTCCTGTGTTCAGTGTGTCTTATACGGAGGACTGGAAGCACTGGTCTGTAGATCTGTAGATCAATAGTTAACTATGGCATGCACATGGTGGACTTGCTTTCTACAAACCCTCTTCACAGTGACCACCTCAGGCTCCCCTGAGAGCAGGGAACAACAGCAGAAATAAGTGGGTGTATGTGGGGTTGAGGATGAGAATGAATATAGGTGGAGGTCTTGACAATGCTATAAAAGAGAGAAATAGGAAAAGAGACCCCAGACATTTGATATCTAATGCTCATATTTGCTGTAGACTCAGTGCTGACCTGGATTAACCTAAAAAGTCACCAAATGATTGTTCCCACAGGAAAATGTTGTTGCTTAGAGTTCCCATTTGTTTTAAATACTGTAGATATCTGCGTTGTCTCTGCAAAATAATTTAATAATAAATGCTATTTATTTAAATATCTGTGACCATTCAGAGGATACAGGGTTTGGAGAATGTATGGATACATGGATATGTGGATGTTATTCATTTATATTAGGCACATGTTAGTAAACGTGAGGACAGTTTGAAACATGTTTGAGATCTTTTCTGAAACTTGAGAGGAGACATACTGTGGTTTTAAAGACACCATATACTGTAGTTGGAAACTACATTTCCATAACAAATTATATTATCAACGAAGCAATTTAAGGGGAACAAATTAACTGCAAAATAAATTTCTGAATTATATCTTAGTATTTGATATGTACACTGTATGTATAAACCATAATTTCTGTGAAGTGTGTATTTTGGATTCGGAAAGCAATAAAGCAATGTTGATTTTTTTTAAATACAGCTGTTGGGACTGTCAGAAAAAAAAAAAAAAAAAAAAAAAAAAAAAATATATATATATATATATATATATATATATATATATATATATATATATATATATATATATATATATATATATATATATATATATATATATATATATATATATATAATTAAAAAAAAATGGTTTATATGGTCTGTTCTCTGAGGAACTTCTTGTTGAAGTGTAGATTTATTTTGCTACTTACTATTGCTTGAGGAAAGATAATATTTCCAATAACTCATTTTTATTATTAACGTTCCCATAAGGCTTGAAATAGATTTGCCCTTCACCTCATTACATTACAGTTTGATAATATTCATGCTGCTTCTTTAATTGCCAGTTTATTGAATAGTTCCAATTGCATGGTTAGATTAAATTTTCAAAGAGATTTTAAGTATGATGAGAGATACACACTGTTTTACAATTTTTACAGCTTTATTATTTAATTTAGCAACATTCAGATTTTTTAATCACATTTGGTAAGACTTTACACTAAAACATATCTTACAATAAAATATAAAAGATATACCTATACATATACAAAATGTATACAAAATGACATAGATAAAATGCAGTTTTATATTACAATGATCTAAGTCAAACTAAGAGCTGTATTCGCCCCAACAACAACAGATGTTCTCCTTGCACTAAACTTGCGTTAGTAATTTTCATTTTATATATTAATGTATAATGCATAATGATGAATGATACATGATTATTACTGAGATGATTAATTATAAATCATCAGGTTTTGCTTGATTATTCATATTCATTTTTAATCAAAACAATGGTACAAAAAATGTCACATGCTTAGTCCAAATTCATAGTATGCACATACTGTAATATAATCCTTGTTTTGGCAAGAGGTGCTCCTTTGGTCTTTGTGAGATTTTTTTCTTCTTTTTTATGTTTGGTTGCCATTTCTCCTCAGATGCAAGATTTATATTTTGGTTAGAGGCATAGAATCATTAACGCTCTTTTCCATGAGCTACATTTTTTCATTAGGATTCTGTTTTCGTATTCATACTTCTGTATGTTTTAAAGGGGAGTTTTCTATTCTTCTCTTTGCACTACTCATGTCCTAAGACGCTATTATACCACCACTTTGCCTGCTCCATTACAAATACAATGCACAAACCTGGCACAACTGGTGATTAAATTTGTCCCAGACTTCTACCTTTCTACTCATTTTACACTAGTCAAGTCACCTTCATTTATGCTGCATCTCATCAATGCTGCAGCTCGACGAGCCAAAAAGGGCCCACGTCACTCCTCTGTTCATCTCTCTGCACTGGCTACCACTCGCTGCTCGCATCAAGTTCAAGGCATTGACGCTTGCTTACAGATCTATCACAGGGTCAGCTCCCTCCTACTTTCTCTCACTCCTACGAGTCTACATCCCTACCAGAAGCCTACGATCGGTCAACGAGAGTGGTTCCATCACAGAGAGCCACAAAATTTCCAGAACATTCTCATTCACAGTTCCATGCTGGTGGAATGCTCTCTCCACTCTCATCCGGAACTTTCAAAAGACAGCTGAAAACCCATCTCTTCCGTGAGCACTTAACCTCATAATAAAAATTCATAATAAAAAAAAAAAAAAATTCCTTTTCCTTAAATAATTTTACTTATTGGGCTTATATACTCTGAACAATGCCTGAACTTCGTATTTTGAGCACTTCTTGCATTGTTTTTGCCTCTTCACGATGACTCGTGCCTGGTGTCTCGAGAACGCACTCCCTGAAATAGGTTAGAAGGTGCAAACGATTATCAGTTATCTCTTCACAAATCTCAAAAACTCAAACCCGCGAAAACGCAGACGTCGCGCACATGCGCATTACATGTTCAGTCCAAAGGTATGCGTGTTTGAATATATATGTGTGCAAGTGTGTAGTCCTTCTTTACAAATCAACTCTCAATAAACTACTTGTCTGGCCTTAAAAAATGTATAATACAGAAATAATTAATTATAATAATATGGTGTTTATGTAATAAACACTACATTGTTGTGTTTATTACATAATAATTACATTGTACATTTTTGCGTATTGCATAATTGCATATTACATTGTAGTGTTTATTTGAATGTACTGTAGTACATTTTGCATACGGTGTATAGGGAAGGGTGCACATTTTGGCACAGGAACAGTCATTGTGACAACTCTGGAATAAAAGCAGCAGAACACATCTAATGTAGTATGAAAATGACGATAAAACCCTAAGGTGGGTTTTGAGAGAACTAGACCTCCCACAACATCACTTTCTCTACCCATTACTGGCATTTGCTTAAGGTTCATTCCTATTCAAGTAGTAATTGCACTGTGTCACTTTACAGGGCAGCTGCAGGTGCAAGGGCTTGATAATGAAGCACTCTGCAGTGTGGGTGGCAGCTGTGCTTGACTCTAGAGATGAGAGAGACATATCCCCTAAACACACATACTTCCAATTGACTCAGCACTTTGAGAGACCTGTGTGTTGAGACTTTAGTGACTTCCCCAGCTGGCTACTTGCTTTTCTCCCCAGCTCTCCTTACACACATATATTACAGGTGCACTCTCCTTTCAATTAGACTCTCTCCCCTCATTAATAAGAGTGAATGACCTGCGCTCCCTCTGGTTCTGTGTGGACCCGGCTGCAAGGGCCAGGTGCTCATCCAACCGTACAGAGAAAACAGGTTACTGCCTCCCTGTGGCCTCTGTAAACGGCCGAAAGACGACGTGAGACGGTCTAAATATAACCAAAGTCCTCTCTGAATTACAAAAACTTTGATATATGCATGAATATATCATTTGATATTTGATAAAAACAACAAAACAACTGTGAACATGCGGATATCAGGAGCAACTAGGGCTGCATGATTTGGTGGGGGTGGGTCTAATCTTTTTCTGGTTAAAATTGTGACTTCAAATAAGGGGTTAGGGTTAGTAAAATACGTTGACATACTTGCAAAGTTACTTACAGCAAAGTCCCTTTAAGACAAGTCATTTCACTCGGCGGCCATCTTTGAAACGTCTCTCGGGCATGCAAGTGCAGCTCCTATCGCTTTGAATGGGGAAACATCAAATTCTCCAAAACTGTTCGCCAAGCTTACCATTAAATTTCATATTTGAAATCACAACTGTCTCATAAATGTTGTTTCTAAACGCTCGAATCATGACAGAAAACGACATTTTTCAGCTGGATCAAGCTAATGCCAAACCAATCTCACGGCAATTCGTGCGTGTTTCACGAGGTGGCTAATTCGTACGAATTCATACGACCTCACTCGTACGAATTCGAAAGATTTTTGCTAAATTGTTTTACGAGTTGCCCAATTCGCCGTGCCGCTGACCCCCGCCGCTAAACCTACCCATCACTGGAGTTTAGACAAATTGTACAAATACGTAAGAATTAGCCACATCGTACTCACTGACTGTTTCTATAGGAACTGAAGCTTCTAACGGCAGTTGCAGCTGCAGTAACGTGATGACTTTACTAATCGGTGATTGGCTCTTATTTAAAAGGGGGGACTTTTTCTCCCATATTGAGCATTGCACTTTTTTTCCCCATTCAAAACAATACGAGTGACGCGTCTTGTGTTATTCTATAGTCTTTGCTTATAGTCAGTAGAATGTCTGTTGGGGGACCATCAACTTAAAAAGTTAGCAGATATTTGTCAGGTGGCATCTGTTACTAGTTTCCCCTATGTTAGTTCCTGTGTTTTGGTTGCCTTGTGTGTGCTCATTAGTTTTCATAACAACCCATTGTGTTCACCTGTGTAGCGGTATCACTTTCAAAAACTTCAACTATGAATCCCCTTTTCAAACCAAAGTTTGCGTTTTCAGGCCCCCAAAATGCTGTTGTCGTGTAAATGAACGGCTACTCATTTTACAGGGTTGTTTTCCCTGAAAAGTGAAAAGTTTTCCATTTTTTGTTGAAAACTTGTGTAAACAGCCCACGAGAGTCCGTGTGAAAGGATCTTCGAAGAGCAATTTTTCTTCATGCTGTAAGGTTGGAAAATTTCTATAATTTTCAAAACATATTTATTTATGGAACTTTATGGTTTAAGAGTCTTGCAGCCGCAACAGTCAATTTAGACACCATCCGAATCTTCTTCTGACCAAACCCGGTAGCTGAGGCCTGTAATCTCTGGACAAATCTGACCACATGTGCATTGTGGAATTGGCAGCTGTACTCTGTAATTGTCCATGATGGCTGCTGCTCTAGCTCAAGGCTTGCCGGGGGCCTGGAACAAAGGCAGCTTACATGTATTAAGCTTCCGTATTATATGCCAAGTTGATCTTCTCAGGCCACGTCAGAGAACATGTGCGCTCTAATTAGACCTCTCATCAGCACCTTCATTGTGTCCTATAACCACTTCTCTCTGTTCTATCACCTCCCGAAGGGTGTGCTGCAGTAATTGCCTTTTAGGGGTTAGAAATACGCCGTATCTGCCTTGACAATCACTGTACCATAGAGTCCCTGTGACAGGATGGGTTGCTGCAAATTACATGCTGCCATTGCTGTTACCTGGGACACATCTACTCCCCCAAAAGCCTGGAAAGACCAGCAGACGAATCTATGTGCTAAATTAACAATGTGCTCCATTAAGAGCAGAGGTAATTAAAATGAAAATAAAGCAAGTGTTCCCTGCAAAATTAATCCAAAGTGCTTAAAGGAATAGCACACCAAAAAGTATTTACTCATCTTTGTATTCCAAAAACTGTATGAGGTTATTTTTTATGGCCAACACAAAAGGGGGATTTTGAAGATGTCATGTATAAATTATATTTCAGAAGATAGCTGTATGATACTTGTATTGGAGCCTTTATGGTGTTTTTGTCCTTTGTGGTGCTTGATGGATGTTGTTCACATGAACTGTTGTAGTATGGAAAAAAGCTGTGTAAATAATTTTTAGAAATGTGTGCCCCTACCTACAATTTTGGTAAATGTGCCTCTTCCTGCAATTTCTGAAATGGCCAACAATTTTTGGTAACACTTTATTTTACAATGTCCTTGTTACATATGTTACATGTATTTACCATAGTAACAACAGTAAATTATGCATAATTACATGCAATTAACCCTCAATCAAATCCTAATCCTAACCTAACCCTACATGTAAGTAAGTACTTGTAGTTAATTATTATTACTCTGTACTTAAATATATAATTACACTGTAACAATGACACTTTAAAATAAAGTGTAACCCAATTTTTATTCCTTTCCAAAAAAATTATGATTACAGGGGCAGATTATCGATTAATAAAGACTTATTTTCACATTGCATTATACTATGTTATGGAAATCAAAATAGTTTTACCAAAGTGCCCCAGACAGCAACATTGTGTCGGCCCAGATCCGGCCCACATCTGGTACGTGTGGATTCCACGTGTACCAGATGTGGGTCGGATCTGGGCCGACACTATGTTGCTGTCTGGGGCATGATTTGTTAACTTGTACGTTTTCACATTTGCATCACAGAACCATACACTGTAAAAAATGTTCGTAATTTTAACAGTAAAAAACTGTAAAAAATCAACGAAAAAAAAATGTAAATTCCTTAACGGTAAGTACCCTTACTATATACAGTGAAAAACTGTAATAGCTTTCACGGGACATTTCATGTATTTTTACATTAATATACTGTTAAATGTACGGATTTTGGAAGTACACTGTAAAAAAAAAACATACCGTTGCATTTACCGTACCTTACCGTAAAAAATACGGTAGCAATTGTTTACTAATTTTACAAAGTTTTACATCATCGAACTAAAAATTACGGTAAAAAAACATTACTTGGTTGCCAGTACTTTACCGTAAAAAATACGGTAGAAATATATATGTTTTACGGCACTTAACTAAAGTTTACGGTAAACAACTGTCAGCTGGTTGCAAGCGATTTACCGTAAAAAATATGGTAGTAATATTTTAGGTTTTACGGCAGTGATGTAAATATTACGGAAAAAAAACTGGCAGCTGTGGTTGCCAGAACTTTACCGTAGAAAATACGGTAGAATCTTTTTTTGCTTTTACGGCACTAAACTAAAGTTTACGGTAAACAACTAGCAGCTTGCAAGTGCTTTACCGTAAAAAATACGGTAGTAATATTTTAGGTTTTATGGCATTGAACATTGAACTGAACTTTTATGTAAAAAAAAAAAAAAAAAAAAAACCTGCCAGCTGTAGTTTCCTGTAATCTAAAAAAATACTGTATTACAAACCAATTTGTCATAATAACATTTATTATTGAGAATTACCAGAGGTTCAGATGTTGATGTTTTATTGAAAATAATAAAGTTTAAAGTTACCATTGTGGAGATGAGTGTTTGCTTTAGTTGGGCTCTTGACCCTTGACTTTCTAACTTTAGATTTACTCTGAGTGCCTTAACTGTGTGTTTATATAACACAAATGTTATGGCAATCAATCAAAATCAGAGTAAAAATGTGACCAGGTGGTGTTGGCAGGTTACTGATAACATAATTATCATGTAATGGCCTGATTCACTGATCTCATGAAAAGTCTTATCTTTCACTTTATGAGCAGAGTTATAATTTTAATATAATTCATATTTCTTAGTATAATATCTTTGTGAGCCAGCAATGAGCAACAAATAATCTGAGGAACTTTAAAAAATACACATTGAAGAAAAAAAAAATTGAACTATAGCATCAATTAAACCAATACAGAGATCAAGAATCAGCGTATGAATCTCAATAACGGTGACAATCAACAAAATAATCAGACAAAACTCTGAACGTCACAAAACAACCTACTAAAAAGCTGCAACAAAAACAACATCAAAAATAAAAGCAGATATAATAATAAAAGAAAATACTAAGGCAATTCAGCATAACGTAGTCCTGCTGCAATGCATGCTGGGAGATACTGATGAGTTTTGATTGGAGGCTTCATCAAGTGCGCTGCACTTTTATCATCACCATTGTTGAGATTCATACGCTGATTCTTGATGTCTGTGTGTGTCTGAAAGATACAGCAGTTCAAACCTTAATTGTGCACAAAGTTTAAAAAAATCTTCTGATTATCACAACACTGATGGATCATATGCTAGAATCATAGAGCTACTAAAATCAATAATGTAAAAGTAATGGCACATAAAATCAATGGTAAGACTCTATAAGAGCTCTGCAAATCAAACATGATGATTGCCATCATTGATACATAATCAACATCACATGATTCATTTTCTCTCTGATTTCCTAGCCATAATCAACATGTCTTATAAACACAGAGTTAAAGCAGGCAGAGAAAAACTAAGTGAGTAAACTAAAAAGTGTGACACTTCACATTTGATGCTATTTCATTTAAATAATTATGTTTCTTCTTGGTTTTTGTTATCAGATTTATACATTTGGGGTTTATATTACATCATATATTGTTTAATTAATGTTAATGGGATTATTTGGAGTCATGTGTGTGTCACCATGATGGTGTTTTGTGTTTGTGTGTATGACACTGTGCACCTTATTGGTATCAACATGTGCCTCAGTTTGTGAAAAACTAATGGTATACTTGAATCATTGTTTGTTTTTCTTTTTTACCACCCGTCTTATTATGATGATTATCAGTATATTACAAAGATATTAAACGGACTTTAATATTTCAGTGAAATTTAATGATAACACTTATCGGTTTATGTTCTATAATGATTGTCCCGTGCAAACTAAAAGGTTCCTACTGTATTTTTTTTTTACGGTAAAGTACTGGGAACCACAGCCAATGTTTTTTTTAACTTTTAAATCCTGCTGAAGGTTTTTTTTTTTTTTTTTAAGTAAGGTTGCTACCATAATTTTTACGGTAAAATACTGGCAACCAAGCTAACGTTTTTTTTACCGTAAATTTCACAGGGTTTTTTTTACATTGTGTTTTTTTGCCCGTAAATTTAAATCCCGTAAAACATAAAAGGTTGCTACCTTATTTTTTACGGTAAAATACTGGCAACCACAGCTGCCGGTTTTTTACCGTAAATTTCACGGGTTTTTTTTAACAGTGTATGTATGCTTTTTCTAACACTGTAAGCTAAAATGGCATGGATGCTTCAGCAAATACATTTCCAAATAAAGTTATATGTGAATGGTCAAGTCAAGTCACCTTTATTTATAAAGCGCTTTTTACAATAAGCACTATATTTTAAAGCAGCTTTACAGAGATAATAATACAACAAAGATTGTTTCTAGAAGAAAATAGCATCATAGTCCAGCTTAAGTAAGTTCAGTGATGGTTCATTTCTGTTGTAAAAAAAGTTATTAATTTAGTTAATTTATATATAGCCGCTCTGGAGAAAACCGGGATGTCATCATCCAGCTCAGTTCAGTTCTCATATAATGGTGTCAATGCAGGCAGATCAATAATATTGTTGAATATTAAATGGCCCCCAATAAACAAATTTTAGCAGATTTCTTTCACATCAAACTACAATAAGAATTCACTTCAGCAGACTTGGGATGCAGTGTAGAGTTATTCAATTATTAAATGGTTATTTTATAGTAGGTTTTCCCCATTTTAGGCTTGACAGTAAGAATCACCATCCAATATACATCAAGTGACTTTAACCATTCTTTTGTATTCCACAAAAGACAGACATACAGGTTAAGGACGTCACAAGGATAAGTAAATAATGAAAAAAGAGTGATCTAATCCTTTCACAGTAGTTGTGAACACATTTGTATTTCTAACATTACAGTGTAAGCTCACTTTCTTTGTTAAATTGTTTGGTCACCATTCCTTTCCTGGATGCAGTTGTGAGACTTCTTGCACCTCCTCCTAATTCTCTATGGATCCATTACATTACCCCTGTACCTGTCACTGCAACAGCTCCTTAAACACTGCCCAACAATAAATAAACAGGATGGCTAAGAGCGTTTCTGTCATATTCCCAGTGCTTAGATAAGTCACTATGAACAGCATGTGTGGGGGGTGAGCTGTTGCCAGATCCTCTCTACAGGCATGTGACCCCCCAATCAGCTGGCCAGATGCTGAGGGAGGGTTTTGGAAGCAGTGCTGCTGTCAATCACAAGGCTCTTCTGGGATTGAACCTGTCAGCAGCCTCTACCCTTCCTCCTGCTATCTCTCAGATGACTGGCTAACTGCTTTGACCCATATCTGTCTCGCCTGGACACGGCCCAACATTGTTCCAATCGTTCTAATTATGCCCATGAATTACAGTTGTCTGTTGCAAAGGGGACGTGTTCGGCGTCCCTGGGCAAAGAGTGTGTTGGCAGTGCATCACTGAGGAAAAGAGTGTCTGAATTTGCACAATGTAGAAATACAGAGATCAACAACAGCTGTTTTACTGCACCATGGTTTTCTTAAAATACTTTCCTACTGTTCTGAAAATTTCAACAATATGTATGTTGAACATAGTGTTTCCCACAATAGTCTACTTCACAAAGCAATGCACTCAACTTCATCTTTCCATCTTTCCATCTTCCAATTCTTTAAACATTTCCATCTGATGAATAATCCATAATTCTGATATGAAATCTACCTGGAGTCAAGACATTTTGGTTTAAAAAATACTAAATAACTTATTTCTGACATAATAACTGGACCCCATTAAACAACGTATTATCCGAATTTTACATGTGCTTTTATATGTTGGTCAACACATCAAAATAAGTGTATTCTAGCATGACAAAAGATTATTAAAACATAATGATTTATAGGTAGGTAAAAACTTTCCCAAAAATTATTACAAAGTGCACTTTTTAAAAGTGTATTTACATGTTAAGAAACATGAAATTGCAATCTCTTTAAGTACACTTAAGTTGCCTTTTATTTTGCAAATATTAGATTATCAGTATGATATTATACAGTTTTTATAAAAAAAAAATACTTTTAAGATCTAAAGTACACTGCAAGTTCACATTCAATAAGATACTATTGCATTCCAAGCACAGTATTGGCTTTTCTGCAACCCCTCGTTTAATCAAGAATAGGTGAACCTTACATAAATCATTTGAACCCCATGTCGCCCCCCATACATTAATGAGATAATAATCTTTTAAACAATTAACTACCTCTGTGGGCGGACACCATGTTTCCATCTCCTCCTGCCAGCACTCCTTGTTATTTTAAGGTTTGAATGGGGAATGATTGAGGGGTCAATCAGTAGATGGGATTTATGATGTGGGAGGTAGGAGGGTGGAGCTGTTGGCAGGAGAAGGAGTGAAGGGAGAAACCGGAGATTGGGTCACATGGCACCATTCATGCATGGGCCTCCCTGGAGCGCAATCAATCCCTTTTTATATTCTCTGGATTTGTTATCTCACCATTTTTGCTTTAGTAATAACCTTATGTCACCTCCAATGTAATGATGAATAGAGGTAAAATGGGGGAACACACTTTTTCATGGCAACCTTTATATAATATCTTTAAAAAATACCTCCTTTTTTCCCAAGTCACCTGTATAAAGAGTAGTAGATGGGAAAAGATGCTTTGTGCTAATAAAAAGTGGACCAAAGCAATATATGTGTAAAGGGTTTTGACCAGTTATGAGGAAATTGCCTTTCTCAACAATGTTAAGCTGCTTGCTTTTAAACAATCTAAGATATAAATAAATGTGACGACTTTCTGGAGTGCCGAATTGCGGAGCTTGTGCAAAAATCCACATTGCTATGATCAGATCCCAGACAGCAATATAGTGTCGGCCCAGATCCGGGCCACATCTGGTACATGTGGATTCAACGCGTACCAGATGTGGGCCGGATCTGGGCTGATACTATGTTGCTCTTTCTTAACTACTGTTTTCTCACCGCTGTAATATTTTGTGCGTTTATTTTGTTATTGAGATGAAGCACTCAGCACCCCCCTGGAGCATTGGTCTGGTTTCACACATTTTATTGAAACCCTGTGCATTTGCATTCATCATCACAAACATGCATGATAGAAAACAGAACTCAGGTCAATATATTGTGTGTACTCATTTGGTGCTTTATACGCAGCAGAATGAACGGCGCTTGCATCTACTGTATGTGCGTCGCATGAAGGCCTTCTGCTCCTTACAAACGGACTCTTTGGGAAAAAAAAGCTGATTGTGAGCCATTCATTTGCTGCTCTCTGCAAGCTTAAGTTGTGTTTAAGGTCATTTTTTTATGCTCTTCCCTCGCTAACTTCCCTCAGTCTCATTCACTCAGATGTATGTAATTGCTTACGTTGCCCATTACTGGTGGAACCCTTGCAATGCGTTTAAAAGGAACACCCTAAGCCCTTGATCACTATGGCTGCAATGGAGCTGATTTATTATTTACATTTTTTCCCATTAGGCCTATGTATTCTTGGGCTGTTGGAGAAAATATAAAAAATTACACAAACTGAAATGATAACCACACAATAAACTATAACAGTGTAAAAAAAATAGTCAGCTTAAGGTATCTACAAGTATAAATGTCAAAATAACTAAGCGCGATCTGATGTGATGTCACAATCGTGTTGCATTGTGGTCTATGAATCTGCCTGAAGTATACATACTGAGTAGACTCGCTCCCTCGGTCAAAATCTAGGGGTTGAGGGTCTGTCCAAATAAACGTCCCTTGTCCACTTGACGAAGTTGAATGCACTTCAAAATGGCGGCGGGGATTCCCCCAAGGGTAAGTGCTTAGGGAAGTTTGCGAGTGTATGTCTAAAAGTGGAGTTTAACAATTGTGATGTCACAGCATGCCGTGCTAAATTTACCCCCACCCCACACAACTTTAGTGTATGATGTTGGGGTCATTTTGACATTTAACCGCATAATACTTGTAGCTACCTTAAAGCTACACTGTGTAACTTTTTAAGTTGATTCTTAGCAAAAAACGCTTTGTTCTATCAAAAGTATATGTGCTCATTCATGTGTAATTACTTCCACCAACTAATAAAGTATTCTTGTAAGCGTAAAATCTGCCATTTATAATACTGTACATACGAGCGAGTCGCTCAAATGGCGGCAGCCATGTTGCGCCTCCATCTTGAAAATACATTCGCCAAAGAGGGACATACCTGGAAATTCAAGCTTCGCCTTTCACGTTTTACACTCAGTGACACCGTGACGAATGCGAGGGGGAGATTACTCGCGACTGCCGGCAGATTTGAAAGATTGCTGAAGATGGAGGATCACGCCTATTTTCAAGGACATGTAGCAGAGTCGCCAAGGAAGCGAAAGAGAGAATTAAAACGTCAACGCGATAGGCAAATCAGCAAGACCAAAGTCAATATTGGAGTAACTTTTCCCAGATGGAAAGAGCTCATGAGGAGCAAAGATTTTGAAACGGACGCCGAAGTTGCCTGCTTTCTTCTCGACAGGTAATTCAGCCTATTTGTGTAAATTCTAAGTTTTATAGTTGCTTGTCTACCAATAGCATGGTTGTGCATAATGCCAGAACGACCTCTAGTATAACTTGCGTTACTTTTCCTCGCGTCAATGGTGAAAAAGTATTGTTTACCTTGTAACATAAATCTGTGCTGCGACGGATCACAGGTGATGAATAGTTCTAACCTCATCACTTGAAGGAACACTCATGGACGAAGTCGAACTGGAAGCCGTGTTAATCTTGGAATAATACGGCCACCGTAGGAGTTAAAACGCCCTCGGAATTGAAAGGAACAGAAACTAATATTCACTGGGTAGTCATATACAATTTCACCGCTAGATGGGGGAAAATATCACATAGTGTAGCTTTAAGTCACACCTCTTTTTATCCTCCCGGATCTCCTTCTGTGAGACTCGAGACTCGCAGGATTGCTTCATTAGCAATCGCAACTCCAGCCTCGCTCTGTTCCCAAGGCTCTCGGCCATGCCCTGCATGCCACAACATGAATATATTAATATTTAATATTTGTTTATATAAAATTTCATCAGCCCAATCATACATACAGGCCTATAGAATGGTGCGTAAACAAATTTATAAGAAAAAAAAAAAAACTACATAATAAATCAGCTCCATATCACATTGCAAGGGCTCCGCCAGTAGTGGGCACTAGTGCAACGTAAGCAATGACGTACATCTGAGTGAATAAAGTTAGCGAAGGAAGGGCAAACACAGCCTGAGTTGCTTTCACATTCACGAGAATTGCGGCACAAGTAGTCTCGAGTTTAATAATGCTCTCGGTTCCACATGACAGCTTTCACATTACCAACTTTTCATGAAAACCGTACTCTATTTCTAACTAAACTGCAGTGTGAAAACCACTTTAATATAAAGTGGGACATAATATCACCCTTAGTGCTGCTGTGCACACAGGTGAAGTAAGCAGCAGAAACACTTTGGGGCTTGGGTTCCATTAAATATTTGGATGTAAATCTAATTCTTCATGTGTATTACATTTCTTGAAGTTCAACTAGTCCTACTAGTACTAGTCCTCCAACCAGTGATCAGCTTATGATAACCATTTTAAAATGTATGGCCATTTAATAAAAAATAATAATAAAACTCTATAACAGTGCAACCAGCTGGTGTGTACAATTTTGCTTTGCATTCATTGTAAACTCTGATGAGTGAAGCATGCATTTATGCACCCCATAAATATTAAGGCTTAACATAATACCATTTCACTTATTACAAGTATGCTTGAGAATGAAAATATCAAATCATTTTCTTCCTTAGGGATCATATCAAAGTGAATTAAATTACAAACTTTGCAAACTCGGTCAGCACATTACATTATTCTGTGTGCATGATTGAATTAAAGCTCTGAATGTGCTAGGAGTTCCGCCTTCAAGCGGCGCTTCACGGATGACGGTCCTCAACAATAGTGTGCGATGTCAGCTCTCTGTCGCCTGTCATATTTGTCAAAGAGGATTCTTTCTGTGGCCCAATACTGCTGTCTCTGTGATCCCTGTGACTTTGTGCTTTAGGGACTCTTGGAGAAATATCTTACATCATATAAACAGCAGAGCAACAAGTCACCAGTTTCAAACTCTGTTTTTTAATTACAAATGATGTTCTGTCATGGAAAATCTTTTCTACATACAGTCTGCAGGCCTGTGTTTTAACCTTCAACTGAAAACGATTATGGGTCAGTGGACGAAAGAAATATTCGTTTGGTATATGTGAGTTATAATACCCTTAAAGGAATAAAATTAAAAAGTCCTGTCATTATTAATTGACCCTGATGGCATAAACCCACTAAACTTAGTAAAATGTTACTTTTTTGTTGTTGTTGTTGCTCTATTCTCTGCACTTTGACTGTCAGGTAGAAGTCTGCTGATTAACTTGCTTCAGTGTTGGCTCGGTAAATTGTAAGCGCATCGAGGGTACATATCGGCCTCAAAAGGGGGCACCCTTTCTGAAACCTCAAATGACAAATGGGACACCCTACGCTTTTGTCGACTTAATGGATGTGCACACGGTGGCCACACAGACTGCAACATAGTGTGCCAAAGATCCCAGATTGCCCAGATCCGGCCCACATCTGGTACACATGGATTCCACACGGCCCAGATGTGGGCCGGATATGGGCAGACACTATATTTCTGTCTGTCCACAAGGCCGGAATTGCACATGAAGCGTGCCATTTGGAACAGGGCCAAAGCGCTGTTACTTCGCGAAAGTGCAAACTCGTAGGAAGCCCGAGAGTGTTTAGGGTGCCATTTGAGACAGGGCCATTGTTTCTCACATAAAGCCACCGCATGACTTGGAAGACTTGGAAAAGAGTGGAAAAAGCTTAGTAATTTTGGTTTCACTGTATTTTGACGTTCCATTTAACACATTCTGTTGACTATAAGTAGTGTTGCATCTACATGCCTATTAACTCTCATTAGAGTGTTAGTAGAGCATTAGTAGACCGTTATGGGTTTGGGTTAGAATAAGTTGACAAGTAGTTGCAAAGTTACTTATAGTCAACGGAATGTTTAAAAGGGACCTTCAAAATAAAGTGTTACCGTCATTTTTTCAACTGGCTAGACATGTTTTTTTATGAACTGTTCTTGAATGGTAAAGAAGTGTGTGAAGATTTATATGCAAATAATAGCAGAATTTTAATTTCTGAGTGAACTATTGATTTAATATGCCTTTCTAAGTGATGCTATTCCTCATTTCCAGCAGTGCTCTTTTTCTCTGCACTTTCTTGCACCGAGAGTTTGAAATTCTGCTGAGGAAATCAATTTGTGTAATGCTCAAAGTGAGGATTTCGTTGTGTTGTCACTCCAGCCTTTGTGTTTGGTTTCCGCAGATGTGTTCCAGAGCTCTCCGGGCATCAATAGACACAAACAGATTATATACAGTAAATGTCTCTCTCTGGGTTATAAGTGTCTCTCTTCATTGGCTTCAATGTATTGTGGAACAGCTGCTCTCCATACAGAGACACATTGACTCATCTGTTTTCCCTTTTGCTGTCAGGAAGTGACACAGCAAATGCTGGTCATGCATGGTTTGAAGTATGATTATAATATTATCATGGTTACTAAGAATAGTTACTAAAAAACAAATGCTTGCAGTTTTTTATTGAATGTCAGATGTTTTGACCTACATAAGTTATTAAACTCTGCAACTTTAGCAGAAAGATGGGCATTTCTGATCTTAGTGGAAGGTACTTGAAGTCGGGCTATTTAGAAATGTTCAAAATGTTGACAAACAATAGATGTCGTGGTAATAGAGCTATATGACAACACGGTACCTGTAATAAAGTTTTGTTCTATTGTATTTCTCATGAACACTGACAACATAACTGTAGTAGAACAATAGAGCAGAGATATAAATAAAGTAATAAAGATGTGGTACTGTAATTGTAATAGACCTGGGACAATAGTTATAGTGGTATAGTTAATAGCTGTAATGGAGCTATGACTACAATGGTCTATTTCAATGGTTTTATTGTCAGTGTTAATTTATTCATAGGCTTTTAAGCTTTTTAAAGAGAGTAAAATAATGGCAGAGACAGCAGGGAATAGCATATCCACTACCTCGGCACCATTTTTTTTCACTGACATTCCTAACCTTTTATTTTTTATTTATAAAACAAGCATTGCGTCAGTTCTGGCAGGTCACATTAGTCATGCTCGCATCAGCTGACTCTCAGCTAAACCACATCTGCCTACAGGAATATGACGCCTATCACTGTGTACATAATATATAAGCTCCTTCAGTATTATCAGCAGCTATTGCCTTTCTCGGGAGCTAATTACCCTCCTCCATCCCCAGCTCCTCCTCTCGTCAGTCAGGATTTGGCATTCTGATTCCCCTTGAATCAGAATAAATTCTCGAATTGTGTTGTACTTTTAAATCTTGAATTAATGATATCTGCAATACATTCATGTTGGTTCTGTTCTGTTTACCCCTAGGGGGGTTAATGCTGCTCTCCCTGCCTACATGCTAGGCTGTATGGATGCGCAGGGAGTTCTTGCCCAGAACAGAACCATACCGCCAATCCAAACTTTATGCTAACTGTCAATCGTATTTGACGATAGTGGTCCTGACAGAACTGATATTTAGTCGTAAATAAACATAGCTTATTCAGTTTTAATGTAATGAAAATAAAACTAAAGGAAATCATTGTTAACTAAAACAAACCCTTTTGTTAATTTAAAAAAAACAAATGAAACAAATATATGATTTCTAATATCTGTAAGGGATTTCTGAGTTTGTGTTTGCTTTTGTCATGTGTATCTTGCCTGTTTTCGTTTTGTATTGGTTTTGCATGTGTTCTAGATCTGTTTCCATTTGTTAAATGGATCTAGCAGCAGTTTGAATCATCCTCCTTTCCCAGAGGGAAAGTTCCCTTGAGAGACACACGCAGGATTTCCTGGACTTATACCATCTGGTCCACTATGTCGACGAAAGCCTGTGTGTGTTTTACAGTCCTCTAGGACTTCCACTTCCAGGAGTAAGTGGAATGGGTCTTATATCACTGCAGATCCCCCTTTACCATCGGCGAGATGGAAGAGGATCAACATGCCACAGTCCACGCCGTACACTTTGTGACACCCGCCATCCCTCTGGATTTGCCTTGGTCAGTCTGACCACTCTGACCACAATTATATATATATACAAGAAAGTCCTGCAGGGAAGATGAACACAGGGGTACCACTACCAGAACATTCAAATGTGTAAAACACAAAGAGAAGGGAATAAATACAAGGTAATAATAAGTTAAATAAGACACAGGTAATGAATTAATGAGTAACTATGGAGACAAACATAAACACAGGAAACACAGGGGAAACACAGCATCTGAAAAATGTAGCCTTCAGATGACACATTCCCAGGTAGGAAGGCATCAATGCACGTCCGAATCCAATGTCTCCTCAGATACCTTCAGCTAATCGATTTTTAAAGACTGCATAAATGTATCCCACAATCCTATAAATAATTATGGCATCTGAAAGTTGCAGTTGGTGGTCAGTTTGTCTGTAAATGTCCATTTTTGACCAACTTTTTCCACTTTTTATATTATTTCTAGCTAGAAATTACTATCATAGTAATTAAATAAAAAAAATCTGCAGTCTTCCATGAAAAGTCTTTCATGCAGAGAACTCTCCTTATATTAATGCATAATGATGCATTTAAAAGTTAATGGCCAAACGGAACTTTATAAAAGTCCACATTGTTATTGCAGATAAAACATACCACAGATAACGTTAAATATTTTTGTATCAGGTTAAACTTTGATTAGTCACTCAAACCTTTGCGCATATCCCCAATTTTTTTGTAGTTTTTTAACACTTTTTACTCGTGTCTGTAGTTCCTCCTCCGAAGCACAATGGGTTGTGGGCACTATTAAGTCAAGTCAAGTCAAGTCAAGTCAAGTTTATTTATATAGCGCTTTTCACAATACAGATTGTATCAAAGCAGCTTCACAGTATTAAATTAAAATAATACATCAATGCTTGTTTCTAGTGGAAAACGTCCACGTTTGGTAATGCTGATCAATAGTATTGTTGATTGATTAATTAAATTAAATATCCCCAAATATCCCCAACTGAGCAAGCCAAAGGCAACTATTAGCCTTTATAGTGTGCACGGATCCACACTTTGAAAATCAACCAGAAATAGTAGACCATCCGGGGACTTCTGGCATACTCTTTTCAACATACTATGCTTTGGGACACACTTATTTTAATCTCACATCTTGTTTAGGATGGATAGTATGGACATTGAGGCGCAGGGTAAGCTTTCAGGTGAGGCCCAGGGATGAAGAAGCAAACAAAGAGTAGAGACAAACCATGTCAAAATAAGAGTCTTTGACTGGATACATCAACATAAACTGTGACAACTATCTACAAAAAGCTATTTTTTGTTGTTTTTTAGATTTTATTATGGTGTAAATTAAAAATACTAATAATTTATAGTGTTACTTTACTTGCAAGACTGCTGAGAACATCCCACAGTAAAGTAAACTCAAGTAAAACAACCATCTGGCTTTATACTTCATGTATCAAAATATTAGCAATCCTCTTGGACATTTGCTATACTAGATGTTCCAACACACTCTCTATTTCACAGTAACCCCCTCCTCCAGGGCCGAGCATCTGTGCCCTTTCCTCTACAGTACGTCCGCCTCCGCATGAATAATGAACGAGATCGCCAATTAAACATTGAAATGAAATCAGAGGAATGAGATGAATTTAAAGAGAGTAGGGGCATGTCAAACAACTGCTCCGTATTTGCCTTTTCAGGATGAAAACTTCTCTCTACGTTTGATATTTCGTTTCCAAATAGTTGCGTGGGAATTGGAAGAAGTTTTGTCTCATCAGAGTATCAGCAAGTGTTAGCTAGTGTCCATCCTAGGGTGCCTACACACTAGAGTTTATCTGCAAATCCATTTATTTTTAAAGGGGTGGTGAATGGCATGTTAGTTCCACATAAACATTAACAAACAAAAAAAAAAACTTATTTTTTTGAAGTTGTCATATTATGAGAATAAGCTATTGTGAATAATCTCATAATATGACTTTTATGACTTTCAGATGGAATTTAGTTTGAAAATTCAGTCAAAATGAAGAGATTATTGAAGTAAGAGATTAAACTGCATTATAAGACAAAAGTCGTAATATGAAAGTTGCATCCAAGTGAATTGGAATCAAACCCTTATTGCCATTTGCACAGATTGCACAAAGGTGGCAATGTCTGCCATGGTTATTTTTCTTTAATAAATTCATACCTTCCTAATTTCCTATAACTGCTTCAGTTATGTGGAAAAAAACCAAGGGTTTCTTTTTTACTCTATAGTGAAAAATAGTGTGTATATGAGTATTTCATACAAATTAAACGTATTATTAAAAACTATACTGAAATTCTTTCTATTTTAAATCTTGAAGTCTGCATTCTGTTTGTCAAATACAGTAAGTGAACTGGATATTAAGAGTCATTTTTAGTTAAATTCTGAATGAACTGAAAAACCTTGCTTACCACACCAGATCTTACGCATTCCTATCCATCAGTTGCTCCAACACTGTATGCACACACCTTTCAACTGAGACATGTGGTAGAATGCTAATATAAAGAAAAGTCCATCCATCCATCCATCCATCCATCCATGCTAATGCTAATAGAAAACAAAGTGGTTTTGATATCTTCAGCTCATAGAAAGCAATAATTTGCCACACATATCCTCTTTACTGTGATCTTCTTAGTGGTGATTGTCACTGTGAGCTCTGGTTTCACCGGCATTCTCGATCCTCTTCATATCCCATGGGAAATATGCACAGGTCAGTTCTGCAAGAAAGAGTTTACATACACATGATTTTCTCATATTGGTAAGCGTTGCACACAGGATACATTTAGATGTCAGCAACAAATAACTAGTATGCTGTTTTCAAACAGTGGTCATGCAAACATTTACATTTTCCTCTCCAGTGAAACACCTTAACAAACAGTATATTCTGTTGGCAAAATTCGAATGTAGCATCATTTATATATTGTTCTTGTCTTTGATGACAATTATCAAAATGCACTGAGCAATGAGCTCATTGCACAAATAAATTCAAGATGGCTGTAAATATAATTACAAATGTAATACACATTTAAAACTGTCAATAAACTAACTATCTAATTTTACAAAAATGTGTGTGCATTCTTTGTGATTTTCTGTATTGCATTTCAAGTAGCTTAGCAACATACAAACATCAGCCTCAGCCTCATCAATTGCGACTAGGGTCTCTATAGAGCATTTCGTTTGACTGTCTATAGGGTGTTCCAAAATGGTCACTTATGATGTTCCATGATGGTTCGGATGCTGCCTTAACAAGGCTGTTTGAAACTGGCCACAAGAATGTAAAGGAAAAAAAAAAAGAACTATGAATGTACAATTTATGTAAAAAGTGCTTTTTGATCTCCAGGGTAAAAAGAAGCTCAAGCCACGGTGAACATAAAAGCAGGCTTTGTTCTTAAAATCATTCCTCATTTTAATGTTTCAAAAGAAGACATGCAAATACACAGCTTCAACATGCCATGTACAAATAGTAAATTTCCATTTTTAGTTCAAATATATGCTATATATTGTATGGTAGTGCATGTTTCATTTGAATCATTTATATAGTTCAGAATAGTTCATTTATTTCAGTTACAGAATAACCCAATAACTGAAATATTAATGCTAATACAGTTATTATTAATACATGAAACATATAAATAAATTATACCATTTGTCATGTGCATTTACTGTAAAGTGGCCCCAAAAGTATTTGGACACACTTAAAGTGGTGTGAATGTCACTGTAACAAAATATCAAACCTAGTGATGTTTGAAACAAAAAAGGAAACAATAAACAATCAGTTTGTCCAATATTACTGGAAATTTTTCATTGTTAATGTGGAGTGCACTTGAGCTCTGCTAGGACACATGTAAACTTGGGGGAAACTGACTTCACCTTGACAACAGTTTTTTTCTTCTTTTTTTTCCAAGTTTGTTCAGAGAAAAGCTCTAGCATCATTTGTTCACAGATGCCACTATGATATTTTATCTAATGCAATAACATTCAGACATTTTTATACATAGCTTAGAACATTAAGGGACATGGTGATGGGGGAAAAAACATATGGAATGAGAGGAAAAGCTATATTTTAAAGCTTTTGCGTTCTCTCGCAGTTGTTCCGTGTTCCCCGATATACTTATATTTAATACATCAACCATTAATACCATTAATACAACAATGAGCAAATCATTTGTTACAGTATTTATTCATCTTCGTTAATGATAGTTAATAAAAATGTATTAATTCATGTTTGTTCATGATTATACACAGTGCATGAACTAATGTTAACAAATACAACTTTTGATTTTAATAATGTATTTGTATATGTTGAAATGAACATTAACTAAGATAAATATTGTAGAAGAATTGCTCATTCTTGGTTCATATTAACTAAAGTAGGTAACT
Organism: Vimba vimba; assembly: GCA_022828995.1. Lineage (NCBI taxonomy): Eukaryota > Metazoa > Chordata > Actinopteri > Cypriniformes > Leuciscidae > Vimba > Vimba vimba. The sequence goes on along the minus strand of CM040821.1, from coordinate 20,538,707 downwards.
AATGTTAATTAATGAAACCTTATTGTAAAGTGTTACCTCATATTTTTTCCATCACCATCTCCTTTTAGGGGCTCCATAGTTTCAATATCCTGGTGAGTGGTGGGAATTTCTGAGAAAAATATTGAAATGAGATTTCCTGGAAATAGTTAAATCAAGTGATTTGGTTTAAAAACTCTGGCACAGGCTAGCTTTATCTAAAATCAACATGTAACCATTCACGTTCAATGGTGGACAAGATATTCTTCAAAAATTCACATTTTGTGTTTCCAAGAAAAATATATAAATGGATTTTAGAACAATATGAGGATTAATACATAATGACAGAATTGTAATGTGATTTTTTTTAACTATTCCTTCATATTTAAATACATATCCATTTATTGTCTTTTTATTTTCATTCAGAGCTTGTAAGTCACTCCTTCACATTAACAAATCATCTTCATAAGGCTTGTTATTATTCAAGGTTGTGTATAAAGTGCATCAGCGAAGTGAAGAGGCTTTCAGCATAGTGTGTGACATTGCTGGACCCTCAATCTATGACAGACTGACAAAGCCACATATCTAAAAATGAAAGCTGAGCTGTTTGTGACAACTCACCGAATGAGCATGGGCAAACTTATCAATTTTATGACAGCTCTAAATCAGGTTGTTACAGAGAAATTTATCGGCCCATTCTTGCGCTGCTCAAAAGCGTTACAGAGGTTAGACAAAAGCGTGGCGAAATAATCATCTCAATAAGCCATGGAACATGACCTGTAAAATGATTAGGAAGGGAATGACAGAAATATTCCAAGAGCCGCCGGAGCGTCGTGAATTTACAGCTTTATTAGATTGTCTGTCTGGCCATCTCTACAGGCGCTTACTGATGATTTGAGGTGAACGGAGGGTAATGGGAAAACTTCAAATCTATTGGTCATATTTACTAAGGCTTCCAAAAGAGCAGAAAATAGTACAAGTGGTGTGTGTCCTTTAAATGAGTTTGGATTAATTCTACCATCTTGACATGATCACAGAAAAGAACAATTTCAGAAGAGGCGAGAGGGAGTATAAAGGCAATGATTGAAATGTACGAAGAAATTTGTGGGATCTTTTCTGGACAAGAAATGCTGTCTCTATAGACAAGCGAGGTTTAGCTTCCAACTACGGATGATTTCATCCGCGTTTATGACCAAATAGGTCATCAAACAGAGGCAAAAAATAAAACAGAACATTTACATGAAAGACTGTGCTTGGTCGAGACAGACAGCATGACGGGACAGATAGTTATTTTGGTAACACAAGGGTCCTGCCTAAGGAGAAATGATTCACATGGTGATTCAAGAGTCTGATCAGGGGCATGCATGCAACTTTAACCTTTTTCCTTCTCTACTGCAGATGACCCACAAAGGCTGAACATTTGCACGACAGAACAATCACGCAACGACTAAACAAGATAAGCAAAATAAGTTATTAATAAGCAGCAATATATATAACATTACAGACAACTACAATAGAACAGAAGTCTGAGCAAATGAGCAATTGAACAAATACTACAAATATAAGGTTTTAGTCACAGAACAATACAGGAAGATAATTACAACATTCTTTATGTATAAATACACTACAAATAAATAAATAATTAAAATTTTCTTCCAAACATTAATTTGTTGATGAACAGTACTATTCTTTTTTCATGTTTTAACACTTCAGGCTTCAGAACTAAAAGTTATACTGGATTAAAAGATTGAAATGTGAATGTGCTTAAATCAAGTCAAATGCATTACAATCATCTGACATAATTTACTCACCCTCATTTTGTTTCAAACTCTGTATCCAAAGTCATGCAGCTTTTGTACTACATTCATGAGGGTGAGTAAATGATGACCGAATTTTCAGTTTTGGGTGACCATCAAGGTTTTATAAGTAGGTCATCACCCTTTCATAAAGATCCTCATCACTAACTGCTCATCCTGTTGCATTGCCCATATCTCCCTGGTAATTTCCAATACTGTTTCTCTTTTGCTTTTGCACTCCCTCTGCATTTGCTCCTCTCTGGTGAATAACTTTTCCTCTGACTCATTGAGGTGATTTAGGAATGCAGCACTCATTGCCTGAACATGGTTTGCCTTCGACATTTTTCTTTTTTTTCGCAGGGGGATCCCAGGCAGCAACCTGGTGTTGGCCCAGATCTGGCCCACATCTGGTACGTGTGGATTCCAAAACACACCAAATGGAGCCGAGTGGTGGAGGGCCCGAGAGCAGAGGACGCCCCGCAAGTTCATGGTGAAGTAATGCCGATGTCCGAACCATGCGTAGCCAATGGTCCGAGGCAGTCTGGCGGAGCTGAAAGCCAGATGAAAGGAGCGAAGGCAGAGCCAAGGGATCCCCATGCCCAGGAGAAGCTGGTTCACACCGGGCCTCAGGTGTAGCTGTGCCACTAAGAGGAGGCTGAGGGGGAAGTGAGGGGCTGATGGGAGACAGCAAAGACTGGGTAGCAGGCATGGCTGAGGGCTGGAGATGAGACTGGGGAAAAACAAAGGGACTGGCAAAAAACAACAAATCCTGGGCAGATGTATGGAGAGGAGATGGGAGAGGGAGGCTGGGCGAGACCAGCAAGTCCAAAATAGAGCAGACAGGATCAGGTGGGATTAAAGGGGGTAGGGGATCTTCCTCTCCAAAATCAAAATAATAGTTTATTGTATTTTCCAGAAACCAACTCTCAGTGGCAGGATTGTAGTTTGGGGCTCCATTCTGCAACTCTTTTTGGACTCCCACGGCGACGAATGACGCAGCCAGCTCACACACCAGCTCGACACGTGAGGCCCGGGCTCCGGGACGAAGTCTTGGTCAGTTGTTCCTGTAGTCGCTGCATCCTGCATTGCGGTAGAGGCGGGTTCTCTGTCAGTGGAGGGATCATGCTGTCGCTCCTCGCCGTCTGATGGTTTCTGGCTGGGCGCTGGATTGGGAGTGGGGTTGGGGGTCGTCCTCGTCGAGTTTGATACCAATTGATACCACTCCACAAATGTGGCGAAGCTCCCTCCCTGGACATATGAGCCTTTTTCGTGGTATTGAGTCCCACCAAGAAGAACAAACAAAGGCAGTTGTCTAGGAAGTTCGAAAAATGGGCAAGATTGAGGAATTCTTCCACATTGGCTTCAAGGGAGCGATTTCCTTGCTCAAAGCACAATAACTAAAATGAGGGAGAGCCCATTGTGATGGGGAAAAAAACATTCACAAAAAGAAGCAAAAACACACCACAATATATACAGTATATATATATCACTTTTGGGGAATCGGACTTCTATCACAGTTGGTTGCATACAAACGCACAAAGATGAAGACGAAGGGTTTACACAGTCTTTAATTATATCTACAGAGTAATTCCAAATGAAAACAGGCAGGCAAACACACCCATACATAGTGTAGACTGGACAATTGACCCTTCGCAGGGAGTTTGACTGACAGGGAATCTGACCAATCATAATCCGCCATTCGCCGAATTCGCCATTTTGTCCTACAAAGCAGTCAAGAGAGTTAGTAGATTAACGTTGGAGGATTTGAACTTGAAAAACGGTGTGTACTGACGTCTTTCCGTGGTTAAAAAAACATTCCTTCTTATGTTCAGTTATGTTTATTTGATGCTATAAATTAACTAGAAGGAAGAGATGATCGGTTCACGAGCAGCTTTAACTGAGGCTCTACAGCGATCTGTCAAACACATTAAAGAGCCACAAAACGGTATTTATTGTTTAAATTTCGTTAAAAAATTAAAAAAATTAAAGTTGAGACTTTGTTTCATATCAAAAGTAACCTGGTCTGAGCTGTCTGTCAGCGCGTTGTCAGTGTCCTCTCTGCTCCGCGATGTATGTTTCACTGCGTGAGAACATGGTGGGGCGTGAGAGCGGCGTGGCTTGCCGGACATAGCAACAGTAACTAAAGGGTTAGGGTCTTTGCCAACGGTCAATTGTGAACTGAAATCACAGGAACTTAAATACAATGACAAACGAGGTGATTAATGATTACACGTGATGACAATTCAAATCAGTAACCATGACAACAAACTCAACTAAGGGAAATGGTGCAAACAGAAAACATAGTCCAAACAGGGTGAGACTGTGACATTAATGAGCTAATAAAATATTTCAACTCAAATCAATACTCTGTGGCTAATTATTTAATTTATTGGCAAGTAGCCAAGTAATAAGCAGGATAATGTACATCCTGCAGGTTTTTATATCACAAAATCAAGATACCCGGATGAGCGGTTATTTTACAGCATTGCTATTGACAATGATTGTGACTGACCAATCAGAATCAAGCATTTTAGAGATCCATAATAAGGGCACTGAGCTCTGGCATTTATAAGTCTTGCGCCCTTACTCCCTGTTGCGTGTTTGTGCTCCCAAGTGGCCATGAATTGAGACAGGCTCCAAACCTGCTGTGACGCACCTAAAGGCAGCATTTTTGTAATACACACAAGTGCAAAAAAGGATTTGAGTGTCGACAGAGGGGACTTCTCCAGCGATTAACAAAAATAACCATAGTATGGCTTCAGAACACTTATTTAGTATATAGACTTACATATTATACAGACATCATACTTTTATGAGGCTTTTTAAATGTTTTTTGAACTTGGTATTATAAATTACCATCTGATGCTTGGAATATTCTGGGTGGGTAATCATGATGGAATTTTAATTTTGGTGAATAAAGGGTAGTGCACTCTAACAGCAATTTGCACCATTAAAGCGCCATTCAATGAGAGTTGACCATTTTAGTGACAAGTGACTGTTGGCAATTCAAAAGAGGTGAGCAGACAAAGTTCAACAGCGACTACAGAGCTCATATAATCTGCCACTATACAGAACACAATGGACAAGTAGCAACCAACAGCAAATAGATGTCAATGAGAAAGAGAGGTAAGCAAAATGTTTTTTTGTTTTTTTTTTTACATTGCTGAATCAAGTGAGACTGATTTTTTTTACACAAGACTACAAAGAAAAAGTGATTTTCTTAGTCGTGAGAAAATTAACAGGGATATAATTTCTTCATGCGACGGGTTCAAATCATGTGTTTTGTGTGGCTGTAATTGTCTCGTTCTGACTACAGTAACAACCATATTAAAGGATGTCATGGGCTCAGGGGTGTAAATTTGGCACAAATGCTTTACAGCCCACAAATGAATAATTAAGAAGCAATAAATCAAGACTGGATTGGCATAATGAGCACACAGCTTTGAAAAGGCATGTCATCTGAGTCTCAAACGAAAGAATTCTTACACAGCGGGTTTCAAAAGTGCATTTTAGGATTCAAATATTGTCAGAACAAGTAATTATAGTTTTTCCAAGTTATGTTTAAATGCAAAAGTTTGAAAATATAGCCCTCTTAGTTATCAACCACCTGCAGAACAATTTTAAAAGCACATTTCTACTTTTTTTTTCTTTTTCTCGTTGAACACAGATGGAGAACGCAAAAAGTTTTATTACTGCTTTAATGATCAAATCAGCATATTCAAATTATTTCTGGAGGATCATGTGATACAATGAAGACTGGAGTAATAGCTTACATAAAAAATAAAAATAAAATTATATATATATTTTTTATGTATATATATATTGTTTATGTATATATATATATTATATATATATATATATATATATATATATATATATATATTTTTTTTTTTTTTATGTATATATATATATATATATATATATATATATATATATATATATATATATATATATATATATATATATATATATATTAAATTGTAGAAACATTTGACAATATTACTGTTTCTATTGTATTTTTTTATTTAAAAAAAATTGCTGCCTCAAATTTGTAAGTACAATCAACGTGGTCATTTAACTTAAATTACATTAACCTGACTTTAAAAAATGTGTTGAATCTTGTATAATATAAAAAACATCTTATTTTGATTAGTTAAAGCAATGTAAAAACATATGTTGTCATAACTTGCAACTATTTACAGTGTGGTGAGCATAAAATGAGTTCAAAAGCATAGTATACATGCAAAACTGGTAATTAGGCAATATTAATCAAACAACAACACTGACAAAAAAAATAAATAATAATAATTCATACTTCATCATCATAATTTAAGTGTGACTTATGTCAAGTCTGCGAAATTTAAGACCTGCAAGAGAAGATTTGGATACACTTTATTTTGATGGTCCACTTAATTCTGCTAACTACAAGTAACTTTGCAACTACATATCAAATAACTCTCATCAAATTCATACATCAAAAGTTTTGAGCCAAAAACTGACTCCAAAGGTTATTCAACCCAAATGAATTAAACAAATGCATTCATGAGAGAGTCTAAAGGTGAAACCAAGGCAGACTGCAAACCCAAATATTAATTTTAAAAGATGTATATAAACATATTTCATTTATAAAATGAACTAACTTCAGAACCCGATTTTACGATTATGGCTAACTGTTTCCCCAGGTACTTAACAAATGGCATTCTACAGATACAATTACATTTCTCTTATGAGAAAAAAAAAAAAAAAAGAAAAAAGAATGTTGTTAAGAAGCAGCCTCAGATGTGTTAGCAAGAACAAGCTCCAAATCTGAGCATGGATGTCCTCCACTCATAGACTTTATTAACCTTTCCATGCGTGTCAGAGTAATATGTGCGGCACGGACGACACGTTGGCATTTGTATTGGCCGTATAGCGATGCCTCCTCTAAATGCCACAGCTAATGAAGCCTCCAACTGATGGCAGTGAGGTTCACAGATAATAACCCACAAGCCCACTGAGGGTAAAAACCTGTGTGTGTGCATTTATATGTGTGTGCGTGCTCGTTCTTGTAGAGGTTACTAGGTTGCACTTTTGTTACAAGATGAATGCTAAGGAGGTAGCCTATTTTTTGCACTTCTTCCTCATACATTTCCTGACCTAATGACAGAGGTCTCACTGAGGGCTTTCCAGGTTCACCTCACAATTTCTGAAGCCTTATATGACCTAGCAAGTCATTACCTACATCTTATCAAAGCAAACACATGGGAAACTATTTCTTCAGGATGCAGATGTGTGATGATACAACAAAGTAGAGAGTATTCAACTACAAAAATGTCCTTAAAATCAAATATTGAAATAGTATGTAGGCTAGTGTAGAATTTTCCCGGCTACTGGCTGCAACCCTATCAGAATAAACAGCCCACATTTTAAGAACCACTATTTCAGAGATCATTTCAATATCAGAGCGTTACTATTTGAAATGCTCAGCATGCACTAGCTTTAGCATGAGAAGATTATGGATACAGGCTCTCTTTTGGAAAGGATCGATCAAATTCACACCTCCTACAGTCTTTCAGAGCACCTATCAGACTGTCATTTCATATCTCTATGACATATTGATTGTAGCCAGAAGGAGTGGAGATGTATTTGAAGATGCGATTTAGAATTAAGTGTTCAATAGTTCTTTTGAACTTTTAAGCCCCATGCAAATAAGTGCTGAAACATCTGGTTATCTTGATATTAAAGAAATATTTTACACAAACATGTAAATTCTGTCATTATTTACTCACCCTCATATTGTTGCAAACCTTTCGTTGATGGAACACAAAAGGAGATGTTTAGCAGAATGTCTAAGCTGCTCTTCTACATTCACAAAGTAATGTGAATGGGGTTGTGGTAGACCAACAAAAAAAAAAAAGGGCATAAAATCATAAAGTGGTCCTTTGCTAGAATCATACTATATTTTGGGCACATCTTATCTTTTGAAGAAATAAAATAGATGTTTTTAATATTTTATTTTCTTCTAAAGTTGAATGGCTCCTACCATTCAAATAAACAATTATTTTTTTTTTTTTTAACAAGACAACATTTACATTTAGCATTATTAATCAGCATGTTAGGAGCAAACAATGTTATTATTGTATAATAATCATAATATAATACATTATTTGTAGATAGCAAGTAAAGACAACTAAAACTTAGAAATGACTAGTTAACTTTGTTTTCTGCTCATGATGAGGGCTTTTTCTGAGACCGGACCTCTTGTAACTTTAATTGAATACCCCTGTACTACCGACTTATTCAAGATCCACATATTCTTATAACACCTAACCCTTATTTAACAGTCTACTACAGTCTACTAATACTCCAATGAGAGTTATTTTATATGTAGTTGCAAAGTTACTTGTAGTTAGCAGAATGAAGTGGACCATCAAAATAAAGTGTATCCAAATCTTCTCTTGCAGGTCTTAAATCTCGCAGACTTGACATAAGTCACACTTAAATTATGATGATGATGTGGAAGTTTAAATTCTATGGAAACAAATTTAATTTAAGAGCTGCAGCATGGCAGGGAAGAATTTCAGTGAATTTCTGGTCTGTTTGAGCTATTAGTACTATGGTATTTACTGTATATGTGTGACAACATCTCTACGAAAAAATTCCTATACCTTCTCCAGCGTTCCACTCCATAGTCGTTCTCCTTCGTCTCCGTGCATTTCCCTGTCACTGTGGTTTCCTTCTGGTCATCGACAACTGAGCTGACATCTCATCATCCCTCATCACGCTGTTTCCTCTTGCTATCTACGTATGGTCATTCTCTTTTTTAATTAACTGATGTTTACTGTTCTCCCAGTGTGCTCTGAGTCTATATCATTACAATATGGTGTTTTTAAAAAAAAAAAAAAAGAAGTTTTTAGAGCTTGACAGCAACTAAGCATGGTCTACTTTCTTTGATAAAGAGAAGTTTGAACATTCTACTAAACTTCTGTTTCGTGACAGACAGAAAATGATCAATATCGATTCAACTGCACGGACACTGTCAGATGAGAACACAAATTGAGCTGAATTGTCCTGGATAATGACATTAACTTTGTAACATCAACACTTTTATTGCATTGAATTGAATCAACATTGAACTGAATTGAGCTGAATAATGACACTATTGCCTTCTGTATAAATACTTACAGCTAAATTGAAATAATTTCATAATTGATGAACTTTGCAACACTGACACTGTTATTGAACTGAAGTGAATCAACACTGAACTGACTTGAGCTGAATGATAACACTATTGTCTTCTGTAGAGCTGCTTTACAGCTGAAATTGAATGTTTCAAAATTGATTAATTTAGAAACATTAACACTGTTATGTTCATGTTTATTACTATAAAGCTGCTTTAATGCAAAAAAAAGTGCTATATAATTAAATGACTTGACTTGATACCAGTTTGGAGACATTTTAATGTTAGTTCAATGCCATTCTTTTAATATTCTTGTAATTAACTAGGACTAAAATTAGGCTTTGTGTTTGAAAACTGAAAAAGTAACGGCTAGACTGCTGGATAAAGTTTTGGGTCAGTATTTCAGTGGATCAAACTCTGAGATTGAGCTCAGTTACTGAGTTACGCTACAAATGTTATGCCCTAGAGCATAGCTGGAGAAACCTTCTAATAGGGCTTTGCCCCTGCAGTAGTAACTTTAAAAAAGTGCCTTGCTAAAAAATAAATAACCAGGGGAAAAAATGCCCTGAATCAACACAGTGTAAGTGCAGCTGAAGTTTGGGCCTATTTTTATAGTCAGTTGTAGATGCTAGGAATTGTTTCTTTAAAAGCATGTTAGCCTCATTCCCTAAAGAAGAAGAATCCGACTTGTTCCACTGCATTTAAAATCTCATATCTTTATAGTCCTACCAGTTTTGTCTCCTCAAATAAGGGCTATATGCCAAGGAGGCCCTGGAACACCCTTTGAATTAATGTTCAGTGTAGGAGAACCATCATTTCATTCTATAGCAAAAACGTGAGCAAAAATTAGGCATTTGTTTGGAGGCAGTGAATTTTTTTTTTTTTTTTATTTAGATTTTTATATGGTCTTTACACCAAGAACGTCTGCTGCTTTAAATGCTATCCTCACATGATTATTAAAATTGTATAGTTATTGTTACAGTTATCGTCCTTTTTGTGAACGGACATTTTAGTGGTTTCCTTTCCAGCAAAGAGCTGTCTGAACGCTGTATCAAAATGGAGCACATGGCCATGTTTTCATTGACTCCACAGGGAAATGACTGTCTCAAATATTTTAATTTATCCTCATCTGTCATCCCAAATACTCCTAGCATCGCCAGCCTGTTCACATTCATATCAATTCAATTTCAGGCATTGCAATAATGCAGCTTCACAAAGAGACTGTTAAGGATGGAGAAGCATCAGACCAGACATCAAACGTGCAATCTATAAGTAAGAAGAAGCATTAGGCCAGATTTACTAACAGCTTGCGCCAGCGCAAACCCTCTTTTGGCGTTAAAAAACTACTGTCGGGATTTACTAAAGACACGCAGTGGAAAATTAGCGCTGAAAAAGCGTGGACAGGGTTATTTTTGTGGCTGACCTTGTTGCATATGCATTTGTAGAAGTTTCTCTTTCAGGCGCAAAATTTATGGGAGAAGAGTAATTAAATGAATCAGGCAAGGTGATTTACTAAGGTTTGCGCTTGTGAATTTACTGGTGTTTGCGCCATTATTTATTGCTGCAATAAAAATATGAGTTAAACCGGACGTTAATTTACGCTGCTCTTGGTAGATTGCGTTGGTCATCATGGAAATGATCAGGTGTCTGTGTTCTTTAATATGCGTGTCATCAGTAGATCACGTGCAGAACTTTCCACTCCCATCTGTGCTTTTTTTGGAATTGTGCTCTCACGCTAATTTTTCCCTGTTTAGTAAATCTGTCCCATATTGTTTAATCATTAGGGTCAGAAAGAACTTTGACTATTTGACGGCGCAAAACATTTCTTGATTATTAAAAGTTTAGGTCAGTGAGATTTTTTTATGTTTTTGAAAGAAGTCTTTTTTTTTTTTAAAAATACAGTAAAAAACAGTAATATGGTGAAATATTACAGTAATATTCTGATATATTACTACAATATTTAGTAAAATATTACTACAAAAACTAAATAAAACATTTCCTTTAAAAAAAATCTTACTGACCCCAAACTGTTGACAGGTAGTGTACAGTATGTGGCTCAGTGGCGTATTAACAGGATATGTGGAGTGCATCATAACACTATATAAAATGAATTTGGCCATAGAATTTATATAATATCTTGGACCACTCATAGAAAAATTAATGTCCTAACTTTCAGTTTAAAGACCCAAACAGTTCATCTTTTCTCATTAAAGTAGATAAAAGTTGTATGCTTTAGTGTAGACAATGGCTATGCGCAGCTTGAAGACACACATGCATATACAACATGATTAAATATGTATGCACAATGTAGAAACGTGTGTATATGCACAAAGAGTGCGAAGAAAGCCTAACACACACAGTGTGATGTCCTGTATGTCCACATCACATACACTCAAACATGATGCAAAGAGAAGGAAACAGCATTCTGCAATTAGACGTGTTCTCACAGTAGAGGGAGAGAGACTGAAAGAGACTGACAGTACGGTGAACGTAGTGCGTTTGACATTTGATTGTGTTTGTGTGTGAAAGAACTGCAGTCAGAACACGGCGGCAAACTCAGAGCAACTGGAGTGTATCGGAGCTCCCACCGGATCCACTGACCAACATGAATACGCGTGTCTCTGTGTCCTACAAGAAAAACTTTGTGATTCTTACTCTTGTTGAAAGAAGAAAACTTTGTCTTTGTGATGTTTCAGAATGAAAAACTTCCACTACTTGGGGCAAAGACCTCTATATTTCCACAAATCAATAAGGAAAATAAGTGCTGACTCTTAGATCGCATGCTATTAGTATGTACTACAAAAAGTATGATCAGTGCATCCTAACTCATACTACAGTAAGGAAGCAATGGTTTACTACTTCAGGATCTTCAAAGTATATTCCATGCCTGCTTTTTCGGCTAATTTTAACACAACACCATAACCTTGCATTGCATAAGAAGATTTGTTTGAGATTAATTTGAAGTTTTAATTTTATGAGACTAGTCGGTTAAGCACTGCTGTAGATTCGTTCAAACTAGTTTACCAGTGCTTATACAAAGCAGGGCTGCACTCTGCTGATTCAATGGCAATATATATGTGCAAACCTAGTTTAAAGTACCCCATTATGGTATTAATCGTTCCTAATTTTGGTTGGAGGCCCTACTCCAAAGGAACTTTTATTCCTTTTTTTTTCTTTTTTTTTTGCAAGGCCAGATCATCAACATCATGCATCAAAGGTAAATAAAAAATAAAAAAAATTCTCACAGTGTCTAAAATGGCTCAATAAAGAATTCAGTCTCTCTAAACCCCTCCTTTCCTCTTCTCTGATTTTTCCAAGACAGCAACAGAGTGTCGGCCCAGATCCGGCCCACATCTGGTAAGTGTGGAATCCATGTGTTCCAGATGTGGGCCGAATCTGGGCCGACACTCTGTTGCTGTCTGGGTTGTGATTGGTCTACCGCTTACAGCGTGGGTTGAAAACTAAACGTCCATTTCCATATCTGAATTTCAGGTCTGGAGGCTTCCTTAGCACTTATAGTCAGTCACTGCGTCCGAAATCAAATACTTGCCTACTTACAAGTAAATATAAGTAAGTAAGTAAGTAAGTAAGCTTACTTACTATGCGTAAAATGTGAAAAACAGTACGCCAACAGAATAGTCAACGCTATCTCACGACCAATTCGTACTAATTCGTACGAGTGAGTAAAAGGTGGCTAATTTGTATGAATTCGTCCGACCTCACTCATACGAATTGGTACGATTTGTCTAAAACCCAGTGATTGGTAGGTTTAGGGGCGGGGTCAGGGGTAGGTCATTCAAACAAATTAATACGAATTGGGCAACTCGTAAAATATGTACGACATAGCAAAAATCGTATGAATTCGTACGAGTGAGGTCATATGAATTCTTATGAATTAGCCACCTCGTAAAATTTGTACGAATTGGCTTGAGATCGGTTTGGAATAGTATGTCCGAATACATAGTCTCAATCACCTCATGGCAACATGGCAGATGTAGTACGTCTGAATTTTATTCATACTTCCCATTTTCATACTATATAGTTTTTGAATGGTCGTGAAGTAAGTTCAAATTGAAATGTAGTACCTACTCAGACATTATGTGATTTCGGACGCACCAAGTGACACAAACAGTAACAATGGCATCAGTTTTACTAATTCCAGTGTGATTCCTCATCCTTTGGAAGTGCATGCAAAGTGGATTCTCAACGCTGAAAACAGCGCCTGCTTCTCAGCTACAACTACTGTGTTTGGGGGCGGGTCAAAGTAATGAAGACCATAGGATGGAATTATGCAAATGTGTTACATACCTACATAGAAATGTTACACATTAGGAAGTGAGACTGTAAATACTCGTTTCAGCAGTTCAGAATCAATTCTTTCTTTTAGGAGACAATAACTTAATTTGTCATGCATGCACTTTGATTTTTAAAACTTTGTAGACCTTTTTGTCACAAGATGAAGAAGATGAAGACGAAGGTAGACGGGATCCAACACAAAGTGACTTTAATAATATAACAAACACAGGAACAGACTGAAGGTTTAACAGTGCGTGTGTGAAACACACAAAACACGCAAATATCGACTGACAGAAAGAGTGAACAGAGAGGAACTAAATACTGTACATGGTGGTGACAAACTAAATGATGACCGTCTGTGATGAATGAATGTCCATGGTTAATGATGAGTGGCGGGAAAATCAAACAAAGGAACACATGTGACGAAAGAAAACAAACTGAAAGTCAATGAAAATGAAACTAAAGGTGAATGAGTCCAGATGACTGTGATACTTTTACAGCTATTGCATCAGAGGTAATATTCAAAAAAGCACTTTTAATTCCTGCACCACTTTTCAGCTCTATTGTGCCTATTAATATATTCTGCCACAGCATTTTACAAAAATAAATGTATAAATTACTTTGTTGTTAATATAATTCATTTAATTAATATAATATAATTAGTTGTAAATATATAATAAATATAATACAATTATTTTTTTAATTCTGAAAAAACACATAATTTATAACACATTTGGATTTATATTTAAAGGTTTTACATTGTAGGAAACAGCAGAAGCAAAGTACATAACAGATATTGAATCATCATTTTGCTCCAAATATTCAACACATTCTCACACCCAAGGCGTCACTTTTTGTCACTTTCAACCATGCTTCAATATCTGACGCTCAAAGCGCCCCCTAGCGTCCATATGTGACGCTTCGGTTATGGGTAGCTTTAGGCGTCATGTAACTGACGCTTTCGGAAGCGTCAATATTCGACGCACAAAGCGCCCCCTAGCGTCCATATGTGACGCAGATATTGAAGCATGGTTGAAAGTGTTAAAAAGTGACGCCTTGGGTATGAGAACGGGCTGAAATATTGCACATATGGGTATGAGCAATGCAAAAAAAAAAAAAAAAAAATGTTTTTCTAAAAGGCATGCACAAACCAAAAAATAACAGGTGCACACAAATCAAAATTCAAAAGCATGTCATTGTCACTTTACACATTACATTGCTATTTTTGCATATTACATTTAAAATCGAATTTAGCCAGCTTTATGCTTATAATTATGTAAAGTCAAGTCAAGTCATCTATAGTGCTTTAGTGCTTTATTCCATACAGGTTGTTTCAAAGCAGCTTTACAGTGATAAGTATTTTACAAGTATTAACAAGTATTTTAAATTGTAATAATATTCCGCGATATTGACTGTTTTTGCTCTTTTACTTCTTGATCAAATAAGCACAGCCTTGGTGAGCATAAGATACTTCCTTCAAAAGCAAACAAACAACTTTTGAACGCTATATGGAAAATGTAATATGACTGTAATAAGAAAGTGAACCAATATACAAGATTTTGACTAACTCAGACTAATTACATCAGTAATAAATAATTAATTGGTGAGATGTTGAGGCGCTTACCTGCATGGTGCCAATTAGAGGCAACGCTCCTGGTTCACGCTCACCTGTCTTCATTATAGTGTTAGACTATATTGAGATGCCACAGATGTCTCAACAAGGTGTCTCAAAGGTCAAACGCTCCATGATCTGTGAGAAACAAACTTTATGTTGCCATGGCGATGAGAGGTGAAGTGTGTGTGTGTGAGAACAGAGAACAGTAAGTGCTCAGGGAAACCTGGTGGGGTGGCCTGATGCTAGGACCCCATCACCACCTACAACTTTTTAAACCAGCCCTTCTTTATTTCACAGCTTCATGCAAGACTGCGTTTAGACAGGATGCTGCTGTCGGCTTTTCATGCATCTTTGTGCACAGTCACTGGAGCTTTTCATGGACGCCTTTTCCAGCAGTGAGAGACACCCTGTAAAGTGTCATCTGTGGATCTGACAGCTGAACCTGCCATCGTACACAACCGAATGTCAGCACAGCACCAAACATCAGTTCAATACAGTATATGCTTCTGTGTTTTGGTGTAGGATCCATATGGCCTCAAACAGATGTTTTCCCTCTGGATACAAAATGTCTATAATGTGTTGAAAAGTTCTTGCACCGTCAGTTTTAGTTTTTCAAGGACTGTTTCTCAAGGAATACGGGCATAAATGTGTGCGATCTTCAACTCTTATAAGCATCTGTCGCATCAATTAAAAGACTTCACTTTATATTTATATAAAGAGGAAAATGGAATGTTTAAGGCTCTGGTGGGAATAGAAAGTCTGCCACCTTTTGGTCCATCAGAAAACCCCAGAATCCTTTTATTTAAACATTCAATCTCTATGTAATAAGCATCTTGATACATAAATAACTTGCCTTATCTTACCATTTCACTCTTTCTACTTCAAAATGTCATATTTAATTCAATGCTGCATGATGATTCTTTATAATTATTTGTGAAATTTAATAGCAATTTCAGTTCAACAACAATTAAAATAATCAAGTTTAAAGCATTCAAATGGTTCTTTTTTATGAATATATCCATGGCAACTAGGCAGAGTCATCTTCCTACAGCCTGCAGAAATTTCACAAGGAAGCGTAAATAAGTTTTCTCAGAATGATACATTATTGTACCATACTGACAAAGGATAAAATGAACATGCTAAAGCTACGCATGAGTATGATTGTTTGGCAAAGCAAAAGTAGGCTATACATCATAACTGCTAAGCTGTCTAACCAACCCGATCTCATGGCAATTCGTATGTATTTTACGAGGTGGATAATTCGTACAAATTCATACAACCTTATTCGTACGAATTCGTAAGGATACATGCATACTTGTACGATTTTTGCTAAATCGTAAATATTTTACGAGTTGTCCAATTCGTATGAATTCGTACAAATGACCGCCCCTAAACCTACCCATCACTGGGGTAAAGACAAATCGTACGAATTCGTACGAATTATCCAGCTCGTACTCACTCGTACAAATTTGTACGAATTGGTCGTGAGATAGCGTTGGTCTAACCTGTTTTGCAATAGTGACTGCTAACTTTTAAGGCAGTACTTTGACCAGCATAGGCTTATTGGAAAAGTATTCTTTTACCTTCATTTTTGCAAAACTCCAAAAACATATGCATACAATCCACAGCAAGTTCCAAGCTGAAATAAACACTAGATGCAGCTAGCAACTTTTATTCCTTTTTTTTTTTTTTTTTTTTACAAGGCCAGATCATCAATTAATAAAGACTTATTTTTAGCGCAGCTACTTATTATGTTCACTATGTTATCACCTGAATTTTTTTTTACCATAGTGCATCATTTGTAAACTAAAGCATTTTCAAATTTGCATCACATAAGCAGCTCCATATGAATGCGAACACAAGGCCTGTCAAACATGAGTCACTACAGAGCTGAAAGACGTGTGGAAGTAAGCTAAAAGGGCATGATTGTTTCAACCAATGTATTTTTATCTCAAGTTTGCTTTTGTCAATGCAATAGCGTAGATTTAGGGTACGTGTACACAACAAAGTTATAATTTTACAGACGACACCATTGTCAAACGATCCCCCCATTCACACGGATTCGCGATTGTGACTAAAAACGCTGTATTCTGCTGCTCTTCAGGCCATTAGAGTGCGATGAAACACTATAGACTGAACATGTAATACGCATGTGCATTACGTCATCGTCTCCTCGCGTTTTTGTTGTTTACACAGAGACCGTTTTCAAAAACTTGCACTTTGAAACCCGTTTGCATTTTCAGGCACCCAAAAACGCAGTTGTCATGTAAAACGAACGGCCAAAGCGCATAAAAAGTTGATAGTTAAAAAAGGTGTTGTGTTAACGGTCCCCTCAGACATGAACAGAACAGAAAAAAATATCAAAACAAACTTAAAATGTGACACTGTAAGGCTTTTAAACTTGTAAAATGTCAGAATATTGTGTTTGCTGTTTGTGTATTGTATGATATGATTACAAATTTTATGCTGCACCAACTTTGAACT
Source organism: Vimba vimba (assembly GCA_022828995.1). Lineage (NCBI taxonomy): Eukaryota > Metazoa > Chordata > Actinopteri > Cypriniformes > Leuciscidae > Vimba > Vimba vimba. The sequence goes on along the minus strand of CM040821.1, from coordinate 20,521,381 downwards.
TGAACATGAATTGATTGGCAAAATGAGACGTCTTTACAGACAGCCTCCCATTTGGAACAGCGTTCACAGCAGGACCACCTGTAATGCTTTAAGATTCATTAAATGTAGACAGCTCACTGAGTTTTATAACATCTTCTACATATATAGCTATATTTTAAAATTAAGGCCTAATCATCTGTTAAACACACAAATACAGGTCTCAACCTTTGATGCACCAAGCATGGAGCACATTTTTCACTGAAGACGCACACACAAGTGCAGTCTCTAACACACCTGTGATGCAAGCTCCATTAGTTCCGTTGGTAATGAGCTGGATCGGCGTCCCAGCCCGTCAGGGTTGGTTTGTGATCACAGCCGCTGCAAGCTCTGGCAAAAAGCAGTGCTGGAAGTGAGACAGAGAGACCTGTGCTGCTATACTGCTTCAAAGCCCAGGCCTAGAGTCGAGTGAAGTCCCCCGCTGTGCCCGCGCACCAGGGCCACTATTAGCTTTTCAACTCACTGATCCCCCCTCAGCAGCAGGTATTACAGAGCAAATATCATCAGTCCTTCCTCTCAGCAGTGTCTTTCTGTCTCTCTCTCATGTTATTTCAACCGCCGTCTGTTGTTCGGGTTTTGTAGAGAGAAGCATTGTATAATTCCCAACACAGGCTCATTGGAAAAACGTACCTGTGTCAATATTTTTTCAAACCGCGAAATATGTACCAATACGTACATACAGTATCACTGCAGTTTCCAACAGAAATGAACACTAGAGGCAGTAAAACAGCAAGCACTTTTAATCGTTTTCACACACAATTATGATTCAGGCCACATCTGGTACATGTGGATTCCACGCATCTGGTACATGTGGATTCCACCACGCATACCAGATGTGGGCCGGATCTGGGCCGACACTATGTTGCTGTCTGGGTACAGGTGCAGACTATAGATTATTAAAGACTTGTTTTCACGCGGCTCCTTGCACAATTATGTTATGACCTCAAAACACTTTTTACCATAGTGCATGATTTGTAAACGAATATATTTTGGAGTTTGCATCACTTAACCAGCTCTATATGTTCGGTTTTACTGGTGTACTAAGCTGGTTCGGTAGCTCAGCTGGTACAGAATTATACTTGTGATGCGGAGAGGTCGAGTATGAATCCTATTGAAGACGAGTCACGATACGAGAGCTCAAAGACAAGAGTTCAAAAATACGCTAAAAAGCCATGGTTACGTTTCCCTTTTTATGTCCCTTTTGGGTAACACTTTATAATAATGTTCAGATGTAAGTCATTTATAAGTGATTAGTTAATGATGAACTAATCATTTACAAAACATTCATAAATGAGTAGCAAGTGACATACTAACATTTTATGTATGTTTTGTAAATTGTGTTACAAGTCATTTACAATTGATTAGTTAATGATTAACTAATCATTTAAAAACATGACTAATCATTCATAAATTATTAATTAGTGATATGTTCATTATATGTTTTGTAGATTCAGTTATAAGTCATTTACAATTGATTAGTTAATGATTAACTAATCATTTACTAAACATGACGATGCGTTTCATAAATGTTTAATAAATGATGTTACATTTTTTTTTGCATGTTTTGCTCACATCAGGTGCACAGTGGTTAAAGACTCCATGTGTTTCAGAGAAGACAGCTGTCTATACCCTCACCAGTCAGCACTTACACTACAGTACACACTACAGTGTTCAACACCTGATATAGATGTGTAAACGCATGAATTAATCATTTACAAGTGATGAATAGTTTACACTTTAGATTAGGGGATGCAGAAAGTGTTGTAAATGATTTACAACACTTTCTGCATCCCCTAATCTAAAGTGTAAACTATTCATCACTTGTAAATGTCTTACACTTCATTTGTAGATTACCACTTCAAGAATCAAAAAGGCATAAGGTCTGCGAATGTTATCTACGAATGTATATGTAACACATTTACAAGTGATGAATAGTTTACACTTTAGATTAGGGGATGCAGAAAGTGTTGTAAATCATTTACAACACTTTCTGCATCCCCTAATCTAAAGTGTAAACTATTCATCACTTGTAAATGTGTTACATATACCTACAAATGATCTGTATGTGTATTCAATGCATTTACAACACTTTTTGCACCCTCTAATTGCTACATATATACAAAAAAACAAACATTTATTAAACATTTATGAAAAGCATATTCATGTTTTGTATATGACTAGTTAATCATTAACTAATCAATTGTAAATTACTTATAACTGAATCTACAAAACATACATCCAATAATTAACATATCACTTATTAATCATTTATGAACGTATAGTCATGTTTCGTAAATAATTAGTTAATCATTAACTAATCACATGTAAATGACTTGTAATGGAATTTACAAAACATACATAAAATGTTAGTATATCACTTGCAACTCATTTATGAATGTTCTGTAAATGATTACTTCATCATGAACTAACCACTTATAAATGACTTACAACTGAACGTTATTATAAAGTGTTACCCACTTTTGCTTTTGTTAACACTATCGAGTAGGTTTAGGGATTAGTGTAGGTGTACGTCATTTTAAATGGAGCATTAAGCTTTTAGCTCATTGGACATTTCAATTCAGAACTGCGGTGATACGTACAAACACCAACATAATAAAACATTGCCATATTCATGTTCATCTATTCTGGAAAAAACTAAACACGCTTTTAGCGCCACTCACTGGACATTTAACTTTGAAACTGTAACGAAATGTGCACCATGCAACACATATAGGGGGGAGCGGGGGACACAACCTAACGCGGGGCTAGTTATAACACCCTTGTTTTAAACACTTCCACACATGCTAGCATGACGAAACTTAGTGTATCTACTAGTTACTATATCAACACTATATAGAGAAAAAATTGCACCAAAATTCAGAAATATTTGGTAGATATCATAGAAAATGTATTTAACCATAGCAAAAGTAAATTTCTTACTTATGTTAATTTTTCATCTCTATTTTTGGTGTTTATTTTAAATGAGACAAATCTGATATTATGTTAATCTCCAATATGTTATTCAACAGTTTATATGGTTCTTTAATGCTTCGCTAACTAACAGAAGACACTAGCAGGGTTTAAATCCCAGTTGCGCAGGTAGGGCTTGTTGTAACACTGCGTTACAATGTGCCCCTATTAGAACTATGCTATTCTATTCTATACTTACTATATATATGAATGGTGTGTTGAAAGTATTTGTAATGGTTGTAATGAAAGTATTTCTACAAAGGGGTATACCAGACTTTCAGAAAAAAATGCTCTGGATAGACATGTATGCATGGAAAAATAAGTCTTATTGAATGCAGAGGTGGTTGAAAGTGAAAATAGCCATACATAGGTATTGTGAACATTTAAGACAACAAATTTTAGACAACAAACTTCCTCACGTAATAATCTAGAATACTGTCTAACACTCGATGGCTACTCTGTTAAGTCTTCGTCGTCGGTTAGGAACCTGGGTGTGCTCTTTGATACCAATCTTTCATTTGAAAGTCACGTGTCTAGTATCTGTAAAACTGCATTTTTCCATCTTAAAAATATATCTAAACTACGCCATATGTTCTCATTGACAAATGCGGAACAATTAGTTCATGCGTTCATGACCTCAAGGCTAGATTATTGTAATGCTCTACTGGGTGGTTGCCCTGCACGCTTAATAAACAAACTACAGCTGGTTCAAAACGCAGCAGCTCGAGTTCTTACCAGAACCAGGAAGTATGACCATATTAGCCCAGTTCTGTCAAAACTGCATTGGCTGCCTATTAAACATCGCATAAATTTTAAAATATTGCTGATTACTTACAAAGCACTAAATGGTTTAGCTCCGCAGTACTTGAGCGAGCTCTTAACGCATTATAGTCCGTCACGTCTATTGCGATCTCAAAATTCCGGCCAGTTAATTATACCTAGAATATCAAAACGACTGCTGGCGGTAGATCCTTTTCCTATTTAGCACCAAAACTCTGGAACAGTCTTCCTACCATTGTCCGGGAAGCAGACACACTCTGTCAGTTCAAAGCCAGATTAAAGACACATCTCTTTGACCTAGCATTCACATAATACATTATAGACTTCTATAATTTAATGTTAGGCTGCATAGATTAGGTCAGCCGGAACCGGGAACACTTCCCATAAATCCTGATGTACTAGTTACATCATGAGAAGAATGGCATCTACGCTAATTTTAGTGTCTGTGTTTATCCCGAGGTTTTCCTGCAGCCTGCCGGATCCGGGCCGTATCCAGATCTGACGAAGGACCTTCGCCTGGACCCAATGACAACGCAGTGCTGAAGTGCCAACTAGTCTCTCCCTATGGAGGATCCCTCTACCACTATACAGATAAGGCGTTGTCGGGAAAATTCGTTTCGCGTTCCTACCCCAAAGCAACAAAATAAAATACAATTCTTTATCAAAATTTATAAGGAAAGACAAGTACTTTGTTTAGGCTTGGCTTGTAGGGAATTCCAAACCTGCGTATATTCAAATGCACATAACTATAAAACCCATTCTAAATGCGCATGTGAACGCCATCAGCATTTCTCACAGGTTCGGGATTAAAGTCTGTGTAGAGGGAATGGTGTCGTCTTAGCGGCCCCTAATTTAATAACAAATGATCGTTGCGACGGCAGCAAATCAATCAAAACTAACTTTAGATGGAAAAAAACTTAACTCTGCTATAAAGCCAAAACAACCTCTGTTACCTTAAATGATACGCTAATCTCTGTAAAGCTGCTTTGAAACAATCTACATTGTTAAAAGCGCTATATAAATGAAGAAGATGACAAATGTAAACTCAAATATGTGGCAAAGCTCAATGTTTGATATATCAATGATTTCAAGTGCTCTTTAATTAAATTCATCCTTGTTTCAAGTATAGATGGATGGGCGGATGAGTTTTGTTTGGTTATATGGATGGATGGATGGATGGATGGATGGATGGATGGATGGATGGATGGATGGATGGATGGATGGATGGATGGATGGATGGATGGATGGATGGATGGATGGATGGATGGATTTTGTTTGGTTATAAGAATGGATGGATGGATGGATGGGTGGGTGGATGTATAGATGGATGGTTTTGTTTGGTTAGATGGATGGATGGATGGATGGATGGATGGATGGATGGATGGATGGATGGATGGATGGATGGATGGATGGATGGATGGATTTTGTTTGGTTTTAAGGATGGTTGGATGGATGGATGGATGATTGGATGGATGGATTTTGTTTGGTTATAAGAATGGATGGATGGATGGGTGGGTGGATGTATAGATGGATGGTTTTGTTTGGTTAGATGGATGGATGGATGGATGGATGGATGGATGGATGGATGGATTTTGTTTGGTTATAAGAATGGATGGATGGATAGTCAGCAGCCATATCACCCTGTAGCCCAAGACTGGTTGCCCACTGAAGCTAAGCAGGGCTGAGCCTGGTTAGTACCTGGATGGGAGACCTCCTGAGAAAACCAGGTTGCTGCTGGAAGAGGTGTTAGTGAGGCCAGCAGGGGGCGCTCACCCTGTGGTCTGTGTGGGTCCTAATGCCCCAGTATAGTGACGAGGACACTATACTGCCAAAAGAGCACCGTCCTTCGGATGAGACGTTAAACCGAGGTCCTGACTCTCTGTGGTCATTAAAAATCCCAGGATGTCCTTCGAAAAAGAGTAGGGGTGTAACCCCGGCATCCTGGCCAAATTTGCCCCTTGGCCTCTGTCTATCATGGCCTCCTAATCATCCTCATATACTGATTGGCTTCATCAATGTCTCCTCTCCACCAGTAAGCTGGTGTGTGGTGGGCGTTCTGGCGCAATATGGCTGCCGTCGCATCATCCAAGTGGATGCTGCACATTGGTGGTGGTTGAGGAGATTCCCCCCTTCTATGTAAAGCGCTTTGAGGTCTCAGAAAAAGCGCTATATAAATGTAACAAATTATTATTATTATTATTATAGATGGATTTTGTTTGGTTATAAGAATGGATGGATGGGTGGGTCGATATATAGATGGATGGTTTTGTTTGGTTAGATGGATGGATGGATGGATGGATGGATGGATGATGGATGGATGGATGGATGGATGGATGGATGGATGGATGGATGGATGGATGGATGGATGGATGGATGGATGGATGGATGGATGGATGGATGGATGGATGGATTTTGTTTGGTTATAAGAATGGATGGATGGATGGGTGGGTGGATGTATAGATGGATGGTTTTGTTTGGTTAGATGGATGGATGGATGGATGGATGGATGGATGGATGGATGGACGGACGGACGGATTTTGTTTGGTTATAAGAATGGATGGGTGGATGGATGGATGACCGACTGCCTGGGGTAGCGGTTTGTGGGTGGACAGATAAATGAGACCTGTCTGGATCAAAGCTGTAATGTGTATAGATGTGCACAGGTCTGGTAGAATCTTATGGGATTGAAGTGTCCTCCTCTATATCAAACCCTCACTCCATCCAGCTGAATTCTGCACTAGTCCGTCCAGCTCTCAGCTGTTTCCTTGGTGAGAGACTTTGAAGTCGCGAGGCACTAATTTGTTTTGCCCTGAGATCAGCCAGCCAGAGCTTTCTTTAGGTGTCTGCTAGAGCTTTCAGAGGGAGAAGTCAATTCAGCAAAGATGTGTTTTACCAAGACAAGGACACGCACAAAGTCGTGCTTTTGTCTCTGCGAGAAGCACATCCAGACGTGTGCACTGTCATACAATCACACGTGAAGACATTTACTCAAGGTGGGCATGTCTGAAACAAGGAGAGAGGCATTACGAGGTGTTTTGAACAGACTGTGATCATGGCAGGATAAATTAATGATGTTCAATGTCATTGGTTCTTGATTGGCTCCATGCATCGAGGCCGCACGTCTGTATGTGTTCACATGTAGGAGAAGATTTTAAAAACTCTTCAGAAAATTGAAATATAATGCACATATCGTATGGCAGGGCTGTCCAATCCTGTTCCTGGAGGGTAACTGGGCCTGTCCCAATACCCCAACAACAACAAAAGTAAATACGCAAGACTTCAGCAACTCATGTTCCCTGAAATTGCAAGATTTCGAGGAAAACGCTTAAGTGTAAGTTCAATTAATTAGATATTACATATAATTTGGTAGGAAAACGTAAAGTGTTGCACTTATCTTCATATTTTGACCGTTTAATTGAACTCTTAGGGTCATAAAAAACAAATATCCCCTCTGGTCTTCACTTTTGGTCACTACTGTAGTTGCAAAGTTACTTACATGTATAGTTACTAGAACGTCTAAAGTGGATTATCGAAATATAATGTCCAATTAATAAATTGTGTTACCTGTTACAAAGGAACTATTTGGATGGAGATGGACATAAAAGTCATGTCCAAACCAAAATAAAATTGCATTTCTTCTATCTTTTACAGTCTGTTTCGTCAGTACACTGTGAACAACACATATGCAGACTAGTAGACTTTAGTAAACAAAAAAAAAAAAAAATAAATAAATAAAGAAGAAGAGATTAGATGTTCCCTGAGAAACTTTGCGTTCACTCCCAAAACATCTTTGATGGAAATAACAACTATTTTTCCTCCCATCTCATATTTTTTCAATCACTAGGGGCTCCATAAAAAAGCAACCAAAAAGTGTAAATAAAGTTGTGTTAACACTTATCCTCCAATTCTAATTAAACACACCTGAACCATGTAATCAAGGTCTTCAGAAGTTTATTATAAAAGGTTTGTATAAAAGGCTGGATATACATTATCCGGCCATAACATGACTCCTAACTTAATAATAATCAGACACAAAATATTGATTTGAGTTTAAATATTTTATTAGCTCATTAAACCCAAAGCTTCTGTGAAGAAAAACAGTTCTTAGCAAGCAGTTTGAGCCTAGACTAACAAACAAGTTTAAACAAGATGGACATTTAAAGGATAATATACAGTCATATCACTTATTACACAGCTTTTTACCACACAAATAACGACGAGGGCATGAAATATTGATTTGAGAATATTGATTTTAAATATTGTTTAAATACCTCCTCATTATATCATAATCCATTACAGTGTACTTAACCAATCGTCCTAGCAACAAGATGAACACTTCAGCAATATTACTGTATAAAAGCCTACTATTAATACTGATGTTTCATTTTATAGTAAATACAACTGAGGCGCAAGATGGCATCAGGTATGTTTGAAGGAAACAAGAGACAAATCAAATGTCTCTCGTATCCCACAGTCCGCGATTCTGCACCAGTACACACTGTAAAAAAATTATATGATCAACAACTTATGACAACATATATTTAGGGGTTCAAGCATGAAATGCTGAAACCCTATTGTAATTGTAAGGATTTGTAAAACGCATCGTGCAGGCCAAACCATAAGGCCTAGAGACTTGAAACCTGGCCAGATGGTAGGCCTCAATTTGGGGACAACCTATCAGAGTATGACCCCGAATGGCCCATAGGTGGCGCTACAGCAACCAAAATTTCAAAATTGCTCATAACTCTTAGACCATTTGTCCCAGGATCAAGTGTCTTATATCGTTGGAATCCTTGGTTCGAGGCGGGCAAAATTCGATTATCGGACTATCTCCGATTTTGATGTAGGCAGGGAAAATTTTCTGCTATGTCGAATTTTGTCCAAAACCTACTTTTGCAAACTAGTCCCTGGTTTTTCGCCCAATCGGAACCAAACCAGTCTAGGACAATTCTCTGGACTCTCTAGATCAATAATTATCAAAAAAAAGTTGAACTTTGGCATTTGGGTGGCTGTAACAGGGTCATTTAGAAAAGGGGCGTGGCAAAATACACTCAAAAGCCTATAAATCCCAAAGGAAAACTCAGAACTTCACGAAAATTGGTGAGCATATGTGCCATAACATTCTAAACATGCAAAATTTCATGTAGACTGGACGATAGGTGGCGCTACAACTGTTAAAAAGCTTTGAAAACCATTTATTTCCTATGGTAAATTGCCTGTATTGGCTGTAAATGGACTTTTCCATCTATTATTTCAGTGGTTAAAAGCTTTCTAAATAAATCTTAATGTCTTAAATGCTTATGTACTTAAAGGCCTTAAATGCTTGAACCCCAATAAATGCTGCTTGCAGCTTTAATTTTGCATTGCTTTTAACTCATCAAAAAAGTTCATTTTCAACTTTTTTTCAGTCAGGTTAATGTGTTTTAATTTGAAGTGACTAAGTTGGTTGCACTTAAAAATTTAAGGCAGCACTTTTTTTTTTTTTTACAGTGCATTCTGACATTTAATAACACAAGAACTTTGTACTTAACAAAGCTGTTCCCACATTGTCAAAGGCACACGTACAGTGTATAGACGTGTTATCAGCTTGGATTAGTGGGAGGAAAGCTGATATGCTCATGTGGTTTCACATCCGCAAAGCAGCCGAGGTGACAGTTGTATGCAGTGCCTAGGTGTGTAAAGACATGCACACTTTCACCGTTGCGAACGTTGCGTTTCTTCTGCAATTTACTTCAATGTATGAATCCATATGGGATTTGAATGACTAGCTACAGTAATGCCAACTCAATATGTTGGAATTAATATGGAAATGTTTTAACAATTTACCAAATAAATAAATAAATAAATAAATAAATAATATATATATATATATATATATATATATATATATATATATATATATATATATATATAGCCACGTTTCATTTATTTAGCAAGCAAACATGTCCAATAATGTGACTAGTATATGTGTTGTCATGTGATCTCATGCAAAAACGTTTTTCAGGCTAGAATGGAGTGTACATAATTTCAAATATTTTACACAAGTACATTCAAATTTTTTAATAAGGGAACAAAACTACCTTTAAAAATCACCTTTTCATAATGTAAAATGCATCTTTTCCATAGAATGATGGAAATCTGCGCTGACGGCACTGTTAGCAAATTCATGTTGGAAAAAAACACTTTTCTACAGAAATGAACTTTCATGAAAGACATTGCTATTCTTTTGTAACTAATAACTGTTTTAATCCACTTCTAAAAGTGGGTGAATTGATGTCGAGCAGTATTTTGTTGTGTCTGACACTGCTCTCTGGGAACAATTAGTTGGTTTCTGAAAGCCCAGTTAATTAAGTCTGTTAGTGGGCAGAATGTTGTAGAACTGTGTGTGATTTCAGGTTCAATGAGGACTCACAGCTTCATCAGGCACACAACCTTTGACCTTCTGCAGTCAAGTGCACTTGTTTATTCCAGAGTTTTGACTCCAACTGTAGTTTGGCTTGCATCAGAAATTAAAATGAGGCTTTAAACCATATCCAGACAGACCCTGTTCCTAAAATAGCTCCCATCTCTCTCTCAATAAACAACACCTCCCTCCCCTAAATCTCACTGGATATTAATGTGTTTCAGGGACATGTCTGAACCAAAATAAAATTGCATCTCTTCAGTCTTTTACGGACTATTTTGTCAGTAAATTGTGAACAACACATATGCAGGCTAGTAGACTTCACATTTAGAGTCAGCATCTGTTGCCATGGCGATTACATCGCACAGCTGTAATGCCCTGCATGAGTTATACAGCAAATACATAGGCACCCCAAGAGCATTTCTATGTAATATATAATGTTATGAACATCATGTGCTCCATTGTACCTTCGAGGGAGAATCTCATGAAACCTGTCAAGAAATATTATATTTCACCTCAATATCAGAGAAATGAGAAACTATATTGTAATTGCTTAAAGAAAATAAAGTTTATTTTTAGAACTGTAGGATTTCCATTACTATGACTCGAAAAAAAAAAAAAAAAAAAAAAAAATAGAGCAGCAGCTACAACAATAATAGTAGTAAGAAAATGAAATCTTGTACACTTTATCATAAAACTCAACCTATAATTATTTATATACTGTTAATATATTGTATAAATGCACCTAATATGAAGCTGCTCTGATTCTCATTACTATATAGTAGTAATGTAATGTAACATATTGTATATACAGTACAGTGGTGTTCTGAAATGAGGAGGCAAAGTCCTTACAGTTTTTTATGTTTGTTTTATTAACAAATCAAATGTAAATTAATGTCCCAGTTACACTTAATGTTGTCAAATTCCCCTGGTTAAAAAAACAGTACTTTATTATTTCATTACATTACATAAAAACAAACAAAGAAAAAAAACAAAGAAAAAAAACAAACAAATACCAACTATAAATCTCATCAAGAAATTGTTTTAAGCATTTTCACATTTATTCCAAAATAGTAACTACAGGCAGTATCAATTTAAGCTGACTGCTTATTAAACCCCCTCACATCCCCACAGTCATCATGTTTTCAGGCCATTTCAAGTTAGATTTTGATGTGAAATAAAGCGGTGATATCTAAGTGACTGAGTTGTTTACTTACTTTTTAATTAGTCTTCCCATTAACGGCATCATTGTCTTCATACAGACTGATGCACAAAAAAAGAGGTGGGATTTATCACGTGAACCAATTACGTTCATCACAAAGCCAATCACAACCAATCATATCCAATCATAGCACGATGAAGGCATTGTGACTTTCTCACATGACTTTCACCCATTCATTCTCAATTAATGTTTGTTCGTGTTAGTTCACAGTGCTTATTTGTTAAAAAAATACAACTTTTGACTTTTTAATGTATTAGTTAATCCTGAAATTAACATTAACAAAGATTAATACATGCTGTAGAGGTGCAGTTCATTATTAAATCATGTTAACTTATGTAGTTAACTAATGTTGACTATGGAAGTTTGTTCCTGCCACAGAATTAAACATTTTAAAAGATAATTGCAAATTTTTATCTCAGAATTGCGAGATGTTTAGTCACAATTGCATGATATAAAATCACAATTGCTTGTTATAAAGTCAGAATTGCTAGATGAAAACTCACAATTGCAAGATATAAACGCACAATTGCGAGAAATAAACTCGCAATTCAGACTTTTTTTCTTGCAATTACGAGTTTTATACTGTATCTCGTAATTCTGACTTTTTAACAATTGCCTTTTTAACAACTCGCAATTGCAAGAAAAAAAGTCTGAATTGCGAGTTTATATCTCGCAATTCTGACATCTTTTCTTAAAATTGTGAGATATAAACTCGCAATTGTGAGATATAAATGCACAATTGCGAGAAATAAACTCGCAATTCACTTTTTTTTCTTGCAATCGCGAGTATATATCTCGCAATTCTGATTTTTTAACACGCAATTGCGAGTTTATATCTCACAATTCTGACATCTTTTCTTAGAATTGTGAGATATAAACTCGCAATTGTGAGATATAAACGCACAATTGTGAGAAACTCGCAATTCACTTTTTTCTCGCAATTCAGACTTTTTTTTTGCAATTGCGAGTTTATATCTCGCAATTCTGACATCTTGCAACTCGCAATTGCGAGATACAAACGCACAATTGCGAGAAATAAAAACACAATTCAGACTTATTTTCTCGCAATCGCGAGTATATATCTCGCAATTCTGACTTTTTAACACGCAACTGCAAGTTTATATCTCGCAATTCTGACATATTTTCTTAGAACTGTGAGATATAAAATCGCAATTGTGTGAAAAAAAGTCTGAATTGTGAGATAAAAAGTCACAATTACCTTTTTTATTTTTAATTCTGTGGCGGAAACAAGCTTTCAAAGTTAACTAATGAAACCATATTGTAAAGTGTTACTCAATTATATAATACATGGTATATAGCACACAAATATATGTGAGAACAATGGCAATGATAATTTGATGGGAAAATGTACTTAGTGTTACAACAATATTACATACTAATAAAAAGTCAGAAAACAGTGTTTTTATTCTTCAAACAAAATAAAGTTTCTTACATCTTTCTTTTAATTATAGAGCGAAATGAGACCCGGCCATGTTTATGTGAAATTCATGTGAATGTGAAAAGCAGAAATGAACAATTCGGTTCATTCAGAACTGCTTAGTTATGTATCTGGAGCAGAGACTGTTTGCTATGGGGGCTTGTAATCGGGTAAGCACAAGAAAGCAAACAATTCATCTCTCATCTCTAATGACAGAGCTCTCTCAGAAACCATCAGCCGTGTCTGGGAAGTCTCTGGATAGCAATGCATCCTCTTGGATTAGAACGCTGACTGATTTAGCCCTGAGCATCAAACAGGCAGAAGGACAAGATCGTGTCTTAGTGCATGTCACCCAGAGGTGTTTGGAGCGCCTGATATGTCTCTAATGATGCTGTCAGACATAGCATGGGCTGCACTTGTTATGTCATATATTAAACCCTAGCGTGAGACCTTCAACTGTTCCATTTTGTGACCCAAAAGCAACATTGACTCATTTCAATGATTTTGGAGATCACGTATAGGGTCGATGTTTGCTGTCGTCTTGTAACATATCAAGATTTCCATATACTGCCGCCCACTTTCGGGGAGATGGTTTCTAAATAGCACACAGGGAATGAAGCACAGTAGCGGTTTGAGCGGCCACTGTCTCTCAACATTCAGCAGATGGTTCGATCCACTTCTGTCAGATTTGGATGAGGGACCGCAGGACTGGTACTGCTCTGGGACTGATCCATAAATACGAGCGTTTGGCTCTGTTGGCTGGGACATCTATAGCTGTCGTCACGCATAGACACACACGGTCGACACATATTGCCAGCCGTCTGCTTACAGTAGCAATGAGCGTGTGCCACCTACAGAAACGCTCATCAAGTCCGTTTATTTGTGAATTTATTTTCATGATAATTAAGCAAATTTACCTGTCAAATTCTCTTTTAAGAACTGCATTTGGCAAGATGTTTTTATTAGTTTATTTGGTTAGTAAGTTATTTTCCATAAAATGGATGGTTCCTGTCCTGTCATCTGATTGGTCAATCCATTGTTTCAACTTTGCTAAAATTCATGAATGGTAGATTGCAGAATATTGATATGAAACAAAAAATGTCAAACACCATTTATTAACTTCTAATGGATGTTCTTTTGTGAAATATGACCTGTTTTTGTGAGATTCACTCATTTCAATTTGAAGATATTAAAGCTAAACAACATCTTGCTATGCTACACCAGTTAAAGTCAAGTCAATTCACCTTCATTTATATAGCACTTTTAACAATATAGATTGTTTCAAAGTGGCTTTACAGTGATAACTGGAAATTAAAGTAACAGAGATTGTTTAGGCTTTACAGCAGCTCTGTTATTGTCCAGCTAAAGTTTGTTTTTGATTGATTCATTTCCATTGCAAAGATCATTAGTTATTAACTTAGGGGCCGCTAACTCGACACCGTTTTAACTGAAACTTTCAATGTGTTCTGGCCAATCATTTGTACAACAACAGTGTTTGGTTAAACAGAAAGAGCATAACGTTACAAATTAGTTATGAAATAGCTAGGAGGTTAAAGGTTGACCCAAAAAATGAAGATTATGTCATCATTTATTATTACTAAAGTAACTGTGTTACATCCCGGACGAGCCCCCAATTTCATGTTACGCCCCGTCTAGGATGATGCAACATGAAAGATTCAGAAAAATGCAGTAAATTTGAACAATGATACATTTATTGACTTAATTTGGGACTTTTGACTCAGAAACTGACTGGGCCAAAATAACAAACAAACCTTATTTTTAAACCTCTCTTTCTAAACCCTAACTCAAAAAGGAAAGGAAAGGAAAGGAAAGGAAAGGAAAGGAAAGGAAAGGAAAGGAAAGGAAAGGAAAGGAAAATATACAAACCTAACTCCCTATCCAAAAAAGGAGAGATAAAAACAGTTTACAATAAACAGAAATGGAGTCAGACTCCCTACTTTCCCAAATACTAAGTATTTACAATATACAGTAGTCAACATTTGAAGTGGATCAAAACCTTTCATCAAAGTTGAATTTTGAACAATACCTGTTCTTGTCTTAGGACAACTTTGATTAACTTTTTTGATCCACTTCAAATGTTGACTACTGTATTTACAACCAAGCAAACAAACTGAAAAGGGCAGTCCAAATCAGCATCAGAAAACAAGCAAAGGGGTCAAATATACCAATAAAGTTCCTCAGGTACAAACAATGTTTAGTTTCAAACAAACAAGCAATACTCACAATCTCAGATATTCTTAACACAGTCAAACTCTCCTAACACATACACACAAACTGCACTATACAATCACAAACTCTCTCTGCTCAAAATACAAGATCTCTCTCTCTTTAGAGGAAGTGATGACGTGCCTTTTAAAGTATTGTGCACCAATCAGGACATAGCATCAATCAGCCTGCTGGAACCAATCAGATGACGTTCCTAGACAGACACACACAGACACTCACTTAACAACAGAGATATAACAAAACACAAACAATACTCTTTCAATTTTGAAAGAGTTTGAATGTAAGGAAGCATTCATAATGATTTTGTTAATCATTGTACAGTTTCAAAGAACGTGGAAATATAGCAAATGAGTCATGCTTTTATTTTTTTTTTGCTTTATAGCCTCCTTAACCATTCAATGTTATTGTATGGAAAAGAATATTGAGAAGACAACGAATCTTTAGACATGTCTGTTATCACTGACAATCAGTATACCATTCTTTATTGCTCTAGTGATGAGTGTATAGAAGGCACGAATCGTTCTAAAAAAGTAGCACTTCAGAGAAATCTGCCAAATTAGCATGAAAAGTGCAGCACAACACAATTCAAAGAAATGACTCAGCAAGGTCGAGTTAGAGCAGTGTTTCCACAAAGATCACAGCTGAATCTGTGGGGTATAACAAGGCCCCATTGGTTTAGTATGTCTTTTTCAGGCAGGTGGGGAGGGTTAAAGAGTTCAAACATATTTTAGCAAAATCAATCAAGTTAGTTGGAGTTGGAGACCCATACTTTACTTAACATGCATAGAATGAATAACCGTCTTCCATAAATCTCACTAAAAGGGTCTTACATTATCTATAAGTACATTAACTCTGGTTCCATCCATTGTCCATTAGTGCTGCTGGGTCACGCATCGTCATATCATGAAGACGGCATATCACGCAGACCGCCGAGAAATGCAAATCTGCTATCTAACAAGCTCTATTAGTATTCGTGGCCTGTAGAGGCGACTCAATCTAAAGCTCAAACATAAGGGATCATATTAAACAGATGAGACTTTTGAAATGAAACCATGTGAGATGATATTCACTTTCCCTTCATAATTGGCATTATTGAATCATAATGAACATCTTGAAAGGCAAATGCATAACGAGATTTAGACCAAAGCGAAGAAAAACGATGCATTTATTCAGACCTTTGCAACAACACATGAATATGTCCGTTCGGCACAGGACAAAGTAAGGGCAAGTGTAATTCTATAGCCTTGACACACGTCCTGTTTTAAGTGGCGTCTCGGAGGGGCATTCATTACCCAGAAAATCTGTCCCAGCTGCTTAACTGGCTATTTGCGCTATAACAATTTTCTGCCGTTTCCTGTAAAGGTCACAAACAACATCTGCCACAGAAAACAATGTCTGTCTAGACTGAAATGCCACCGGAAACTTAGAAAAGAATTAAATCGCTGTGATTAACTCTGGGTGAGTTTTAAAGAGTGCTTAGTGAATAAAGTCAACATAAACTTCAGCTTTGAAGTAAATAATATGTAACAGTATGGATGAGCACAGTGGGTAAGCTGTGTCACCTCACACATCCTGATTTTGCAGAGTTAGACGTATTCCTGTGCAAACATATTTTGTTGATCCTGTAATAACATTCCTGTCTGAAAAATGTAAACCTAACCATATCCCTACCCCTACACCTAAGCCCTACCTCTACCATCAACACCTAAAAACCAAAACCTAGTTATCCCTAAAAATGATAGGTGAATGTAGAATAACCTAAACCTGGTTGTAAGCCTAAACTTGACATAAACTGTCCCTCAAATCTAATTGGTTGATTGGAATGTTGTTCCAGGATCAACATCTTTGCACATGTTGCACTTGGTGAAATCAGGTTTTGCAAATCACCTCAATGGCTGAACTTACCCAACTTTCACCCAACATATAATCCGCCACTAGCCACATCATTGCACTATTGTTTGACATATTTATTAGTGAATATCTTCTTTTTAGTCTTTGAGTTCTTTTCTGGTTCTTTTGTGGTGGCACATCAAAAGACTTGACCAAAAAAGTACACACCTCTTGATGGAAATAAGTGTTGTGATGTTATTTCCATCAAGAGGTGCATCAATTTTTGGTCAATATCTTGTATTGACAATGCAAGAGTCCAGTACTCTGTAAAGTCTACTCCAGCACATCTCAAAGACCTTCAATAAATTTAAGGTCTGGACTCAGAGGAGCCGATTCATGTGTGAAAATGATTCTTCATGCAGTTCTCCCAACCATTATTTCACAATTTGAGCCTGATGAATCTTGACATTGTCATCCTGGAATATGGCATGTGTCCTATTTGGTTGTTCAAGAAATGAAAAGCTACACACTCCATTATTTAGGATGTTGCCAAACATATAACATACTAGAAACATAATAATCACTGCAATAATGACCAAATCATAGACTCTTCTAAAGCTTTTATGGTTATACTTTAATTTTAGGTGTTGTTACAATGTAATTACACAAATAAGTACTGAGTAATATTAATAACCAACATGTACTCTCTATAGGCTTAAGGTTAGGGTTAATAGTTGGTTTATGGTTAGGGTTACACTTTATTTTAAGGTGTCTTTGTTACACTGTAATTATACATTTAAGTACTGAGTAATATCAAGTAACTACATATACAGTACTCACTATAGGATTATGATTAGGGTTTGGTTTGGTTTAGGGTTTGGTGCATGCAGTTATGCATAATTTATAGTTATATGTAACAATGACACTAAAATAAAGTGTTCCCACAGTTAGTTACTTGTCAGCATAATTAACTGTTAGTACTATACTAAGTACAAGTAACGTGTAACTACGTCACCTAAGAATGATAAAAGTGTTGCCACATTTATTAATTTAGCTAATGTTAATCTCAATTTTACAAATAACTGTGCACTAACATATACATAACACTAACAGAGGTTATTAAATGTTGTAAAACTGTACTGGTCATTGTTAGTAAATGTTAGTTAATCCATTAAAAGTTAACACCTTTTCATGTTTAAAGTTAGGTTTAAGTTCTCTTGCGTGAGAACAGAAGAAGGTCCTGGAAGATTCTGTTTCATTTCTGCTCAGGATGTCTGGGTCACACATCATCAACGTCAGCGTCTGTTCTGTGTCCATTAATCACTGCAGTTTGACTTGTGCGAGCGCTGTTAGCTTAGCCAAATTAAACACAGAGATTAAAAAAAAAGTCCCTTGGGATGACTTAAACGAAAACCTGCTGACAAAAGGACATTTTTACAAGGTAACTAAATGATTCTAAAAATCCATACTTCGTGACCCCTGATCTTATCAATACATTCTGACATTTATCACAGGCGGGACCAAGTGGCGCTTTTGTAGATGAGAACATCCATATTCATTTTCATTTATATATCGACAGCCAGCAATGACGTCATGTTTTGACGTAACAAGAGATTTGATTCTTCCAAATGCACATAAAGTTACAGGCAATAGAGTAACCTTTCCACTTGTTGAATTACACTGAAAAAGTCCTCTTACTAACAGTGTTGGGTGTCTAGGCCGTGATTTTGCCAAATGGGACATGTCCCTGGATCAGCCACTTGGTTGGTTCAATAAACAACCTTTCAATTAAAAAAATTAAATAAAGCCCTAATCATTAACTGCCATTTAAATAGAATAGAAATTATAAAAATGTACAACTACATTGTCTAATTTGCAACTTAGATTTTAAGTTTTCTTGGTTCTGGTCTGGGTATTTAAGGGAAAGTGGCAAAACAGTCATTGGGATTCTGTAAACAGAAAACCCATGAATTTGTCATTTCTGAATTGGCTTCTTATTGTTTTGTTATTGTTGGGGTTGGGGTGGGGGTGGGGGTGGGGGGTGCACATATTGACACATTACATTTATTCATTTAGCAGATGAAAACATTTAGATTTGCACAATAAATAATACTGCTTTAATGTGGCTTCATGACAACCTTTCATGATTTTCAATATTGACCTATGGCAACTAAATCATCATCCGCTAAACTCATCTCAGTATATTACAGAAAGCTATAACTGATCATCAATTTGGTCAATCAAACTGAAAAATATTCAAACTAAGCACTTGATTCAGGTCACCAGTTAACAACCTTCAATTTTAGAGACATTTCTTGAATAGTTGTTAAGCCATGTGCTTGAAAGGTGTATTAACATCGGGACATTAACCTTCTGAACTGTTGCCCTTTTACTGGAATAGCTGCCAACTTCTGCAGTTCCACCAGATCTACAGCGTCGAGTGCAACTCTGTTAATGATGCAGTTCATAATCCGAAGCATAATCCCTCAGGTGACCATCATGGAAAATGCGTAGATCAATCACGGGCAGGCACAGAACCAGCTGCACATCTTGACGTGTGGGCGATGGATTATATTTGTGCGTTACGTCTTTGGGTTCTCCCTAGACGCCTATCCTCAACCCACATCCTTTCCGTTTTAAATCCAGCAATGCTTCTCACTAAAACAGGATTAATATTAATCATTTCTGCTAACGAGGCAGGCCGAATAATGAAGGCCAAAAGGCGTTGTGATTCACCGCAAGGTTTTTTGCGAGCAGTACCCAGCTCAGCCTGGTGACGAAAGGGAAGCTACAGCAGTGTCACACAGATGTCATGGTGGGCAAAACAGGGCAATCTGATGAAACTTGGAGGAAACAGCCAGGCAGAGCTAACAGGCCTAACCAAATGTTTTCAGGCGAACAACAAATAGCAGATGCAGGGAGGCTTTGATAGGTATTGCACCATGGAAGCAGGAGGCTGGAAAGGAATGCACAAAAATAAACCACACTTTTACATTTTCTTTCTGTGAAAGAGTGAGTGGTGTTTCCCAGTAGCATTTGCTACACATGTGATAAACTCTCCAGAGAGCACTGCTACTGTATGTGGTTGCTCGGGTTTTCTTAATGACCCATTGCCATGCAATTGTTATAATGTTGCTAGGGAGTTGCTAGAGTGTTTGGAATGGTTTTTAGTCTTGCAGTCAATGGTGCAATGTAGAGTTGTCCATTTTTTTTTTTTTTTTTTATAAATGTGGCGCTTTGAGCGCTGTTGAGCGGAATCGTAAACACCTCTGATTGGCCATTGTACTCACGCGCTCATCAGATATGCTAACCCGATCTCGCGGCAATTTGTGCGTATTTTACGAGGTGGCTAATTCATACGACTTCACTCGTATGAATTCGTACGATTTTTACATATTTTACGAGTTGCACAATTTGTATGAATTTGTAATAATGACCTACCCCTGACTCCACCCCTAAACCTACCCATCACTGGGGTTTAGACAAATCGTATGAAATCGTACGATTGAGGTTGTACGAATTCGTACGAATTAGCCACCTCATATTGCGGTAGTTCAGAAATTAAATGTCTTTTGAGTGGTGCTAAAAGTTTAATGCTCCAAAAGAAATTGTCATATTAACAACATCATATATGTCCATAAGCATGAAATCAAGTAAACATGAACTTGTAGATATAAAAAAAAAAATTGTGCTGGGCAACGATTAATCACATCCAAAATAAAAGTTGGTCCAAAACATCATATACATGTGTGTGTACTGTATATGATTATTATTTTGTATATGCTGTATAAATACACACACATGCATGTATATATTTAAGACAAATGTGTTATTATGACCGCCGCTAGCGTAGCTAGCGAAAGCGGTCATATAGGGATTGTCAAAGTTTTTTTTTTTTTTTTTTTTCGTCACCTTACTGAATTTTTCGTCAACGATACCAGGGACACCGAAACACCGGGGAACATGAAATTTGGTGGGCATGTAGCCCCACTAGACTTGTACGGAAAAATTTCGTTTGGTCCCCGGGGGCCACTCCCCCCCCGCGCTGGGCCCCCCCCAAACCCCAAAAAATGCAGTTTTTCCTTAATAACTACCTGAACCGTGGCACCGAGGATGAAGAATTTTTTATGGTATGTTGGTCTACTAGACTTTTACGGAAAAATTTCGTTTGGTCCCCGGGGGCCACTTCCCCCCCCCGCGCTGGGGCCCCCGTGAATTTTTCGTCAACGATACCAGGGACACCGAAACACCGGGGAACATGAAATTTGGTGGGCATGTAGCCCCACTAGACTTGTACGGAAAAATTTCGTTTGGTCCCCGGGGGCCACTCCCCCCCCGCGCTGGGCCCCCCCAAACCCCAAAAAATGCAGTTTTTCCTAAATAACTACCTGAACCGTGGCACCGAGGATGAAGAATTTTTTATGGTATGTTGGTCTACTAGACTTTTACGGAAAAATTTCGTTTGGTCCCCGGGGGCCACTTCCCCCCCCGCGCTGGGGCCCCCGTGAATTTTTCGTCAACGATACCAGGGACACCGAAACACCGGGGAACATGAAATTTGGTGGGCATGTAGCCCCACTAGACTTGTATGGAAAAATTTCGTTTGGTCCCCGGGGGCCACTCCCCCCCCGCGCTGGGCCCCCCCAAACCCCAAAAAATGCAGTTTTTCCTAAATAACTACCTGAACCGTGGCACCGAGGATGAAAAATTTTTTATGGTATGTTGGTCTACTAGACTTTTACGGAAAAATTTCGTTTGGTCCCCGGGGGCCACTTCCCCCCCCCGCGCTGGGGCCCCCGTGATTTTTTCGTCAACGATACCAGGGACACCGAAACACCGGGGAACATGAAATTTGGTGGGCATGTAGCCCCACTAGACTTGTACGGAAAAATTTCGTTTGGTCCCCGGGGGCCACTCCCCCCCCCCCGCGCTGGGCCCCCCCAAACCCAAAAAAATGCAGTTTTTCCTAAATAACTACCTGAACCGTGGCACCGAGGATGAAGAATTTTTTATGGTATGTTGGTCTACTAGACTTTAACGGAAAAATTTCGTTTGGTCCCCGGGGGCCACTTCCCCCCCCGCGCTGGGGCCCCCGTGAATTTTTCGTCAACGATACCAGGGACACCGAAACACCGGGGAACATGAAATTTGGTGGGCATGTAGCCCCACTAGACTTGTACGGAAAAATTTCGTTTGGTCCCCGGGGGCCACTCCCCCCCCCCGCGCTGGGCCCCCCCAAACCCCAAAAAATGCAGTTTTTCCTAAATAACTACCTGAACCGTGGCACCGAGGATGAAGAATTTTTTATGGTATGTTGGTCTACTAGACTTTAACGGAAAAATTTCGTTTGGTCCCCGGGGGCCACTTCCCCCCCCGCGCTGGGGCCCCCGTGAATTTTTCGTCAACGATACCAGGGACACCGAAACACCGGGGAACATGAAATTTGGTGGGCATGTAGCCCCACTAGACTTGTACGGAAAAATTTCGTTTGGTCCCCGGGGGCCACTCCCCCCCCCGCGCTGGGCCCCCCCAAACCCCAAAAAATGCAGTTTTTCCTAAATAACTACCTGAACCGTGGCACCGAGGATGAAGAATTTTTTATGGTATGTTGGTCTACTAGACTTTTACGGAAAAATTTCGTTTGGTCCCCGGGGGCCACTTACCCCCCCGCGCTGGGGCCCCCGTGAATTTTTCGTCAACGATACCAGGGACACCGAAACACCGGGGAACATGAAATTTGGTGGGCATGTAGCCCCACTAGACTTGTACGGAAAAATTTCGTTTGGTCCCCGGGGGCCACTCCCCCCCCCCCGCGCTGGGCCCCCCCAAACCCAAAAAAATGCAGTTTTTCCTAAATAACTACCTGAACCGTGGCACCGAGGATGAAGAATTTTTTATGGTATGTTGGTCTACTAGACTTTTACGGAAAAATTTCGTTTGGTCCCCGGGGGCCACTTCCCCCCCCGCGCTGGGGCCCCCGTGAATTTTTCGTCAACGATACCAGGGACACCGAAACACCGGGGAACATGAAATTTGGTGGGCATGTAGCCCCACTAGACTTTTACGGAAAAATTTCGTTTGGTCCCAGGGGGCCACTCCCCCCCCCGCACTGGGCCCCCCCCAAACCCAAAAAATGCAGTTTTTCCTAAATAACTACCTGAACCGTGGCACCGAGGATGAAGAAATTTTTATGGTATGTTGCTCTTAAGGGCCCACATCAACCTAGCCCATAATCACTCATTTGTGATTTGCGCCCCTCCCATAAAAAATGAAAATGCAATATTATTCTACTTTAATCGCCCCTATCTTCAGTTGAGATGTTCAGAACTGCACCATATTTCATGTGTATGATTAACTTGACATCCTCTGGGGGTATGCTAAGTTTCGTAGAATTTCATCCATGGGGGGGTATTAAATAAATTCATTTATGTGCACATTTAGTGACTGTACACTCATCGGCCTGTAGATGGTGGTGTTGAGCGAAGGGTTGCTGGTTTAGGATGATACTGTCACACACACACATGCAGGAATACAAACAAACGCAAGCATGCACACACACTGACATCCACACGCACAGACACACACCCATACACACACATACAAATCCACATGCACAGACACACACACACAAACACACACGTGCACACACATGTACGCACGCACACATACACGCACAGACACACACACACACAGACACACACATACACAAACACACACACATACACACAGACATGCACATACTACTACTTTTTTTAGGTATATACATAAACACGCAATACAGCCAAATTGCTCCACGTCATTTATTTTTGTGGAAAGCCAGTGCAGGCCTGAGCGGCGGTCATATTTTGTACCGCCCTGCGGTACATCTAGTTTATATATAAAATACTTATATTTATATATAATATAAATTATGTAAAAATATATATACAGTCTGAACATGCAAAAATTTCTTAAATATATACATGCATGTGTGTGTATTTATATACAAAATAATTATACACAGTACACACACATATATTATGTAGACAAACTTTTATACTGGATGCGATTAATCGCGATTAATCATTGCACTAAAAAAAATTGTAAGATCAAAGTCACGTTATTATCCAAATATGTAGTACAAGTGATGCGGGACGAGTTACCGCATCGAATTTAAATAGTGTTATGAGTTTGTACAACTCTCTAACCCTAACCATGAGTAATAATAATAGTCCTACTATTATTAGGACTGTACATTCTCTTCAGGCCGTAATGGTGCACATATACAAAAGGCAATTACGTCCTGACGTGAACAGCACTTATGCCTCAATCGCAGAACACGTCAGCGCTCAGATGATTCTGCCGCAGTCTGCTGAGTAACAGATATATGACCAGAGCTGAGAGAGGACATATAGTCCAAGGACAGATGAGCAAGGGCCTGTTGAAATTGATTCAGAGCTGGAATGTCAGCATTTGTCTCTGCGAGTCTGTCCTGCTCAATCATTTCTGTGAAAACAACCTTCAGAGGCTATATATGTATTTGATCTCGCAGACCCAAGAGCAACGACCGTTAGAAACTGTAATCTGATGCTCTTTGTCTGGGAATGATGGAAGGTCAGAATCGAAAGCTAAGTGAGTTTATGCTGCTGAACTAAGAACTCATAATTCAGATGCTATAAAGCAATAGTTAACTGAGAAAATGACAGTTATTTTATGTAGTACTCACTCTCATGTAATTCTAAACATGTACTTCTGTTAAACTTGTTGAAGGTTGAAGTTCCTCTTTTTCATACAATGAAAGTAAATGGGGAAAGATCTTGACGAGTTTAAAAAATATCAGGAAAAGGTATTTTAAAAGTGGACTTGTGCTATATTCCATTTTAAAATGGACCCAAAATTTAAGTAGTCATTTACTTATAATCTTCCCATCTGGCGGAGCTCACAAAAAAAAAAATAAAATAAAATACATGCTTGTGGTCAAACAAATGCCATCTTTAGAAGTTTTGATGTCATTGATACCAAATACCTTTAGTTTATGTTGACTTGACCAGAGATGGTGTTTCAAAATTAAAATATTATCATCTGCAAATGAGAATTCAGAAGACCTGGATTATAGCATGTGACTTAACTAGTTTTATAGAGATACATTTTTGGTTAATTGAGCCTCTTTGTTTTTTGTTTGTTATTCATTCATTTATTTATTTTAATTTTGCTTCATAAAGACTAGCCTATAGGTTAGTAGACCAAGATTTATTTTAAATCATGAAAAAGCGTGAAATGACAAATCTAAGATATGATCAGCTAACCCGATCTAACGGCAATTCGTACGTATTTTACGAGGTGGCTAATTCATACAAATTCATACGACCTCACTCGTACGAATTTGTAAGATTTTTGCTAAATCGTACATATTTTAAGAGTTGCCCAATCCGTATGAATTCGTACGAATGACCTACCCCTGACCCCACCCCTAAACCTACCGTCACTGGGGTTTAGACAAATCGTACAAATTCGTACGAGTGAGGTCGTACGAATTAGCCACTTTATACTCACTCGTACGAATTGGTCGTGAGATAGCGTTGGACTGGCCTACTTTAGAAATACGACTTTTTGAGCAAAATTTTGTGGGCAAAAATTTCCATTGTCTATTGTCAAATATGTAACGATGTCAGGTTTTTTCAAAATGTCAGTTTGTGATGTCATAATGGCTGTTGGATTCCTGAAGATTTTTTCAGTGTTATGCAAATTCATCAGAACTGAAAAACAGACATGATGTGAATTAGATGTTGAATCAAAGCATATGGGTAATTTGTTATCATCCTTTTCATTTCTAGAGCTGTAATATGTGCAGTATTGTAGATGGCGTTTACATGGCTGTCACTGGGTGGTAAGACACCATCAGTAATCACATTAGCTGGTGAATTTTTGTGTTTTACCCTGGGCATTCTTGCACCATAGCTTTTAGAAACCAGCTAGTATATGAGAAAAATGTTGAACAGCATAATGACCTTAACCAGTATATCAGTACTTGAAAGGGAACAGAAGTTAAACAGTGTTGAAATCATAGTGAATATCTCTGCACTTACTGAATAAGTAAAACACTGAAACTGTAAAACTATTACTGAGTAAAATGGAGTTTTAGCTTAGTTCTTTCAAGCTTCTCTCTCTCAAAAAAATTTTAATGCTGACATGACTACTTTTTAAATTTACATTTTAAATGTGCACCGCTGCTGTTCTTTGAGGTCAGATGGAAATCACATATAGAAATAAATAAGTAAATAAATGCGAAAAAAAGAAAAGAAAAAAAAAGTGTATTAAAACATTGACATTTTTAAATTTGTTGGAATTTCAAATATTTAGTCACTTATGGAACATAGAACAGATATAATGAATATAATAAATAAAGATATAATCCTTTAACATTGTCCGAAACATACATACTGTTATTCACATAAATTATATATTTAAGCCTTTACTTTTGTAGTATTTGATAGTTACAGTAATTTTGTGTTCATTGCAGACAAATTGAAATGAAATGTTGCTATTAATAAATAAACTACTACATTACTAATTTAGTGAAATACATTTTAAAATTAGGCCTACCATATCAGCCCTATCCCCCCAAAACATTAATAAAAAAGCGCATGAGGAAAAAAAAAAAAAAAAAAAAAACGTCACCCTTTCAGCTCGGTATTCATTCTGTGTTGATAAACTCCATATCCCATCACTTTTCCAGGATCTCATTTTATGGCACATCACAGATGCAGGCACCATGGTGATTTGAATGTGTTTTTAATTCATGTGAATGGCCTGGCAGAGCTGCTGCGGGCCGTTAATTACCTGCCACTGTGAACATCAGTCAGTCTAATGAGAGGAACTCCCGCCCTGCATGCAGAACGCATATTAAGACTCTAATCAGCAAACCTGCAGCACGCGACCACAGGGACCTGACTGCTTCCTACCCCATATAAAAACAGTCAAAATGATTGCGATTTTGAAAACATGGGTTTGAAATGGCTTTAATGAGGGTACAGCATGGATCTGAGATTTTTAAGGGTGATATAAGACAAGTCTGATCAAACTGTCTGATTAAAGTTCATTTTGTGAAATTGGCTTTATCCCTCTTTAATCTCTTCTCACATAAAAAAAAAAGAAAAAAAAAAAAAAAAAAAAGACAATACATGTGTTTGTATTTAATTTTTTAATTTAAACCTTCACATCAAGGTCCTGATCACCCCATCTATCCTGTCCTGTCCTTACAACTAAAAGTGGCAAAAATGGCAACATAATTTAAACAAAAGAGCTTAGCAACTCATTGAATTTAACGTCAAGAAATATGTGTTCTTGTACTTTTGGTGTACGATTCTTTTGCTATTGAAAAATAAATGTCACCATTATTCCAATTTACATTATTGTCATTATAGTCACATTGTAAATGATTTGTTGTTTTCACAGTAATATTACTGTAACAATTTGCTACTGTATAAGCTGTTTACAGTATGTTACTGTAGATTTTTCATTTTCACAGCATTACTGTATTCTTAACAGTTTCCTACTGTACAAGCTGTTTACAGTATGTCACTGTAGATTTTTTCATTTTCACAGCATTATTACTGTATTCTCAAATATTTGCTACTGTATAAACTGTTTACAGTGTTACTGTAGATTTTTTCATTTTCACAGCATTACTGTATTCTTAACAGTTTCCTACTGTATAAGCTGTTTACAGTATGTTACTGTAGATTTTTTCATTTTCACAGCATTATTACTGTATTCTTAGTTTCCTACTGTATAAGCTGTTTACAGTATTTTACTATAGATTTTTTTTTCATTTTCACAGCATTATTACACGTTTCCTACTGTGAAAATGTATTTCACCCTGCTGTTTACAGTATGTTACTGTAGATTTTCAATGCATTCTGGGAAAATATTAGCCTACTGTAAATCTAAAACCAGTACTAAATGACCGCGGAAAAACCACACACAACCGTTAAACAAACCAAAAATAAATAAATAACTCAACAAATGATAATCATATATATTTATATATATAGTATTTATTTACACATTTTTTTTTCTATTTACATATCTTTGAAAAACATGATAATTCTGTACAAAGCTATTTAAATTCAAGATCATTTCATTCACACCTCTCTTAAAATCCATTCTGACATTTCTGTAGGTTCAAGAAGTCAAGAAGCTTGGTATCCAGAAAATCTCCCAGCAACCACACGTAGTTTGAACTCCATGTTGTCCAGGCACTGAATGTCAGTTACAGTAAACTCTTTCAATTCTATGGCCCATCAGACAGCCAAAAGATACCAAGTAGAGCTGCTGATTCACTGTTTATGGAGAAGTGAATGTTGTAAAGGCAAATATTCTGCTTTGCCACATCCTAAATGATCATGAATGTAAAATAAATATCTGTGATGTCGTCAATCTCTAGAGTTAGGCACAACTTAACAGGCTCATGTAAACAGTATATAAAAAAAGAAGAAATAATTAAAAAAAGCTGATTTATAGAATATATCTTGTACAAAAAGAATGAAAATATATTTATCAAGTGCAGTTTCACTTCTATTTAGTTGCAAGAACTGGCACACAAATTTAAAAGCCTGATGACATGATTGAAGCAGCGCACTGTTCAAATACTGACAAAATGTCAAAGAGTCAGAAGCTGATATCCCCAAACACATCTATTAATGACAGCCTTGTACAGTCAGTACAGATTATTATATCTATGTCAAAATGGGACGTGGAAATGACAGTGCCATGAGCAACAGAAATTGAATCAGTACTTCAGTTTTCGTCTCCAGCTGCCCTTGTTGACTGGACCTGTGCCTCGCAAAACTCAATCAGCCAAAATAAGGCAAATTTCATTGACTCCATTCCAATGCCTCATGGGCACTGTTCTAACATAGAGACAAAATGATCACCCTACATATTCTTGCCACTTCCTGAGGTAGACCATGGTTAAAATAAGAGTTCGTAGGCGCTGTTTAAACCAAACGATCTTACTGCGAATGTTTATAAACCATGTTTTCTCAGTGTCTGATTATTGCCATGAATCAATTGGGCCAGCATCCGTCCTACTGTTCCATTCTAGTATTGCGGAATCCTGCCATCTAAATGAACTTTTCTGCAGATTCAGTGTGTGAAAAAAAAAAAATCTTGGAATTGGTTGTGATTAAATTCAAGAAGAAAAAAAATAAGAAACAAAGATTAAATTAGTGTATTTGAAGAGCGCATGATTTTGACATCCGGTTGACTCATGGCATTCGGAGTGCTTATATTAGTAGAAGTGTGGAAAAATTCGAGGAACAGTTGAAGTCCACTGTACACATTCCCACCCCCATAAAAAATTTCACCGTTTCACTTCAGTATCATCACATGGACAGTGGCACCTCCGAGGTCAGTAGGGGTCATCATATTCAGTGACTGTGCTGGGCGAAGCCTCATCTTTTGTAATGGTTAGGGGCGTCGGCAAAGGCAAACTTCAGCCGGTAAGCTTCAGCTAGGAGAACGCTAACTTCCTCATTTCCCCAGTGCATCGTAGGTAGATTCTGGAGCAGAATCATTAGACCCTGTGGAGGATAAAGAGATTTTGTTTAAGATGATTGCATGCACATACACAGCAGCAAAATACACTTTCAAATCAACCAGGGGATGGGTAGTCTGAACTACTAAACACATTTTTGGTGTTACAGAAGACTTAATACTAGGCTCAGTCACAACCACTGAGACGGTATATTTCTTAGTCATATATGGACACTCTGTGGTCATATACACCAATCATACATGTTTCTTCATTATATTTGGACACATTAAAATCATGCCCACCCTTCAGATGTTTCTTGGTAATATAAGCATGCTTTACAACATGTGTGGGACACACTAGCCCTTGAGGCCCACTGTCCTGCAAAATTTAGCTCCAACCCTGATTAAATTCAGCATAATCAGCTAACCAAGGTCTCGAGGATTGCTAGAAAATTACATTACAGGTGTGATTGATTAGGGCTGGAGCTAAACTCTGCAGGACAGTGGACCTTCAGGGCCAGAGTTGCCCACCCCTACTTTAGAATCCTTTTTATCAGCATTTCTCAGCAATATATGAGCGTTTAAGGTCACATAAAGCATTTAAACACATTTCTTAAGGACTTGTGTGAAATTTCATTGTGCCAAAAAAGAAGCAAAATATTTCTCTATGCAAATTAGCAGCTATGTGATGTGGTGACAATGAACCAGTACAGCAACTTGCAATGCCTAGTGATAAATTTGCTTGGCTAGTCAGCTGTCGGAAGACATGTGAGCATCCAAATGCACATACATCCCGTGAGGAAGTGTTGCATTGGTAAACCACTTCTTAACTTTGCTGGAAGGAGTTTTCCTTAGCGTTTAGCAGACAAGGGAAGGCATTGCAGCACAGAGTTGTTTATATCTTTTCCTTCAGCGGGGTCAAGCCATGCTATCACAAAGCACCACTGTACTTCTCTAAATTATTATAACTTTCAATCACAGATTCTTTGGCTGCTCAATCTTAAGTGTAGGGTGAAGAGAGCGAGCTGCCAGTCAAGCTGTGTGTTTCTCTTCTCGCTCGGTGCGGTCAGGACCTTTCCAGTGGAAGCCCATTTCTCTTAGGTATAGAAGGCCAAGTCTAATTCACTCAAGGCGGCGTCAGGCGGCTCCAGTAGGCCTCAGAGTCAATGACTGCATTACAGCGGCTTAGAGCCTCAATCTCCCAGCCTAATTCACCTATCCTGCTGGCCCTGATGAAGGAGAATGAGAACGCTTAATACTCCATCACTGAGGGGTATAAGGGGGATGGATGGAGGCGAGTAGTAGAAGAGAAGGATGCAGGGAAAAAAGCAATAATGTATCTTGTAATAACGGGAATGTCAAAGTGCCTCAGACATTTGCCAGTTAATAAACCAAAAACTCATTTGATTATTCATTCAAGAACTAACGAGAATCTCAACTAAATGTACTTAAATCCACCATTCTCTCCAAGTTTGGGATGAGTGTAAAGAAAGCAAACAAGGATGAAAGAACAATCAGACTTGTCTGATATGGAGTGTTTACTGCACATAAGAGCTGCAGACTGATCTGATCAGACACAACGGTTCCAAGAATTCAAAGCGTAACACTTTAAGGCTCAAATACATCTGTGAAAAAGCTTGAGTGTGTCAAGACGAATTCTTTTGGCTACACTAGCTTGATTTCCCATGTCATTGCATACCGTAACATGACAGAACGCAAGTTGTAAGCCAATGCAAATGAGTGTTGCATTCTCAGTGTTGTCGCATGGGGCATTAGGTGAGAAATTAAACTAAACAGTCTTCTTTGGTTCTGTCTTGAGCATAGACAATTAGACTAAGATTAAAATGGTAGAGTAATAACAATATTGTTTGTATTACAAAAGTGTTCATTAGGCTTCCATTTACCCCTTGTATGTATGATTCAAAGACTATGTAAGTAAAGATTCATGTGGAATTCCCTTTGCAATTCCACAGGCACTTGATTGGGACATTTTATTAAATGTTACAAGTTGAGGGACAACACCAAAGGACAAAAGAGAAAATAATATTTTTTATGATGTATAAAATAGATGCTTGATGCTCTGATGCTTGAGTTTTCAATATGAGTATTAAAACAGACAGTTGTGAGTATGAGTACCAATACATTCTTTTTGGTATTAGCCAGTACCTGCATTTTTGGAAGACTAAGCTGTTCTATTTGTGCAATAACAGTTCTACAAAGGCAAGAATTTATTTATTCATTCATTCATTTTTTTGGTATCTGATCATTTTAACAAGTACTTGAGCACAGTATCATTAAATACTGATACCGATATCAATAATTATAACCGTCAACTATATTTAAAATGAAATCATCCATGTAATAGTCAAATCAGGTTCTAATCAACACAGTCATCTCAGTCTGATGTTTTCTCTCAACAAATAACTATATTAGGATACTAATTGCCTAGTAATGAGCCAAGTCACATAATTGGAAATAAATTAGTGATATAAAGAATCCACATAGGCAACCACCATGATTGATTGGGCACTGTTCATTTTCACTGCATTTAGGGACTTCCTCTCTGGAGTATGTAAACTAATTGCATACTATAAGAAGCATGGGATATTGTAAGTGCATTTCCAATCCCTTAAACTTTAATTTATAATTGCTAATTCTAACTTTAAAATCCTAATTCTAGAGTTCATGTACAGATCAGAAGGAAGAACTTAATACATTTTTAATCACATTACTTTTCATAATTAATTGAACATTAACATTTTTAATTGACATTCTGAGGATTGTTATCTCAAGGTAAGAAGTCATGATGTGCCAAAAATGTGATTCCAAAAGTAATACAGGGAATGACTGATAGCCAAGTAATGTTCTTAAAGTTACACATCCACACGCAAGAAAGTAATTAAATAAACTGAAAAGATTTGGAGTTGAACAGTCTGAACATTTCCTTACACAAACCTCCACAATGCAGAATATATTGCACTCCAACAGGTAAAGGCAGATTAAATCTTTTGTTAAATGTCAACAGACCCTTCATAGGCAAGGATTTGTCTCCAATCATTTTTGTGAAGTACCCATGTTCTCCTTGAATTCAAGTAGACTGTTTATTGAAGAAGAGTGAGAGTATGTAAAACTTTGAGGGTGAATAATATCCTTGAAGATCATTATAAGATTGTGTAGGTGTTATTTCCAAGAGATTTTAAAGAGTAATCTACCCTTTCCACAACTGCTGAGTATATGAACACTTAAGCAAATGTATTTTTGAGAAACAGACCTGCCTTCAGATGTCATCTGAAGATTGAAAAATTTAATAAAATATTGTGCATACCTCACTAAATCACTGATGTGTGTGCAAAACAGTTGTCGACTATACTTAAAACAAAACCATCTGTGCAATAGCCAAATCTCCTAATCAACAGCCTAATTTTCGACAAATAACTAGATTAGGACACTAATTACTTGTAATGAGCCAAGCCGAATAATTGGATATAAATGAAGTATCTAATGATCTACACATCCAGCTAACATAACTGATGCAAGACTGATAATTTCTGTTGCATTTAGGGACTTTTTCTCTGGAGCATGTAGAAAGATGGCAAACTATTAGTTATGGGACATAGTAACAACGTTGCCAATGGCCATTATTACATTCAATATGAAATGACATTCACAGACCTTTTTCCCCCCGATGTAATACATTTCCGAATGCAACACGGCATACAAGTTAAAATACTAAATGTAGGGATGCACAATATACTGACAATCATACATGACCAATAAATAGATTTTTTTTTTATGGCACTGTGTTGGTCTGAAAGAAAGAAAGAAAGAAAGAAAGAAAGAAAGAAAGAAAGAAAGAAAGAAAGAAAGAAAGAAAGAAAGAAAGAAAGAAAGAAAGAAAGAAAGAAAGAAAGAAAGAAAGAAAGAAAGAAAGAAAGAAAGAAAGAAAGAGAATAGCAGCTGAAAATATATCCAAATTATTGCAGAACCCAACATTATTTCTATTTGGCTTGCACATTGTGAACACAAATAAAACAGCATGTTTACTGAGAGCCTGCCAAATATTATAACTAGTGAGTTACCATTTCTGTGACCAGATTTTGGAATTCATATTGACTTTAAGAGAAGTTTTACCTGCAGATGTTTTTAGATGTATTAAAGGTGTTCATAAAATCTACACTGTCAAAATGGTTGCCACATACATTAAGAAATCTGGCATGGTGCTGTCACATGGCAAAACTATCCGCATAGCATTTTGAGGATCCCCTAAAATGGAAAATAATATTTATTTTGAAATAAACTGACGGTTAGTTAGTTAGACATGCAGCAGATTCAGCCTCATCTAAAGGGACATATATTGCATTTCCAATAGGAACAGTCCCTCTGGAGTACCCTGGGGTTAAAGTGCCTTGCTCCGGGGCTCAGCGATAATGGCAGATCCCAGTAATTCTCCAGGTTCTCGAATCATCCCTTTCCATTACTAGCCAAGATCTTCCATTGCAAAGCTAATGTCAACACCGCCTATGACACCATTACCAAGTTGTATCATATGCATATATTACATTGCAGTTTGACAGCAATAAACTGGAACAGACTTTAATCAACTCACGCTGTGGAACTGACCATCAATAATAAATACAGTACAACACCAAAAGCGACAAACTTGGTGTATAGTGATGCTAGTTTCAAAGGTTGGCCTAATTACGCACAAAACATGGCTAAAAGCCCAGTTAAATTGGCTGAAAAACAAACAAACGCAACTTAAGAAAGATAATGGCTTTGACTTAGAGGGATAGTTCACCCAAAACTGAAAATTAGCCCATGATTTACTCACCCTCAAGTCATCCTAGATGTATATGACATTCTTCTTTCAGACGAATACAATCGGAGTTATATTAAAAAAAATATCCTGGCTCTTCCAAGCTTTATAAATGGTAGTGAATTGTCGCTTCTGTTTTGAAATCCATAAAAGTGCATCTGTCCATCATAAACGGACTCCACATGGCTCCGGGGGGTTAATAAAGGCCTAGGAAGCGAAGCCATGCGTTTGTGTAAGAAAAATATCCATATTTAAAACTAAAGTAAAATAACTAGCTTCCGGCCAAACGAACATACGGATTCCACTTAAGTCTAAGTGCAACTTGTGCAAGTAATGCGACGTACTGATGATATTTACGCTATGCCACAAGTTGCATAAGTTGCACTTTAGGCGTAAGTAGACTGTGTGGCCGTTTGGCCGGAAGCTGGAATTTTACTTTGTAACTTGTTAAATATGAATATTTTTCTTACACAAACGCATCACTTCGCTTCAGAAGGCCTTTATTAACCCCCCAGAGCCGTGTGGAGCACTTTTATGATGGATAGATGCACTTTTATGATGGATGGATGCACTTTTATGGACTTCAAAACAGAAACAGCCATTCACTGCTATTATAAAGCTTGGAAGAGCCAGGGCATTTTTTAATATAACTCCGATTGTATTCGTCTGAAAGAAGAATGTCATATACACCTAGGATGACTTGAGGGTGAGTAAATCATGGGCTAATTTTCATTTTTGGGAGAACTATCCCTTTAAGGAGGATTGACGCAATCCGGTTTTGATTGTTCTATTCTCTTGTGTCTTATCTTCAGTGGTGATTAAATTGTGTTTGCTAAGTGACATTAAGTAACTCGTATTATTGTTCTTTAACCTAAGAGCATTCAAGCCAAACAGATAATCATAGGCAGAGCTGCGATTGTGTAAGTTTTGATGTAGACATTTGGACAGATAAACCAGCGTCATGACGACACCTCACTAATGACTGCTGTTGGCAAACAACTTTAGCACAGCAGAGACTGATTACTATATTCACAATGGTGGTGAAGGAATGTTTGCCACCAAGGATTACGTTGAACGGAGACTTCTAGCCCCTCATCTTCTTGCTGAGCCCTCATGAATTTGTAAGAATCGATCAGGGGCTCAAGAACAGCGTCGCAGTCACTCTATCAAATGGCAAAGTCGCAGCTCTGCAGATCTTGAGCGTTTGATCCCTGTGTTTTAAACACTCGTGAGACTAACCGGTAGAGAGGTGGTGATTGATTGTGAGGAACTTTATAAACAGCTTTGTTTATCAAGGCTTCTGCTAGACAGAGAAGCGATAGGTTGAGTCTCGGCATTCGGGTGCGCGGGGAAGTAGCAGAGCTGTAATTACTTCCAGGATATTAAGTCCTTCATGCTTTTCCATGTCTCTTTTCGGATAAATTGTCCCTGCCTCTCGCTGAGCGAGCTTCCTGCAACAACAGTGACACTCTATCATTAAACTGTATTAAAGCACATTTACAGGCAGGAGGGTTGCTCTTGATTCGAGACCTGCACGTATGACGATTAATCATTACCGGCGGGTCTCCTCCAGAAGCTCTAGTGTGGACAAAATTACTAGTTCTCTGATGAATGTGCTAGGTTTTCGATTAATCATGAAGAGTTCATTTCACCTAATCCTTCAATGCAACCGTCCTAATAGAGTCAACACTATAACTCAGTAACAAGATGGCAAGGAAAATATCTGCACTACTATAAATCTCTAGAGATGCTTTTTTTTTTTAATTGCTTGCAAATTCACCTCTGACTAACTGTAATCTTACACTCTACAACACAAAAAACTAATAATAAACTTGCAAATGCCCCCAAGAGGAAACAAAATATGACTGTCACTTTGAATTCATTTCAAGTCAAACCAGGCAAACAAAATTAAACTTTCGATCCGCAAACAATTAGATAGTGATTCGCACTCAATTACAGCTTGCTGTGAACGGTTTATATATCCGATATGCATCTAAAATTGGAAGTTAATTGAAAAAGTGCTTGACATTTGCACAGCCGAGAAAAAGCAGCAGACGGACAATGTGGGAAGTAGGATTTTTCTTGCTCTTTAAAACTAAGCTGCAAAAACCCAGAACTGCCTTCGATTGACATCACATCCATTTGATAATTGACATATGACCGCCCACATTTATGTACAAGCACATATTCTGTATTGAGAAACAGGCCCATTATCCAGAGATAGATAACAAGGAGGAAGTTTGTCAATATTCAAACTTGCATTAAAGGGTTAGTTCACCCAAAAATGAAAATTCTGTCAGTAATTACTCACCCTCATGTTGTTCCAACCCCATAAGACCTTCGTTCATCTTCGGAACACAAATGAAGATATTTTTGATTAAATCTGAGAGCTGGCTCACTCCTCCATAGGCTTCTAAAGACATTATATCTTGCTGGCCCAGAAAATGCATTAAAGACATCGTTAATATACTGTAGTCCAAGTGACTACAGTGGCTCAATCTTAAGTTTATAAAGCGACGAGAATACTTTTTGTGCGCAAACCCCCCCCCCCCAAAATAACGACTTTATTCCACTATTCATTTCCTTCTCTCTGGGCCTTGAGTTTTTTCACGT
The DNA here is from genome assembly GCA_022828995.1 of Vimba vimba. Classification (NCBI taxonomy): domain Eukaryota; kingdom Metazoa; phylum Chordata; class Actinopteri; order Cypriniformes; family Leuciscidae; genus Vimba; species Vimba vimba. The sequence continues at coordinate 20,484,510 of CM040821.1, read as the reverse complement.
AGTGTAATAGCGCAGCGCTTCTGTGTTGTACGTCACACGCATCACACACATGACCAGCGTCGGCCAATAGTGAGCCTAGGTGGTGACGTGCAACACAGACGCGCTGCGCTATTACACTACGTGAAAAGACTCGAGGCCCAGAGAGAAGGAAATGAATAGTGGAATAAAGTCGTTATTTTAGTTTTTTTTTTTTTTCGCACAAAAAGTATTCTCATCGCTTTATAAACTTAAGATTGAGCCACTGTAGTCACTTGGACTATATTAACGATGTCTTTAATGCATTTTCTGGGCCAGCAAGTTATAACGTCTTTAAAAGCCTATGGAGGAGTGAGCCAGCACTCAGATTTAATCAAAAATATCTTAATTTGTGTTCCGAAGATGAACGAAGGTCTTACGGGGTTGGAACAACATGAGGGTGAGTAATTACTGACAGAATTTTCATTTTTGGGTGAACTAACCCTTTAAGATGAGTTACGTCAGGTATGAAGTCACTAATAGCAAATTACATTAGTTCTTGAGTCACGTAACTTTCAGTGGTCATCTATTTCTAAAGAATTTTCATAGGATTTACATTTTTCCCAAAGCAAATTTGATCTTGAATTCTTGATAAAAAATTTTGCTAACACTTTACAATAAGGTTCATTAGTTAACATTAGTTAATGCATTAACTAACATGATCTAACAATAAGCAATACATGTGTTACTGTATTTATTAATCTCTGCTAATGTTAGTTAATAAAAATACAGCTGTTCATTGTTTGTTCATGTAAATTCACAGTGCGTTAACTAACGTTAACTAATACAATCTTTGATTTTAATAACGTATTAGTAAATGTTGTAATTAATATTAAGCTGAAGAAGTATTGTTCATTCTCAGTTCATGTTAACTAAGGTAGTTCATACATACTGAAACTAAAAAGCCTATTGTTGCCACAAATTTGTTTTCTGATAATGCACGCTCTGCCTGAAATATCATTGGTTTTGGTTACTGAAATGTTGTTATCGTGCTGTTGAAGTTATATGTAAAATTATGCTTTCCAAGTATTTATCTGATATACGGAATATAATCAGTTTAGTGTATGCAAACACCCACCCTCAATCAACTGTTTTGGTGTCCATGTAATTCGCATCCCGCTTGTAATATAACACTTTATTATGCACATGCACAATTTGAGAGGTAAGTCAATCATAAGAAGATATATTTATTTATATTTATTAAGTCAGTATTCTTTTCAACCCTAAATTGTTGACAGATAAGTCATTTCTAAGATGACTTTCTCAAGGGGTGTAAACACTGTGGGAAAACAGTCATTGTTTTTGCAATTCAGTTTGCCAGATATTTCACCCTTAAAGGTACAGTACCAAAAACATCCTCTAATAACATACAAAAACTTGTATGTAACTGGTATTTGGCTTGCATTGCACTAAAGAAATCATATAGTAGTTTACTACAACTAACTTGGCACAGTGGGCAAACATATTTAGGGTGCTGTCAGCACTTGATGGAATGAAGAATCTCAGTGATGCACACACTTGAGAACACGAGTTTAAAAGCTGTATTAGCTCAGAGGTTTGAGCGGTAAGCCAATCAGCCACACGCCCCTAAGAGCCTGCAAAACAAATTAAGAGTTTGTCTGCTCACAGTTATTCACACAGACAGCGAATCCATTTAGTTTCGGCTGTTTGAACCACCTGAGGTGGAACGAGACAAAACATTAGGAGCTGATAGTTGCTGCTTTTTAATTTAGCAGCATAATGAACGGAACAGGCGTGAACCACCCAGCTTCCCCTCTTGAGTTCTTTGCCATTTCTTTTACTTTTATTAATTCAGCAAATTTCGAAAGACAAGAGGGAGGCAAGGATGAAATATTCTTTGCATTTGTTACATTCGTAGATGAGTTATTGAACATTTCCAAATGAAAGTATAAGAAATGTTTCATACAGAACTACTGTAGATATGGTGCTTGTCCATGCCAAACTCATCGGCAATATATTAGGGTGTTTTGGATGGTTGCCAGGGTGTTGTGATGCAGTTGTTAAGGCATTCTTTTAAGTGTGTTGCTATGTGGTTACAAGTTGTTCTGGGTGGTTGCCAGGGCAATGTGTCAGTTATTTTATTCCATACAAGTATTACACAGTTTCAACACTAAGATATAAGAACAAATCCATATATAAATTATGTGAAAAAAGGACATTTTTTTTTTTTTATGAAACATTTATACATTCATTTTGAAGGGACAGTTCGTGTTGTTCCAAACTGCATTTCTTCAGTGGAACATAAAAGAAGATATTCTGAGATGTCTCGGTGGAAGTTAATGGCAACCATACCAACATATTTGTTGGTTTGGTTACCAACATTTTTCCAAATATCTTCTGTGTTGTCACACAGGTTTGGAATAATATGAGGGTAAATTAAAAAAAAAATTGGGGGGTGAATTATCCATTTAACAATGAGTAAAAGCATATTGTCAACTTGCTCCAAATAATATTTTAATCACCTCTTTTGGAATTATTAGAATGTTGGTAAAACTTTATGTTAGTCCACGATAGTCCACTTTAGACATTTTACTAACTATAAGTAACTTTTGCAACTACATGTCAACTAACTGTCAATAGAGTATTTGTAGACTGGATGCTTAATATCTAATAACACTTTTTTTTGATGGTCCACCAAAAGATATTCTACTGACTATAAGTAACTTGGCAACTACAAGTCAACTTATTCTACTAACCCGAACCCTAACACCTAACACCTAACCAAAACCTAACAGTCTACTGACAGTCAACTAAAGTCTACTAATATTCTAATGAGAGTTAGTTGACATGTAGTTGCAAAGTAACTTATAGTTAGTAGAATGCCTAAAGTGGACTATCAAAATAAAGTGGAACCGAATGTTAATAAAAAAAAAAAGAGCCAATTATTTAATTTACATGGAAACAACATGTTGTCTTAACGCTAGATTTTTTTTTTTTCAACACAGCAGATTGGTCTTTATAAATTAAGAAGAGAGGTTCCTCACAAGGGCTTCATCATATTGGGTGTCTGTGGCATTCAAAAAGTTTGAATCCCCATTGAATCCCACATCAAGCACAAAGAGCTTGTTGCAATTTTAAATTAGATTTGAATAAAGCACAGAAATAACCAGAAATTGTCAATGTTCACGTCCAGCAAGTGCAAATCACAAGCTATTAATAAGCACAACTAATGAAGCCAGGTGTTCATCATATAGAGGGGAATAATCTTATTTCATGGACAGCGTAATATATAGACCTCTTTTTAATTAAGCCTCAAATTTGTGTATGGTGGACATAATAATTGCACATAACTCCATGTTTTCCGCTTCATGTGCTGTAGAGATAGCAGCGGTCTGCCCTGGGGTCTAGCACTAAGGCTTCGGCGGTTACTTGTGCAGTCAACACTCTTCCAAAGATAGCTGGCATGCGCACACACATATTAAAACGCTGCTTTGTGATTCAACTAGCTCCCTTTCTGCCGTAAACTCCATTTAAATCAACCCATTAAAACTCCAAAGTGGAAGATTGATTTCTCTGATTCCTCCTTCCATCCACGCATAAACACGTTATCAGAGCTCACACTCGACTGCGTCTCAGCGGTTAGAGAGAACTCTTTGAACTGCCATGTTAAAGTTTTGAATTGCCATGTTTGACGTGCAAGTGAGACTGTGAAACTTAATAGCGGTAGAGTGAGCTCATGTGATGTGTGTGTTTATTTCGAGTTGACTGCAACGAAGGTTATGACTGTCTATGTCCTGAAAACAGGAAGCATGAGTGAAAAAGAGGTTAGGATAACTAATTTGGACAAAAAGTCCAGCTCCCACTGGAAGAAGAGCCAAGCTGTGTTCCAAAACCTTGTGAACAGCCTAACTAATTTTCGCACATTTTCACAGCGGAGAAGGCAATCCCAGAATGCTTTGCAGCAAGCAAAGTGAGAAAAAGAGAAAAAAGCCACTGCCCCATATAGCCTCACTTTTGCTTCGATTTACAATTGATTTCAATAGAGTTTGGTCAATTAATTCCAATCCAGACACAAAAATGTTGTAAAATAGTCATAGGCCCTTCTGGTTTTTTTCTAATTAATTAAACTAATTAATCTAATTAAACTTTAATAATCAAAACGGATCAATTGTACTCCAATAATTGAGATGACTGGGGAAAAAGTGTCCCTATCAACCTGAAGTCACCCAATATACTTTCAGACATTCTGTGTAGACATTTGTTTTAATGATTTAATACAATTGTATGATCAAAACCAGTGGTAATCAAATGAATGCATAAAACAGCTTAATTAATCTTTTAAAATACAATCAAATGAAAATCAAATAATTCCTTTCATTTTTGGCAAAGTGCGACACTACAGCTTAAAAAAAAATGTTTTAATAAACATATTGTTATTACTTTGTACACTATACTATAGAAAAGTAATATATTTATTGTCATAATATTTTGGTGGGTTGTAGTGAAAACCTTTGAGTTTCTGTGCAGTTATGACAATAGTTTTTATCAATTGATATGGTGACCATTTGATGAAGTTAATGTAGAGCATCCTTATATAGTGTTGTTGTGGTTTAATATTCACAGACACTAGTCTATATCTAGCGATTTACTAGTCTATACTTGTTTATACACTAGTGATTTGATTAAGTGTACAGCCCTACTTTTGATTTATCCATTCAAAATTTGGCCAAATTCGGCCAAATTCCTTGACATTCCGCTTATACAGTCAATTCTATTTTTAAGACCGGATTCCGCGATTCCATTCTGTTCCGTTCCGTTCTGTTATAATAAACATCTCTCTTGCATTCTGAAATGAGGTATCTTAGGGTAGAGTGAAATTTATGCTTTTAGAACGTATTTTGAGGAAAACAGCGATTTCTGTGTGATATGGCCACTGTCCTTTGAACAGGGAGTGCGGAAATCGTTATCTATGAATTTAAAAACAAAACAACATATATTTTGGTATTCTAGTAGGCATTTGAGACAACGGGGCTCAAAAAAGCGAAACAAAATCCCATCGATAAAGAGTAAATTGGTAATCACAGACAAAAGAGGGAAGAGGTTCTCGGGCCGTTAGCTGCACCAAAGGCTTTCTCATTACATGATAAACAAACCCCTAATGAGAGCTCATTTGCTGCATATTGCCCTTACTAAATGGCATCAGGGGTTGACATTTGGCTGTCTGTAACCTGCCGTGCCACTCCACAGGGAAGATGCATGCAGCTCATAGCCAAAGTTCAACTGTACATGGCCTTGCCCTCTCTTTTTTATTCAGATCTATACTAGCATCACTGTGAATTTTAGTAAAAAAAAAAAAACCTTCATTAGTATCAGCAGTAAAATGGAGTGAATAAGAGCAGCTTAGAGCACAGATAGCGGCATCCATTATGTCTCCACGCTCACTTATCCAAGCATTAGAGCTTCTCATCTAAACACACTAGCATCCAATTTATTTGCTCTCATTATTTATTTTTTGTCTTCAAAAAGAATCATCTGCTTGAGAGCGGACTAAACTGGAGCTCTTGAAGAGATGCAGTACACATTGATACTTATGGAGGACTCAATAAACTACTGAGTACAAACCAAAGGGTGAAGTTTTGGCTAGTTAGAGTGGTCCTTTCTCCATACTACGCATTTGGATGGAATGCATTTTGTTACAGCAACAATTTTTAAATATTTTTTTTGTATTAACTAGATGTTTTACCAATGGCCAATTTATTGGATGGCTTGGTGTAAAATGGTCTTGTATATTTGACGCTCACAGTTCCGTTGTCAGATGCTCAATTGTTGGTCAGCGCGTCATTTTCTCGTGGCTCAAAAAATGATGAGTCACGTGACATTTACAGCAACGTCTAAGTGTCCATAAGCAAAGATATACTTCCAGGGAGACATACTCCAGCTAAACAACTGACCTTTTTGGGAATGATCCTTACCTTTAATGGTTTCCCTTTAAAACACTTTTTTTTTTTTTTGCATTCACCCCCCTAAGAACCCTGTTGTGAAATATTAAGATGATTTTGAATTTAAAAAATGTTAAATTGTATAGAATTACACAGATTAGTTGTAAGAAACATGCTTGCAAGTTGAACATGCATACCTTTCAACATTTCTCACATTATCACAGTTTAGAAAATGGTAATACAATATGCCAAGAACTCAGAGTTACCAAATCAGTTGATATTTCACTTTCTGTTATACTGTCTCACAAATGAATTAGGTTGAATAGCTGTCAGCTACCAATTACCAAGCAATGCTTGTTCAGTCTGTGGTGTAAAAAGGTCGCATTAGCAATTAGAGAAAAAACACTTAAGACTTAAAAGTGTCTGAAATTTTGGTCCTAAATTTGTATACATTTTACTGGTAGTCCACTGTATAAAGAATTGTTGGATATAATATGTCACAGTTTACTTTATTTTGCTATCCTCACTTACATAAATTAACTTTAGTGTCCTGCACCCACTAGTAAAAACATATAAAAACTTATATCTGGTGTCTGAATAATTTTTGGTTTGACTGTGTCTAGTCAAAACCTGTACCATTTCTCAACAGTTCCTGCTTTCCAACACCTAGAGGTGAGACAACAATATATAATTACGTACATTATGAGGAGTGCAGGAAGGTTAAAAGCGGGTCAGATTGGTTCATACAGCAGGTTTTCATGAGGTCGCTGTGGTATAGTCCTTTTAACCTTTTTTCTGTCCCAGTAAAGATTTTCCCCCTGCTTCAATACTCATTAATTGCCCTCCTGCCAAGAATAGAAGCCATTACGAACGCCTAGAAATACCAGGGGGTCAGACAAAAGTCACAGTGAAACAAGACACACCTACTCTTCTGACACGTTAATAAACCTGCAAGAGAATCTACATTATTTATACTGTTATGTCACATTCTGATCATTATTTACTCACCCTCATCTCATTTCAAACTTGTATGACTGACTGACTGACTTCTGTGGAGTACTAAAGGAGACTATTCAGACTTTCCCTCTCCATACAATGAAAGTGAGCTAATAAATGACCTGATCTTCATTGCGTTTGAGTACGCCTGTCAAGATGCATCAATGTTTGGTTTTGAGACATGTGAAAACCAATGCAGTTTGAAATAATTGTCATTTAACCAGATGCAAAGTGCCTTGATATTTGACTGTATGCAAGTGCAACTAAAATTTCAAATTAGCAAAGTGAAAGATTTTTTTACCATTAATTAAGTTCGATGGATTTCATATGGACTAATATTTATGACGTGCTATAATTTTTGAAGCCTCGGAAGACTATGAATCACAGTAAACATCTCCTTTTGTGTTCCATACAAGAAAGCAAGTCACATTTTTTGGGGCGAACAATTCCTTTCAATAAGCATTATTTAACGACAGCAACAATATATTTTGGATTGTGCTTAATTAAGGAATTATACAATTCCTGATTTCCTCATTTTCAAGAGCCATTAACTGTTACGCTCATTAAGAAAGCTTCATTAGAAACCAACCCTCAATCTCTCTTGAAATTCATTCCCTAGTCTTGTTGTCTGCAAGATATACTTGAAAAAAATCACAAAAAAATTCCCGCCCAGCAATCCATCTCTCTGCAATTAGCATTCTCCTCAAGAACTGCATGTGTACAGCTTCTGAGAAAATATGGGTCTTTAAGTATTTCTTGGAGGCCGGTCCTAATGAGAATACATTTCAAAATAAAAATGCCTTTTTTTTATGTTTAGAAAGATATGATACGAAGGGGTAAATGGAGTGAGAGAAAGATAGAGCAGAAGCCAGAGGCCATATTTAAGAGGAATACTGCACAATCATGCAATCTACTGCTATGAAAGACCTGCGTCCCAAAAGACAAGTCTAATTTTCACAGTTTGATATGCTGGGATAGAATTATAACTCAATCTTGTCTGAATGGAGACTTATTTAATTCTTTACATAAGGTCTTTCCTTCAATCTAAATCTCTCCCGATGAATCTTCAATTATCAAACTTAACCTACTGTGGAAGTGCACTCAATGAGTCTTCAAAAACCATTGTCTCGATTCTATGACAATGGGTTATGTATATGAATCTTTATTTAATGTGTGTTTAAGGTGTTTTTTATGTTAACTGGTACTATTCACATGTTTCTCAGCATTACATAAGACTGCATTCATTCATTGCAGAAGAGGCAAACCCAGAATGCACAGCAACAACAGGTAAACTGTATAAACTGTGTTTAAGAGGATATTCGCCAAGGCGGCCATTTTTACATAATTCTGCGTGTATAATTCCTTTGAGTCGTCTTGTGCTTAAATGGTTTAAAACCACTTGAATGTTAAAACAGGATTTTTTTTGTGTTCCATGTATAATTGATGCACCTAAATTAACTTTTTACAGAGACAAGTGTATATTCCAGTGAGCTGAAAACCGAAACTGAAAATTTACTTTATGTAATAATCAAATAAGTAATCAAATGTAATAATTAAATCACTAAAATAAAAATCATACTCAAACAGAAATGGCACATAATGTGGTTCTCTTACGAGAGTTCTCTCGTACTGCGTTTGAAAAACGCTACGGGAAAGGGTCTCTTTTCACGAAATACTGAAGCAAAATTATCCTTAATTTTCATAAATGTAAAACGCATTGCAGCAGTGAACAGCTATGGCGAGACGGCTCGCTCGCTCATTGGCTGTTCTGCGGCAACTGCATTAGCCTATCGAGCGAGGGCTGATGCAACATCAGGCCAATGAGAGCGCTTCGCGCGCTCCTCGCCACATCCCGCCGAAACGGGTGTGGCAGTCCCCTATAAAAGGAGCTCGAGTAGGCTGATTCAACTGATTTTCATCTCTTCAGCGAAGCGCACGCATCGCTGGATCACGAGGAAGCACGCGTCGTCTGAGAACAAGCTTTTCAGCGGGACGAGCCCTTGAAGCCGCAGGCCTGCGCCGCCTTCTACCGCCGTACCTGCTGCGCTTTCCGACGCCATATCCTTTCATTACTATTGTTCTTTTGTATGTGTGTGTGTGTGTGTTCGCTCTGCAACACTCACCCCCTAAAAGAGCTGCGTCTTTTTCAAGACGCCTTCTCATGCAGCGCTCGCTGACGGCGAATCGCCCTCACTCCGAGCCGATTGCCTACGGTGACTCTGATGACTCGCCTGGCATCCTCCCGAGGCTGCCCTTCCTGGAAGCGGATGGCGGGATTAGTTTTTCTTTACGTTACAAGAAAAGCTACCCTGCCTCTGCACGCGTCACTTACCGGCGAAGGAGAAAAGAGTGTTTTTAGTCCCGCCGCTGGCCGGTCTAACCTCTTTTCTCTCACATTTCTCAGCTCCCTGTGGGTGGCTGGAAATATTATTGCAGCAGAGTGAGTCTGTGTTACACACTTGCCTGCCAGCAAACGCCGAAGAATACATGTTGACGCCGCCTAAAAAGCCTATATCCCACTGTGGCTCAGTGGTGAAATTATAGGTTTTCCGCACGGACGACCGCGGTTCGAATCCCGGTCTCGCGGCATTTATATTTATGCCGCTAATGCTTCCCTCTGTCAGGTCCCCTGAAGGCGACTGCAGAGATGCATTTTGCAGTCAGCAAGCGCGTAGTACCCGCTTGCCTGCAACCAAACACCGTTTCTACGGTTCCCGTGCGTCACTGGCGAAATGAGAATGGAGTGCTTTCAGCCCCGCTGAAGCTGGGCGATGTCCACTCTTCTCTCATTCTAGCATATTTCAGGTGTCTGAAAATGTTAGTATTGCTTGTTGTGCTTACTCGCATGCCTGCAAGCAAACGCCAGTGTGGATAATACTCGCGCTGTCTTTGTCTATGTATCCCCACTGTGGTCCAGTGGTAGATTCTTAGACTTAGACGCGGGGGACCCGAGTTCGAATCCCAGGTCTGCCGGCAGAAACATTTATGCCGCCGAATGCAAATCACTCTGTCTGTTCCCCGAGAGGCAACTGCAGACGTGTTTTTTTGCAGCCCATGAGCACGTGTTACATGGCCGGACTTCTACCGAAGTCCCGCACGGGGCCCGTGCTCAAATATTCGACCCGGGTTGATCACGCGCGCAACATAGTGAACGTGCCCACTGCCTAGTGCCCACAGACACTATGTTCTGCACGCCTTGTGGTTTCTGTAAGACGAAACCTGTGTGCATTAATTCTGCTCAGGCAGACAGTGCACTCGCTGCAGTAACTGTGCCCGCTCTCCCGCGCCCACACTTACTCGCGGCCATTTTATGTCCTACGGGACTCGCCCAGCCCTCCTCTGCTCGGTTAAACACCGCAGCGGGGTCGAGCGCAGGCGTTCTGTCCGCTGTGATCAGCGCGCTTCCCCCGCGACAGAACGCGCTTCAAAGTCCCGGCCACGGCCGATGATGCTATAAATGTAGTGTCGATGCCCACTCCTCTGTGCCCATCCCTACATACAAGCACAGCCCTGCACACAGGGCCCGCGCACATAAAATCGACTCAGGTCGATCGCGCTCCAAACATAGTAAAAGTGCCCACTTCCCAGTGCCCACGAACACTATGTCTGGCCATTTTATGTCCTACGAGACTCGCCCAGCCCTCCTCTGCTCGGTTAAACACCGCAGCGGGGTCGAGCGCAGGCGTTCTGTCCGCTGTGATCAGCGCGCTTCCAAGAAAAAAAAAAAAAATTCAAAAGTCCCGGCCACGGCCGATGGTGCTATAAATGTAGTGTTGATGCCCACTCCTTTGTGCCCATCCCTACACAAAAGCACAGCCCTGCACACAGGGCCCGCGCTCATAAGATCGACTCAGATCGGTCACGCTCCAGACATAGTCAAAGTGCCCACTTCCCAGTGCCCACAAACACTATGTCTGGCAGATCACAGACTCCCTGTTAAAACGGGATCTGTGCGCGCCCGCTCTGCTCAAGCAGACAGCGTGGCCAAAGCAGTAAACGTGCCCGGTCCCCGCCCACGTTCACTTGCAGGCTGCATGAGTCCCATGAGACCTTCTCAGACCTCCCTCACTCAGTTAAGCACTGTAGCGGGGTAGAGGATGAGCGTTCTGCCCGCTGTAATATGCGCGCTCCCCGCCTCAAATGTCACAGGCGTAACGCCTTTGTTATCGCACCCCGAAGCGCCGCTGTCGCACGGCGAACAGAGCGCACTTCGCATCCAGCCCCTAGCCGGCCATGCAGACGCATGGGCCGCGCTTCCAGGGGTTTCGGACTGGGTGCTAGACATTATAAAGAGAGGCTTCTCGCTACAGTTTTGCCGACGCCCTCCCCGCTTCACAGCGCGCGTCGAAACTACGGTGAATTCAGAAGTAGCACACCTACTTCGTGCCGAAATATCAAAACTATTGAGCAATGGGGCGATACAGCATGTATCCCAAGCTCAAAGCGAAGGGGGCCTATACAGCAGATACTTTCTAGTCCCCAAAAAGGATAGTGGTATCAGACCCATACTGGATCTAAGACGACTAAACAGAGCTTTAGTGAAACGCAGTTTCAAAATGCTCACGACCAGCAAAATCCTCGCGCATATTCGCCGAGAAGACTGGTTTATGTCGATAGATCTGAAGGACGCGTATTTTCAAATACAGATAGCGTCACGTCACAGGCGATTCTTGAGATTCGCCTTCGAGGGTCGGGCGTACCAGTATACAGTCCTGCCATTAGGCTTGTCCCTGGCACTTCGTACGTTTACGGGATGCATGGACGCAGCGCTCGCTCCTCTCAGACTCAGAGGCATGCGAATGCTGAATTATTTGGACGACTGGCTGATCATAGCTCAATCACGATCACAGCTCGTGGAGCACAGAACCAGGTTACTCGATCACCTCGAGAATCTTGGTATCATGATCAATTGGACGAAGAGCTCCCTGAACCCCAGTCAAACGATCTCGTTTCTGGGTATCGTTCTGGACTCGCAGTCCATGACGGCGCGGCTGTCACCACAACGCGCGCTACACATTCAGCACGCAGCGAGGTCTTTCCGCTGCGGTGCGATTACCACGCTCAAAAAGTTTCAGAGGATGCTGGGTCTCATGGCCTCAACATCGACAGTTCTCCAGTTGGGCTTGCTTCGCATGCGCCCTCTGCAGTTCTGGCTGAAAGCACGAGTGCCGCGCAGAGCGTGGACGCTCGGCCGATTACGCCTCAGAGTCGATCAGGACTGCGTGTCAGCCCTAAGACCGTGGGCGGCGAGCGATTGGTACCGTTCAGGCGTAAGACTGGGGACTTCCTTGAGGGTGAAGAATGGTGTCTACGGACGCATCCACCTCGGGATGGGGGGCGCTGCTCGAGGGCAGACCGTTCTTTGGCCAGTGGTCAGAACGAGAGAAGCTCCATCACATCAACTGCTTAGAAATGCTAGCAGTTCACAACGCGCTGACGCGCTTTTGTCCCCAAATCAAGGACCAGCATGTCGTAGTCCGCTCGGACAACACGGCCATGGTGTCCTACATAAATCGCCGGGGCGGTCTCAGATCCAATATTCTGTACAGGCTGGCCAAGCGCCTCCTGACATGGGCTCAGCGCAACTTGCGCTCGCTGAGAGCAGTGCATGTGCCTGGGACCCACAATCTGGGTCCAGACAGACTGTCCAGGGACAACGTTCCCACGGGCGAATGGTCTCCACACCCACAAACAGTCCAGCTGTTGTGGCAGAGATTCGGCAGGGCGGAGGTGGACCTATTCGCGTCCCCAGAAAACGCTCATTGCCCCGTGTTCCTTTCAAAGAACGACAGCGCGCTGTCCCACACGTGGCCGCGCTGCCCGCTATACGCGTTTCCCCCAGTCTCCCTCCTACCTCAGGTATTAGAGCGAGTCAGGGAAGTGAAATGCCCAGTACTGCTTGTAGCACCGTTCTGGGACAACCAAACCTGGTTTCCAGTCCTGATGCAGTTAGCAGACTTCGCTCCGTGGCCGGTGCCATTGAGGAAAGATCTCCTCTCGCAGGCCAGGGGCTCGATTTGGCACCCACATCCGGAGTTGTGGTCCCTTCATGCGTGGGCGCTCAACGGATATCCGTTGATCTCACAGAAGGAGTGCTGAATACCATCACTCAGGCTAGAGCACCGTCGACCAGGCGGCTTTATGCCTCGAAGTGGTCGGTTTTCTCCGGCTGGTGTGCAGCTCGAGACCTATCACCCCTCGATTCAGCCATGAAAGGTGCCCCCTTTGAGCCTATCCAATCTGTCAGCCTCAAACATCTGTCGTTCAAAACAGTGTTTTTGATGGCCCTCGCTTCGGTGAAGCGCATAGGCGATCTGCACGCGCTCTCTGTGAGCCCAGCGTGCCTAGAGTTTGGGCCTAATGACTCCAGGGTCATACTCAAACCTAGACACGGTTACGTGCCAAAACCCCTCAACACACCGTTTAGGGCTCAGGTTATCTCCCTGTCTGCCCTACCGGGATCGAGTGAGGAAGGGGACTCGAGCTGTCTTTGCCCCGTTAGGGCTTTAAGAGCTTACGTGTCCCGCTCTGCTGTCTTCAGACAGACTGAGCAGCTCTTTGTCTCGTTCAGTGGACGTTCCAAGGGAACAGCTGTTTCGAAACAGAGCCTATCCAGATGGGTAGTTGACGCCATAGCGCTGGTTTACACCGCCAAGGGCCTTCAGTGCCCATTGGGCGTGAGAGTGCACTCCACGAGAGGCGTCGCCTCATCGTGGGCCTGGTCTGGCGGGATTTCCTTACAGGAAATATGTACGGCGGCAGGCTGGGCCTCGCCGTCTACATTCATAAGGTTTTACAACCTAGAGGTTCCCGCCTTGCAGGCCAAGCTGCTTTCGGTATAGTCGAATCAGCTGTCTAGCCAAGGCACGGATTTCGCAGGCGCACAGCGCCCCGAAAATTCTGGGCAGAATTGTGTAAGACCCACATTTCCCACATTAGCCAGGCCCCCCTGCCTATGTGATGTTGTATCGCGTCTAAGGGCGCATCCATTTGGGCGAAATTGTGTAAGACCCACATTTCCCACATTAGCCAGGCCTTCCCCTGCCTATGTGACGTTATATCGCGTCTGAGGACGCAACCTTTAAGGGCGGATGTCCCCCCCTTTTTTATCTCCAGACTCTCTGAGTCTACCTGGTGATTATGCACTGTATATCTGGACTGGCTTCCAGTGATCGGTGTCTTATCCCAGCACGCACGGCGTCTTACATGTGGTTCCCGTAGCGTTTTTCAAACGCAGTACGAGAGAACTCTCGTAAGAGAACGTACTCGGTTACTAACGTAACCTCGGTTCTCTCTAGAAGAGGGAACGAGTACTGCGTTCCCTGCCGTGCGTACGGTTCGCTCTGGTTCGCTTCGGCGATGAAAACCAGTTGAATCAGCCTACTCGAGCTCCTTTTATAGGGGACTGCCACACCCGTTTCGGCGGGATGTGGCGAGGAGCGCGCGAAGCGCTCTCATTGGCCTGATGTTGCATCAGCCCTCGCTCGATAGGCTAATGCAGTTGCCGCAGAACAGCCAATGAGCGAGCGAGCCGTCTCGCCATAGCTGTTCACTGCTGCAATGCGTTTTACATTTATGAAAATTAAGGATAATTTTGCTTCAGTATTTCGTGAAAAGAGACCCTTTCCCGTAGCGTTTTTCAAACGCAGTACTCGTTCCCTCTTCTAGAGAGAACCGAGGTTACGTTAGTAACCGAGTACGTTTTCATATCTATAATTATGTTTCTACTCAAATTCATTGTTGACATACCTGTACAAACAGTGTCTGTAATAAAAACTATAATGAACTGTATAAGTTAAGTAACAGTATAATGAATATAAAAATCTATCCATCCATACATCCATCCATCCATACATACATATAACCAAACAAAACCTATCCATCCATCCATCCATCCATCCATCCATCCATCCATCCATCCATCCATCCATTCAAAATAAAGATAGTAATGGCTCAATTTTAGAAACAAAAATAAATAAATAAATAAATAAATAAATGGACAGAAACAGCACAAAAAAAGAAAAAAAGAAGGCGGCAGCTATTTTGGACAAATATTTTCGGTTGCTGAAACTGAGGCATCACTATATTTATTTTTAATAGACTATAGTTTTGTTATCTTAGCAACATGCTAACATCAATCACCCATGTGATGTGAGCAGCGCATGGAGAGTGTTCTAAATCAGGAAAGCAAATTGTCTTAAGACTTGCTAGAACAAAAAAGTGAAGGATTTGCAAGGAACTGTAGGGGTACTGTTTGACTAGGGCAACTTGACCAGAGCCAATTGCAGTGAAGGAGGTGAAACCGCAGGTTAGGGCGCACCAAAGTCAACTTCTTTGCCACAGATCTCCCATAACACCACTATACCTCTAACTGGTCTATGGCATGACAGTCTTGCAGGGCACGATAGGCTATCGCATATCAACGGTCATGTGTGTGAAAACAAATCAGCAAAAAAGGGAAAGGAATATACAGTGAAACAAAAGGATAAGGAGACAGAATATGAGAAATAATCTCTCTGCTGACACATGGCAAAGGCGGGTGAAGACTGAGGCCCGGGGCTGTTGTCTGAATGCCAAACAGCAGCCGTGTGCTGCAGAGCTGGTGCAGGGGATAATTCGGAATCACTGAGCACTGTAAACACAATAAATCAACCGCCCCACAACACACTGCTGATACACACCACTGACTCGCTGCATATTCAACAATACACACACACACACACACACACACACACACTGAGCAGTCTATTCACTCCACAGAGATGAAAGTCTAAAGCGAAGGCAAAGATTTAGAAAGAAAAAAGTAGTATTTGGATTTCTGGATTGTGAATGCTGTTCAGACCCAATTTTATTTTTGTAACATGATGTAATTCTGATTGAAATAGAATATTTGAAAAGTAGGATGAGGCTTGATTATTAGGAAATTGATAAGGAACTGATTAGTTGGCAGAAGTGGGTGTTCCATCGCTGAATGAAAGTTTGCAGTGTGTTAAGTTTGTAAATCAACCAGTTCATAAATAAAATACATTTGTAATATTTACTGGTAATGATTCAATCATTGTGTTTTTTTTTTTTCCTTCAAAAATTCCCCCTTTGTAATCCACAGAAAACAAAACAAAAAAACATCAATCATCATATACGTTTGTAGTGAATGCTGACAGAATTGTGGATGAGTTGTACAGTAACATCAGCTAGAGAAAAATAAATAAAAAGTTTCTTTCAGAAATAGTTATTACATGTTTAAATAATTTTTATTACAAATACATTTTTTATTATTTGTTATGATATTCCCAGTAAAAAATAAATAAAACAAATGTATTAATAAAGAAAATTTTATGTTGACTAATAAACTATTATAAGTATATTCAACCTTACTCGGATACATAGAGTACACACACGTAAAGCAATATATATATATATATATATATATATATATATATATATATATATATATATATATATATATATATATATATACAGAAAAAAATATTTATACATACATACATATATACATATATATATATATATATATATATATATATATATACAGAAAAAAATATTTATACATGCATACATACATATATATATATATATATATATATATATATATATATATTGCTTTACGTGTGTGTACTCTATGAAAATCTAAAACTACGGCTCTTTGTAGTAAATGCCGCTCCATCTGAAAGCAGGTGATGGCGATTTACTACTAATCAAGGAACCGGCTTTACTGACGAGATGCGCATAACAATATCACGATTTAAATCGCCCAGCCCTAATACATATACATATACATATACACATATACATGTATACATATATACATATATTTGTGTGTGTGTATATATATATATATATATATATATATATATATATATATATATATATATATATATATATATATATATATATATATATACACACACATACATACATATACAGGTGGAACTCGAAAAATTTGATTATCGTGCAAAAGTTATATTTATATTATATATATTATATTACAAATATTATAACATGAACATCTTGATTTTCTGTAAAGCTGCTTTGAAACAATGTGTATTGTGCAAAGCGCTATACCAAAAAACAAAAAAACCCAAAAAAGTCAAGTCATTGAGCTGTGATGGTTGATTGATTGACAGGATGGGGTGAAAAAAAGAGAAAATAATTCAGTACCAGAAGTAGGAGTTTGGATTATATAAACAAACTCGCATTGTACTTCTGGTGACACATCTGCCCTCTTCCAAGCCTCCATGCCTAAACCCTTTACCTCTCAATCGCATGGTACGGGGTAAGTGAGTGTGTGAGGGGACGGGAAATAGAAGAGTCTCAAAGGGACGCTACAATGTCACCTTACAGCAGCTGCTGTTGTCATCACACTAATGCAGGCGCACTGACCCCTCGACCCTGCCAGTTAATGAGGGAGGAGGGGGCTCACGCAAGGACACAGAAACCACACGAAAACTCCCTTACCTGGAAATCTTTTTCTTCTAGTATCTCTTTCCTCCATCGCACCAGGAAGGCAGCACAAACGTACAAATGGAAATGAGAGAATCCTTCAGGCTCCGCCTGCGAACACAAAGATGAAAGTGTCATCAATTGTCACAACTGAAGGGGTCGTATCGATTTGCATTCTGACATTTTCATTAAGACAATTATATTTCATTATCACAATTATAAGCTCATTAAAATATGACCACAGTTTAACACAGCTTGGTTCAGTAAAATAAAAAAATAAAAAACATAAAAAGTACATTGCTATTAACAGTGCACTAAATAAATTAATGTTACCAATAAGATAACCCAAACTTGGGTTCACCCTGTGAACAACTGTGAATAAATTAGTTAATTTATTTTTGTACTTTAATTCGTAACTTTCGGTGATATTTGGTGTTAAACAATGTTATATTAGCATAATTGCGATAATATTATAGTTATTAACATTTTAAAGTCTTTTCCATTTTTATATTAAATTGAAGTATTAATGTTTTTTTAATGTGTCTATAGAAATTGTATTAATTTTCACATGTTTAATTTTAATTTATTTTAGTACATTGTTAAATCAGTGGAAAAATAATAAATTAAACTAGCTTAAAATGTTTTTTCAGTTAGTATTTTTTTATTTCAGTTAACAGAACTATAGATTTTTAATGGTTTTAGTTTTAGTTTCAGTTAGCTATACTAAACCTGGTTAAAAATAATTACATTTTAATTAATTTCCTTCCATTCCACTGTGGTCCATTAAGCAGCAAGAACACTTCCTATGATAAGTCTCCAAACAAAAGCACCTGATCATGGTTATAGGAACTCAAAAAGAAGACTAAGCAATGATTGACTCATTGATAGCAATTAAATGGCTAGTTGATACTGAAAAAAAAATAAAAATAGTTTTGCACATTTCCAATGCCGCTTTTCCATTACTAGTACCGACTCGACTCGGCTCGGCTCACTTTTCGCTCCGTTTTCCATTGCAGATAGTACCTCCACAATAGTACCTGGTCGTCATAGCGACGCCGCAGGAAACTGCCGTGACTTAATCTTCTAAGCGAGACACACCCGCTACCCACACACACAGGACAATGGAGGAAATTGAGTGTATGCTGTTTTTGGATGTTTTTGTTTTTGCTGTTTTTTATTCAGGATACTCCGTCTGGCGCGTGCAATGATGACGCAGTGAATAGTGACGATTCTCTCTGACCAATCAGCAGTCTGCCGTGTTTTCACGTCACATTTTAGTATCGCCTCAGCTCGCTTAGAACCTCGCCGGAGGTGGTACGAAAAAAAGTACCTGGAAGCAGGTACAGGTACAACTTTTACACAGTGGAAAACCAAACAAAGGCGAGCTGGTACTGTGTAGTGGAAAAGCGCCATAATACTGATGAAGAAGCCAGAGTTTATGACAATTTTCATTATTAAGAGTTCGAGAAAAAATCCTCTATTTAGTTTGACCTTTCAAGTTTCTAATTTTTATTTTACTCACCAATTATTTAATACCCTCATTTAGGTTTCTTGACACATTTCCTGACGGTGCAGAAAAAAAAAAGAAAAAGAAAAAAAGAAAAAGAAAAAAACAAATGAAATTAAAGGGCAGGCTGAAACAAGATGAGCCTTTGTGTGAAGGCCTAGTGGGTATAATAATAGTAACCCTTTTAACAAGAACTTGTGTCTGCTGAATGGGACACGGACTGGTACGCGTTATCCTCCTCAAACACCTTGTACTGTGATAACCCTGTTGAACCTATCTATTCTTCATCTGAATATGAACATACCATCATAGAAAAGAGCTGTAGTCAAAGCAGGAGTGTGTGACAGCAAGTCATCTGTCAACACTTGAAAGCGAAATTGATGCAAAAATCACAGCCAATCAGAACATGTGACATTGAAACATGATATTGGACCAATGGGTAGGATTACACAGTATGGTGGCACATAAACTAAAAGCAAGAAACAGTATCTCAAAAGAAAACTGAGTTGTTGTGCTTTCCCCCAATATCATTTGTTTGCTTTATCACATCGTACCTGCACTGTAAAATTGTTGTAAAAATGCTACTGTAAAACCTGTTCATTGGTTAACAGTAACTGTCCTTATTATATTTGGTTTAAAAACAAAAAAACAAAAAACTATAATCTACCAGAGCATTTCATAAATTGTTACATTTTCAGTTTTTGGAAGTCATCTTATAATTTACAGTGGAAAGACAATGAATTGACTTGTTAAATGAATGCTTATTGCATTGTTTTAGTGTCATGTGTGTTACAATGATGACATTTTGTATTTGACATTATGGATTCTCCATGTGACTTTCTCATCATCCTTTTTCAGTATACTAACATTATATAGTACGTTAGTATATCACAGTTAGTGATTATATATATATATATATATATATATATATATATATATATATATATATATATATATATATATATATAAAATGAGTAGTTTGTGCCCTAAATTGTAGACCTTGCCCTTCACACTCTTTTATCTATAAAATATATATACAAGGTCTACAATTTAGGGCACAAACTACTCGTCATCCCATTTCAGATGTCCCCACCTCTAAATAAGAAAACAAACTGTGGTTGGTTTCTTGACATATCAGTCATACAGCATCTTCCTCTACATGGATGCTTTCTTGCCGTCAGCCAAAAGTCTGGCTACGTGAGATGCCACCTGAGGAGCCCACGTGGCGTAACCGCTCCAGCTGGAAGTGCAACGAGCTCCGCGTGCAGAGGAAGGGAAGATTATCTGCAATGCCAGACACGGACAGAGGGTCCTAATGAAAATCAATGGACGCGTTTCTTGCAGCAATAAACAGGAAGGACAGGTCTCCCCTTCAAGGGTAAGCGCGGGCAATGGAAACCTTCCCAACTGTACCGCATGCTAGAGCACCACACACAAAACAGCGCAGTATACGCCAACGGTGGCAGGAAGTGGTTTCGAGACGGCGCTCGTTACATCCAGTCCAATTACCCCGCAGTCATTCTCAGTCACCTCCTCGTCAAAGTGACCACACAAGCGTGAAATGCACTTAATTAGACACTCAATAGACAAGGCCGAGCTGCAAGGGCATCTGCATATGTTCAGCTGTGTGGGGATGAACTTCCGTCTCTATAATGCAGAGCTCTGGCTTTCTTCCACGTATTTATAACGCTGTTGATGACATGCACCGCTAATTTGATTTTGTTCAAAGACTTAATCCCTGGGAACAGTTGTTTAAATAAATAAAGAGACATAGGTGAATTACTGTTAAGACGCCATTTTACATTTTCTGATTTCCTTTGGACATAGTTCTCTCGAAAAGTTTAATTCTGTCATTGTTTACGAATCCTTATATCACTTTCCTACAGTTGTTCAAAACCTAATGACTTACATTTTTTCATGGATCATAACATTGATGTTTAGCAGAATGTCTTATAATTTATAATTATACAATTTTCGCGTTCACATATTCAAACTTAGTGGATTGAATTCAGTAACGAAACATGAGAACTAATACAGTTTTGTGTCACTGTGTCAAATCTAGAGCTGCGTCTTGAGAAGCCAACTTGAGTGCATTTTGTTGCAGTTGCAGCGGATTATCAGCAAATACCATGATCAATTTTGCTTTGCTACTCACAAAAAAAGGCCATTTTGCAGCATTTTTGCAGCTTGACAGTTGCAAAGAAGTAGCTTGGATATATTCCACCTTTGTGTTCCACTGAGGAATATATGTGGGCTTGGATCACGGTTTTCTCCAGAGCGGCTAGATAAATAAATTAACTAAATTTATACTTTTTTTACAACAAAAATTAACCATAACTGAACTCACTTAAGCTGGAATATGACGCTATTTTCTTCTAGAAACAAATGTTGCATTATTTTCCTGTTATCTCTGTAAAGCTGCTTTGAAACAATCTGTATTGTAAAAAGCGCTATATAAATAAAGATGACTTGGAATAAAATGACGGTGAATGTGATGACAAGATATTAATCGGTGAACTACTTCTCTACGAAGTTACTAATGTCCAAATGTAATCATTGTCTTGTAAAGAAAAGCTGCTATAAGTTCTGAGAAGGCGTATGTATTATTAGTGTGTTTTTTAAAGCCTGTGGTCTAGTTTAATGTGGGAGTGAAGGCTGGGTTCACCTTTAGATGGGCTGTAGTTTCTCTTCATTGATCATTTTAATTATTTTGTCTGTCTCTCCCTCGGGGGGCGAACGGTTGATGATGGGTCTTAATTAATGGAGCCAGTGGGGGAATAGACACAGTGGTCCATTCTGGAACGTTGTGACGCAAGACCTGGTGACACACTTCAGGTGGGATAAGATTAAAACCAGGACAAACTCCACACACGTAGTCCACGTTTGAGTACCAACATGCAAGGATACAGTGGAGAAATTATAATAAAATAATGCACATATCAAATAAACTACATATAATGCAGTGTCAATGGTGCTTGCCTGTGCAAAAGTGGAGCGACTGTTTGAACTAAGCACATAACGCTAGTGTTATCAAATAATTGCTTTGTAGTGGCTAGTAACTTTTGCCTTTTGACGAAAATTTCCTTTAAATTTATTCAATAATTCATCATGTCATATTCTTAGTCATTTGACAATCTGGCAATACTTGTTATTAGTCAATTGTACTCTGAGTAAAATCCAGTTTTAGTTACTTAATGGAAGCAACATTAGTTGACGAGAAAGTACAAAGTTAAATGCAAATATTTCATATATTAAAAATGTATCACAAAAGAGAAAATTGTCCTTGTGAAAACTTCTGAAATAAAATATTTCATTATACACACCTGTCAATATTGTGAATTCTTATTGTTTTAGTTATTTGATGGTATGTCCATGTTGTGTGCATATTAACAATACATGTATATACAATTGTAACTCGGTGCATGTTCATTTATGCATTTACATCTGTTCATATCTTACTGTTTTTAACATTGTTAATAATAATAATAACAGTTGCTTTAACAGTAAATCAGCATGTTAGATTGATTGAAACTGAAGACCGTAATTTCCGACCCAAAACATTTTAATGCTATTCCAAAAGGTTCAAACATTCACTGATGCTCCAGAAGGAAACATGCTGGGGTGTAAACCTTTTTTAATTTGAAGTTCAAGGTAAATTGTACTTAATTTGTAAAAATATGATATTTAAACAAAATAAGAATAATTTACCAATTGTTTACCAAACAATCCTCATCCTGTTCCTGTTTTTTGCAGATTTTGCAGATTCTACAAGGTGTATGTAAACTTTTGACCACGACTGTATTTGTTAACCATTTTCAGCAGTCATTTAATTTATGAGATGGATAGCTACCAGGCCACTGTTATGAGTGTGCTAGGGTGTTCTGGGTGACCACCCTCAAGATTTTTTGATGGTTTTGAGTCGCTCCGTTTTCTAGAACGAAACTCTGATCGCATAGAAAAACCTCTTATAAACAAGTTCCATGATTTGAGGCATCACTAATGTCTGTAGCACACGCGGGATGAGTTGTTAGTGTTCGTTCAAATCCTTAGCAGGCACCGTTAATTACATTACGGGAGCAAATCTTTCTAAACCTCTCTTGACAAGTCTACTCACAACGGTATTCGTTCAAAGCAGAACCTCGAAATGTCTTGACGGATTTTCATGTAAATACAAGTGTAAGCTTACAGCCATAATACAAAATCAGCTGGGACACAGATCTGAGGTACACGTCATAACATACAGCAAATGCAGCAGTCAGAGCGCTTTGGCAGAAGTTTGATGCCACTCATTGGAGATCATTGGTTAGCAAAAAGCCTGCAGTCAGTTTATACTTCCATCTTCAAGATCTTTAGAGAGTCAGTTATTTACCATTCTAATATTAATGGCGCTCCTAACGCGAACGCAGCCTTGATTTACCAACAAGTCTGTTGAGATTGAGTAGATCTGACATTGAACAGTTCACAACTTTCATATTTACCCATCTTTCGGCCTCAAGCAAGAAAAGAGAGAGAGCGCACAGACGGAATGGAGTGGGTCGCTCTGAGTTATGTTCAGGGTGATGATTGCCTATTGGTGTAACCTACCGGCCTTAATCAGAGCAGCAGGGAAGATGACCGTCTGAGGGTATCAAGCTGTGACACGCTCTCTGCTACTGTGCTTTATTACTTTATTAAACCTCTCTCTACCTGGGAGATGTGAGACTCCTGCTGTCAGTGGGGGAAAAAAAATATCGCCCACTGTCTGGGAGCATGTGTGCAGTCAAATGTCAAAGGGAGACCTCTATAATTTGGGAGGATGTGTATATCTTTCAGTGAAACATCAAATAGCAACAAACATGACACTTGTGACAAGTCATGACCCGGTGTTGATCTAAGAGTACACGTTTAAACCCCGGGACTCACCAAACCGACGCAAAAGAACTAGCGCTGATGAAAGCCGACTGTGTTGTCGCCTGGCGTCGCCTGCTTTGGGGGAAAAAACGGCACTTGAACACACCGAGAGAACTACAGCCGACTACAGCTAGAATGTGCGTTCTGTGTCTGCGTGTAAATGAGACAACTGTCTTTTTCTGCAGATATATTCATCTATATTCGTCATTCAAAAATGGAAACTGACGCTGCAGGCTGCAGATACACAAACCATAAACAAAGTAGTGCGTGCTTACCGTTTTGAATATCAATCCTGCTAAACACTTTTTTATTCCACTCCGCTCATGTTAATATTGAAATATTTGCCAAGGAACACTCAGGTAAGATGACGGTACATTAGAACAGCCTCGTTCACTAAGCTGAACAGCCAATCAGAGTTCTCTCTCTCACCGACGGCCTGACGCCGATTCAACATGTTGAATCGGCCGAAAAAAGCCGACGAGGACCAATTTCAGCCGACGGTGCGGAACACACTGAGAAAACTTAGTCGGCCGACACACAAAAACTGCCCGACGACCGACCGTCAGCTTGGTGTGTCCCGGGCTTAAGAATGGATGAGTGAAATATTTCAGACAGCAACTGGAGTGTATGTGATGGAGGAAAAGGTTGCAAAACTGTGAACGAATGTATAAATGCCCACGTCTTCACCAGTGTTATGTCAGGTTCAAGCCCCTGTTAAAATATTACCACCGTTGGACACCTTGGGGTAGCTGTTTATGTTGTGTTATGTTGTGTTTTTAACATACACATTAAAAAGTTTGGGGTCAATAATATTTTTTTTAAGCTGCATAAGGTAATTTTATTCAAGGTGCATTAATAAAAAAATGACAATAAAGACTCAAAGTTTATAATGTTACAAAAGAGTTCTATTTCAAACAATTATTGTTGTTTTGAACTTTCTATTCATCAAATAATCTGGAAAAAATATGACCCGAGTGGGAATTCGCCCCATCCCCATCTTTTATAAGCATAAAAACAAAAATCTTACTGACCCCAAACTTTTGAACGGTAGGGTATGTTGATAGAATATTGCAATGAACATAAGAGCACTGTTATGCATTTTTCAAAGGGTAATTATATAATACTTAAAATAATACTGTATGTATACACAACTCAATATAAGACTGATCTCCAATCATAGTTTGATCTCCAATCTCTGTCTGCTTGCAACAAGCCAATGCAGTTCTGGGCTCTTTGCTTTTCATCAACCAAAACTGTCCACTCTTTTTCAGTTCACTTTCAGTTACACAGAGTTCTGGCCTTTGCTGTCGGGTGAACTTGTACACAGTCCACGAGGACCCAAAAAGTTGGAACTATTTTTAACTTGACTTTTGACAACAAAAATGCGAAACCTAAGATGACAGGGCTTTCCATAGCCAGGAAGAGAGGACAATGTACTTTGAATTAAAGAGAGGGCGAGAGAAAGTGAGAGTGAACCCAGACAAAGAACTTTATCTGACCATAGGTTTTATACTTTTTCATGCAACTCATCCCCATGGGAACGGAGTCTTTCAAACTTCAAAAAGGGAGCCAAAGCAACATAAAAGTATTATTAAAAAGTCATACGATTAAATCTTCTGAAACCATAAGATGTGTGAGGAATAGAAATTTAAGATGCTATCTACAGATAACCTTCCCCTTCAGTCTGTTAACTGCAGCGAACGGACTGAGTCAGTGGGATGAACTCGACAACCTAATAAGTTTGACTCAAGATCAAGTCATTCAGTCAAATGTTCAGTCCAACTGGATCAACTGATCTGACTCCAAATAATGATTTGTTTGAGAATTACAGATCCCTACTTCTTGCATGGAAGACAGTTATGATGTCAAGGTTTTTAATGGATAATAACTTAAGGGCTATTCCACCCAAAAAAAAATAAATTCTCTTATTATTTACTCTCTCATGCAGACCTTGACCTTCTTTCTTCAGATGAACTCAAATGAAGATTTTTTTTTTTTTTTTTTAAGAAATAGTCAATCTAGTCCATGTAACACAAGTGTACAAAAGAAAAAGAAAAAGAACAAATGGTAAAACTATTTAAAGTTCTCCTTTTTGGTTCCAACTTCTAAATTAATTGAGTAAATGATAACCCATTTTTTTTGTTTTTGTGAGAAATAATCCTAAAGGAATAAGGAATATAGGAATAGAAATTTCTCTGAAATCAATGTTTTGTCTGAGAGCCACTAAGTCCCGTTCGATTATAGAGTGAATTTGTCCACAGCCGTTCACTGAAGTCAGCTTCAGCTCAAGACGGGTGCAGCAGAGTTGACTTTTGCTAACACTTTTATCGCAAATGATTGAGTGCAGGCACCCAGTGAGCTGTTGCTCTATAAGTGATTGAGCAGGAACTATGAAGGAGCTAGCAGTGGAGATGAAGTGTTGAAATATTGATGTTTAAGGGGCTGTGCCAGTGACCTGGACCTTGCCTTCTGGGTACTGCCTTTTCTGTGTCAGAAAACATAGGGCAATCATTAGGGGAACCCCACGGGACAGGTAAAGGGATTCAGGTCGCCGGTTCAAATCCCTGTTGGGAAGATTCTGTCCAATGTGCCTTACGGTGAGGTTTTAGAACAGGATTCGACACAGATGAGGAAAAAGAAGAATGGAACTACAGCTTGGTGCACAGATGTATTCAATACACACATGGCAAGGCCAGACCTATGAACAGCATGTGAAAGGAAAGGTAAGGAAAGTGCTTGCTGGATGTGAATTCTAGATATGGGAAGATTTCATTGGTATTCAAGCCTTCAGGAATATGCAGAAGAGCGTAGTTGGAATTGGCTAAAGCTAGTGTTTCTTTCCTTTGGGAGATACTGCAGATGAGCCTGTCCTAGCAGAAGCAATCTTTTAGCTCATTACGGAGGCAAAAGGCTTGAGCTGAGGGAGTTTTGTTAAACTGTACAGGGCTAACAAGCACCAGTGAACAGCAGGAACGCAGCAACCATTGCGCGTGTTTGAGCTGAATCTGCTAATTCGCGGCACGCCAACAAACCGTTGTGAAGTCCCCCTGGCTCTATAGCAGAGAGAAGTTTGCCAGACCGCCAGTCTCTCGGATCAATCACCAATCAGGGGGAGCCAGGGACACCGTGCTCTTTAGCACAGATGCTATCACGCTTCACACTTAGCCGCACATGATAACTCCAAGCTTTTTTTTTTTTTTCAAACAGCCCTCTCACAGAAATGTATTAGCTGGGGCTTGAACAGAACTGAGAATGTAGAGCAAGAAGATGAATCCCAGAGAAAAATCTCAGAGCTCCCCCTAAAGGAAGACCACGTAACAGGTTATGAGAGGTTTGTCGGCGATATCAAATGCTCATCCTGGGGGGCGTCTCGCAAAAGTCGGCGCCCAGATGTGTGACGTGCAGTTAGTGGTGTGAGCACACAACATTAAAAGAGACTCCTTGCTTGCCTTGGGCTTCTAATAATTCCCCCCGCTGAGAAACCCAACAAACGCATCAGAGTACCGAGTATGCGAGGTGGATGTACAGAAGAGAGCATAAGACCTTGCTGCGGGCAATGTAGACAGATGCACACATTTATTCTTTAGTCCACTGACTCCTATTGACTGTAATGGGTCACGAAACATCCCTGTTCACTTTCAGCTGTGCACGATAACTCAATAATTGAAGGCCACACTATTGATGCATTTGGAGGGATGGAAACTACAAAACCACCTGCTGGGTAACAAGTTGCATCATGACAGGGCAAGGTTTCAAACATTAAATCAGCACATTTACATACTGTTGGAAGTGTAGGGTTGCCTTAGGATTCACTCAAGGGAGTTTAACCAGAAACTAAACACTCATAGTGGTATGTGTTAGTGTTATGAACATGTTTAGAGCCACGCTAAGGAACAATATATCGAAGACAAAGGTAATTGTAGCAAGGTCGTCAAGGAGCATAATTGCTTTCGTAAGCCTCTGCTATTCACGTACGCGCATATACGGCAGATGGCTGTGATACACATTCAGCGTGTCAAAGGGCCACAGAGGGACTATTACTGTTTTCAGGTTCAAGTAGACTAAGACATACTGAAAGTGTAATTGGACTGAGGGGAGGACACCTCAGGCACTGCGCACAATACTGCCATTGCAAATAATACATCTCTGCTTCAGTGATGAGACAGTCTCAGCACGTTAGTAAAACTGCTTTCGTTTGATATTTTTTGCCAAGTCTACAGAGACTTGGTGTCTCAAAACCTGATAAGACAACAACAATAACATAACAAACAAAAAAAATAAATAAAAGTACACAAATTATATTTACAAAAAAAAATAAAATAAAATATTTGGTAGATTCAAATTATTATATTATATTATAAAAACTTTTCCTTAGGGTCTGTCTGGCATCTTGGATGAACAATTCTCAACTGAACTTGAAACAGCTCATTCTGGGATTGTTCTATCTATAAAAGGTTTAATGCAATGTTCCCTAGAATTTGAGAGAATGCCTATTCATTCTCAAATGTGCTGTCTAATGAGACAGGAAACTAGGTTTTGAGGTATAGCCAGGGAATCTCATAAAATGTGAAGTCTGGCAAGAAACCAGAAGCCTTTCTTGGACTTTATGCAAAGATAAGTGCTCTAAATTAGTTAAATTAAAGGTGCTGTAAGCAATTTTGTTATGTATGCATACATTTACCCCTACAACCTGACAGATATCACTAAAATAGGTGTTCTGAGAAATCACACCTGTCTCTGTGACAGCCCTAGGCTCTGTAAACAGCAGGAAGAGTCAGGGGATCAGCATACACTTCTTTTTTTTTTTTTTTCTTTTTTTTTTTTGTGACTGTGAATCACGCTGTGCATTCTGAAAAAGCCTTAAAGTTGTTCATTAAATATTCAAAAGAAACTTCTGGGAAACATACCATAAACATAACTGAGAAACAGTTTTTGAGATTTGTGGTGTACACTCTTGTTTACAACTTAAAAAAATCATTTTTTACAAAGATTATTGGAGTATGTTTACAAGAAAATATTCTGTCTTTCTACTTCAATTTTTTTTTAAGTCAATGTGTAACTTACTTGCAGTCTCTTTGCAATTATTTGTGAAATTGACTTGCCATTTTTGAGTGAAAATCTTTCCTAAATTTGTTTTTCAAGCAAATACTACATACCCCGCCCAATACAACACACTCAAAAGGTTTAAAAAGTGCCACCAAGATTGAACCAAATATCCAGAGCATTATCCAAAGTGTTTCATATATAGGCTATGTATGTAGCCTATGTATGTAACACTTTGGATAATGCTCTGGATTGTTGGTTCAATCTTGGTGGCACTTTCTAAATCTTTTGAGTTTAGACTCCTCAATTAGAGGAGTCCAGTTTAGACTCCTCTATTAGAACATAATTATTTGGTAACAGAATGAAAATCACACAGAAACTGGGCAGTTGCACAGGCCATGAGCTTTGATGCGCTGCTCACTGCACTACATAGGATTTTTGTTTACTGTGTAGAGGGTTTCTTGAGGAGTTGTGGAGGGTAAAAAAACAAAAAAAACAAGCTCTGAAGAACATGAGTCAGCGTGTAAAGCAGAAGTGATGACAACAAGCAGCACAGATCAAGAAAAACTCACAATGCACTGTGAATGGCACAGAAACCATCTTCCTGAGAGATACAAGGGAAGGTACTCTTTCTGTTTTCAAAAGCCCATGAAATATTCATCATTTAGACTTGGCTAATTCGGGCCATCAAGATCTTTAAGGTGAGTTAGTATGACACAGATTGTCAGAGTCGGCGAGCGAGGGAGAGATAGAGAGAGAGTGCGAGCAGTCATTTTCAGACTATTTGGTTATGCATTAAAAATGCATGGGATGAATTACATTCTATTCCTGGCCTCTGTTGAGGAATTCACACTAGGGTCCAAAATCGAGCACTTGGCAAAACAGAGAATAAGAATAACTTTAAATTTCCAATCTCTGAAACTTCACTTGAGCAGAAAAGAGCAGTAAAGTGTTCAATAAGATATGATTTTACTGAATATTTAAAACGAAGTATGAAGAAAGTGTATCAGTTACACTGCTTTAGGATTTTTGGACATTACTTCAAAAAGGTAATATTGCACCATTAAAGCAGCATCAAAAGGAATCACAAAATATATACATGTTTCATTCATGAAATATGAGAAGAAAGAATTTGAGTGAATCGAGAACTGGAGAGGAACTATACATTGCTTTGTTCATGTATAATACAACAATTTACCTTAGAATGCTTTTACAAACCACTTACACTCTGAAATTAGTTCTGCATGTTTTAATGAATACGGCCTCCATTTTCCCATAATGCCCACTGGATGATGTCAAACAACTGGTAATAAGATCATTCAAGATCATGTCCGATAACTGATAAAATGACCAATATTGATATTCTACTTTGTCTAAATAAATAGAAAATAATTTAAGCAATACAACAATGTACAGCATCAAAAGTGGATTTTCCTTTTGAGATATTGTGTATTTCTATTGTTTGCATTTCTTCAGGAAGTCAGCCTACCAATGACTTATATACAGTGGCCTATGTGCAATAAACTTGTATATGAGAGTACTTTTATTTCAACTACATTAAAAAATGTGACTTTGAGAAGAACTTTACAACAAGCTCAGTAAAAGTTTCCATGAGCAAGTTCCGTCTGAAGTAAATTCACCAAACACAACAAGACTTTCCTGAAGTCCTCCATCCACGGCCCTCTCTGAGTTCAAAGACGACTGAGCTGGGTTCACTTCTCTCCGAGCGAGCACTTTCAAGCAAGCTCACGGCCCTGACAGCACGGCTTTCATAGCTTCTGGCCAAACATGAGTGAAATGGCCCAGTGATTTGATGGAAGCATGAGAAAGGATTTTGGCCGAGGTAACAGTAGGCTACGACGCCATGACCACAATATCACTATGAGGTCAATGCACACAAGTTTACGCATTGGAAATGTCACATCTTGAAGTCTTCAGAAGGGCACACATCACCTTTCATTTCAAAGACAGATTCACTTGGTTCACTTCTCTTTGAATAACACTGATCGACCTCCTCAGTTTGAATATATACAGAGGAAAGTCACCCAAAGGTTTTAAGAGCTGTAAAACTTTTGCATCAACTGCCAACGCTTCCGAAAGAGGAGGTTTGAATAAATCAAAACTTGCCCCGGCAGTCAGTTCTCTCTCTTGCTTTTGCCTACTCGTGCTGCCCTGTTACACCAACACAGTTCCAAAGCCAAATCTTGCACCATTTTATGCATTTCCACCAAAACTGGCTCTGGCTCTTAAACAAGTTGGTCACAAACTAGGAACCATTGTCACCAGTGGCTCAGAAGCAGGACAGTGTCAATTTTAAAATGACAAAAACAGCAGCTCAAATCGCCACAGAAAACACAAAAAAAACCGTACATTATAGTTCACAAAGATGTCTGCATTTCAAGAGGGTGTTGCACATTCAGTAGATGGATGCCATATCTGATGTTTGACATGCTGCACAGCAACTCGACAATTTTTTTTCTCCCTTTCGGTCTGAAATAAAATGATTTTAATTTTAAGCGTAAATTGATTCCTGACAATCTTATAGGGTTTTTAATCCTACTAATTCGTAGTAGTAATTTGCCATTCTTAAAAAACTTTTTTTGTTAATGCTACATTTAACCTACTAATTGAAAATCATTAAAAAAAATGATACTTAAAACAATTGTTTAAAAATAATCATTAAGATTTAAACACTCAATTGTATGCAAGGAGTAAGGAAACCATTATTATTATTATTTTTTTAAAGTTATTAATTTTCACTTGTTTACAGCACATAACATCTTGAAAATGGTATGAACGTTTTCTAAAAACATTTGAATCATAAGTGGCACATTTGTTTTCAGTTATATTGAATAATTGTTTTATCCAAAAAGACATGAACTACAATGTAAATACATTTACTGAATAAATCCCTCAATGCACACACACACACAAAATTTGACTCAACAGAAGATGTGATTGGATTACTGGACCAACCAGTGGACCAATTTCATTGTAGAGCATCTGAAATGTTGGTTTGGTCATTCTGAAATGGCTGAAACAATGTCTATCTAAATGATTGGGTACAATTACTCTGAGGTGCAAGTCATTTATGACATACGATAAAAGAGCAACAGCAGCTTCCCCGATTGCAACAACTTCCATTTTCATTCCAGATATTTTGTGCCAATTCTCCAGGAATTGATAACATTGTTCTCTTGAAGACTTGGGATGAAAACAGTGCTTTATTTGATAATGTTTTATGCGATATCCCAATTCTGTGCACAAGTTAAATTCGCAAATTCGGATGGAAACATCACTTCTGACTACTTCAATTACTTTGAGAGATACATTACTATAGGCCTATATTCCCAAAATTCTGAGTAATAGTCATAAACAAAGACAGTGCTGTATGTTTATTTGTAGGCATGTTACGTAGTAACTCAGTTACATTGTTCGGCTCTCACGTCAGTGGAAAACTGGTGGGAAAAAAATGAGTAAAAATGGGTTGCTGCTGCAAATCCTGCCGCAGTTATCTCCTCTTGCCCTTGCTTTCACTGTTTGTTCAGAGGGCAAAATCAATATCGGAAAGCAACCCAGAGTGCCTGCAATCATAACTTGACCAAAACTGAGACTTTCACCAAAGAAAATAAGCCATCAATGGAAGTTAAACTTCCTTAAAAAAAAAAAACATTTGAATGTACTGTATTTGCTTTGCAACCTACCAGCCTTCTCTTTATTGGAATAAACGATCAATAGTGCATGTTAAGCAATATCCTAGTCTTATTGACTTGTGACTGGCCTAACAAGAGATTGTTTTTGTGGCGCCCTCCGCGCTAACGTACACATCAATGACGAGGCTGGTGTTGTCGGAGAGAATCCAGTGACACGTCCCCAGTGAGTAACAGCTAGGCAAACAAACCATGTGAACTGTCTACTGGAAAGGGTTACAATCTGTGTAAAATCCAAATCAGTCAAGTAGAATAAAGGGACAGTTAGCCATTGAAAGCATTTCCTCTGTGCTGTAGATATGGAAGGAAACTGACATTTAAGGAAGTAGCCGTCTGTTGTTAAAAGGAAGCATAGAGCATGCATCTAAGAGACAAAGAAATACTTATAATGGCACACAATTACCATGAAAGTAATTCGAAAATCTTTCAAAGAAAGAATTAAGCATAATTTTCCAACTATTTTGAGCTGAGTGCACGGAAGCGCCAGGGCCGTTGCATTCACTCGGAAATGGCAGCTCTGTTATATAGCGAATAGCGTGAAAGTGTTGGGTTAGATGTCAGTAACACCTCTGAAGTTACTGGCTGTGCTAAAGATTCTTCTTCTTTCATGCTCTGGGTCTTTTCAAGGCTTTGTGCTAAAAAAATCTAGCCATCTACACCTAGGAAAACCTAAATGTTAAGCAACTGCCTTCAGAAATGTCAGCTTATATATAAAAGCAGATACATTTTCACAGTGTTTTTCAGAATTGACATATAATAAGGTGGATGTATTCAAATTAAACAACCGTCAAAGACTTTCTTTGTGTCTTAAAGAGTTCCTTTGCGTCTTATATAAGACTGAATATATTTTCTGTGTTTCTCCTGACATTATTATAAAAATGCTTGTTTTCAGAAACAAAAACTTGGAGTTTATTACAGAAATTAATTCCAGAAGTTTCAAGAACGGTTTGTACTTCAATAAAAACGATAGGTATTGAGAAGGGGAAAGAAGAAACATGATTTCATTTTGCATCTTGTTCATCAAATGTTCTGAGGTCATGCAATCGCTTTGCGTGAAGAACAGTTTTTACAATTTAAACAGTTTTTTTGATTTGTTCAATGAATCAGTTCGATCCATTTCACTAAAACCTGCATCTGTATTATTAGTTAATTAAATATCTCTTTATTACTGATTTTTTGTTTTGTTATTATTGACTTATTTAAAGGGGTGGTTGATTATGATTTCACTTTTCTAACTATAGTTACTGTGTAATGTTGCTGTTTGAGCATAAACAACATCTGCAAAGTTACGATGCTCAAAGTTCAAAGCAAAGGGAGATATTTGCTTTTAAAGAAATCGTTTTTTAAGGACTACAACAAACGGCTGGTCGGGACTACACGACATTCCTCCCGGGTTAGTGACATCACTAACCCTAAAATTTACATAAACCCCGCCCCCAGAACACGATTTATAGATTATCATGACAGAATATGCTAATCAGTGACTGGAAGATAACTACACATCAGCTGCATAAATTCATCAACTAACCATTCAGAAATGTCCTGATGCTTCTACATGTTGTCACTTCTTCTTGAGTCTCTCCATCACTGTCCAACTCCAGTTTGAACATAAAAGGCTAAAAGTTTTGGAAATTTTCAGTGCATGTCTGTGTGAGGTAAAAGGACACAAGCTCTTGAAGCTCCGCCCCCTGTGCCGGGAGCAGCAGCTCATTTGCATTTAAAGGAACAGACACAAAACAGTGCGTTTTTGCTCACCCTCAGAAAGTGACAATTTTAACATGCTATATAAAAATATCTGTGGGGTATTTTGAGCTAAAACTTCACACACACACTCTGGGGACATCAGAGACTTATTTTACATCTTGTGAAAAGGGCATTATACCAACCCTTTAAAGACCACTGCTATAATTTTAGCAGTGGTCTTTAAATAGTGTGCAGTGCTTCAGTTTTTAGACAGTAAAACCTTTTCAGAAATGTTGATTCTTTAAATGCATCCTCTTTAAAGGACCGTCACAACAGCGACAAACCATCCTCTCATAGCCAACATCTATGGAATTTCTGTTTCTGCCTCAGAGTAGAAGATAAAAACAGTAATTATAAGAAAGTTTAAAATGAAAACTGTGATGCAATTACGAGATATAAAGGTTCTAGATGGTCAAAAAAAAAAAGTGTTTTGTTGTTTTTCTTAAGCATGCGTGTGTTTACATGCACACTCTTAACCTGATTGTGCTCAAGTCGACAATGTCAATGCGGTCATGTGACCCGTTTTCCTTCATTAGTGTAAGGCCATAAACGGCTTAAGCATAAACCGGTCAACACAGCCAGAGTTTTGCCCCTTACCCCGATTTCACCCGGCATGTTAACCTGCGTTAAGTCGGCTCATTGAAGCGCTCATGTGTGATATGTGACGGGAAAGCAGATTTAGACAGAGTGAGCATTTCGCGGTGAGGGAGGATGAAATATATCACAAATTGCGACTCTTTCTCGACCAAAGAAATGATAAAAATGTGTTCTCATCATGTGCAGCAGACGTAGAAGTGGTTCAGTCAAAATGCTGCATCTGTAACTGCATGAGAGGAAAATATATGAGACTGTAAGTTTCCCGCTGACATGTTGGAACGCTCTTCGGTTTCTAATGCTTTTTTTGAACATCTCAACCGACACAGCAAATTGAATACTCGGAATCAGATACACTCATGATTACATTTTGATGCCACTACCAGGAAATAGGTTTTACCTGATTTATGAATAAAGTCTTGTAAACGCTGTTTACCATGTTGTTTGTTTGCATGTAAACCGGGACAACGGGTTATTCCGATAAGCTGATTTTTGGGAGTTATTAGCGTATTGGTGTGCATGTAACCGTGCTCTGTGTTATACTCAAAATCTTTTTTACATTTTTTTTTTTAAAGAAAAAAAAAGGTAACACTTTATTTTAGTGTCCTTGTTACATTATATGTTACATGTACTTACCATAGTAATAACAGTAAATTATGCATTATGTAGATAAATACACACATGCATTTATTTAAGAAAAAATTATTTATACATAACATATTTATATATAATATAAATTATATATAAATATATATACAGTATATACATGCAAATATTTCTTAAATGTATGCATGTGTGTGTGTATATATGTATATACAAAATACACATACATATATTATGTAAACACAAACTTTTATTTTGGATGTGATTAATCGTTGCACAGCCCTATTTTTATTTTTTTTAACTAACCATAAAGGCGAACAGGGGCAAAGGGTGAGTAAATTATAACCATTTTCAGTTTAAAAAAACTAGCATAGCTTTTATATGTAATTGATCGCACCAAGACTGTTAAGGGTCTCTTTTACCTGATAAGTGTCCCACAGGCGAATGGTGCAGCGTAGAGGAAGTTCTCTCATAAGCAAGTTGTTCATCCAACGGAAAGCAAACTGCAAATACTCCACCTCATACTGCTGCATGTGGCGATGTACCATCTCTGTTCAGGACAAAAAAAAAAAAAACATGACAATAAATCACCACCCTGTCGTCAATCAACCTATTCATCTATCGCAAACAATTAAAGCATCATTAGAATCTCTTCAGTAAAATTGAGACCAAACAATAAATGACAGGCGCTCGGCGGACACAACACAACAATAACACTTATTCTCCTCGCCTCTTTTCCCGCTCACAGACAGCAGACACAGTTCATGGATGACAGCCTGCCGGGCGTAAGACATAACACCCTAATAAAGCCGTAAAGAATTTCTCCGTCCATGCCATCATGTGCTCGACGCTGTCATGTAAGCATGAGGTAATTACTCAGCTGTCAACCCAATGTCTGAGCGCGTTATGTTAGAGAAGAAACGGCAGCTTTATTTATGGGTGTCTCTTTAATCAACAGGGACGCGTCTACTGATGGGTAGAGTGTGTAACATGCATGACTGCGTGAAATATAGGCATCTTCATTCGCCTCCTGATAAAGATGGCAATCTTTGGCCATCACATGTATGATAGGATACGGTTGAGGGTTGTGGGTGATATACTGAATATTCACAATATATAATTATATATAATCAGGGGCCAAGCTCCGAAGGTGCGTACGCATCTATTATAATCGTTCCTATTCTTCTTCCTCTGTTCTGGGAGTCTATGGCAGCCCATAGAAACGCTTGCGGGAAAGTTATGAAATTTGGCACACAGTTAGAGGACAGTCTGAACTGTCACCATAGCAAATTTGGAGTCTCTAAGGCAGCAGTTTACAAAACCCTAGGTCGCAAACCCTTTGTTTTCTTTATTTTACAAAAGCACAATGTTGTGTTTTATTGCGAGTGTACACAAATAAAAGTAAACACTTAGCAGTTTCAAATCATGTCCTGTATGAACAAAATGACGGAGTGTTTACGCGGAGTGTGTTGACGCGCACAAAACATATTCCATGCAGCATTGCAATCTTGACATCGCAGCCTGTTCATTATCAAAATAAAATAGTCAACCTAACATATAAAAATTAAACTTCTCTGTTTAAATAGTCAGTCGTACAATTCGTAGCCTAGCATTCAGCGTTTCCAAGCGCATTTTTGCGCATGTGAAAAGGATTATTTTTTTAATATTGGAATGTGAGTGAATTAACGTACAAAGCCTATAATAAATAATAGTTTAACATCCAAATCATCGCGAATATGGAAACATTTTGATTCGAATGAGAGAGTTACGTGAGCCCAATGCTAGTTACTTTCAGTTTCGCTTTAAAATACCATTAAATATAATTGACTTGTTTGCATGCAAATGGATTTAGGCCTATATATGGGTTGTTTAATAAAGTCTGAAAACCGCTGCTCTAAGAGCTAGCAACTTTCTTCTTTTTAAATTCTTTTTTCCTCTGATTCCTTGGCTCAAGACTATTCGTTTGCATTCGATTTTCCGTCATTTTGAATTTCCGATTACCGATTTTCACAAAAATTGAATTTTCTGACCATGCCTACAAAAAGATATGGAATTCAAGTCGATTCATCAAACCGTTCTTGAATAATGTGCGGACAAATTCGACGAAGTGCCCGCCAAAATAAACGTGAGGCTATATTTCCGCAATACTTTTGAGTGTTCTAACCAAACTTGGTGTGTGTCATGACAATCATGACCTGAGGTTACTTGCACAGTTTTGGTGCAGTACCACCTAATGGTCAGGAGATATGAAACTTTTTGTTGTTGTAGTTGCTAATAACGCCTGAACAGTTTGGCCAAAAATCACAAAACTTGTCTCTTTAGATTCGGTACAGTATGCCAAGTCGAACGATACCCAATTTTCATAACGGCGCCACCTATTGGTCAAAAGTGATAGAACATTAAAGTATATTGCTAGTGACTGCATTTGATTTTTCAGGCATTTTGCCTAAAATAATATTAATATGCTTTAAATTGCTCGTTGGAGTTGGTCTGATGCTTCCAGCCATGATGGCCTGATTTGTCGTGCCTTCTTTGTGCTTGGCCCCTTAATTGCTGCTTGCAGCTATATTTATATAATATAACAGTA
Source organism: Vimba vimba (assembly GCA_022828995.1). NCBI lineage: Eukaryota > Metazoa > Chordata > Actinopteri > Cypriniformes > Leuciscidae > Vimba > Vimba vimba. The sequence goes on along the minus strand of CM040821.1, from coordinate 20,446,464 downwards.
TAATAAAATAGTCTTCAGTGTCACACAATCCTTTAGAAATCATTCTAATGTGCTGATTTGCTGCTCAAGAAACAATTCTTTTTAATGTTGAAAACAGTTGTGCTGCTTTATATGGTTTGTGGAAAATGTGCTACTTTTTTTTTTTTTAAAGGAATCTTTGATTAATAGAACATTCTTCTTCAATAAAGTCTCCTCTTATAATGGCAGATGAGGCTGGAGAACACCTGACAAGAGATCAGAGACCATTCCTCCATACAGAATCTCTCCAGATCCTTCAAATTCACAAGTCCATGTTGGTGCACACTCCTCTTCAGTTTACTCATCTATATGGTTCAGAACCTTAATTTTGTGCTCAGTGACCTATTTTTGTATTGATTTTGATTTTGTTTGTATTGGTTCATTGTCCTGATGGAAGATCCAACCACGGCCCATTATGTGATTTCAGGTTTTGATTTTTTTTGTTTTGTTATTTGATAGAATCCATGATGCCATGTCTCTGAACAAGATGTCCAGGACCTCCAGCTAAATAAATAAATAAATAAATAAATAAATAAATAAATAAATAAATAAATAAATAAATAAAAAATAAATAAAAGTAAAAGAATAGGTGCACAACATTAAAGATACAGCAATATATTTAACTCTAGGCATGGATATATAAATCTTTTTTTAGATTCATCTGACCATATAACTCAGTCCCGTTTGAAGTCCCAGTAGTGTCTGGCACTGAAAAAGCAAATGACTTTTCCTGAATCCTTCCCTCACGATGTAGGTGCTGTTTGACATTTTTAGAGGCTTTCAACCCATTTCTGCAATCCTTCAGTTGTGATCCTTGGAGAGTCTTTGGCTGCTCAAACTATCCTCCTCGCAGTGCATTAAGACAATATAGACACTTGTCCCCTTCCGGGCAGATTTGTAACATATTTAGTTTATTGGAACTTCTTAATTATTGGTGGAACAATGAAATTTCCAATGCTTTAGCTATTTTCTAACAGCCACTTTCAATCTTTTGCTGCACTACAGTATATTCTTTTGTTTTAACAATTGTGATGGATGATTAAAGGCATTTGGCCTTTGTTTTACCTCATATTTTCTGTGAGTGATAGAGTGATAGAATAATAGAGTGCTAATAGAGTAACAAAGTGATAGCTAATAGTAAGAGTGCTATTTATGGGGTTATACCTCATAAATATTTTACTCACAAGAATTGTATTTTACGTCTTGTAATAAACATTTGAATATTGAGGCAACTATGGTTGTTTGCTTAAAATGATGGTTCCTCTGGGTTCTCCTGGATTCGTATGACATTTGTATTTATTCTACAAATATCATACGAATGTCATACAGAGAATGTCATCATAAGGACAATATACAACCCAATCTCCAGAAATGTTGGAACATTTTATAAAATGCAATAAAATCAAGAATCTGTGATGTTAATTCTCTTTAACCTCTATTTAACTGACAAAAGTATAAAGAAAAGATGTTCAATGTTAAAGTTAATTTGGATTCCTTATGCAATGCCATCTGAAGTCTCGAAGGTCACACACATTCAACAGAGGTTTCCTCCCTTGCCCAACAAAAATATTATGTATGGTAGTTGGAGAAAGACCTAAATACGTTTCAATCTTGCGTTGAGAAATGCGATTTTTGAATTTTTTGACAATACTCTCATGAAATTTGGCACAAAGTAGTGAGCCATTGCTCATTTTTTCTTGCAAAGACTGAGATGCTCCTTTTCAGACTCAATCACGAAAACCTCACATATTACTAATTGACCTGCTAATTGTGGACTGTTTCAACACAGTTTAACTTGGATATTCTGTAATCTTTTCATTCGTATTTTGCATCTGACCCAACTTTTTTGGAGTGTGATGCAACCATCGAAATTAAAATAAATTTCGCAAGCGAAAACATTGGACATTAAATTAGACAATTAACAAATCCCATATTCTTGATTTTATTGCATTTTTTTTAAATGACCTGACTTTTCTGGAATTTTGGTTTTAAAGGACAAGTTCGGTATTTTACACTTAAAGCCCTGTTTACAGATCGTTTCTGATGAAATAGAACGGTTAAGATTCAATTTTGGACAAATGCTGCTGTCCCGAGAATTTTAGGTTTCTTTCGCTCCCCCCCCCCCCCCACCAGTAGACTGGGTGTATAGGTGCACTCGAACACTCCTTCCTAAAACACATTAAACTTTCGTTTACAAAGACGTGAAAATCACTGAGTGGTCAAGGGTGTCCACTGATATGCTCACACAAAAATCGCTGCAAAATATGCTTTCCAACAGGTTTTATCGTAGTTTTTGTCTCCTCCATTGACTTGCATTGGATGTGCTGTGAGGTACGGTATTACTCCACGCCGGAAACTGAAATGGGGTTCAGGGGTTGTTTTCTTCTTCGTGTTTTTTTTTTTTTTTTTACAGCGGATTGCAAACAATGAAATGCCAGTGGTTTGCATGCAAAGGTGCATTATCGCCACCAACTGGGCTGGAGTGTATATTATTCAAGCTCTCAACGGAAGAATCTACGGGTGTGAGACGTTTGGAAAAATAGGTCCACAGTTTTACAATGAATGGTAAAACACCTGTTGGAAAGCATCTTTTGCAGCGATTTTTGTGTGAGCATATCAGTGGACACCCCTGAACACTCGGTGAGTTTCATGTCTTTGTAAACGAAAGTTGAATGTGTTTTAGGAAGGAGTGTTCGAGTGCACCTATACACCCAGTCTACTGGTGGGGGGGAAAGCGAAAGAAACCTAAAATTCTCGGGACAGCAGCATTTGTCCAAAATGTAATCTTAACCGTTCTATTTCATCAGAAACGATCTGTAAACAGGGCTTTAAGTGTAAAATACCGAACTTGTCCTTTAAATACTATATCAAGCCATAGTTGCAAGCATACCCACCCACGCCGAAGATCAGCTTCTGTCGAACCTCACACTTGCCTTGACAGTGTCATTCTCACATCCAACCCTCCTGAATAAACAACTTACACTCATTAACGCTGAATACATCTCACTGCCTAGAAACGGAAGCGATATACTGACGAAACAAACACACCAATTTAGCTTATTAGAACTGCAAATCAAAATCCTCATATTTTTATCCTAATTAAAGGGTGAGCGACAGATAAAGATGTCCAAGAAGAAGAAAACAAAAAACAAAACTTCTAGTTTAATATCATATTCCAAGTGTTTATGTATTCATGGTCTTAATAATGCTTTTAAAAACTTCATCTTAATGAAGATTTCTTAATCATCTTCATTAAGCGTTTTGACAGTGAATCTAAAAATCGAAGTAATGATCAGTAAAAGGGTTGTCCAATGAACAAACAAATTAATAGTTTGAATTAATAATAGTAGAATTAATAGCAATTAATCTTCATAGGGACATTTCCCCCCTCTACCGTAGGCAAGGGGGCAATCACACACACACACAAATTAATAATAATAAAAATAGCTCTATGCCAATAACCATAAATTGAAAATATTCACATCAGAACCCCCCAAAAAAACTTCCAGGTATAACTTTGAGGAAAATATAGTTTCAGGTAGTCTAAATATATCAAATATCAAATACAAATATCTAATAGGCCTTACAGCTTTATTAGCAGAATAAGGATTTTCAGCAAGCAGAATGCATTTGCTTGCATGTTCTTTCCACCTTCAATGCAGCAAAACACATGCAGGTTCTGAGGAGGATGGGGAACGGAGGTCAGAGTTCACAGAAAGACAAGTGAGCTGTTTGCCACGATTCTGCTGAGCAATGAACTTCTGCTCGACTTCTGCCCCCACCCATCTATCCCATAATTACATCTGCACTGACCCTCTGTCTCGCCCTCACTGCATTTCTAGCCAAAACCCGCTCAGACACCAAGAGAAAGAGAAGGTCTACAAACGCCCACCTTCAGGGGCGAGCAGCTGCATCTGTACATGAGCCACACAGACGGAACCAGGGATGTTAATCTAATTATTAATTATTAAATAAAATGTCTTGTCTTTTTTAGAAGCTGCATTTGAATTTGTATTTAGATATATTTACAGGCCATTTATTGCAGCTCAGATGTGGCATGCAATAAAAAAAATTAAATAAATAAAATAAAGCACAAAACAAAAGTTTTCACCCGCTTGGCTCTTAATGCATCGTCTTGTCTTCTGGTGCATCAGTGAATGTTTGAACCTTTTCTTAATAGTTGTGTTTGAGTCCCTCATTTGTCCTCAGTGTGAAAAGACCAGCCCGATATCATCCCAAGGCGTCATACAGTATACTGACGCTTTTGACATTTCGTCTACATCCAACGCACATGGCACCCTTTAGTGTCGATATGAGACGCAGATAGTTATGGGCCAGAAGGTGCCTCCTAGTGGTCTAACCCTAACCCTACCCCAGACCTAAACCTACCCATAACCGAACAATGCTCTATGCGTGTCATATTGACGCTAAAGGGTGCCATGTGCGTTGGATGTAGACGAAATGTCAAAATGTCAGTATATGACGCCCTAGGATGAGAATGCGTTGGAAAAGACTGATCTCAAAATCATACAGTAACTGCTGGAAAGGGTTCAAATATGCAAACGATGCTGGAAAACTGAAGAATTTTCGGGACCTGGAGGATTTTTCTGAAGAACATTGGGCAGTTTAACTGCTCAGGACAAACAAGAGACTCAAGAACAACCATCACAAAAACCCCCCAAAAACACAGTTGTGGATTATCCAGGTAACAACACAGTATTAAGAATCTGTTATCTTACTTCCCCAAAAGTATGTAAACTTTTGAACAGGGCCATTTTTATAAATGCAGCTATTTATTTTTTTGTCTTGTGGACTATATGTAAACATATTTTATGTGAAATATCTTATTCAGGACAGTACTAAATAAAAAAAAAATAACATGCATTTTGTATGATCCGTCTTATTTAGTTAAAAATATTCACATTCTCACAGATTCTGCAAGGGGTTGCAAATTTCCAAGCAGCACTGTATATATATATGTGACCCGTGCTGGCAAAATGAGTCGCAATGAGCACATTTTCAAAAATGCATTAGTTATTATTAATTTGTTTTTAAACCTTCAAAATGATGTATGATTTCTTTGAATAGGACAAAATAATGACTGTACTACATCTGTTTGAAGTCGATAGTCAGCAAAGTCAATTGAAAAAAAATAAAAAATCCACAACAAAATCACCTAGCAACCATACCGTAAAATCCCTGGTAATAACACCAAATTTGGCACACACCAAGTCAAAACCAAATATCTATATAAAAAATATATATTCATCTTTTTTTTTTCCATGATAAGATAATTGTTTGATTAACATTAATGAAACAGACAGCCTATATATTAAGACACACTGTACTGCACAGATGTAAAATAATGGAATTAATAATTACACATCAGATGTTTTTCCCCAAAAGTTAACCAACCGTTCAACTTAAGACATATCAGATAATGTTTATGTGAATACTCGCCAAGAAATATTTTGAAATACTTTAATTCTGAGTATGTGTGATATACTATGGGTGCAATCGAATCGGCTTGAGCCACATAATCAGAGGAAACAAGATATTTGTTTCTGGCCTTTACGGTTCAAAAGTTCTAAGCATAAACATGAGGAGAAGGAGAAGGAGAAGGAGAAGAAGAATAATAAGAAGGCCAATGATTTCAATAGGTGCCTCCGCACCTTCGGTGCTTGGCCCCTAATTAATAAAAACTATAATAGTATATCAATGATACCATTGGTCATGGTATCAAATAACACCTGGCTATGTACAGTATATTCAGATTATATAACACTCATAATTTTAATGACAATTTTATGAGAAAGATGCAATTAAAAGTAAACAAAGAAAGTTAAATCAGAACTGGACCATCATGTAGGCGAGTAAATGATGACAGAATTAGATTTATTTTTTTTTATATTTTTTACGCCAACTACCCCTTAACTTTGGACCAGGCCACCTTTTCACGCATTAATGGTTCCGTTCTCTGAATATGTATGCGTGTATGGATTATTTATTCACTGTTTCACAGATCTGGAGATGTGACAGTTGACAGTAGCCATTGTCATTGCGCTGTCAAGATTGTACAGATGACATTTATCATCATGGCAGAAAACTACTTCCTGTGCTTGTTCATAAGGTGGAAGTGAAGTGAAGTGAAGTGAAGTGAAGGGAAGTGAAGGGAAGTGAAGGGAAGGCCACGTATGGTAACCGATACTCGGAATTTGTCCTCAGCATTTAACACATCCAAGTTAGTGCACACACATTAGGAGCAGTGAGTAGCGAACACACACACACACACTGCAAGCCAGTGGACACACACACACCCAGAGCATTGGGCAGCCATTCACTGTGAAGCCGAACCTTGTGGTTAAAAGTCCAACTTTCTAACCATTAGGCCACAACTGCCCACAACAGTCCAATAATCCACATTACGAATCCACATCACATCCACATCCTCAGTCAAAGAGTTGATTCATGCAAAGTAAATGGAAAACAGGCAGGTATAATGCACACATTTATCAGGGACCAAGGCAGCACAAAACAGCCACAAAAAAGCTGTTTTTTCCCTTTCTTTCTTTCCCTTTTTTTTTTTTTTTTTTTCCTCACAGCTGATGGTGGCCAAAATGATTTTTTTCCCCTACCCAGATCCAGTTTTCGGATAACAGTGTGATCAGCAGAAATCAAGGTCTATATGACATTTTCAATTCTGTTCTGGGCAACTTATATGTGAAAACAAGTTGGATATGCATTTCATTTTTTTGCAGTGTGACATAAAAGTTAACTGTGGTATTGGAATTCACGCAATCGTTGTGTCAATCTAACTCAATATTTGCCTTAACTGCACTGCTGACTTCCCATGATATACATCCCATAAAAATGGGGCCTGACCTCAATAATATATGAATCACCTTACATAAATATTTAATTTATAATACATATATCACATAATTTAATCATGTAGCAAATGATAATAATCTAAATGTAATATCTGCATTTAATATTAATATAATAATTTATCAAATTAATAAATTAAAGTAACACATTTAATACTTTTCTATTTAATTTTTTTCTTCATAATTAATTGACATGCAATTTGATGCTGACCTTGACGGCAGCTTTATTAGTATTGCCTTGATTTTTATTTTTTTTTAATTGCATTTTTAAAATGGACATGCTGGATCATATTTGAAAGTTATGAGAGCAAGAAAAAAGAAAAGAAAATCTCAGAAAAAAAAAAAAAAACTTAATTGGGCGATTTGAGTTACAGTTCGGCACAATATACTTTCATGTTCAGCAGTGGAAGAGAATGTGCATGAAAAAAGCTGCCAAGAGAAATCAAAAGGGATGGGTCCACCAAAAATGAAAACTGTGTTATTATCTCTCACCTTCTCATGCTTCAAAACCTGTATGACTTGCTGTCTTCTGTGGAACATAAAAGCAGATATTTTGAGAAACGTGTGAGTGTTGCTTGGTCCATATAATGGAAGTCAATGGTCATCAAAATGGGTTGATTCTTTAGAAATCTGTTCTGTTATATTCCACAGAAGAAATAAATTCATACAGGTGTAAGCCCGACTCAATCGGCTCAATGGAGACATCCGGTCAGCGGGTGAAGGTTTTTGCGCGTTACTGTCTTTCCTCTACCCACCCTCCTTTGTGTGCAATTTATCTCTAAACTCTTAAAAACCTTATTACCTTTTGTTTTACTACTCTGGGGATGAGACCTTTGTACCAGTTGCACTGAGACATTTGAAATGATACCAAACATGCGTAATACGGTATGATAATCATTCACATTAGACCATATAGATTCTTGGGTGAATTTTGGTGATCTCAGCATGAGGGAGAAGGAATGTGGGAAGAGGGAAATAAATGTAGATAAGGATAATTCTGAGGTGAGACTTGCATCTCGATAGTGCACAAGAGTGAGTTCAAATGTTATTTCCTTTGTTCTCTCAGAGAGTTGCACTCTCTTCCAGTTCTTCCAGCCTTACACAGGCTTAGAACAACATGATGAATCAATAAATGATGAAAGAATTTTCATTTTCGGGTGAACTATCCCTTTAAGATATCCAAACGGAGAAATGACAACAAAAAGAAATAAAAGAACTTTGTTTTATACCAGCTGAGGTTTTTCTGTTGGGGTCAGAAAAAGAAAATTGATGTCCAAAGCTACATTTGCAAGAGAAAACCCCACAGAAAAAAAGAAAAGAAAAAAAAACCCTCAGGTGTCATTCAGATTATCAAAGATTTTTTCCTCATCATTTTCTAAGAAGTCTCTGTACTGCTTCACCTGAAATTTGAATGTCTGCTTTATAACCTTATATGATTTGTGTGGAAAAAAGCCCACATTGTGTCCTAATTTACATAAATAAATTCACCTTGAGCAATTTGCATGCTGATGAACCTCAATGTATTCATACAAAACAGACGAGATAAGAGGAAACAATGTTCACGTTCTGCGGTGCTTCTGACGAACAGAATTGTTTTAGCGTTAAGCAACTCTTATGGGCTATGGTCTAATATGACTGCTAATTACTACAAGCCCTCGAAACGAAGTGAAAGCGTACGGTGACAATAGTGTGTTTGGTTTCCTAATGAGAGTGGAGTGTGAACGAGACATGAAGCGAGAGAGAGAGAGAGAGAGAGAGAGAGAGAGAGAGAGAGAGAGAGAGAGATAGATAGAGAGGGAGAGGGAGAGGGAGAGGGAGAGGGAGAGGGAGAGGGAGGGAGAGGGAGGGAGAGAGAGAGAGAGAGAGAGAGGGAGGGAGGGAGAGAGAGAGAGAGAGAGAGAGAGAGAGAGAGAGAGAGAGAGAGAGAGAGAGAGAGGGGGAGGAAAAAGGAGATTTCTTGCACATTCAACAGTTATAGATACAAAATACATATTCACTAAAAATTACCATCTAATTCACATATATAAATTATGCATCATATTAACACGCCAAACATGATGCAATTCAAACTACGCACTGGGTATCTTCTGCTCATCAAGACTGCATTTATGTGACTGCATTTATCGAAAAATACAGTAAAAACAGTAATATTGTGAAACATTATTGTAATTTAAAATAACTGTTTCCTATTATATTCTTATTCTATTATATCTATTTAAAAATTCTATTTATTCCTGGGATGCAATCGTACAGTCTTTAGTGTCACATGACCCCTCAGAAATCATTCTAATATGCTTATTTGGGGCTTAAGCAGTGTTTACCATCCAATGTTGCCTTGGCTTTTGGCTTGTTTAGTTGTGGACATTTAATATTCAACAATATTATTGATCTGCCTTTGGGTGGACGATGACGCAATTTTCTTCTAGAAACAGACTTTGTTGTATTATGTTCATGATATCACTGTGAAGCTGCTTTGATGCAATCTGTATTGTAAAAAGCGCTATATAAATAAAGGTGACTTGACTTCAATTTGAAAATTCTGATGTTCCGGAACAATGGGATGGGACGGATCCGGTAAGTTAGTGAGGCTGGGAAAAGTAACTGAAAGCGCAATCTCAGGTGGGTTTCGTTCCAATTATTTTTGATGCACATTTAAAAAAAAAAAAAAAAAAAAAAAAAAAAAACTGGATGGAAACGGTTGACATGCAAAATAAACTCTCAAAATGCTCTAGAATATCTTGAGTAATTATCTTGTGCATTAAGGTGATGGAAATAGTTTATTCGCATACTGATGACGTGTTGTGACCATTTGTGCATGTAAAACACCATGGCATTATGCATAAGGTCCAACAAAAGGTCTGACCTTGGCACACAATTCTTCCTACATAGCCATGGACATTCATATAGAATTCAATAATTCAATGCAGGTAGGCTATATTGAGGTTTCTTCAACGGCATATTGAACATAGCAGTCGTTTAACCCTCTGGGGACCAAGCTGTTTTTGGGGTCCTTGAGATGTTCTGACATGCCTTGACATTTGTGCTTTTTTCAGTTAATTATAAACATGTTAATGGCAAAGGTGTAAATTCACTCTATATAGCACAAACAGGGCTACCATAATATGCGAGCAACGTGTATGTAGATGTTTGTATTTTTAAGAGAATAATGTTTATGCGTGGTTATTGGAAAAAATTAAAATGAAAGTTGCTGAATTAAGAACACAAAACACATATTAAATATGTGTCCACAAGACTTTTGACTAATGGATGTTTTCCCTTTTAGTTCTAGCTTTAAAATGATGTAAAAATAGTCTTGCTTTATCGTTCACAAAAAAAAATACATTGATTTAAATGGTGTAAAACAGGTTTTGCTTGGAAAGGCAATATGCGAGGGGGAGGAGTAGTTTACACCTTAGATTAAGGTGTCCCACCCACTCTGAATAATGACTCTGCATAATTAGCCATTCATTCAGGTGTGACACTGACTGAGCCACAATGGAAGGACAAAAGATGTATTTAGAAGACTTATATTGACCATTTAAGATTTCGCTTACATCTCTCTTGTAAATATGTTTTACTATTTTATTAAAAATGTTACAATTACAACAATAATTACAATTTCAACAATATTTCAACTGTACTCTTTCTTTATATATATATAGCCTATATATAAAAAAAAAAAAGATTATAGGCCTACATTTTATCATATGTATTCATTAGTTTGAATATAGCCAACATTGGAACATCTAACATCTTAGTCTATGAATTTATTTTTGACAAAAATAGTATTTTTTTTTGCAGTTTAATACGTTGATTATACAAATACATTTTATTTCAACATAACAATATTATTCCATTCGATTTTTACTCATCTCAGTAGGCTATAGCAAAGCAGTTTATTCTTTCACACACAGACGCGCGATTCATATTTAGGCTAAACAGTCTTTACAAATATGTCCCCTACATTCATCTCACAGAAAGGCGAGTCATATTATAGAAATGCGATTCATCTTTTTGCGGTTTGCATAGGCCTACACTAACGTTATTCCATAACGTTATTCCACACGTGAGAAAAGAAAACAGCCTACCTCACTACTCAGCGGGATCTGCTCCTCATATCAGGAGATATTGCTCCTCATATCAGCACTGTTCTGAGGAATCTTTTCTCCATAAGGTAGGCTATATTATGCCTCACTCGATCGCGACGCGCTTTGTTTACAGCTGATGTGGGCGTTTCACACCCCTCAGAATTTGCGTTTGAATAGCACGCGCTCTGCGGGGAGTGGTCACATTACTGTGAATGATCTCGTAATGAGCTCGACTGGATTCGCTCTCTTTTTATACAGATTACAGAAGCTGAGAATATTTGTTTTTTATATAAATGACTTCATTTAACAGATGCGATCTCAAGCTTTATGCCCGTGGGTCTGTTTGCCTGTTTGACTGAATTTTCGCGGAGTTATAGATCATTTTCGAACGCGTTTCAAATGGGAGTTTACTGACAGAGAGAAGGGAGAAATCGCATCATGTTAATTTTTCTTTATTTGTCAAAAAGCAAAACACTTTATTTTTATTGTGAGTATACAGAAAAAAAATAGAAACTGAACAGGATCGATTGATGTATTACACGAAAATGAAAGATCAAAATTAACAGAGCATTTAGTGTTTATTTTCATTGCTAAAAAAAAAAAACGAGCAAAACGCGCCGGCGCGTTCTTGGTCCCCAGAGGGTTAAGCCCACATGAGATATTTCATCAATTCCTCTGTGTCTCCTCGCAGCATTTAATAAAACGATGTCCAACAACACAAATAACTCTCTCCCAAGCAACAGGCTCCATCACGACAAGAGGTTCCCTTAAGATATAGAGTGGTGCAGGTATGACGTCACTTTGTATGCCAACCGGCAGTTAGCATCACACTGGTTCCATTGAGAAAAAAACAATAAGACTTTCCCATAGGCTTTTGGATTACCGCTAAAAACAAGCTCTGTGATCAACAAAAGTTCATGATATTCACATGTTTTGTCCATCAAGATAATTATCACAGATAAATGCAGTCGCCAGAAGTGAAAAGCTAAAGGTAGGTTATAAACGAACTTCACCACGGTCCCACGAATTCAACGCCACTATCCCTAAGCTTCCGACAACTCTTTCAGTTTTTATCTAAAAACATGGAACCGGAAGTGCTAAAATGCTAACTCGCTTCTGCGTTTTGGCCAACAAAGTGATGTCATACCTGCACCACTCTAAAATGCGTATAACGTGGTGGATGGAAATGCACCATGATTCAAGAACATACAAAATGCATAACATCTAAATTGAAAATTTATGCCAAAAATCAGAATAGATTTCAGCAAAAACAATATGCGACAAAACCTGCGTTTTTATCCCTTCTGTTCAAAAGAACAAAATCATCCCTTCCTGGGAAATTCTAGCGATGGCAGTAATATTAATAAGATATTAACAGACAAAACATGGTAAAAACATGTCTAATTTCTGGGACTGACAGCACAGAAGCGTGCCACTAGGAGCACTATATGCATTCATCCATCATTATGAATTTGCAGTGCAGATCTAAGATTTCAAAAGTGTCAAAAAGGTGACTTCCAAGTTATGAATGAATTATTCAGTCACATTCTTTCTAAATCCCTAATACATTCACTTGGAGTTTCTTCTGTAAATGTTTCCATCACTGTTTATGTGCATTTCTTTTTGTCAAATAATAGGCTAAAACAAGTGTACAAGTTTCATTTCGGAGATTATGTTCACATCTTATGGAATATTCAAAACTACGCTTTTTTTTTTTTTTTTTTTTTTTCAGAACATCATTAAAGACGACGTTAGATCATCTGCAAAACATGGCATGGACAACTTTGTAGCGGCATTTCTTCCACTTCTTAATAGTTATTTTATACATTTAACATGGATATAGCAAGTTATTGCTATACAAATACATTATCGTTATTATACTTAATTGTCCTGAACATATGTACACAGGATGAGAATGAGATGGGGGATCCCCCAAATGAGCTGCTGGATCGGATTTCGGATGTGTGAAATAACACTATTTCAAAATAGTCCTGTTTTTACTGTATTTTTGATCAAATAAATGCAGCCTTGGTGAGCATAAGAGACTTCTTTCAAAAAATTTTAAATTATTTCAGACTTTTGACCAGTAGTGTTTACATATTCTGTGTGGTTTGGTAGGGTGTTGCTAGTGTGTTCTGCTTATAGATGGTTGCTTATTGCTCTAGACCAGCGGTTTTCAATAGGTGAGGCGCGCCTCCCCTGGGGGGCGCCAAAGAGCCACAGGGGAGGCGCGACACGCAAAGAAAAAATAACTGTATGCAGCTCTGATATCGGTAAGTGTGTGTGCGACGCGAGTATTAGCTTTAAAATGCGTCGTTTGTCCCAAGTCAACAGAAGTCAGTATTAAGGGAGGATACGGAGCCCGGGAAGTCACCTGTCTGTGTGAGTAAAAAACGATCCGTGGCGACGGTTTTGCAATCCGTCCGCTCAGTTTATAAACAGTACTCACGAATTCTCAAACCGTACCCACGAGTTTCTAATCCGCGCTCTCATTGTTAACCGTGCCTTCAGTTTTTGCAATCTGTACCCACAAATTCATAAACCGTGCCCACACTTTCGCAATCCGTTCCCACGTAGTATTGCGTGACGAGTTCATAATGCGGTGAATTCCCGCTCCCATTTACTTCACAATCTCATTATAGAGAGACGCGCGTCACGATCTGTGCACTGCCGCGTCTCGCGCTCGTCATGCAGCCAGATTCAGTATCAGTGCACCTTATGAACCATGGCGTTAACTTGAACTGCATTTCTGTCAGTGCGTGACTACAGCTCGTTAATAAACTAATGCTCGTTTTTTTTATTGATCCATTTCATACAATCCGTCTTCGTTTAGCAAGTGCACTTGCGTGCACTTCAGCATTACAATGTGAGTAAATGTAGCCGTGTAAAATGTAAGGGATGATGCCACCCTTATAGAACAATGTGCATTTACGTTTAAATTGTAACATATTTAATAGCATGGAATTACAGTGTAATTAGTGTTAGCCTACTATTTTAGGCTTCTTCAGTGCATTAGGTGAGGTAATGTGATTTTCATTTATCAAAACACTAAAACTGGTACTGTTTTGGAGAGAAATTGGGTATTTTTTTAATCTCTCTATTTAACCCATCTCATGGTGTGTGATGCTGAACTATCATATGAGTTTCTAAAGGTTTTTGAATTCTTTGCACAGTTATGAATATTGATATTTTATGTGCAACAATAGCATGCTCAGGCTCAGTGGCCTTTCGCCTAATTTTAAATGTTTTTTTTTTTTTTTTTTTTTTTTAAATGTAATATGATTTAAATGGTGATGAGTGTACTGATTTGATGCATTTTAAAAAGATGGATGATAGATATTCTTCAATCTTTCTGACAAAGAACAAAATATAATGTGAATTACAGTAAGTGCTATTTTTTTTAATTTATAAATTGTAGTGCACAGTGTTTATTATAAGGGGGTAGAATCCACAGCTCAGTACTCACTACTCACTACTCATGAGTACTTTTAAAAAAGCTACTTTTTTACTCTTACTCAAGTAGTTTTTTGGACAAGTACTTTTTACTCTACTCACACTACATTTTTTGTAATGTACTTTTACTTGAGTATGTTTTTCAGTACTCTTTTCACCACTGCTGATTTTCTTCAAGATGATGTGCATTTCCTTCAAATGTGCTCTTAAAGCCCAGACACACCGTGCCGATTTCAGCCGTCAGGTGTCGTCGGCGGTAGCTTTGGCGCCGATTGCACATGTTAAGCATGTTTTGTTGACTTGTGGTTAGGCCTACTGATGTTCAGTGATTTTAAAAGTAGCCTCAATTAGGCCTGCATGAAGTTGGAAATTATTTGCTGTTGCAAAGAATCGTTTATGAATGCACTTTTAAGAAAGTTGTGGAAATAAAATAATATTTACATTTTATCAGTTGTTATTGAAACTCATCATTGCCTGGAACACACAAAAGATGGCATTTACTGCATAGGCGTGTGTGGGTTAGGGCAGGCGGACGGGATTTTGGGGAAGGGGGGGCTCGGCTGTCCTTACCTACTCTAAGGGGAGCCTCACATTCACCCAATTTGAAAACCCCTGCTCTAGACAAAATAGCCCACCACCAATTCAAGATTTCACCTTTCTTTTATCAAACAAGATATGGTCAGGCCATCTCCAGCACCATGGCTAATAGATTGAGTCGGATCACTGTGGTAAAAACAATCAAACCTATCATAACATAATGGGAAAGGCATGTGTAAGTAAACGTCTTCAAAGAGTAATGGAGATATACATCTTTGCTCTTCTCTTTTCATGTCCTCTCTTTGTCTTCTCCATATAAGGCAACTTCCTGCCTATTCTCTGTCTTCATCTATCTAGCAGTCTGATCGTGTATTAAATTTCTATTGTGAGCATATTCTTATGTCCAAGCCAGTTTAGACATTGAAAAATGGAAGTGCTGCAACAGAACAATGAAACATTCAGCTGATCGGGATGTTGGGCATGGTCATTGATCACAGAACTCATGCTTGCACATCGGAATAAAGCCCACAATGAAACTTATTCTGCCAAGATACCATCTGATTGTCAAGTCATCTTTATTTATATAGCGCTTGTATAGCACTTCGAAGCAGTTTCACATTAATAAACAAGGTAATCTTCATCAAACATGAGACAAATTCAAATTCTGCTGTAAAAAAGCTCTAAAAAGACAATAGTGTGATTGTTTATCTGAGGCCAGTTCAGGGTTGATTCAGTTCGGGTCAATAGTTTTGTAAAGTAAATCAATTATGAAATGAGTTAAATTAATTTATAAGCTGCTCTACAGAAGACAATCGTAATTCACTTGGAGTCAGCTCAACGTTGATTCACTTCAGTTCAATAAGAGTCGATGTTGCAAAATCTATCAATTACGAAACAAAGTTGATTCAGCTATAAATTCCTGTACTGTACTGTATAAAGACTATCCTGTAAAGCATTGACTCTCAATCTTTTTTATGGGCCAGCACCCCCCTATCCCTTATCTAGGTCCCTTTCCGTAGTAAATGCGGTCTAATTGTTTTCTCTAAATATTAGTGTTGGGTATTTTTCCTATTAGGCCTATTATTATATTTACACCATTCAAATGGTAGGGGTTACTTAAATTCTTGGTGATCTTGAGCTTTCTTTAAAATTCTATTTGACATACCCTGTTGCCCCAAAGCTTAAAGAGACTTGTTACAAAATCCTGTTTAGGATATATCCAAAGAGCATTTTTCAGTTTGTTCTTACTTTCTTGAAACTCTTAAAAAGCTTTTTTTTTTTTTTTTTTATCTTTACATTTTGGATGGATGCTTTTAATTGTCTTTCAGTGAAAAATAATCATAATAATCCCCTAGTTTTAGAACATATCCCATTTTTGAAGAATATGTTGAATCCCCAGTTTAGTGCTGTCCTGATTTATTTCATAATCTGATTTCCCCCCCACTTTCAATTCTTTTACTTCGACGGAAGGTTCGATTTTAGCGAATTCTTTGAATGAAAGATCAAAAGGATAAACAATGCAGATTTATTTTTACAGCCATCTTTGGTCGTATTTACCAGGGTGGCCAATAATTCTGACCACAACTGTATATAAGGTGTCAAAATAATAATGAATAATATATTAATCCATTTCTAACAAACCTAGGCATTTCTTGGAAATCATTATGATGGTAAGAGCAGTGGGTTGAAGTTTAATAAAAGGTGTTTCACTACAGCATGTAATCATGAGAACAGGAAGTAGAAATGGACATATCTTGAAGGTGGTTATGGTGTTCTATAAAATCCTATAAAAAGCGCCTGCGGCTCTTTTGAAAAGCAGGCAGATAATTAAAGCATAGGATCGCTCTACGGTGAGGAAATTGGCAGGCCGCTTAGGGCCTGGTGGAGACGGAAATGTAAAAGAAATCAATGTAGCTTGATCTGCTTGATCTGTCACAATGACTTCACAGAACCAGACACTTTATTTTCTGATTTAGAGCAAGAGATAGAGAACCAAGTTCGAAATACAGCGAGAAATAAAGCAGTCTTCATTGTAAAATTCAACATTGCACTACAGGCAAAGGCTTGACAAAAATTAACCATGACAAAATGCATGGGGTTACGCATGAAAGTACATCTGCATGCACGTCACACAGCCAAAGGACACAAAAAGACCTCACACACACACACACACACACACACACACAGACATACTGGTGTTATAATGTCAGGTTTTCTGTCTGTAAAGTTGTTCTCAGTGGAAAGGAATGGCTTCTTTGCTCTTTAGCTTACCTGACAGCACGGCACAGTGCAAAGCCCACGAGTGAAATTTCTATGACAATAAAACCGAAGGTCTTTCTATAGCGCTGACATTTAAAATTATATACGTGCACATATCAGTATCATTAGCCACTATGTGCTATTTCAGTCAAACTCTACAGCACTTTCACAAAGTACCTTTATTTTCTCAAGCCTTACTCCATATGTAATGCTAATTCATGAAATATTATAATTGCATAAACAATGATGCTGGAAAGTCGTTCAGTTGTGATTTATTGCTGTTTTGCAAAGTCAAGCATAGTCAGGCAGTCAATATGCGTATAAAAACACCATGTAACTCATTGTGAATTGTTTGTGTGTTGGAAAAGATACCTCAAATTAGGTGGTTAATTGAAGGGAGGACTATCAAACCTATTTTTGCATGGTAGATAAAAATCACCACCACCACCACCACAACAAAACAAGCTTAAATTTAAGGATGGACCAGAACCATATTTAGTGGCCAGAAATGCATAGACTTGAGCCATTTTGACTTGAGCCAGTAAGTAACAACCAATATTTAGTGGCCAGAAATTCATTGACTTCAGCCACTTTTGACTTAAGCCAGTAAGTAACAACCAATAAATGACCTGGAAACCACCCACAACAAGCTGGCACTGTGGCAGTCAAATTTCTATGAACAATCACCAGAAACTTACTGTTGCCCTAACTTTACTCATATTAAAAAAAAAAAAAAAGATAAGAAAAAAAGTGTTCATAATGTCATGCTCATGCTTTTAATTTAGTCCAGTTTTTTTAATTTGTTTGCATAATTTGCAAGTGCTCAATTACCAAAAAATAATTAGTTGCAGTCCTAATTAACAGCACATATCACCAAACAGAATGTACAAACAAGTGGGACAGATTTACAATGAGCTCACACCGCACACTTCACATCAAACTATGTTCATGCCATCTGGCTGCCCTCTCTTTTCAGCTTTACAGGCAACCTGTCACAGGTACAATCTCTATGTAACAATAACAATTAATAATAATAATTAGTACACACACACACTTTCCCATTTTACTAAGCTGTATTTATATGCATTTAAAAAAAAAAAAAAAAAAAAATGGAATATAGTAATTTTCTGGAAAAAGACTGTACATAAACAACATGACATGCTCGCCAAGTTGAGCCAAATACTGCTCATAGGGGGCGCTACAGCTCAAAAACCCTGCTCAAATTTCTTTGCAACCGATTGATCAAACAAGTTGAAATTAAATATGGGTCTTCTTTGGTGCAAACCAGGGGTGAAGTGAATATCAAGCAACTCAGAATGGACCAAATAAACATTATTTTTCTCTGAAAGTACTATTCAGTTAGATGAGTTGCAAGACTTTCTGATGCATTTCAGAACTCTAAACCGGTAAATGATGCAATTCTTTCTCTTTCCCTCTGCACATTCATTACTGACATTATTCCCGCCAGTGTCTCTCAAAGGCATAACAAAAAAGCAGGTGTTTTGTAGGCGTGACCTCAGCACCTGAGTAGTGCATCTGTATCCGAACATCTGGGTGTGCACGAACACAAGCGAGAAGGGACGGACAGCTCACAGCTGCGAGGTCAGAAGACCTTCGGCCTCTCTCGTTGATGTTCCGGGGCGGCTTCCTGTGGGGAACGCCTGTCATGTCGGTGGGCCGCTGTGGGCCCTGACAAACATGCCCTAGCTGTACCCTGACTGAGCGGAGCCATATGGCGACGGAGGCAGAACGAACACGTCCCGTGAACAAAGGTGTCGGAGCATCATGCGTCAGCAGCGCCACGTATACCCTGATCACTACACTGCAGGTCTGGGCTCAGACCTTCCCAGCAGCCGCATGTTTTAAACCCCCAGCCTCATTAGTGCTGGAAGAGGTAACCTCTGTTCGGGACAGGAGAGTGACCAAGCATGCTACGTGCCTTAGCGTAGTGGCGAAGAAAAGAGTGCAAAAAGGGTTCGCCTGATTGATTTACATCCCCAACTTTATTACAGCGGAGAATATGATGTAAAACACCACGACAGTGCCAGATCTAAGAGCAGCCTGATTAAGGTCGACATGTGCCGTCCTTACAAGGGGGAAATTTGGAAATAATGCGACAGTAATCCAGGCAGCCTGATGAAGATGAGCATGGCAGAAACCCAACTCTCTGGCGACCAGCAATTACACCCTCCCTTCTCTAACACGTCTTTTATATATGGAAACGGCAATCCAAACTGAGTGAGGGGGGTTCAGAGGACAAGATAAAGGGATGCTGGTAAGAGAGAGCCGTCGTACATTAAAAAAATGCAAGGATATGCGCACTTTGACCTTGCTGTATTAACTTCCAACTGAAATTCTGAGGCCTTGTTGTTTTTCATTAGGAAAAAGACATAACAAAACTTTCCCCTCAGCTGGCCGCAGAGTATCCCCCTTTGGAAAGCAGAGAGAAACCAATAGCTTTTCTGTTGTGACCCTATTTTCTTGGCATGTTGTCCCTGTTGGCCCAGATGGCAAGAATTAAAACATACTATTGCTATTTGCGTCTTGTCCTACCGAGTCGAACCCAATGATTTATGCTGTGAACACAGCACACTGACCCATAGGACTAAATCAAGAGAAGTGATTATCTGATGTGGACAAGAAATCCCCACCCAATTGACTCGTTCAAATTAGGTTTGATCAGACTAGATTAACTAAAATGAAGGAGTAATGGGAAATGTGAAAGGGGTGTTTGGCATCTAAACGTCACTCACAAAAAAACTCATTTCTGTTTTAGCAGCTGTTTGGGCAAGAAACAAAAACTTATATTGATATTTAGACCAACAGCATGCTTGGGAGTGTGATATTGCTTTATCCAACAGTTGAATAAACCAGAACTCAATATTCTGTAATTTACATTTTAGAAAATACTGCCAGTTATATTACCAATTTTTGCCAATTAAACCAATGTTTAAAACGAAGCCAAAGCATCAACCAATTGTGCATCGAACACTGCGTCCTAACCAGTCGTGACGCCATGACACACGGTCATTTCTATGTTAATCCAAGGTTCTGTCCAAAACATCTGTGACTGTGATATGATACAAGTGATAGGGGATTCTATTTTTGGAATGGTTTCTATTTCTACAACATTATGTATGACAGTTCAGGCACCGACTGTGTTTTGTATACTATTAAAAATGGTTTAATTTGAGTGCTCGATGGTGTTTTAAGCCCCCAATGGCTCCTTAGAGGCAGCTAACCCTACCCATCCCCTCGCTGCCTGGAAGGCGCCGTTGGGGGCTTAAAACACCAAACACCAATTTGAGTATGTGTAAAGCAACAATGGATCATTTAACTCAGATCTTGAAAATAACAAAAGAAACATGAACGTTCAGACTGTGAACTCACTATGTACAAAACGAGTGTATTCCAAGACAAAGACTGTATGGGATGGATTGTGATTAATTTTGTTGTGTCTCTTATAGCCATGTCATGTCTAGTGTGGACAGACAAATTGCTTATTGCTGAACTCTAATTGCATCATAACTGGTTAGGACACAGTGTGACAGTCCTTTTCCAAATCAATACATTTGCGAATAACCAACACAATCTCATAGAAATTTGTATTTTTAGTATTTTACATTTTGGCAAATAAGTGCAATTCATCCAGTCTCATTTGTACATTTTCGTACGATCTGCTCAGTGACAGTTCTGTTTAGGGGTGGACTATCCTGATTACTTTTTCTAAAAGAAAACCGTTTGTTTTTATATGATTTACATTGTACGAATTCATATGAAATCATGAGATTGAGTTGATATACCTAGAAATTTGTTGGAAATAGTTTTTTTTTTCTATTATTAATCGGGCAGATAATTCTACAATTGTGGTATCCCAATGATGATGTTTATACTTTTGAGTATATAATGTTAAATAACACACTGTGTTATTAACATATTATTAAATTGTGTTATATTATATACCTAGTGTATGCACTAAATGGTAGGCCATGACTACAATAAAAAATAAAATAAACTGCCCTCACAAAAAATAGTCACAGAGGACTCAGGTCCATCAGGATCACTAACGGTATCCTTCAGAATTACTCACAAAGCAGAAGTTATTGTTTAGCTAAAAACTGGGGAAGAAGAAAAAAAAGAAGAAAGAAAAAAAAAGGCAGACGTCATATGCATGAATCCCAAATATCAATTGTTCCCTTTCATTGGTTTCTTTCCAAGGCACTTCCAAACCCCATTTAAATGTCTAATAGAAGACATTATCTGTAATCAAGAGTGGCTAAACACAATACATGTGACAGGCGAAAAGCTCTGGAGCCTGACAATGTGAAGGTTACTCAAGAACAAGCCCGAGTACAAACACTTCAACTGATATTGCTCAATCACCAGGCTCATTAAACCATGTTAATGTGCTTGTCTCGATGAAATACATCACATTTCCTGATTCAAAACTGCCAGACTGATGACAACTAGAGGAACATCTAGTTTTGGCAGGTGGTATACTTTGTTTTTCAGAAGAGACAGATGTAGATACAAAACAAGGCAGTTGTCCACATATTTGGAAAAAGGATAATTTCTTTAGTAGAAAAGCAAAAATTGTTGTAATCTGCTACTTATTTCACTCTGATGGGTTTCATAAATAACAGAATAATCAAACTGGAAAAGACAAGAAAGCTTGTGTTACAGCAAAAGTATAGAATTGAGCAGGCAATCAAAACAAAAGTGGAAGAAAGAACAAGCAATCCTATATAAAGCCTACAAACTGATGAGAGTGAAACACAAAGTCTATCTCTCTATTTCCCACATAGACACAAAGTGAGTGTGGTGAATACATCAACAATATGCTCTGACTGCAGTCTTTCTCTCAGAAATTAAAGCAATCATTGGGTCTAATGCAGGCTGAGGAGATAGAGGCCTTGTGCGGGAGGAGAGGAGAGGGCTTCCTGTCTCCGAGAAATGGGCATTGAATTCTGATTACGGCCACCTAATAGAAAGTAATGAGAGAGGCTTATGCTCCAATGCCTTTTGCTTTCCTGGCCAGAGCAGCGAGCGCTCTCTACTAAAGGCCAAAGCACTGGTGCACTGATTGGGGCTGACACTGCAGCTGGGGGGGAGGGGGGCTAAGGGTTAGTCAGAGACAGAGAGATAAAGAGAGAGAGACAGAGAGAGAGAGGCGAGAGAGCGAGAGAGAGAGAGAGAGAGAGAGAGAGAGAGAGAGAGAGAGAGAGAGAGAGAGAGAGAGAGAGAGAGAGAGAGAGAGGGAGGGGAGGGAGGGGACACAGGCAGAAAAAAGGAAAATATATGGAGGGTACGCACCATCAATCCGGCTGACCAGCTCCTCCAATGCCTTCACTTTCCTCTGAATACCAGGCTGAGCGAAGGTGTAGTTGTCCTTGAGGGAAAAGAGAGTAATAAAAGAAACTTAAAACTCTACACATATTTGCTCAATTAAATACATGATGTAAACACAAACATCATTTGGGGGGGGGGGTGGGGGGGGGGGGACTTGCGAAACTTGTTTTGCATGTTTAGGTTTTACTTAATTCCATTGTTACTGGTTACAAACAGTACAACAAAGTTACAACAATGTTATTTTGTTAGGAGTTCCTTATGATAATGTTACAAGTATTTTAAGTGTTTCAAGTTAGACAGTATGCCAACACTACTTAAGTTTACACAGATGCCATAAACTTGAAATGAAAAACACCAACGTAAAATCAAACTCACAATGAGTAACTTTTCAAGTCTAACACTGGCATAAAATAATTCAAGTAACACTGGTGTAAAATAATAATGAATAACATTGTTGTAAACACGTTACAAATAACAATATCTCTTATTAGATGTTTATGATAGTATATTCTTGATCTTTTAGAGTTATTTTTAATTTCTAGAGGTTCTAGATTCAACATGCACAATATTTCTACTGTAAAAATTAGCTGGTAAACGTAATAGTTACATAATACATTGAAACTGGCTAGAGGGGGACGAGTAAACAATGTAGACAGCACACACCGGAAACACCCCATACATATGCACATGTATGCACAAATGCATGCACCACTGCCCATCCACACTGGGAAGGAAACTGTGTGCTGGCAGAGCTCAACTGCGTGCTGGGAATAGTGATCCCTATAATTAAGTGATAATATTCATCAAGGTCCTGTGGCCCACAGTGCAGCTTAATTACCACATTCATTTCAGCCTACGTTAAAAGACCCTTCTTGACCATACAGCTACTTAAGAGACCCCCACCCACCTCTATCTCTCCCCAAGCCTCAGTGGGATTCCCTTTGCCCTCCCACTGGAGAAAACCTAGACTAGCTATACTGCTCATAGAAATTGAGCACAAGTTCAGCTGTCGAGAGCCAGCGTTAAACAAGCTGTAGGTTAGGGATGATAAATTGGGTGGTTAGCTATGCGGAGATTGTCAGCCATGGATATAATCAACAGAAGTTGCAGAGCCATCATTCACACCAATAAAACTGCTGATGTGAAGGAGGTATGCGTAAAAGGAAAATAACAGACTGTGGACGTATGCATTGTATGTGAGAGGGATAGTCAACCATAAACGGGTCCAAAGATACCTGTTGTGAAAACTCCCCCCTTAACCAAACTGTGTGAGGAAAAGATGTAGCATGCGACAGAGCAAGTTAATAACTTGGAAGGTCATATAAATGTGTGTAGGCCAAAAAAAAACAACACACAAAAAAACAGGTTTTAGGATAGTCTTGCACTTTTGCTTTCAACCTTCACTGACTACATTTTTAATCTATCTTACTAATTTACTAGAATGCATGGAAAGACAGAAGCTGCTCCTAATTTTTAGATGAAGTTTAACATCAAAATCACTGTCATGATGACCATGAGAATGTATAACATTGGAAAAATGGAGATGAAGGTTTCAGTGACAATAAAGGTTGACACCTTATCAAACGGTCCGAGTTATATCATACTTAATAGGGACAACCTCATACAAACTTTTGAAACTTAAGTACATTTAGTGGCAAAGAAGATTCATAATTGTATAGAAGCTACATTCAAATGGTGGCTAGCCTTTTCCTTTGCACTTATTATCAGTATTATCTGGCTTTTTACTCCAGTCAACTTTCATTGGATCAACCTCAAGTGGCTCTTTTGAGGGATCCAAAATTTGGCAAGAGGTAATGACTGTAGGAGAGTTAATTATACACTTTGGACAATCACCTAATTGCTTGCCAAATAGCATTGTCCCTTGTGCCTTGACAACCCCAACAAGTGCAAATACACGGGACTGAACAAAGAGAAGGATTTTCGTAATCAGTCTTCAACTTGCATAGGTGGACAGACAGATATTCTGCACAATGTGAGTAGTTCTATGGCTCCATCTTTGATGAGACTTCAGAGAGTCAGGATTCTTTAATGTAGCCTGGGAGCAGCTGAGGCGGCAAACACCCGCGAGGGGAGAGAAGTCATTAACCGATAAACAATTTCAGCTGTCCTTCAGGCTCAGATGTGCAGCCTCTGCGCTCCAGAGGTGCCTTAGATGAATACATGAATAGCTGGATCCCAACCATTAAAAAAGCCACCTCCTCTTTGCAGTGACCTCGAAACAGGACTTTAAAGGGGCAACACAATGAGGCGGCACTGAAACAGATGGGGCGTCGGCGGCCGAGTCCGTGCTTGGCCTACTTTCACAGGTCTACACCTAATCTTCAGCTGGAGCACTGACCCTGGAGGATGCTTGTGGCTCAGTGAACATTAACGCTCCATGCCGGGCTAATCTATCTCTGCAGGAGTCCCTGAGTGTTAGGGCAAACCAGCCCTGTTGTGGGGGAATGAGTGGGAATCACGTTTCGAGCTAGTCACAATCAGGCCAGATCTAAGAACAAGGGCATCTCGTGGGCAAAGTCTTGCCTCCAACTCTTGCATACCTACCAAGTGCTAAGTGTATGTTAACAGTCAAAATTGATTCAGTAACAACACTCAATTGGGATACAAACACGGGACTATCAGTTTAATATTGTTTCTACACTATTTTAAAATGACATAAACTGATGACAATGGTGTGTCCAAAATACATTTTTCTGGAAGGTTTAACAAGTGAAAGAAAATATATCTGCTCCTCATCCAAAGCGATCAGGAAGTATTCAGAAAATGTAACACTTGACAGGAAGTATCATGCTATGTCATGTCACAAACAGAACAGGCAGTTTACACTGTAGCTGAAGAGTGAACATTGTAGTTTCATGACATTTGTGAGGAGTCACCAGACAATATGCTCTTAATGGCTTTCTTTGTGGAACTTGAGGACTTTGATATAATTTGATTCTAAACTTCCACAGTCTTTCTCTCTGTTGTTTGTTGGTTATTGTTTATGCTTCCAATGAGATTTTGGTGCTTGCAGAGCTCCCCTGCATGACACTGCAGAAATAAAAACCAAGTAACGGGGCTCATGGATACGACTCCTTCCTTGTTCATGCTAACAAGGCAAAACTGACTCCAACAACACTCCAATGGGATACAGAGCGAAAAGAGATCACCAATTTAATTGAGTTGTTTTTCTGTTGCTTTAACTCTATGAGATTGCCCTGGAGACAACATCTGATAAGAAACCCATTGGATGGCAGGAACTAAACAAGTTAAATGCCTCTTTCTCTTGCTCCTTGTATGTCATGTTCTGGAGACACATGGATGCAATGCAATTAACTCTGAGGCAGGAAGAGTGGGTCAGTCTTAAGCATGCATTAAGCCTGCCCAGAGACCTCTGTAATTATGTCTGCATTATTAAAGCACCCATGCCTTAATGAAGTACAGGTGCTCTTACACACTGAACCATGGGAGCTGTAAATAATCCAGTATCCATAATAATATCATTAACCAGCTCTGAACCAAGTTTAGAGGATCCTGAAATCTTGAAAAGGACAACTAGGAAGGGTTTGCCTTGGACCACTATACCATGCTGTGACAGGAAATGTATACTGTCCTAACTGTCTATCACTCACCTTCAGTGGATTACTAATCTCCCTTTGACACTTCCTACAAAGGGACTGATTTCTCTGATGGGTGAAAAAGAATAAAGCCACAGACTGAACAAAAAAGGTGATCTGAAATCAAAAGAAGAAGGTGGTGACTTTTTTGTAAATAAGTGAATAACTGTAAATCTGAAGAGATGAAGGCCAATCCTTTGATAAGAAGTGTTGAAAAGATCCGCTTGATGCAAACAGCAGGCCTGCTGAAAGGATTTAGAGCTGTGATGATGACCCATGATAACCCGAGCACATAATAAGACCTCAGCTTTGTGTTATTCATGGAGAGGAGAGGGCTTTTACACTCTCTCTGTGGCTGCTGGTGCCTTTCCATTAGTCTAAGCAGCCCTCTTTTCCTCTCTGATTCGCTCCTGCTTTTCCAGGCAAAGCTGGATCAGAAATAACCCAGCAATGCAGAGTATGAACATCCAGGATCATGAGCTTATCTTCTGAACCTTTCCTTGTCTGCATTCAATGCTTCCCTGGTTCACTCTTTTAAATAAACTATACTCTTCTTTTCTATGTCAGTCACAGAGTCTTAGAAGAAGAGATCACTGAAAAATGAAAATTCTGCAATTGTTTTTTTTACCCTTGTGTTCCCCCCTTCCCCTGTGGAGTACAAAAGGGCAATCTGAAGACTGTTCACTACAGAATTCAAGCTAAAAAATGGATAAAAATGACACCATGTAAGTATAATATATGTCCCATGTGCTATATTCAAAGTATTCTGAAGAAATACAATTACTTACAGATTCCAAAACACATTCTTGATTAAACAAATTTGACTTGGTGCCAATATTCTGTTACAAGACAAGCAAGAACTAATGGCATTTTTGCATTAATGATGTCAAACCTGATGCATTGCATCAAGGCACTTAGCTTTGATCTGAAAAGGGAATGCAGATAAGATTTAAGAGCTTTGATAGAGGGAATTTCAGTATGTTTCTCACACTGAGTTATGGCATGGAATCAGACAACGTGAGATCGTAAGCCATAAAGACTACTTCTATGGTCCTTTTTGGAGCCTGACAACTGTGCCCACTATGGAAAAGAGCAGAGAAAAGAAAATGGGGTTGGAACGATGTGAAGATGAATGATTGGCAGAATCATCATGTTTTGTTGCTTAACGTCTGTTGTCTCTCTCCAGTGAATTCCATGGCATAGCCTTTACATTATCTTGATAGACAAAAAGAGACACTTGAGAATGTATTCGCACAATGCACATCATATTCATGTTATTGTGGCCAGGGGCTGATGGATTTGCCTTTTAAAGATATGGTTCATGAGTTTAGTGCATTCACATGTGCATGCTTAGAGGAGAGTTAATGAGGGAGGTTATGTGGCAGGCATAATATGAGCGACAGGCTGCACTATCAGACATCTGACTGTGGGGCTCAGTGAGGTGAGACGGAGGCATACGGCTGTCAGTAAAAGAGGGACAGGAGAGAGTGGCAGCCAAGCAGAAAACTCAAGCTTTTCCAGCTGCCACTTCCTCAAGAGTGGCTGATTGAATATAATTGGCATGGGGGCAGGAGAATAACTCAGCCTTCTAAAAACAAAAGAGCGGCCCCTGCTGCAACCCTCGCAAAAACACTGATACATACGTGGAATAAAATAATGTTTCTGTTGAACACATTATCCTACATGTGCTGAAACAAAAATTTAAACAATAGCCCCCTCTTGGTTAAACAACAGTTCAGAAAATAGCCTGACTGTGCATAGGGTCATGCCGGCCCAGGGGGAAACAAGTAAAATTACATGCTGCCCCAGTACTTTGTTCTTCACAGAGAGAGAAAAAGAGTGTGAAAAATTAAAATAAAAAACAGATTGAGGGACAAGTCTGAGTGTCTCAAGAGTGCTCTTGAGATGGTGTTGGTAGCTGTCTGGCTGCTATGTTGTAGCTTCGCTGGTCTCAGCATGCAAGAGTGACGGACATCTCAAACCCTTTGCTCTGAGAGGCGCCCGGCTGATAAGGATGAAAGAGGGCCGCTTCATCTGTATTCTCTCTCAACCCATTGGGTCCTCCAGAAAATTCACACTTACAAAAAATAAAACCTAGGACGCATTTCCGGCAAGAGGTCTGACATGCAGCGTAGACTCTTCAAAGATCATGTGTTGAAGGCTAGAACTTGACTTGGCATACACATCAAAGATCAAGAATTAATCAATGCTAAATGTGTAAAAGATGGAAGTAAAGGCTGGCAGGCAACTGTCTGAGCATGTGTCAATGCAATCTGCAGAGCCGCACTTCCAGTCAATAAACTGTTCCAATGAAGCAGAGGAGCAATTGGCCAAATCAAATTGTTAAGGCCTCAGGCCCCATTTACTTTTTTTTTTGCCACCATTGAATGCAAATATTTATCTGATTATCACAAAATAACAAGCACCACAGGCAATTAATTTGTCCTGGCTGTTTAACCACATTCATGGGGGGGGGGGGATAACAAACGAGAGAGATAATAAAATGGACATATTACCTACAGGCCTGATTTCTGGTAAATACAACCGGGACTGTTTACCTCCAGTCTCTGCGGCTTATGTGAAACATTGAATGCCATTGATTTTAATACAACAAGGGGTCTCCTAATCACGGGAACTGAGACAAAATATAACAACATTTGCTTCTCTTTAGTAAATGAATGATTAACAAGTCCCTTTCTCCCTTTAACCAATTTCACACATTCCATTTCTGCATTTGACACCAACCCCCAAGAGTTACAATGTGCAAAATGGTTGCAAATGGTTCCCTTCCTTTTTCTTTTAAGTTGGCATACAGAGAGAAAAAAGGGAGGTAGAGAAAGGGGGGAAAGCCAGAGAGGGAAAAATAGGCTAAATAAGCAAGAGGTTCATTAATATCACTGAAGGTGCATTTTACTGACAAAGGGTCTCGTGAGGCACCTATTTATTTAGGAAATTAATAAAAGCGAGCATTTGCCCCAGTGCAAATGCCACTTTCTGTCCACAGCAGCAGTTCTGAGCAAGCCCCATTCCCCTACCGCTGTTCCTCTGACCTTGGTTCTAATTGCACGGAAGATCCCCAAGAGAACGTGTTTCCCCCTAATGGTTTATAAACAATTTTAAAGGGGCTCCACTTCTCTACAACCTTAATTAGTTTATGGTCCTCTGGCTCACACCCCTAAACCCCCTCCTATCCCGCTGCTGACAGAGGAACCAGTAGGGGGTCTAATAGTGGTGTATTAACCTTACCGAGCGGGACAATTTACGGGCTACTGCACTTGTTTAACTTCTCCCCGGTAAAGTACACATAATAAAGTGAACAATACAGTTATAAACTAGCCAAAAAAAACATGTATCTCAAGGGACACACAATTTACAATGTCATGTACACAGTAATATTAACATTTACTGAATATTGTAACGTCAAAAAAATGACTTTTAAAAACTGTATAACATTATAGAGTTATAAAATCCTCAATATTGATCAGATGATGATGATCAGTGTTCTCTATGATATAAATGTTCTGGTGAAAAATGCGTTTATGTCAGGAGAACAAATGCAAACTTTGACTAACTGTAGGACTGACTTAGGAGATAAAGCAGCATATAACTCAATCACGGAAGTTATGATAAATATGTAATGCCAAGTAAGTAATCATGTTGATTAGAACTTCTCCACATTGAAAAATATGCGCCCTAAGCTAAGCTATCTTTAAAATGTGATTATATTTATTGAATAATTTGGCCAAGAGAATCCACGTAAGAGGATCGTGACAAAAGGTTGGTGGCAGATGCTTCCAGATGTCTCAAACGGGTTAAGAAGTGTGAAATGTTTGCAGGGAGGAGACAAAGAAACGTGAATAGAGCACTTTGCAGCATCTCATACATTTAACCACTTGGCTACACCAACTCATGTAAATGCTAAAATTTCTGAAGTTCTCCAATTAAAACAATTTCTGTACTTCTTCAAGTCAGCATGTGAGACAGCATTAGACTGCTTTATATACATGAGTGAAAAAATAATCTGGATTTAACATATGGCTGATTCGAGGCAGTTCAGATATGATCTGATGCTTTAGTCTTACGAGTATGATTTTTATATGTGCGAGCAGTAGTACTAAAAAAAAAAAAAAAAAAAAAAACATAGAAGCAGCTGGAAGCCCTAACAGTGTGGTACAAGAAGCCAAGAAGTGCTGATCAGAGAAAAAAAAAGGAAGGGTAAAGTCAAGCAAGGCATCGGCAGCAGCAACTGTGAAACGGATCACAGCAGAGCTGTTCACATGAGCTCAATAATCTGCCTCCATCACTCTCAAGCCTGTATATATAAACGCACATGTCTGCCACTCTCAAGTTTTTTCCGTCACCTCTTATCTGGCTTATGCCTCTTATTTGGCTCATCTCCATCATGCATTAGCTTTTCCAGAAAGGAAAACAGATTCTTACATATTCTTGTCACTTACCTCCACTTTCACTACACATTAAAGGTATTTATTTGGTATATATTATATTGTATATTCTATAAAACCTTTAATGTCTGATGTTAACTGTAAGTAATTACTTTGGGCTTGGTATAGTGTATTAAGCAATAGGCCATGAAACGACAAGATCTGCGACCGGACTTCAAATGAATTGTATTATTAATGTGCCAAGATACTACAAACTAGTTATGTTACAGAAGTTCTAATCTGTTAACTTGGTTTACAAGTAACAGAATGCTGATATTTTGTATTACTCAGCTTGCCTGTGTTTGCTACATATAATTCCATAGTTCACAATATTAACGAGTTGTTTTTTGTGTGTTTTTTTTCAAACTAGAATGATTTTCTTTCTTTTGTGGAACACAAAACAAGGTATTTTGGATAAAGGTTCAACTGTTTTTGTTCAAAATGTCAAAACCATACTGGACCCCATTGACTTTAATTGCATGGACAAAACAGGGATTTTCATGTTCCACGGAAGAAAGTACATTTTAAAAGTTTGGAGTGACTAAAATGTCATATGTACATTTAGATGCGTAGGAATAATTCATGCTACAGCAGGTTTTTGGGTAGTCAAGCAACATTCTTAGATTCTTTGTACACAATTCCCAATTAAATATAGCTGGGTTTCCATTAGCCTTCAAATTGCGCAAATTGAAATTGCGAATTGAAAATAGACCCAATGGAAACGTCCATTTCGCCAAAACTCCAATATATCGCAAAAAAGTTTTTACGCTCCCATGAGGTGGTTTTTCAGACAATTCAAAAAAGGAATATTTTGCAAAACTGCAATGGAATTTTTTTTTTTTTTTTTTGGGATTTACAGGTCACCTGGCGTACGTAAAAGTCAATCATTCTTTAAAGGCGGTGCGGTATGTTTGGACAGAAAACGAGACTTTACTCGTCTTATTAAACAAATTACGGGAATACTGTATTCTAAACAACAAAGAAATGCCACAATTTATCAAGACCTTGAAGCAGATAGGAGGGAGAAACACCCAGAAACACCTCATACAGGGCTGCTCCCAAGAATAAGGGCTTTCCTTACCATTAATGGTTGGATAACACGCCTACATCTCCTTCGATTAAAAATAATGGCTAGTGCGGTGGCTGCGATATACATAAACCTACCAACATCTGTCTGTCGCCATGATTTTTGGAATGACTTATCGCGGGAGAAAAAAAAAAGTTTTAGTCGCATAACATTGGTTAATGGAAACACCGTCATTTCGAATCGTTTTTTATCGACATTTTGAAAATATCGCAAAAGTTATTTGCCAGGCTACCAGGCTATTTTTTTTTTTTTTGTTTAAAGAAATTAATACTTTAATTCAGCAAGGATGCTTCAAACTGATCAAAAGTAAAAGCAAATCCATTGTTACAAATAAAACATCTATTTCAAATAATTGCTGGCATTTAAAAAAAAAAAAAAAAAGTTTCATGAGAACCAAATCATCACACAAAAACTGTTTTAGGCAGGTTGTGCAACACTGAAGACTGGAATAATGGCTGGTGTGAATACAGCTTTGCCATCACAGGAATAAATTACAATTTAAAATATATTAAACTAGATAACAGTTATTTAAAATAGTGATAATATTTCACAATATTATGGGTTTTACTTTACTTTTTTGATAAAACAAATGCAGCTTTTGTGAGCACAAGAGACTTCTTTCAAAAACATTACCGACCCTAAACATTTCAATGTCGGTGTATGTTAAAAATGTACTACACTTGCCATTGTACTGTTTTCTGAATATCGGCATGGCTGTGATTTGGTAATAGATACAAGGCCAAAGATCTCACAAGCACATATTATATGGGTTACTGTATAACTTCTAGAGTCGGCTTAAATACTGGTTTACTAATATCGGTTTAACCTCTACAAATAAAACTATGGAAAAATGGTAGTTTTGTGTCACATTTACATAGTATATAAATTATGCCTATAATCACACAGACACTGGACCCAGATCAAGCAATCTGTCCAACACTTTGTAGTCTGACATATGGTCGCCAGTGTCAAAGCACGGACGTTGTGCCAGTATGTGTCAGCAGAGAAATATGGCCAACCTGTGCAAGAACCTCTATGTTCAAGTGAGCATCTGGTAACAGTAAACTGATCTTAGATTTGAGTTGCTGTACAAGAAAGCATATGAGGAGAATGAGTGAGTGGTCACCGCATCTTATAACAGCTGTCTCTCTGCCAGTGTTTTCCCTTGAGTTCTGCTGTCATCTGTCACACACTGGCTTTAAAGCTGAAGTGTGTCATTTCTGCACCACTAGTGTCACCAAACGGAACTGCTAAAATAAAGATTGCTTTCAAATAGGTCTCTTGAATACTCCTCATCTGTCATTGGTCAGGCAAACAGACAGTCACCGTCCCAAACTCACACCATTGACTGAGTGTCCAAATTCATATGAATTTCATTCCTCCATTGAAGAAAAAAAAAAAAACATATTGAAGAATGTAGTGTTTGCTTGCTTGCTTCATAAGTTCATAATCACAAACCTTTGAAAAAGTGGTATTCAATAGTTTTCCCAGTGGGATTTAAATAAAGAAACTTCTCAGAACAGACAGCCTAACTGGGTTTATCTTTTACATTTCATTGGCGTAATGGTTTCCAAAACATCACTTCGCCCAAAGCTCCACAGTCAGAAGGTCATGTGTCGACTATTAACCTCTACACAACACATTCAACACCACAGCGTTCACCGTGAGAGGCGAGTAAATTACGTTCTTGTTGACAGGAAGTCTCAGATCCACTCTATCTCCGACAAGCCTTGTCTCCTTCCCTACACCATGACTGACTGGAGTCCAAAGGTCTCCTCCTTCAGTTACTGCTCAATGTGTGTGTTTACACATCAGCTGTCCTCCTAAATGTCCAACACTAGGTGACGGTGTGTATTATGGTCTGCTGTAGCCTGGAGATGCAGTCTGTTCTACTTCATCTTATCACTGTTAAGGTTATGATTCCAACTTGTCATCCATCATCTTTTCACTATCTCCAACATTTGCATGTGATTGTCGCATTTCACCCACTAGTGCAGGGGTGTCCAATCCTGCTCCTAGAGGACCACTGTCCTGCAAAGTTTAGCTCCAACCCCAATTAAAGATACCTGAACCAGCTAATCAAGGTCTTACTAGGTATTCTAGAAACTTCCAGGCAGATGTGTTGAAGCAAGCGGGAGCTAAACTCTACAGGACAGTGGCCCTCCAGGACCGAGTTTGGAAACCCCTGCCCTAGTGTCATTAATTTAGCCTTGTTAGCCTCTGCTTATTCACTATGGCAAAATGAATGAATAATAAATGCATCAATATCTCATATCTACGAGGGGTGGGGGAAACAAATGTATTCACATATGAATCGTGATTCTATCTTCTGTCGATTCAAAACGATTCACCAATTTCAAAAATTGGTTTTCTAAACGTTTAATAATGTGATGATGTCGTTTCAAAGGCGGCGACAGTGCAGCACCCACCACACAGTTTAGAGAGCGACGGAGGAAGCATTATGAATGAAGCTTATACTTGACAACAGCTGTTCATATCAATATCTTAACAAATAGAAAATAGCCTTAAATAATGTTTAGTCGAGCACACGTCAAGCTTTTCTTGCGATCTTTCCGTGTACAGGCTACTTTAGTTTTTACATACAAGAAGCACGTTCAACGTGGACGCCGTGCAAGCAGTTTTCTGTGGTAACGAACAAATACCCACCTATAAAAGAGAATGAACATGTCCTATATATGAGGCTAAAGTAACCAAACGATCGGCCACTGCTCAGGGGTGCGTTTCCCCAAAGCATCGTAAGCTTAAATTGATCGTAGAACGATTATCACCAATAAATTTAGGCTTACAACACAAATGCAAACCAGATGCAAATGATAGTCACTTCCTTTCATAAGCCGCTTTCCGACCAAGTAGTTTCAGGAACTTAGTTCTAGGAACTGTCCACTTCTAAACAGTTCTAAGAACTACTCTCCCCCAAACTCGGTTTTGCTGTTTGTGTTCGCACTGGCCAAGTGGCCATAGGAACTGGTAGGAGGGGTAAGGGAGTGATGCAAGCACGGTGACTTTTATTTTGCCGGCGCGATGGACCTTTATTTTGGCGGCGCTGAGAACGCCAGAGCAAACAATGCTCGCATTCTCTGTGTTTATTAGTTAGCGATCTGTCTAACAGTACTGTTTAATATGTTATAGAAAGTAGACAGTATATGAAAAAAAGGTTATTAGCCTATGCCGTGTGGTTGATGTCCAGTGCTGCTAGCTGGGTAACGTTAGATAAACATAATCATGTTTGACTTGGTCCCCTCGAAGTTGCGTTGGATTTTCTCTTCAGCATAAAGGTTTAGAGACCCATCTATCACTGTTTTCCATGTTTGTATCTAGTTTCTGGAGTAAATATATAGGCTATAATCTGTGTGTTTACATTCTAGCTGTTTTAAAAATGGCGGGTGCTGGTGTTCCGCGTGCGTTCGGTCAATCAGCGTACACTAACGTCACGAGTAGTTCCTATAGTGCTGGTTTAGACCCTACTCTGAAGTAGGACCTAAATTATTTCCTCCAAATGGAGTTCCTAGAACTAAAATCGTTCCTAGTTCCTGCGGTGCGAACACGACGACATCCGGGTACTTTAGCCAATAGTTCTAGGAACTGTGAAAAGGTTCCTCCGGTCGGAAAGCGGCTATAGATATGTCTGTCGACTTGATTCACTCATTTTAATGATGCAAAAGCTCACGCCATGAGAGTCGAAAATTAACACTAAGCGACAGCGGGCTAGATTAAATTAACGCAGTTATGAGGTGTGCATAATTTAAACTAAATAACTCCCGCTCGATTGGGACTAGCAGTAGCTGCTGTTCATTTCTCTGCTAATCGATTCTCGATTTTGAATCGAATTTCAATTCGATATATTTTAAATCTATGCATATATCGAATTGAGAATCTATTTTGAATCGAATCGCGGCATTCCAAAGATTCCCACCCCTAATATCTGCAAACTCCGGACTGGCGAAAAAGGTGACGGGGGCTGAAACCGGTTGTGAGGAAGGAGGGAGAGATCAACTTTAGAAATACAAATAATACTCATTAATACTCTTTAAATTCTTCTAAAAGAAGAAAATGATTGGAATCAGCAGTTGAAATGATAACATTTTTGTTTGAACGTTTCTGTACTGAAAAATACAGTGGTGACCCCGGTTTCCCCTTCACACAAAGCAGTGCTGCTCTTACAAACACAACACATATTACACATTAGAATGGAGGTAGGATGAAGAGAAAATGTCATCAAAACTTTCCTTAAGGCAGTCAGCACATTCATATAAGAAACTCATTAACAACTCTGAACAATTCACCGGCCGAGCGAGTCCGATTTAACCTGGTAACACGCGAAATTGTGAAAATGTTTTGTGACTGTTTTTGATCACATATATAATTTTCCTGACCACTGCTACTGACAACTGTTTGAATTATTGTCTCAAATTTAAGCAAATGCATTTAAATGCTGTGGTTTGCGTGTGGATGAGAGCATTGTTGCGAAAAGAAATGCAGGCTGTGGTGGTCCTTCAGGATGACCGTGTTGATTTGCAATACGAGACGAATAGACACAAACTCCCGCAGTCCTGAGGCAGAAGCTGCTTTGTGGTGTCCTGGCCTGAGGGTTGGACATCACAGATAATGGCTTCTGCAGTGAGCTGCCTGCTTTAACACCCATTTCTCATTTCCCCTCTTCAGGGCTGAGAATACAGATGGATTTGCTCCTAATGGATCCACACGTGTACACACAGCAACCAGCTCAGCTAGCAAGGGACAAACAACACAGTCATTTTTCCAGGGGCTTAAGGTCTTCCTATTAATAAGTCATAACCCTTCAAGCAAGCATTTAGTTTGACTTTAAAGAGAACAGACTGCAGAGGAGGACAACCACTGGCTCATAGCTGCATGATCACATAAAACTAGGGCTGTGCAATTAATTGAATTTCGATTTCAATTTCGATTTCGGCTCCCAACGATCACAGAAATAGTACAATCGAGTAAAAACGATTATTTTGCCATGTTCTGTTTTGCAAGAACACTCTTATTTTGTCTTGTGCCACCCCTTCCGAAGCCATAAACTCTCTCAGCTCGAATGTTGACTGATAAGACTTAAAAAGAAGTGAAAATGCAAAAACTTTAGTTACGATGCAATGCTGGCCCGACTGTGCAAGTGACAATTCCGTCATGTCCCGACTCCTAAACGCGAGAGTGTAGTTTCGACGCTTGCCTTGTCCAACCCATTTTGAGAGACAGAGAGAGAAGACGCAGTACCGCTGAACACTCACAAAGTTTTAAAATGACTGATTTGATTTTATAATCTGTGTGGATTAATTTAGGCTACTCATACAATCTACATGCTAAAGTGAATCAGTGTTTGCGGGGGAATTTTCCGCATTATAAGTGGTAGACCTGCGGGAATTATTAAAATTCTTTTCTATTATTTATTTTATTAGTTCAAAAAGTACAATAAATGTTCAAATTTAGATTTTTTAAGAATTGTTGAAAGGTGTCTTTTTAATAAATGCAACACGTTCCCAAAGTCATCTGAAATAATCGTGTTACATAATCGTGATTTCAATACTGACCAAAATAATCGTGATTATGATTTTTTTTCCATAATCGAGCAGCCCTACATAAAACCATCCCAAATATCCAACTTCAACTTCAACTTAAATCTACGTTTGAATATGAACTCTGGGACTTTCTGCAAAACAAACCAGCCTTGATTTCATTATCCTGTTCATGACTCATTATTTTCATTATGTTCAATGCAAGTTGAAAAAAAAAAAAAAAACTATTCAAAAACATGTTTACACACTTATAGTCTATGGTGACACAGCCACAAAACTAAAAATATAATAATAAAACACTATCCCCTGGTTTCACAGCCAAGGCTTAAGACTAAGATGCATGTTTAAGCGGTCTTAACTGAAAGCAACTTGCACTGATCTCAAAATACGTGAGTGACATTGTTTTGTCTCAAGATGCATACCAGTAATGTTTTCTTCTTTTTTTTTGGCTAATCCTGGCTTAATCTAAGCCTTCTCTGTGAAACGAGGCCTAAATGTGCAAACAAGATACTAGTACGATACAATCACAGATTAAAAATCCCCCGTGGCGAAAATAAATATTTTAATGTTGTTTATAAGTCTATGTGGTGTTTTTTATATGCTGTAAGACAAACCATGTGCAAATTCATAATTCAACACCATTACGGAGTATTTTCTCATTAAAACTGCAGTGAACCAAAGACATCACAAACTACCTTGTAACCAATCAGTTCAACGTGTGATCGTCAACGAGTGGATCTCTGAGCTGGTGTGAGTGAGTGGAGGCGGGGCTAATTTGCATATTCCCAACCACGTATACTAAATGAGGAGAGAGAGTAGTTACATTCAAGCTGTTTTAAGGCACGAAGAGAAAAAGAAAAAAAAAAAGAAAAAAAAAACATTTAAATATATAATTTTGATGATCAAAGATGAGTTTTAAGGGATTCAATTTTTGACTACAGGGGGACTTTAAAATAGATCAAACTACATGTATTATGTCTGTAGAACTAGAACTTTAACCGCCAATTTATATAACTTCTCAGTTCAACATTTTGCACAGAGCAATTAATATGAATTATATTTCTATTTTAATATTAATTATATTTCCACACCTGCCCTGAATATGCATTACTGTAAATGCAAATTGTGTTTTTTACAAACTGAGGAACCATTTTCTGTGGTTATCAGCAGCACAACACAAACATTGTACATAGAGCTGCATTTAGCCAGAAATATTCTTTTAACGAAGGTTGACGCATAAACAAAACCCTCCAGAATGTACATCATAAAGCGCAATCTCAAATAATCAAGCAATACAATAGCAATGATATCACTCTCTATTGTCAAACACAGGTGGGAAATACAATACTTGTAATTAACAACTTTTTCCACCCTGAGCCTCAAAACGCAAGTGCTCTCCTGAGACCCGAACACAATTACGCATGGCTGAGACAATAAAATCATGCTAAAACTACACTTCCGTGTTAACAATCACTCTAAAACACCCACTCGCGCACGCAGAGAGCAAGGCGCTGCAGACGCAAGACGAGCCTGTGAGCAAGTGTTCAGAGCTATCAGCAGCGATGGTGTGAAGGTGTAAAGAAAACAAAGGGTGGAGAAAAATCATTAGCACCTAAGAGAATCTGCTTTGTACACACAAATTACCGCAGTAATTAGAGACAAAATACCACAAAAGCTTTGGAGGGCCTGGAGAGCATTTCAATCTAATACCAGTGAGGAGGGTTGATTCGTTGCATACAAATGCTCTTTATGTGTGAAGAGACAATTGTCTAAACCCAGTGTGCGTGAGAGTACATTTCTGTCTGTACTCACTTCAAACAC
Source organism: Vimba vimba (assembly GCA_022828995.1). Lineage (NCBI taxonomy): Eukaryota > Metazoa > Chordata > Actinopteri > Cypriniformes > Leuciscidae > Vimba > Vimba vimba. Next base: position 20,407,351 of record CM040821.1, on the reverse strand, counting down.
ATCATTGTAATTGGGTGTTTCTTTAACTGCAGGCACTTTTGTGTCCCAAGGGTTGAATTTTATGAAAACTAATAGAATTCCATTTTTTTTTTCTCCATTTCTTATATGATCACATTAAAGGACAATTCCGGTATTTAACACTTTGAGTCTATTTTGTAGTTTGTTTTGGATGAACAAGAGTGGTGGACAAAGAAATTTTGACAATGGTTCCTGTCGCGACTTTTTGACTTTTTTAGAATTGCCCATGACCGCTTTAGAATGGAAGTCTATGGGCATGCACGAACATGTCCTTAAAACAACCCTTAACGTTCGTTTTCAAAACTGTGCAACTCACCGAGTGGTTAGTGGTGTTCGTTGATGATTAAAAACAAATATCGGTGCAATGTATGATTTCAATCCGTTTATTTTTCTATAGTGGAACTATTTTTTCAGATACCTCTTATAAACCGCGTACAAACTTCCGCTCTTCCGCAACTTCCGTTGCTCTGCTCACGCTAGCCATGACGCTAGCCTTCTGAGAGACAGAGAACCGAGCGAAAAGACCTAAAAGACTACAATCAAATGTAAACAGCCCCCTTTCAGTTTCCGGTAGCGCAGTAATATCAGCAAGCAATGAGTCCTCCAACGGAAATCAATGGATTTTACAAAATGCCAAATAAAACACGACAGAAACTGTATTTCGCTACGCTACTTGTTTGGACTTGTTTTGAACACCACTAACCACTCGGTGAGTTGCACAGTTTTGAAAACGAACGTTAAGGGTTGTTTTAAGGACATGTTGGTGCATGGCCATTGACTCCCATTCTAAAGCGGTCATGGGCAATTCTAAAATAGTCAAAAAGTCGCGACAGGAACCATTGTCAAAATTTCTTTGTCCACCACTCTTGTTCATCCAAAACAAACTACAAAATAGACTCAAAGTGTTAAATACCGGAATTGTCCTTTAAGACCTAGTAAGAACATAAATAACAGTTTTTTGTTTTTTTTTGCTATTTTCAGAGAATCTCAAATTGATTTATTATATGTTTAACAATGTAATTCTAAAAAAAGGGTGAACTACTATTAGATGGAGATGAATGACATGTATAGCAGCATGCGTTAAGGAACATTCTTCTGTTTATGATATATCATACAGCTAGGCCTATAATAACGACAAGACATTTCCAAGCAATAGCCTATTGACATCATATCCGGGAGATAAGTCAGTAAATTCGAGTAAAATCACAGGTTTTCACAGGAAATTCAGATGTGGGTGGGTAAGGTCCCCAAATAATACTAATCCAGTGCGAATACAGTGTAAATGAAGAGCAAGCCAAGAAAATGACAAGGTCAATTTCACTTGTGAACGGAATTTTGTGCACAACTTCCAAACAGGTGTAATTCAGTAATTCAGAAAGTGTGAATATTTGTCTTTATAATTTTGCCTTGCTGCCCATTGCTTACATAAAGGCCTGGAAAACGCTCGGCAAAGTTCCTTTTCATTCTTCGCTCAGAGGCAAAAAGAAGTACAAATAGCAGCGTAACTAACTGTAACCGTGGTATTGTGGCATAAATGTGGGAAATTCAAATCATATTTTATTATATTATTAATGTAGACATGTTGGCCTATTAAATGTATAAAAGGAGTAATGAAATATAGGTAAAGTTACAGGAATTTTTGTTATGAGCTATCAGTTTTGTTCATTTGTTTTTATACTAAATGTTTTTTATAGATTAATTACCATAAAGGCATTCTAAAATTTAAAAATTTCCTGATAATTTACTCACCCCCATGTCATCCAAGATGTTCAGGTCTTTCTTTCTTCAGTCGAAAAGAAATGAAGGTTTCTGAGGAAACATTCCAGGATTTTTCTCCATATAGTGGACTTCAATGGGAACTAAACTGCAGTTTCAATGCAGCTTCAAATGGCTCTACATGATCCCAGCAGAGGAATAAGAGTCTTATCCATCTAAACGATCTGTCATTTTCTAAATAAAATTAACATTTATATTCTTTTTAACCACACATGCTCGTCCTGCACTGCGCCACGCATTACGTAATCACGTTGAAAGGTCACGCGTGACATAGGCGGAAGTACTGACCTAGTGTTTACAAAGCGAACGTGCAAAAAGGCTAAGTCAAATGCCATTTACAATTTTTTTTTAAGAAATAAAAGGTAAAACAATGAGGACATGACCTTTCAACATGATTATGTAATGCGTGGCACATCGCAGCTAGTGCAAGACGAGCAATTGTAGTTAAAAAGTACATAAATGTTAATTTTTTTTAGAAAATCGATCGTTTCGCTAGATAAGACACATTGAAACTGCAATTTGGATCTTTAACCTGTTGGTCCCCATTGAAGTCCACTATAAGGAGAAAAATCCTGGAATGTTTTCCTCAAAAAACCTTAATTTCTTTTCGACTGAAGAAATAAAGACATGAACATCTTGGATGACGTGGAGATGAGTAAATTATCAGGAAATTTTCATTTCCACACTGTCCGGCCCCTAGGTGTGTCCACAACATCGAAATCTGCTTTTTGGAGCAAAGCAATCAAACTCATAAAATTTGAATTATGAATAGGCCTTAGCAAAACAAACAAGTTTGAAATTGTATTCCAAATGGCATTTTCTAATAACAGTTTGCAAAAACAGAGGAACACCAACAAAATGATCTTCCTCTCCTGCTGTCTGACACTGTTAGTGGACAAATTAAATTAAATGTAAGTGAAAAAAATGTGTTTTAAGTGAGTTTAATTTCTAAGTCCACAAGGCCAAAAGGGTCCATTAGTTGCAGAAACACCCAATTACGGAGTCTTTTATCAACAACGAGAAACAAAAGTGACAGACCAGGCCGCACGGGAATCTTTCACTGTCTTCCGGGAGAGGACTGTGGAAATATGGCTATGAGGATCGCAACCACCTACCTTCATACCGCAAAGTGAGTCTCTGCTGCGTAAACAACACGGGTGTTTTATGGCCTTAAATCAATTAGAGACGAGGCAGGCAAGACAAAGTGAATGTGGGGCGGGGGGGGTCGCTTTGCTTTCCCATGACAATTCGCGCACCGCCAGGCCCTTTGGATAAGGAGGTTACGTCCTGTGGTGCAGAGTGAGAATATTCATCATGGATTTTATTCCTGGACAGGGCCAAGCGAGGAAAGGCAAGGAGAGGAAAAGGAATGGGGCACCTACACGCAGGGGAATCTCGCCGCGACACATTCGTCTCTTTCCCAGCGGTGCTCTACTCTCTCTCTCTCTCTCTCTCTCTCTCTCTCTCACACACACACACACACACACACACAGAGTGAATGTATCAGGCCCGACCGCTGGCAGATAGGGAATCAATTTACCTGAATCCCGTCCAGGAGCTTGCTCATGCACCAGAAGCTGTCAGCCTCGATGTTCCGCAACACCTCTTCCTGTAAGCTGGAAACATTGAAATTTTCCACCTCTTCCTCTGCAAAGAGCCAAAAGACAAAAGAAAATAAGAAAGAGACAGAGACAAAGACAAAGAAAGAGTATAGAAAGATTAACCCTCACTACGGAAATCTTCAAATGTGAGATACAGTAGAATTGGAGGGCATATATACAGAAAGCATTTTTCTCTATTAAAACAGCTTAACACACAAATGCACAGTTGCTCTAAGAGTTGTAACAGAAATGTCCTGAACAATGCCAAATGTGTTTGACCATTGCCAAGTGTATTTACACTGATGGCGGTGATTCGCATTGCCAAACATTTAAAGTGATCAGCATTAGATGTAGAAATAAACAGCAAAGTGTCCTAGAAAAGCCTTAATCTGCAAAGACCTTTTTTTTTAAGGATGCTACACAAGACCATGTGCTGGATATATGCAATTCAAGCATTTTGTTGCACATATTATTATTCTCAATGGAGAATAAATCTAGTAAAAAGTAATTTAAAGAGGAAATAAATTATTAATCAGTCAATCCCGCACAACAAATCTACACAAATTTGAATAATAAAATGGCACAAACAAATCAGAAATGAGGAAAGGTTTGTACTCAAGAGTGTATTCTTGCTCATGTTGACTTGACGTTTTTGAATAGGTCACAGCTGTTTTTGGACCTCATTTTACAAGCCTCTCGTCCTGATTGTGTTCATTACTTTCAAATACAATAGCATGTAAGAACAAATACTAAAGAAACACTTGCATAGACATGTATAATATGTTATAATACTAATTTAAAATGTTTTGTGTGCCCATTTCTCTCTCTCTCTCTCTCTCTCTCTCTCTCTCTCTCTCTCTCTCTCTCTCTCTCTCTCTCTCTCTCTCTCTCTCTCTCTCTCTCTCTCTCTCTCTCTCTCTCTCTCTCTCTCTCTCTCTCTCTCCATTTTCATTTAACGTTTTAATCATTATGTTGTTTTTTTCATGCTTTTTTTTAATTATGTCTAGTTCTTACTCATTTTTATTTTTAAAGTTAATCTAGTACTTCAAGTTAAATAAAGAAAATGAGAAATGATTCCTTGGCAACTAGCTGGTATTTACTTATATTTGATTTTATTACAAGTAACTTTATGACTTCAGTTTTAGTAAGTGACAATAACACTGGCACATTTAAAAGAAAGAAAACTACCATTTAAATTTGACATCCCAAACCTTGCATGTTTCCACATTTTAATATGGCATTATGATAAAGCAAATAGTGAACAGGTTAATCATTTCCCATACCAAACACACAAATCAGTTTCTTCAGTAAACGTCAAAATCATTTTCCCGGGGCAAAAGCCACTATAACTATAGATTTATTTAGTAACCACTGCGAATGAGTCAAACCGTGGCTCTGACAGGCAAGTCACAGGTTGAGCAGAGGAAGGATATCATAGAACTACACACACACACACACACACACACACACACACACACACACACACACACACACACACAGTGCTGCTCTGTCTCCTTGGCAACATGAGTCTAACCTTAAAGAGTACGGCGAGCTCTGGCTGACAGGACCAGTGGGGCTGCTGGGAATATTCGCAGCGCTGCAGTTTAGCAAACGGCCGTCCAGTTTCCAGACCGCCCACTGCATTAGTACAGTGGAAAATGCCACTGGTCATCTACGCTCATCCTAGACGGAGAGGAAGCCAAGATGGAGTACGACTCCCGAGATACGGCGAGAAAATGTAAGAATCTGTAGAGTTTAGGCCTGAATGACCTCCAAATGGCAGACAAACTCATTGTGCTTTCACATAACGGCCTTCCGCTCAGGAATGAAAGTACTCACGAGGCATCTGAGTGTGTGTGTGTGGGGGGCTTTAATAAGGCAGTGTTAATCTCTCTAGTTGTGAGAGTCCCTTAACAGCACTTTCACTCATCACAAAACAAGGACACACAAAGAGGTGCTGATCAGAAGATGCACACATAAAACAAGACAACAGCACCTCCTGTGGGCAACTGGGGAGTTGCAAGTAAATGATGTGTTTGTGGTATTAGCAGCAGTCTTGTATGCAGTGGCCTCAAAAAGTCTGAATGTCATTGCAGTAAATTACAATATTAACCCTGTAAAGCCTAATATTGTAATGTAAAGCCTAAAATGGGATTTTTATTACACTAGGCCTATAGCAGACTACTTGCATAGAATGCTTATAAATATCAGTTCTCATACTACATCTCCCAAAAGTATGTCATATTAAAATTATATTTCATTGATTAGTTTTATGATTAAAGCTCTGTAGTTTTTATTTATTCTAAAAAAATATATATATGAAGAGTTCAGATGCAAAAGACTCTAAGTGCCATCTGAAATTTTCTTCTAGAATGATCATTTTTATCAAGCTCCTATATTTAAATTCAGTAATTTCACTTAAATGACAATTAATAGGTAATCTTCACTGCCTTTTAAGTGAAATTACTGAACTTAAATATACAAGCTTGATAAAAGTCCGTTTTTTTTTTTGTGTTCAAAATGTACTCTTTTTTCGAGTTGGGCAACGATTAATCGAGATTAATCGCATCCAAAATAAAAGTTTGTGTTTACATAATATATGTGTGTGTACTGTTTATAACTATTTTGTATATTATTAATACACACACATGCATGCATGTATATATTTAAGATTTAAGATATATATATATGAAAATATTTCTTAAATATATGCATGCGTATGTGTGTATATATATATCATACACCGTTACACACACACATATATTATGTAAACACAAACTTTTATTTTGGATGTGATTAATCGCGTAGCACAGTACCTGCGTGACTCGTCATAGTCAAACAGACAAAAGTAGTTCCGGCTACAATGTTCTTCAGCAAGACTCATGCAGTTCTGTTTTTCAACCACTAGAGCGGCAAAAGTTACGGACTACAGCTTTAAATCAAGTGTTAAGGTCCTTGCACACTGAGTCTGAAATTTTCGTATGCTGTTTTTTTTTTTTCGTATTCGTCACTCGGTGGTTCTGAATTGTCAAAACACCTCTCAAAATGCTTGCTACGGATGTGAAAACCGCAGAACATCGAACCCAATCCAAATTTTTTTATGACGGACTACAGTTTCGGAGGCCGTGTTTAAACGTGATTGACACAACGTGAGGTCGTTTTTTTTTTTTTTTTTTTACGTGTGAAAATTTCAGATGAGAATTGGACCTTAAAAAAAAAAAAAAAAAAGGCATTTAAAATAGGTTTTACATAATGAAACAATAGACACTGTTTCAAATGAGGACATTAGTATCTGGATCATTTCTGTTTGTTATGGACCATGTCCATAGTTAATGTGATAAAATACTCTGTTAAAATATAATGTGATATATAATGTGTTTTATACTCTTGACACCTATGTGGGCTTTAAAAACAATTGCAAAAATGAGTCAAATATCAAAGCAAGAAGCATCTGCATACAACTGATCCTAGAGCTTTACTAACGTCTCTTTTCAATTGAATGCGATGACATTAGATCTAAATACTTTCCTGGAAACATCATCCTTGTGTTCACAATACACAGATTCGCACATCTTTTTGGTTCTTATTTATTTTCACGTTTTCCAGAGGTGACTCAATGAAGTATGACACTGTTAAATGAACTGAAAAGCATCGGTGAAGTGAGAATACGGAGGTTCACACACATACATGTACGCATAAACACAAATTCACAAAAACAGAAGGTGCACGACTCCGTGACCACAGTTCCACCCTGTGAAGTCACCGTCGCACCATCTGTCTGGACGCACTGCGAAGGAAAAGAGCAGATGTCTGTAAAGATACAGACCAGAGTCGACAACGTACCAACTGTACTGCCTTCTGCAAAAAATCATATCCCAAGGGTCTTTGCTGACATATTGCCGCTTTACGAGTTACACAAGCCATAGACAGGTTAAAGTGCTGCAATGATCGGTTGATAAACGTAGTTATCATAATTCATACATTTAGTGCTTAGGAAACATGTCTTGTTATTACCATGTTGAAAACAGCCGTGAAGCTTAATGGTATTTTGTGGAAACCATGATACTTTTTTTTTTTTTTCAGAATTCTTTGATGAATTTGTTTGAAATACTTTTTTTTTTATTATTATTATTTAAAGGTCTTTTCAATTGAATAGATCCTTGCTAAATTAAAGCATTAATTTCTATTAAAATCTTTTGAAAAGTAGTATTTTCTGAATTTTCTAAACGGTTAAAGGGCGTATGAGTATTGATTGATAACTTTTGTGTAAAGTTAATGGACCACTGAGCATTATGAAGCGGTGGATTTACAATCTCCTCTTATAATCAATAGGTAATAATAGTCTTTTTTTAATCCAGTGCATTTATTCAGGTTATGTTTTTAATGATTTATTAATGCCACAAGGTCTGAACAATGTCAAGACTGCAGTAGACTTTACTCTGACTATTTTCTACACAATAAAATGAGGAACTTAGTCATTTGTAATTATTTGACTAATTATTATTATAATGATGAAATCATTTACACTTTACATTTTGTAGTGATATTTCTATTTTATCATCTTTTTTTTTTTTTTTTTTTTTTTACTCAAACTAGCAGCATTAAAGGAATAGTTCACTTCAAAATGAAAATTCTGTCATCATTTACTCACCCTCAAGTTGTTTCAAACCTGTATGAATTTCTTTATTCTGCTGAACACAACAGAAGATATTCTGAAGAATGTTGGTAACCAGAGAGTTGATGAGCCCCATTGACTTCAATAGTAGAAAAAATAAAAAAATAAAAAAATAAAAACTATTAAAAGTCAATGGGGCTCATCAACTGTTTGGTTACCGACATTCTACAAAATATCATCTTTTGTGTTCAGCAGAAGATAGAAATTCATACAGGTTTGAAACAACTTGAGGCTGAGAAAATGATGACAGGATTTTCATTTGGAAGTGAACTAAATATGTAAAGACCAACTCTGCCCATGGTCATGAAGGTCAATACCGCTCCACATGTCCACTAAAACATCTCCATGTTTTGTTACAGTTGGTTGAGGCCTGTGTTTCAGTGAGGTTCTGACCAAATTCAGCCTTGAAGGAAAAAAATACTGCATATGCTTTTTATAAAAAGCCGCTTTTTCCACCATCGGCCCGAACTGTTCTAAGAACGGTAAGGAACGGTTCCAGTTTTATTTCCACTTTGTTCGGCACGGCATGAATACAAACTGTTCTCGGCCCAGAATTCTCAGCACAGTTAGTGATTGTTTAATGATTGTGGTTTTAAGGGATATTCGTCTCCTTGAGTTAGAGATGAATTTCTAGGTTTTTAATGATGGTATAAAGCAGTGATTTTCTATTCCCATTGCTATGGTATATTAACACTGGGATTTGTGCTGTTTAGATGAGGTTCAGACAAAGTTTAGACAAAGTCCTCTGGAAGTAAGTTCAGACACAGTCTGAGCATTGAAACAAACGTAACTAAGATAATTCGATAAACCCTGCTAATTCCCGTCATCACTGCTTTCTGCTCTTTCAGGCTTAATATAAGACTTTAAGTTAATACAGTTTTGTTTACCATACAAATACAGATGGAGATTCGAGAGAACATTTTTGACATATAGCCAAACAATAGAAACTGACTGTGCCTTCTGTTATAAAATAGCATTTTTTTTTGGTGTGAATTCCAATAAATTAACTCAAAATGATGGCAAACATGTTGACAATTAGCCAATAGGCTGTTCATTCATTAAGTGATAAGCTGTTTCATCACAAAAGCAGTTTATTCAGGGTACTGAAGCGGCATCTAGTCTCCTCGCCAGTGTTACACTTTTTCTTTTTTTTATCTTGGAGGTTGTGCCTTAAAGGGGATCTGTTTATAGTAAGCCTGAAAACCTTGATTGGCTGTTAAGGTGTGTTTAACTAGAGCTGTATCTTAAGTCGACTGGAAGGTGGAACTCCCGCATATTTGACAAGATTGTACTATTGACTGAAATTATAGATTTTTTTTAAGACAAATTTAACCACTCTTAAAGTCTAAGTGAAGTGGCTAGATGAGTGCAATGTCAATCTATGTGTTGATGAGTTTATGATTGAAACTTGAATTAAGAGAGGGACCTATTGAGAATCTGGTCTACTTTAAAATAACTGTGACAGTCACAGTTGTATACAAAAAGAAGAAATAAAATAATTAATTCGTACATGATCTTTATACAGATTATCACTTTCTATAAATTTTCTGAAGAGCTTGCAACAGCGCTGATTTCTTCTGTGCGTGTCAGAGTCAGAGAGCTCATTCGCTCTAGAGCTGTCAATCATATTATGTGATCATAATGCCTGCCGTTCTGAATGACGATATTGTCTTCATTTCCTCGTTCTGAGTTGCGCACGGTTCCAGACATAAACAACTGAGAGAAACGTTTCTACGGATAAAACATGAAGCCAAATAAATATATGATTAATATATGACATGTGTTTTTCAAATGGTTCGGGGTATTTATATAACAATAAAGAATGATAAATGCTTACATGTGAAATGCTAAGCAAGTGTAGCGTTCAGTTTATTATAAAACACCACAAATAATGTACATAGGCCCATTATTTAATCAAAATCCACTTTAGAGTTATTACACGCACTCCATGATCCCACTAAACATTGGACGTTGGATAGACGTGCAGATCATGTCTATATTGGGTCCGTCGGCCCATGACTAATTCTGGACATCTATTCGACGTCCAGACTAGGTCCACTATTTGGACGTCCAACCATGACCCAACTTGGACGTCATATTGACGTTCAACATTGGACCTTTGAACTGGGTAATTTATTTGGATGTCTATGACAGGTGCAGGAAATTTAATTGAATATATATTTTTTTTTTTACAAATATCAACATTGTTATTATCAACATGATTAATACATATGAATACAGATTATTTATAATTATTTAAGGTCATTTTCAAAAAACTCTATTTGATCGTCTCAACATCAGGTGATAACTGGAGACACGTACACAGTGTTGTGCCTGAACGCGTTCATTGAACGATAGTTCATGAACTCGTTCGTGAACTAGTTCATTCTGGTGTCTGTGAACGCCACGCTCTCTCAGTTTAACTTCTTTCAATAGAGTGCCAGATTTCTATAGAGCCTTCCAGGCTAAAACACACCGTGAACTTAGTTCAAAATTTTAAGTATGAACTATGAACTGAACTAGTTCGTTTTAAAATTTGTGAACTGAACTTTAAACTAGTTCATGTAGAAAGTGAACTTTCCCAACACTGTGCGTACAAAGGTGTGATGCTGTAGCTCAAACAGTAGAGCGTTGGTGCTTGCAATGCCAAGATCACGGGTTCGATTCCCAGGGGAAGCAAGAACTGATAGGAATGTAAATGTGTAATGCAATGTAAGTCACTTTGGATAAAAGTGTTGTGACGGGGGGGGAGTGTGTCATGTTTTCCATACATGTTGGTCGCCAAACTCTAGCTTCGACCACATTTGTGCAGTAAGGCAAACAACCATTTTGTGTTAATAAACTGAAGTTCAGAAGTCAATAAAAGTGTCTGAAACATTTGAATTATGAATCTCATGCATAATACAGAGCAATGATTGGACGTTAAGAGTTCCTTTTCATGAGTAATGTGAAAAACGCTTAGAAACTAATGACGTAGTTGGCTTATTTACCTCACATTTTGTGGTGTTGCTTCAACTTTGCTTTTCAAACCAGAAGAACAAAAAGGCTCAGAAAAAAATACAAATAAAAAAATCACGCAAAAATAGCCAGTTATCAATTATGATTAACATAATGAGTGCTTTCACTGTTTTCAACAATGAGCAAACAGAATATACGTGTAAACATAAAAAAAAAAAAACATGTTTTAGTGTGTTATGATCCTTTAAATAAGAAATACAACCCCTGGTTTTCATTGTGCATACAGGTCTCTTTACTGGATCAAGTTCCCCAAAAACCAATGGATAACCTGAGGATATGGTTAATGAGTAATTGGTATTTAACGATGCATACCGACTGAAAAACTGAAAATTGATGATACAGTTTCTGAATTTGTAAGTGCTGAGGATATAGTTTAAGGGATATGAGGGAATGTTCACAAATCCATGAATTAGACAAAAACCTTTGAGTAACAGTTCATTCCTTCAATATGATCCTTTCAGTAAACACAAATATAAATAGAGACAGAACTGTCAAAGTGAGGTAACCATAAAGAGGCTGTAAGCACAATAAATCCCTTCAACTAGAGCCAGGCTCTTTGGCCTCTGCTATCAGTTCCTGTTGGCCTGCATCTTCTTTCTGCATACAGGGGCGAAGGGTAGATTCCCCTTGGCATGCTGAAGCATCCAACTGCAAGGAGCTGGAATCATTACTGACGTCTGACTCTACACATCCCTGTAGCGCCATATGCCCTCTTTTTGCAGGCTAACGTATACGGTCAACATCAGGTTAAAGGACACGGTAAGCTTTCACCAGCCTTTTAAAACATCGCCCAAGACAGCCCTGAGGAGCTTTCTGGAGGATTATGCAATTTGACCCCCTAAGATGTCCTTAAGATTTTAACCTGGTACCACCCACTACTGCCCCCTGTGTTGGTTAATGAGTATCGAACAGAATTCACAGATGTGTAACTGAAGGCAAGGTTAATTAACATGGAACTCAACTCGGCAAACACACCATTTCAACACGGTAAAATAACGATCGTTGGGGTGGTAATTACTGTAGTTGAGCTGAAAGATGAGGTGTAGATCCATATGTGATTTATGGAGATCATCATCAAGTTGTAATGAAGAAAAAGTCAATGTAAGGAAGGAACAATCTGCAATGAGAACAGATGAACGAGTTTCGCTGGAAGTTCCAAGAGGAAGGGGCCCAAACTAACTCATTTCATGTTCCACAAACACCAAAACAGCCTTTTTTGAGGGCCAAATACCCCCCCCCCCCCCCCCCCGGGACTTAATTAGGCAAGTATTTTCTGCTGTTGTTTTGCTTTTTAAAAAGGGTTCAGTCAAAGAAATAAACTCACAGAGATACCAGATTTTGGTTACTGACAATCTGAAGACAACGTGAGAGGTGATTGCCTGAATGCTAGGGTGTTGTGGGTGGTTGACTGGGCTTTCCAAATTGATTGCAAAGATATTTCAGGTGGTTCCTTAATGACAATGTCAAAAAAGTCCAATGCTGTGTTCGAAATCGCCCCCTATAACCTCTTTCACTATTCCCTACATTACTCCACTAATATAGTCCACTTGAAGGAGTGAATGAAAACGAGCAAGTGAATTCAGACACTGAGAGCGCCGGAAGGGCTTCTGCTTGTTTGTGCTTGCCGTTTAATAATAATCATTTGAAACTCTGCCATCAAAACTAACATGTATTAACCTTAATTAATCAATTTAATAATCAATTTAAAAGGAATTAATACTTGTATGATAATACGCTGGACCACCGCGGTTTGGAAAATGGATGGATAATTGATTCAGCTGCAGGTGCCATCTCCCGGCAAAACACGTGAATTCATTCAGCGTGCGACTCTCACAGTGCATTATGGGTATTCTCTAGTCGTTGAGCGTACATCGGTCGTACGCTCGTTATTTAACTTAGAATGTATTATACACTGCTGTACAAAACTTTAGGGGCCAGCCTATTAAAATTAGCCTGCGGAAAATTCAGGAATAAATTACATTAAAACATTATATAGAAAACAGCTGTATTACTATTTCAAATTATTACTATTTATTCAGTATTTTGAACAAAAATATCCAGCCTTAAGTAAACAGTAGAGCAAGTAAAGACAAAATGCCATGGAGAGTTGCTTTTCCTCAGCGAATATGCAGAAAAATTCAAATTTGTGTAAATGAAAAGCAAATACAAATGTAACGAAGACAAATCAATACAAAGTGTCTTCATCTGCAACTATACTCATAGGAAGGTTATGGCTCTTGTGTGGGTTTTGGCCCATGGATCCACTTAAGACTACATAAAAAATTCTGCAAAACTGCAGTAGTTTTTTGGGCCTCAAAACTGCTCACCAGTGGCATAAATGGCTCCCTGGACATGTAACCATAGTAATTGTTGCGACTTCAGAAATGTTACAATGTTTTTATTGCTGCTCTGTGTGCAAGAGTGGGAGTGCGTTATGCAGAACGGCTGGAGTCCAATAAACCTCAATGCTTGAAATATTTTGATCTGAGGGTGTGGAGACTTGGGTAAAAATACAGGATAAACACCACAACTCATTCGCTGCCTCTACAACCTTAGAATGCAAGAGCAGCAGTACAAGAGTTGAACTTCCCTGAGTGTGATATATTATGCAAGATTAGCCCATTAAAGAATTAATTTGCCTTTATTAGAAGCAAAAGGGGAATCATTACATGTACTGTAATGGGAAACTCATGAGCCATTAAAAGCATGGCCATACAATCATGAGCCATTAAAAGCATAGCCATACAATAAAACTGTACTTGTAAATTGACACCAAAAATAAATAAATTGATAATTCCGAAACATTTTTCACGGGTGACCAAGTGACATTTCCATAGAACACTCCAAGAAATTATTTTGTTAATTGTTATAAACTACACCAAGTCAAGCATGACACGTTTCACAGATGTAAATGAACAAAAAAGTGATTTCTCAGAGCTAGGATCTGCGCAGAAATTCAATTTATAGCTTTTTATAGCCAAGTAATTAAACTAGATCCAAAAATATTCAATAACCGTGATTAGTCAGAGAAAACGAATGACTTTATGACAGGGCAATTTTTCCATATCATTCTTGGCATTTTACACTCAGAGATGAAAAAAAAAAAAAAAAAATGAATATGCAGCTCACAAAGCTAGACATAGCTCAGCTTATGGAAGAAGACAAATGGGAAGCTTATGGAAAATGAATCGTTTCAAAGTTAATGTTATGTTATCTGTTAACATTATTTGTTAATTATGTAATGATGTAATTACATTATCTATTTCTGTTAGATTATGTAATCCTAGTTATTTGTTGATGAGCTATTGCTATGTTATAACTTACCACTATGCTAATTAGCAGTGTTATGTTACATTATTTGTTATGGTTGTTATTTGTTAATGTTATATTATATTATATGTTATTTTGTTATTCCTTAGCATTATGCCATTTGGTAAAATTACGCTCTTCCACAGCATAACATTATCTGTTAATGTTACACTGTGTTATTAATTCATGTTACACTGCTGGTTAATTTTTGATTATTTGTTACAGCTATTTTATTTGTTAATGTTTTCCTGTTAATGTCACATTGAACAATGTGACAAAAATGCTGTTATATTATTTGTAACGTTACATTTTCCATTAAGGTTACATTATGTCATCCCTTAATATTATGCTATTTGGCTATACAGTCAAACCAAAAATTATTCAGACACCAGATATATATATACTAGTGTGTGTACACTATCATTCATTTATGTAAGTGAGGATAGCAAAATGAAGTAAACTGTGACATAGTGGACTACCAGTAAAGATTTATAACAATTTGGGACCAAAATTTATTCAGACACTTTGACCTGACCATGTTTTGCTAAAGTGTGTTTTCTTTAATTGCTAATGCGACCTTTATACACCACAGACTGAACAAAATTAAGCATTTCTTGGTAATTGGTTGACCTAAATAGGTATTATCTTATCAACCCAATTCATTTGTGAGATAGCCTAACAGAAAGATGGCCAAAACCAGTGAAATATCAACTGATTTGATAACTCTGAGTTCTAGTCATATTTAATTATCATTTTCTAAACTATAGTGAATAAACTGTGATAATGTGAGAAATGTTGAAGGTGTCTGAATAAATTTTGGTTTGACGGTATATGGAGTACTTTCCATAAGATCATCTCTCAATGCAAATCAAACTAGCTATTAGGCTAACTGAAATAAAACCATGCCAATCTCTAGGTATGGTGAAGGCTATGTGATGATGTGGGGCTATTTTAATTCCAAAGGCCAAGGGAACTTTATCAGGATGCATAGTATCCTGGATCCATGAAGTAACTGGTCTTTAAAAATAAAAATCTGCCTGCCTCTATGGGAATTTAACATAGGGGTGTCCAGACTTATGCACCCTGTATTTTAAGGAAGAACATTTATTTATTTACGATACATTATTCATTCACAAAGAAAATTGGTGTCCTTAAAGGTTGGATTTTTCCTATTTTTTTTAATTAAGGCATTAAGTTCAATTTCCAAAAGATGATTTTTTTTATTCCTCTTTTTAGTCAACTTTAGCATGGGTGTCTAAACTTATGCATATCACTGTATGTGTATATATATATATATATATATATATATATATATATAAAATGTTTAAGGTTTTTAACATTGTACAATTTATTAATGTCATATGCCATTATTTGATAACACTGTTGCATTGCTCTATAACAAATTAGTGCGCTTTAAAATCAAAACTGTCAAAACCTGAAGGTCAAACTTGTTAAATGGAAAGTTTTGCATTATTTAACAAAATCAAACTGCTGGTATCTTTTAACCTAGCAACAGGGCTAGGGCAAGTCTCAGAGGGAACTCCATCAAGAGGAAAAGAGGGAAAAATACCTGCCACTAGACATCTCAGGAATCCCAAGGCAGTCACTTAACAACTCGTTAGAGCAAATGAGGAAAGTTAATCAGACCTGCATTAAAATCAGCACTGGGCTCAGTTCTTCAAAGCGAGAAATCCGAACAAACCGATCCTCATTAAGGCCTCGATTGTGGGTCACACACCACTAACTGTTCAATTCAACCGTGGAGGCCTGTGGCACTTAGTCAATGAACAACCCACAAAGGCCTTCCAGAAGATGGACTGAAAGCAGGAGTCAGCGGTTGCAAGGTTAGGGAACTTAATGCACATGACGTAAAAGACATAGGCTATTTGGAATCTTTCTGAACCATGGTGCCTCCAGGATGGGTATATGCTGGACATCCACCGGGAACACTCAAGATGAAGGAATTCTATCCTCTACAGAGAGCAAAATGGAGTTGTGAAGGAAATCGGCTAGCATGTATCTTCTTTGATTGACTAACTCCTCATGCTAACCAGCCAAACATATAACACAATAGTGCAGTTTAAAGACCACACTAAATTCTGGAGTTTTGAAGGAACCCTCAAAACCTTATCAAAGGTTTACATGATGCAAGAGTCCTAGGGTTGCAAGGTCACTCCATCTTTGCGCAATGAAGAATGTTTTCCAGCTCAAAGTAAAACTCAACAGAACTAGATGTGTCCATCTTCAACCACCATCTCAAATCTTTGATCTCCACTATACAGATCACCAAGATAACTCTTTATTCCTTCAACCAGCACTGATGGTGTTGTCCTCAGTAATAGTTCACCTAACTCAGTCGATCTTTAACAGTTGTGCCACTGATCCACATCAGCCCTCCAGAACATTACTCTTGGGGAATCTATACACGAAGACGATGTAAATTATCTTCCTTCTGAATCGATAGTGTACCACACTACTCCACGTACCATTTCATCACACACTCATTCCTTTTAATTATAAAACTTTATAGTCGCCTAATGGGAAAACAGCTCCGGTCCGAAAAAAAACCCGGAAAGAACAGAGGAGCTGAAGAACAAAACCTTCCGAGACAAAGTGGCTGCCTGATTAGATGGAGACTTCCATGAAGAACGGCACTGTAGATTAAAAATATCGATAGAATAGACATATGTAGCTTAACGAGCTATGCAAATGAAGCCAAATGATTAAAAGAGTAATGAATGGGGATATTGAAAGGGTCTGGTGGTTCTGAAACTTTTATTCACACAGAGAACTATAAGCCAAGGCAAATGAAGATGACTTTAACTAAAAATGTCTGATGTATATTGCAGAGAGAAAATGGCTCCAATCAGATTTCTACATAACTTCCACAAGTCAAAAGTGCTTTCAACAGATGTGTTTAATCAGTCCACCAGGAAACCAAGTCATGTTTCTACATTAGCTTGTGCAATTAGTGCTTCTGATGAAAAACTATTTTCACTTAAACAGACAAAATTGTATGCTCCTTTCTTCTGTGGTTATGTAAAACAGCTTGCAGACAGCCTTTGATGCAGTCTATTATTGCAGGTATCATAGATTTAAAGGAATAGCCTAGTTCACCCAAAAATTTAAATGTGCCAATTTACTCTTGTTATTGCAAATCCATAGGAGTTACTTTCTTATGCGCCACCCACTAGAGGTTTGCCGATATATAATTTTTACTGATTTATCAGCACCGATAGCAGCTTTGTGGAACAATCTGTTATTGGTAACAGTGAAATAAAAACAGTCACAGGATGATTCAATAACACAGCAATTTAAGACAATTCATTTGCTCAACTATTGCTACTTTGGAGAACTGCATGCTTGCAGACAAGGTTAGAAGATAACATTAGCTGTTTGAATCCTTATAACAGTTACAATATGTTGGTTAAGAATGGAAACTTGCCTTTCATCTTAATTCGCAATTTTGAATAAAAATACATCACTACAGCGTTTTTAGCCAGCTGAAAGTGCTAGGCGCTCTGCTTAAAACGCCTACTTATGGGCGCTTGAGAGCGTTTTGGCAGCGCAGCATTTTTTTTCAGTTGAGACACTTTGCTTGTTATGATACGGAATAGTGTTACTAGTATCTCATTTCACACTTATTTTGTTTCTGTGTTGATTCTATATTAAAATGTCGATACAATGTAACGTATTTTCTTGGGCTCTTGTTTTAAATGATTTTGTTCCGTTATTATGCTGCTTGTTGTCATCTGTTGACGTTGTACAAGCAGAATGTGGCGGTTGGTTGGTGTGGTATTAGTCCCGCCCCTCCTCCACTGTGATTGGACGGTTGGGTAAAAAGTGACAGTGATGAGCGCTGCGTTTTACCCAAAGTTTAAAATTCTTCAACTCTCGACGGCCTGTAAAAAACGCTGAGCGCTCAGAGCTTCAGCGTGAAAGAAAACGCTCAGCGCCTCGTTACACTCATGGCGTTTTAAAATGCGGCGCTCCCATTGAAAACAATTGAAAAAATACGCCATCCGCGTGAAAAGAAAAACGTTTTGGTGGACACACGGCCTTATGCTTTGTGCCGATCCAGTATGATTTCATGTTCAGGGAGGGCATCCCTAGGTTTTTGCTTTTGAACATCTAAACGTTTGCTTCATAAGACAAAACATGCACAAACTGCATAAATGTGCAAAACCTGCACAGGAATAATCCATTTATGATTTAAAATATTTCCCTATTTTTCCAAAAAACAACAACTTTGAAGTAGTTATGCACAAAAGAAACATAAGAGCAAAGTACAATGTTTAAATCTAAAACATGACTGGCTTTTTATTGACTTTAAATGGGTGATATATTGGTTAAGGCCATATTTTTCCATTTTAGTTACCGGTATTGGCAAAATCCTCTCTACCACCTACTGGACTGGAGTATTAAGTGCTTGTTACGCACAGGAGAGTAATTAAGTCTGACCCAATTTTACTGTTTCAAAAAAAGCCTTATTTATCAGGTTTTTCTTCAACAAAAGTGATTGGAACACTCAGAAAATGATCATCGAACTGCATGTACTTATTTTGCTGATACTTTTAGGTACCATTGCACTGAATTCACCCATCCGAGTATTCAAAAATGATTTTTTATTTCATTTTATTTTTTTTAATTATTATACAGTTTTGATAATACCTAAAGATACAACCACCACTAAACACCATATTAAAACAAAACGGTTTCCTGTCGGCCAGTCGGGCTTTTCCTGTCCAAGCTGCCATTTTTTAGCCAGAAGAATCATGAATGTGGGCCAGTCTTGCTGCCGATTGCTCTGTAAAACTACTCAAGCAATCAAAAACTGCAAAAATGTTCAGGTGCCCCCTTTCCTGTGCAATAGTTTGACTACCACAAGAAGGGTTCCCTGCAGCCTTGCTACTAGAACAAATCAATAGGATTGAATTTAACTTCAGTTTGTTTTTTCTTCCATTAGACCTTGACCTTCTAAGTCCAAGAACTCACAGAGCAGATTAGAAATTTCATTTGTTGTAGGCAAATCGTATTCAAATGTATTTTGAAGGCTCTTGGAACAAGGGCAGAAAATCCCCAATGAAGATGTTCCCTGTCTCCTCTAGCCTTTATTTACAGGCGTAATGAAAATGATTGTTTAATAATGAAATGCCCTAACAGCAAGGTACACACAGCCAAAGCACTAACTGGCCCCTAATTTAGCCGTCATCATACATTTTTTAAAGCAGGAATCAAGAACGATCTGTGGCTTAAAGTAAATAACACAATTCTGCTAAAAGGAATTTGTGGGCGTATTTCGTTCTGCACTGACTAAATAGGGGCTTATGCTCTGATCCAGAGTATTTCAGACGAGCGGCGTTGGGGAGCAACTAATTAAAAGTAGCTGTAAACTTAATAGTTCATTGAAAAATTAAAATTCTTAACCTCACCATTATGTCATTTCAAATCTGTAAGACATGTTCTGCTTTAGAAAACAAATGTTGAAGGTGGTCATTCTTTCGCATGCAATAACTTACAAGGTTCATATACACAAAAGTACCATTAAGGCCGTTTGTCCACCAAAGACATTGTGTTTTTTCACGCGGTTGGCGTATTTTTTCAATTGTTTTCAATGTGATTGCCGTGTTTTTAAAATGCCATAAGCGTAACGAGACGTTGAACGTTTTTTTTTTTTTTCACGCTGGTCGCCGAGAGTTGAAGAATGTTCAACTTTGGGTAAATCGCAGCGCTGATCACTGTAACTTTTTACCCAACCGTCCAATCACAGTGGATGAGAGGCGGGACTAATACCACACCGAACCAACCGTCACATTCTGCTTGTACAAAGTCAACAGATGACAACAACAAGCATAATAACGGAACAAAATCATTTAAAACAAGAGCAAGAGAAAATACATTACGTTGTATTGACATTCTAATACAGAATCAACACAGAAACAAAATATGTGTGAAATGAGATACTAGGAACACTTTCGTGGATATTCCGTATCACAACAAGCGTCTTACCTGAAAAAAAAAAAAAAATGCTGCGCTGCAAAAACACTTGCCAAGAAGAGCTAGGGCGATGTCAAGCTTCTTAGTGGATAACCAATTTAATTCTGGTCTGTTTCTCACAAAGCTATTGTACGACTCAGAAGACATGGAATGTAGTCCACAAGTCATGGACCATTTTTATGATTATCTGAACCTTGAAAGCTTCAGTCCCGGTTCACTGTAACTGCATGGGACTCAACCATTCAAAATGTCTCCTTGTGTTTCACAGTAGAATGAACGTCAAAGGTGTGGACTCTCATTACTCACATGAGGGCGAGTAAATGATAGCAGAATTTTTATTTTTCAATGAACTATTCATCCGTAGTTCATCCTGAGACTGAATGCAGTTAAGCTACTTTAAAACTGTATCTACCCAAGCTAATCACAATTTAAAGTAGCTTCCTAAACACTGTAGAGAAGTAAGGATTCCTTGGTGTGCGCCATTACACGTACATTGATGGATATGGGTGTCTCGTCAGAGTGAAGCCGTGATGTTTTGCTACTGCTTGCCCTCAACAGTCAGCACTTGGCCCACATAGCACACTTTGAATGAGTATCTGTCACACATGGCACCATGCCTTATTGCGCCGGGTGGAGTTGAGGGAAATAAATTGAGAAATTTGGTCCAGGTACATTTTCTTGCAAACTTTACTCCACACACAGTGAAGAGAGAGAGTTGTCCCAAACATCTTTATCCTGGGAGAACAAGGGCCTTCTTCAGGCATTGTCGTTGTCTTCTGACAAGTATACAAACACAGAGGCATACAAAACAAATAAAGTATGCCTTTCAGACAAAGAGCAATTAAGAATCTCATTTTACCACGTGAACAGCAGAAACTCTGCTGGGAGAAAGAAAACCAATAAGGAAATAACAAATGGTGCATTAAAACCAAGCAACATCGCTGCGGGACTTCTGACGACAAGATGTTGTGCACCATTCAAGGCCTAGGCCCAAAACAAACTTGCGTTGCTCCAAACCCATAAGACGTTTTTCTTCAAAACAAAAATAAAGATGTTTTAAATGAAAACCTGAGGGATTTCTGTCCCTCCACTGAAAGTCTAAAAAAAAAATTCATTAAGACATTGTCAAAGTATTCCATGTGAATCCAAGTCTTGTGAAGAGACACGATCGCTTTATATGATCAACAACACATTTCGTTTAGGCTTTTATTCACATATAAACATTGATCAACACACATACATAGAGCACATCAAATATGTACAACGGAAGCTCAAATACGCATGTTTGACTAATCATAAAGCAATTGTGTCTCTTCAGAGGACTTGGATTAAACCGTTCTATTCAAATGGATTACTTTTACAATGTCTTTTTTGACTTTTAATGCGTGATCATTTTGGTTGCATGGACTTTCAAATATCTCAGGTTTTATTAAAAAATAAAGAACGAAGAATGACAGTCTTATGATTTTGGAATGATGTGATGTTGTGTTTATGATGACTTTTTTGCGAACTAACCCTTTAATTCTAAACCTTCATATCACACAAATAAAAACATCAGAACGCAATTCATGAAGGGCCGTTCACACTGACAGTGATTTGCTGTGACAAAACGACCAGAAGTCATTTGTTTTCAAGGAAGTCAGTGATTTGCTGCGACATGGGCAACTGCGACTGTTAGCAACAAAGTTGAGCAGAAATGTGTGCAAATGAGCAGTGATGCGGTGTAACCTTTCTCTTTCAGCAAATGCAAAGCATTTGTGTACTTGTGTAGTGTATATTTTTGGCCTGAAGAACAAATTGGATGGAACTTGGGGGATTTGATTCCCCGAAGATCAGACATGTTCAAATGACCCAGGAAAAAATTATCCTCATAGATGCCAACAACAGTAGAGCCTGGGGAAAAGCCCCTTATCCTCCATCCGTTGAGTGCATCAATTGAGCCGAGCATTGCTCATTGCATGGTTCAGGATGTTACTGTCCCATAAGTCCATTGGAAGGGTCCCTCTGGGCCCTTCACAATCATTAGTCTGGACAGCCCGTTTAGTCTACTAGAAATCATACACTCAAAGGTGTAAAGGTCAAGAAATAGAAAGACATTGGGAACAACCACAAAGATTTAATCTGACAAACTCAAGATCCTTGGAAGAGCTTAAATGGGCAGGTTATGACAAATAGTGAAAAATATGATCGAGAAATGACATTAAAATTCATGCCACTGGGCATAACTCAGTTGGTATAACACCAACGCTGGCTAAACACCAAAAGCGAAGAACAGAAAAACTTGAGTTTACAAAGCTGTGCTGTTTTAGGAGTCTGCAAGGGCCTTATACATAATTATGAGACTTCATATGCATATATCATATTGCGAAAGAGTTATTGACTTACCAATATACTCGAAAACATAAACCACAAAGAAGGGTGTGACAAGGTCATTGATGCCCTGAACGTAACCACTTGCTGGATGTCGTATCGCCCAGATGAACAGAATACGCTCAAAGATCTAGAAAAAAAAGTTGCAAAAAAGAAGATATCAGGATATATGCTCAACATTTATATGCAAGTACCAATTACATTGAATCATGCAATACAACATGAAAACTGTTAGTAGCAGAATCTGAACATACAAGGTCACTCAAACGGTTTTAATTAGAGACACAGTGGGATCAGCCACCCCCAGCTAGCAATCAATTAAGAAAATCAATTAAGCCTTCTGAGCTTTTTAATCATTAACATCACAACATTCAATGGCGTAGACAGCAAGGTGAGAAATTACAATTAGCTGTGTGCATATTTATTATTAGATGGCGCCCTCTCTTTATATGAGGCCTAGGGATAGACTTTAGCCCAAAGTATACTTCAGTTTTGATGCAAACAATATGCTAATTCTGTTTTTAAGAGGAAACAAGAATAAGGCATTTATAATTTCCACATAGCTGTATTTGCAAACGGGGAAACTCGAAATTCTAGATGACACCAGAGTTGTGACATTGGAAAGGGTATCTCGATGTGAAAGTGAAACGATGGAAGCGAGCAAAGTTTGTTGCGAATGGCAATGGGTTTTGTGAGGCCGGTGCTTGTTTCATGCATCTCGTATCACACCGCAGATGCTCTCTCTCTTTATTAACCCCCTGGATTGATTGATTGATGGATGGATGCGCTTTTTTGGAGCTTTAAAAACTCAGGCTCTATTTACTTCCATTATAAAGCTTGGAAGAGCCAGGATATGTTTTACAATAACTCCGATTGTGTTTGGTTGAAAGAATAAAATCATATACACCTAGTATGGCTTCAGGGTGAGTAAATTATGGCATAATTTTCATTTTTGGGTGAAATAACCCTTTAATAATCGTTGAAGTGTTTGTCTTGTTGGTATAGAACAATTGTTTAGTACACTCTAATGGATTATAAGATCATAAACGGGTAAGATTTTAAAATCAATATTTCATGTCCCCCTCATTATTTATTTGGTGAAAAGCTGTGTAACAACTGATTTGACTGTAGATTATCCCTGAAATGTTTGTGCTGTTTGGACATCATCTAGGTTCAAAGCCGCTTGCTAGGAACTGTTTGTGTTAGTGAAAGCCTTGATTTTAATGAGCTAATTAAATAGCTTAAATAGGGGGGGAATCACATTATGAAATAAATGTTTTTTCTCCAAAACACGTTGGCCACAATTATTGGCACCCTTTTATTAAATACTTTTTGCAACCTCCTTTTGCCAAGATAACAGCTCTGAGTCTTCTCCTATAATGCCTGATGAGTTTGGAGAACACCTGACAAGAGATCAGAGACCATTCCTCCATACAGAATCTCTCCAGATCCTTCAGATCCATGTTGGTGGTGCTTCTCTTCAGTTCACTCCACTCATCAGGTCTGGGGACTGGGACGGTCATGGCAGAAGCTTCATTTTGTGCTCCGTAACACATTTTTGTGTTGATTTTGATATTTGTTTTGGATCGTTGTCCTAATGGAAGATCCAACCACGGCCCATTATAAGATTTCTAGCAGAAGAATTTTTATCTTTTTATATTTGATAGAATCCACAATGCCATGTATCTGAATAAGAAGTCCAGGACCTCCAGCAGAAAAATATGCCCACAACATTAAAGATCCAACGGTATATTAAATTGTACACATGGGGTACTTTTTATCCTTGTGTGCACCAAACCCATCTAGCATGTTTGCTGCCAAAAAACTCTTTATTTAGTTTCGTCTGACCACAGAACCCTGTGCCGTTTAAAGCTCCAGTCGTGTCTGACAACTGAATTTGCTGGAGTTTGTTACTGGATGAGCGTGGACGATTTTTCTTGAAACCCTCCCAAACAACATGTGGGGATGTAGGGGTTGTTTGATTTATTTATTTTTATAGGCTTCTGACCCCAAGACTCAACTAATTCTCCATCTGTGATCCTTGAGTCTTTGGCCACTCAAACTCTCCTCCTCACCGTGCATTAAGACAATATAGACACACATCCTCTTCCTGGCAGATTCGTAACATCTTTAGTTGATTGGAACTTCTTAATTATTGTCCTGATGGTGGAAATGAGGATTTTCAATTCTTTAGCTATTTTCTTACAGCCACTTTCTATTTTGTGATGCTCAACAATTTGGCTTTTGTGTTTCCTCACATTTAAACTCCTGTGAAACAAGAAGTCATAGTTAGACTATTTCATGTTCCTAAGTCACCCTGGTGCGCTAAAAAAAAAAAAAAAAGGTAAATATTAATGGGAATATACTTCAGAGACATTTTACTTGTAAACAATTCTAGGGGTGCCAATAATTGTGGCCAACGTGTTTTGGAGAAAAACATTTATTTCATAATGTGATTTTCCCCCCAACTTTCAATTCTTTTACCTCAAAGAAAGGTTAGATTTTTGCAATTTTTTTGAATGAAAGATCAAAAGAATAAACAATGCAGATGTATTTTTCACAGCCATTTTTGATCATATTTACCAGGGGTGCCATTAATTCTGACCACAACTGTACATTATCCCTTAAGTGTCACAAAAATGTTCAATATTTAACAAAAACATGTAAAAATTGTCCTTGCTGTTGTGAAAGCCTGAGCTCCAAAAAAATCAACATAATAATGTGCACCACTGTCTTTGTGTTTAAGTGTTTTAAGGAAAGAGTGCATTCATAACTTACACACACTAGCACTAGCAACTTTTTCTTAGATTTTTCTTCAAAAAACACAGTGTGCAATGTTAATGTCTGTCAATGTTATTTTGTATTGTTATTTTCGTCAACAGTTTCAGTTTAATGTTTTATTTTTATCATGAAAAATAAATTGTTATTTTTTACTTTTTTTTTATCAGTAATTTGAGTAAAAAATGCGATTCAGGAGCAATTCCTACTTGGTAAAACCGTGTTCATTCTTTAAATACATTTATGTAGCCTTGTCTGAGTTTCGAGTAACTTCAGCTCTTTAACTCCAGATATTGTTTTTAAGTTGATCTTTTTGACAGTAAAAAAAAAAAAAAAAAAAAAAAAAAAAAAATTGTGGGACTTTTTTGTGTTCCTTTCTTTGAAGGCAATACCTTAATTCAAAGTGATGGTGACAGTTGTTTGTGTGTTTTCGTCTCACCTTGCTGACAGCACAATGGAAAGAAGCAAGAAGTTTGACTTAAATCAAGAGGGAAAATGGAATACTTTCTCTTTCTCTTCTCTCTGACGCATGCAACTGACATCTCCCGCGCTCCTTTCAGGACGTAATGTATCTGTCATCCCCAAATAAACTCATCTCTCACGTTGAGCCCTAAACAATAAATGTGTACACGGCAGCTCGCGTTCATTTTTTTCCCGATTGTGTCGATCAAATGGTGCGGCTTTCTCATCTGCGTTCTTTTCTATGATCAAAGCTCCATTTATCAAAGACTTTAGACTCTTTTCTCTCTCGAACCCTCCCCACCCAGTCTCTTCTCCTCAAGGTAGTGATGGCAAGATCTCCTACAGAAGCCCATTACATAGTGGAAATTAGACACTAAATCGGGCAGCAGAAATCAATGGGCGAGCGGGAGTGCACTGAAGCACCCGAAGCGAAAATATTATCCATTTATTTGGTTAGGAGACATCCACAGTGAAGATCGCCATACTCCAAACACTGCTTGTTTTTGATTCTCCTTTTAAATGCGAAATTATTTTTTAAAAGGCAGCAGTAGGATATGGAGAAGGATTCTTGCTCAGGGCCACGATGCATCGACAGACATGCGTTTGCGATGGAAATTCATGCCTTGAGAGCCCATCACACTAAATTGAATATGTTGAATGTGAAATTGAAAGGCCGTGTTGGGGGTAGTTAATGGGTAACTCTCGCCAAAATTGAACCTAGGCTTTTTTTTGTTAATCTGCCTGAGTCAAACTTTCGTGTAAAAGCATAATTAGAATAGAAACGCCACTTTTAAGATTTCGTTTTAGGTCAAAATGCCTTTTGAATGGGAGTGCATGGGGCACTTCTATGATAGCATCAAAATCGCTATTTTTAAAACACTAAGAAGGCTCGACACAACATAAAACTGTGCTCTAAGTATCACCAGGGGCACTACACATGAACTTGAGCATTGACTACATTGTTTGTGTACACAAAGTTCACTAAAAAGAAAGGTTTTGTACGGTGGCTGGAATTTTGTCAGTCAAAAATAGTCGACCTCCGAATGCAACGTAACATGAGGAGAGTAAAGATGGAAAGCTCCTAAAGCTTGTTTCCATATAAATTCATGGATAATTTTTTTATCATTGAAATTACAAGTTCATGACATTTCCTCATATGGAGTCTGTTTATTACTTTGCATTCGGATTAGTGTTTTCTTGATCTTTTAATATATTTGAAGAATAATTCACATGTCTGATTTGACATGTGTGCTAAAATGAAGATTAAAAATTAGGCAAATAAATTAGATAAACATTAGGGCAAAAAAAGTCAAATGTATGTGCATTCAAATTAATCATGTGTATTATGCATTATATTTGAATACATGTATATATATTTTTCTAAATCAGTGTTATTTTAGATTTTATTTCAGTTTCATTATAGTGGAAACCCTTTACAAGGTTTCATTAGTTAAAGTTAGTGAACAATACTTCTACAGCATTTATTAATATTAGTTAATATTAATTTCAAAATTTGCTAATACATTATTAAAATCAAAAGTTGTATTTGTTAACATTAGTTAATGCAGTGTGAACTAACATGAACAACTGTATTTGTATTAACTAACATAAACAAATATTAATAAATGTTGTCCAAGTATGTTGTACACTTTTAGTTAGTACATTAACTAATGTTAACAAATTAGACCTTATTTTAAAGTGTTACCCATTAACGTTAAAACTATTCTGAATTAGCTTTTATTTGTAAATTTTAATAACCATGTTAATTTTAGTATGTTTTTTAGTAATTTAATTATGTGCTTTTTATTTATTTTTATATTTTTTCCCAATATTTAGGTAAAGTTATTTTCATTTCAGTTTTAGTTTTTATTTATATCCAGTTACGGCTTCAACTTTAAGATTATTGCCAAGGCAAAAAATGTCCATCTATTTATACCACCATATTTATATTTCATACTTTCAGCTTTATTTCAATTAACATAAATGTTTTTAATAGCTTTAACGATAATAACCCTGGGTGAGACCTATTGTATTTAAAACATTTTGTATATTCAAAATCTGACAAAATTATCAGGTTCAGATTCGTTATTGTCGTAGTTGTCAAACAAATGTGACATTTCATATTACGAATATTGTTGGCTCTTTGACGAATTGCTTTCTTCCTCTATTGTACGATCATGGATGGGCAACTTCGGACCGGTAG
The DNA here is from genome assembly GCA_022828995.1 of Vimba vimba. Lineage (NCBI taxonomy): Eukaryota > Metazoa > Chordata > Actinopteri > Cypriniformes > Leuciscidae > Vimba > Vimba vimba. The sequence continues at coordinate 20,379,144 of CM040821.1, read as the reverse complement.
GGCGCCTGTCCTGCATAGTTTAGCTCAAACCCTGATAAAACTCACGTGCCTGTAGCTTTCTAGTAATCCTGAAGAGCTTGATTAGCTGGTTCAGGTGTGTTTAATGAGGGTTGGAGCAAAACTCTGAGCAGAGTTGCCCATACCTGGTTTAGATAAAACTAAATCTGTACATCTGCATCTGTAAATGTAAATGTTCTTCTCAGTTAAAGCAAAGCAGCTCAGGGTTTGGAACAGAATGCTGTCCATTTTGACTGCACAGTACATTTGGGGATAGCGGTGTGTTTGAGGGCATAAAGAAAGTGTGTTCGCTAATAGAAATTTGTTAGTGCATGCATCATTACAAGACTTTTTCTGGCATGCTATCATGTGACACAAATACAGAGCATTTCAAAGCCAACATGCAACCTGCTCCTGCTTAATGTGATCAAACTTAGTTCAAAGGATTAGTTCTCAAATTAAAATTATTTGCTCATCTCAAGTCATTTCAAACCTGTATGAGCAATATTCTCCCAAGGAATACAGAAGGAAATGTTTTTTTTTTTTTTTTTTTAAACTGTACCGTTTGCTCTTGCTTACACAATTTTAATGAATCGGGACTAAATTTTTTTTTTTTCAAAGCTTTAAAATGTATTCAAAAGCATCATAAGTGTTACAAAGGACTTGTGCACTATATTATTATACCCATGTTTTCTGAAGGAACAGACTGGAAATTAAGCCCTTATTATTTTATACTATATTTTAATGACAATTAAGCACTTTCCAGAAAACCAAATTCTTCTCAATTATGATTCTCATTATGTAAGGATTTTTTGTAATTAAAATTAACATAAATTTAAAACAAACACTAAAAGTTTTAACTTTAAAATAAAAATATGGTATAATATTTACAATAAAACGGGTGTTTTTTGTATGCATTATTGTGAGACTTTTCCCCTTTCTTTACGCAAGGTACATTTTTAAATAATACTAAATTATTTTTTCCCCCAACTTGTGTATATGTGCTTAAGACTATGGAAGAAATAAACTCATATGGTTTGTAATGAGATAAGGATGAGAGAATGCTCAAGGTGGATAGTTTCTTTAAGATGCTCTTTGTGTCTGGGTGTGAGTTTGTGAGGATGAACGAGTCAAGCTGAGTAAAATGGGTGGTGCAAACTTCTCACCTCTTGCACAGAAGCTTGTTGAAAGAGAGGTATAAGAGGATTAGTTCTCGGTATGTCAATGTGAATCTGCAGGGAAGAGAGACAAAAAAAAAGAGGAGCACAAGCAGGTTAGGACAGAACGGCAGCGAGAAAGCTCGAAGAGAAACGGGGTCTGCCCGTTAGAGGCTGCACCTGAGAAGAAACTCACTGAATTCTGCATTCTACTTCCTGTGCACCTTAACGCAAGATTTCCAACCCCCAAAAATTTGAGATCAAGACCAGACAGACAGTTTGACAGACAGACAGATGGATGATGATTGAGTGACGTGCTTTTGGGTGGACAGAAGCATGTGGCGTGACCATCAGTACTCTTACCTCGGTCACCTTGGGCTGTAGAACTAAACTTTCCGGACTCATTCGGGGAATATCTATGTGAATCTGATGGTTCAGAAAACACACACACACACACACACATATATATATACAAAATGTCGATGTCAAGAACATAGAGAGAGATGACAAACACACAAATACACAAGTATGATCATTATTAGGGATGCACGATATATCGGCCACCATATCGGTATCGGACGATATTTGTTCATTTTACTGTTATCGTTATCGGCCTGATAAGAAAATTTGGCCGATATATTAAAGCCGATCAATAATGGATTATTTCCTTCAGCTGAGACTCTTCAGATGCGCACTGTTCTCCATGATGGTTTTGAAATTGCTGAAATATGATTGGAATCACTTCATAAAATGGAAAATACAGTAAAGTGCAACATGCGCAGCACAAAATCTGTCATACATAAAATTATAATGAGAACATTGTAATTGTGTGCTTGGGACGTGGCTTTTAATGGTGAAACTTTTGTTCTCTTACGAGAGTTATCTCGTACTGCGTTCGTAGAACGCTGCGGGAAAAGTCTCTTTTCACGAAATACTGAAGCAAAATTATCCTTAATTTTCATATTTGTAAAACGCATTGCGGCAGTGCACAGCCATGGCGAGACGGCTCGCTCACTCATTGGCTGTTCTGCGGCAACTGCATGAGCCTATCGAGCGAGGGCTGATGCAACATCAGACCAATGAGAGTGCTTCGCGCGCTCCTCGTCACATCCCGCCGAAACGGGTGTGGCCATCCCCTATAAAAGGAGCTCGAGTAGGCTGATTCAACTGATTTTCATCTCTTCAGCGAAGCTCACGCATCGCTGGATCACGGAGAAGCAAGCGTCGTCGAGGCAAGCTTTTCAGCGGGACGAGCCCTTGAAGCCGCTGGCCTTCGCCGCCTTCTACTGCCGTACCTGCTGCGCTTTCCGGCGCTTCATATCCTTTATCTGCTCTGTTCTGTGTGTGTGTGTGCAGTGTTCCCCGAACACTCACCCCTAAAAGAGCCGCGTCTTTTTCAAGATGCCATCCTGTGGCTCGTGCCGAGCCCCGCTCACCGAGGGAGACCGCCACGTTATTTGCGTCTCCTGTCTGGGCGAAGATCACGCAGCGCTCGCGCTCGCTGACGGCGGCTGCCCTCACTGCGAGCTTTTGCCCATGGCGACTCTGCGGACTCGCCTGGCGCAGTTCTCCGAGCCTGCGCCTCCCGCCGCGGTGCCGCGCCGTAAGAAGCGCCGCTCGCAGCGGGCCCCGGAACCCACCTCTTCCCGACTAAGCTCGCCGGCTCGCCCGCCAGCTTCGCCGGCTTCCCCCGATGCACTTCCTGATGCTCAGCGCCCGCAGTCTGCCGCCGCTTCATCTAGGAAGTTGTTTCTGAAGTCGAGTCGGTCGAAAAGGATTCCTGCTCTCTGCTAGCTTCAGGCAGTGAGGACTGGGCGAGCTCTGCGGATCTCACGCCTCCTGCCCGAAAGCCATCGGCTAGAGCTAGCATCGAGAGGGAGCTCATGCGAGTACTCGCGTTGGCCGCGGCGAGCCTCGGCCTCGAGTGGTCTGCACCGGAACTCCCCTCGCGCACCCGGCTTGATGGTAGCTTCCTCCCTGGTGAGCGCACTTCTCCTGTGTCTAAGCCCGCTCCGTTTCTTCCTGAGCTTCATGAAGAAGTGGCGAAGGCCTGGAACGCTCCCTTTTCTGCACGAACTCGTTCGTCTGTATCCCCAGCATTTTCCTCCCTGGATAATGCTCAGGACCGAGGCTACCTCACTCTGCCGCCGGTGGAACAGGCGATAGCAGCCCACCTTTGCCCGCCCTCTGCTGGACGGCGGACTAAGCCAGCGCTGCCGTCAAAAGCCTGCCGCATGACGTCGTCGATGCTCGCGCGGATCTTCTCCGCCGCTGGGCAGGCGGCATCGGCTCTGCACACCATGGCCACGCTTCAGGTTTTTCAAGGCGATCTCCTCCGCAAACTGGACGAGATAGGACCTGAAGCTATCTGCATCGCGGACCTGAGAAGCGCGTCGGATCTTTCCCTCCGCGCTACCAAGGCTGCAGCACAAGCCATGGGACGCTGTATGGCTTCCGCTACCGTAGCCGAGAGGCATTTGTGGCTGACGCTCACGGAGATGGCTGATGCAGAGCGCAACGCGTTCCTCGACGCCCCGCTATCCTCCGCTGGCCTCTTTGGATCTTCTCTCTCCGAGCTCGTGGAGAGATTTTCCGAAGCCCAGAAAGCGTCACAGGCGTTCAAGCACTTCCTGCCGAAGCGCCCCAGTTCTGCAGCGGGCCGTGAGAAACAGGCCCCTCGGAGCTCACAGCCTCAGCCCCCGCCTTCGGCCGCCCCCTCACAGCGACAGCAGCGCAGCTCACGCCCTCGCTCTCGCTCTACTAGCCGCCGCCCCACTCACCGCGGGCCGCGACCAAGGGTTGTGTTGAAGCCGGAAGCCCCAAAGAAATCCTAGCACGCCTAGGAAAGCGCAGGTGTGTAAGCCCCGTTGCGACCGGGCCCTCACCAAAGCGCACCGCTGTTTCAGTCCCAGGAATTGCGACTGCTTCAGCGTTCTCAGCAGAGCACAAGCCCGCACAGCTGCCCGCTTGCCTGCACACAAAAGCCGTTTTTACGGCTACCCAGATAAATCCCGAAAAGAGTGTATTTTCTGGTGTCCCGGCCATGGCCGATGGTGCTATAAATGTAGTGTTGATGCCCACTTCTCTGTGCCCATCCCTACACACAAGCACAGCCCTGCACACAGGGCCCGTACTCATAAGATCGACGCAGTTCGATCGCGCCCCAAACATAGTCAAAGTGCCCACTTCCCAGTGCCCACAAACGCTATGTCTGGCAAGCCACAGGCTCCCTGTAAAAACGGGACCTGTGCGCGCCCGCTCTGTTCAAGCAGACAGCGCGGCCAAAGCAGTAAACGTGCCCGGTCCCCGCCCACGTTCACTTGTAGGCTGCATGAGTCCCATGAGACCTCCTCAGACCTCCCTCGCTCAGATAAGCACTGTAGCGCGGTCGAGGATGAGCGTTTTGCCCGCTGTATTACGCGCGCTCCCCGCCTCAAATGTCTCAGGCGTAACGCCTATGCTAGCGCCCCCCGAAGCGCCGCCGTCGCACAGCGAACAGAGCGCGCTTCGCATCCAACCCCTAGCCGGCCATGCAGACGCATGGGCCGCGCTTCCAGGGGTTTCGGACTGGGTGCTAGACATTATAAAGAGAGGCTTCTCGCTACAGTTTTGTCGACGCCCTCCACGCTTCACAGCGCGCGTCGAAACTACGGTGAATTCAGAAGTAGCACACCTACTTCGCGCCGAAATATCAAAACTGTTGAGCAAAGGGGCGATACAACATGTATCCCAAGCTCAAAGCGAAGGGGGGCTATACAGCAGATACTTCCTAGTCCCCAAAAAGGACGGTGGTATCAGACCCATACTAGATCTAAGACGACTAAACAGAGCTTTAGTGAAACGCAGTTTCAAAATGCTCACGACCAGCAAAATCCTCGCGCACATTCGCCGAGAAGACTGGTTTATGTCGATAGATCTAAAGGACGCGTATTTCCAAATACAGATAGCGTCACGCCACAGGCGATTCTTGAGATTCGCCTTCGAGGGTCGGGCATACCAGTATACAGTCCTGCCATTCGGCTTGTCCCTGGCACCCCGTACATTTACGAAGTGCATGGACGCAGCGCTCGCTCCCCTCAGACTCAGGGGCATGCGAGTGCTGAACTATTTGGACGACTGGCTGATCATAGCTCAATCACGATCTCAGCTCGTGGAGCACAGAACCATGTTACTCGATCACCTCAAGAATCTTGGTATCACGATCAGTTGGACGAAGAGCTCCCTGAACCCCAGCCAAACTATATCGTTTCTGGGCATCGTTCTGGACTCTCGTTCTATGACGGCGCAGCTGTCACAACAGCGCGCGCTGCGCATACAGCACGCAGCGAGGTCCTTCCGCTGCGGTGCGATTATCCCGCTCAAACGGTTTCAGAGGATGCTGGGCCTCATGGCCTCAGCATCATCAGTTCTCCAGCTGGGCCTGCTTCGCATGCGCCCTCTGCAGTTCTGGTTGAAAGCGCGAGTGCCACGCGGAGCGTGGGCACTCAGCCGATTGCGCCTCAAAGTCGATCAAGACTGCGCAGCAGCCCTGAGACCATGGGCGGCGGGCGATTGGTACCGTTCAGGTGTAAGCCTGGGGACTTCCTCGAGAGTGAAAGTGGTGTCTACGGACGCATCCACCTCGGGATGGGGAGCGCTGCTCGAGGGCAGGCCGTTCTTTGGCCTTTGGTCAGAACGAGAAAAGCTCCATCATATCAACTGCCTGGAAATGCTAGCAGTTCACAACGCGCTGACGCGCTTTTGTCCCCACATCATGGACCAACACGTCGTAGTCCGCTCGGACAACACGGCCGTGGTGTCCTACATAAATCGCCAGGGCGGTCTCGGATCCAGTTCCCTTTTCAGGCTGGCCGAGCGCCTCCTTATATGGGCTCAGCGCAACCTGCGCTCGCTCAGAGCGGTGCATGTGCCCGGGACACTCAACCTGGGTCCAGACAGGCTGTCCAGGAACAACGTTCCCACGGGCGAATGGTCTCTACACCCACAAACAGTCCGGCTGTTGTGGCAGAGATTCGGCAGGGCGGAGGTGGACCTATTCGCGTCCCCAGAAAACGCTCATTGCCCCGTGTTCTTTTCGAAGAACGACAGCGCACTGTCCCACAAGTGGCCGCACTGCCTGCTATACGCGTTTCCCCCAGTCTCCCTCCTACCTCAGGTGCTGGAGCGAGTCAGGGAAGTGAAATGCCCAGTACTGCTTATAGCACCGTTCTGGGACAACCAAGCCTGGTTTCCAGTCCTGATGCAGTTAGCAGACTCCGCTCCATGGCCAGTGCCATTGAGGAGAGATCTCCTCTCGCAGGCCAGGGGCTCGATTTGGCACCCACACCCAGAGCTGTGGTCCCTTCATGCGTGGACGCTCAACGGTTACCCGTTAGTCTCACGGATGGAGTGCTGAACACCATCACTCAGGCTAGAGCGCCTTCCACCAGGCGGCTTTATGCCTCGAAGTGGTCGGTTTTCTCCAGCTGGTGTACAACTCGGGGCCTGTCACCCCTCGATTGTGAGGTGACGGAGGTTCTCTCCTTCCTACAAGAGCTGTTGGACAAGGGCAGATCCCCTTCCACGCTCAAAGTCTATGTGGCGGCTATCGCAGCGTGCTCGACAGCAACGCCAGGCCAGTCACTGGGAAGGAACGATTTAGTCATCCGCTTCCTCAGGGGAGCTAGGAGGCTGAATCCCCCCAGACCTCCCTCAGTCCCGGTGTGGGACCTTTCTACGGTCTTGGCAGCCATGAAAGGTCCCCCCTTTGAGCCTATCCAATCTGTCAGCCTCAAACATCTGTCTTTCAAAACGGTGTTTTTGATGGCCCTCGCTTCGGTGAAGCGCATAGGCGATCTGCACGCGCTCTCTGTGAGTCCAACGTGCTTGGAGTTTGGGCCCAATGACTCCAAAGTCATACTCAAACCTAGGCACGGCTACGTGCCGAAATCCCTCAACACTCCGTTTAGGGCTCAGGTTATTTCCCTGTCTGCCCTGCCGGGATCAAACGAGGAAGGGGACTCGAGCTGTCTTTGCCCCGTTAGGGCTTTAAGAGCTTATGTGTCCCGCTCCGCTGCCTTCAGACAGACGGAGCAGCTCTTTGTCTCGTTCAGTGGACGTTCCAAGGGAACGGCTGTTTCGAAACAGAGCCTGTCCAGGTGGGTGGTTGACGCCATAACAATGGCTTATACTACCAAGGGCCTTCAGTGCCCGTTGGGCATTAGAGCGCATTCCACGAGAGGCGTTGCCTCATCGTGGGCCTGGTCTAGCGGGATTTCCTTACAGGAAATATGTACGGCGGCGGGCTGGGCCTCGCCGTCTACATTCATTAGGTTCTACAACCTAGAAGTTCCCGCCTTGCAGGCCAGGTTGTTTTCGGTTTAGCCGAATCAGCTGTCTAACCAGGACACTGATTTCGCAGGCGCACAACGCCACCGAAGACTTCACCGCACTTGCAAGCCAAGTATTTCGGTGTATTCGAGTCAGCTGTCTAAACACGGCACTGATATCGCAGGCGCACAGCGCCGCCGAAGTTTTCTGGGCAGAATTGTGTAAGACCCATGTTTTTCCCACATTAGCCAGGCTCCCTCCTGCCTATGTGATGTTATATCGCGTCTAGAACGCACCTATTTGGGCGAAAGTGTGTAAGTCCCACATTTCCCACATCAGCCAGGTTTCCCCTGCCTATGTGGTGCTGTTTCGCGCCTAAGGGCGCATATATCTGGGCAAACTTGCGTAAGACCCACATTTCCCACATTAGCCAGGCCTCCCCCTGCCTATGTGATGTTATATCGCGTCTTAGGACGCAGCTATCTGAGGGTGGTTGTCCCCCCCCCCCTCCAGACTCTCCGAAGTCTACCGGGTGATTATGCACTGTATACCTGGACTAGCTTCCAGTGGTCGGTGTTTTCTCATCCCAGCACGCACGGCGTCTTACAAGTGGTTCCCGCAGCGTTCTACGAACGCAGTACGAGAGAACTCTCGTAAGAGAACGTACTCGGTTACTAACGTAACCTCGGTTCTCTCTAGAAGAGGGAACGAGTACTGCGTTCCCTGCCGTGCGCGCGGTTCGCTCTGGTTCGCTTCGGCGATGAAAACCAGTTGAATCAGCCTACTCGAGCTCCTTTTATAGGGGATGGCCACACCCGTTTCGGCGGGATGTGACGAGGAGCGCGCGAAGCACTCTCATTGGTCTGATGTTGCATCAGCCCTCGCTCGATAGGCTCATGCAGTTGCCGCAGAACAGCCAATGAGTGAGCGAGCCGTCTCGCCATGGCTGTGCACTGCCGCAATGCGTTTTACAAATATGAAAATTAAGGATAATTTTGCTTCAGTATTTCGTGAAAAGAGACTTTTCCCGCAGCGTTCTACGAACGCAGTACTCGTTCCCTCTTCTAGAGAGAACCGAGGTTACGTTAGTAACCGAGTTCGTTTTTGTAATCAGCCTCTCGAAATTGTTTAGATTTCGATTTCGATTTATCGGTCAATATATCGGTCATCGGCATTCAAATATAAAGAAATATCGATTATCGGGCAAAATTTTCATATCGGTGCATCCCTAATCATTATGATGGTTGCATTAGATGTTTTTTTTTTGTTTGTTTGTTTGGTTTTTTTTTTTGGGGGGGGGGGGGGTTGCATGATAATATTTTCATGATAACTAAGCACTTTGCAACCCAATTCTACTCAGTGGTAATTCTCATTAAGTCAAGTCAAGTCATATGAATGAAATCTTCTTTTTTGAAATCTGCATAAATTAAAGGCAGTACAAATACTAAAATGATGCATTTAAAATATGAGATACTTTTTTTTTAAACATTATTTTGCATTACTGTTGTGAGCATTTATTATTGTACTAATGCCACAATAATATCTTAATATACAACCAATCTTTATTTTCCATTTTATTTATGTAAAATATCCACAAATTAAATATTTTTATTAACATAATTTTCCTGACTTGGGGATAAGTGCTGTCATGAAAATGTCACAATGCCAAAAAAAAAAAAAAAAGCCTTAATGACGGTGAAAAGCAACTAAATATATCTTACTTCTTTATTTATAATTTTAAAGTGAAATATAACAAAAGTTCTTAACAGGCCGGTGAGAATCACCCAGATATAGCTTTCGAGAGGAGAAACAAACGCGTGAATCTCACATCGTCAGTGATCACTAGACGGCAGTCTTAAATCAGGTAGACATTTATCAGATCAGAGTGACAGCAACAGTTTGATCTTCACATCCTCCTGCCAATTCACTGGAGCTTTAAACACTCCCTGTCATCTTTTCCTCTTCAGTATCTAAATAATCAAACACTATCTGCTGGTGGCATTTCTAAACACTCGGAGCTTCTAACATAACACTGTTTTTGGCAAAGCTAACAAACTGCTGCTGCCAAGACCTCGACAGTAGGTAAAACGCTACCAAAACCCCTGACTATATCACATTAAACCCCTGGCAAAACTGAACTGCTGGCTTTGAACTTAAAAATTATTCTATTTATAGCAGAATTAGCACTGGCCGTGCAGAGCTGTACAGGAAATTAAAAGGAAAACACAGGAAGTTCTGAATAATCTCCACAGTCTTTGATTCAGCTAATTATGCCATCATCCTGTATAAAGTTCAGTTAGCAGCATTCTCTAGACATAGGAGGCCTTTTCCACAAATAAGGAACACAATGGGAACACTGGGTCTCATTCACTAATAATTGCGTGGATTATTTCGTATTTGTACGCAGGGGAGAACTTCACCAGAAAAATCTCGCCTAATTCACAACACGTGCGTACCCACATGAATTTGTTCTTAATCTCGTTGCATTGTTAGTGAATTTGGAGTATTGTGAATGAGTGGCCGTGTCCAAACCATCTCTATTTAAAGGCTTTCTGCACAACCTTTCCTTTACAGCCTTTCGTCACTCTAGTCAAACTTGTCTTACTCTTTCACTGTATATGATAAAATATATGATGAAATTAAATGTAATTGTTTATTAATTTATTATATAATTGTATACATAATTAATATCATATAATTAAATGTATAAATAATAAAATATAACTTCTAAAAATTATAATCATGTTAAGATGAAATATAAAAGAAAAGCACCTACCTTTTTAGGTGCTAAGTGGTTTCAGTTCCTATTTTTTTTCTTTTTCTTTTTTTTTTTCCCGTAAATTTAAAATGAATGTAAGTACACAAGTTTTTGGTGAGTCATGATTTGCTCGTATGCAGATTTCACACACAAATTTGTGTGTATGCAGGCTTAGTGAATGAGACCCATTATTTTTTACAAAATAGGGACTTTTTTCCTCCAAAGAAAATGGTCAGTGAAAAGACTACTAGATATTATATCAGCATTATCATTTTATAAATAACAATTCTATAAATACAAATTTTAGATTTCAACCATGTTACCAATACAGTTTGTATAAAACCTATTTTCTTATATATTATATATCTTATACATATTCCTATATGAGCTACACATATTTCACACAGTCATGTGAAAAAGAAAGGACACCCTGTTGAATTATGTGGTTTTATGTATCAGGACATAACAAATCATCTGGTCCTTGGCTGGTCTTAAAATTAGATAAATACAACCTCACATGAACAAAAACACATGACATATTACACCATTTCATTATTTATTTAACAAAAACTAGGCCAAAATGGAAAAGCCATGGGTGACAAACTAAGTACATCCTTTCTGCTTCCATGGGAATTAATAGGGTAAGTAGCAGTCAGGCGCTGCTAATCAAATGTCTTAGATTAATTTATCATCAGCATGTGTGACTAACTCTATAAAAGCAGAAGTTTTGGCAGTTGTCTGGAGCATTCAGGTGTGTGTTAACACTATGCCAAGGAGGAAAGACATCAGCAATGATCTCAGAGAAGCAACTGTTCCTGCCATCAGTCTGGGAAGGGTTATATGGCCATTTCCAAACAATTTGAAGTCCATTATTCTACATTAAGGAAGATTATTCACAAGTGGAAAACATTTAAGACAGTGGTCCCAGGAGTGGACGTCCCAGCAAATTCACCCCAAGGTCAGGCCGTGCACTGCTCATTGCTCAGAGAAATCGCAAAACACCCAAAGAGCTAAATCTCAGACTCTATACAGGCCTCAGTTAACATGTTAAATGTTCAAGTTCATGACAGTACAATTAGATAAGGACGGGACAAGCATGGCATGTTTGGAAGGGTTGCCAGGAGAAAGCTTCTTCTCTCTACCCCTGGTGGAGGGGTGATCATTTGTGGCTTGTGTTGCAGTCACAGGACCTGGGCACCTCACAGTCAATGAGTCGACCATGAACTCCTCTGTATACCAAAGTATTATAGAGTCAAATGTGAGGATCTGTCCGAAAGCTAAAGCTTAGGTCATGAAAATGGACAATGATTTCAAGAAGCACAGCAGAAAATCTACAACAGAATGGCTGAAAAAGAAAAGAATCAAGGTGTTGCAATGGCCCAGTCAAAGTCCAGACCTCAACCCAACTGAAATGTTGCAGCGGGACCTAAAGAGAGCTGTGCATAAACAGATACCCAAAAACCTCAATGAACTGAAGCAACGTTGTAAAGGGACTGATACTGCCATATAGAAAACGATCCCTTCAACTTATTGCTGCTAAAAGTGGCTCTACAAGCAATTGAATCATAGGGTGTACTTAGCTTGTCACGCATGGCTTTTCCATTTTGGCTTTATTCATGGTGTAATATGTCATGTGTTATTGTACATCTGAGGTTGTATTTACCTAATTTGCAGACCTGCTAACAACCAGATGATTTTTATTATGTTGTTATGTACAGCAAAACCATAAAATGTATTTTTCACTTCAATGGGATGATACACATTTACTGTTTAAGACCATTTTTTTTTTCCTCTGCTAAGTTAATTTTATGTTAGAATCTAACATACCTCATAGTTCTAACAACAAACATACAAACATTTTGATTCTAATGCTTATAAAATAAGTCATAAAACACAAATCTGTGTCCCATCTAGAATTAAATATAGTCAGTTACCTGTCTGTATGTGTCCTGATGGTGTTCGTCGTTGCGGGAGTCATAGTACTGCTCGATAAAGCCAAAGTATTCCTGCCGTTTCCTCTGCAACGTGCTTTCCCTCCGCTCTGCATTGGCAGGCAGGTACCCCTGTAAATACAAAAAACTAACGTTTACAGCGGCCCAGACGAGATACCTCGAAATCAATCTGATATAGATCTGCGTTCGCCAACAAAACGTTTGTTTGCCTGCACTAGCACAAAAGCTGCTCATTTAAAATCAAAACTCAGAAAAGTTAAGGTTTCCAAGAGTTTGGAGCCACTAAGTTGATATCAGTCACATTTAAAGTTACATTTCCTCTTATTACTGCCATAGCAAGAGAATGAGAACACAGCAGATGTTCAGGCCCAGAAAAGAAAGTCTCTTGATAAAGTAATTGATTGCACAAAAATCTACAAGCACAGAAATCCATTTATCACACAAGACGCTCCCCCATGTGGCTATTTTTTACTTCCACACTCAGTCGAGTTCTGTGACAAGATGTATGTGTGCCAAGCTCTACGCTCCATTAGCATATGTATATGTAATTAAGTCTAACACACGAACATAAGTAATAAGTAACGTTCACATTATTAACAGAAAACCATAGCGTTAAAAAGGGTAGTTCTTAAACTTGATGGGGTACGTGGGAGTGTTTCTTTATCTTATGGGCACGTTAGACCCTATGGACTTTTATAAAACACTTTCCAGACTTGCTAGTTTATTTATTTTTTTCTATTCTATTTTCTACAATATCCAACAGTGTGTATATGAATCACGAGAGACATAACAAGGAAAATTCAAATATTTTCCAAATTCTAATCCAACAAAATGTTATTTCCACCAAATCTCAAGTTCCAAAAAATAAGATTTTAAGAGGATTTTTTTTTTTTTTTTTTAAATCCTTGTTCACTACTGGCCAAACAACATTTAACTCAAATGTTTACTTAATCTTTAATATTTGGCCACGTCTATATGTTAGAAATGTTACAGCAACTGTCATTTCTTAAACAATAATATGTGGATACTATACATGCAAACTCAGAGCTTTTGGTTTAGACTTTTTGAAATCGCAATAAACAGTTTGCATATTTAGCACATTGGCACATTGAAATGCACAAGATTTGAAATGGCACATTGCATACTCAGATAAACGTTATAAGCAATCCAAACCCAGAGATGGAGTTTGAGTAAATAACAGTTTGTGTGGAGCAGCATTTACTGTGAACGAAGCAGCTCTGAGACGCATGTAAACCTATACGCATGTAAAATAATTAAAGCGCATATATTATGTATATATAACCCACAGGGCATATATTTACTTAATTGAATCGCAACCTTTGTGAATTAATAATAGCACTCTGCTATGGTATGAAAACGGTCTAATAATGCGGTTCATGGATTCTCGTCCTTGGAATGCGCCACTTCTGGTATTTCACTAATTACTCGACACGGGTAAATTGCAATCGAGGATTTTTTTTTTTTTTTTTTATTGAGTACTCGACATCCCTAGTTCTATTTACATACAATTAATTAATATCACACTTTTTGCATGATTTCACAAAACTAACAAAAAAATGATTGGAAATGATGACAGGAAATTGTCAAGTTACATGTGCCTTGAATATTCTTTATTTTCTACACACATCTTATATTTCATATTTAATTTTAGGCAAGACTAAATTTGTCAGACACTGATAACTGGACAAGAACTTTTAAAATCTTTACTTGAGAGGTCACACGGCATGAGATGAAAATAAATGTAAATAACCTAATGATGTCCCCTTACTGTCTAATAATAATGGACACATATATGGTGAATGGTCAAATTTGATGACAATGTCAATTGACCTTACTATTTTTTTTCTCTCCAGTTTTCTCCCAATGTTTGTCAGTCTGTCTTTTTCCAAACTGACAAAAAATGTTCACACACCTATTGCCAAAGATCATTAGAATCTGTGTGTCTTGTTTTGCACACTGAAAATAAATACAAATATGTTAAACTATGTTGAGCGATGTGTTTAGTCTTAGAATTTCACAATACTGGGGGTCAGGTTGGGTCGCAAAGTCTTTAGCCCCTTTCACACAGCGCTTTGAACCCGGGAAATTGCCGGCAAATTGCCAGAGTGCCTTCTGTGTGAACGCAAACACGACCGGGATTGATGCCGGGATCAATGCCGGGTTGGGGACCTAGTAACATTGCCGTGTTCAGTCCCGGAACGCGTGCTGTGTGAACAAAAGCCGTAATAATGCCGTGTCGTAATGATGACGCTGAAGCCGGGATCGTTCGCCAGCTGTGAAACGGTACGTAATGCTCACGTTTATGATCGAATCAGAGAAAAAAATGCACAAGCGTGGTTTCTCGAGAGAGAAATCGCAGCTCATAAGCAAACTTAAGACGCTGCTGAGACATTACAAGTCACATCGATGTCACGTGTCTTTACGGGATTTTTACGGGTTGTGTGTGAACGCACTCTCTGATTCCGGAAAATCATTGGCAGTGTGAATGAACCAAAAATCAAACGAACCCGGGTCAAATCCCGGGTCACTTTATCCGTGTATTTTCCGGAATCTCTTTGTGAAAGGGGCTTTATTTACATTGTCTGGATTCCGGCATCAATGCAATGCCTCTTCAGACCAACACGAGTGCCAACTTCCAGAAGTAAAGTATTTTAAAGGTTCCTAATTTTGTTTTGGATGTTTTCTACAATCGGTTTACATGCACCTAAGGTGAAAAAAACACTTTAATTCTCTCTTAATAAACATTGCACATCACTTCATTTCCCCAAAACTCTGAAAACGTTTTGTTCAAATATTCAGCCTCTCTAAACCCTTGCTTTCTGAAAGCCTGCTCTGCTCTGATTGGTCAGATGGCCCAGTCTGTTGTGATTGGTCTAACGCTTACAGCAGGCGTCAGAAACAAATTTTCCACTACTATATATGAATTTCAGCACTTCTTTAGCACTTGACACACAACGATACGAACAGTAACGATGTTGTTGGTTTTTCCGTATAAATTCCAGAGCGAGTCCTCATCCTTTTGAAATGAAAACATCTTCTCGACGCATCAACAACATGAACCAAACTCTTCCAGGCCTCGGCTACAACTACAGTGTTTGAGGCGGATCAAAGTAGACGTTGTTCGCAGGCAGCCAATGAAAACCATAGGCTGGCATTATCCAAATTGGTTACATAGGTATGCAACAGAAAGTGAGACTGGAATTGCTGACGACTCGTTTCAGCAGTTCAGAATCGATTCTCTATTAGCAGACAATAACTTTATTTGCTGTGCGCTTTGATCTTTAAAACACTGCAGACCTATTGCATTCAGACAGCTCTTTTACACACTGCATGAAAGAGTTTATCTACAAAAAGAACACCCACAAAAGAAGACAACACTGATCTAGCACTCGTGTATTAACACCGCATGAGGTGAAATGAACATGAAATGAAGTTGTTGTTCTCATTTTGTTGCCAGAGAAAGAGAAAGAGAAAGAGAGAGAGAGAGAGAGAGAGAGAGAGAGAGAGAGAGAGAGAGAGAGAGAGAGAGAGAGAGAGAGAGAACATGGCATTGTTCACAGCAGGTGCAGAGGTCCAGGAACAACAGGCCCGTAATAAATGTTTCCCAGCAGCTGGGTTTGGATGAACACATGCGTAAGGTCTGTGTCCAGGCACTGGCTCTGCATCAACCCGCTCCCACCTGCTCACGACGGGACACCATTACTCAAACACCTCGTATTAGTGCGGCTGAAACCACCATTTAATCATCTGCACAGCTTTATCCTTTTATTTATTAAAGCCCACCGTGTGCTATTTCACTGAGTGTGGGTGGGTGAGAAAAAGATGGGTCTTCCACCTCCAAAAAATAGTTACCACAGAATATGAGACACTGAGGTAAGTATTTTTTTATTTTTTTTTAATCGCACACCTACGAAATGTTACTTTAGAACACTCATAACTGCACTTTTAAACTAGTACAAGCCAGTACTTTTCAGCAGTTATTGCTGTCATGCCCACAAATAAACAAGGCAGCATGGGGATTGTGGGTAAAATTTCAATTCAACCGAGCAAAACACCAGCTCTTTTTGTCTTGTCGACAGTGTCATTACCTCAGATAATGAAACCCTCTGTTACAAGGCAAACATTTCTATAGTGTTCGCATTAAGTCGAAAGATCAGACAGATGTAACCATAAACTGTATAAAAATAAATAAATAAAAAGATTTACAACATGTCTAAGCTTCCTTCCACTGTAGAAAACCGAAGCCAAAACATGCCAGTAATGGTCGTTGCCGATTACATCGTTACGTCACTTAATCGCGAGCATGTTACACCCCGATTTTAAAGCATTAAATAACTAACTAATAACAACATTTATTGGAAAAATGTACGCTTGAACATAGATCTGCATGATAAGAACTACCTAAAATGACAGAAACGATCTTTGGAAAAACATTATTTGAAGTCTAATTGGATATTTTAATTTGGCTCACGTCCCATTCTATTACATTAGGTTGGGGTTTATTAGGTGTACTGCAGCCAGCCACAAGGGGGCGATCAAAATGCTTTGGCTTCACTTTTCAGGACTTGTGCGGCACCCTTGGATGTGACATGACTCTTCAACAGTCTGGGTAGTTTGATGGGTCTTCTAGGTGGTTGTGAGGAAGATTTTAAGTGATTGGTAGGCAATAGCTAAGAGGTTGCTAAGCAATTGCTAGAATTTTCTAGATGGTTGCTAGTGTGGTGTAAGGTGGTTGTTAGGTTATTGCTAGGGTGTTGCTTGATGTTGTTGTCAGGTGACTGTTGAAGTGTTCCAGGTGGTTGCTAGAGTGATGTTATGAGGTTGCCAGACGACTGTCAGGGTGTTAAAAGTGGCTGCGAGAGTGATGTTCAGTGGTTTCTAGGCAGTTGCTAGATAATTTCTAGGGTTCTGGTGTGATGTAAGGTGGTTGCTATGTTATTGCTAGGGTGTTGCCGGGTGATTGTTGAGGTGTTCCAGGTGGTTGTTAAGTGATGTGAAGAGGTTGCTAGGTGACTGTTAGGCTGTTATAAGTGGTTTACTACAGTGATGTTAAGTGGTTTCTAGGCATTTGCTACAGCATTTCAAGGTGGTTGCTAGGGTGCTGCTTACTGGCCAAAGACAAAAGAACCCAACTCAAGTCTCCATGACATTTTGGTCTCTGCATAGCAAACAGAAATAATACTGGATGTGTTATTCTGCAAAATGTAATACTTGTACAAAATTAAATCCTGTGTACGAGCAATAATGATTATTGCCTTAGCAAACACCACTAATGAAATCTTTGTTGTCTAGGGGCTACCTGACAAAAGAGAAATGATTTCTTCTTAGGAAAGCGTTGAGCGGAGTTCGGTGGCAGTTTGTGAGACGTCAGCAGGATGCACAGAATTGATCATGCGTTAAAGCGCCCATTCAAACAGTGATGCCGCCCTCCGCAGGTCATTACTCTTGTTAAAGGATGCTTTCCAGCTGTTCACGCTCACTCTCCACTCACTCAAACACAAATACACACACACCGATGAACTCATAATGTGCACACCTGTGCAGGAGCTCAATAGCATGGATCGATGAGGTTTGATTGAGTGGGGCTGCAGTCCAGGGATCAAGTCAAGATGACAGATGAGGTAGCCGTAGGCAAATGAAGGTCACACGGGTAAATTGGATGTTTCTGTGTGTGTGTGTGTGACCGCACACTAGCCTAGAAGAGGGTCAGAATATCAAATATCCCCCTCCAATCCATCTTGTTTCAGACTGGCACATCATATATCAGTGTGGCAGGAGGGCACACTGCTGCCTGTCTGTGTGTCAGAGGGTAAGACCACACATAACCCCCTCATCACGCCAGTCCTGTCCTGGGGGAAACTTTACACCAGTTATGTACTTCATATCTTTCATCCATTATAAAAAGTGAAATGTGTATATTTTTTGCAATATTAAAATGTTTTCCCCTTTCTTAAAATGTATGCATCCTGTTTACGCTGGGATTCGAATCAATGTCGACCGGCATGGGAAGTGGGCGTACTAGCGAGTGTGAGCCTGCCTTCCATGCTGGTTGACACTGGTTGGGCCAGGGGAGGTTTACCTGGACAGTTCTCACCAGCTGGCCCATCCAAATTCCAATGTAACTGGCCCTACTTACACCACTCCGAGAGAGATCCGAACCAGCATCAACCAGCATAAGAGGCAAAGGAGTGGAGTGACATTTATCTCCACGGCTCTTCCTATAGTAGATGCCCATTTGTAGTAAACCCTTTGAAGGTCGAATCCTAGGTGTGTGACGAGATCTTGCGAGACTAAAACGGGACGAGATTTCTCGTCGAGTGAAAAGTCGAGTTCTCCAGCTGGACTGCATTCAAAAATACGTTCAGTGTGGTATATAGGACAGATCCAATTGCACCCACCCAAAAAAAAGAAAAAAACGGTACAACAGAAAATGGCACATACACATTACATCAGAAGTTTTGTTAGTATGCACTATTTTAGCTCTCTAGTAAAAGGTTGTTTATAAGTTAGAAGAGTTAAAAATGGCAGTTTAAATGGCACACACATGTTACAAAGATTTCAGATTTCATCAAAAATATCTTCAGAAGATGAACGAAGGTCTTACGGATTTAGAACGACATGAGCGTGAGTAATTAATGACACAAATTTCATTTTTGGGTGAACTATCTCTTTAAGTATGTTCAATGAGACCACATGTTTGAAGTGCATTGGTCAAGCATTCACATCTTCATTTGCATACTTGCATTAAGAATGGCTGTAGAATTCAAAGGATGTAGAATTCAAATCCCTATTAAAGGATATATATGAATATATATATGAAAACTCCTGTTTGTGGTTAACGTAAAGTTAGGAAAGAAAGAGCAGCAGACACTCCAGCTGGCATGACAAAAAACCCCAGCATGATTCACGATATCCCAGCATGATTAGAGAACTTTCCAAAGAGCTTTATGCGTGATTTAAAAGAAGCAAGTGATTATGTAAAGGATTTAGCTCAGGCGGTCCAAGAGTCGGCCTAACACAAGTAGGTTTTGCTCATTCACAGATTCAGGTTTTGTTCGACCACTGAAACAGTTTAATGCACCATTCGTTTTCAGTCGATTGGACCTCTTGAGCTTCCAGGCGGATGTCATCCTAGAAGTCATTTGTAGGAAGCCTAATTACTTATAAATGTGTATTTATGTAGAATGCATTATGTATTCTTTGATTCATCTTGTAATGGATGTGCGCTGCAGTTCTCTAATGAGTTTGACCATTTGATGCAGGACTTCACTGTGCGCTGAGATCGTTCTACTTACTGAGAGGAGCTTCCATGTGATCGGGCGCACCTGCCGCGGAATTCCAGACCAGCTCAACTTCCGAAGCTCATCTGCGGACAGGAAAGATTTTTATTAGACTCTAACTCAGAATAGTACTAGGAGTTTATCCCTTGTGAATAGACTGAATTATTAAGCAATACCATCAAAATTCTGCAGGACAAAATGCTGCAGGTTTCCTCAAATAAATGCAGTGATATTTGCAGCCTTTTTGTTTTGTTTTGTTTTGTTTTGCTTTGCAGTAAAAACCCACCAATAACCATTGTGTATTTTATGTAATTAGTATTAGTTACATGATTTTTTGGACATAATTAAATTAATTGCAGTTCTGCAGTTGTTGTTAAAGTCCCCCTTTAGTCAATCATTTTATCCCTTAAACCTCACCTTTCATCACCAAAATGACATATTTAAAAGTTTTTTTTTCTTGAAAAAAAATCTTTCATGTCTTAAAATAGCTTGAATGTAACTCTACACCCTTGCCTCATATACGCGGTTCTATGAATATGCAAATGAGCCCCGCCTCCACTCACTCACACCAGCTCAGAGATCCACTGGTTGACGATAACGCATTAACCTGATTGGTTACAAGGTAGTTTGTGACGTCAGAAACACCAGCGATTTCAAACTGCGTTTTTGAGACTGTCTTTGGTTCACTGGAGTTTTAAGGAGAAAATACTCAGCAATGGTGTTGGCTTATGAATTTACTTTTGAAAGTCACCACAGGGGGACTTTAATAATAATAACATGAACCATGAATTGTGCACAATAACAACTTGAAAAATAGGGTCAATTTTAACCCTCTGGAGTCTGAGCTGTTTTCTGGGCCCTGGAGGTGTTCTGACATGCTCTGACATTTGTTGTTTTTTCAGTTATTCATAAACATGTTAATGGCAAAGGTGTAAATTCACTCTATAAAGCACAAACAGGGCTACCATCATATCTGATCAACATGCTTGTAAATCTTTGTGTTTTTAAGAAAATAATGTTTATGCGTGGTTATTTGAAAAAATAAAAATGAAAGTTGCTGAAATAACACCACAAAACATATAGTAAATATGTGTCCACAAGACTTTTGACTAATGGATCTTGTTCCCTAGTGTTTTTTCTTCAAAATTATGTGAAAATCATCCTGCCTAATCGTTTTCATAAAACAATACATTGATTTAAACGTTGTAAAACAGTTTTTTTTGTCAGAAGAGGTTTATGCATGGGAGTGGTAATGGCTATAAATATTAATGAGATTCAGACCAGGGTGTGACATAGACACCCCCCCCCAATGACTAATGGCCCATCACAGCCTGAACAAAGAAGTAGAGGAGGTTGTTTTTTTTTTTATTGTAATTCCTCTATGTGGAGAGGACATAAAAACGCTTTTAAAAAAGCACATTTTACAAACCTACGTTTTGCACATGTGCTCCTTCACGCACTTTTTCAGTCAGAACACAGCAATCAGAGGAGGACGCGCTGAAAACTGTAATGCTGTTCTCTTCCTTCATAACTTGTACTGAGAAAGTTTGAAGATCCATCCTCAAAGATCCTCAAAGATCCATCAAAAGTAATGATTATGAATATGTAAAATATTGCAATAAGACATTGTAATTGTTTATTAACTTCTGGCAAAGATGAATTTGACGATAGGCTATTGACTCGCGATCTTCAGCAGTAGGCTAGTGAACGCACCGGAGAAATGCACATTTATTAGGCTACATAGTTTTTTGTTTTGGATGGTTTTGTTTAGAACCAGCTTTCTGTAAATATATTTCACATTTTTTAGACATGTGAGGCGAGTAGACTACGGTCTGGTTAATGATGATCTCCAGTTCGAGCCCCTTATGTCGTGATGGCTTTTTGTGTATTAAATTTGTTAATGAAAATAATATTAAAATTAAGATACAATTAATACAAAACGAAATTCGTTTTAAAGAAAGGATTTGTGCCTTCTGTTTTGAGGTCTCTGTGAAAGTTTGAAAGTCTGCTGCTTTCAAAGCGCTCGCGTCCATAATGGAGAACTGTCACATTGTTTTTTCCTCATAAATGCGAACACGTGTCAACTAATGCAAGTAAATTTAAAAGACTTACTCACCCGAAATATTATCCACGGCTGGATCAAGTCGCTCAACGTTCGTCGCTCAAAATACAAACGTTCGTCGACTCGTCAGAGTCCTGCTCTTCTTCTGAGCAAAATTTGAACTCGTGATATTCCAACAGCGCAGGAATGTGAATGAATGAAACTTGCTGGTTTGAAGCATAGAGGTTTGAAGGCATTTCAGGGGGCGTTTACCTCATTTTGCATAGATCACCTCAGCACATTATCTTATGAATAGCGCGCTCTGCGAGTGGGTGTGAACTCATTACAGGTAATTAGATGAGACGGGAGAAACTGTACTTCTATTTAGTTTCATACAGATTACATTGCAGGAGAATATTTGTTTTGAATGTGAATTGTTTTATTTAAAAGTAGAAATTTAAAGCTTTCTTTAGACGCATGTTTCATGGTTGTGTGATAAGTATTAGCTGAGTTTCAGTTCATTTTCCAGACTTGTTTCAGAAAGATTTTTGCGGAGACAGAGTGAGCTGAAAGCGCACCCTGTTTATTTTATTTATTTAAAAATAAAAACAAGGTTTTGATGTTAATGTGAGTGTACACAAAAAAAAGAAGACACTCTATAGTTTATAATCATGTATTTATTTTATTTTTATGACCACAAATTACGGATTTTTTTAAGTTTATGTTGCTGCTATGTGAAAAAAATCCAGCAAAACGCGCCGGCGCGTTTCTCGACCTCTGAGGGTTAATTTCATGTTGACTTCATAAAGCAAACAGATTTGGTAACACCAGTACATTGCCTACATCCACACAGAAAACCATAAATGTAAAGAACTGTGGGCAATATTTGATGAAAAACACAGCATGGGCTTTGTTCAGAAAGTAATACTACTTACAGTTTACTCCAAAAATAAACAACACACTCACTATATTAGAGCTGCATGATTTCGGATAAATTAAGAATCATATATATATATATATATATATATATATATATATATATATATATATATATATATATATATATTTTTTTTTTTTTTTTTTTTTTTTTTTTTTTTTTTTGAGAGTTTCAAATAGAGCAGACAACTAAACAAAATAACATGTAATTTACTAAAGGTTCTTACAAAATGTTAATTGCAGTCTATTTAAAATGTTAAATTAATTTGATTTTGTTTTTTTGTTTTTTTAAATCAAACACCACTTGTTTCATTACTGGATGAATCCGCATTTTTGAACAAATGTGTTATGTGAATGATTCAATGACAAATCATTTTTTGAACAGTCACGTGTCGCCACCTACTGGTGTAAGAATGTAATTGATACAATCTTTACTTGAAGCGTAAAGTTACTTTCAAAAGGTGACTTGCTCTACTTTAATGACAAGTTTTAAACTTTTTATCCCAGTACTACTGTGATAATTTGAATATTTGTAACAGACACAACAATACCCTCGCAGGGTCAGCAGCAGCGCAAACACAGATTTGAATGTCCCGGTGTGATTTAGTCAAAGATTTAATAGACAAAGGCGAATCACTGTCATTTAGGAATGAGATTGTGTGGATGTTTGAATCGAGATTGTGATCTTTTAACAATTAATCGTGCAGCTTTACACCATATGCAACAATACAGTTTCAAACATCAGTACACTATATTGTCAAATTGACCTCTCAGCACCTCATGCATGAAACATAAACATAAAAAATTGCTCTGCAAATTTTCTAAAACCATTCTTACATAAATTGTCACACTGAACTGGCAATTTACGCAGGAATACTTTTATAAATGACTTTATAAATGACTAAGTTGTTCTGCTCATTCTTCTTGAATGAGGCACATGCTTAGTTCAGCGAGTGACGTCCAGTTATCATCCTGGAAATAAACATGGCTATTTTGCATTAAATTTTATTTTGTACAAATTTCCAATCAAATCCAATTAAAAAAGTAATTTTTGCAACACAAATAGAAGGATGAATACAGAAAATGTACACTACATACTGTATACATACTAGAAAAAAGTACAATCAAGTTTTTAATTAAAACATCTGTTGATATGCTCTCAACAGTAAATAGTCTGTCATCAAGGCATCTCTGATAAAATGTTTTCAACTTCTAATGATTTAAGACGCAATAATCTGACATATTTAATAGTGTGGATAGCCTCCAAAAAAGGATTCAGCCTATAACATTTGAATTCTATGGGCAAACCAAGCTTTCAATAAGCACTGCATAAGTGTGGATATGTGAACCCAAAAGTGCAAATGTGAATAAATCTCAGTGAGGTAAATTGGACTTTTAAAATGGACAAAGAGTCCCTGCAGAGCCTTAAAAGAGTGAAAAAGAACTTTAATAGCAAATATTTCTCATTTCGTATTTGTATTGCATATTTCAAGGGTTGATGGCTGTGATCATAATGTGCTGAACGTGGATTAGTCATTTCTCAGAGCCTTGACAACAGGCTGCAGTGTAATGTGCATGCATTTTATTTGACATCAAAGATAAATCTGAATTTTAAATCAGAGGTTGGTTTAAAAATTGATACAACAGACCAAATGTGCCATGAATACAACAAGAGCCTTCTGGGGAAAGCGTTTTTATATTATTATAAAAAGAAAAGAAAAGAAAAAAAAAAAAACTTTCTGATATCAGAGCTGGATGTTTCTTGTGCAGTTTCTTTGTTAGAGCAAAATGAAGACTGAAGAGTATAAATAATGAATAGTGTTGTTATGACTGCCATGCAAATTTGAGTGACTGTAAAAACAGACGTGATCTAGGCTAGTTATTTGAAATCTGTTTAATTTTGGATCTGCAGATTAATAGAAATCATGATTATGAAATCGCAATGTAAATTTTGATGGATGGACTGCCGTACGAATGGAAAGAAATAAAGATGGATGGACTGATGCAAGAACAGATAACGGATGTATGGATGGAAGGATGTATGGATGGATGTACGGATGTACGGATGTATAGAAAGAAATACAGGATGGACTTCTTTGTTCCATTCACTTTTGCAAAACAGGGAAACGAGCAGCCTGAACATTCTTCAAAAGAACTCTTACAGGCTTGGAAAAACATGAAGGTGAGCAAATGATGTTTTTTGTGTGAATTAACCCTGAAACTGATTTTATCCAATGGCGGTATCTGATAGAACGGGTGAAGGTCTCTGTGCATTACTGTCTTTCCTTTTACACAACACAACAAGATTAAATGAAATAAATTTTCTCATATGTATTACCTCGTTATTTCATCTGGTTTTAATGATATCCGAACATCATTAAATGTGAGCGAATGTTTGATAATTCCTTTTAACTCTTTACTTATATTTTACCTGTTCGTATTAGAAAGCTATGTCGCTCTGAGGTCCTCACGCCTTCTGTTTAACGTGGATCTCACGATCACAAGCTCGTCAGTTTTGGTCACTAAACAGAGGTAATTGGCTATATAACTGAGATGGTCACATACATATTACACAATCAAAGTTACTTTGGTATAGCCCCCATGGTTTTGCATACACTTGAATTTAAAGTCACCTTTACTTCAGGCAGAGGTATGGCCACTATTACAGATATAAGCTGACCAACTTTACTTCTCTTATAATAGCTTTGGATGGGTCATGCCGTGGTTTCCCACGTACACTTATCTAAAGTAACATTAAATTAAAACAGAGGTAAGACACACCCAAATTTAGATAGGTCAAGCAGCATTTTTGCTGTCCTAAACGGAAATTCACTTCTTGTCTTTGCGAACCAAGTACACTTGAATTAGTGCCAAATATTAGTCGTCACTAATCTGACGCAGACTTGCGGTAACATACGAATCCGTTCAATCTACTTGGGATAGTCAGTCAGAATAAAATCAAATGTAACAATTTATTATGTCAGGTAAATGTATCATGCCAATTTCATAATCAGTTCAAAGATAATAAATACAAAACATCAAATGCTCTGGAATAAAGAGAAAAGATGCGAACCTGACATTAGAAAAAACATGATGCTGAGAGTCCTGCATACACTCCGCATCACGGCCTGATTTGAACTACAAATCGCGCTGAACCCTCTTCAGCATCTCCCTAAATACTCATCAGACCAAGGCAGAAACCTCTTTTCAAATGTAAAGATGAGTTCACAATGGGAATTTGCATTAATCACCATCCCAGACTTACTGGGGACAGAGGTTGATTTACATGGGGACACACCCACAACAGTTAACAAGATATCTCTAAACTCTCCACACCTTATTACCTTTTTGGTTTACTTCTGTGGGAATGAGACCTTTGTACCAGTCGCACTGAGACATTTCAAATGACACCAGACATGTATAATACTGTATATGATAATTGTTCATATTAAACCATATAGATGTATGGGTGAATTCAGGTAGGGATGGGTGAAGGGAATGATGTGTACATTGGGAGGTGATGAACTCAAGTGTGATAGTGTCTTGAATGGGGATGGTAATATAGCAAGAGAGTTCAAATGTTAATGTCCTTTATTTTCTCAGAGAGTAGCCCTCTCTTCCAGTTCTTTCAGTTTCTCTTCCAGTTTCTCCAGTCTTACAGGGGTCAGTCATGCAGTAATCCAGGTCATTCCAAAGTCTTCAATAAACTATACATCATTATAAAAGACACCATTTCCAGTCTAACGAATGCATTTGTGCCGGTCTTCACTGTGCTAGTGCAAATACCTGTGAAGCTAAAGCGTAAGGACGGAGTTATGAGTGTGTGTTCTCTCCAGGCAGGTATGCTGGTGTAGTATATGAGGATGGTAGGTTGTCCTGACACATTGAAGGCTAGCTTTAATGTGCATGCTGCTTTACGCGGGAACTTTATCGGGAAAGCGCTCAATTCATTAAACACAGAGCCACTCAAGGGTGTCTCCTCGGCTCGCACCTTTGAACCCTCATTTGCGCTGTCAGCTGCAGAAATTAGTCGATGAATCTTGTGCCCTGGCACTTAATTAAACTATCTGTTATATTTCCTCCACGTGGCATTAATCTCACAACGGGGGGGAGAAAGGAAGGGAGAGGAATTAGACGTTCACTATTTCATCAGCTCATTGTTGCTGTCTTTGTCCCTCTGGAGACGGTGACCTCAAAAGAGGTTGTGATCGTCCGGACAGTTGCTCCTGAAAAGTCGTCTATGGCTGCCAGCTAAATGAGTCTCACGAAACCCGTATAAAATATGCCTGGGCCGTATTTAACCCAAGAATCAAAAGGCAGAAAAAAAAAAAAAAAAAAAAAAAAGAGCATGATCAAATCTGTTGCTTAAATAACAATGAATTTGCATTAATCAAGCAAGTACATTTTCAACAAAATTCTTAATGTAATCCTAAAAACTCACTAAATACCACAATGTGGAAGGAAAAAAAAAGAAACTTATATGAATTCATATTATATTCATTTGTATTACATTATATTATATTAATTTATATTATATATAATATTATATTATACCATATTACATTACATTACATTACAGTGTTCATGTGCCATGGTATCTAAAATTAGCAACAACAACAACAACAAAAAATATTACTATTATTACTATTATTGTTGCTAATGTCTGAATAGAATAAATGCTTCATAACAGTCACAACATAACACTAAATACAGCAGGAAAAAAAAAAACGTTCTTTTTTTTGTGTGTGTGTGAAATATAACAGTGATGTTTTCGTAAGAACTGTATGTAATCCCCATTTTGTATGCAGGTTGTGTGTATCTGTTTGCATTTGCGGACAATAGTATCCATGCCAAACCACTCGAAGGCAGTCGTTTCATTTTCTTTATTCAATTTGTGCGAGGGTTGTTTTATTTCTGTGCCAATGCTGTTTCCACAACACATCTTTCTTTGTTAACTCTACCAAAAAAAGCCAAGGAAGCAATAAAGATATATTCTGAAAAAACTAAATGATTATTTTGAGTCATTCGGATTTCTTGACAGATAGCTTTCCTCTTGTTATTGCAGTTTAAATTTTGCCAACACAACACGCAAAGTTCATATTGTAATCATATTCGACATCAATGAGCTAAACCTCTCCATCTCATACATAATGAGATATTCATACTGAAAATGAGGTGGGTGAGAGCAAATAAACAAGCATATTTCACAAAAAAATAACTGAGCGTTTCAATAGAGTGTCACAACTCATTTTCAAGAATACATGCCATTTCCACAAATCTATTATCCTTTTTAACCCATGGTTGGCAATCCCTCCACAAACAACCCTTACAGAAAAAAATACAAATAAATAAGTAAAATAAGAGCATAAATAAATACATTTATACATAAGTCATTAAATAAAAAAACTCACCCTCATGCCCATATGACTTTCATTCATGGAAACCTAAAAGATGTTTTGCTAAATATTCAAGCTGCTCTTGTTCGTACAATGAAAGTTAATGCATCATGAAAGTATCATAAAAATAGTCCACATGACTTGTGTATTTCAAAGCATTTCCTTTGACGTTCAACAACTGAAAAAAGGATTGGAGCAACATGACTGTGAGCAAAATGATGACAGAATATGTATGAATTCCTCTAAAATGTTCATACTGCAGTTCTCCAGTATGAGTGCATGCTTATTACACGACCACAGTCCATTATATGTTCTTTATAAAGAACACTATGTCTCCAGACCACATTATAGATTAGAATGCCTTCCCAAGCCTGTACATCATTGTGTTGGCTCTGCGCAACAGTCGTCTAGTGGTCTATTGTGTGCTTCAAACACTGAATCAAACACAAGAACTCTGAATAGACTGGCACAGGCAGAATGTACTCTATAATCCCTCAAAGAAGCACTACAACTACTAAAAAGAAAACATATAATGCCACTCCATTCAGGACTACAATGGTTCATCTGAGAGTTTATTTAAGAGACAGCAAAGGAAATAGCAATAGAGACAGAGAGAGAGAAAAATTAACGACACGCTCCATTCGCCAGGGGACACGAGGGTTCTCAGTCAAACCCACTGGAGTGCTAATCATCAGGAGTGAAAAAGAAACAGAACCCAGTATTCATATTTGGCTATTAGGTTCCCTCAAGACAGTGGCAGTAGAAGAAGCTCCCTGTGTCACAATACAAGCATCCAAGATATTGTAATAGCGTCATTCTCATTTATTCATTTGGCAGATACTTTTCCCCAGAGCAACTTACATTGCATTCAAATTATTCATTACGGTGACCAAAACAGGATATATTCAGTTCACTTAGTTACACATATTGCCAAAAGTTTTGGTACGTTTGCTTTATATGCACATAAACTTTAATGACATCCTATTCTTAATCCGTATTGGGTTTAATGTGGAGTTGGCCCACCCTTTGCAGCTATAACAGCTTCCACTCTTCTGGGAAGGCTTTCCACAAGGTTTAGGAGTGTGTTTATGGGAATTTTTGACCCTTCTTCTAGAAGCGCATTTGTGAGGTCAGGCACTGATGTTGGACGAGACGGCCTGACTCACAGTCTCCACTCTAATTCATCCCGAAGGTGTTCTATCGGGTTAAGGTCAGGACTCTGTGCAGGCCAGTCAAGTTCCTCCACACCAAACTCGCTCATCCATGTCTTTATGGACCTTGCTTTGTGCACTGGTGTGCAGTCATGTAGGATCAGGAAGGGGCCATCCCCAAACTGTTCCCACAAAGTTGGCAGCATGAAATTGTCCAAAATGTCTTGGTATGGTGAAGCATTAAGAGTTCCTTTCACTGGAACTAAGGGCCCAAGCCCAACTCCTGAAAAACACCACCACACCATTATCCCCCTCCACCAAACATTACACTTGGCAAGTACAGTTCTCCTGGCAACCGCCAAACCCAGACTCGTCCATCGGATTGCCAGACAGAGAAGCGTGATTCGTCACTCCAGAGAACATGTCTCCACTGTTCTAGAGTCCAGTGGCAACCTATAAGGGTACCACGCTTGAATTCACTGAGCTACTGAGATCGACCCATTCTTTCACAAATGTTTGTAGAAGCAGTCTGCATGACTAGGTTCTTGATTTTATACAACTGTAGCCATGGAAGTGATTGGAACACCTGAATTCAATGATTTGGAGGGGTGTCCCAATATTTTTGACAATAGCGTATGTTGTGGCCACGAAATATGAACAAAGAACAAAGACTATAGAATTACACAAGACGCGTCACCCGTATTGTTTTGAATGGGGAAAAGTACAATGCTCAATATGCGGAATAAGTCCCGCCTTTTAAATTAGAGCCAATAGACGCGTGGCTCCACTGCACCTGCACATTAGCTTGATCCAGCCTGTAAAATGACATTTTCTGTCATGATTTGAGAGTTTAGAAAAAAAATTATAAGACAGTTGTTGTCAGATTTCATTGGTGATTTCAATTATGAAATTTAATCGTAAGCTTGGCGTCTTGAAGAATTTGATCTTTACCCATTCAAAAAGATAGGAGCTGCACTTGCATGCTCGAGACGAGAGGCATTTCAAAGATGGCCGCCGAGTTAAATGACTTGTCTTAAATGGACGTTATCACCTATAGTCCTGAAAGAATGGCCCTCTCATAAACATGAACTGTCTTTATTCTGAGCTATAAAAGTTTAGTTTGACACTAAAACTTGTAAGGTAGATTGAATGGCAGCGATAAGTCATATAAAGGACACTGCAGCACGTGGCAGAGCCATAAAGTAATGCAGCTCTGGTAAAGAGATACTTCACTGTATTAATGCAGGCTGCTGAGGATGATATGTAGTTCAGGTGTCTGGGGAGAGCGTACAGTAGATTCTTCCTCTGGGGTCTTAGAATAACTGCGCCGTTGTATTTCATTGATTGCATTATGAATTTTCTTTCTCTTTCATATGAATTGCGTCATGAGCCAGGTACAGCCAAAGCCAGGTGACACATTTCTGGACAGAAATAAAGTTTGTAAAAAAGTGCAAACTTTGCCTTCGGAGCAGATTTCGGGCCAGTGCATCTGATTCGCAAGTTCAGATATCTCTGAAAGAACTAAAGTTGGGCGTAAGATATTCTAACAAAGTGGTTCTCAACCAGTAGAGCCCTAAAAAAATAGGTTGCATGGCTGTTCAAATAAAACAATGTTAAACGCAAATCTCAATAATGCAATATAACTAATCAATATAACTTCAAATAAGCTGTTCAATCAAGAAATCTTTGACTGGAACTCAATATATTCACTACCACCAAAAAAAAAAGGTCTACACTGTAAAACAATTATTTGATCAATAATTTATGACAACATATGTTTTAACTCATCAAAATAAGTTAAGCAATTTTCATCCAAGTTGATTAAGGCAGCAACTTTGTTTTTTACAGTGTATAGTAAATAACTCCCCAAAAATAAGGGGGACAAACATTTTTGGGAAAACTAAATACAGAAAAAATGCCACGATGGAAAATATGAAAAACCTCAGAGTTTGTACTCACCATTTTAAACTGAATGACCACGAATACTGTGTTTTATGCCAAATGGAGGGGGGAAAAAACTGAGAGAAACTGCCGTTCTTGAAACTAAATACGGGAGACCAAATACTAACTTGAAATGCATTGAGATGAATAAGTAAGTCTCAGAATCTACAAACTGGTGCTTCCTTCACTTCTAGGGCTTGGTTTACCACAGTTAATTATGTCTCGAGTGCTGCCTGTTAAGATTTGAGTGCTCACCAAGGTTATCTGAACAACTGTCAGGAGTACTTCATGACTGTAGATCAGATCCAGGTGACCTTGTTCAGCTGTAGACTGCATAAACAGTGAACATGATGTGAGCAATATCTGTGAGCAATATTCTTGATTTCTCAAAAGTCTCTATCATGAAAAGATACTGCCACGGAGTCATAATTACAAATAAAAAAAATAAAAAAAAATACATGAAAGTGAGCACAGGCTGCAAAACGTTGACACTGCAATAAAGCACTAAGAAAATGGTTGCATTTTAGCACTATCCACAAATAGATCATTTCTATCTATTAAAATTAAAGTATTGTCCTCCAAGAAAATGCCAATCACCAATCTCAGGAGATAACTAAATAATATACAGTATGAGTCATTTTAAATTAATTTTATTTTCATTTAATTTGTGATTTGCTTTACTTGGGACCATGCTGGGATGTGCTGAAGGAGACTTTACAGAGTGCTTGACTCTTGCATTGCCAATACAAGATCCTGACAACAAAAATTAATGCACCTCTTGATGGGATAAATGTTGTGATGTTATTTACAACAAGAGGTGTTTGGTCGAGATCTTGTACTGACAATGCAAGAGTCCAGCACTCTGTAAAGTCTACAGAAAACTCAAGACTACAATCGAGGCGTTTCAGGGAGTTCAGAACAGTGTTTACTTATATAGAGAAGAACTCCATTTAAGGGGCTTTCGCACCAGGTAGTTATAGGAACTAGCCAGCAGGGGCAATCCCCCAAGAAGTAAATGTTCCCTCAGGACCATTTTCCTGACCATTTTTAAACAGTGACGTAAGCTGTCACCTACACCCTGCCGCTCTGGTTGTTGTGTGGAACATTTATTTTGACAGCGCTGAGAGCGGCTTGGCCAGAGCCAGAGCACACTTTAGTGTCGGTTCATTTATTGCTTTTTAAATATATAGGCTATAAACTTAAAAATGGTTGGTGCCAGTGTTTTGCATGGTTTCAGCCAATCAACATACACTTACATTACTGGTAGTTCCTATTGTGCTGGGTTAGACCCTACTCTACGCTGCGTGGATAGCGCTACGTACACTCACAGAGAATAATGTATTCGAATTTAAAAGACGTGGCGCTGCGCGTCCGGTGTGCAACCCCTTTAAATGGACCATTTCAAATAAACATATTTGTGCCTTCAGACAGTGATATTGCTGGGTGATGGCGCCGCAGATGTGCAGTCATGTTGGAAGTGTTTCCGTTTGAGTAGGCTACACGTGTAAAACAATGCTTGCACACAGTTATTTTTATTGTTTACCGTTTTTTCTTCCTCGGCACTATACACGGCAAAACCGAAATGTCCCCAGACCACGGATTTGAAAGACGCCGGCGCTTCCTCGTACTGTAGCCTCACTTCACTGCCGCTCGCCATGTTAAAGTGTGGAATGATGGTTAAGCGCCCCCTAAATTTAGAACATAGTGATTGAATATACTCGCGGGGAATTTCCTTATCAGCTTGTAGACTTACAGGCACACACAAACAGTCAATTCGGAGAGAAATAAAACGCATATAAATTATTTAAACGTAAAACCGAAAAAAACGCAATTCACAAACGCGTATTGAACCGTGGATGTCGTACCGAACGGTTCAATATTATATTGAGAATTGTGGCATCCCTAGTCTTAATGAAGTTCCGGGTAAAAATTTCCACCTCAGAAAGTCCCTGAAAAGTTCAGGAACTTCTGGGGGTGGGACTTGGGGCGCTGAACATGCTGATTGGTTGAGTTCATACCGCATTTTGATTAGTTAACTCCATGCAGTTTGAGACACTTATTTCAACCACCATTTTTTTAAATCTGTTGCAGTGCTTGCAGTAAGATTTGTTTGCTATTCTAATCAACAATGGAGTTTAAAAAATTCGACTCACGGACCGACAACGAGGTTCAGGCTTTATTAAGCTTAAATTCAGAGGATGAAATCCAGCGGGAACTGGAAAGTAGCGCGCAGTCCTACGTCACCGGACTAATTTGCCTAATCTTCACGATACTTTAGACCGCAGTGGAAACGCAGACAGCAACAGCTCTGAGGGAAAAAAAGTTCCTGGGACAAATTGTTCCGGGTAATTTTGGGAGCTTTAGTTCCCCCAAAAAGCGTTCCTAAAACTATGTAGTGTTCCTAGAAATCGTTCCCAATTGTGAACCCAAAGCCCCTTTGGAGTGGACTTTGTACTTTGTAACTTTGCATACCTTTTTAATTCTTAAACAGCAACATTACACATAAAGAAAGTTGAAAATGTAAAACAGCACAACAGGACTCCATTAAAACCAAATGAGGATGTGGAAAATAATCAGCGTTGTTAGATTACTTCAGATTCCTGCAGTGATAAAGGTAATTGGCTAAACTATGAATATCTTACTTCATATTGGCAGAAATGAGAAATAGTAACATTAGCCTACTGCTTAATGCTGTGAAACACAAACAGTGAAACAAATCTGTCAAAACACTGATTTTTAAGTTCATTCTCAATTAAAGGTTTACTTCAGCATCAGCATTCGTCACAGATGTAGCAGAGTGGTTTAGTCATTTACCAATTCAGAAATCAAATGACTGGACAAATTGGAGGAAAGCAGTAGATCAATCCCAGAATTTTTGCTGATTATACAATAAAGGGATAAGAAAAATACATCAAACACGAGAGAATAATCTATTAAAACTTAAATGTTAAAATAAAATGTGTCAAAAAAGTGCTAACCTCTTGCAATATACTCCAATATTCTAAACCCATGTGACTGTGTGAGGAACAGACGTCAATTGAATCGCGATGCGGCAAGTTTAAACATTAAGTTTATGCGTTTTTGTCAATGTTAAGCTTGATAGAATAGAAAAGCGAGAGGAATTCTACTTCATCACTCTACATAAACCGCTATTCAAATGTACATGCATATTCTCTCTACTTTTTCATGTTTTTAGATTCATTCACAGCACATGAAATGTCCCCATGAATGCTTGCAATGGCTCAATGCCAGATTCTCAATATAATATCCTGAATTCCTTAAAGAATTTCTGTGCCACAGATGCCACTAAACTAAGTTCATTTGAATCCGACTGCATTTATAATATTGAGGTTGAGCACCCACAGAAGAACCGGCTGTGTTAAGACCACGAGAGCACCACAGCTCCCCCATCTGAGACACACAGAGAGAAAAGGTAGTCAAACGGTAGAGAGAAGGGTTCAATAGAGGTGATGCATCGCCATGGCAACAGTGGACAGCATCAGCGAGTAATTGCTTCCTGTTATTGTATCTCTCTCTCTCTCTCTCTCTCTCTCTCTCTCTCTCTCTCTCTCTCTCTCTCTCTCTCTCTCTCTCTCTCTCTCTCTCTCTCTCTCTCTCTCTCTCTCTCTCTCTCTCTCTCTCTCTCTCTCTCTCTCTCTCTCTCTCTGAGGTAAAAGCTGACCATCTGATGGCATCCCTTTTAAAAATACATCTGTCAGGTACTCATTAATTTGGAGACAAAGACCGCACCAAACGTTTCAGAAACAAGAGCTTGTAAGGGGCAAAAAAAACTACTTTTTGCTCATTACTGTGCGTTAGATATATGACAAATTAAATGTCTATTTTCAAAGACGCTTTGGTACAATGCTCCGATACACGACACATTAAAAGTTTGGACATGTTAGACTAAAACACTTCTTATGATCTTAAAAAAATCTAAAGAGATCTAAAGGCTCAAACTTCTTTTTATTTTATAGACAAAATGAACTGCGCCTCCTTAAGTTTTCTTTTCATAAGCTTTACTTACTTTATGTGCGTACTTAAACATACGTAGCAGAGAGTGAATACAAAGTTGGCTGGAGTCCCATTAAAAGTTGGTCAAAGTTTGTCACACCAAGAATGTTATGCATTTTAAATGACTAATTTCCTCCTCCTTTCTGAGCCTTCAGGCCCGTCCACACCAAAAACAATAACCATAATGATAATGATAAAGATAGAGTTCTAAAAACCGTTCTCAAAATGAAAGAATAGCAAAGTTCAAACCACAGCTATAACAATAACGGCACAGAGAAACAATATCGTTGGAATCACTTTCAGAACGGTTTTATCCAGCTGATGAACGATAAAAACATTGACAGCCAATCAGAATCCATCCTGCTGTAACGAGCTCGAGCATTTAAAGCAGCAGACAAGAACGCGCGTAGAATAAACAGAACGATATCATCCGCTGGTGTGGACGCTAATATAGTTATCTTTATAGTTATCGTTCTTGGTGTGAATGGGCCTTTAGAATTAAACAATTAAATATATTAATTTACTGTGAAAAACAATAAAATATATATATTTTTTTTATATATATATTTTTTTTATTTAAAATGCAAGGCTGCCCGATATATCGAAATAAAAGCAATGTCGTGATATGGCTTAGTGTGATTGTAACTGTGATTTAGGGCGTTTTCACACCTGAAAGTCCGCACCAATGTCCGAACCAAAGTTCATGTTTTGATACATTGTATACATTCGGTTAGTTTTGGTTTGGTTTCACATTGCAATTATGCGAGCGCACAAAAGAACTTTACATGACATACTTGCGTCCTATCGTCATCATCTATATGGGCTGTATCTTGACATTGTTTGGTTTTGTAAACGGACGTGCATCTGACGTAAGCGTGTTGTCAATTCGGCGGGTAACTTTGACAAGAATGAATGAACAGACGAATGTTGTTGCCACTATACTTTTATTATTATGGCATTACTCCCTGCAGCACCAACTATACTCGAGGCTAGTTCAAATTCGGCAAACGAACGTCCTTGTTGTGCGAACATTTTATCGTCGCCGGCAGGACGTGTGTGTGTGTGTGTGTGTGTCAGCTGGAAGAAACGCTGTGGGCCGGACTGACAGATCTGCACATAAATATTCTTCTTCAGTTGTTTAGGCTACGCGGGAACCACCAGAACTTCCTGTAAATGGTCTGAAAGTCCGAACCATACAGAAAATGCTTTCACACTAGAAACGAACCAAACCTTTGTTCAGTTTGATCCGGACTGAGACCACCTCTTTTCGTCGGACCAAATTTCGTCTGTTTGGTGGTCCGGGGGAGGTTTCACACCTGTAATTTCGATTCGGACCAACTGAAAAGTCCAAAAATCCGGACCAAACAAGGTACTCTGGTGTGATTGCTCTGTTAGTGTGGCTCATTTGATTAAGTGTGAACACTGCCATCAGAACCCTGGTGCGCACCAAAAACCAAACAAACTGTTTTGCATGTGAAAATCACTGCCATAGTTCACACTTTCAATTCATTCAGGATAATCCAAGTTGCTGAATACTGCTGATTTGCAAATGTCATGGTTGATGGTAATGGTATAGCCGATATAATGCCATTTTCGCCGTTTCAATAAAATAAGCCCTTTTTTAAAAGTTTCACCTAAACCTTATGTTATAATAAGAAATATGTCAACACAGGGGAAAGAAAGGAGGCTTAGCGCTATTTCTCTGGGTCTTTGAGTAATTATGAGTCACTGCCAATAGAGGGCAGTCATCAGTGCTTTGGATGGATGGATGGGAATTCATTATCATGTTGGAGACCCCAGCTTAATTATAGATTTCATTCATATTTCATTCTGCTGCCACATGTCTGACTCATAATTTCAGATGTCTAATAACGGCAACAGCAGCCAAACTGATTCAGGGACGCCCTGAGAGCCAGTCAAATGAAACCAGAACTGGCACGCCAAAGTCCAGAGGCCTGTCAACATCGACACCGTCCTGACTTCATGGATCTGCAATGCTTAAACCCCAAGGATGTTGCTGAGCGATGATATGAGAAATATGCAAAGACGGTTAAGATTACAAACTGTTAAAGCCCCCCTGTGGTGAAAATCCAGCTTTTAATGTTGTTTATATGTCTATGTGGTGTTTTTAATATACTTTAAGACAACCCATGTGCAAATTCATAAGTCAACAGTACTCAGTAATTGCTAGGGATTGGAATTGAAAACCGGTTCCACGTTTTATGAACCATCGATATTGTAAGCCCTCAACGTTAACGAGTCCTCTTATCGATGCTCCTGCTCCGAGTCCCAGCCATATACAGACCGTGAACAACTCACAACTGTCCCTTTTTTCCTTTATCGGGCTTGGAAAGGGTTACACCCATTCTCAACGATAGACCAACAGGCTCAGCCCTGCTTAGCTTCAGTGGGCAACAGGGTGATATGGCTGCTGGCAAATTATTATTATTATTATTATTATTATTATTATTCCGTAAGAATCGACAAAAGAATCGGATAAACAGAATCGTTAGTAGCATTGATATATTGATAAAATCTTATCAATTCTCATCCCTTTTAATTGCTGAGTATTTTCTCCTTATATCTGCAGTGAACCAAAGACAGTCTCAAAAACACGGTTTGAAATCGCTGATGTTTCTGACGTCACAAACTACCTTGTAACCAATCAGGTTAATGTGTGATCATCAACCAGTGGATCTCTGAGCTGGTGTGAGTGAGTGGAGGCGGGGCTAATTTGCATATTCATAGAACCACGTATACTAAATGAGGCAAGGGTTTTGTGTTACATTCAAGCTATTTTAAGGCATGAAGAAATTTGTTTTCAAGGAAAAAAACGTTTAAATAGGCTGTGTCATTTTGGTGATCAAAGATGAGTTTTAAGGGATAAAGTGATTGACTTCAGGGAGAAAAGTGAAAGTGAAAGCAACTACTTCACTATTTACTTCCTTAATGTGTTTCGGAATTATTGTGCACAATTCACTAGCTTATCTTTTGATAAATATTTAAACATTTTGTAATTATTTACAGACGCACATGTCACTCCAAACATGTATGCAGGTTCTGAATAATGTTATTTATAATTGAATACAGTTCACAGCAACCATATCTATCCAGGTCCACAAAGGATGATGAGAAAAAAAAAAAAAAAAGATTAAAGTGGTCTATAAAACTAATGCACTATATTCCAAGAAATATGATAGCTTTGTGTGGCAAACAGTAAAACGAAAACAGTTTAAGGTATATGAGTTTGGAACAACATGAGGGTTAGTAAATAATGATAAAATTTGCATTTGCATTTGCACCAAAACATAATCCAAGAAAACAAGAATGCTTGGCCAACAAATTACATGCATTAGGCTACAGTGTGTTTTCTTTTCTCTTTCCCCCTAATTCTGTTTTCCGTTTTGTTTTTCTGGATTCCAGTTCAATGGTTCAATTCAATTTTAATCAACAATAAGCATATCTGTCTAATCAATTTCATTCAGAAAACATTGCAATAAATTATTAAATTGTTAATGTAAACATTGCAGAGAGCCTCTCTTCCGTTCTCTACAAGTGTGCAACACTAGCTAACGTTAGCTTAGAGATCAAATCCGCTAACGTCAACAAGCGAACAGCACAAAACAGACTCCAACGCAAACTGAAATAAAAATGGTTTCTGTTTCACAGCAACATAAACAATGTTAATCTGTAACGATTCAATGACGTCAACTACAAAAACACATGAAATGAATGCTTATACAATGTTCAGGATAATGCCGAAAAGCTATTCAATACTGCAATGTGTCAAGCAAATAAATGGCATTACTTAAAACTATAGTCTCACATAGCCAGATTTATATAGTCTATCATTTTAAATATACTTTATAATTAAGCCATCATAAAAGTGAAATTTGAATTATCGCATCTGAGAACATGATGCCGGTGAATTGCAGAGCTGATGCAAACACATCCACAATCGCTATGATCAGATGTTTCTTAAAATGCTGCTTTCTCACCGCATTTTTTGGCATTTTTGTTGTGTGCTTATTTTGTTATTAAGAGGAAAGAGCACCGCACATATTTACATATTCATCTAAACGGCATCTAGACTATGTGTCTAAAATGAATCAGACAAAACTTTGCCACTCATTCACTCTAAAGTCAATATCAGGAATTTAAATTTGACTAACAGTACAGCCCTACTTATTCGCCAATTCCATGACATTCTGCGCTATACTGTACGTTAAATTCCATTTCCGAACTGTATTCCGTAATTCTGTCCACTTTTTCTGCATCACGGAAATCATATGGCCCTATATGTGTGAACACTAATGCTTCCATCTTTGCAAGCAGTTTCAAATGCTGCATTCAGAAACGTCAGAACACAACTCATGTGTTGCAAAGAGTATATTTTGGACATTGCTCTGCATATGTTCTTGTAATGCGTTGCCCAAGCATTCATATACCGGTAGTCAAGCCATAAAGCCATAAAACAGCATCTTACCCAGATCAGTATTAGGGCCAGCCAGAACCTGTCTGAACTTGTCGAGTCTTGACGCCTCTCTCTCGGTCATGGCAGGAGTTCCGGATGTGTTCTGATCCGCCATGCGGGCCACCAGTGGAATTGTGGGCCTGTGCGGGAGTGACTGCTGTCTGTGTAGTGCTGCCTGTTCAACGCCCACTTCTGACCCACAGACAAGAGAA
Source organism: Vimba vimba (assembly GCA_022828995.1). Taxonomy (NCBI): domain Eukaryota; kingdom Metazoa; phylum Chordata; class Actinopteri; order Cypriniformes; family Leuciscidae; genus Vimba; species Vimba vimba. The sequence goes on along the minus strand of CM040821.1, from coordinate 20,339,505 downwards.
AACACAGCTGGAATGAGAACAAACCACTGCACATGCCTCAGCCCATTAAATGTAATTATGGAGGCAATTCATGACACAGTTTGCCCCGAGTTACCCCAAGATGCTCAGCTAGTGGTAATGAAACTCTTCTCTGTCAAACTAAATCCATTATAGAACTCGGACAGATGAACCTTATATTCGGAGTGCCATCACCATTAGGAGTGGGAATCTTTTAGCATCACACGATTCAATTCATTTACATTAGATTCTATTTTAATTTCAATTTAGGGAGTCGTGACGAGATTGCATACGATTCTCAATGTACATTCTTCAACAGGGACCAATCATTTGTGAGTTAAACCTGGCACATCTCAATTTTTTGAAGCAAGCGCACTTTAATCCTATTAGATGAATTTCAGGGAAGATTGGCTGAGAAGATGCACATGCCAGAGTACTTACTGTAATTAATACTGTATAAATATTAAAAACACAAATTAGATTTTCCTGCCCAACAGTTTGCACCGATAGCAGGCATTTAAAAAAAAAAGAGAGAGAGAGAGAGAGAGAGAGAGAGAGAGAGAGAGAGAGAGAGAGAGAGAGAGAGAGAGAGAGAGAGAGAGAGAGAGCTTTATTTAATATTGTTTTCCTTAAAGCTGGAACAATGTGTACAATAAAAAAAGTGTTAAAATCGTAAGGTAGGGTGAACAAATTAAACTGAATTGGACGGAATTGGAATTGAACGGTTCATAAGTGTGTGCTTATGCAACCCTTTTGTACAGTAAATACAAACGTCAAGACTTTGAATAAAAGTTTAATGTATTCTCACTTCATAAAAAAAGTTATTTTTATTTAATTTAAAATTATTTTTAAAACTACATTATCTTTTGTTTTTTTGTTTTTATGTTTTCAGTTTTGATTTAATTCATTTTCATCTAATCATTTTTGTTTTGTGCTTTTGTTCTTTTGATTTGTCATACATTTACAAAAACATACACACATTTATTGATTGATCGAATGATTTGATATTTTGCATAAATAAAGTTTAGTCCCAGAGAGACACAATTTAGTTCCACACAGCAAGAAGGTCACAGTCTATATGAAGGTCATTGTTTTTACCTCAGGTAACATATACCACTTACTTTCCTTACTTACTTACTTACTTTCCTTACTTACTTACTAAATTACTAAATATATATATATTCTATACATTCTACATTCTATGATATAAGTTGCTATTTTGGCAGTGCTGCACGCATTTGTCAAAGAATCGCAGTGCATCAGTGAATTGATTTTGTCCTAATGCTTCATAATCATGCTGTCCAAACACTGTAAGGCACTGTAAAATGTGATTGTATGCTTGTTAGAGGCATTAAATGGATGACTTTAAGATATCATTCTTGCATTAAGCATCATAACATCTTCAACGTATACAGATGTTCGTGTAATCCCTGCAGAAATTAGACAGTGCGTGACGGCTGCTGACAGTGTCAACACAAGGTACTATTAAGAGGCAGAACACGTCAACGGGAAGTCCATTATCACAGTCATCCATCGCCACTCTGGCTGGCAAAACAAAGGACTGGCAGAACTGTCTGACAGTGCAGGTACTGGTGGAAGCACACAGTCCCTGTCTGATATACTCAAATACTCATAGCAAAAAATTGTTTCGTTCTTCACTCAGAGGTTAAGAAATTTTGAAATTCCCTAGGTTTGTGAAATACCTGAGTTAAGGCCGTGACACCCCAACGTAAAAGAACTAGCAGAGAAAATAACTATCTATATTAGCAGGTCAATAGTCTATATTCTTCATTCGAAAAGGGAAACCGAAACTAGGACTGCAGAGATACAAACCGTAAATAAAGAATTATGAAAATATCCGCGCACTGGAATGTTCAGGTAAGATGATGTAAAATTAGGCTTCTGCTAAAAAAATTAGGCTAAAAAACAGGCTTCTGTCTGTAACGTCTTGACTTCGTGTTTCCGCCACAGAATGAAAAATAAAAAAGGTATTTGTGACTTTTTATCTCGCAATTCTGAAATAAAGTTGCAATTGTGAGTTCTAAAGTCAGAATTGTGTGATATAAAGTCGCAATTGAGAGTTCTAAAGTCAGAATTGTGTGATATAGTCGCAATTGCGAGTTCTAAAGTCAGAATTGCATGATATAGTCGCAATTGCGAGTTCTAAAGTCAGAATTGTGTGATATAGTCGCAATTGAGAGTTTTAAAATCAGAATTGTGTGATATAAAGTCGCAATTGCAAGTTCTAAAGTCAGAATTGCATGATATAGTCGCAATTGCGAGTTCTAAAGTCAGAATTGCGTGATATAAAGTCGCAATTGAGAGTTCTAAAGTCAGAATTGTGTGATACAGTCGCAATTGAGAGTTCTAAAGTCAGAATTGCGTGATATAAAGCCGCAATTGCATGTTATAAAGTCAGAATTGCGTGATATAGTCGCAATTGCGAGTTCTAAAGTCAGAATTGCATGATATAGTCGCAATTGCGAGTTCTAAAGCCAGAATTGCGTGATATAAAGTCGCAATTGAGAGTTCTAAAGTCAGAATTGTGTGATATAGTCGCAATTGAGAGTTCTAAAATCAGAATTGTGTGATATAAAGTCACAATTGCGAGTTCTAAAGTCAGAATTGCGTGATATAAAGCCGCAATTGCATGTTATAAAGTCAGAATTGCGCGATATAGTCGCAATTGCGAGTTCTAAAGTCAGAATTGTGTGATATAAAGTCGCAATTGCAAGTTCTAAAGTCAGAATTGCATGATATAGTCGCAATTGCGAGTTCTAAAGTCAGAATTGCGTGATATAAAGTCGCAATTGAGAGTTCTAAAGTCAGAATTGTGTGATACAGTCGCAATTGAGAGTTCTAAAGTCAGAATTGCGTGATATAAAGCCGCAATTGCATGTTATAAAGTCAGAATTGCGTGATATAGTCGCAATTGCGAGTTCTAAAGTCAGAATTGCATGATATAGTCGCAATTGCGAGTTCTAAAGTCAGAATTGCGTGATATAAAGTCGCAATTGAGAGTTCTAAAGTCACAATTGTGTGATATAGTCGCAATTGAGAGTTCTAAAATCAGAATTGTGTGATATAAAGTCACAATTGCGAGTTCTAAAGTCAGAATTGCGTGATATAGTTGCAATTGCGTGTTATAAAATCTGAATTGTGAAATATAAATTCGCAATTGCGAGAAATAAACTCGAAATTATGACTTTTTTCTCGCAATTGCGATTTTATATCACGCAATTCTGACTTTATAACACGCAATTGCGAGAATTCTGACTTTTTCTCGCAATTGCGACTTTATTTCTCACAATTCTGACTCTGATGTAAACTCGCAATTGTGAGATAAAAAGTCGCAATTATCCTTTAAATGTTTTATTCTGTGGCGGAAACAAGCTTACATACTGAACACCCAATCAGTTTTCTCAGAGTTGCCGACGGACGCCGATTCAACGTGCTCAATTGGCCAAAAAAAACAAAACAACGGGGTCCGACTAGTGCAGAACACACTGCAAAACTGGGCTAGCCGATGCTCAACGATGAAGGTTGTGTCAGGGCCTTTAAGAAATGAACCTCAAAAAAGCTGAATTCTTGGACCACACCTACCTATTATGTCATTATCATAGACCAATGGCAGATCAAAAGCGTTTAACAGCCATTTCAAACATTGAATCTTTTAGGCCTGCAGTGTCATGAAGATCTGGGATTCTAATAGTATTAAAATAAAGATGCTTTCACTCAGTTTTCTATGCTTCAGAAGCATCAGAGAGAAAGTGTGAGTGACAGGTCAGTGGGAAAATACATCCTATATTATCATACCAAAGCTCAGTGGCAAACAAAACAATTGATTGACATTTCACTGACTCCAATTTGCCTGTTACAGACTCTCGGTTAATTACCAGAAGTTAAAATAAAACCGATTTAATGAAGGTCGTGCTAATTAGCTAGGAAGAGGACGAGGAGAAAATGAAATGCTAGAGTTTAGAAATAGGTCACAGGTCTGATCCAAAATCTAAACTTTCATGTAAGTCTTATGAAAATTGGTTGATCTTTCCCATGCAGAAACGTCTTGCATCTAGATGACAACACAACATTGGAAATAATGGCAATTAAGACTAATGTATTCTTTGTTGTTGTTGTTGGTTTGTTTTTTTATGCATGTCTCTTTCAATGTAAGTCTCCATGACTAATATCATTTTATCATCTGCCAGGGGAAAATGATAACTCCAATCGTTTAGAAAGGCAACAGCACACATCTTTTCAACAAGCTTTAAAATGTATGAAACTTATAAAACACAGAGGTGCACCAGAAACCTGAAATACTGCATAATAATAATACCAATAATAATTATTATAATTATTAACATAAGCCATTGTTATTTTAGTATTATTTATGTACTATTATAGTATGTATTCATATTTTAAAATTAGCTTTTAATTCTTTATATTTTCATTTTCTATTAATTATGTTATTATTTCTATTTAGCTTTATTTGTATTTATTTTTTCTGTTTTAGTTTCAAATTTTTATTGAAGTTTACATTTTTCATCTAATAAAATCATAAATTTTGCTTTATTAAATTAACAAAAAAACCACTTTTATTTGTTTTAGGTTCTACAAAAACAATGTTATTAACAAAACAACCAAAGATTAATATCAGAGAGACAGACTGATGTTTGACTGACCTTTAGGCGAGCCGACAGGAGCTTCACTGTGTGACTTCACCAGTCTGTTGTCACTGAGTGGAAGAGCCTCTGAACCGAAAGACAGATCTGTTGTCGTCTCTGCCCCTTCCTCTCTCTCCTCCTCTTCTTCCGGCTCTTCCTCCTCTTCCTCGTGCGCTTCCTCTCCGTCTTTCCCGTCAGGCTCAGTCATGCTATCCATCTGCTGCTGTCTTCTTTCCTGCAGCTTGCTGTGGTTTTCTATCACCTTATTGGCTGTCTCCATGACGACCTCGATGTTGAGATTTTGGGCTGCCATGGCGAGAAGTTCATCATCATCATCTCCCACATCCCAGGCGTCACTGGTGATGCTCTCGAACTCTTGGAAGGTGGTGGCTTTCTTTGGTTTTCCTGGCGTAGTGGAAGACGGAGGCTTGTTTCCTGCTTTTATCAGACTGCAAAAAATAGACAAGACTTTTGATGATACAGTATATGAATCAAACTCACACAGAACGCTGGTGTTCCACGTATAACGGTCAATAATATCCCTGCATGTGGGGAAAGACAACTCATAAAGAACAGGGATATTGTTCTGGTTTCTCTGACTCCCATTGGTAGTTGCTACATCGCTGCTGTTGGTGAATTACTGGCTTATGTTGCCCCAATTTGCCAACTCTCATTAAAATCCGAAGACTTCCGTACACTGTCACAGCAGCTGTCAGAGCAAATTGCTGTCATCATTTACTCACCCTCAAGTTATTCTAAACCTGTATGAATTTCTGTTAACACTTTAGAATATGTATACAGTAACAAAGCACTAATAAATCATTAGCAAACTATTCGTTTTTAGTTAATTAATAGTTTATAAACTGTAGTTAATGCATTAATAGACTATCCCCTGGTTTCACAGACACGGCTTAAGCTAGTCCCAGACTAAAATGCATGTTTGAGCTGTTTTAACAAAGTAAATTGCACTGATATATCATAAAACATGTCAGTCCCATTCTTTTGTCTCAAGATGCACATCAGTAATGTTTTTTCTAAGGCACGTTTATAAAAGCTACTTAAATATCCTTAATGAACTAAGGGTTAATCTGAACCTTATCTGTGAAAACCAGGCCAATATACAAACAGCTAGTTCTTCATTCGCTGTCACTGAAATAAATAAAAGTGTTATAAAAGTAGGGCTGCACGATTTGGGGAAAAAATCATATTGCGATAATTGAGGTCAATATTGCGATATGCGATATAATAAACAAATGGTTTCATGAGTCAACTTGCTTGGACAAGGAAAATAAATGCACACACAGATTAGTGATATTCTGCCTAAAGAAAAAAGTTCTTTAGTCAAGAGCAGTGAGTGTTTTTCTCTGTTCCCTTTGTTCTTTGATTAACTTTAGCGACAGATATATTTAGTGGCTACTGTGTACTGTCCCTTTAAGACCAGCCGCTGCTGTCAGAGACGCGGATCTCACACGCGCCTCATTCTCTCTCGAGTCACATCTCTTCACGTTCATGAGACTGCTCTTATGTTATGAAGATACTCACAAAAAGACATTTTGGCATAATTGTGTGTGTTATTGTTCGTTCAAGCTCGAAAGAGAACTGTATTCTGGCATGCTGTTTTGTGCGCACGCACGATATTAGCGCGAGTCTTTCTGTGTGTCACAGTCAGGACATTCACAGGCAACGCGTTCTTTTTGGCATACATGTGTGTTGTTCGTTCTACCCTATGGTTCTACCGCGAAAGAGAACTTGATACTGGCGCGCGTCTATCTGTGGGCCGTGTGTGTGTGTGTCAGGAGGACATTCACTGATGTTCTTGTCTTATCGCGCATGAATGGTTTAAAAGCATTTGCATGAATAAGAGTGGGGATCATGTAACACTAGCCAAAGGATGCCAAAAAATAAGAGATGCTGCGTTAATTACATTTATTTGTTTATTTAATATAAAATCGCAGCATTTTGCGTCATATAATCGCGTAGGCTTGACATCGCGATTGCGATTGCGATACGATTAATCGTGCAGCACTAAAAAGATAATGCTTTGTTAAAGGTGCTCTAAGCGATGTTGCGCGTTTTTTAGGCCAAAACATGTTTTGTCACATACAGCAAACATCTCCTCACTATCCGCTAGCTACCTGTCCCCTGAACACACTGAAAAAAAACGCAGTCTCTGTAGACACCACAGGCTCCACAAACGGCAAAAAAAACAAACTGGCCCAGCCTGGACCACGAAACATAACAAACAGTGTTCCAGCCAATAACCGACAAGAATGATTTGGGGGTGGGGGTTGGGGGGTTAGTGCGCGTGCACATGAAGGGGGGTGTGGGGACTGGAGGAGAGAGAAGCATGAAGAGGGAAGTTAGAGGAGAGATGTCCTAGACAACGACTAACGTTAAAAATGTATATTCTTGAGAATTTTGATATGGCCGACACATGACCAAAGAGACGACGTTCCAATGAACAAATAACAAAGAATAGGGAAAAGGAGAAGGAACATGCGAAGTCCCGAATTTACATCGGAAAAGAGTTCAAAAGGTGGCGAGAACTCCGCCGGCAGAAGGGCTTCCAATCCGATATTCAGGTGGCTCTGTTTTTGCTGGACAGGTGGGTAAATCCAGTTTGTTTTTTCTAAATGGTTCATGACCGTTTCAGGAAGCACGGGAGGGAGGGGGAGGGGACAGGATGAGGAGGAGGGAGGGTCGAGCTAGCCTTCGTTTTGTTTGACAATACTTTGAACTAGGGCTGAACGATTAATTGCAACAAAACCGCACGCGATTTGCGATCTTATGCGCAGCTTGTCAGTGGAGTGCGGCTGATTGGTAGTAAATACTGCCCCATTTGAACGCCAGAGGGCGCTCTTACGCAAACACGCTAAATATGCCCCGCCGCAGAAGTACAATAATGCGCATCATTCCAGGAAATCCTTATCGCTGTATCTGAATAAACAGAAGATTGAAACGCTTTGATTAAACATGACTTATAAATACACAACTGCCTTATTCTGTGTAAGAAGGCACATCATCTCACAGAAGGAGGAGCTCAACTGTCGTTATGAAGTGAGTTTGGAGTAAATGCATGTTATTAAATGTTGTCTGTTGTTGGACAAGAGGTTCATAAATGCTTCTCATGTTTTGGAAAGATGTTTGACGCGTGTTGTTTTTTCAAATGCATGTTATAAGTGACTCAAACTCATAGTGCTTTCAGATGGAGCAGCGTTTACAGAGCTGTACATCAATGACATAAATAATCGCAGCCTTTGCGATTTTAAAATCGCGATAAGCCATCTCAATTTAAGTGCGATTACATGGAAAGTGCGATTAATCGTTCAGCCCTACTTTGAACGTCAACAAGAAGTGACTTCACCCAACATCACTTAGAGCACCTTTAAAGGTGCAGTCTGCAAGAATGACAGCTAGTGGTTGAAATAGGTACTGCAGTCCAAATTCAAAAAATCGTAGATTGTCTGCTTACTATTTGCTAACACTTTATTGTGTAAAGACAAGAGACATACTACTGACTATAAGTAACTTGGCAACTACAAGTCAACTTATTACACTAACCCGAACCCTAACACCTGACCAAAAACAGTCTATTGACAGTCTACTACAGTCTACTAATACTCTAATGAGAGTTAGTTGACATGTAGTTGCAAAGTTACTTATAGTTAGTAGAATGTCTAAAGTGGACTATCAAAATAAAGTGGAAACAGAAATTCATACAGGTTTGGAATAAATTGAGGGTGAGTAAATGATGACAGAATTGTCATTTGTGTGTGAAAATATCCATTTAAGACTAAATAATATGCAGAATCATAAAATTATTAAATCACTATTAAAAAGCTAAACTAATAAATAAATGACAAAAGGCACAAAATGAGCTGCTATTCAAAACCAGATTTCCCAAGCAAAAAGGATGCATTGTATTGCTAATATTTTAACATACATTACAGGTTGAGAATAGTTTAAATAAGGAAATGAGATACAATGCTTAATGTGTTCTGTTCAGGTTGATGTTGTATTCTCACTAATAGCTAGATAACCAAAAAATCATATTTCCACTGCCAGTCTGGCTCTGAATCTCATTCTAAAATGCACAAAGGCGGCTGTTTTTGTTCTTGTTTGACGTGGCACTTTAATGGGCAGGGTTTGCTGACTCATTGTAGCAATATCTGTGTTTGTGACAAAGATAACAGCAACAAGTGTGACCTGACAATGTATGATCACTGCTATTACTATACTATTTAATCATATACAAAGTCAACAATAATGTACCCTATTCATATCCTTAAATCATGTTTCTGTGATTATTGTGTTAAAGTGACATTACATGGGATATATCACACACTCACTCTCTCTCTCTCTCTCTCTCTCTCTCTCTCTCTCTCTCTCTCTCTCTCTCTCTCTCTCTCTCTCTCTCTCTCTCTCTCTCTCTCTCTCTCTCTCTCTCTCTCTCTCCGTCATCTATCATCCACCCATTCATCCTTCCATCCATCATCCATCCGTCTGTCTGTCTATCATCTATCCATCCATCCATCCGTCCGTCCGTCCATCCATCCATCCATCCATCCATCCATCCATCCATCCATCCATCCATCCATCCGTATGTCTGTCTATCCATCCATCCATCCGTCCATCCACCCATCTGTCGGTCCATCCATCCATCCATCCATCCGTATGTCTGTCTATCCATCCATCCATCCATCCATCCATCCACCCATCCACCCATCCATCCATCCATCCATCCATCCATCCATCTTCTGTCTATCATCCATCCATCCATCCGTCTGTCTGTCCATCCATCCATCCATCCGTCTGTCTGTCTGTCTTCTGTCTATAATCTATCCATCCATCCACCCATCCATCCATCCACCCATCCATCCATCCATCCACCCACCCATCCGTCCATCCATCCATCCGTCCGTCCGTCCGTCCATCCATCCATCCACCTATCTGTCTGTCCATCCATCCATCCACCCATCCATCTGTCCGTCCATCCATCCGTCTGTCTATCATCTATCCATCTGTCTGTCTATCATCTATCCATCCATCCATCCACCTATCTGTCTGTCTATCCATCCATCCATCCACCCATCCATCTATCCGTCTGTCTGTCCATCCATCCACCCACTCACCCACCCATCCATCTGTCTATCCATCTGTCTGTCTATCCATCCATCCACCCATTCATCATTCATCCATCAACCCATTCATCCATCCATCCATCCACCCATCCATCCAACCCATCTATCTATCTATCCATCCATCCATCCATCCATCCATCCATCTATCTATCTATCTACAGGGGTCGGACAATGAAACCGAAACACCTGCATTTTGACCACAATTCTTTATTAATTTATTAGTATGGTGTAGGGACTCCTTTAGTGGCTATACAGCATCAATTCAAGTCCTTGAGATTCACTATGTGATGCTGATGGAGGAAAAAAAAATTCTGACTTGGTCCTCCAAAATACCCAAAAGTGGGTCAAAAAATATTAAGATCTGGGGCCTCATGAATAAAACTTTCCATAGATTTCATACTAAAAGCGTGCGTACGCCAAAAAAGCTCGATTTTGCGAGATTTATAAAGATTTATTTTACGCCAAAACTTGAAATATATAGCCTATATACTGTATATAGTTGTTGAATTTCACTCTGAAATATGTGAAACTAAGAAACTATAAAATAGGAAAGTGAAAGCAAAAGCATAAAACAATTTTAAAAAGATCCTCTTCTATCTTTAAATATGCCAAATACATACACACATTTTCCTTTAAATATAGCTGCACTTACTTGGCATGTAGCAGAGGGTCAAAGGGAGGATGTTGGGCTCCATAAACATGCTGGATACTGCGAAAACGAAAAAAAGCGTTACAAAGCATGTTTATAAGAAAAATCTGTCTCTATTTTTAACTCCCACCTTTATTTATGAACTGAAAACTGGTTTGACAAGTCAAGGTTCAAGACGCAATTTTTGATTTAAAAAAAAAACACAACTAGGCATCATTTAAAAAAGTTATTAGAGACATATTTGTCTCATGTATAACTATATATATATATATATATATATATATATATATATATATATATACACACACACGTTTGAGGAAGTTGCTGTCATCACCAACCAAAATGCACCACTGTACCATGTAAATATCATGGTATTTGAATACAGCAATCATCCAGTACCATGGTAAATATCAAAATACTACTATTAACGTAGTATTACAGTCATTGTACCAATCTGTAAGTTTCAAAAGAGGGGCCCAGCAGCACATAGCTAACAGGCTAATGCATGCCTTTATGAACTAAACTAGAGCTTAAATCAGTATTACCACCATATACACATTGATCAGATGTCAGTGCTAGAAGAATATAATCATGATCAATATAAACGTAATACATTATTGAGATCAATCCAATCATGGATGTGTACAGCTAGCACACATTACCTGAGTTTAAGACAGTCTTTAAAAGGGTCAGATTTTGATGACACATGTTATTCTAAATATTTGGAGCTCCTCTGGTGAGATCTAGCGCTGACAGATATTGTTCGATTAGATGAACCCCTAACTGAACACATATAAATACACACACATAGCTAACACACAGACATTAGCATGAACACGTCACTCACTTCCCAGGAACCTTGGCTGTGTTTCTCTTCCAGAACTGTTTTTTGTTGCCGTCAGCTGACATCTTTTGGCTTCAGAGTACTCGCTCATAAATGAATTTAGAGAAAAATGCTGATAAGTTGTGCAAACTGTGCACGAAGAGTTTATTTACACCTCAATTCCTCTTCGGAAACTCAGAGAGCCGCCATGTTGGTACCACCCATTACACATAAGCGCAGCTGTGATTGGCTAAGGGGTGTCATGAGTGGCTGCTGAACAGCCAATCACAAGTGGAAATGTAGTTCCCTCTCAGTTCCTTCACAGGCTTTTTAAAATATTTTCTGTTTAGGGAATTTATGTCTAAACAAATGAAAGTGATTTAAAACAAAAACATTAGCCAAAATAAAAAACCTTTGAATGATAAAAAAAAATGATGAGTATTGAATAACAATTTCATAATTTATGGTTTGGGTCAAACTGAAAGTGTTCTATATATGATGAAAGTGAAAGAGTACTGATGTTGTCAGGGTCTAAAAAAGACAGAAACAAACAAACAAACAAACAAACAAATAAATAAATAAAGTGACATTAAATGTAAGTAGTACAATACATTTAGAACGATTCATCAGAAAAAAAAATATATATATATATATATATATATATATTATTTGTTTCCTTGTTGCTAGTCACAATCTGGAAATGGTTGGAAACCACATCATGCCACTACTTTAGAGAAAGGAGAATCAAAACTTTGCTTCTTCATGTCAATGACTTTATAAAAGTATGTCAATCACCCACATCGCCCCTCCTACAATGGAATTATGAGTGACGCATATCTCTAAACTCCTCCCACTTTATCAGGAAAGAGAAAACCGCTATGTAGCCAAACTGCTCAGGAGACAACGAGCACCATTGTAGCATTTTTATAATAATTTAAAGCGTCGGCTCGTATAGTATAACCCCGTTTTGAAGATGAAAGTGAGATAACTAACGTGTTTGTGTTGTTAAGAGCAGAAATGGAGAAGCAGCCGCGTCTGTTGTGTTCTGAGCTGTGTGTTCAACGCAGACCATATGAGGTCACATTAAACTGCGCGATTCTCGCGTGGAAAGACGTACAAATCGTCCCAAAACACACCGGACGCACCATATATGGATCTGTCAAACCTGGTGAGTTACACATCTAATACAATAATAACACTATAACAGATATACAATGCGTTTTCGCTGCTTTTGTTTGTTCTAGTGGCGTGTGTCTCAAAGCAAACAGAGCTGCCTACCTAGTAGACCGCAGTTTAGGGCATCTTACAGGGCAGAGAATCAAAGTACGCAGCATTTTGGGCCAACTGACTGTGATGCCTCAAAATGATGCTTGGGTCCGGGGACCAAGGGAGTGCTGGGGGGGGGGGGGGGGGGGTTTGTGGAAAAGTTTAGAGAAAAACGTGTAAGAAATATGAATGGTCAAACACGCTGCAAAGTAAATATTGCTGACTGAGAACTTGTATGATGTTGCTGACTCTAACAGTGGATGCTGATTGGAAGACGTCTGTGATGCCCAAAAGCACTGCTGACCTGGAACCCAGTTTTGATGACCTACAAACACTACTGACTCAGTATGTGGCTTTAATGCCTAAAACCAGTGTTGAGGAAAGTTACTGTGAAAAGTAATGCATTACAATAATGCGTCACTCCCTTAAAAAGTAACTAATTGTGTTACTTAGTTACTTTTTTAGAAAAGTAATGTGTTGCGCTACTTTTTTTTTTCTTTTTCTTTTTTCACCTGGGCTGGGCTTGTTTTTTATAACAAAAAAGTTATATTTTTGGGCAAATGCAAAGACCCTTTCACACCAAAAGTGAAATAATAAGCCTCAGGCTGAAGGAAATGTAAATTTCCGAGTGTACAGAGGGTGCAACTCAAGCAAACCTTTCAGCTGTTGCTGGATGCAGGAGAAAAAAACTTTAACACTTGCTTTATGAATAAAAACAAAAAAAAATATATATATTGTAATTTTTGCTTATGGTTTACCTGAATCATCGAAGGTCAGAAGCAAGTACATTGGTCAATAAAGTGAGATTAAATGCATAAAAATTATGTATGTTTTATTAATCATATTTAGTTATTGGAGGTTTGCATAGTGTTCTGATTCTGCATTTCACAGATTTTATTCATTTTGAGGAATATTGAATATTTTTTTGTGCAAGTGAGATGAGTAAATGCATGCTCACATTTAGTCTAGAACTACCGTACAATAATCATCATGTTTACTCACAACAACGCCTCTGCACTTCGATTTGTCTCAACATGGGAACAGGAAAGCTGACAGTCAATAAATGGAAAAACAAAGTAACTTGCGTTACTTATTTGAAAAAGTAACTCAGATATTTCGTTGTAAATTTTAAAAGTAGTTAGTTACTTCACTAGTTACTTGAAAAGTAATCTGATTACGTAACTCAAGTTACTTGTAACTAGTTACCCTCAACACTGCCTAAAACTGCTGCTGAATTAGGAACACTTCTGTGATGCCCAGAAACATTGTTGATGTGGAGCAGATACAGCATAACTGCTACTGACTCAATACACATAAATAATGCCCAAAAATGCTCCGATGTATGATCCACAGAAATGCAGGTCTATTATTCCCAAAACACTACTGACTCAGAAACTGCCTATGACACTCTAAACAAGCTTCCTAGTAACTTGTCTAGGCCCAAACATGCTGTGTTCTGTGAAAACACATATATGAGGATTTTGTGAGATTTCCAGTGTTCACAGTCTGGACTTTTGTGAATGGAATCTGTTATTGTGTTTTGTTCTGTTTTTTTGCACACTATAGGAACAAAACTGTTAAATCTATGATTTTATCATAATACACATTTTAAAACTAAAACATTTTAAAACTCCCACATTTTAAAAATCCGATGTAAAAATGTTTTAGTGGGTCACCCTTAAGAATAGAACACCAAGAGAATAGACAAATAGATGTATTACATGCAATCTGCAAGCTATCACATCATTACCACATGGCACAAGCTGATTGGCCTCTGTTGATCTTGCAGCCAATGAGATTGTTGCTTGCTCAACATTTAAACATTCTGGTTCATTGTTTGCTATAAGCTAGTCCTGCATCAGTTCCTCTGAACCCCTCCTCCTTCCCCAGCTCCACCTGCCTAGATCTGCTATGGGATTTATGTATGTCTATTTATGCAGCAGCAGCATATCTTATCTTACATGCTCACAGTAGAGTGTATGTGTATCTATTAGCAGTAGCAACTCCATACTTGCATCATTTTCTTTACAGAAACATTTGTCCCACTTTATATTAAGCGTCTTTAACTCTTACTTGCTTAAAAACAAAAGTTTTGGTAAAATGTCCTTATTGTGTTCAAGTTGTATTACAAAACACTTTTTGCTAATTACAGGTGTAATCACATGCCAGTATTTTGTAAATATAAGTATAACCTAAAAATGTTTATCAAATGATGAATTTAAATGTTAGCACATATCGTTAAATCCTCTTAATATAAAGTGGGTTCAGTTTTTCTTTCCATACACTCAGTGGCTGGTAATAACATCAGATTCAGTAACAGTGAAGCTGTGTATTGAGTTCTCAGACTGTGCTTGAAGGTCAGAGGAGGTCTCTGATCTAGAGGAATTGGATTGTGTGTTTTCTCCTGTCTGCTACACACACTCTCATTTCTGATGGGATATGCCTGGGATTGTTAATGAATCTTTAGATGTTGTCTGTCATGTATTATCATATTTTAACCTCCAGGTTTTGGGTTGTTAATCATTGCTTTCAGAAAATCTCTCTCATTCAACATGAAACAGGTTTTTTCGGGCTACACTGGGAAAATCCTAGACCTTTTCAGAAGAACAGCATGTTCAAAAGAGTGACCACAAATAATATGCTTCGCAAAAACACAACCTTTCCAGATTACTCTGTAAAATGCCAGTCAGTTAAAGTTTAAAACCATTTTGATACAAAAAGCAAAGACATGCTGCAGTTCACCTTCTGCTCTTAGAAAGAAAATGAATAAAGTTATAAGTATAAAGTTTTAAGTATAATACATAAATGAAACAAATTGCTAATAGTCAGGAGTAAAGCTTACACAATTATAATATAACCTTGCAACTGAAAATAAATTAAAAAAAAGTTGTGTGGTCCATCCAAACACTGAACCTCATCTCAATGGTGTATTTTCATTTGATTGTGCATTTTCAAATATAATACCTGTTAAATGGCAGATGGACTTACTGGGCAATAATAATCATTAGGAATCCTGACATACATGGTTGCAGTGAACCGTTGTTATAAAAGAGTCTTATCAGAGTCAGATGCTATAAAAAATCATGTGTTACCATACATACAGGTTTGTAATAACATTAGTGGTTGATATCTTGCATAAAAATAGGTCGCGTCTTTTGACCTTTGGAACATGTTCAAAAGCGTCCCTGTTAAAGAACCATAAACGCCACATAAAAATGGAGTCCAAACCTAATCCAGTTTTTGAAATGGTTTCACCTAAACAAGGCCGTGGATACATAACACTGAATGCTGAGGAGAAGTTGAGAACTGGGTGAATTCCAGTTCCAGTACTAAGATACATTACACAAAGCTGGCTTTTATTTAAAGGTCTTGATGGATGTTTTCCTCAGGGCCGTGACACATATGAAATTAAGTTTCCACCCTGTTTAAGGTAGTTCAAGGCGCCCGGTCGTAGTTTAATTAAAGGATTTCACATGAACAAAATTATTGCTCATGAGAGGTGAGAGTGATTCCAGTTGCCTAAATTACATTTTTGTCATCAGTGCCCAAATATATTTGTTTAGTTTTTTGTCTTGCTTTTTTGTTTTGTGTTTTTATTTTGTGTTTTGCTTTTGGTTTTGTTTTGTTTTTTTGTTCTGTTTTTTTGTGTTTTGCTTTTTTGTGTTGATTTGTGTTTTGCTTTTTTATTTTGTGTTTTTGTTTGATTTGTCTTATTTGTTTTGTCTTGCTTTTTTGTTTTGTATTTTTTGTTTTTGTTTTGCTTTTTTGTTTTGTGTTTTGCTTTTTTGTTCTATGTTTTTTTTTTTGTGTGTGTGTTTGTTTGTGTGTGTGTGTTTTGCTTTTTTGTTGTTGTTTTTTTTGTTTGTTTTGATTTGTCTCCAAAATGTAGTCCAGATCACTTGACTGCAAATAACATTTTTCTAACACTTTGAAATGTTTTATTGCCATGTAGACATGAAGAACATGTTTTTGTTTTGTTTTGTTTTGTTTTTTCTCTTTGTGTACCATGGTTTACTTCGTTTTACTGCGAAGAGCTTCAGGCTGTCAGTGTGACTTGTCAGCATCGGCTGTAGTGTGTGATGTATATGTCCATCGGCCATGTAATCTAACCCCCTTCACCACGAGTTTGTTTTCTCAGAATGCATGTAACTGAAGTAGTGGGGACACAAAAGACGTTATTTGTAGAGGGCCCTTTCATACTAAACAAATGTTTGGTTTTGCTGGAAAGGTCACTTTGGATGAATGAATGGTGTGTTATGCTGGTCAAACATTGTGCTTCAGAGGTTTCCAAGAAGGGTATAAATGCTTGGTCCCAAACTCATGGCTCCATGGCAATAGATGCCCGGAAGGATACGAGCCATATTCCGCAACATGATCTGCATCAGGATCCATAAGTAATGCACATGTACTGGGATTGTTATTTCAAATTGTTGCCATAAAATTGAGTTTTCCACTAGCCTAGTTGTATTAAACACGCAGCCCTCAAGACATTAATTTGTGGCTTGTGTGATGACATAATTATGCAATAATCAACTGTGCTACTGCAATAACCATAGTTATGTTTTCTTGCGATATTAATAACAAACATTCCTGAGAGGTATAACTGTATATGCCATGCAATGATGGAAATCATTTGAGTTTAGAATTGAATCATGTATACCATGGTTTTAATTATTGGAAAGATTTTATCTTTGTGTATGAAAGTTGTTTATCTCTAAAAAAATTTTTTTTTTCTTTTTTTTTTCCTGTCCCATAAAATATTAGATGCTGACATGGCATAAAACAACCAAATAAATCAATTTTCTGCATGATTTTAAAAGGTAATATAAAATAGGTAATAATATGTCAACAGAATTACTAGAAACTTAGCAGAAATGCATTGAAGTTGTGCATCAGCCACAAAGAATAGTGCTGTATAAGGCTGCATAATTTTGCTCCCTATTGTATGATGCCTAAAAATACAGTCTAGGTAAGTAGATCACTAGGTTTTGCAATGGAACGATGCCGTTTGATTGAGGGCAGCAAACTAAACCTTATGTTACTAAACTCGGTTTGTGTAATCCTATAGTTTTACATGACTGTGATGTTAGTCTGTCTGCCAAATACATTATGAGAGAGCTGTGATATAATGATAAAGGAACCCTGGAATGTCAGCTATTGTTCAGTGGTATTTCCTCTATCCCCTTCAAGTATACTGCCTCTTTTTAACACAATTCACTAGTTAACGTGGAAATGAGAACAAAATGAGTGTCTGCTTGGTTTTTGATATAAACACAGGGTGTTTTTGGGAGAGTTGTAATGGAAATGAATGAAATGAGCTGAATATATATTTTAAATGATCAGATCTAGACAATACAAGTTGTTTTTGTTACAAAATGACACATTTTATACTCATTCCATTTTCTCAATATTTAACCAAATGATGCGGTTGACTACCCTGGAAATCCAGAGTTCTCGCGAGAGCACAAGTTGAATTTGCTCAGCGAGTTTCTCTGGTGTCGAGTAATGATGCTCATTAAATATGCCCTTGTACCCGAGCTGCACCAATCACATCGGGTTATCTGATATAGGCGGGCCAGAGGCGAGCTAAACAGATGACGACAGCGCTGTGACGTCAAAGTCATTAGTAAACATTGCAAGATGGCTTTGGATGAACGCCAGTTGTTTGAAAAGGCTTTGGCCGCTACAATGAACGAGTTAGACTTGGCTTTTTATCTAAAAGAGGAACAGAAGACGCCGCTCAAATCTCTCCTTTGCAAGAAGGACGTTTTTGCTGTTTTGCTAACCGGATACGACAAGAGTCAAATCTACCAGTTAGCTCCGCTGGTAGCTAAGCGTATGGGGCTTATTGTTGTGATTGGTTGTAGTGTTATCCAATTGCGTGCAGTGAGATTTTCAAATGCATGCTTGGTGCCGCCCCTCGAGCTGGCCGATTTTCATTAGTCAATGCCAGGCCATTAATCTTTCAGATTTAGGTTTGGATTTCCAGGCTAGCGGTTGACTGCTTTCATCAAGCATTCAGTACTGTAATTGAACCCTGCAAACAAAGCTACCATAAAGAGTGTGTGTGTATGTAGCCTATATATAGTATATATGTATATGTGTATATGTAAGATTTGGCTAATGTGACCAGACATTTATCTTGAAGAATTTCAAACCCTGTGTGCCTTCTTTTATTTTTTAGATATTTGGTCAGTGGATGCTAAAACATGGGCAGAAAGCCGAGAATGCATGCAACAAGCATCTAGTGTCCCTTATGAACTCTATAACTCTATTGCAGCACCTTACATTTCAGTTTTTTTTTTCCTCATGAAGTATTCATACATTATACAATAACCCCCTAATGCAAATATCATGAATCTTTTATCAGGTTGTTGTTTCCATGTTATGATGCTAAGTTTATGGCTACATCTGGGCGTATGAATGGTTTCATTAGGCTGTATAAAAATGAAATTCACTTGTTATGTCTCATGTAAACGTGTGATGAAGTTTTAATGAAGATAAATCATTACCCTAGCTTTATCTGGGGATTAAGTAAAGTTTCTGAAGCAACACTTTATTCTAATCCACATAACTCTCTGATCTTTTGAATAAGGTCAGACCTCATTAACTTCCACTCTTAGGGGTTTTCTGGAGGCGCCTGCGTTATGTAACAACACAAGATTGACTCATTTGGGCACAATCCGTCAGAATGCAAAAACCTTATTTGTTTAGAGATATTTTCCATAGCACAGAGATGATGGAAACTGACATTTGCATAGTGTTTTAGTGCAAAGCAAACTAAATGAAGCAGTCGACTTCAAGAAATCTCAAAACTCACATTTTGCAAACTGAAGTCTCTAAAGCATTTTCTGCAATCATATAAAAAATTCAGGCATTATTGAAAAAATATTTTCAAACACAGCAGATGATTTGAGACATAAATAAATATAATATATAATATAGTATATTATATATATAATATAATATAATATAATATATATACAGAATATAATAAATTGCTGAAAGGCATCATAAATGGTTAAAAGGTGTGTACAAATTCATGTTCACAAAAATCTGCATTGATTTTGAAATATGACTTTTCAATTATAAATTTCTTATGTTGGATAATAATCTATCTCAAATTCTAAAACGAATCAAATGACAGTTTGTAGTCACCAATTTGTTTTTAAAAACCCAGCCTAGTTTTCATTGCCAAAAATGAAATATGCTTGTATTGTAAGAAGCTGTATTGTAAGCTTTTACTCTGACTAATATCCATTGATAGATGCCAAGTCAACAATAACTTCTAAATAATGTACAGTCTGATATACAATCTGTTCAATGTTTGTTGACTCAATAATTTAAATACCATTTAAAATAATTTAAATGTCAAAGCAATGCTTCATGAATCCAATCAATTCATTGTCAGTTTAAATATTCACACTTCGGATACTTAATTAAAATGGGCTTTCACCCAATATTTGTTAGTGTTGTATTTGTTTTCCTATTTATTTATAAAATTTTCTTGTCTTTAGCTTAGCAGCATGTTAATTTTGGAATCAAACTTAAAAACTGAAATTAAAACTAAAATAATTAAGTTGAAGTACGAAATTACTAAAACTAAACTGAAATAACAATAAAAAATATTTAATCTAAAAAACTAGTAAAAAATAAAAGCACACGACAAAGTTAATAAAACTTAAACTAAAATTAAAATAATGACTAAAAATATAAAAATAAAAGCTAATTGAAAACAACGCTAGCCTCACAGTCGAGCTCTTTGTCTTATGAATTGCAAGTTGCTTCCAAAGTCTTCTAAAGCTGTCACTTATGAGGTTCCATTTTTTTTTTAGGTTTTGTAGCAGGTTTTGTTATGTGTGTTTGTCTTTCATGTTATGTGAATGTGACCCAATGATATTCTATTCACAGGTAGTCACTGTGTTCCCGTGTGTGAGATTATAGCGGTTCAGGAAAAGGAAGATGACTCTCCCTGTAAAGACACTGGGAAATGGCAGAAGGTTCCTCAGAGCCCAGTGGACTGCCAGCACGCTTTCACAGGTACACCAGCCTAATCAGACTGTCATCTGGCCCGTGATAACAGGGGAATACATAGATTAAGTTTTATCTGCTATGCTGTGAGTGTATTATCAGAACAAGTTTGACCGTACAGGTCACCTTTTACCTTTGTGTTTCTCTGCAGTGTTCTACATAGAGAGGACGAGGCAGCACTGCTGGCGGTGCAGCAACGTGACTTTCCATTGCTCTGATCAATCCCTGTGTCTGCTCTGGGTCCAAACTATTAGGGAGCAGCTTGGATTGTTGAGTGCGTCCTTACAACTAATTTTTGGGTCATTTTCTATTACAAAATAAACTGTAGCAAACAAAATAAGTTATTGTTATAGGTTGGTGATTTTCACACCACTGTACTCTGGTGCTCTTCGCATGTCGGTCAAAAATGACCTATTTTTTTTTTTTTTTTGTCAATGAAATGAATGTACTATATTTTAGTTTGATAATGTGTTTTATTATAGTGTATTTTTAAGGAAATTTTGTATACTAAATTATTTTTACGCTGTATTTATAATCCATTTATTCACTTTTTGAGCATAGACCTGAAAATTTAATTTCCAATTTAAACTGTTGTAACTCTTGAATGCTTTAGAGCACAGACTTAAGTTTGATCTCTTTTCAAAGACGATACTTGGCAGATTATTGCTGAAGTGAAAAAAGTTTTAAAAAGTGAACTTACAGAATTGTACGTGTATTATGAAAAATGCACAAAAATACTATTTTACATTTTTATATGAGATATATATTTTCAAAATCACATTTACTCTAAATCTGCAAGAAAATCTAAACAAGTTGTGTTCCAAATTTGAGCTTGATATCTCAAAAAAATTAGCTTTCAGTAAGATTTTGTTTGGCTGCAGTACCAAAAGTTTTCACTAGATAAAATGTGTCTCCCGTACATTTCCAATGCGGTCATTTTTGACCACGAAGAGCACAAGTGTGACTATTTTTTACAGGACCATTTAACCTTTTCGAATCATGTCCATTTTTTTTTTTTTTTTTTTTTCATATAGCAAGTGCCAAAACTTTTACCAAGTTTTGTACCATTCCAAATAAGAAAAAAAATCTAAAAACAAAACGTAACATTTTTCGGTCTAGCACTAGAGGGTTAAGTGTTCATTGCTTAGTGTCCATTATGTGTAAATTTACCATAAACACTTTTTTTATATATATATGTATATATATATATATATATATGTATACTGTATATAGTGAATTATTGCCACACATCTGGTACTGTACATAATTAGTATTATATATTATGGACACTAATTGCTTGTTGACATAACACGATGATAACTCTCTTCCTTTCAAGATGGAAAGGATTCATTTTTGTTAGTTGCTCTGTTTCTATTGAAGCTGTTCTGTGCACTGTAGCTCCGTCCAAAAATCGTAGTCCACCTGTGTATTAAAAATCAATTATGTTCTTGCTTTTGTGTAGTTTAATTTGCATTGAGTTGTGCCTAAATCCTAGACTGGGATAATAATTGTACATTTAAAATAACCCAGAATATTTATTTAAAAAATAAAACCTAAGTAACATTTAGAAGTGTTTTGAATGTAGTGCTATGTACAAGTGCAGTTTTGGTCTTCTCTGTATTGTCGAGTCAGATGAAGTTTGTCAAAAGCAACTTAATGAAGTAGTTTTGACAACCTAGAAAGACCGTTGTCAAACAACTCACTTTTAATGCTCTGCCCGCCTCTAATTCCACAGCCAATCGACCAAAGAGGTTGCTGGTGTACATCAACCCCTACGGAGGAAAACAACGCGGGAAGCAGATTTACGACCACAAAGTGGCCCCCATCTTTTCCCGGGCTACCATTTCCACCGACGTGATTGGTGAGTGCCTGTCAGCTGCCTGCATTAACATTTAAATAAAAAATGAGCTTTTATGCTTCGCAATAGATCTCCGTTGGCAAATGGCCCTACCTGCCAACCCGTCCCAGGAATATGATTTTATTTACAGCGCCATCTATCACCCGAGCTGGACATAATGCAAACTGTGATAGTCGATAAACATAGGAAGACATCCATTATTTATTAAGTTTGAAAGAGAGGAAGACCCTGGGTTGGTGTGAATATTGGCTGTTAGAGCTGAGGCTTACAGGCTTACTCAGCAGTTGCTTGAGGGTCTTTCTTTTTACGGCCATGAGAACATTTCGTAAATGGTAAAGTACATGTCTGGCTGGACAAATACCATTCAAACCAAATCATTAGAGGAGCCAAACAAGATGTTCTGCCGACGGTTTAATAAGCTCCATAGATCACCTTTGGCATATATCATCAACGTGATCCACAGGGCTCTGTCCTAGGCCCCATTCATTTTCAACACATCCCTCCAGTGCTGATGGTAAAGAACCGGTAATGAAATGTACCAGGGATTGTTTTTCACCATGACTTCAGCTTTATCATTTGATGCAGCTGATTGATGGTCTCCATCAAGCCAGCAGAAAAATGCAATTTTAACTGCCAGATGAACATAATGATGCCCCCCACCCCCCCCCCCCACCCCCCCCCTCCCCCTCCCTTTGCTCAGCCTCGCTGTCATCACCCTGTTAACAATTGCTTTTCCCTTTTGTTTCTATAGTTACAGAGCGTGCAAATCATGCCAGGGACCACTTGAAGACAGAGGCTGATCTGAAGAAGTATGACGGGTGAGTGGGCATCCTGCTGGGAGATCGTGGTCGCTGTGTGGCGACTCTTAATTTACCCAGCGAGGAAAGCGTCCTCTGCAGCAAAGCTCAGATTAACATTTGCACATCAATGCACATCGGTCTGGCACTGCGGCAGATGACGGCGGGCAGCTTGGGAAATGACAATTTAAAGTAAAGTGGCTTTAGGTGATGACAACATGGATGCTGCTTCAAACCTGGGCCAGAGGCTAGATTCAGAAAACAACTGTTGCGTCTGGATCTTTTTCCTGTACTTTTTAGCAGTGCTGTCAAAAATACCGACTTCGAAATGTAAAAAATGTGATGTTTTGAGCGCTGTTGAGCGGAATCGTAAACGCCTTTGATTGGTCATTGTGTTCACGCGCTCATCAAATATGTCTGTGATTGGCTACAATGATCAGCGCTTCAAAAACTTAAAATGTACATCAGTGACTCTCTTTACCGAGCGCTTACATAGATACAGATGGGAGAGTTTGAAAGCAGGCGTCTATTGGCGGACCGGTCCTCTGATAGACGCTTGCTTGTGCTTTCAAAAGCTCCCGCTCCCGTTTTAAAAAAAACTTCCGTGTGCTCTCAAACGCTCCCATGCGTTGATCATGGTAGCTAATCACAGACATATTTGATCATCGCGTGAGCACAATGGCCAATCAGAGGCGTTTACGATTCCGCTCAACAGCACTAAAAGCATGGTATTTTTTAAATTTTAGTACCGACTTGGTACCAAAGTCAGTACTTTTGACAATACTACTTTTTAGCATGCATAAACAACAGTTTAGTGACAATCCACCTTCAAACAGAAAAGCTGTTAAAATGCTGTAAAATCATAAAATACACTTTCTCAAGCAACAAGAATTCTGTCTTACTATTATTTCTACTGCTTAAGGCCGTGACACACAAAGCTGACGATCGGTCAAAGTCAGGCAATTGTTGTGCGTTTGTCAGCCCAGGTTTTGCGATGTTGGCACTAGTCGGACTCCATTGGCTGCTTTTTGGCCGATAGAGCATGTTGAACTCTTACCTGAGCAATATTTTCATAACAACATGGCATGGAATTAAGAGTTCTAGTTTCAGTTTACCTTTTTTAATGACAAATATAGACTACTGACACCTACTGGTGTATAGTTATAGTATGGTATATAGTTATTTCCTCTCACGCAGGTGTGCTAGTGCTAGTTAGAACATGCTAGTTGGACGTTGGCTGTAGTCTTTGAGGTTAAAGCACAAATTTCTGAACCAGATGCAGGTGACGCGAGGTGGCAACACATTCTGCTTTTGTTGCCGACTTTCATTGTTAGTTTTTTGGTGACGCACTTCCTCTGAAATGCTGTTAAAATTTTCTGAAATGTTTCCTTTAGCCAACTTGTTATGGTTAGTTGTTTAACGTCTGTGCATCCTTACCTTGTACACACTTAAATCTTTGAATTGTGATGTCGCATAAGGCTACAAATAGAGAGGCTAGACTAACTACATCAGTACTTTGTTGGTACTTTTGTTGGTAATCTGATCAAGACCAGCACTCCTTCTTTGAATCAACTTTTAGTCACACAAATGAAAGTTATTACCTTTTGTTTTTGCAGAGCATTTCCCAATTTTTGTAATATGGCCAGATTTAATTAATTTGCCAACAACAGGGGCTTTCGCACTGAAGGAACCTTTTCATAGTTCCTCGAACTATTGGCGGAAGTACCCGGATTTTGGCATGTTCCCACCGCAGGAACTAGGAATGATTTTAGTTCTAGGAACACCTTTTGGAGGAACTTATTTAGCTCCTACTTCAGAGTAGGGTCTAAACCAGCACTATAGGAACTACCAGTGACGTTAGTGTTCGCTGATTGGCCAAACGCACGCGAAACACTGGCACCCATCATTTTTAAAAAGCTGTGTTAACACACAGTTTATAGCCTATATATTTACTCCACAAACTAACTCTACGAACATGGAAAACAGTGATAGATGAGCCTCTTAACCTTTACGCTGAGGAGAAAATCCAATTCAACTTTGAGGGGACCAAGAGAAACATGATTATGTATTTCTGCTCAGCTAGCAACACTGGACATGAACCACACGGCATACGCTAATACCTTTTCATATACTGTCTACTTTCTGTGTATAACAGTTCTTTCTAATAACGTATTTGAAAGGACTGTTAGACAGATTGAAAACTAATGAACACTGAGAATGCGTTCTTAGCGCTGTAAAAATAAAGGTCACAACAACAAGCGCGGCTCACGTCACTTCAGAGTTCCTACTGGCGGGGCGAATGCAACCAGAAAATATTCCTAAGGGAACCATTAGTTCTTGGGGAACCATCCTGGTGGCTAGTTCCTAGAACTACCCGGTGCGAAAGCCCCTATGCACCCTATCTTTCAATACAGATACTGTTGTTTTAAACAAATCAGTGTTTTTCTCTGCAGTGTGGTGTGTGTGGGAGGAGATGGCATGTTCAGCGAAATTATGCATGGCCTCGTCTCCCGTACGCAGCGAGATGCAGGTGTAGACGAGAACTCCATGGAGGAGACCCTTGTTCCATGTGGACTTCGCATCGGCATCATTCCTTCAGGTTAGTCTACAGCAGAGTTTCACAATTCTGGTACTGGAGCACATACCCAACACATGCCTTTGCCTGTCCCTTATTCGACACCCAATTCAGTTCATGAGCACTCTTTTAACAAGCTGATGGGTTTAATCTGGTGCGCTATATTAAAGAGGCATCCAAAATGTGCACTGTTGGTGATGCTCCAGGACTGGGAATCACCTGTCTACAGTCACAAATCTCAGAGTCTGTGTGCAGCCAGGACAGTTTTTCAGCATGAATTTCATTGCTTTTTCATGCACAATACTTCTTTGGCAGTGTTCCTGGAAATATCTGTTGCTCACGGTTCTATTACATTTTGTTTTGAGATATTTCCAAGTCATTGTAAGTTTTACACCTGCTCATGGACACAGCTGCATACTGGAGGAGAACGGCGGGAGATTATAGCTCTCTTTCAAAACCTAGTGAGCACATACTCCACACCATAGGTGCACTCCTGATACAAAAGCATTTTTAGATAAATTCTAGTGAGCCATTCACACAAAACATGTCGTTGCATTCTGTGTGCACTATTTTTTTTTTTTTAAGCGTGGGACTATGTACATATCTTTTTTCCTGCATCTTCCATCTAGTTCTCACGTTTTAATTAGGGATTCACGATATATCGGCCATCATATCGGTATCGGCCGATTTATGTTAATTTTTAATGTTATCGTTATCGGCCTGCAAAGAAAATTTGGCCAATATATCAAAGCCGATAAATAATGGATTATTTCCTTCAGCTGAGACTCTTCAGTTGCGCACTGTTCGCCATGATGGTTTTGAATTGCTTGAAATATGATTGGAATCACTTCAAAAAGGAAAATAGAGTTGCTGTAAGTGCAACGTGCAGCGCAAGTCTTTCATATAATCTACATAAAATTATAATGAGAACATCATTATAATTGTGTGATTGGGACATGATGAATATTTTGTTTTTGTAATCAGGCTCTCAAAAATTCTATAAAAATTTGGATTTAGATTTATCGGCTTTCAAATATAAAGAATTATCGGTTATCGGTATCGGCCAAAATTTTCATATCGTGCATCCCTAGTTTTAATGCATCCTAAGGACCTTTTTACACGGTTTTCGCATTGGCTTGCTGAAGAGATACTCGGGACACACTCTCAGACCCTTAATGTTTTTACCATTTTGGAAGGAGGAAACTTTACATATGTGGCTTCAACAACCAGATGCATTTAAACTTGTCCAGTTTCGCCTGGAATGCGTCTCAAACCTACTCCTGAAGTGATTTGAGCGATCAGATTTAAATCCCTCTTGAATGCGTTTCAGAGGGCATTTACAACTGGTCTTTTCCAAATAGCTATGACCAGAAGTAAACGGGCCCTATGACAGCGCTTCATGTATCCTATGTGGATCAGAAATGTTGACTATATACACACTTTCCCTAAAAAATCGCACTGACCCCAGACATTATTAATAAATGACCAGCCTCAACGAGCACAAGAAGAATAAGTAGACGCCTTTACAAAAGCTCTGACAGCAATTGATATCTTAATGACTGTGGCCTATCGAATCGTGTTTTCTGATATTACTGTTTGCCATATAAACCTGACAATGTCGAACCCTTAAGAGTCCATGTTGTTATCAGTCACGTTATCAGCGTGTGTAATTCTGTCTATTTATGGCCTTATCTCACGTTGTCCAGACACGCAAGGACAAGTGACAGTTTCCAAGAACATCTCCTGGTCCTTTATCTTGCACTGGTGACAACTGATCTGAACAACAGGGGAATTTGAGACACACCTTTGACTTCAATGTCTAATAGATGAAATCATCATCATTTATCATGTTAATAACGTTATTTGGCCATCTAGCATGGAAATACCCCGTTTCTTTTTTTATGTGTACCATGATTTTACCATGTACCAAGTTGTTACTATGGGATTTTTTGTTTTTTACATTTACTAATGCCGTTTTTGACATGTTGAGTTGTGTGTGTGTGTATATGTATGTATATATGTAACCAGAAGTATTAAACATTATAAAAACTTGGTATTACCCATATATATATATATATATATATAGTTTTTATAATGTTTAATATAATTGAATGCATATAATTCCATGTTACATTTTCCATGTGACATTTTCTTGATTTGATTGTTTAAATAATTTAGTATCTTTTTAAAAATGTAAAGTTATTACATTGATCATTTGTTTATTTTAATTATTTAATTTCAATTACATGAGCATTTAATATTAATATATTTTTGAATATGTAATATTATAATACCAAGGTTTTACCGTGTTTTTATAACACTTAATACATATAATACAATGGACATTTTCTTGGTTTAATTGTAATAAAATTAATTAAAAATCAAACGTTTAATTTAAATTCTACAATTTATTTTATTTTACTTTATTTTGTTTATTTTTTTAGTAGTACAACAATATTCTTTAAAGTACAATATAAATAGCATGGTATATGAATATGCTAATTGTTCAGTACCATGTTATCAAAGTACCATGGTATCTAATACTATCACTGTGTAATGGTACCACCACGGTATGGTTTTATCATGATATATATTGATCCAAAAACAGTGTTTATTTTATTTTTGTCCCCTTCGTGAAAACAACAGTGGAAATGTGAATTAATTAGTCTGGCACGTTTGCAGTCGGTGTGTTTAAACCTTCAGCCTCATGCTTATATATATATATATATATATATATATATAAGCAATTTGAGGAAGAGGAATTAGATTAACAGTCCGGCATATAAGAGATAGAAAGAGGGCTGAACTCATCTGAAAACTCATCTCTCTATATAACAGTGTCCTGCAATGCTTCAGCTACAATCATTTCAAGATCGCAAAACTTTATTCTCACAAGGGCTGAATAGAGCAAAACCTCCATTGGCTTGTGATGTTTGGTTAGCGTTCACAATTGAAGGTTAGATTGCGGCTGCCCCCGTATGCCTCTGAAATTGAAAAAGAAAGTGTGATTTTCATACGTTAACCTTCAGAGTGAATTATGAGAGGATAGATTTAGGCCATTTCTGAACCCCTGACCCATGAAATGTGTTTTTTGAAACAGGTTCGACTGACTGTGTATGCTACGCCACAGCTGGCTCAAATGACCCTGTCACCTCAGCACTTCACATTGTTGTGGGTAAGTGGGCATCTCCATATCTGCCTATGATATATATATATATATATATATATATATATATATATATATATATATATATATATATATATATATATATATATATATATATATATATATATATATATATATATATTATATATATATATATATATATATATATATTATAGTACGTATATTTATGTGAATTTCTGTATAGCATTTGACAGTTAGGGCTGAGCAGAATGACAAGTATATATTATGCAAGGCTAGAAATGTGTCAACTAGTAGAGATTCTGCTATTATGTTTTTAACTCAAGTGACCAACTTGTCAATCATTTGTAAAGAATTTTTTTCTTCTTTTTTTCAGTTCATGTCCACCAAGTTCCAAATGAAAAGAGATGATCATATTTATCTTAATAATAATAAGTCATTGATTTAAGGTTTTTTTTTTTTTTTTTTTTTAGAGCATATCTTCCCTTGACTTGTGACTTCAAACTGATTTCAAGCACTGATTAAGTGATTTATTTATTTTTTTAATAGAAAATATTATAATAATATAAATACTTTACAATAATAATGTCCTTTGTTATCATTATTTGGGGGAAATGTTTAATTATCATATTAATTGAATATATACAATTTTTTTGGATCCGTAAGATTTGTAATGTTTTTAAAAGAAGTCTCTTCTGCTCACCAAGGCTGCATTTATTTGATTTAAAAAACAAACAAAAAAAACAGTAATATTGTTAAATATTATGACAATTTAAAATAACTGTTTTCTATTTTAATATATTTTAATATATGTAGTGTTTAATGTTACAAAAGCTTTCTATTTCAGATAAATGCTGTTCTTTTGAACTTTCTATTCATCAAAGAATCCTGAAATAAAAATGTAAATACTGTTTTCAACATTGATAATAATGAGAAATGTTTTTTGAGCATCAAATCATCATATTAGAATGATTTCTGAAGGATCATGTGACACTGACGACTGGAGTAATGATGCTGAAAATTCAGCTTTGATCACAGGAGTAAATTACACTTTACTATATATTAAAATATAAAACGGCTGTTTTAAATTGTAATCATATTTCACAATATTACGTTGTTGTTGTTTTTTAATCAAATAAATGAAGCCTTGATTGACTTTTGTGTTGACTTTTACCACAGGTGATTCTCAGCCAATGGACATCTGCTCAGTGCACAATGAAGACAGCTTCCTGCGTTACTCTGTGTCACTGTTGGGTTACGGGTTCTACGGAGACGTGCTGACAGACAGCGAGAGGAAGCGCTGGATGGGCCCGGCCCGTTACGATATCTCAGGTACGCAGGAAAATCTCTCAAGACTGAAATAGGCATTTCTTGTCTGTCTGCAATTTTTCAATGGAATTTTTTATTCTCCCACAGGTGTTAAAACGTTTCTGTCACATCGCTACTATGAGGGAACCGTGTCCTTCTTACCCGCTGAAGGAAACTTGGGAACTCCAAGAGACAAAATGCAGTGTCTGTCTGGGTAAATGATGTACTGTGTCTTTTGCTTAGTCATAATACGATCCCATTAATATGAATCAGGGAGCAAACATGAACACAACATGACAGAACATGTAAAATTAACCAACTAAGGCTGATCATCAGCGGCCGGTTGCATAAACATAGCCATAATGTTAAGACAGTGTCTTAAGTTCTAGTATGACCTACTAGCAGTTAGTCAGGGGCAGTCAGTCTTAGTTTTCGTCATCAAAGTAGGCTTATCTACGTTTTTATGTAACTGATTTAAAAAAAAGCTATGAACCATCTTAAAGAAAATAAATTGATGTCTAACTTGTAAGACTAGTCTTAGAGCTTCATGCAACCGGCCCCTGATGTTATTGTAAACTAGGGCTTGGTGATAATTATACACTACAGTTTGGAGACAGTACATTTTTAAAATGTTTTTTAAAGGTGCATTAAGCAACTTTTCATGTTAAAAATACCCGTTTTCTAACCCATACATGCTTAAACAATTACCTGATGGGCTGAATGAGCCCTCCTCTGATCACTGAGATTGCCTCTATAATCCTGTAAAGTAAAATAAATAAGAGGGATTCGGGCCGGAATTTTAGACTGGGCGTGACGTCATGCGCGTTCACGGCACTCTCACATAGCTATGTCTGGCAGGTTTGTGTATTCGCCGGCATTCTCCGTAGAAGATGGATTGTAAGAGACCTGCTTATAGTTCATTTCAAACACCAACGCAAACTCCACGTAAGATAAAAAAAAAGAAAACTTTTGTCCGTGAGCGTGCACACCTCTGGTTGCAGTTTCGCTTGCCGCCAGAGGGGGCATAGTTCTGCAAAAACTCAGAGACTTGCTTAATGCACCTTTAAGAAGTCTCTTGTGCTGATTAACTTTCAGCATCATTACTCCAGTCTTCAGTGTCACATGATCTTCAAAAATCATTCTAATATGCTGATTAGATGCTCAAGAAACATGTATTGTTTTTATCAATGTTGGAAACCGAGATACATTTTATTTTTTATCTTATTCATAATGTCTAACAATCTCACTACATCACAATGTCTATACTGTCATTTTTTATCAATATAATGGGTCTTTGCTGAATAAAAGTATTAATAAAAAAAAAAGGCTGATCCCTAAATACAGTCTAAATATTTTCAAAATAACGACTAAATATCATTGTTCCTACTTATATTTTTAAACCATGACTTGATTAGTTTAAAATAGAAATGTACTTGTGTGAATTAAACATTTTGGATATAATTGGCTATAATTGATGTTTGGTTAAATTGATTGTTCCTTCAATATGTATGTGAATACAAACGCACTATATATATATATATATATATATATATATATATAAAAAACATTTTTGAAGTGCGTTTGTGGCTATATTTTGTTGTTCTCTGTTGGCAACACCTCTTTCTGTTTGACTTGCAGGTGTAGTATCTGTCGGCAAACCTCGTCTGACAGACTGGTCAGCAAAGATGAAGACAGTGTTTCTGATGCTGGTGAGCAGCGTTTGGGAATACTCTATGCCAATGTTTAACTGAGCTCGGGCATTGACAGGAAGTCTCATATCTGCTCTGTGGTAAATGCGCCCACCCACAGTACAGGCCAACAAAGTGCATTTTCAGCCGTGATTTGTAATGCCCCCATCTGTCGGCTCGACTGGCACGCTGTTTGTGAACATTAGGCCAAATGGTTCAAGCTGCCGCCCGGCTGATCATTTAGAGAGTGCACACGTACACACACAGCATATTATCTCTGCCTCACAGCAGCTCACAACAACTGGCACCTCCGTTACCCAGCATTCTGTGTGTTTACCCTGAGCACTGATAAGTGCTGTTTACAGAGACACACTCTCTGCCCTCACAGTCCCAAATTGGCATTTGTGCGTGATGATTTCCTGAATGCTTTTAGACCGCGTGGCATAAATAGATTCTTGTGGGACGAATGATGTAAACAGGACAAAGAGAGTCAAGGGCCCTTCATCAGTGAGCCAGTGTCACAGCTATACATACCTTGAGATTTACAGGGACCTTACTTTCTTTTTCATTTTTCCTATTTAAAATATGAGTGATTTGCCTGTGGAAAACTATCGCTAGTGTGTTCTGAGATTTCAGGGTGTTCTGGGTTGTTGCTTAGCCATCCAGTCTTGGAAAAGCTGAAAATATTGGGGGATTTTATTTAGTTTGTTTTTTTAATCCAGATAATAGAAATTCATTCATTATCCAGATGGTCAGAGAATACACTTACTATCAATGTTGGGGAAAGTTACTTTTAAAGGTAATCTGTTACAATATTGCCATACTCCCTTAAAGTAAACCTTTTATGTAAAGTCATGTGTTATGTTACTTTTGCATTACTTTTTCTCACCTGGGCTGGGCTTCCTTGTTTGTTTTTTAGTAACAAATATGTTTTTGCCAAATGTTAAGGCCCTTTAACCTCAAAAGTGAATTGAATAAGCCTCAGGCTGACGGAAATGCAAATTTACTCCTGTGCAGTAGAGGGCGTTTCTCAAATAAACCTTTCAGCTGTGCAGACACAAGAGAAGAAAGTTCAACGCTCTTTCTTCAGCAATAAAAACAAACAAATTAAACACACATGTGATCTTTATCTAAAGTCATTTTTGCTTATTGGTATGGTTAAATGGGATCATTGAAGGTCAGCAGCAAAGACATTGGTTAATAAAGTGAGATTAAATACATAGTGTATTTGTATTATTTGACATATTGAATTATTTGCGTAATATTCTGGGTTTGCATTTCACTGATTGTTCCCCATATTGAGGAATACTGAATCTGTTTTTGTGCAAGTGCGATGAGTAAATTCATGCTCACATTTAGTCTAGAACTACAAAAACCATCATGTTCACACACACACAGCCTCTGCCCTTACTCACGATTCCTCTCAACATGGAGAGATGCCAGTCAGTAAATGGGAAAACCTGCGTTACTCATTTGAAAAAGTAACTCCGATATGTTGTTGTAAATTTAAAAGTAATGTTACTTTACTAGTTACTTGAAAAAAGTAATCTGATTACTTAACTTGCATTACTTGTAATGCGTTACCCCCAAAAACTGCTTACTATACTAGAAGTCTCACATGATGTTGTTGTATTTCAGAGTGTCGGGACACGTGGACGGTTATCAGGGGAAAGTTCTTGGCCATCAATGCCGCCAGCATGAGTTGTGCGTGTCCTCGCAGTCCTAAAGGTCTGTCGCCGTCAGCACACCTTGCAGACGGTACTACTGACCTCATCCTGGTCAGGAAGTGCTCCCGAATCGACTTCCTGCGCCACCTGCTGCGGCACACCAATAAGGACGACCAGGTACCTGCTTTATCTACAACAGAAAAAATCAGTAGAGTTATGGTTTTAATGAAAGAGACAAAGCAAATCCATTCCTTTTTAATCAAAGCCTGGGGAAAAAAACGGCACTCTTTAACCAACACACTTCAAAAAAGATCCCCGCTGTCCAACAAATGCTTACTATACATGTTGTATTAATATAGATTCATATGTATTTTTAATTAAGAGCAGGGAATCTTGTTCTTTGAAGTACGTTATCACAGCAGGGTTCCCATGGTCATGGAGAACCTTGAAAATCATGGCAATTTGTCTAGTCTTTTTCTATTTATGCTTAACTACTAAAATATGAAAATGTCTAGAAATGGCTCTTTTGTGAGTACAATCTCTATCAAAACTATCTTTACCTAGTAATCACAAATATTTGGAAAAGTCATAGAAATTCATTAGCATTGGAACATTGTAACAGTCCACATTTCAAATGCCCTTAGTAATTTATTTATTTATTTAAAAACCAGTAAGATTTATAATAGGATAGAACTAACTTACAAACAATTCTTGACATTTTCATTTGTAAATAAATATACAGTATACAGATCCCAAATATCCTTTGAAAACACGAGTTACACCAAATTTCAGATTTCATGTTCATTCACATTTGTTAAATGAATCCTTGTCAGAACAAACACTTAAACTATCTTTCAGAAGTTTGGGGCCAGTAAAGTTTTTGAAGGAAGTCTTTTTTTGCTCAAACAGTTAAAACAGTAAATACTTGATATTTTTCAAGATTCTTTGATGAATACAAAGTTCAAAAGACCAGCATTTATTTTAAATTTAAATATTTTTTAACATTAGAAATGCCCCTTTTTGTCAATTTTGTCAAAGTCTTTGCTCAATGACAGTATTATTCCCTCCCTCTCTTAAAAAACCTTTTGAACGGTAGTGTTTAGTTGATATTTGACTTGTTCTTCTCTTTTTCTTTGAACAGTTTGATCACTCTTTTGTGGAGGTGTACCGGGTCAAGCAGTTCCGATTCACCCCCAGACATCAGGAGTGTGATTCCGAAGTGGACCTGAGAGAGAGAGAGAGCGGAGCGGGAGGCAAGCGATTCCTCAGTCAGATCTGCAGAGAGCACAGAGCATGTGGCTGTATGCCTTCCCAGAGCAACTGGAACTGTGATGGAGAGATCCTTCCTTACACTGCAATTCAAGTCCGGTAGGACACACCCCTGTCCAGATACACCAATTCTTACGTCTACATTTAGGCAGACTTATGAATTCATGCATATGTGAACTGAACCCATGATCTTGCGTAGCTAGCGCTATGCTCTACTGTTTGAACTGCAGACACTTCCCTTGAGTGATCACATGCCTATTTTACCAAGACACACCCCTTGAACTCAACCCTTAATTTTAAATACGACAACTGGGTCACGTGACACTTTTAGTACCTTGCGTTAAGGATACATAATATACTCTAATGCACATACATTTGGAAACGCAACTTTTTCTGTACATTTTGCCACACTGAGGCAGCATTTTTTGAAGATGATCTCCCAAGTGGATAAATGAATAAAAAAAAAAAAAAAAAATTGCGTTGTAGTGCATGTAGGTATTTTAAAACGATAAATCTTGTTTTGTCATCTGACGCATATTGTAACGATAGATATCTATGTTTATACCAAGCGGCAACCTTCCAGTCTCTCTCTTGAATCTAACATGGAAATGACTTAATCTGCAATTCATCGACTGGCCGTTAGAGACAGGCTGCAAAAGAGAGTCAATCCCATAGAACCCGCATGTTAAAATGCCCAACTTTACAGCAGAAAAAAATGTGCTTATAGCCTGGTGAAAAAAAAAAAGGTTTTGGTCTATATAGCTAATTTGCTAATGTGCGGCTCATGCTCAAAACACGTGCAGCAGACACAGGCGTAGTTACGTATTCTAAATGTATTAATGTCTTCTAGCCATTCAATGGATTAGGTAGGCTAGCCATTTATTTCGAAATATAATTAACCAAGGGTCCAAAAAAACGTCCAAACAAATGATTTAACTGAACATAAGAACTACTTACTTGTATAAAAGAACATAGAATAAACAACAATTAATAAGAGCCTGGTTGATGAGTGATGATTGTTTTATTTTGACGGTGCTGAGAACGCCAGCCATAGCCTGAGCACATTATTATTGATCGCCTTCTCTGTGTTCATTCGTTTACAATATGTCTAACAGTCCTGTCTAATACGTTATTAGATAGAACTGTTATACATAGAAAGTAGACAGTATATGAAAAGGTATTAGCGTATGCCGTGTGGTTAATGTGTTGCTAGCTGAGCAGAAATACATAATCATGTTTGGCTTGGTCCCCTCAAAGTTGCTTTGGATTTCCTCCTCAGCGTAAAGGTTAAGAGGCTCATCTATCACTGTTTTCCATGTTCGTAGAGTTAGTTTGTGGTGTAAATAAATAGGATATAATCTGTGTTCAGCTTAAATTACTTTTTTTTTTTTTTTTTTTTTTTTTAAATGGCGGGTGCTGGTGTTTCGCGTGCGTTCGGCCAATCAGCATACACTAACGTCACTGGTAGTTCCTGTAGTGCTGGTTTAGACCCTACTCTGAAGTAGGAGCTAAATTAGTTCCTCCAAAAGGAGTTCCTAGAACTAAAATCGTTCCTAGTTCCTGCAGTGGAACACGCCAAAATCCGGGTACTTCCGCCAATAGTTCCAGGAACTATGAAAAGGTTCCTCCGGTGCAAAAGCCCCTTAAGTTACAAAGTTGTCCCTTTCAAGGCACTGCCCAAGTGACAAGCTGCTTTACCCTAAAAGTACACATTTTTCTGACAGCGTAATAACCAAAAATGAAAAGGTGCATGTGGTGAAAATGAGAACTTTCACTGTGCCATGTTTCAAAAAGGAAAGAGTGAGCCATTATATTTTTAATGCACTAATTACTTCAAGCAAGTTCTAATTGTCATTGTAATGAATGGGTGCGGACATCCCTGCCACTCACACTGAGACGTCCTCATAAATCTAAGAGATGTCACCATGTTTGAACAGTTTTCAGAAAATGTTCCTCCAACTCATAATGAACATGCTTCACTGAAGTGACGGTCGATTAGTGAAAGCTTTAGTTTAAACGTTGAGGTCTCATGAGCACCAGATTGTCTCAGCACTAGCATACTAAACAGGGTAAATAAATGGACTTTTGTGTTCTGAGCCTGTGCAAAAGATGCTATTAAAATTAAAAAACTCCCTCCATTGTGCCTGCTGAGGAGGAGTTCTCCTCCTCGATACAGCATGACAGCTCGCCCGAACGCATCATTTCCTTCACGCCCCATTGTTCTGTGTCAACAATGCGTAGCAATGAAATGCTCCTAATTTAATGGCCCTCTCACTGTTAAAGGCTCACCTCCTTTAATTAAAATAGAAGTCCATTCATTTATTCCATTTTCAGCTTCAGTAATTGTTTCTCGAATGAGTAAGCAAATAACCTGTTGAGATAATTGATGATGATACCACGGCCGAAAGAGGCAATCGCCTGGCACTGAACTCACCTCCTGAGTATTGAGTGGAATTAGAGGAAATTAAAGAGCCCCAGAACCTCCTAATAGCGCATGCATTTAACTGCAAAACTTTTTACTCAACACGACAACGCATTTATTGCTTACCAGCGCTTGCTCGCACTTCTTTTTACTCCAGGACACAACGTATTAGTGGTGTTTGCTAAAGCAAGCATCAATTTTACTATTGCAAATAGTTTGGGATTTGAACGAACCATTATACTTCAGGGTTTCTGCGAGTCTTAAAAGTCTTAATTTGCCCTTACACCCATTAAGGCCTTAAAATGGTGTTAAATCAGAGCAGAAAGTCTTAAATTCATAGTCATGGCATTCAATGTTGCATGCATTGCAAAACATAAATATCAGTATTTTTGTCCTTTTTTCCAATACAAATATCTAAATGTTTAAATCAAGATAAATTTACTTTAAATGTAAAATGAAGTCTTGAAAAATGTAATAAAATGTAAGTCAGTTTATGCTTAAAACAAGAACAAATATCAAATTAAGCAGATTTTTCTGAGCCCATTTGTGGATATTTGTTCTTGTTTTAGTCATAAACTTCATTTTGATAAATTTCACAGAAAACAAGACTTCATATTTTGTCATTTTACAGCTGAAGTTTTAGGAATCTTTAGATATTTGTACTGGAAAAATGGAGAAATACTGAGGAAACATCACTTTTTTGCAGTTTGTTCAGAAAGTACTGGAAAAATGATTTCCATTTTGTAGTGTTTTAAGCAAAACGATTCAAGCTTTTTTTTTGTAAAATTAATTAAAAAATAATATATCTGCTGGAAGATGCATTTTCAAATTCTAAAGTGTTTCTCCTTAATTTTTTTTTTTTTTTAATTCCTAATAATCCCTTCAATTTAATTCTTACATTTTTTTTTTCTAAATTTACCTTAATATCTGCAGAAACCCTGTACTTAAATGTTTTGTAAAATAGTTTTTAGGTACCTAGACTCGTTGGAAAAACCTATTTTCACAAAACGTGCCTATACACACAATTCACTGCATTTTCCAGTTGAAATGAACACTAGTGGCAGTAAAACAAAAAACTACTTTTATTCCTTTTCACACAAATTAATACTTTTACCATAGGTTAATGATTTATAAACTAATGCATTTTCACATTTGTACCAAATAACCAGCTCCAAATTAATGCTCTTGCGATGTGCAGCAATTCAAAGACTTGTCAAAGCAAGCTAAAATGGCCTGGTTGCTTCAGCAAATGTGTTTTTATTTCATGTTTGCTTTAGTGTTGGTGGGATGGTTAGCATTAACCTTTTAGCGCCACACACCAATTCTTTCACAAACTGCCTCAATATGTACAAACAACCAACATAATAAAACATTGCCGGATTCACGTTCAAACATACCCGGCTTTTAGCACCACTCACTTTGAATGTGTCACAAAGTGTGTAAACGTAATAACATTTAGCTGGAAATGCCGCCTCAGGGACACATTTCCAATATGCCTGGGCTGCTTTTTATCATGTTGTTTTTTTCCAGTGAATTGGTTGCATTTTGTTTGACTTTTTCCTTCTTTCTTTCTCTATCTCAGGGTCCACTGCCAGTTGATCACGCTGTTCGCGAGAGGAATCGAAGAGCAGCCGGTGTTTGAGGACCCGTACGCTCACTGTGCAATATAGATCTCCATAAATTCACTTAAGAAACCTCAAGCTGGAACATGAAGGATTGAGATTCTTTGAATGGAAGAGTCACCTTCAGCTCAGCACAATGTCATGCTGTTATATCTAGATAATCCTCGTGAAGATGCGTTGAAAACACAGAGCTGGAGTCAACAGCATCTTCATAGCATCTTTATACAGGCTGTATTGGATTTGTTTCGGATAGGATTAGCCGTTTCAGCTAGGCATTGTTATTGCTTTTTTTTTTTTTTTTTTTTTCATTTCAACCCTTGAAGTCCTTGAAGTTGCTGGTGATATCTCTTGTTGTGTGAGACAGCTTCCAATTGTCGGCATTTGTCTTCCACCGCGATCAAGCTGGTCTTGAGAGTAGCGTTAATTGAATTCCAAAGTTAAATTCTTGGAACTGTGAACTTTTGGTTATGAAAACATTCCTCTTGGTAGCACCTTTGCTGTTTTTTCTAGATATAAAGCACGCGAGGTGGTCAGCCGATAAAGATAATGGTATACCAAAAAAAGGTTGTGGTTTGTGTTCGTAAAACAAATAAAAATCGAAATTCTGACATCATTTACTAAAGAAGTTCCAAACAAATTTTGTTGTTTTTGGCAATGTTGTTATTGTGAACTAAAAAAGAATCAAAAATGTTTTTTGGTATTTAAAACAAATCTGAAATAAAATAAATATTAGATGAAATACTACGTTTTGAGTTATGAACAAGTTATAAATAAGTTAGGAGTTGAAGTAAATGAGTTAAAGTACCGCAAGTACTAAAACTAAGACTGAAATTAAAAATAAATTCAAGCTACATAGAAATCTTTTAAAAATATATACTAATAAAAATGACAAAAACAGAAAATATAAGGGGGCGTTCACATGACACCATTTTCAATTAAAAACGGGGGGGAAATGTATGCGTTTTGGCCGTTCATTTACACAAAATGCCTGAAAATGCTAACTTTTGAAAATGGATACCGTTATAATCTGCGTAAACTACGAAAACGTGAATTTGCGAAAGTGGAGACGTCACACGCATTACGTGTTCAGTCTGTAGGAGCATAGAGTTTCTTTACAAAGTGACATCGCCAACTACTGGCCTGGCATGCAAATACATGACATGTAAATAAATAAATGCCATGGCATGTATCATGGCATGATACAGCGTTCGTTTTCACGGAACCTTGTGAACTTGTAAACGTTCCCTTTAGTATACAAACTTGTCATGTTCTATATGGTT
Organism: Vimba vimba; assembly: GCA_022828995.1. Classification (NCBI taxonomy): domain Eukaryota; kingdom Metazoa; phylum Chordata; class Actinopteri; order Cypriniformes; family Leuciscidae; genus Vimba; species Vimba vimba. Next base: position 20,299,303 of record CM040821.1, on the reverse strand, counting down.
ACGATTATGTTATTTTGGGAAAAAGTAGCTTCGACATTCTGCTAAATCTCTCTTTTTTTGTGTGTTTTACCAAACGTCATACAGGTTTGGAACAACATGGGGGTGAATGAATGGCAGAATTTTCTGTTTTTGATGAACCGTTCCTTTAAAAAGATAGCATGAAGTAACATCTATCATGTAAATAGTGTAGCCTACATCAAATCAAATCCAAGTCCAATCAGAATGATGAATCCGCTTCACACCTCTTAGATGTTTGACCAACTCTAATTCTAATTTTCCCAACTCTAATTCTAATTTTCCCACTCTTACCACGGTCAGTTTTGTTTTCTGGACATTTCATGCATGTAAATGTAGCATTATTGAGCTGGACTACAAGAGTAACACTGCAGGGTCAGTGTACATACAGTGTTCATCAGACAGAATGTAAATGAAAATACGGTAGCGCTCTGGTTGCGTTCCTCCCCTCGAGAATGTTTCCTCTTTTATAATGAATTCTATGTTTGTTTCCTCTGCCGACATCTTATTTCTTCTGAAATATCTTATTGTTTTTGCAGTATCAAAGGATGAAGGAGTTTATGACAGACAAAGAAATTGCTTTTCGCCGTAGTGCATGTCAGCTGCTTTAATATGCATTTTTTAAAAGTTGTTCCTTGAGCTGTGCTAGTGATTGTTTCCCATGATGCATCTGTAGAGGATACACATGTTCTGTAGCAATTACAAACAAAATGTGCATGTCCTTCATAGACGGGAAGATTGTATGGAAGCTTATTTCCACAACATTCGAAAAAAAATGTCATGCTTTGGCAAATTATAATTATGACTGGTACTGGTAATAGGTCATAATTATGACAAGAAAAATTAAGAGAAATAATACAATAAATTAAAGATTTAATTTTTTTTTAAGAACAAAAAGCTTAGGTGGATCCTAATTATGGAATAAAATACAAAATTATTAGATTGTCATCATTTTGACTTCATCTCATTATTATGACTATCTAATAATTTGGTATTTTATGCCATAATTAGAATTTACCAAAGCTATATATATATATATATATATATATATATATATATATATATATATATATATATATATATATATATATATATATATATATATATATATATAATTTTTTTTTTTTTTTTTTTTTTTTTTTCCTTTAAATTATTGTAGAGAAATATGACCCAGACATTTCTTGACGGTTTTGATGTTATCCACCCATATACTAAAGTAAGACCATGGAAATGATATCCTTGTATGCAATTTTAGAGCTTCCAAGAGCCTCTGCTGTTATGAATTATGAACTGTGGCTTGCTATTCTTGTGTGTGAACAGTATTTGTGTCGTGTGTAGTATTAGCCTCATGTCAAAGCGTGTGTATTTGACACCACCTCCTGTTTGACAGCCCACTTCAGCCCTAATCAAACCCATGCTGTGCCACCAACTTGTCCTACTGATCCAAAGATATCAATCACAACCCATTTTAATCACTTGAATGTGACTACGTTTTTGATTTGCATCGCCCTGGTGGCTGCTGGTCATTGATGGCTGGTGACAGGTGACTGTATAATGTACTGCGATGGTTGTCCAGACTGTGTGTGTGTTTCCAGCAGAAAGCACTTGTCAAGGCTCAGTGACGACTGAGAGTGAAGTCATCTTGCAGGACTCGAGATGACGTGTAAGACCTGACGTTTAATTCGATTTATTGAATGAAAACCAAGACAATCCGCTAATAAAGTTGATCAAACAACCTTTCAGTGTCCTGAGTGGTCTGTTTTGATGTGATTCATTTTGGTATGAATATGAGGATAAAACTTTCACGAACATGGCCAGAATCTTATATAATTGCAATAAAATGGAATAAAAAAAAGCCTATTTGAGGACTATTTTCATGATGATTCATTGCATATTCCGTTCTCATTAATACAATGCAGAACTAACAATATATTTCAGTTGTAGATTTAAGTAGAATATTAGAAAATTGTAGAAAATTTGATTGGTGCTGGATCATTTCTTGGTGAGATTGCCATGAGAATCTGGAAAATGAATGGAAGAGAACGTACATGCCTAGAAGATTGAAATTTGAATATGATATTTGTAAATTGAGTTTTTTTGTGTTTTTTTTAATCACTGGTTTTACTTCAGGACCTTCATTTTAGGTGATCCACAACTGTTCGTTGTACAAAACTAAACAAAAATCCTTAAAATCAAACATTAAGAATAGATTACCATGTTGTTCCTGTATGGTTTCATATTCTTGGCAGTCAATAATTTGTTATTTTAGTTAGCACAAACTGTTTATCCTTGGGTTTCAAGGATGAGGTCATGTCACGCAACCTGTCCATGTCTACATCCTCCTGATTTGACTAACTTTCAACAAGTGACACATGAATTTGTGCCAAAACACCATAGATTACCATAAAATGCCATATTATTTGCATCAAGTATTGTTTTTCCCTGCTGTGCACATCCCTGTCGGAACACACCTGTGCCCTAATTTCTGGGTGACGAGCCAAGAGATCTCCCCCCGTCTTCAAACTCATGCCATTGTTTCATTTCAACAAATATAGCTATTACTTCTGCCATATTTTCTTACAGACATGTCCCCAACTTGGAAACTCAAGGCTCAAAGGAAATCTGAGTTCATAACTCAGACATACACTTACACTATATTGCCAAAAGTTTTGGGACGTCTGCATTTACATGCACATGAACTTTAATGACATCCCATTCTTAATCCATAGGGTTTAATATGGAGTTGGCCCAGCCTTTGCAGCTATAACAGCTTTAACTCTTCTGGGAAGGCTTTCCACAAGGTTTAGAAAAGTGTTTATGGGAATTTTTGACCCTTCTAGAAGAGCATTTGTGAGGTCAGGCACTTATGTTGGACGAGACGGCCTGGCTCGCTTTCTCCACTCTAATTCACCCCGAAGATGTTCTATAGGGTTAAGGTCAGGACTCTGTGCAGGCCAGTCAAGATCCTCCACACCAAACTCGCTCATCCATGTCTTTATGGACCTTGCTTTGTGCACTGGTGTGCAGTCATGTAGGATCAGGAAGGGGCCATCCCCAAACTGTTCCCACAAAGTTGGCAGCATGAAATTGTCCAAAATGTCTTGGTATGGTGAAGCATTAAGAGTTCCTTTCACTGGAACTAAGGTCCCAAGCCCAAGCCCAAGCCCTGAAAAACAACCCCACACCATAATCCCCTTCCACCCAACTTTACACTTGGCACAATGCAGTCAGGCAAGTACTGTTCTCCTGGCAACCGCCAAACCCAGACTCGTTCATCAGATTGCCAGACAGAGAAGTGTGATTGGTCACTCCAGAGAACACGTCTCCACTACTTTACACCACTGAATCCGACGCTTTGCATTGCACTTGTTGATGTAAGGCTTGGATGAAGCTGCTCGCCCATGGAAACCCATTCCATGAAGCTCTCTACGCACTGTTCTTGAGCTAATCTGAAGGCCACACAAAGTTTGGAAGTCTGTATCTATTGACTACAGAAAGTTACCGACTTCTGTTGTTCCCAATTGCTTCCACTTTGTTATAATACCACTAACAGTTGACCATGGAATATTTATTTTTCACGACTGGACTAATTGCACAGGTGGCAACCTATCACGGTACCACGATTGAATTCACTGAGCTCTTGAGAGTGACCCATTCTTTCACAAATGTTTGTAGAAGCAGTCTGTGTGCCTTGGTGCTTGATTTTATACAACGGTGGCCATGGAAGTGATTGGAACACCTGAATTCAATGATTTGGAGGGGTGTCCCAATAATTTTGGCAATATAGTGTTTTTTGTAGGCTATCCCAGAAGTTAGCATCACCCTGGTTCCCTTGACAAAAACCCAGTAGAATTTTTCCATTGGCTTTTGGATTATTCCAGTTCATCATGATAATTTTCAAAAATGAACAGAACTTTTTCAAATTTTGAAGTCTAAATACAATCGCCAGAAATAATGAGGCCGTAAAACTGGACAGTGAGTAGATGAGTTTCCACTTCTGGCTGATTATGTCTTGTACCTTTTTTGTCGGTTTTCAAAAACTTTTTTGCTTCAAATACATTTTTGGAATGTTATGATTCACCTCATAGCTGGTTGGCGTGGATTATGCCTTAAACTAAGACTTTTTAAAAATCCCTTTGGGTAAAATTAATGAAAAACATACTTAAGAAACCAACAGCATTGTGGTGACGTTCATGTGCATTAATCTCGCAAAAAAAAAAAAAAAAAAAAAAAAAAAAAAACTTTCTGACAAGACTTGAATGCACAAACATATGTTTTGAAAGCGCCACAGACACAGTGTTTACATTATTTGTGGCGAATCAACATTCAAAACGGCTGTGAATTTTTGCATATTCAATATGGATATGAGAAAGTATTCCACACCATCCTACATTTGTAAAACACATCTGATCTCCCAGCTCTAGGGAAGGCAGTACCTGTCAAGAGCTGTTATTATGAATCCACTACATGAAATCTACTCATCTTTCAGTGCTATTCTTAAGAGCCTTTAATAATACAGAGCCTGCGCTCCTGACAAATGTCATTGGCTGGAAGAAAAAAAAAAAAAAGACGAATGACACCTCCATGTTTAACAGGCTTATTGCATAAAAATGACTGCGGGTGAGAAATAATTCGTTCCCTCCAGTGAGATGGAGGGATATTTAGCTCTTCGTTTTGCTCACAGTTTCGATATGGTCGATAGATTATGCTGCTATCTGGACCGGCATGGCAATGACGCCGGGTAATTTTCTCATCTCTCGTCCACAAAGTAAATTCCATTTCCTTTTCCTCCTCTCTGTAGCTTCTCCGCGTCTTGATTGATTTATTCTGCGGGGTTGCACCCCGTCGAGACCGGGAGACATTACACTCCGGGAGACATGCGCTCCCTGGAGACATTACAATAGACAAACAAACAGCTGTCTTCAGGCTCTCGAACCTCTGTTTGGAGACAGCTCATCGTGAGGGTGATAACATCTGCGGCTTGACGCGCGTTTAAAACGCTCCTCCTTTAAATAACTCAGCTGAGATTGGATGGACTCTTTGTCTGCAGAAATCGCACCTGAGCCCCAGACACCAACTTGTCTGTTTTCAGCCTCTCGATTTAGTTTAAGGCTGCGTCCCCGAAGGCTGCGCACACATAGGCTGCTGTGCACTGAAAGTATGTACTTCACTGCTGATGGGAAAGTGGCCTATCTGTTGTATGTCGTAAGACACTACACGAGTCCTGGGACATGTCATAATGATGGGCCATGAAACAATCCAGATTCGGTACATTTAAGCTCTATCTACAGCATTTGTGGCATAATGTTGATTACCACAACAAAAATGCAGGGAATTTACAATGGAAATAAATATGCCAATATGTAACTATGTATTATATTATATTATATTATATTATATTATATTATATTATATTATATTATATTATATTATATTATATTATATTATATTATATTATATTATATTATATTATATCGCTATATAAAATAACTTAGATTAATTGTTCTGTTAAAACTATTAGGGGTGTAACAATATATTGTGTCACAAAAACACAAAAATGCAACAATAATTATTGTGGATAGTGGCAATATGTATTGTGCATAGTTCACCCAAAATAAAAATGACTGGATGAGAAAAAATTCAAGTTTTCAGAGTTTTAGTGTTGGTACTACATTAAACTACTATAATGTTAAATATAATGTATTATAATGCAATGAGGGAATATGTGTGGGTCCTGATGATGCCAGTAAAAAGTGGCCTACATTATTTTAAATATATCTAGTCAGTGATGGAGTGCAAGCATATTCGTCTAAAATAATTTTGTATTTTCAGCTTCAGAATCATGAATATTTTTATTCTGGTGTCACTATTGTGCTGTGCATTGGGTTACGGGTTATATCAAATTTAGCATTTGAATCAGCAGTACAGTTTTTGTTATCCTTTTACCATATGTCTTGGAGTATCGCGATAATATTGTATCGTGAGTTCAGTATTTATGTATCGAATCGTGACATGAGGGTATCGTTACACCCCTAAAAACTATGTTATTTGAGCTGTAAAAGCATTTTAAATAATTTTTTACAGTCATAGGCGTTTAGGGTTTTAGCCATTACATCGTCATGGCAGTTATGTTGTAAAATTAGATAAAAGTTAAAATGCGTATTGTTTGTATCGTGTAGCTATAATATTGAAAGCTTTTATAAATTGTCCCCATTCACTTATAAGTGTGTTTCTGATTTTTACATATTTAACTACATTCTGCACTACACACACACGGGTTTCAATGTTTTGTGGGGACCTTCTATAGACATAATGATTTGTATACTGTACAACTGTATATTCTATCCCCCTACACTAATACTACCCTTAAACCTACTCATCACAGAAAACTTTCTGCATTTTTGTATTTTCAAAATACATCACTTAGTATGATTTATAAGCTGTTTTCCTCATGGGGACCAAAAATGTTTTTGTCCTCACAACTTAGTTAATACCTATGGAAGCTTGTTTCCACCACAGGATAAAAAATTAAAAAGGTAACTATGACTTTTTATCTCACAATTTTGACCTTTTTTTTTTTCACAATTTACTGTTCAGAATTGCGTGATAAAAAGTCGCAATTGCCATATATAGTCAGAATTCTGACTTTATAACATGCAATTGTGAGTTTATATCACGCAATTCTGACTATATAACACACAATTGTGAGTTTATATCTCACAATTCTGACTTTATCTCTGGCAATTGCGACTTTATATTTTTATATCAATTCTGAGAAGCAAATTGCGAGATGTAAACATGCAATTGTGAGATTAAAAGTCACCATTATATTTTAAAATGTTTTATTCTGTGGCGGAAACAAGCTACCATAAATATCTGAACCCCACCAAAAAACTAAAATATTTCAAATAAAAATCAATCAGTCACAATGCAGAATGCACATAGATATGAAGTGGTTAGATTTGAACACATTTACAATGCAGAACAACCCCCCAAACACACACACACACTCAACATATAAGAAACATTTTTTTAACCATTAACCATACAGTCTGAACCAAACAATTTTGCAATAAAGGGATTGTATTCATGACACAATTGGATGAAAGGAAACATCCACAATGAGCTTATTAACAAAACAGAGTCATTTTCAATAAAAGGATAAAGATTATGTGTTAAAATGCATAAATGCAGCCTTTATAGTCGTGAAAGATCAATTGAGCACAAACAAACTCTAAGTCAATGGAGACAAAGCACTAAAGGAATGCCATATGGAATACAGAGAGACTCACAATAAAGACTTTGAATATTATTCAGTGGCCACATAAATGTCTCGAGGGCCTAACTTTTAAAAGATCTGGTTTAGGATTATTAGAGCTGAACGCAATAAATATGCAAATTGTTGTTTCCAGGTGTTATTGATCACCAGTCCTTTGTGTGTTAAGAGAGGTCATGAAGTAGGGGAGAGAAAGAGAAGGACTGGAGGATGTAATGTACACCTACTTATCATACCATACACCATTAAACCCCTTCACACTTTCTGTCATCATGAGCGATTCATTGAGACAACACTGCAAACAGCCTCAAATTCACAGTTTAATTGAGCACACAGTAATAACAGTAAAACTATCTTCAGTTGCCACATGAAACGCAATGGAGACCATACAGAGCTAATGATCTAAAACCAGGACAATATCATAAGGGACATTTAGAGAGCACTGCTTAATGTCCCATGAGCCTTCATTGTTTTTATTATTTCAACAAAATCACAATTTTTCTAGACCACTACTTCATGGTGTAACAAATCAAAGATCGCTTTTGGTTGCTGCAGAACGTTTTCTATTAGATGTCTGCTCATATGCCTGAGTGTCAAACATCATATGTAGTGTAAGCTGTGTGGTTATGATGTGTTTTTTTGTACATAATTATGCAGTTGCTAGAGTCTTCTGGGTGGTTCCCATGGTGTTCTGGTTTGTTACAGGCTGTTGCTAAGGCATTTCAAGTGGTTTTTATGCAGTTGCTAGGGTGTTCTGTTGGTTGCCATGGTGTTGCTAAGGTGTTTTGACTGGTTTTAGCACATTGCTAATGTATGCAGTTGCTAGGGTGTTCTGCTGGTAGTTAGGGTGTTGCTAAGGTGTTTTGAGTGCTTCTTAGCACATTGCGGTTACATTTTGTGTCAAGGTGTCATTGTTACCATGTAGTTAAATGTTTTAGTACTGAATAATAATAATTAACTACATGCACTTATTATAGTGTCAAGGTAGGATTAGGGTTTGGTTGAGTGTTAGTTGCATGCAATTTACTGTTATTACTATGGTAAGTGCATGTAACATATGTAACAAGGACACTGTAAAATAAAGAGTTACCCACATTGCTAATGTATGCAGTTGCTAGGGTGTTCTGTTGGATGCCAGGGTGTTGCTAAGGTGTTTTGAGGGATTTTTAGCACATTGCTAATGTATGCAGTTGCTAGGGTGTTCTGTTGGTTGCAAGGGTGTTGCTAAGGTGTCTTGAGGGATTTTTAGCACATTGCTAATGTATGCAGTTGCTAGGGTGTTCTGTTGGTTGCAAGGGTGTTGCTAAGGTGTTTTGAGGGATTTTTAGCACATTGCTAATGTATGCAATTGCTAGGGTGTTCTGTTGGTTGCAAGGGTGTTGCTAAGGTGTTTTGAGGGATTTTTAGCACATTGCTAATGTATGCAGTTGCTAGGGTGTTCTGTTGGATGCCAGGGTGTTGCTAAGGTGTTTTGAGGGATTTTTTAGCACATTCACTAATGACTATCTTTAGCTATGATGTCAAAAGCAGAAATGGAAAAATCCAGTCTCACATGAACTATTTTACAAGGTTGTGATTTCGCATGAACTACTAATGTATGCAGTTGCTAGGGTGTTTTGTTGGTTGCAAGGGTGTTGCTAAGGTGTTTTGAGGGATTTTTTTACACATTGCTAATGTATGCAGTTGCTAGGGTGTTCTGTTGGTTGCCAAGGTGTTGCTATGGTGTTTTGAGTGGTTTTTAGCACATTGTTAATGTACGCAGTTTCTAGGGTGTCTGTTGGTTGCCAGGGTGTTGCTACAGTGTTTTTAGGGGTTCTTAGCACATTGTTATACAGTTGCTATGTTCTGCTGGTTGCCAGGGTGTTGAAACCTAATGTGGTTTGAATGGTTTTTATCACATTGTTAATGAATGCAGTTGCTAGGAAGTTCTGCTGTTTGCCAGGGTGTTGCTACAGTGTTTTGAGTGGTTCTTAGCACATTGTTATACATTTGCTATGTTCTCCTGGTTGCCGTATGTGTTTTAAATGTTTTTTTATCACATTTGCTGTGTGACAAAATTAAAATAGCCCTATGAGCATTGAGCAATAGCTATAGCTTGACGTGATGATTGCTTTAGCAAACACCACTAATTAACCGCACTATGGGTGCATAAACAGCAAATATAAATACTTATTTTAAAAATAAACAGACTTTTAAAGCAGGAAATGTGAAGGAAAGTCTTTCTGAGCGTGAAATGCCAGCGACAGTAGCCCTTTTCCATTCTTGCCATTTAATTTGAAAAAGACAAAGTTTGAAAGCTTTGTGCTTTTTCTCTGTCCAATTTAAGCAGAGCGAAAGCTGGACTTTGTTTTCCCTGAAAGTTATTGCATCCCTAATGGTGCTTAAAGTAATTACACTTTGTAATGTTTCTCTTTTCTTTCCTTCAGCGGGCCCTATCTATGTGTGCCGCGGCTCTTTGCTAAATGATGCCATTAACCATATTGCATTTGTTGCCTCTCTGGCTACCCAAATGAGTTTCAGTTCACTGAGAGTTTAATTGACTGAAAACAAGGTTTGCTTAAAATTACAGTGGTTAGACCAACTTCCTCGACAATGTAAAGAATGTGTTTTGAGTCACACACTTAGTTTCGGAATAAACGCCATCTGTAATCGTCTGTTTTGTTAGTCAGCACATTTCAGCTACAACATTTCATACTGTCTATTTATCTGCCCAAAGATGTTACAAGGCTACGCTAATGCTAATCTAACATAAATCAAACGCCTGATTCTTTTTTTTTGGAGGGTGCTTACAAACATGAAAAGGATTTTTGCACAAATCTAATGGCTAGTTTGTATGAATTCGTGTTTTTGTACGATCTGCTTACACTCCAGTGACCTTCATGCTTATTTTTTTCTAAAAATCCAACATTTTCGTACGATTCACATTGTACTAGTTCATGCGAAATCACAACCTTGTAAAATAGTTCATGTGAGACTGGATTTTTCCATTTCTGCTTTTGACATCATAGCTAAAGATAGTCAATAGTGAAGTGTCTGGGACTTTTGGTGACATCAGCCAATCATGTTTGCATTTACTTTTGTAGTTATTAGCATATTGGTCCACATGTAAACAGGATTACTAAGGTGAATGGGAAAGCTAATGGATAACTTTCTCCAGATATTTTAGACCTACTTACTTCAATGTTTTCCATTGTCTGACAGTCGGGAGATGTTGTTTTGTTGGTGTATTATTATTTACAGACAAAAAAAAAAAAAAAAGTCTCACAATGTTTGGGGAACAGATTCAGGTGCCTTTCTAGAGTACTTTGCGTTACTTATTTTTCATGTATTTTTAATTTGTACTAAAAGTACAAACTTTGCTGGTAAAGGAAGTGGGCTATACCTTTGATTAACGCAGTACACCTGTATTGAAACATAATATATCATAGAATTGACCGTAGTAGGTATTTCTTTGAATAAGTTCTTAGCTACCGTTAAAAAGTATGTTCTATATAGTGTGAATGTGTGTAGCAATCAGTACATACTACATTCACTTCAATGCCATGCACAACTTTACTCTCAAGGCCTTATGGGATACCATTTCATAAATACTCTGAATTCAGATATTTTTCATCAACTATAGGGACATATTTGGATACAGCCATACTGTTTGTGTTTGCATGAAAGCATTAGCATCTAGCTGAAGTCTGACAAGGCCGCTCTATTGCACTATTGGAAATTTTGACTTTCTGAATTAAGTGGAATGCAGCATAATATCTAAACATGCGTTTATTTAATTGAAGTGGCAATTCACTGATGTTTTTCTTCACTGATGTAACACTTTACAATACGTGTGCACTAGTCATGTGCCTCAACAAGTAAAGTCATAACATAATGATACCTTTTCAAATCATTAGCTAATGATTAATTAAAGCAGACAACTGGAACTTGAAGTGCATAGCTTTGACCCATTGTGGTAATTAACACATTAATTTACACTATTAGTTAATAAAATATGTTATTAAGGAATTAATACACAATGACACATTTAATTAATAGCAATTCATTTATTACGTAATCTATTAATCATATAGACTCTATTAGTTGCTGATGCAGTAATAATTCATTAATGGTTTAGTTCTTCATGAGTCATACATTAACTCATGATTATCTGTGCATTATTTAAACATGAATTAATGCACCCGTATTGTAAAGTCTTACCCGTTTTTCTCATAATGATTTCTCAAAATAATCTCAACCATTACAATTTCAGCCTTTAATTTGCAGCTGACAGGTTTATTTTCAATACAACAACCAACGCGTCAATCAATGGAAATGTTGCAGTCTACACTTGGCGGATATTTTCATGATGCTAGTTGCTCATCAACGCTTGTGAATTTGCTCTTGATTCTCAAATGTTTTTTGCACAACTATGATGCCTCCGACAGAACACTATGGTTTCTTTCACAGGTGACTTGCCACTGTGACATCCCAAACGAAAATGAATGAACAATCACCAATGAGATGATTTTAATGATTATTGTTTCCCCTACACCAGGGGTGTCCAAACTTGAGGTCCAACTTTCCTGCAGAGTTTATCTCCAACTTGCCTCAACACACCTGCCTGGAAATTTCTAGAATGCCTTGTAAGAGCTTGATTAACTGGTTCAGTTAATATATTCAGTTAAAATATAAGACAAATGAAGATGAATGCATAAAGGTTTAGTTCACCCAATAAAGAAAATTAATTAAAACAATTTCTCACCGTCATGTCGTTCCAAACCCACAGGTGTAGGTGTCATGGAATGGGTAGGTGAAAGCAGCGAGGACTCAAGTGCAGAAAAATAAGGCTTTTATTACAGTTTTTTTTATTCGCTTTGGTACTATTTTCACAAGTTAGGTGTACATTTTCCAAACTCTTAGTGCTAATATCACAACAGATCATCAAAAGTGCACTTTTTTCAAACATTTCATTATGTTTTCAATTGTGTTAGTACAATACACAAAATCACAAAGTATCCTTTTCACAACACAAAATAAGTGTTTCATCTACATAAATGTTTCATTCACAGTAACTGCCTTTCATAAAGCTCTTACTATCAAACTTTTGATTTGCATCTCTTCTTGTTCAGTTTAATACATGTGTCTATTATTTAATCCAACTGCTCTTAATGGTTAATCAATGAATCATTTGGTACACCTATAGATTTCAATAGATATTGATTCTATATACAGTTTCTATAAAACTTGTTTGCAATTTCTGATATGGAAAACCAAATGTAATGAATTATTTTTACATAAGTGATTTATAGATAATAACCTCCATCATGTTCAAAGTGTGTGAACACGCATGTGTGTGTGTGTGTGTGTGTGTGTGTGTGTGTGTGTGTGTGTGTGTGTGTGTGTGTGTGTGTGAGAGAGAGAGAAAGATACAGAGAAATTTGCCATTTGTGAAAATACTGTAAAGCAGAATAGAGTATAAGGGAGAGGAAACAGTCAATAACTGTAAAACATCAGATTGATCAGAGATGCATCAGTAGAAGGGAGACAGACGGCATCAAATACAGCATTTTACATTACAGTATGTATGCCATGTGATACTGTAAACATGGTAGAGACATGGTAGTTAGATTACTGTAACTCAACCTTCATCTGTAAAGGTCCACTACAGTATATTCAGTCAAATAGTCAAAATCATTTACTGTATTCATTGCCAGCAAACTCTGTTCTAGCACAGAACATCATGGCTGTGCTTCATCACACCTTTTGATAACACACTGGATAGATACTATTACAAACATTATGGATTAAATTACATAAATTAGGTTATGCACGTGTATTTTCTAATGTGGCATAGCCTGTATTACTGTAATTAATTCAGCAACAACGGTGATTTGAAACATGTATCTTGCATTGTTTGCTGTTGAATGAGCTGATTGTTAAAAGTACTAAATTGAAAGAAGATCATACTGTTGTGTTTCTGTGATTAAACCAAATGTTCTCATTACATATTACAATAATCTTGTGTTTGAAACAATGATTATGTGGACTGAAAACATGTGCAACTGACTGAAAGCATTACATCAGGTTTTGAAAGAATGACTAGCTGTGTTACAAGTGTGATCAGTTTGGATTTTTGTACTAAGAGTTTTGAAAATGTACACCTTACTTGTGAAAATAGTACCAAAGCGAATAAAAAAAACTGTAAGTAATCAAAAATAAAGCAAAACTACAACAAAAACTCCCCGTGGAGGAAAACAAGACGGGCATAAGGCATCCACCAAGAACCACGAGGGAACATAGACAACGAACCAGCACAGGACTGCAAACACAGGGAGACTAAATAGGGAGCAAACAAAAGAGGGTAATGAACAAAGCAGGTGGGGAATATTAATCAATTATCAGGTAACGAGATGGGAGGGGCTAGACAATGGACAGGAGAGCACATGGCACAAGGAATACAAGACAAGCCATGTGCTCACAATAAACCAAACTAAACATAAACACAGGACAAACTGGGAATGTCAGAGCTCTGTCACCAACCCAAGATGTAACCCAAACAGAAGTGACAGAACTCTGACAGTAAGGAATTTTAGGCAACATCAGAGCAAAGTTGATAATGTAGCTGATCTTTACCTTAAACTCATAAACAAAGTCTTTTATTTCTGATGTCATCAAGTCCTCTTATTTTTCAACCTTTCACTTCTGCAACTTTTCACCACCCAATCCCTTCTCAATAGCTAAAATCAATCATTTCATTTTGACTTTAAGTGTCAAGTGCTAAGATAGCTTTGATCTGCTCAATCCCAGATTGCTCAGACGGTGCTCTTTCAATTTAATTTAGCTTTAAATAATACAGCTTTTCCTCCCCCTTTCACCAAAATCTGTGCTGTTATACTGTACAACAATGTATCCTCCATTCAAACCCTTGTTTTCTCCTCTCTGGTCTATTTGTTGATTATTGGGGAGTTCGAGCCATGGCATGGGTGAAAGAGCTGTGGGATGACAAACAGAAACAAATGTTGTTATCCGATAGGGTTAAACTGTTAAACTGACATGCCTCTAGGAGACAGTTTACCTGAGTGCCTGGGTTGGTGAAAAGAGCGATGGACTGGCACACAAAATACAGCTCCATTCCATTCTTTCCGGTCTACAATGAGGCTGCACTGTTTGTCTATACAAACATGAACACAAGAAGGGAAAGAACAAAATTGAATCTCCTGTCAAGAACATGTCATATTTACCATGAAATTTAAGATTAAAATTTAGGTGAAATGTGACTTGGATCGATTTTCATTCAAATGAGATTCACTTGTATGCTATATATCCCTGAATCCAGCACTTTTATCCTATAAGCCTTCCGGAGCTTGGTCCTATAGCTCCCCCAAATGGCTTTGTATCTTTTCTCAGTTTCCCTGTATTCATTTATCTCTCTCCCTCTTATTCAGTCACTCTCTCACAATCACTGTTATATGTCTGGAGATGTTCCACACAGCAAATCCATTAAAACAAGCAAACAGTCATTCTGGTATCCAAATACGGTTCAGGCCGAGGGTGCGAGTGTCAGTTGAGCTTGTGAAAAAGAACAAAGCTGTTGGCTTTTTCCCTCCGGGAAATCTTTGAAAACATTCATTTTTACCATCCAGGCTCAAACCACCACTGAGATATGGATCCAAATGGCCTCTGTCAGCCTAACTGGTTATTCTGGCATCATAATGGTTGCGGAAGCATGTAATCCATTAAAAAAAAGGGACTAGCACAATTGCATTTAGGAGCTTGTGGAATAAATGAATCATGGCTAACTGAGCATTTATACAAAGTACATTTATACAAAGCCATCGGTCACTGAAAACGTGATGCTGCATTTACATCAGTGCAGCTTAAACTAGAAATAAAAAAGTTGTTTTTTTTACATATTAAAAATATATTTTCACAATGTTGCAAAAATGTTGTTTTGACGTTGTTAGCAGATCTCTTTGCTATGTCGACGTTGGATGTAATGTACTTTACATTACATGTAGTGTTGACATTGCAAGGAGATCTACAACGTAATACAAAAGGTTGTATTATGGTCATAAACATGGATTCTGTAAAAGAAATAAAATCATTTTCACGACACTGGAGAAGATGTACAGTAGGAATTAATGTTGCACAATTAAAAAAAAAAAAAAATAGTACAATGATTTCACAAATAAGTAACACATTTAATGAGAAATGAAGGACATTGAAGGACAAACACTGAAATTTAAAGTATTTTCTTGCCAAACGTACCCTAAAAATAGTTGTACCCTAAAAACTTTAAGAAAAATAAATATATTTGCAACTATAAATGTTTTTTCTAAGTGACAGTTTGGTACTATGGAAGCTTATTTCCACCACTAAATAAAACATTTAAAAGGTAATTGCCACTTTTTTTTAATTGCGTGATGTAAACTCGCAACTGTGAGTTATAATGTCAGAATTGTGAGATTTAAACTCGCAATTGTGAGAAAAAAAGTTGGAATCAACTCTTAATGGTTTTTATTCCATGCCGTAAACAAGCTTCCACACTGATCCTTTTTTCTTTCTTTTCTTTTTTTTGCAATCCAGTTAACTGCAAATCCTGTTTTAGTTTATATGATTGATATTATTATTATTTTGTTAGGTGTGGTTTTTGAATAGACTGACATTTGCAGCTAAACTGACCTCTTCTCTTTATAGCCCATTTCTCCTTAATTTATTCCTTACATCCAAGCCGGAGCAGCTCTCCAGTCGAGCTAAAGAAGAGCTGTAATGACCACATTGATCATGACGGCCTCCGCTGGGACGCGCTCTCTTCAAGGCTGACCGAACGGACCTTGTGCGCTCTCTCACCCAATCAAAAATCCATCTTCGCCGTCCCCCCAGCCCCCCAGCCAATCAAAAGCTCATCTACTTTACCTCCTCACGGATGGGATACAATCAAGAACGCGTCTCGCCTTGGCCTTTCAGGTGGACATGCCTTTTCCACCCTCTCTGCCTTTACTTAACCAGTGGTGAATGCTTTCACAGAGGTAAACCAATGAAGCGCAACCAACATTAGCCACAAGGCAACAGAGAAAAGACCTTCTTCCAAACTCAAATAGAAAATCTCATTGAAAAGTTGGTCCTATTCTCATTGGTCCAACTCAAAAGTTGTGTGAGAAACAGCCAGGCTTACTCTTGAACAGTTCAGGTTATATTAGCACACAACAGTAGATGAAACACAAGTGAAAGACGGATGCATCTGACAATATTTGAGATTTCTGAGAAAACCATGTTGGCTGAATAACAGAAGTGTTAGCTCTGTGGTCCTAATCTCATTGGTCCAACTCAAAAGTTATGTGAGAAACAGCCAGGCTTACTCTTGAACAGTTCAGTTTATATTTAGCATACAACAGTAGTTGAAACACAAGTGAAAGACGGATGCATCTGACAATATTTGAGAATTTTGAGATAACCATGTTGGCTGAATAATAGAAGTGTTAGCTCTGCCTTCAATCATTTCCAGTCACTATAATTAAATTATTTTATAAGAAAGGTTCTGTGGGGAATAAAAGTTTTATCCATATTTGCATCTCAGGTATATTTAATTGATTTTATTGGATTTGTTTGTCAAAACAACCTAATCCATTGGCCCAACGACAGTTTCCGCATTAAGGTTTCTTGCGCGTTTCTGTCATTTCAATGTGGCAAAGTAGTTTAAATCCAATTTACTTTTATCTGACTCTATTTTATCCCGACCTCGAATTTAGGTTGGAATGCCAATTGGTTATTAGTCATTAATATGATACTTTATCTAGTCATTTCATTATTCTATTTAACTCTTTACTTTATATTTTACTCGTTCATTAGGAATCTATGTCCTACAGAGAGCCTTGCGTCGGCCATTTAACGCGGGTCTCACAATCACAAACTCGTCAGTCTTGGTCACTAGACACTAGACAGAGGTAACTGACTATGTTATTTCTCTGATAGTAGCTTCCCAGACAGCAACATAGTGTCGGCCCAGATCCGGCCCACGTCTGGTACACGTGAAATCCACATGTACCATATGCGGGCCGGATCTGGGCCGACACTATGTTGCTGTCTGGGTTTGGTTTGGTCATGCCATGGTTTGCCATGTACACTTAGCTAGAGTAACATTACATTAAATAGAGGTAAGGCTCACCCTATTTAGGTTGGTCGATAACGAAAATTCCCTGAACGAAAATTCCCTTTTTAGCCTTTACAGTCTATGTACACTTGAAAAAGTGCCAAGTGTTAGCCGGAGCTCTAAAATCGCAGTTGGTGTGCCCTATGCTGGACTTTGGTCAGTTACTAACCTGACACAGATTTGCGGTAACACTTAATCTACTTCAGAAAATAATTTCAGAGTAAAGGTCTTTGCACATTGAGTCCGAAATTTTCCTATGCGTTTTTTCATTATTCGTCATTTGGTGGCTCTGAATTGTCAAAACACCTCTCAAAAACACAGAAAATCGAACCCGATCCGAATTTTTTTATGACGGACGAAAGTTTCGAAGGCCGTGTGTAAACTTGATTGACAAAACGTGAGATCGTATTTATTTTTTAACGTGCGAAAATTTCAGACAAGAATTCGGACCTTAACTCAGAATAAATTCAAATGTAACAATTTATTATTAGTCAGGTAAATGAATCATGCCAAATACATAACTAATTCAAAGAAAATCAATACAATAACATCAAATGCTCTGAAAGTGCAAAATGAGTAAAAGATGCATACCTGACATTAGAAAAATTAGTATACATAATGCGGAGTGTCTGAAAGACATGGGCTGATCTGATTACAAATCGAGCCTTGAGCTCCTGCAACATCTCTCAGACCAAGACTTTCAAATGGAAATATTAGCTAACAATGGGAAATTGCATTACTCAATTTACTTGGGACAGAAGGTCATTTGCATTAGGGCCACCTTTTGGTTTACTTCTGTGGGAATGAGACCTTTGTGCCAGTTTGACATAAACTGCACTCAAATCTGATTGGTTGATTGGTTGAATGTTGTTCCAGGATCAATAAAGATGTTGATCCAGGAACACGTTGCATTGGGTGAAATCACATTCACCATATTTTCACTGGAAAACCCACACTGTAAATAATATGCTGTTAAATCGCAGCTATAGTTGCCAAAGATTCACCCTAAAAAGTACGGTGACAATATTTCAGGGATGGCATTACAGAATGGCATATTGGTGCCTGCATATTTTACAACTTATAACTGTATATTGATTTTATTAAATGATTAAGTGAGTCTTCAGTATCAAGTGATCTTTCACAAATCATTCTTCTAATATGCTGATTTGGTATTATTGGTAAATCATTAATAATGGATCTTATTATTATCAATGTTGAAAATATTTTTGTGGAAACCATGATGTAAAGTTTAAAAGAACAGCACTAATTTGAAATAGAAATATTTTGTACTATTATACGTCTTTACTATCATTTTTGAGAAATGTAATGTAACTTTGTCGAATAAAAGTTTATAATATTATAAACTTTTACATAAAATTATATAATATTCAGCACCAAATCAGCATATTAGATGATTTCTGAAGTATAATGGCTGCTGAAAATCACAGGAATAAATTGCATTTTTAAAAATATATTAAAATAGAAAACAGTAAATTTAAATTGTAATAATATTTCACAATATTACTGTTTTTGCTGTATTTTTCACCAAATAAATGCAGCCTTGCTGAGCATAATGCCAGCTTCAGACTACAATATCAGCCCAATTTTAGCACGATCTGTTTGACGTACCATGACAGCAACATAGTGTTGCCCCAGATCCGGTCCACATCTGGTACATGTGGATTCAACGCGTACCAGATGTGGGCCGGATCTGGGCCAACACTATGTTGCTGTCTGGGTAGGGTGTTGTGGTAAATCGTAAACGACAATGGCAGTCTCGTTTTATCTCATATAGTGTGTCATAGTGATGGCATCTGTGGCACTTCACGACTGCCTCAGTAGCCATTGTTTGTTTATGCTCTTGATTCCGTAAGTCAGTCGCTAGTTCTTGATGGAATATCGTTAAAAATTGGTCGGGAAGCAAGTCTGTAGTCTGAAATGTTTCTTGTCCACGACAAAAAAATTTGAGTCAAAATCGCATGATCTGACAGAGCGTCTATCGTAACAGAACAAAACACTGAACCCGACTTCTTCAAGAACATAAAAAAAATCGTAATTATCCCAGTCTTTTGTATTTGTCATGATAAGACATCTTGAACACTAGATTATCTATTCTGTCAAAGAACATGATATAAACCACTACACTGATACTTTCAATCTAGTGTCCTTCATTTCCAAAGGGAGCTATTGAGCCGAGCCCAACAGTCCTCTGGCCAACTGTCAGCTCGTCTGATAAGACTACAAAAGAGTCAGTCACCGGCGGCATTGTGCAACCCAACCACAACAAAAGAGGACACGGAGAGTTCTCACTGCCTTTTCATCTAAAAAGATCCCAGTGAGTGAAAAGATCCCAGCTTTACTTCAAGGCCTTAAACCCCGGTACGGGTGTCAGGGACGCCGGGCCCTTTGTGTTCACGCCACATGGGTCATGTCCAAACAAATCGGCCAACAAACCACATGACTAGCGCATCAATCAGAGCGTGAGTGATGTGAGAGGAGTATTTTCTTTTTTCGTTTAAGGTAGTGACAGATGCGCTGGTAGGTTACATAGGTAATGAGAACCATTTGTTCAGCTCCACTGCAGGGGAAAGGATTCATCCAGATTTATTTTTAGGAACAGAAATGGTTCAAACAGGCCCTTAGGTCTCTTTTGACTGTCTTCTATTCTATCTATATGTCTCCTGCTTGCTCTCACTTGCCTCTTGAGTGTTAGTGTCTTCCTTTCTGTCTATAGTACCAGCGGCATCCTCAGCAAACCATGTCATTTGTGCTTGAATATTTTACCGTTTCATTTGAAAAGGTTACTGCCGAACTCAAGAAATCTTTTTCCTTGAAAATACCAGGGTTGTGACCAATAGATATCCCCCAATCCTGAATTTCCATTATTTCATAATATACACTGCAACTCAAATGAATAGAAATCGTTTTTGTAGATAAACATACATATGGTGTACAGTTATTTACAAAAACCTTTTTAAAGAAAAGGTAAAATTAAATAAAAATTTAAATATTTTAATTTTATTTTAGATTTATCTGACAAATGCACGGTCAACCACGGCATACACATGGTATTGCTTATAGCAGTTTGAAACTGTACTTTAAAAAATATTGTTGCAGTATTTTGCTAGTATGTAACATAAACAAAAGATAAAAAAAAAATTCAACAGTTTGTATGAATGATTTCTGTTTTTTTTTAGGAATTATTGTTCATTAGTTACATTTACAAGTAAACAGCTTAAAATGTATAATGAGCACATCTTCATGATTTGTTTAAATTTGCTTTAGGAAAATTGCATCTTATGCTTTCACTTTACTTAAAGCCATCAATGATACATTTTTAGAGGTTAGCAACTCACAATATGTATTTATAAAAATACAACATGGCTATTAATAACAATGCATTTACTTATTTGACAGAAATAAATTTGAATTACTAAAAAAAAACATTGTAACTATAATATAATAACATTATAGCAATGCAGGTTGCATCTTTATAAATACATTCATGGAACCATACGACGACTTATTAATACTTATAAATCAATGTATTATGAGCAATTTTAGAAGGTTATTTTGTCATCCAGCACTGGAGTTACTTGCTGATGTTGGAATTTTAATTTAGATACAATTAACCAAAGATTATTCTAATTAAAAAAGACAGTTACTAGGTGTTTGAAACCAGCATGCATCACCTCAGTTCCCAGAATGTTTTGATATACTCAATTTTATTTGATGTATTATTTAATATTATGCAATTAACAGTTTTAAATGCTGATGTCAATATTTATTTATCCATATAAATTTATGATAAAAAAAATGTGGTAGACTAAATTAAAATCATGACTATAAATTGTTTGGAAATTTAAAAGAAATATGTCTAATAAAAATCCAAACTTAACTCGTCGCTTAACTTAACATAACTTAATTTATGCGCACTCCTTTAGCACCTTACATAATACCCCAAAGAACACCCAACATAACAGTGAGATTTTTCTCATGTAGACCTTATTTTTCCTCTCCTCTCTTTCATTAACTGCCCTGCACAATCAATAGGCTCTGAACACAATTTCCACCTTTCTTATTTTTGAAGTACTTGCACGCCACACAAAAGATTCACCATATCTGTAAGGCACATTCTGACTATTGAGGCCCAAACACATGTGCAGAGTCACACATACACACGGTAATGAGTGAGAGGAAGCTGAAAGGGCCCTATTCAGATGTCGGGCGTCTGCGGGGAGCTGATCTCATTCTGCGGGGTGTCACGGGGCAGGGCCGCTAAGATTACTGCATAATAAATGGAGCCGGAGCAAAGGCAGCTGTTAATTACCAACGTGTCCGTTCAATGGGTTTCTCTTGTCCCCCATCATGTCCCTTTTTGTGTCTTTAACCCCTCACCTCCATTTCCTTTCTCCTCCTCCTCCATCTTCTAAAGGTTCAGCTATGGAAAAAAGACGCAGAGTCAGGCAGACTCAGTGCATTATATTCTGATACGTTCTTATGGTGGGAATTTGTAAGTAGTGTTTAGTACTGTCAGCTTGATGTTTTAGAATGATCAGTAAACTGAAGATCAGATTATTCAACCCAAAATATGTTCCAGATCTGGGAAACTCCTTCTTTCGTGTTTAGAACTCAAACATGCACTACATATCATTACATATTTGCAATGTAATCCGCATTCAACTGACTCTGATCAAAATTAAACAGGCAATTTCACATTTGGCCCTTTTTTTTTTTTTTGTTTGTTTGTTTTAATAAACTTTCTTAAAACACACTTTTCACACTATTTAAATTTTTTCAACTATTGTCTACAATATTTATTTATTCTTATTTTTTTTGGGGGGGGGGGGGGAGGGGGGGTCTTCACACATCACATATATTGCATATTCACACAATAGATAATAAGATTGTTTGTGTATTTCACTTCTTTTTTTTTTTTTTGGATCATCACAGCTTTAAAGAATGTTGGTAACCAAACTAAATTTGGTGCCTATTGACTTTCATTATGTGAAAATAAACCAATTTCTTAAAATCTATTTTATGTTCAACAGGAGAAAAAAAGTCATACAGGTTTGCAAAGACAAAAGTGTGAGTAAATGATGACAGAACTATTTAATAATTTTACAAAACTCATCATTACATTTTTAAAATATTTTCTTTTGTGTTCTTCAGAAGAAAGAAAGTCATACAAGCTTTGGAATGACATGGGTGAAAATGATGACATTTTTTTCTTTGTGATCTTCATATAACAAAAAGAAAAAAAATCAGTTTGAATTTAAATCATCTACTTGGAATAAAAGCACCCATTTATCCTTTTGTGTGTGTGTGTGTGTGTGTGTGTGTGTGTGTGTGTGTGTGTGTGTGTGTGTGTGTGTGTGTGTGTGTGTGTGTGTGTGTGTGTGTGTGTGTGTGTGTGTGTGTGTGTGTGTGTGTGTGGTGCCACAGAGAATGATTCAAAACGCAGCTTGTCGCTACAGTCTGTCGTCTCATCAACCAGGTAATTGAGTCGTATTGTTTCACTGTCTTTCAGAAACATTAAACATTCAACATTCATTTAATTATGGTCAATCCTAATTAGCTTCCACCATGATTTCATTAGAGTATCAGTGAACTGTTAGGTTAGAGTCAGGTGTTAGGGTTCGGGTAGAAAATTGACATGTAGTTACAATCTTACTTATAGTCAGTAGATTGTCTGTTGGTGGACTATCAAAATAAAGTGTTAGCAGATATTAAGCAGACAGTCTAGTAATAATCACACTACATGACTTTTAGCTGGATTTTGCTGTCACAGACAGATTTCCAAGGTCTGTGACAAAAACCCTGGATCGCAGTCAAATCGGTGCTTGTTGTGGTTGGCGATGGTTGTAAAGTATGGACAGGTCAGCGACATGGGGACAAGGGGAAGCAGGAACAGGAACCAAGCGAAACTCCAAACCAAAAGTCCACAGGCCATTGGGACAGAACATGGTTTAATTACACTTATTTTATTTTTTTGTTAAACATACTGTATGAAGAGGTCATATCATAAATGTTAACGCATGGTCTGTATTGATGATTTTAGGGGCACTTTTAATTTGCTCAGGCCAGGAGACTAGCATGCCGACCATCTGAACAAACTTGGCTACATTAGGGATCTGCTAATCCCGCTAAGATTAGTTGCTTTCCAACTGCTTTCCATATGTTTGGAACAATCTACATTGTTAAAAGCACTATATAAATGAAGATGACTTGACTTGACTTGACTTGACTAAGACCAGCAGATCTTTTTTTTTTTTTTTTGTTTTTTTTTGCAAGATTCCTCAGGCATTGGGAATCCTTCTAAAATAGATGTCTGATCCAATTTCTGGTGTGCCGTTTTTTTTTTTTTTTTTTTTTTTCAAGCCTTGCTTCTAGTCAATTTGTAAATGGTATTCATCCCACAACCTTAGGAATGTTGATTAGAAGATTTCTATCCCTTCTCCTGAGCTATCGTCATAACCTCAACCTTGCTGTTTTCTGTTTCTTTTGTCGGGTGGGCGACTGCAGGGGCTTCCCCTCATTGGGCCTTGGTGCGGTGAAATGAAGATGAAAGGCCGCCGTGTGGTGTAATCAGATTGTCTCCTGCAGTTGGGTCTCGTATTCATCTTCTCTTGGCAACCCGCTGCTCCACAAACTCTGGCTGACATAAATCACAATTGGGCCCCAGTCAGTTCTCATTCCCATAGAGCCACTGAGAGCCCATATTCAGCCCACAGGAACCCTGAGCTCAGGTCACAATCAGCTCAGCCTGAACTTTATTTACAATGGCTGCTGTTGTTTGTGGTAAAAGAAAACTCTAATTAAGATGGATTCCTAGTTAATAACATCATGATGTTGTCTTCAGGGGCATCACAGTGACTTTCTTTGCTGGATTCCCCAGTCAGAGCCCAAATATAGACACACTGTGAGCAATGGCTCTTTACTAAGGTTCTTCATGGTTTCTTTCAGTTTATGTGTCATGATCTTCAACGATGCTGACGCAATATTGGTATCCTGTAAATTTCTCTTGTAACTGCAAATGCTCAATGAAAAACAAGCATGTATTGCTTATTGGTGGTGCTTGCACAAACATTACTATTACTTTTGCTCATACTTTAAGGGTTTGAACAAACCCCTAACCCAAGTATCAAACTTGTCCCACATCATTTATGCCATATGGACATAAATTATACCTCAGATTGTGCAGCTTGTATGAAAGTATTACTTTGCTTACTTATCTCACTTTACAACAAAGTCATTTTAAAATTATGTTATGCAGTAATTGGCGTACTACATGCTGTTCATTCAGCTTTCTCAACATAATTTCTCTGAGATGTTGCTCTAACAAACATGTAAATTTGAGGACTACTTCACACATTTTGTTCCCATTTTTTGCTTTGCTTTGCTTTATTTGTTTTTTTAATCATCATGGGCTCCCTCTTACAGTTTGTCATACTCTGCATACAAACTACGCTGATTAATTGAAATTTATATTTTTAAATGGAACGAAAGATAAAAAACATATAGTTCCAACCACACAAGTGTACGAAGCTGTTTGAGAATGTTTATTGGGACCATTTTTGGGGAAATACTGAATCATTAATCACATTTTCTTGATTGAATTTCATAGTTATTTGAAATTCGAAGCTCAGCTTTGTCACCAAGTTTCTAATATGCTATTCCATATGTGGTTTGCTCTTTGGACAACACACACACATACACATCAAACATCTTCATGTCTTAGGCTGTGAAAGCCAAAGGAGACATCTGCCACACTGTCTGACCAGGTTGTGTGTCTAGATAAGATAACTTACCTTGGTCCCAGCCTCAGTTTGGCAGTCGTGGACTCTGAGCAAATCTACTCTGGCTCCTTTTTCGTTGAACCAACTGCTTTCCATATGTTGCATGACTACAGTATATATCAAATATGCCCACAGTCCATTGAAGAATGGATGAGTTGTTTTTAGCCTTAAACGCCTGGAAAATGAACAGATGTCTTAATTTACATACATTTTAAATGTTCATATATCATCTACATCTAAAGCAAAAAAGGTAAACTGGTTTGGCCTGCTATGGGGGGGTGAGTGTGACAATCAGCTCAAGTTTTCCCTCTGGACCTAATTATGGAGACAAATGTGGAGTTAGATACCTGTCAAATAAAAATAAGCATTTGTGGGATGAACATGCTTGAACTTTTCCAAACGTTTGTTTCAAACTACATTTGGATTGAATTTAATGGTAGTATTTTTTACCTGCACTCTCTTTTATTCCTTTGGATTCACAGATAGTTTCCTGGTGTGTATGTGCATCAAGCTTAATTAGAGGACGTTAAAAATAACCTCTACGCAAGCCACATACACAGTGACATCAGGAGCATTCAACCAGATTTTTATATTGTCTAATAAAGGTGGAGGTGTTGGTAGGGTTTTCTGAGTGGTTGCCATGGTGTTTCCATATGCTTTCTAAGATGTTTTGTGTGGTTTTAGCAGCATTGTAGTACTTGAGCCCAAATCAAGGACCATATTTTCATGGTCTTGGGAACCACTTGGACTTGGTATTGATCTTGAGTACAACAACACTGCAAAAACATTTTGTGGTCGCGTGACACTGACGCAAAACTAGACTTTATTTACCCTAAAGGAAAGCATATGATCTGAATCGTTCAAGCCCTCTCCAGGTCTCTGTCTTGACTTGGACTTGAATAAGCTGGTCTCGACAACGCCGTTTTTAGCATAGCATTCTGCTAATGCGATCTGAGCATTTTTAGCATGTTGCTATGTCGCAACTGTAGGATCCGGGGTGGTGGTTTTGCTGTTTAAGGGGAGTCTAAGTTCACTTTTATAGTCTGCCTGGTATGTAAGTTTGATTACTTAGAAAAGTAATAGCACACCAGCCTTCAACAAACCACTTGATCTGAAGTGTCACTCATGCTTGTAGCACAAATGTTCTGGGACGAGTAACATGCTAAGTTTAATACTTAAGGTTAGAGGTTTGTTCAAATATAAACCCTTTTTTTAAATTCACTCCTTTGTTCTTTTTTTGCTCTCTTTTGTTTAGTCTCATGTGCATGTCATGGGCAGGTGTTAATAACACAACACTTGGTCTTCTCCCTGTGAGCTCGCTGATGCTTTTCTATTTTCACGTTGTGACTGCAGGCAGATGGAGGCTGATGTAGTTCATAACAGCAGGTAAATTGCAGCAGCAAACATTATGACAGATGCTAGTGTTGCCCACTGCCTCATAGGAGATGAGTTTAAGGAATTGCATTAAAGTGGATGAAGTGCCACAATTTAGCTGATGGGATAGTATAGAGATTAACTGTACTTTATAACCCTCATGCTTAACATATATTTAATTGTTTGGAACTGATTGAGATGTCATGGCTGGTTTTGTTTGTTGCTTCATCATACACACAAGTAGCCAAATATTATGCTCCCTTTACCTCTGGGCTAATTTACATTTACATTAGATTACATAAATTAGCAGACGCCTTTGTCCAAAGCGACTTACAAATTGGGACTGAATTAAGATGAGTCATCTTGAAGAGACAAAAACAATGCAAGAAGTGCTCATAATACAAAGTTCAGGAATTGCTCAAGAGTAGCATATGCCAGACAAGGGAGGATTAAAGGAAAATGAAAGATTTTGTTAAAAATTTTTTGAGGTTAAAGGGATAGTTCGCCCAAAAATGATATTTAAGCCATGATTTACTCACCCTCAAGCCGTTCGAGATGCATATGTCAATCTTTTTTCAGACGAGCACATTTTCAGTTATTTTAGAAAATGTCTTAGATCTTTCAGTGGTTATAATGTGAATAAATGGGGTCCAGCTGATTCAAGTCGCAAATTGTGCATGCATCCTTCACAAAAATAATCCATCCGGCTCCAGGGGGATAAACGAAGGCCTTCTGAGGGTAATCCGTGCGGTTTTGTCGTAAAAATATACATATTTAAAACTTTATAAACGAAAATAACTGGCTTCCGGTGGCGGTCGGTGCGCGTTCATGGAGATAGATGCTGGCATATGACGTAGGACGTGGCGTAGGAAGCGTCGTGACGTAGAACGAACGCAGAGTTTTGTTTTGCTCTGCTCTCTGGCTGCGCTGTCACGCTCGCTCTACGTCACGACGCTTCTATCTCCATGAACGCGCGCCGACCGCCACCGGAAGCCAGTTATTTTCGTTTAAAAAAATAAAACTTCCTCACGTAATAACCTAGAATACTGTCTAACACTTGATGGCTGCTCTGTTAAGTCTTCGTCGTCGGTTAGGAACCTGGGTGTGCTCTTTGATACCAATCTTTCATTTGAAAGTCACGTGTCTAGTATCTGTAAAACTGCATTTTTCCATCTTAAAAATATATCTAAATTACGCCATATGCTCTCATTGACAAATGCGGAACAATTAGTTAATGTGTTTATGACCTCAAGGCTAGATTACTGTAATGCTCTACTGGGTGGTTGCCCTGCACGCTTAATAAACAAACTACAGCTAGTTCAAAACGCAGCAGCTCGAGTTCTTACCAGAACCAGGAAGTATGACCATATTAGCCCGGTTCTGTCAACACTGCATTGGCTCCCTATTAAACATCGCATAAATTTTAAAATATTGCTGATTACTTACAAAGCACTAAATGGTTTAGCTCCGCAGTACTTGAGCGAGCTCTTAACGCATTATAGTCCTTCACGTCTATTGCGATCTCAAAATTCCGGCCAGTTAATAATACCTAGAATATCAAAATCGACTGCTGGCGGTAGATCCTTCTCCTATTTAGCACCAAAACTTTGGAACAGTCTTCCTAACATTGTCAGGGAAGCAGACACACTCTGTCAGTTCAAAGCCAGATTAAAGACACATCTCTTTGACCTAGCATTCACATAATACATTATAGACTTCTATAATTCAATGTTAGGCTGCATAGATTAGGTCAGCCGGAACCGGGAACACTTCCCATAAATCCTGATGTACTCGTTACATCATGAGAAGAATGGCGTCTACGATAATTTTAGTGTCTGTGTTTATCCCGAGGTTTTCCCGCAGCCTGCCGGATCCAGGCCGTATCCAGATCTGACGAAGGACCTTCGCCTGGACCCGATGACAATGCAGTGCTGAAGTGCCAACTAGTCTCTCCCTATGGAGGATCCCGTTACCACTCTACAGATAAAGCGTTGTCGGGAAAATTCGTTTCGCATTCCTACCACGAAGTGACAAAATAAAATTCTTTATCAAAATTTATAAGGAAAGACAAGTACTTTGTTTAGGCTTGGCTTGTAGGGAATTCCAAACCTGCGCACATATATTCAAACGCACATAACTATAGAACCAATTCTAAATGCGCATGTAAACGCCATCAGCGTTTCTCACAGGTTCGCGTTTAAAGTCTGTGTAGAGAGAATGGTGTCGTCTTAGCGACCCCTAATTTAATAACAAATGATCGTTGCAACGGAGGCAAATCAATCAAAACTAACTTTAGCTGGAAAATAACTTTATTGAAGAACCGCTGTAAAGCCAAAGCAATCTCTGATACCTTAAATTATACGCTTATCTCTGTAAAGCTGCTTTGAAACAATCTACATTGTTAAAGGCAGGGTAGGTAGGATTTATTAAAAATTAAAGATCCAAATTTGTTAAAACTTTCTATATATATCAATACATAATTAAAATGTAAGAACTCTGAAAAAAAGAGTATAAAAATCAAGTGACTCTAGACCGTTTAATCTGTATTAAACACAGCTCATTATTTCGATTCGGGACGAATCAAAGGATTGGCTTAGGCGACTGTCACTCTCTCGCAACCATGGCAACCACCCTTTTGCCACACAGCACCTGCCCACTTGCGCGCGACCGTTTGATTTGAGGAGTGCGAGAGGCACGGAACCTGATCACACCTCCGTCCAGTAGATGGCGGTAATGCACTATGTTTGCAAGCTGCCAATAAAATCTATCGAAGAAGAAGAAGAAGGCACTGAACCTAGGAATACCAAAACAATGGCAGAGAAAGAGCAATCTAAATTTACAGTACCGGCATATGCAGTTAGTGAAGGCAAACCAGGCAAAAAAATGCCCCTTCCCCTCCGCTTGTCTCAGGTAAATAATGCGTCCTCTAGCTCAGCGGTCGGAGTCGCGCGTTCATGTGTTTTGGGGGCGTGGCTTTGGAAGAAGCACAGAAATGAGGGGTTGGAGTGAATGGAAATAATGAGATGTCTTTAAAACAGTCGTGAGAGGTCTACAGACACTCGATTTTGATACTTTCTTTTTCAGAGTACTTACATTTTAATTATGTATTGATATGTACATAAAGTTTAAACAAATTTGAAAAATTAAATTTTTAGACCATTTCTACCTACCCTGCCTTTAAAAGCGCTATATAAATGAAGATGACTTGACTTGACTTGACTATATATATATGACTTTTTTTCTCAGTATTCTAAGATATAAACTTGCAGTTGCAAGTTATAAAGTCAGAATTGCAAGATATAAACTCGTAATTGTGAGTTAAAGTCAGATCCCAGCAACATAGTGTCTGCCCGGATCCGGCCCACATCTGGTACGCGTTGAATTCACATGTACCAGATGTGGCCCGGATCCGACACTATGTTGCTGTCTGGGAATTGTGAGATAAAAACTCGCAATTGCGACAAAATGTTAGAATTGTAAACTTAATTGGACTTGCAAGTTTATTTCTCACAATTCTGAGAAAACAAAGTCAGAATTGCGGGATATACACTCACCATTGCAAGAAAAAAAGTTGTAATTCAGAATAAAAAGTCTGAATATATCTCGCATATATCTCTGACTTTTTTCTTGCAAATGTGACTTTATTTCTGACTTTATAACTCACAATTGTGATTTTATATCTTGCAATTCTGAGGGAAAAAAAGTCAGAATTGCGAGATAAAAAGTCACAATTATCTTTGTATTTTTATTTTTATTATTCCTTGGCAGAAAAAAGCTTCCATATATTTGCCAGTAAGGAAACTCAAGACTTTTTTTCAAGCTTTTGCCTTTCAAAAAATGGCCAGGTGAAATAGTTAAATTTCATATATTTTTAAAAAATATATTTTTACAATTTAAGACCTGAAAACAAATTTTATGAACTTTCAAAATTGGAAAACCTATATTTGACAGCTTAGTAGCCTTTATTTCCCAACCAACCTGATGTCATGAGAAAAAGTAAGTTTTTTTTTATTAATTCGTACAATGTGATTTGTATGAATTTGTTGGGTTTTTTTTTAAAGGTTGTCTAAGCGATCCCGGGAGATGTTTCTTCTTGTTGACATTCAAATTATTGTCAAACAAAACGGAGGCTAGCTAGACCCTCCCTCCTCCTCATCCGCGCACTAACCCCCGAACCCCACCCCCACATCATTCTTGTCGGTTATTGGCTGGAACAGTTTGTTGTGTTTCGTGCTGCGGGTCGCTCTGTTTGTTGCTCAGTTTGTTTTTGTTGCAGTTTGTGGAGCCTGTGGTGTCTACAGAGACCGCGTTTTTTTACAGTGTGTTCAGGGGACAGGCAGCTAGCGGATAGTGAGGAGATGTTTGCGGTATGTGACAAAAAATGTTTTGGCCTAAAAAACGCGTGACATGACTTAGAGCACCTTTAAGAAAAAGTAAGCATGAAGGTCCACCCCCTAAACCTAACCATCAGTGGGGCATAAGCAGAATTTATTTTTGTTACAAATGGAATTGTACGAATTCATGTGAATTAGCCACCAATTCAGCAAATCATAAAAAAAAGTTACGAATAGCCAAATCACCCCTTCCCGCTTAGGTGATTCTTTTCCCCAGGTGTAAGAGGTGGGGAACAACGTTGTTCCCTGCCTCTTACACCTGGGGAAAATAATCACTTAAGCAGGAAGGGGGTTTTCTGGTCTTAAGCTGGTTTAGCTGGTCTCCCAGCCTGGCCAGACTGGTGTTTAGCTGATGTACTGTAGATGGTCCCCCAGCCTGGCCAGACTGGTGTTTAGCTGGTGTAGATGGTCTCCCAGCCTGGTCAAACTGGTGTTTAGCTGGTGTAGATGGTCTCCCAGCCTGGTCAAACTGGTGTTTAGCTGGTGTAGATGGTCTCCCTGCCTGGTCAGCTGACAAGTTCCCTCTCTAAAACCATCAAAACAGACCAGCCTAACAAGCTTGGATTGTTTTTTTGGATTGTTTTCTATAACTTGAACTTGTGGTGAGCCCACGGGAAGGCGGCCCCACGTCGCTCCTTTGGGCTGAGCCCGGCCGGACCCCGTACGTCTATTGCGATCTCAAAATTCCGGCCAGTTAATAATACCTAGAATATCAAAATCGACTGCTGGCGGTAGATCCTTTTCCTATTTAGCACCAAAACTTTGGAACAGTCTTCCTAACATTGTCAGGGAAGCAGACACACTCTGTCAGTTCAAAGCCAGATTAAAGACTCTTTGACCTCTCTTTGACCTAGCATTCACATAATACATTATAGACTTCTATAATTCAATGTTAGGCTGCATAGATTAGGTCAGCTGGAACCGGGAACACTTCCCATAAATCCTGATGTACTCGTTACATCATGAGAAGAATGGCGTCTACGCTAATTTTAGTGTCTGTGTTTATCACAAGGTTTTCCCGCAGCCTGCCGGATCCAGGCCGTATCCAGATCTGACGAAGGACCTTCGCCTGGACCCGATGACAACGCAGTGCTGAAGTGCTAACTAGTCTCTCCCTATGGAGGATCCCGTTACCACTATACAGATAAAGCGTTGTCGGGAAAATTCGTTTCGCGTTCCTACCCCGAAGTGACAAAATAAAATTCTTTATCAAAATTTATAAGGAAAGACAAGTACTTTGTTTAGGCTTGGCTTGTAGGGAATTCCAAACCTGCGCACATATATTCAAACGCACATAACTATAGAACCAATTCTAAATGCGCATGTGAACGCCATCAGCGTTTCTCACAGGTTCGCGTTTAAAGTCTGTGTAGAGAGAATGGTGTTGTCTTAGCGACCCCTAATTTAATAACAAATGATCGTTGCAACGGAGGCAAATCAATCAAAACTAACTTTAGCTGGAAAATAACTTTATTGAAGAACCGCTGTAAAGCCAAAGCAATCTCTGTTACCTTAAATTATACACTTATCTCTGTAAAGCTGCTTTGAAACAATCTACATTGTTAAAAGCGCTATATAAATGAAGATGACTTGACTTGACTTGACTATATATATATGACTTTTTTTCTCAGTATTCTAAGATATAAACTTGCAGTTGCAAGTTATAAAGTCAGAATTGCAAGATATAAACTCGTAATTGTGAGTTAAAGTCAGATCCCAGCAACATAGTGTCTGCCCGGATCCGGCCCACATCTGGTACGCGTTGAATTCACGTACCAGATGTGGCCCGGATCCGACACTATGTTGCTGTCTGGGAATTGTGAGATTAAAAACTCGCAATTGCGACAAAATGTTAGAATTGTAAACTTAATTGGACTTGCAAGTTTATTTCTCACAATTCTGAGAAAACAAAGTCAGAATTGCGGGATATACACTCGCCATTGCAAGAAAAAAAGTTGTAATTCAGAATAAAAAGTCTGAATATATCTCGCATATATCTCTGACTTTTTTCTTGCAAATGTGACTTTATTTCTGACTTTATAACTCACAATTGTGATTTTATATCTTGCAATTCTGAGGGAAAAAAAGTCAGAATTGCGAGATAAAAAGTCACAATTATCTTTGTATTTTTATTTTTATTATTCCTTGGCAGAAAAAAGCTTCCATATATTTGCCAGTAAGGAAACTCAAGACTTTTTTTTCAAGCTTTTGCCTTTCAAAAAATGGCCAGGTGAAATAGTTAAATTTAAATTTTTTTCAATAGTTAAATTTAAATTAACAATTTAAGACATGAAAACAAATTTTATGAACTTTCAAAATTGGAAAACCTATATTTGACAGCTTAGTAGCCTTTATTTCCCAACCAACCTGATGTCATGAGAAAAAGTAAGTTTTTTTAATTAATTCGTACAATGTGATTTGTATGAATTTGTTGTTGTTTTTTTAAGAAAAAGTAAGCATGAAGGTCCACCCCCTAAACCTAACCATCAGTGGGGCATAAGCAGAATTTTTTTTTGTTACAAATGGAATTGTACGAATTCATGTGAATTAGCCACCAATTCAGCAAATCATAAAAAAAAGTTACGAATAGCCAAATCACCCCTTCCCGCTTAGGTGATTCTTTTCCCCAGGTGTAAGAGGTGGGGAACAACGTTGTTCCCTGCCTCTTACACCTGGAGAAAAGAATCACTTAAGCAGGAAGGGGGTTTTCTGGTCTTAAGCTGGTTTAGCTGGTCTCCCAGCCTGGCCAGACTGGTGTTTAGCTTGTGTAGATGGTCTCCCAGCCTGGCCAGACTGGTGTTTCGCTGATGTACTGTAGATGGTCCCACAGCCTGGCCAGACTGGTGTTTAGCTGGTGTAGATGGTCTCCCAGCCTGGCCAAACTGGTGTTTAGCTGGTGTAGATGGTCTCCCTGCCTGGTCAGCTGACAAGTTCCCTCTCTAAAACCATCAAAACAGACCAGCCTAACAAGCTTGGATTGTTTTTTTGGATTGTTTTCTATAACTTGCAATATCTCTGAAAAAAAATTAAGCAATGCTGTTATGAAAGCATATGTAAAGACTATGTAATGTATAAAAGCCAACTTTCCACTGCACTGCGTATTTGCAGAGGGTGTAATACCACTCAGCAGTCATAACCATCACTAATCCTTGCTTCAAGACCTCATATTTACAAATGAACACTGCTAATTAATAAATAAGACATATATAACCCAGCCAGGTAAAGTCTTGGTTGTCCAGACTATCTACTGATGATATCATAGTGTCTATAACTTGGAGAACAATGGACCAACAGACACTCTCTCAGCAAACCCAGGTGGAATTTTATATCGCTCAACTTCTCTTCCCAATTTTCGAGACATGCACATGGCCCTGCAGGTGCATTAACAGGTTATTGACTCAACCTTGAGAACAGCACTGAAAGATGTGATTGCCTCGACTCCCTTTCCACAGATCAAAAGCTCTACTGTTTGAAGCTGAGTAGACCACAGAGACCATAAGCTAGAAAGAATACCTCCATTTTAAACATAAATCACTTAGGCGAATGGTCTTACCGGCAGTGACACAATCTAACATGCTAGAGTTAAAAAGATTGTGAAAATGGTGATGGCTAATCTAGAAGATCCGTGAACAATCTTCTGCTTACTAACCTAATAGAAGACAAGAAGCACCATTGGTCACTGAGAAAAGACCCTTTCAATGTGGATACTGTCACCAGCTGACAGGGAAATTATCGAAGGGTTAAGAGGGTGTCTGCAGGGGGAACAATTGAATTTATACTCACCAATGGTGGGTAAAGTACAGGCTATAAATATTTAGTTCAATACACCACATCTGATAGGATGGGGACCATGTCCAGCATTGCGGTTGAATGCCATGACACCTGCACAGCAAGCAAGGACGTGAGAGATTGGCTTACATACTGTACTGGACACTAGCCAGTGTGTCATGTCTTATTTCTGCTCAGCTGGAGGACCGTAATACCAGCCTTGTAGTGGCAGCTTCATAAGTGTGCCTTTGACACTTCACTGACTCCGGCTGCAGTGCGATGCTGACTGCGAGATCGAACCTGTTTGCAGTCAAAATCCCACATGACTACAACAAGGACAAGGTCAATAAGTTTGTCAAAGTCCCACAAGCTGTTTGCAGTGACATTTACTGTACAATTTTATTACTTCTACCGGTCCAAAATAAACTTTGACTCTTTTTTTCCTCAATGGTTTGAATTTGTCAGTCCCAGATAAAAGTTTTTTTAATATTCCAAATCTTTGGAGGAGTTGTTTATTGCTACTCCAGCTACACATAAAGAGGACATTTATTAGATTTCTGTAATATTATTGTGCTGCATTCACAATGTGTTGCTGAGCCTCCATTATGATTCCTTCACTGAAGGAAATTTTCTTTCAGGCTGTAGGTTTTCCTAAGAAATTCAGTAAAGCTCTGGTCATGTGTGTGTGTAGGTTTATATTACATTACAAGGATAGTAAATACTGAGATCACCTACAGCCAGCCAGCGTTCCCCACAAGGAAAATGGGTTAATAAACAAAAAAATAAACTAAATTTTATTTTTTTGAAAATGTAAAAATGCAGAAAGTTTTCTGTGATTAGTAGGTTTAGGGGTAGGGTTAGTGTAAGAGGACAGAATATACAGTTTGTACAGTATAAAAACCATTATGCCTATGGAGAGTACCCACAAAGATAGCGAACCAGGCGTTTGTGTGTGTATGTGTGTGTGTGTGTGTCCAATTGATGAGATGCTTTTTTTGTGACCAATTCATTAAATTCGTCGAGTAGTAATGTACAAAGCTTCTAAGTTTAACATTTCTGAATTCAAATGACATTTTAAGGGGCTTAAAGTCATATTGTCAGAGTGGTATAACCATCATGGAATTATAATGAAGAAAATGAAATATTAAATCTTATTCAATTCTTGCAGTCAGTAAGGCACAATCAACAATGTGGCTAATAGGTTTCTAGTAAGGTTAGTTCCGATTGTCACATATCTAAAGATAATCCCAAGAAAACTATAATATTTATGAATAATAAAAGTAAAAAAAATCATGATACTTACAGAACAAAATACAAAATAAAACAAAACAAAAAATCTTTACTGAAACCGAGTCAACTTCAGTGGAACTTTTACACTGTAAATGTCTATTGCACTGTTTGATGTCTCATGCTAAAGTAACAGTAAAGTTTCTCTTGACCAGTTTAAAGAGTTTTAAAAAAAAGGAATATAAGGTCAAACTTGTCAAAACTGCCCTTATGCTGCTAAATGACTCAGCCAAGAACATTCTACTCCCTCCTGAATTATCATCTGGATGGCAAGATCTCTCCAACTGTGCCCAACATCATTAGGGATTCTCTAGGTTTCTCTGCAGGCAGCATATCCATCATTAAGATTAATGTCTTACCACATTTCAAATTCCTACTTTCATGCCAAGCCTCTGTCCAGCTTCTGGTTATTTTGACAGGAAACATCCAACGGCGTCTAAATTCAACTGAATGTTCTGGAATACACTTTAGTATGTTTTAGGGACCAAACATATATGGAAATTTCCAATATCAAACCGTATTTATAAACAGTTCCATATATAATTTCCAGGATTCGTTATCACCACAGCAAAAGGTGTTAGATTCTGTAAGCTGCAACAGATGGTATATGAATATCTTATGATTCAGTTTAACACTTATGTTGTCTTTGGGTCATTATTGACCTGTTTTCATTAAAGAACATGCCATAAATACCACATAATATATATAATTCGTTAACACATGCAACTAATTTAAAATCCTTGAGTGAGTCCGTTATGATGACAAATCAAATTAGATAATTAATGTGGTTCAGATAACATATTTTGAGTTTCTGTTGATTAAACCAATCTCCTTCATTGTATTATAGGGGTGGTTGATTATGATTCCACTTTTCTAACTTTATTTAGTGTGTAATGTTGCTGTTTGAGCATAAACAAAATCTGCAAATTTACAATTTACAAGATATTTGCTTTTTAAGGACTACAACAAACGGCTGGTCGGGACTACACGACATTCCTCCCGGGTTAGTGACATCACCAACCCTAGAATTTACATAAACCCCACCCCCGTAACACGATTTATAGATTATCATGACAGAATATGCTAATCAATGACTAGAAGATAACTACAC
This sequence comes from Vimba vimba, assembly GCA_022828995.1. NCBI lineage: Eukaryota > Metazoa > Chordata > Actinopteri > Cypriniformes > Leuciscidae > Vimba > Vimba vimba. The sequence continues at coordinate 20,262,147 of CM040821.1, read as the reverse complement.
ATAAGCTACATAAATTCATTTAACTAACCATTCAGAAATGTCCTGTTGCATTCTACATGTTGACACTTTTTCTTGAGTCTCTCCATCATTGTCTGAATCCGATTTGAACATAAAACGCTAAAAGTTTTTGAAATTTTCAGTGCATGTCTGTGTGAGTGCAAGCTGTTGAAGCTCCGCCCTCTGTGCTGGGAGCAGCAGCCCATTTGCATTTAAAGGAACAGACACAAAATGGTGCATTTTTGCTCACACTCAAAAAGTGACAACTTTAACATGCTGTATAAAAATATCTGTGGGGTATTTTGAGCTAAAACTTCACATACATACATCAAATACTTATTTTACATCTTGTGAAAAGGGCATTACACCACCCCTTTAACTCAAATTTTTAATTTCAATGAACTCAACCATGTAACTTACTAAAAAAAGTTAAACCAACAATATTTTTTTTTACAGTGAACCCACACTTCTTGCTTCAATGGGTAATACATGAACACCGAAACAGAAAACTGTACTCGTCAAACATTTCCTTTGTGTCTGATCAAAAAGCTCAAGTTGCATATCTCCTGTTCCAATCTAACACTCACTTACATCTCCGTCACCTTCCTTTCTCTTCATGTGCCTCCTGTGGGTAGTGCTGTTATTGGGAACACCTGTACTGAAATAAATTAATTTCCAAAGGCCAGTGGTAAGGGAACACCGCCACCCACAATAAATTCAGCTCACAGAAAACTCCAACCAGGGGAATAAATTCAACAATGCTACAGGGATGGGGGATGTAGTTCCTCTGACACACTTCACCATGAGAAGGCATTAGTGTTTGTTCCAGGAGGAAGAGGAAAAAAAGGTTTCTGTAGAGACACATGTCATAAGGGAGAAAAAAAGGGGAGGGGAAGAATATAAGCGAACTGAAGTGGTGCTAGCACACCAGCCCTGTGATCATAGTGTCTTTTTATAACCCGGCTAAACCAAAGAGATTGGTCCTATAATTGAGGATAATAACTTATTATTTTAAAGCTTTCATGTACTTTGGATTGGCTTTGAGAGCTTTAGATATAGTCTTATGATCTGATAAGGCTGCTCAAGGGCTTCTGGGTTGCCTATTTTAAGGATCATTTTGAGAGTGAATACAATGAAACCAGCACTATAGAGCTTTTTCATGACGAAATTGCAATGTCTCAAAATGAGAACACCATGTTGTTTCGAAACTCTGAGTTTGTTGTATGTGAATTCAATAAACAACTAAAGTATTGCTAATAATTAAGTTTTGTGAATCAGAAATGCGTCCGAGAATACTGCTCATGAAGCAGAATAATGAGTCTACAATCTTGAAAAAACAACAACGATAATTTCTCATCATTGTACGCACAAGAATGATAATGATCTTGTCATGTCAGAATGATGTGATTACAAATTTGCAAGTAAAAAATAAATGTGTTGTTGACTCTCAACAAACTCTCACTTGAACGCTTTGACATCAATTTTAAAATCCAAAACCACTGCTTAGTTATTCATATGTAATTGTTTTATATGCCATTTATTACAATGATATTTCTATGCTTTCTTAGTTCTTTAATATCTTGCGAAAGATTTGTAGTGATAAAGTATTTAATTGCCATCATCAGCCTCTAAACCTCTAAACGCATGGATCCAATTCGAATCAACCCAATGAGAAAATGTAACTATTTTATTGGTCTGCCATTTCATATGAATTTGTATTATTTTAATCATATGAAAATGTGTGTTTTTTATTTTTTATTTAAAGAAAACATTAAGGTCCACCCCTAAAACCCTCAGTGGTGCGTAAGCAGATCATGCAAAAAAGTATGAATAGGATCGTACGAATTGATGTCCAATTCACAAAACGTAAAATAGTTCATAATTGCCATGAGAGTATGTTGTTCAGATCCATAATTCAGATCCAAAAGAATGTGAACTGCTCTGGGGTTTCTCAAAAACACTGTTGGCCAACTATAGTCGCAAATTCCATCATTAACAACAGTTCAACGATTTAGTGTTTTTCCAAAACCATAGTTCCAACGAACAATCGCAAATAGTGCATACAATGAAACCAGTACTATAGAGTCCTCTGCCTAAAATAACTCTGAGCTTTTTCACAATGAAATAATCATATTTCCAAAATGAGTTCGTTGCATGTGAATTAAATAAACATGATGGAAATTTCTCAGATGCCATGTCTGTTTTAAATAATCTGGCATTAATTTGATCTCAAACTGATTAATTACCATAAATGTATACTGCACAAACGCCATTAACAATTTTTTTTAGGAAACAGTCGTGACTAACTAATTAATTTCACCAACAATACATACTATGGTAGGTAAGCAGGGAATGACTTTGTTGTTTGGGAAACGCACCCCTGTCTAGAATCTTAGATTTGTCATCTTGTATCTCCAATGAGACTTGAGCATAACATCAAATACATAAATACAGCATCAATTATGCACCGAATGCACAGCCTTAGTCTTCATATTGTTGCATTAGCACTAAATTGCCCAACACAATCAGTTTCAAAAAAGACTTTAATAATGTAATTACCATAGTACCTTTCATTCAAAAATCGCAGTTTGAAGTGCTTCAGAGATCAGCATACAAAACCATTTACAAGAAACATTTAATTTAACGAAGAATCAAAAATGATTGTTCCAGGAAAAATGATTGGACTTTAAAAAAAAAAAAAAAAAAGAAGCAATTAGCACAGCTTGTTTCCCAGAATTCAGAGTTAGGAGAAAAAAAACTGTTTCATAGGACCTTTACTTTCCAGAGTGGAACAGCAGAGTATTATGTAAATACTGCAGCTTAAAGTGCCTTTTCCAGCTTCCTGTCACCACAGGAAGCACATTTTCACCAGGTAGGGGGTCTTCAACATCATATAAAGAAGAATAACTGCTGCTACAGGGCCCAACACATCCAAAGTGCTTCAACCCTCTGAGAAGCAGCTCTCATTCCAGCCAAAAACTCCAATTTAAAGCTCTCACCCCCATTACAAATGAGTCTCATGGAGCGCAAGAGAGACCGAACAGCAGTCGGCCAAATCTCTCCTCTCTCTCTTCAAGACAAGAGTGGTAGGCTCACTCACTCTGTGAAATACAACAACCGTTAAGTAGCTGTGAAGACCCATAGCGTCAGTTGGAATCCCTCACATGTAAACGAGGCCTTTTAGGGGGACCGCTCCCATGGTGCTTTGTATCTGTACCCGCGGTGGCTCAGAGCCGTCCAATAGGAGTTCTTACGCCCTGATTGTCTTGTAGAGCTTACAGGAGAGAAAAAAAGCTGCAAAGACCTTGGCAGAAAGGCCGTAATGGGCCAAAGATGTGTCGGTGGACAATGGTGATCTCTTAGTATGGCAGTGAGAAGATAAGCAGCGTTTCTTTTTGCTTGGCATGGCTTTAAAAGCACCCTCACAGTTTCTGGAGCGATCGTGCCTGGTGAAGGCAAGAAACAGCAGTCCTGCGGGTTCATGTTATTCCTGAACGAGTGTTTGATGCAGCAAGAGTGCCATATGCTGGTCGCTTGGTGTACACCACTTCACTAGCCAGTCGATTGCAATGGATGATGTACAAATGGACAGATCGTTTTTCTATATGCATCTGCCTCAGAATGTTTAAAGATTAAACATATTATGGAAATGTAAAATGAAACAGATTAGTGCAAAGGAAATGGAGTGTGCAAAATGTAAAAAGAAAAACATTTTAAAAGGTATGGGCTTAAGGTTTAGGGATGGACCTTTATGCATACTTTTTCCATAAAAAGTCATAGAATTTTATACAAATCACATTGTACAAATTTATATGAAATCGCCACCTTTTAAAATAGTTATGTTTTTAATTTTTTATGTTACGGTTTGATAACCTAATGGTTTGCTAATATGTGGCAAGCTAGGTCTCAGGTAATACTGTAGTAACCCAGGAACTGGTAAATTGATCAAATTCCACTTATGCTACATTGCTATATTATAAAGTCCCCTGTAATCAATAATTGTATCCATTAAAAACTCGTCTTGGATCACCAAAATTACATATTTAAACTTGTTTTTTTTTTTTTCTTGAAAAAAAAAAAGATTCTTACCTTAAAATAGCTTGAATGTAAATCTACACCCTTGCCTTGTTTAGTAGCCTATACGTGGTTCTATGGATATGCAAATTAGCCCCGCCTCCACTCACTCACACCAGCAGTGATGCCAGATTGGTTCCCGCCCAATTGGGCGGTTTTGAATTTAATCGTGCGGGTAAAAAAGGGTTTGGGCGGGTGAACAATATTTGGGCTGGTTTGGCGGTTTTCAAACATCTACATTTTAAAGTCTAATTCGTTAATAAACAAAACTAAAGTGTGCATGTAGTCCATAAAATCAGTCATCATGACATTACTAAACACACACGCCCATTCAGAGTCAGCTGGCGTTGGTGTTGACGTCGCCGACGAGCACACACTTTCAGCCAATCAGCGATCAGCAGGCAGACGCAATTTAGCATAACTTGTAGCTGTATATTCAAGTGATCGCTAATGCCAAAGTGGCATAAATATACAGTAACTTGTATCTACAGAGTGATATGGTGAGCAGGCTCTTAATAAATATAAACTCTGAGAGCACAAGTTGAATGACTTGAATGGCCATGTGCACTCTGGCCTAACCAGACATCTGCAACTTTTACACCATCCAGACTGCACTCTTCTCGTCCCTGACAGCTGCTGAAAAAGGACTGAATCAATGATTAATCATTTTTGACTGCTAAATGCGTTATATACAGTCTAAAGTGTGTGCATCCGGGGGTTAAAGTCATCGGTTAATTGCCGTTTTGACAGTGTCCACCTGGACATTTTAGTCATATTTGCTAATTCTCTTTAATTTATTGCCCTGTTTTGATCCGCTTTCCTGGGAAATTGATTTCTTTTTTATTTATTTTATCATCGTTATTTTGTTTTAAAGAGATACTAATGGTGCTTATCAACCTTGATTGACATGGCAATAAAATTATATCACATTATTTTGGCAGTTAAAGTTTTGGGCGGGTTTTTCTTGGAGTGGACGGGTTTTGGTGAGCTTTTGGGCTGGAAATCACCGTTCCAATGTGTCAAGACTGCACACCAGCTCAGAGATCCAGTTGACCTGATTGGTTACAAGGTAGTTTGTGACGTCAGAAACACCAGCGATTTCTAACCGCGTTTTTGAGACTGTCTTTGGTTCACTGCAGTTTTAAAGAGAAAATACTCAGCAATGGTGTTGACTTGTGAATTTAGTCTTAAAGCATATTAAAAACACCACATAGACTTATAAACAACATTAAAAACTTGATTTTCAACACTTTAAATAAAAGACACAGAGGCACGTACTATAACTATATGCAAACGACTGTCTTTTTCACCTGCTAAGTGGAAAACTACAAATATCCATGGCTTCCTTTATTTACAAGGAAGAAGCTAAAGAGTCGTTTAACACATCCTAAATCTTTTTGACTGCAAGGGTCGGTCAATGAATCCGTGAATGAATTTGTGGAGTTTTGTTAGCTGAGAGTTGATAAATAGCCCTGACCTCTTTGAAACGCAGCAGAACTAATGTACCATCACAGTGTGCTAGTGTTAAAGGCTACATGGAGCACATGCCCTCTTCATTATTCAAAGGTAAAGAGACCCCCGGGCATCCAAGACAGTCAAGCGAGTCCACTGGCATGATGGGAAAGAGAAAGCAGGACTCATCCGTTGGGAATGCCGTGCTTGGTTCCAACTCGAAGAAGGAACTTAACCCATGCCTTTTCACCTCTCTGGTTCCTGACAGACAGTTGTTATTAAAATTTCATGACATAAGGGAAGAGTGTTTTTTCCGTTACACCCAGGCTTGATTCATGTATGTAGCATCCAGCATATGCTGACCTTGTGGTGCCTTTGACTGGTCCACAATCTCATTCAACTATAGACAGAAGCAATCGGAGAACATTGACACCTAATCCCCAAATGTAGTGACACAGAAAATATGCTTCAGAGACAACTATATTAGCCATATTTTACAAATTGGCCTATGAAGAATGTAAACACTGTGTGTTCAAAACATTTCTGTGCTTGTTTGAGTGGTTTGAGTGAGTTTTGGGGTGCGATAACTTGCTTTTCTGAACGTTGGCTATCATCATATTTTGATTAAAGATTACAAAGTCACATGAATTAAAAAAAAAATGTTGTGCACAGATAAATTATTTATGATAAATACTGCAATATTCCATAACATATAAGAATTGTCCATTTTGATTTCATGGTTACTTAAAAAAAAGTCTTAATACCTATACAATTTTGTGTATCAAATAGATTTATTTTTAATGTTTTGATTATTTTACTTACCTTACTGGCTAAGAATTCAAATTCGCTCATTCCTTTTCATTCACTCATTCAAGTAAGCAGTATTAGTGGACTAACGTAGGGAATAGTGAATGAGGGTTTAGAGGGCGATTTCGAATTTAGCCCCTGTGTGTTCATTCACTAGTTGCAAAGTCTTATGCTACTGGTTTCCGTGTCATGGTCCTCATATTGTGCCTGTCTCCCTGGAGTTGCCTGTGTCTTGGACTTTTGTTATTATCTGGATGGTTTGCACTGTGGTTTTGACCGTATGCCTATTTTATTCATTACGATTACGGATTACACTCAATAAAGCTGCATTGCATCTCCTAACCGCGTCTACACATAGCTTTCTTTGCCGTTATTCATTTCCACTCACTTTTTCTAGATTCTTGATTTACTGAAGGCTTTAAAACTCTTTAAAAGTCTAAATGAGTGGAGTTATGAAGTTATGTTATTTTCCAAATTCCAATATGTTGAGGTCCATGGCAGCGTCCAAACAGTTTTGCCCAAAAATGTGCCATCATAATCAGCAATTCAATAAGTTGCCTACTTTTTATAGGACAGACTTTGTACCAGTAATGTCTTAATAGTGCTGTCGGCAACTCACTTGGTTTTTGGAAAAGATCACATGTCTATACACAGTCAACCTGCATTCAGCAAAAGGTCTAGAGGCCACTTGGTAGCATCTGGCAGAGAGACAAAAGCAATTCTAGCAGCCCTCTGACCTGTCACCGGAGTCTTCCCTTCCGTCATGCTGTGACATAAGCCAGCCTCCAGAAAGATTTCATCTATAAACTCCCTCAGTTTGGTCTGACATGTCTTGCCATCCCACAAACAAATAATAAAACCTTCTCTGTTTGGGTGACAGCGAGAATTAAAGACACTGACAGGCCCCAAAGAGCAGAGCAGGGTGTCCCATTTCTGACAGCATGTGACAATGCGAGTCTCAACATCAGAGGCTCGTGTTTATCATGACGGGTATACATCTGTACAGACATTTTTAGCAACTTGATCATTTCTCAACATCCGTTAGTTATGAACAAAGCAGGGAAATAACTAGAAGGATGCTGTCAAAGATGTTTCAGCACTGTGTGGTCCCGACAGGATTTCCTTAGATAGAATTTGCAGCAGCTTTTCTCAAAAATGCCTGTCTTTTTTGTGTTGTTTTGCAGTGAATTTCACCAATATCAATGTATTATGTAATTAATGTCAGTAACAGTAGGGACCCCATCTTACACCCAGCGCAATGCAGCGCCAGGCGCGACGCAAGTGTTTTTTGCTAGTTTCAGCCTGGCGCAGTTATCATTTTCACGTCCTGCAAATGCATTTGTGCACCCATGGGCGTGCTGGTCTGAAAACGTGGTGTGTGTTCAGGTGCATTGTTGGCGTGTTAGTATTTTGAGGCAACTGAAATAGACTACACCACTGATCAACTGAAATCTGGTCTAAAGTCAATAGCGCAATTTTTGTTATTTAAAGAGCGCATTAGTAATGTGTACCTATCGAAAGTGCATACACTTTCTCCCGTAGATGGTCTACTTGCACGCTTTAACCTTGCACATGAGCAGATCCGTTTCCTCGCTATAAAGCGTTCAGTTTTTCTGCTTGCAAATTCTGCCATGTAAATAGCGAATCCACCATGGCGCGAGCGCAACTGGCTTTTAAAGGGAATGGGAGATGAGACTCTGATTGGTTTATTGCACGTTACGCCCAAAACACACCCATTACTCATTAAGAGAATAGGGACAACCCTTTTAGACCATGCGCCGGGAGCGCCGACCATTTATCCTGTCATTAAACTAGCAAAAGTGGATTCAGATACGTCCTAAGTGCACTTGCGCCATGCAATTTAGACCATGCAATTTAGACCATGCGCTTAGATTGCTAAAATAGGGCCCTAGGAGTACAATTAACAGTAAAGCATTGTAATGCATAAATAAATAGCTGAATATGCAGTAAAAACACAAGCTCTTGTGTTCAACTCTGTCATTTCAACCCAATCTCACGAGAAAACATAGCTATTTACAAAGTGGCGATTTTGTATGAATGTGTACTATGTGAATCATAGGAAAACATGCGATTTTTAGAAAAACGTAAGCATGAGGGTCCACCCCTAAACATGATATCACTGGGGTGTAAGCAGATCATACAGAAAGGTACGAATGAGATTGTACAAATTAGCCACCAATTCGCCAAAACGCACAATATTTTGTTTTCACCAAATCCTATCGTATACTTTCTGAACAAAAAGAAGGGCATATGACATGATTAGAACAACACTGGGGTGAACTATTCCTTTAGATGGGTCATGATGTGCCTTTTTATAAAGTTACGTGGTTACTTTATCTCAAGGAGTTATATATATATATATATATATATATATATATATATATATATATATATATATATATATATATATATATATTGTATATTTATATATAAAGCAGAAGTGTCCACTCAATGGCTTAAATGCTAAAAAATAATGTGAACCTCAATATTAAAATGGTATAGTTTGGTCTATTTCACGATTTGCACTTTACATTTATTTATATTCCATTGTTTGTCTATTCTTGTGCAAAAAGTCATATCTTTTAAACCAAATAACCATCTTTAAACAATGTGCAACCAACAGACATGACAACAAACTATGAAAATATAAAAGTACAATCCATCTAACAGACACTAAAAGGCCAGTAAAAAGGTGTTCAGATGTCTGATAGAAGTTTAGCAGCACTTTCTGCACAACTCTGCTAACAGCTGTGCCTTGTGTTTCTGTTTTGGCTTAAACATCTGTCGATAAGAGACCAGTGGTCCCTTGCCTCTGATGCGTATGGCACATAAGATCATTAAAAACAGGCAGCCATCACCCCATGTGCAGCAGTGCAGCACGCATGACGGGTAAACAGTATGCTAGCTCATTAGCAATTGACAATGCAGACAGCATCGGCTTAGAGCCGCCATCAATAACGTGAAAGCAATGGATTTATTCCCAGATCGAAATCAACAGTGGAATTAATTCTGGAAACGGGGAGGATGAGCTAATGTCAGAATCCGATTCATTTATTCATAAGTAACCTTCAGCACAAGGCGTGAGGTGACAGTGAGATAATGAGTGGAGAGATTTACGCAGTCTGTCTCAACATTCACCCTTCATGACTTGAGTGAGAGAAAGAAAGAAAAATAGAGAGTTAGAGAGGTTATTATCATGAAAACAAAAACAAACAAAAAAACATCAAATATATTAAATGTAACAGATAGTAAAGGTAAAGTTTGGTAAAATTAGTGCATTTCTATGGGCTGAAATATGTGCCACCAGAAACTGAATTTGAATAATTTATATTTGAATTTGAATTGCTAAACTTGAATAATTGTATTGGAAAACTGAATTTGAATCACATAATTTGAAATTGTATTGTTTATTTTGAATAATTGCATTGAAAAACTGAATCTGAATTGTATAATTTGAAATTGAATTTATTTGTTTGGAACTGAAGTCCAATACAATTTGGTCCTCACTGAAAATTCAACTCTATATATATCCTCACATTCAGTTCTCACAATTCAGATTCAGATCACCAAATTCAATTTCAAGTTTCTGTGACAGACATCCGGGTAGTTGGAGGATGAAGGAAGAGCAATCGAGCGCAGATCGATATCGATAGATAGAGTTCAGTGTCGCAGGATCATCACTCAGCACTAATATGCCAGACTGTTGTGCTGCTTATGGATGTTAGAACGAAAGAAATGGAAAAAAATAAAAAATAAAAAATAACAGCAAGGGATAACATTTCACAGGTGCGCAGCGTCTCTTCTCCCGGGCAGGAACACAGCTTCACCTCGCTGCTGCACCGGTCCCCGCTGATCCAGATGGGACCGGCCAAAGACATAGTGGTGATCGGGAGTACGTATATTTCGACGGGAAGTTCCACTGCCTTTGCCGGTGGCCGGCGGACGGAGAGAAACTACAGCGGGGCAGCAGAGTTCGTCTGCGGCTGCAGGATCTAGAGACTTACTGCCCGCTTCCTGGGAGCCAAAACGCTGCTGGAGGAAGTTTTCTTTTGCTGAAGAAAATAGTCTGTTCCGCGTCCATAGCAACGCTCTGTTTTTCATGGCAACGGTGTGATATACTTACTGGCCACAATTTTGACATTGAAACCATGGGGAAAAACTGTCATATAGATATTTTTTATATTATCTCATAATTTGGCAGCAGTCATATTAGGCTGCTGTCACTTTAAGAAATAACGCATTGACCCTGTTACACATGCGTTTTCCATCTCAACTGTTTATGTTCACTTAAAACACAACTAATTGTGTTTAAGTGAATACTCGCCAAGACATTATTTTGTGTGTTTTTGACTGTTTAAGCACAATAAGGAGCGAAAAATAACAAAATTTAGTACTGAGAGGCAGCTTTATGAGCACAAAATCGGCAGGAATGAGTCAAATTATGCACAATCTCATGCCGAAATTCAAGCCCTGTAATGCCAACAATATTCATCAAATGTAAATGAAAGGAGTGAGAGGAGACCGGTTTGTGTGTCAACTCGCTGTCGGAGAGATGAGACACTGCATGAAAAGAGGTGTATCCGGACCAGTATACTCCTGTATACACTGCTGAAATTCGGAAGAATCCAGGAGTATACTGGCCGGATAGCTCAAATTCCATGGGTCTGTATATGTCCGTATACATCCGAAATGATACCAAATCGGATGTATGTTGTGGACGTATACTCCCGTGCTACAGCCATTTGTTGCCATGGCAAGTAATCCCTCAAAGGTTTTTTTCAAGAGAACATTTTCACACCTTTGTGCACCTTTTGGCCTTCCCCCCATTGGTCCTTTTCTTTTAAAACCACTCCCATTACCCAGACCACTATTGGAGGACAGGACACATTGAAAACCCAGGAAAGTGATTTGATTGGTTACTTTTAGAACATAACCCACCCTAGGCCTTATCGCACAGTGATTTGATTGGTTATAGGCCAGCTATGCAGATATTGCTCAGTATACACTAAACCCCCCTTACCCCAATTTTAATACATTCAAATATAATTTTAAAAACACACACAAAGAACAATGAGAAAGTCTGACATTTTTATTAAGGTAAATAAAACATTACAAAGAGCATTATAAACAAGCATTAAAAAGGAATGGGGGAACAAAAATATTTGAGGGGATGAAAATGTAAAGGAACAAAAACAAATATAACATGAACATTCCAAAGAACATTATAAACGTACATTAAAATGAATGGGGAAAAAGAAATGTGAACAAAGGTGTAAAGGAAAAAAATACAAAACGTGGAGATCAGCAACATGCACATCAAAAAGGAACAAATATACAAAGTATACAATATAAAACGAGATCAATAAATAAATATAGAAATTAAAGTGTATCTCTCTATAAATTACAGAAACGTCTGTCTGTCTGTCTGTCTGTCTGTGTGTCTGTTAACCACATATCTCTCGAACCGTTAGTCCGATGGATTTCAAACTTGACAGGTGTCTCGATACGGGCACGAGTAAGTGCAGTGCCAAGTTTGACGTTGTTTGGATGAGAAATGCTAAAGATATCGTTAAATATATCATTTTTAAAAGGTTGTGGTTTAAAAATAAACATTCTGACATAAGAGAGTTGTATCATTCAAAGAAGCCCCAAGAAGGTTGTGGTTTAAAAATAAACACTCAGTCAGCTACACTGTTTACTTCTGAATATTATAGTTTGGTTCCAAAACGTGATAAATCCATTTTGATTAATTTGAGTAAAAATGTGTTTTCTTTACCAAGAAACCAACAATTACTAAAAACACACACGAAAACTGATTTTGCACGGGCACTTTGCACTGCTCCCTGAATCGACACGCTTATTCATTTGTGGATGTAAACTGAATCACGCTTATTCATTTGTGGATGTAAACTGAATCTATATGTCAGCTATGCTGTTTACTTCTGAATATTATGTTTCATTCTGGTGCGCTTAGCCTATGCTATTCACCAACTAAACATATCCTATTCAATGCGTTCACAGTCTCTTTCACGGGCATCATTTATAGTAGCCCATTTTGCTGTGCAATTGTAACAATGAGCATTCAATCACACCAAACCAACAATTACTAAAAACACACACAAAAACTGATTTTGCACGGGTATTTTGCACTAGTATATGTAAATATTCATTTTTTCAAACTGCCATGATGCACTGGTGGTGTGACGTAGCGTGGGTCAGCCTCTAGTCTGGTTTGTAGTACCTGGCAGAGAGCAGATAACTCTGTGGTTCTGTGTGGTGGAGACCTCAGCATCCACACTGGCCTTCCATCAACAATAGCACCTTCATCAGACATCAGTTCTATTGTTGCAGTCTTCCACAGTTCCCTTTCTGTGTTGGTTTGTACAGCACTGGACCTGGTCTCCAGCAACTGCAAAACATAACAGTAATTTAACCACTAAAACACAGAGAGGAGGATAGTTACATTCTGAAAAACAAAAACTAAAAAAACTGCTTAACCAGTTTCTTAACTTACCCATCTCTTTCGTTGACGGTTCTTTGCAATGTTCTTCATAGTGTTTCTTTTCTGGGCCTTTTCAGGCTGAGCCAAAGAATACTTCCTCCGCAAAGTCTCAAAATACGTCTTGCAACCTGTTAAATAAATCATAAATAGATGTAATGCCAATAAAACTAAGTAAAACAGAGGACATTAAAATGATTACAACATCTTTAAGATTACCTTTTGCACATTCAGGGTCAACGTCTGTAAAAGTTGTCCTTAATTCTTCGAAGAGATAAGTGGTCACAGCCAGGTTATGTGATGAATTTATTCTGGGGGAAAAAGTTGCAGGCATCATTAATAATTCAGTTTTAGTATTTAAAATCCATATAGTAGTAGATTAAACTAACATTTACAGTATACAATACGCAGTCTTACCCGGTTTGTGGATCGTATTTGTGTGGGTTGTTCTCTGAATTATGGAGGCGCTTTACGGATTCCTGTTAAGTTTGAAATTAAAAAGCGTTTAAATGGATTCACAATCTGCAAGAACCACAAAACTGAAGTTTGAATAAGTTGGCCATCACAGTAAACATAAGAGACAAAACATATCAGTTCATAAGTCTCTAAGATGTCACTCAGCGCCTCTGATATCTTACCGGTTCGTGCCGCCTTCTGCCTATACAAGGCCACCAGTGCAGGTGTATGTTGGTCAAGCACAGCAGAGAACTGGTTCCGTATGTTGACGTTTGTAATGCGTTGGAACTCAGCACAAAGCTACAAAACCAAAAACAAACAAAAATAATTATATAAAAAGACTAATACTCGATTTGCAACAGAAAACACATTTGTGATGCAACATGTTCAGTTAAAATACATTGTTGAGCAACATGGTCACATGCAAAGTGATAGTTCTTACCCACAGTGAATAGTGGCATTTGCTGTTCCACTTGAATGTGATACATATTAAAAATTTGGCAGTGAAATATGTGTGAAGAGTGGCAGAAAAGAGAAGTGAGTCTGTTTTACCTGTGATTCAATCCGAAGAGCCGGCCATTTCCCCAAGAAGTCCTTCACCTGCACAGATAAAACAATCAATATGAAACCAGTCAAATTATGCAATCAACCTCTTTACAAATTAATGATACAAAATTTCAAGTTAATGTAACTTACCGATAAAGTTGCTCTCTGGTGACAATGTAGGTCTGCACATGCACACAAAACAGACAGTAAGAGATTTAATTTTTAAGAGACGTTTGATTGATGCTAATGAATTAGGCTCCAAATAAAAGAAATGGTGAAAAATAGTTACAGCCTAAATTAACATTTGAGTCACCTTGATTTTGGGGATGCTCACTGCACTCCTTCCACTTAAACCTATAATGAAAAGACGTTTGTAAAGGGTTTAATAAAAACTTGCATAGTTCATTCGGTAACTATTATGTCCATAACCTTAACTTTGTTTGAGTAAAAGTTAACATAACTGCTAACGTTAGCCACTAGCTCATTTGGGTGCATGTAGATAACATCACATTGAACTTACCAGAGCAGGGCGCTTAACACAAACAGCAGCAACACACTCAAAAACAGAAGGACTATCGCTTGCTGAAAAGAGTTATTGACTAACGTTAACATTATTGCCCTGCCACGACATTAACAGTACACAGGATATTATCTGTAACTAGCAGGCGGACTGACGGCAATCGCGCCCGCGGCACCGCGCTTGCAACTTAAAAATAGCCTCGTCTAACAGTCAAATATCACGTGTAATATGATATTCTTACAATATTACAACAAGCAAAGTAGTTTTGAAGTGTTTTGGTTTACTTACAAGTTGTTTCATTCTTGATACACGTCGCTCGAGAGGGTAGCCATCTTGGACAGATTTTTCAGGTAACGTCAGCTGCACGTCATGACGTCATATCACGTGATCGACAGTACACTTTAAAATAGTGAGTAAACCAGCGGTGTTCACTCAGAAATGCTGAGGCACACAAACATAAAAATACATATTTGTTCATAGACATTAATAGTTTAAAGGTGGATTAACTCAGCAAGAGATTTTAACTGTAGTGACCTCGGTCTTCAATTCAGTGGAGTAGAAAAGCTCAGGTTCCTTCTACCTTTTTAATAAATATCAAGTCACCTTTATTTATACAGCGCTTTTTACAATACAGATTGTTTCAAAGTAGCTTTACAGAGATAACAGGAAAGTAATGCAAGACAGTTTGTTTCCAGAAGAAAATAGCTTCACAGTCCAGCTTAAGTCAGTTCAGTGGTGATTAATTTTGTTGTATAAATAAATAAATACATTTAAATGTGTATATATATAGCCACTTTGGAGAAAACCGTGATATCATCGTCCAGCTCAGTTCAGATCTCATATAATAGTGTCAACGCAGGCAGATCAATAATATTGTTGAATATTAAATTAAATGTCCCCAACTAAGCAAGCTAAAAGCCAATTGTAAAAAAGGTGACAATTGTTGTTGTCTGCAATTTGTAAAACTTCACAATATAATTTGAGATATTCTGAAATGTTTGGTTTCAATTTTCTTTATTTGTTCCATTAAATTTATTGCTGGGAAAAAAATTAATCGCGATTAATCGCATCCAAAATAAAAGTTTGTGTTTGCATAATATATGTGCGTGTACTGTGTATAATTATTTTGTATATATAAATACACACATATGCATGTATATATTTAAGATTTTTTATTTTTTATTTTTTTTTATTTTATTAAATTATTTATATTTATTTATAATATAAATTATGTATAAATGTATATACAGTATATACATGCAAATATTTCTTAAATAAATACATGCATATGTGTGTATTTATACATACAGAATAATTATACACAGTACACACACATATATTATGCAAACACAAACTTTTATTTTGGATGCGATTAATTTTTTCCCAGCATTAATTAAATTCCTTTGTTTATTTCATTAAATATTCAGATGTTTTTGTGAACGTATATGTTCAGACTGGGTGTTTATTTTGTCCTGTTTTTATAAAAAATATTTGAATAAGAGACTTTTTTTCATGCAGTGGTTTTAAGGCCCTGACACAGGCGACGTGAGCCAACCCTAGAGTCGGCTTTAGTCATTGCTAGTTCTTTGACGTCGGTTTTGTGTTTCAGGTCCTTAAGAATTTATTTATTTTTCTGTACAAAAAGCTTGTTTGCTGTAGCCTATAGTAATCCAGAGATAATTCTCAACCCTGAAGTCTTCCCTGTCCCTGGCCACCCCTCCCTCTGAGAACAGCCAGCACTGTGTCAGTCATTAGCATATGAAAGGTCTTCACACCTAACAGTTGTCAGTCCTCTCACACCCAGCAGTGTTTCAGCTGTATATGTCCGTGAAATTTCACGGATTCCTGTATATGTCCGCATATGTGAGGTTTCCGGGTTTATCTGGAAATATACTGTTCCATGTTACTCTGATCCGCTTTTTCCCGCATACATCCGGCAAACATCAAATTACACAGGAGTTTACCAGGCCCGTATTTTGCCGGATTTGAGTCTTTTCATGCAGTGAGAGAGAGTGAAAGAAAGCGCAGCTGGTATCGTGTATCTATTCTGCAGGAAATGAGTATTGGAAGTGTTTCAGATATTTCAGTATCGACATGTATCGAAAATCAATATTTTTGACAACTCTTCATTGCAGTTAGTTTATTATAGTTTATTAGTGTATTATTTCAGATGACAGATGGCATTTAACAGATGAGAACTGAACATCACAGGCTTTTCAGTAGAATCTCTTCTATCACTACTGTTCTTTATACTGAGGCAAAACGGCAGCTTAAACACACAAAGGAAGATCATTAAAGGGGTTATGAACTGGCTTTTTAATTTTTTTTATATTGTTGTCTGAGGTCAGCTTATGATGTTCGCTTGGTTTTTACATTCAAAAACATCAAAATGAATAAGTAATAGGCTATTTTCTACCCTGGTTTTGAGCCTAGCTCCTGAAACTCCTGAAACGTTTTTATGGGTGTGCCTCATTGAAGACTTGGAAGTAAACGCCCACTATGATTAGATAACAGTTTTGCATATTATAATGAGTTTCATCTAATGCGCGAATAAGGTGGGTGGGGCTAAACAGGCAGTGTTGAGGTAGGCGTTGATCTTCTTCTACGGAGGTGTTTTATACCCTTTGACGTCATAGATCCCCACTTTGAAAAACCTGTCGTTCGCTGTGCCTGGTGTCAATAAAAGCTTTTATTGGACTAGGAAGTTTTCAGTTCTGAAACTTACAGGATATTCTTATAGTACGATGACCTCTTATATGTCAAAAGCTCAAGGAAAATTAGATTTCTCAGTTCATCACCCCTTTAACAGAATAAGAAACAGGTGTGAATTAATCAGAAACCATGACAACTAATGATGAACTCGAACACAGGCAAAACATTGACAAAGAAAACAATGGCTGCATGTAAAATCGCTAGGTACTTATTTTGAATATGTAACATAGGTGAGTCGGCTATACATTATATAGCCATCCTCTCTTACTGATTGGATAGGCAATTTGAATGTGTTCCTCGTGAACTCTGTTAATAAACATCATAAGTCGGCTATATTTATGTTACCATGTGGGGTCATGCTATTACTAGCATGATTTTTATATTTCCAGCTCCCACACATCATTTGCCTCTTATCAAATGTTATAAAGTGTTGTGCATCAGTTCATATGGATATTCTGTCCAGCACAGGGACAGAAGTCAGTTTTGAGAGAGTGATTGCTTACGGCCATGTCCCTGTGCTTGCTGATTCCATTTTTAACATTTGGCCATAAAATATGGGTGACTCATAAGTTGTCAAATGACTATGGCATGGCCTCCTAATGCAATAGCTGGGTCACCTCTGCCACATAGATGATGATTGCCACATCATTCAACAGCCCTGCATCAATCTGTGCACCCGTTATTGGCCTCCAGAGACGACCCAAACTCTCCGTCACGTCCTTTCCTCTTCCCTCATAACGCTCGACCTCTGCTCTCTACTCTCTGATCATCTAGTCAACTCTCCCATGGATCATGATGGATCTGGAGCATCACAGAATCGCCACATCTCTCACCGTTTACAAACTGCCCTGTCAAAAGTGACAGACACCGCACTTGTCAAAAATACTCTGCCTCCATCATCAGCTTTTGAAAGTTTCTAGTCATTATACACTGAAAATGCACCGTGTCGCCCGTCATTGACACCAAACGTCACTCATTCAAGGTAAATGGAGAATGTCATTTGAGAGCTTTATGGAAATTGACTTAACAAGTTAAAGTAGATCATTAGAAAAAATACATAACCCAATAAATCCTACTGAACACGCAAATGTCTGACATTGCAATGAGCCATGGATAGACCTTCACAGAATTCCCTTCACAAACTAATACACTGAAAACAAAAAAACTGGCCCTCTTTTTTGGTGTCTGGCTCATGGCACTGGCCTTTTCTAAAAGCTTATATAGTTCCGAAACCGAAATATAGTTCCTCCCCCTCCCCCTCCCCCTCCCCCCCTCCCCCCTCCCCTTATATATATATATATATTTGCAGTCGCAAATGTAATGAAAAGGTTATATAAAGAAAAAAAAAAAAAAAAAAAAAAAAAATATATATATATATATATATATATATATATATATATATATATATATAAAAAATGTAGTGAAGTAAAAGTAATTATTCAAAAAAAATATTTAAACTAGGCTGGTTTATGCATTTTTTTTTTTTCAGCAAGGAACTACTTCATCATGATTTTATGAATTTTTTTAAGACTTTTTTTTTTTTTTCATTTAATAGACATGGTAATTTCACACTCATTCTCTTAAGATTTTCCAAAAGTTTAGTATGGTTTTCATATTTTCAGAGACAGGCTCTTGAAGTACAATTAAAATAATTTATCTTTTCCCCTGTGTCTGAAATAAGCAATAAACAGCACATCACTTCACATTCTCTTGTGAAGATTGAAGTAAATACAGATTGACAGCCAGAATGTCGTGAAATGGATGGAAATTCCTCCATGAAGGCACAGCACGGACATCGAGAACCTTTTCTGCACATTAATAGGACTCTGCTGTAGGCACTTGATGATAATAATTGGGAACTTGAACCTCTGCTGGAAATAACGTTTTTGGTTATGTGTATTACACGCTCCACAGAGCCTTTTAAACCCACCACAATAAAAGCATTTATTGCTTCATCCAGCCGTATTACGTGATTTACAGGTAGCCTATATCTCTACATGTCCATCTGGTGTCTTCAATCCCTTCACCTCAGTGCCGTCTAGTGGCAGATAGCAGGTAGTGCCAGCTGGTCAAGAGGTCTGAATAAGTTCACCTCAAAGTGTAATTGAATAAAAGCACAGTCCTCTCTTTCCTTTTGTTTTTGTAATTTTATAATTTGGTTGGGCCAGATTGTTCTGTGCTGGTTTGGATGTGGTTTCAGATTTGGTCAGCAGAATTTCAGACCTCTTTTTTTTTTGGGATACTGATTAATAAGTTGGTTGGTGTCGCTCTGTTTACTTATAGAGTGGGGCTCAATGGGCAACCTTGTCTGACTCCTCGTTGTTGGGTGAAAAATTCTGTTCACTTGTTTCCTATTTTTATTTAATCAGCACCATGTATAAAAACAATACATGTGCTGATTAAATTAAATGTTTCCCCTCCAATCTCATTCTCCAGTAGTTTTAGGAAGAGTCCTCCGTGCCAGATCGAATCAAAAGCCTTCTCAAAGCCAACAAGGCAAGCAAAGACTTTGGATTTGTTTCGGTGCATTCATGTTTATCAATGATCGTCTGGAGTATATTGGTTCCAGATTTATGCCTACTTTATTAAGTGGGTTTTTGTTCATTAAAAATTTGTCCAATAATAATTTGATAGTTTGACATTTTATTGCACTTTGATTTTTTTTTTTGCTGTTTTTTGTCCACTTGTAGGATTGTTGCAGCCTTCGTAATTGAGAGGACTGTCTGCATGTTTCATTGGTTTGAGTTAGTTGTCCATTATTGTAATTTTACAGTGATCTGACAGTGGTGTTTGAGGACTGACTGTGAATGCTCTGGATCAATGTCTGAAATGAAATACAGTACTGTTACCCAGACAAAAGAGTCTCCCCGTATGCGACCGTTCACTATAAACAGGCCCAGTGATTGACAGAGGTCTAGTAGACTTTTCCCCCTTTTGTTTGTGAATTTGTCATAATTACTGTATTGCTCATTGTTAGTTCATGTTAGTTAATGCAATAACTAATGTTAATAAATGAGAACTTAAAAGTGTTACTGTTTAATTGACAGATCAAGAAGAATATTAAATATGATGATATGTTTAAGAATACCTTTGAAAGAGGTCATGAACTGCATTATTTTATGTTTCCTGGGGTGCACTTATTTTTTTATTTTTTTTTAAATGGTCATAAATTAGAAATAAAAGGCATTTTTCCTAGCCTGATTTGATCCCTCTGATTTGAACGCTCTGTTTGCTGTGAGACTTCAGTGTAAACGCCCACTGCTGTGATTGGCTAACATCTTTGCATCTTAAATGGCTAGTATTACATATGGACATCTTGAAAACTTTTAGCACGCTTTTATTATTACAGCTCTCAAGGTTAACTAATCGTGAAAAGTGTTGATTATAGCATTAAATTTAGATCGTGGCATGAAAGGTTGCAGTGATGAGCATTGTAGCCAATCACAGACATGTTGAGCGCGTGAATGTAGTGATCTCGTCTTTGCAACGAATTTCTATACACTAATGAATGCTTTCGTCATTAATAACAGCACAAACACAATGTAAATAAGAGATTCGTTGATTATTTCGGGAGTTTTGGCGAGAGTCCAGAACTCAGTCTCCAGCGATTATATATATTTTTACTCTATAGGCTAAGTGTTGCGCCTTTCCTGCCAGATCCAATATAGAAGCCACAACATGTTTTTTTAATTTTAGTTTCTCTACAAATCCAGCGTCAGAAGGAAGGTTATGCAGCAACTGTGTTTCTCCACAATATTTTGCACTCTTCAAATGCATGTTTATCGATTAGCATCATGTTTGTTATTTACCTAGTACTTGTAATATGCTAATCAATGGGCGGGGCTTCAGTGGTAATGATGTAGAAGTAGGCGTTGATCTTCTGCAGAGGCGGTCTTTCACCCATGTTATTACGTCATAAATAGGCACATTCCACAATGAGTCGTTCTCTGCGCTTCAATTAAAAAAAAAAAATATATATATATATATAATGTAGCTAGTATGTAGCTAGCTATTTTGAGCTAGTCCCTCTACACTTTGATCTGAGTTGTGCACAGGTATTTATTATTAATCCGTTTTGAAGATTTTCTTTTTTTGTGACAACAAATTCTGGGGGGCAAACATATATATTTTTTAAATAGACAGACACATATAAGTCTATACAATTCATTAATTTACTTAACTTTAAAAAAAAGTGTACAACACATTATGATTTAACAATATACATTGTTGTATTCAAATCAGAACAGAAGATTTCTTATATTACTCTATTTTTGTATATAAATTCATTTTTAATAATTTGTCTTCAGACAGCCAGAAAAAACACACACACATAACAAATAATAACAACAATTCACATCTGTCAGATGAACTCTGTTATTTTGCAGTGAAATTATTATGAAAATAGCAAACATTTACACAGTTAACAAACACTTTATCAACTAGTGCCACATGAAAATTCCAACTTGAGCACCTCCAGATACACAGTGACTTTTGGTGCTTAGTTAAACAGCCCAACACAGCGTTTTAATGTAAACTGTGTTTCTTTTAGCATGATTGTGTGTGTGTGTGTGTGTGTGTGTGTGAATCTCACAAACAAGTCCATGTCATATTTCACCACAAAATCAAAAGAAAAAATAAGAAATTTATATTTTGCATAAGGAGAAGGGTTTTTGTTTTGTGAAATTAAGTATCCCCAAATTCTCATTACCGTAATGCAAAAAAGTTTCAAATTTATTTATTTATTTATTTTTTGCTGCATTACGGTAATGAGAATTTGGCAGATGGAAATGAGCATGTGACCTGGACACGTTTTAAAAATTCAAATCAGCATAAATTTAAGGCAGTACAATAAATATAACCATTAAAATTCTTAAAAATATACTAAATTACACTGTATTTTTATATGTACAGTATATATATATATTTAATGGTGGCCAAGAATTTGCTGACTTGTTTTAGTTAAATCATGGCCATGAATTAAAAATTCGTTCCCTCGTTTCAGTAAATCGTGGCCACGTTGAACTCATTCGTTCCCTCGTTTTAATTTAACTAAAACAAAGGAACGAATTATTATAACGTGGGCACAATTTAATTATACAAGGGAATGAATTATTATAATATGCACAGTCACACGATTTACTTAGAAAGAGGGAACGAATTAGTAATTAGTAATTCGTGGCCACGACATATAGAGATTTTTGAAAAGAGAATTTCGGGAAATGTGTCTTTCAAAATTTTGAGCGAAATATAACCTAGGGCCGGATTCACGAAACATTCATAAAATTGAATAAAATTGTTCTGCTATTTTCTAACTTTAGAAAAAATATATAAGAATATATTGTATTCTCAAAGTATTTTCTAAAGAATGTTCTTATTTTTTTTTTCCTTAAGATTGTTCTTAAGACAATCATTGACTTCCATAGTATGGGGGGGGGGGGGGGGGGGACTATGGAAGTCAATGGGGCTCATCAACTGTTTGGTTTCTGACATTCTTCAAAATATCATCTTTTGTGTTTCAGAACAAAAAAAAAAAAATCATACAGGGTTGGAACAACTCGAAGGTGAGTAAATGATGAAACAATTTTCATTTTTGGGTGAACTATCCCTTTAAGATAACAAAACAAAAAAGATGTTCTTAAAAAAATGTTTGAGAACTTAAGAATTTTTCAAGAATTGCACTTAGGAACATTCTTACGAACTTCTTAGAATTGATCTTAAGAACGTAACTTAACGAAAGAAGATTTTCCTGAATCCAGTCCCTGGGCGTGTTCTTGACCATTTTTGTGAAATTCACTCATATATGCTCTATTAATACAGTATATTCATAACTAGTTTATTAGTGCTGATACATTTTCTAAAAGCATTTGTGGTCAATACCATAAGAAGAAAAAAAGAAAAAAAAAAAGACCAGAAATGATATTATACCAGTTTTCACGCCCCTGGGCTGGGCTGGTTAACAGGGATCAAACTGGTCTGGACTGGATTTTAACCCAGCTTGTGTAAACATCAGTTTGAGACAGACAATGAACAGTTAAATAAACAACATTTGGCAAAACTATTGGTTACCCGATTCATTCTGTGCTTCAGTGCAATCCAACATGACAGCCAGAGTGTGGGAACTTCCAAAAGCTCTAGGATTGGCAGGGGATAGCCCAGACAGCAACATAGTGTCGGCCCAGATCCGGCCCACATCTGGTACATGTGGATTCCACGCGTACCAGATGTGGGCCGGATCTGTTGCTGTCTGGGAGACAACCTTCCTGCAGACTTCAGTTCCAACCCTGCTCCAACACACTTACCTGTTATACCTTGAACACATTGTTTAGCTGGTTCAGGCTTGTTTCATTAGGGTTGGAGCTAAACTTTGCAGGATGGCCTTTGGTAAAATACACAGATTCATCTTTGGGAGCTGAGAAACATTCAACAGTCCCTCAAAAATGTGAGTAAACTTACAGAAGCATGGGAAGACAAAGTATGAACAGTATTTTCTCCTAAAATGATGATCTTTGGAATGTATTAGATACGAATACAAATCTGCTACTTATTAAAATGTTGGTAGTATATCTGTGCAAACAACCTCTTCAGTTTAGGGTAGAGCAACAAAACATTTGGCCCACTAATATTGAACAATAAAAACTCCCTTCTTTTCGGTTTCTCTTATATTGCAGGATGGAACTTATTACGATAAATTGCAACATTACAGGCTATTTGCGTCGTATTGAATTTACCACTACAGCATCGAGCAGATGTGATGCTTTTCAAAATGTTATACACGAACTGATCTGAAATAATAATTCCCCCCAATGTTAATTAAACCAAAGCAATTTTAAGTTATGCTTTATAGTGGCTGTTCAAGATGAGTGTAAAGGGGTGAATCTCACAAAAACTGAAATGTACAAGTCATATTTTACCTTTAACCTTTTTTCTCAATGTGACATTTTCTTGATGCGAAGAAGACATCTCATTCATAACATAAAATAATAAAGTGCATTTGTAACAAAAATGTTAAGTATAATTTAATTTATGCCATTTCTTTGCATTGTTATTGAGAATTTGTGGAGGAAACTGTGTCAAGTTATATATATATATATATATATATATATATATATATATACATATACATACACGCACACATACATATATATATATATATATATATATATATATATATATATATATATATATATATATATATATATATATATATATATATATATATATATATATATATATATACACACACATATATATACATATTATTTTATACATTATTTTCATTGACACATTGTATTTTTTTATTTTGAGGTGAAATATGGTCTGAATATTTCTTCGTGAGATTCATCCAAAGACTTATACTATAGTCGCTTTATGAACAGGTTCTGTGAACATCTACGACTTTACTGTAAATCTGAATTTAACTTCATTTAGTAACGGTTTAAAGTGACAAAACGTTAACAAGTAACCGGTGTTCATCTGTAAGACATACATACATGAAATACTTGGTAAAAATTTTTTCGATAGCACTTTATTTGACAGTCCTGTTCTAGTATGTACTATGTACTAAACTTAACCTTAATATTAAATCAATGTAGTTAACAAGGTCTTTCTTGTATGAGTACACAGTTAGTACACATACTGAAAAATAAAGTGCGACATTTCTTATCTAACTAGTGTTTTCAAGCGTAAGCAAACCAATCGATTAGTCGACTGCTACGACATTACAACCATTTTAAAGAAAGGCCATTTGAAACCATTTTGAAACTACACTTTCCCCAAAGTTAAGTTTGGGAAAATGTTCTGCTAAAAAGACATGAAGCACACTTTGCTGAGAGGTGAGATTTAAGTGAGTTTGAGTGTGACTGTGTTGTGCGCACACAGCAACAATGTAAACAAATGTAAAAAATAAAGGCGTTTTTTTTTTTTTTTTTTTTATCGGTCTGAAAGGTCATTTGCACTGACAGTGATTTGCAGTAACCAGAAGTCATTTTCAATGAAAGCTGTCGATTTCTGGCAACTCGAGCAACAGCGACTGTTGCCAACATGACAAAGTGAGCAAAGTTTAACTATAACCAGCCTCATAACTTTTAAAAATAAAAAGTCATGGTGCATGGTGGTGAAGAATGAATATAGTGCACAAGACATATAAACTACCTGTATGGCGCATTAAATCGACAACTCTCATTGAAAATGAATGACTTCCTGTCGTTTTGTTTCTGCAAAACGCCTAAAGTGTGAATACACTTTTATCAGTATTTTGTCTTGTTTTCCAGTACAAAATATCTAAATTTAGTTAAAAGACAAATTTACTTGTGAAGCAAAATTGTGTAAGAAAACAAGACACATATCTTGAATTAAGTTTTAAACAAAAATACTGATTGAGAAAATGAACTCTTGCAGTGTTTAAAGTGTTCAAGATCTTCCTTAACAACCCCCCACCCCTCCCCGTAACATCTTCCAGGTTAAAACCGGACATGAAATCTGAATCATTGACAGATGAGTATAAAACACGAAGTCGGATCAGTGTGCTCATTTTTGGAAAGCCAAAAAAGGTCACAGTCGCATGACGAGAAGCCGGCCCCGCATCCCTCCGGTTGGAAAAGTCTCTTTCTTTGAGATGCAGAACTCTCGCTGGAATGTCAGCTCGCTAAAATCTCCTGCTGGTCACGTCTCAAGCCTACAATCATCCAAGTAACTGTCAATTAAAGTTAACCAGGCAGGAAATGCTGGTCCCATACTTGTTTTCCAAACGAGATATCTTCCAGAAGGATAAAAGGTTGAGTTATGTCTCAGGGTTGGTTGTGGTCATGATCTTCATGTACTGGGTAAAGATCGTCTCAAAGGCCTCGTCTCTGTGTATCATGGCACCAAAGACCAGTGGCTGCGAGAACAAGATAAAGCGATTCTCTGTCAGACTTTACTCAATTATTCATCACAGCAACAAGACAGACACTTTCATTATTTCAATGAGGGTGATGGCGCTGTAAAAAGAGACATCAAATGGCTTTTAACTCTTTTCTCGCCATTGACGGAAATTTCTGGCTTTCCGTGTTTTCACTGTTATACGGCAGGGGGCGCTATTACGCATCTTCTGAAAGAGTACTGAATCTCCTGATCAAAAGGCATGTGAAGAAAAAGAAGCAGAAACAAGCGATAGCATATGTATGGAAGCATGTTTCCGCCACAGAATAAAAAAAATAAAAAGGTAATTGCGAATTTTTATCTCACAATTCAGACTTTTTTTCTCGCAATTGTGAGTTATAAAGTCAGAATTGCGTGATATAAAGTCGCAATTGTGTGCAAAGTCAGAATTGTGAGATATAAATTCGCAATTGCGACAAAAAAAGTCAGTCTTTTTTCCTTAGAATTGGACTTTATAAATCGCAATTGCGGCTTTATATCACACAATTCTGAGAAAATAAGTCAGAATTGCGAGATATAAACTCGCAGTTGTGAGAGAAAAAAATCTGAATTGCGAGTTTAAATCTCACAATTCTGACTTTATAACACGCAATTGCGAGTTTATATCTCACAATTCTGACTTTATTACACGCAATTGTGAGTTTACATCTCGCAATTCTGACTTTATAACACAGTTCTTTGAAATAAAGTCAGAATTCCCATAAGTAAACTCGCAATTGTGAGATAAAAAGTCACAATTATCTTTTAATTTTTTTATTCTGTGGCGGAAACAAGCTTACATACATATGTAAGCAGATGAATATGTAAAATAACACGATCGTCAACATTAAACAGCATATAAATAAAACTGCCTAATGTTACTGAATGAAATGTCGACCCAGGACGAGCTATAGGACTATGAAGCATTGGTAAGTAAGTTAATGGACTCGATCTACTCCATCTGAGTTTTGATCATCGTTCTGAATCCGATACGACTATTATACGACTTTTGACTATTATCGCCCAGCTCTAATCTGCTAAATACGGCTCTAAGGTATTAAGATATTATAAATATTAACATCACAATTTTCTGCTTTGAAACAATATGTATTGTGAAGCGCTATACAAATATATTTGACTTGACTTGACTACCTTCTGCGTTGACGGTGTGGCAATAGAAATGCCCATTCCAGACCCAGGCAGAACTGATAAAACTTTATACTGTGAAAAAAGAAAAGCAAGTTATTGTAACAGTAAGCGATTTGCAATAAACATTAAACATGATATGGTAACAGCCCAGACAGCAACATGGTGTCGGCCCAGATCCGGGTCACATCTGGTACATGTGGATTCCACGTGTACCAGATGTGGGCCGGATTTGGGCCGACACTATGTTGCTGTCTGGGAATTCCTCAAAATGTCCTACTATGGGGTAAAAAAAAAAGGATAATGAATAGAGTATAGCTCACTTTGGTCCACTTTGCAGCTTTGAACCATTAAATTACTCAAGAAAACGATTGTCTGAATGGCATGTAGTGACCAACAACAAAAAACTATTTTCTTTTAAACTCTGAGACAAAAATTCATAAAAAAAAACAAAAAACAGTTAACCTCCCCTCCCCCTCGAAACGTTGTCTGTTCTCTTCATGTTGTGTGTTCCGGTGTAAACTACATAAATATTAGGCTAAATATCCCTTCACAACTGACTGCAAACTACCATTCAGATCTGCCTCCATTTAGTTAGCAACGCCCTACTTCCTACAATCCAATCATTTTTTCATTCCACTTGAATTTCACTTAAATATACGTCACAGCAGGGAAGAAAAGATTAACTTCCGTTTAATGCCGACTTTAAAGAACTGAATATGATTTGAAAATCTGATGTGGTAAACCTCACAAACTTTGTCAAATCTAGTGACTAGCTCTTCATCAGACGTGTTCATTTGTATAAACTTCTTTATCATGGAAATTGCAGAATTCAAATTTGAGTTAGCCATTGTTCAGTGTTAAGGCTGGAATACACTACACCACTTTTGTCCCGATTTTTAATGAATGACGTTAATAAAAAAGTCATAGCCAGTCTGCAGATGTTTGGGCAGTTGGAGTCGAGTAGTCTGGCCTCAGATTCTGATTTAAAATCTGACAGACAACAGTCAGATGCCCTTAAACAAATTCTGTGCTTATCAGACTTGAGTAGGCCATCTGTCGGAAGCTAGTTATTTTAGTTGATAAAGTTTTAAATATGGATATTTTTCTCACACAAACGCATTGCTTCACTTCAGAAGGTCTTTATTAACCCCCTGGAACTGTGTGGTTTACTTTTATAATGGAAGGATGTACTTTTTTGGGTTTCAAATTTTGGGCTCCCATTCAAAATGATGCCATTATCATGGATTAGCCATGACATTTTTTAATATAACTCCGATTGTATTCGTCTGAAAGAAGAATGTGATATACACCTAGGATGACTTGAGGGTGAGTAAATTATGGGCTAATTTTCATTTTTGGATGAACGATCCCTTTAAGGTATAAATGTTTGTAAATAACTTATATTTTAGAGTCAAAGATGAGCTGTTTTTTTATTCTGATTGCAAAATATATATGATAATTTGGAAATCGATTTTATAATAATTACAATTGCACTATAAGTGTGTAAAATTATAATTTAGAAACTCTGAAATTGCTTTTAGTAATTTTGAAATAATTCCACAAATATTTAAATGAAAATGAAAGTGCAGCCAGTGATTCATTGCTGCCACCTACTCCTGTAAGAAAGTGCATGAAGCATAAATAGTCAAAGATCCATAAAGTTAATAACAAAATATAAAATAGTCTCATTTATTTCAGTTAGCTGCCAAGGCAACATCTTTAATAGTCACTTAAGTTTTTCATGTAATATTTATATTTCACTTCGTTTCAGCTTTATTTCAATGACTTTTTAGTTAGAAATAACATTGCACATACCTTCTGGATATCTGTGATGTCCACCAGTTTAATGACTTTGTTCTTCTTTGAAGACCCCGATCTTGAGCTGGAGCTCTCAAAACACAGGTATCTGATGGATGGGCAGCCAATTGTAATTATAATGTTACTGCATTAATGTACATGTTGATTCTATGGTGCCTCTCAATCTGTTATTATGTTAAACAATGGCATGAACTTATTCATAACGACATGAAAGAGATCTTCATAGATAAGAATCTTGCTGTGCTCAGCAATCAGATACTAAGCAACAGTTGTTGGGGGTAAAGCATTACAAGTAATACGATTTACGGTATGTAATCAGATTACTTTTTTCCACGTTACAAGTAAAGTAACACATTACTTTTAAATTTACAACAAAATATCGGAGTTACTTTTTTCAAATAAGTAATGCAATTTACTTTGTTTTCCTATTAATTGACTGACAGCTCTCCTGTCCCCATGTTGAGAGAAATTGTGAGTAACTGAATAGGCGTTGCGTGCACCGTGTGTGAACAATGAACTGTGAACTGACTCAAAATCAGATTCAGTATTCTTAAAAATGAATAGAAACAGTGAAATGCAAACTCAGAATATTAAGCAAAGCTGCAATTATTAAAGATGTTAAATAATACAAATATACTTTATGTATTTAATCTCACTTTATTAACCAGTGCCTTTACTGCTGACCTTCGATGATCCAATTCAACTATACCAATAAGCAAAAATGACTTTAGTTAAACATCACAATTGATTTTTTTTGTTCTGCAATCCAGAATAGCAGCACGGCTGAAAGTTTTGTTTAAGCTGCAGAAAAATAGAACTTTTTTTGTTCGCAAGCCCAGCTCAGGTGAAAAAAAGTAACATTACTTTCCATAAGTAACTAAGTAACACAATTAGTTACTTTTTAAGAGAGTAATGCAATATTGTAACATTACTTTTAAAAGTAACATTCCCCAACACTGCTGAGCAAATGTTTCTTACTTCTCAGTGACGTAGAGCATCCCGTTGCGAATGTAGTCAGTGGGCATCTTCCTGTCTCTGTTTATCAGACAGCATCTCCATCCATTCTCACACACTGAAAAAAAAAGACACTACTAAATCACTTGGTTGTACACAACTGGAAAAATAAAAATCTGTTTGGCATGTCCAACTCAAGCCTGTTTTGTTTTGTCTATTTAGGTTTCAAGTACTTTTTTTTTTTTTCAGGATGCGGAGTCTCATAAGACAAGAACCAAGTCTACGAGAGGTCTCACCGGGCAGAGGTCTCTCACTCTCGGGTAGGTTGAAGATCTCATGGAATGCTCCTTTCTTTGTGTTGTGTGAACGGCCAGGCTCTTCCTCTCGGGTCACTCCGGCCGGGATGGTGGCTAAACTGCTCCGTGAGACCACTGGCTGAATCTTAACATAAAAGAAAGAGATTTTGGAACAACTCAAATAAATAGCTTGCATTAACTGATACTTTTAGCCATTACATTAAAGTAAAAAAAACAAACAAAACAAAAACATTTTACTTACATAATGTGACATGTTTCTGGTATTTATGATATTTATAAAGGATAGGTGTTTGAGGGGGTGAACAATTTTTTTCTCTCTTCTGGAAAAACATGCACTAATCAATCACTCACAGTATCAATTATACCATGGTCTGCCTGAATACTCAATTCTGATTGGCTGGAAGGTGTGCAGTAAAATGCACAGATAGTTCCAAGTCAGTTTAATCACCATTCTATATCAATGCACTGATTTTTATTGAAGCACACGCACACACATGTATCCCAGACAGCAACATAGTGTCGGCCCAGATCCGGTACGCGTTGAATCCACATGTACCAGATGTGGCACAGATCTGGGCCGACACTATGTTGCTGTCTGGGATGTCACTGACTCGCACACAGAAATCAGAGATTTCAGAGAAACAGGAGCGCAGAGACTTCTTATCAACGCTTTCCCATAACTTTTATTAGTAAATTACCTTCGCTACTGAATATACATTATATTACTCAGCAAGGAGGTTGTAACGTCACTGTTTTTGAAGTAATTCAACTCACAGCTTCATTGCTAGCAGAGAGACTCTGGACAGCCACGCACATCTCTCTCTCTCTCTCTCTTTCTCTCTCTCTCTCTCTCTCTCTCTCTCTCTCCCTCTCTCTCTCTATAGGCTAATTCAAATAAATACTATCATTCAATCAAATAATTTTAACGCCCTGGGGTCGACTATCGCGCCGGTGCGATAGGCTCGCTTTTTTTCTTATCAGTGCAAAAGAGACTCAAAATACTCTGTTGACTTTGATCTTGCATTTCATACATCAATCGATCCTGTTAAGTGTGTATTTTTTTTTGTGTATACTCACAATAAAAACAAAGTGTTGTGCTTTTTGCCAAATAAAGCAAAATAAACATGATGCGAGTTCTGCCTTCTCTCTGTCAGTGAAGTCTATTCTGAAACGCGTCTGAAAATGAACTGTAACTCAGCGAATACTCAATACTCAGCGAATACTTAAATGAAGTATTTTTTATAAAAAAACTAATATTCTCAGTTTATGTAATATGTATGAAAAAAGAGAGATGTCAGTCGTTCTCATCTCAGCTCATTATGTTTTAATGTGACCCCGCCCACGGAGAGCGCACGCTATCCTTACCGCACTACTTTATCTCTGTATCAGATTTAAAGCGGACAGAATGCTATATCAAACAAACCGTAGCTGACGAAATTAACCACCTTTTTAACCCTTTCAGTCAAATTTCGCGCTGCAAACATCAATGACAGCTTTAACTTGTCAATTCTGGCAAATGACCATGGTATAAGTGGAATAATTAACGGCTAGCAGTGTATTAAATGATTTGAATGCTTCCCTTCGCTTCGGGTGGTTATTTGCCTCCATGTCGTGCATTAAAATCGTTTAATACACAGCTAGCTGTGAATTATGCCTCACTTTTAATATGTATTAGGGAAGAAAACAGATTTTATTTTGATTTCATGTTGACTTTAAGCTCAAAACAATACAAAGTGCGTTCACAGCATGTGGTAATTACCGTAATTATGAGATTACGACTTGTAAAAAAAAAAAAAAGTGAAAAAAGTGTTCACGTCTTCGTAGAACTCATAATTACAATTTGTAAACTAGGATTTTTCTGAGAGCTCCGATTTGCAGATTGATAGTGTTGCCATAGAAACACAATTCC
This sequence comes from Vimba vimba, assembly GCA_022828995.1. Lineage (NCBI taxonomy): Eukaryota > Metazoa > Chordata > Actinopteri > Cypriniformes > Leuciscidae > Vimba > Vimba vimba. The sequence goes on along the minus strand of CM040821.1, from coordinate 20,230,018 downwards.
GAGTCCAAGGACATGAACAACTCCGAGTGGGAAGTCACATGTTGTCATCTCGTAATTACGACATGGTGTGAACGCAGCGAAAGTCAACATGAAATGAGTTCATGTGGGTGTCAGTAAGTCAGTGTAATGATGTTTTAAAAGAAGGTTAAAGGTAATGTTATCAACCGCCATTGAGCTCATTCTCAAGGGCATGTAATATGTTCTCTGTACAGATTCCCAACAACACAGTCAAAATACATAATTTCACTGCCCTAAAGGCAAACATTCAACTATTGCTACATCTAATGATCTACTTCTAAGAAACTAAACTACAGCCGCATTGTTGTGTAAACCAGTGTTAGTGTAGTTCACTAAAACCATGAAAAAAATATTCTGACATAAATAAAATAAACATTTATTTCAGCTAGTTTCCAAGGAAACATTTCTCATTTTCATTGTTTAAACTGATGTACTAAAATAACAAAAACTGAAACAAAAAAATTATATAGACAAAAAATAAAATAAAAATTTTTTACAAAAACACACAAGATTAATAAAACTAATTCAAACTGTTAACAAAAACTGTTAGTAGTATCTCCCTGATACTAAAATAACACTGGTGGAAACTACTCAAAGCAATCCTTTGCTATCTATGCACACACACACACAGAGCAAACCCATCAAATAGTCGGTGAAAATGGATTCAAAATGGCACATTAGCTGCAAACATTACATTAATATGCAATAGCTAGATTAGATTACATTAAACAAAATCATTAATATTAAATACTTTCAGTAGATCAGTCAATTAATTCTATTTTATATCAGATTTTAAATAAAGAGCCAATTCTGCAGAGAGCAAGAAATGCCCATCTGATATTACACCACATAATTATATTTTGCATGAAGAAAATAAAGACTATTTTTAAGACTTGCATTGTGACATAACTTTCATGACAATAAAGTACACCCCAACACACATTCTCATTACCATAATGAAAAAAAAAAAAATCTCATTCCCATTACTGTAACACAAAAGATTATATAATCTTTTTGCATGACACTAATGAGAATGCTTTTATTATAGTAATGAGAACAGGATTTTTTCATTAAAGTGATTACAATGTGATTTTATCACATTAGAGTAATGAGAATTATTTTTTTATTATAGGTAGAGAATTTGTTTTTAAGGATTAAGGTAATGTACAGTATGGAAGCTTGTTTCTGCCACAGAATATTAAATAAAAAAGGTAATTGCGACTTTTTTTCTCACAGTTGCGAGTTTACATCTCACAATTCTTTTTATCTTAGAATAGCGTGATACAAAGTCACAATTAAAGTCAGAATTGCATGATATAAAGTCGCAATTGCCTGTTATAAAGTCAGAATAGTGAGATATAAACACAACTGTGAGAAAGTCTTTTTTTCCTTAGAATTGGACTTGGAATTGGATAACACGCAATAGTAAGTTCATATCACTCAATTCTAACGTTATAACACACAATTGCGACTTCATATCACGCAATTCTGAGAAAAGAATTCAGAATTGCGAGATCTAAACTCGCAATTGCATGTTATAAAGTCAGAATTGCGTGATATAATGTCGCAATTGCGTGTTATAACGTCAGAATTGGGTGATATGAACTTGCTATTGCGACCTTATATCGCGCAATTCTGACTTTTATCTCGCAATTGTGAGAAATAAAGTCAGAATTGCAAGATGTAAACTCACAATTGCGAGATAAAAAGTCGCAATTATCTTTTAAAATGTTTTATTCTGTGGAGGAAACAAGCTACCATAGTACAGAGCCCCTAAAGGGAGCTCTGGGAAAAAGAAATTGAGATACTGTAGGAGGAAAAATTATGTCTTTTCCCCCCCATCTAATTTTTTCCACCACCATGTCCCTCTGCAGTTTTTTTGGCATTACAATAAAAAGAATGAGCTTTTTTTTTATTATATTAGCATGAACTTAGGTGGGAAATATGCATAATTGTAATGAGATATATATATATAAAATATATATATATATATATATGAAGAGTTCAGATGCAAAAGCCTCTAAGTGCCATCTGAAATTTTCTTCTACGATGATCATTTTTATCAAGCTCGTATATTTAAGTTAAGTAATTTCACTTAAATGACAATTAATAGGTAATTTCCATTGCCATTTAAGTGAAATTACTGAACGTAAATATACGAGCTTCATAAAAATGATCATTCTAGAAGAAAATTTCAGATGGCACTTATAGGCTTTTGCATCTGAACTCTTCATATATATATATATATATATATATATATATATATATATATATATATATATATATATATATATATATATATATTTGATTTTGTGGTGAAATATGACCTGAACATTTCTCTGTGAGATAAGAGTTAAAGGGATAGTTCACCCAAAAATGAAAATTCTGTCATCATGAATTTCTTTTTTCTGCTGAACAAAAAAGAAGATATTTTGAAAAATGTCTGTAACCAAACAGTTGATGTGTCCATTTACTTCCATAGTAGGAAAAAAAAAATACTATGGAAGTTAATGGACACATCAACTGTTTGGTTAGACATTTTTCAAAATATCATCTTTTGTGTTTCAGCAGAAAAAATAAATTCATACAGGTTTGAAACAACTTGAGGATGAGTCTATGATGACAGAATTTTCATTTTTGGGTGAACTATCCCTTTAAGTTAGTTGAGCTTAAGTTAAATGAGCCATTTTGATCCATTTGGCCACAGACAAAAATTCATATCACAAGGTGCATCTAGATCCAAATACACACAGGTAAAGAAAGTAAGGTCAGCTGGTTTGATCACACACACACACACACACACACACACACACAGGTGCTGGCAATACCACACCACAGTCCCTACCTTCTCACACCCAGACAGCTGAGAGAGAAAGACAACAGATTATATGTGATCGTCATGTCAGCGACCTATACTGATGATGATTCCCTTACGAGGCAACACCCATCACTCTCATACGCACATATTTACAGTGCCTGACACTCTGAAAAAAAATGTTTTAAATATGTATGACATTTTAAATGTGAAAACAAGCAGGAGGCTGCTGTATGAGTATGACATTGTCTCTTTCTGTCTCACCCGTCGAGACACAGTGGCATTGCTGCGCTCTTTCAGCTGAGGGTCCGTGGGCAGGTTGTTCCACATGATGAACGGAGTGTCGTATTTGTCTCGGAGTTTCGGGCAGCTCTTAAAAAGGAAGTCTATAATAAAGAACTTGATGCCTGCGTAAAGCCCTACCAGGGAAGACACATATACACACCATGAGAATGATAAAAACAACTGCATTTCAGCACAAAAACGTCTATTGTGCAAGATTTATTACATTATTTTTAATAAAATTAACTTTAATTTAACGGAACAAGGTGAAAACACACTTAATTTCACAGAATGCTCTTCTGTACTAAATATAATGGACAAAATGTAAAATTAAAATGTATTTATAAATTTAAAAATGTACTCTACCATTCAAAAGTCGGTAAGATTATTTAACCCTTTCACGCATAGTGGTCACTACAGTGGACAGCTATTAAAAAAGCATTTTCTTGAATTTGCACGGGTTTTTATGGCAAAGTTGCACATCAATCTCTTCATTGGACCCTGGTGCATCATCCTATAAATTGCAACCAAGTGGCAAGCCTTTGTGTTTCGATTTTTTCCCCCTCCAAACCAAGATGGCCAAGGGTCAGTCAGACATGCCAAGTTGCTCCAGAATATCCACCCATTCCTTCTATCCTAGGAGACTCTTGTAGGTAAAAAAAATATTGCAGCATAAAGCAATATCTAATGAGTCATATCACAGTAAAATTTTCCAAGTTTTGATTTTAGATTGAGAGAAAACTCTGATTAATCACATGTCCACTGTAGTGGACGTCATGCATGCAATGGCTATATTTCAGCTACAATTCATAATTATAATGTGAATATTGTTTTTGAAATTTAAAACTTAAAAACTTAATATGCATTGACTTTTTCTACTGTAAATAAATGTATTTGTATTATTAGAATGTAATTTTCATTGACATCGAAAAAAGTCATGTGATTACATAATGTATGACACTTGTAATGCATTACTTTACTTGTTAGATCAAAAAGTAATCTGATTTTATAATGCATGTTATTGTAATGCGTTTTTTTACTAATAACATCAAAAAGTAATCTGATTACGTAATGCATGTTACTTTTAATGCGTTTCTTTACTCATAATATCAAAAAATAATCTGATTACATAATGCATGTTACTTGTAATGCGTTTCCTTTCTCATAACATCAAAAAGTAATCTGATTATGTAATGTGCGTTATTGTAATGCGTTTTTTTACTCATAACATCAAAAAGTAATCTGATTACGTAATGCATGTTACTTGTAATGCGTTTCTTTACTCATTACATCAAAAAGTAATCTGATTAGGTAATGCACATTACTTGTAGTTAATTACTTGTTAGATCAAAAAGTAATCTGATTAGGTAATGCATGTTACTTGTAACACATTACTTTACTTGTAACATCAAAAAAGTAATCTGAATGCGTTATGCATGTTACTTGTAATGCATTACCCCCAACACTGATCATTTCAGATGAGATTGAAAAAACGTATCGCTAGGTTTTCTCAGAGGAGGGCTATGATAGAAATGTGTCCATCTTGAACATAATCAGAATTATCAGCTAATAAGGGTAAATCTCCATACTCTGGTGCACTGGAGGGAGCATCTGAGTGGTTTCCACAGTTGTACCTTGACAGGCTGTAGAAAATTCTGATGGAATCACGTCCTCATGTTCTGATATCATAGATACGCGAAGTGCAACTTGTATGAAGTTGTATGAAGCCATTGCAATATTTTGCATTTATATTTTTTGTATATATTTTATAGTTTTCACATTATTTGATATAATTGCATTGATTAGTTTGTTAAATTCACATACTTTATCTGTTTGATTATTGTCTTATATTTAATACAGTATATCTTCAGTTTAAACCAACCGCATGCTGTCCACTCAAGTGGACATCTGAAGATCTCTTTGAAAAATTTGTAAAAAAATAAAATAAAAATCAATTCTTGTTTTTCATGCCCTAAGAGCAATAAAAACACATAGGAAAAAAATCCTGACTGAGGCTCTCATAATTCATGCATGAAAGGGTTAATGTTTTTGAAAGGCATTTCTTGTGAGTTTCTTATAAGGCTGCATTTATTTGATCAAAAATAGATAAAAAAAAACTAATATTCTGAAAAATGGTTACAATTTAAAATAACTGTTTTCTATTTTAATATAGTTTAACTGTGATGGAAAAGCTACATTTTCAGCAGCCATTATTTAAGTCTTCAGTGTCACATGATCCATCAGAAATCATTTTAATATGCTGATTTGGGGCTCAAAAACATTTATTATCAATGGTGAAAAAAAAAAAAAAAGTTGTGCTGATCATTATTTAATTTTTTTAACAATGAAAAGTATTTACTGTCACTTTTGATGAAAAAAAGACATCCAAGCCTAATAAAAGTATTCACTTCTTTCAAAAACATACATTTTACTGATTTTTTGAATGGTAGTTTACCTTGTCGCTAAATGTCTCTTGTTAAAAGTCCCCCTGTGTCAATCATAGGCTCGTTCTTACATACTAGAGCACGTTCGCACATGCGCACTCTTCAAAAACGGTGCTTTAAATCTCTTGACAAACTCAAAGACGTAAATTACATTTTTATGTATTCTAAATAAAAAAGGGGCTAATTTGCATATTCATACAACCGTGTATACTAAATGAGGCAAGAGTTTGGATTACATTCAAACTATTTTAAGGCATGACACATTTTTTTTTTTTCAAGGAAAAAACGCTTAAATGTGTCATTTTGGTGATCAAATATGAGTTTTAAGGGATAAAATGATTGACTACAGGGGGACTTTAAATATGCTGTTACACAAGAGACATGTCAGAGCCATTCAGAATGGCAGTGTTTGTTTGTGTTGCAATGTTATTAGTGTGTATGTGTTGTTTATGTACATATGTGGGGTTATGAATAATGATTCTCACCGATCATAAAGCCCATCAGCTTGTATGGCAGGACGCAGGAGGAGATGAAGGCCACCCACAGAGCGATGTACAACTTCTGAGTGATCTCAGGCTGAACCCACATAAACAAACTGATGTACACAAACACATACAGACATGGAGAAACATTCATTAATTTCGTGAGCTCATTTTCACTTTCCCTGTACAGAGTTTTTGCGTTCACCTGTAAAACTCACAATAGACTTGAAATATTATTTCATTTGCCGGCAAAGAGAACGCAAACGTTTTGTGAGCAGAGCAAAAGCATTGATAATGTTTGTTTTTTTCACAATCTCATATTATTTTCATAATTTTTGTTGATTTTTTGAAGGTTTTGCCCCAAGAAACTTATCTCAAAACCTTTGCTCTGTCTCGTGAAATGTGTGCGTTTCCTCACAAAAGTATTGCATTTTCTCTCATCTCATACTATTTCCATCACCAGTTTAATGCTTGCTGGAAATTTTTTGCATTTGTTTGTGAAGTTTTTAGGGAAAACGTTAAAAGTTAAAAGTTTCGCAAGGGAACACAAAAGCACATTGATAATGTTTTCATCCATCTTATGTTTCCATTACTATGTCCCTTTAAGGAGCCCGTAGTCCTACAATAAAAGTTAAAGAGCTACTTACTTTTTGATTTTCTCCAAAACATCTGACATCTTACCAAAAAGATTCTGCAGAAAAATACACACAAAATGAAATTTGAGAGACATGTCCATAAAATTTCTAATCACAATTTCATATGACAATTTCACATTATAAAATAAAAGTCCTCAAAAACTATGAAATAAACCATTTTACAATAATTTCCATCTATGCTTAACAACTATTGGCCGCTTTTCCTTCACAATCACTATTCATATAATATTCCTAACTCCTAATTCCTTAAAAAAAAGTTTAAATTATTGTTTTGTAAAGAAATTCATACATAACAGAAGCCTTCAGATCAAAAAGATTTCAAGATCAGGAGTGTGTCCAAACTTTTGACCAATAATGTAAATGCTATGGACACCTTTATTATTTAAATGAAAATGTAAAGAAATAAAAGCGTTCATGTGTTCAAGCCTGTAAAGCTGATACCTGTGCTTTTTGTGCGACGTCGAGAACTAACTGAAACTTTTCAGACACAGTCAGGTCTTCCTTTGGAGGTTCCTGGAAAGAAAGACCACAAGGAAGAACATTTAAATATGCACAATATAAAAATAAAAGTCACTGACATGCAAACATAAACCCTGGAAAAACATTCCTACCACAGGTTCAGAAACTTCAGGCACAATACTCCACTGAATTCTCCATCCTCTATAGAAAAAAACAACAACATTAAATTGATCTGTTTGCGTTACATGAACACATATATAAACATACACGTATATGTATGTTTATTAATATACAGTCAGTACATGTGCAGTACATGTACAGTGATAATGACTGCCTGAGCGCACAAATATGCTGACACCAAGCCCAAGTTGACTACTGATCTTTTGGTAGTATAGAAATTCTTACAATTGGCAATTTCAGCCAATACAAAACAACTTAGAAATTTAAGTTAAATCTAGGTAACATTTTTAATTTAACCCTGAAATGATTTGACCGTTTCAAAGCCATTCTAGTGAAAAAGCAAACTTTTTACCTGGCGATGAGGTAGTTCAACGACAACCTCAGAATGGCTAAGAATAGAAACAAAGGAATAGCCCAGCCATGCCATGCTGCATTCATATAAATCTGTGACAAAAACAACACACATTACACGGCTGTCCAACTGATGAGCAGTTTAATGAGCAAGTACAGATTTTTTAAGTAAAACATTTGGTGACACTTTATTTTTGTTTTGGTGACACTTTATTATAAGGTGTCATAATTACTGTGTAATTATACATTTAATTACAGGGTAATATTAATGAACTACATGTACTTACTATAAGGTTAGGAATAGGGGTTGGTTTAGGGTTAGTTGCATGTAATTATGCATAATTTATAGTTATTATTACAGTAACTACATGTAACGTGTATCAAGGACACTGAAAAATAGTGTTACCTTAGTTTCTTTGTACTTACTATAGTAATAACAGTAAATTATGCGTAATTACATGCACACAATCCTAAAACAAACACTAATCCTAACTATAACCTTATAGAAAGTACATGTTATTAATTAATATTACTAATAGTACTTAAATGTATAATTACATTGAAGCAAGGACACCTTAAAATATAGGGTTACACATTATTTTAAGGTGTCATTGTTACAGTGCAGTTATTTATTTAAGTACTGAATAATATTAAGCAACTACATGTACTTACTATAGGGTTAGAGTAGGATTAGGATTTGGTTAAGGGTTAGTTTCTTGTAATTGCGCAAATTTACTTTTATTACTAAGTACATGCGACATATGTAACAAGGACACTGTAAAATAAAGTGTTACCAAATAAAGTTTATCTGTGTAAAAGAAATGTAGTGTAATATGTACAGTATATATGTATAATTGCAAACATAGAAAACTGATGAAGGCCACTCACAATGAAGGCAATTGCTGACGTATATACTGAGTGCCAGTTGGATAAGGCGGAAAGATTCCGTAAGAAATTTGTTACCGGTCTGGCACCCCGTTCTAGAAAAAAATTAAAAGATAAACAAGTAAAGATGAAAAATCAAAAAGAGCTTGAATAGTTTCAAGAGCATGAAGTACATCAACAAAAACACAAGAACATTTTAATACAACAGCAAAAATAGACTTACTAAGTCGTCGCATATTTTCAGTTAATCTGGAAAAAAAAAAAAGAGTTTGAGATATCATTAATGTCCATGGCACTGTGGGGGACAAGTTACCTTGCCTTCAGCTAACATCACTAATTTCTTCCACCAACCACAGCCTGTCTTGTATTTTTTATAGCAAAGTGACACTTAAACCGTGTAAATCAATGAAAGCAGCCTGCTGTGGGCAGCACACACTCAATACCTCTCTTCAGAGACAGATAGATGTACTCCATTGATCCCTGAGGGGACATTTAAGAGACATGGACTCAATAGCCTCATGTATAATTTAGGCAGGTACATGCATTGACTGGACATCAGATCCAGAACTCCACAAACCACAAAAACCTCAAATATTCTCAGGTGGTTTTGAGATAACTGTCTGTATGACATAAACCAAGTCGATAAAAAAGTGAGGAAGCTCTAAAACTTTTGAAGTTCTGAACATACTGGATTCTTTTCATTATTATTGTTACTTGTTGAGTCCTGCTTCACTAGTTTAGTTCAGCGTATATAAATTGTAAATTCCAGTAGGCTGTACACAGCATGTTTGTTAGGGTTTTGTGAAGGGGTTTTGCCATGTGTTTGTTTCTTTATTTTCAAAACTCTTCATACGTTTCTTGGTTATTAAAAATAAAAGTCTTAAACCAACAACCCCCAAACATAAAAACCTTTACAAGCGACTGGACTGTCTTGTTTTCAATTACACTAAATTATTAGCACAAAACGAGCTCAAAAACGAGTTTAGCTAAATAGTTCAGCTAACTTAAAAAAACAAGACAACCTATCGCACTCAACTTTTTAAGTTAACTCAACTAATTCGCTTCAGTTAATGTGAACTTAAAAACTTTTGTTCATGAAATGAGTAGCAAGTAGTCTTTTGAACTTAAAACTTGTCAAGGCAACTTAATGTTTAGCATTCAGGAATGCAAGCAGCTACAGTCCTTGTTTTTTCATTTCCATGTTTTATTTAAGTTAAGTTAGATACACGACATGAACATCATTTGCCTCTTAAAACTATAGAGGCACGCGGTTTACCCTTTTCACCTGGGCCAATAAGGTGCAACAATTGCAATGAGAAGCACACAATTACAATTGCTGATCATCACCATGTTTGAGATTTGAGTTAAAGTGTTGAGCTATATGTTCTTCTCATTGCAACTTTTGCAATTTATTTGCCTGGGTGAAATTGTGTAGTTCTAGTTTTAAGAGGCAAATGATGTTCATGTTGAATGCTACGCATTCATTGGTTGTCTTGACAAGAAGTTTTAAGATAACTCATAGATGAACAAAAGTTTTTACTTTAACTGGTGAAAATTAGTTGAGCTAACTTAAAAAGTTGAGTGAGATCGGTTGCCTTACTTTTTCAAGTTGGCTCAACTTGTTTCGTTTTTTTTTTTTAAAAGTGTAATTATAAATACAATATAAGTTGATATTAGTTTTTTTTTTTTATCCCTTTCCAAAAAAGGAGGCCAGCTCTTCAAAATCTGGGCCAGAAATTAGACGACCAAGCTTAAATTTGGCATGGTAAAACCTAACACTAACCCTCTGATAAGTACATAATTTGATAGAACTAGACGAGAACATATGTAAGAAAACTTGGACAATTTTGAAAGTAAAAGCTTAATTTTATGTCAGTTGATGGATCTCCTCTTTGCCACTATACTTGGCCTATTCTGACTAAAAGCATCCTGACCACAGGGGGGCAGATGTTTACAATAAAACGTTACTGGACAGAGAAAGAACTGTGGGAAATGATAACAGAGCAGAGTATTTTAGTTTCACAAGAATGAATGACTTCTTCTAAACCTGTACAGTTATATAATGTTCCACAGGTGATCTTTCTTCACTGACCTTTTAGCACTTAGTGGCTCCTCAGCCTCAACTGTGTTCTCCTCAGGCTGGAAGCGAAAATCCTCAATGTAAACCCCAAACCGATCATACAGCCAACTCTGCAGCCGCGAACACACCGTCTCCTTCTGCTGTTTGTCTACAGTGAGAGTTTTAGAGATATACTTCATTCAGAAGCCATAAGCAAAGCTCTATTAATCTGAATCCTGAGAGTCAGGGAGCTTGTGCTCTACATTCTCATTTCCTGCCTCAAACAAAAGGGGTCGATCTGGCCTAGTTGGTCTACAAAATTAGACAAGTGCCTAAAATAACTGGAGCAGATATTTCAGAATTACTAACCAAAACCAGGCGGGAAATCCAAAAAACGTTATACCAGATTAGAGGCAACAACCCAACCACTTTAACCCTAATGACTGACAGACAAAAAGATTAATCAAATAGAGATCTAATAGAAATTACAGATTTTTGTGGCTATAATTTACAGAATGTTGTGTTTATATGTCTATGTGGTGTTTTTAATATGCTTTAAGGCAAACCATGTGTAAATTCTTAAGTCAACACCATTGCTGAGTATTTTCTCTTTAAAACGGCAGTGAACCAAAGACGGTCTCAAAAATGCGGTTTGAAATCGGGGTGGAGTGGAGGCGGTTTACTAAATGAGGCAATTGTGTAAAGTTACATTCAAGCTATTTTTTAAGCATGACAATTTTTTTTTTCAAGGGAATTTTTTGTATATAGGTCATTTTGGTGATGAAAGAAAAAAAATTGAAAGCTGAGACTTTATTTCATACCAAAGTAGTCTGCTCTGTCTTGTCTGTTGGCGCATTGTCAGTGTCCTCTTTGCTCCGCAATATATTTGTCACTGTGTGAGAACATGTGGAGTGAGAGCGGAATGGCTTGTCAGACGTAGCAATAGTAACTAAGAGGGGCGGGTCTTTGTGAAAGGTCAATTTCAAAATAATTTAAATCTTAGTGGACACGGCTGGACTCGACGCGGACTCGGATGTTCTCAAGCCCAACTCGGCCCTCTTTGGACTTGGACTCGACAAAGGTGGACTCGGACTCAACACTAGTTTATATAGGTAATTTTGGTGATCAAAGATGAGTTTTAAAGGGATAGTTCGCCCAAAAATGATATTTAAGCCATGATTTACTCACCCTCAAGCCGTTCGAGATGCATATTTCAATCTTTTTTCAGACGAACACATTTTCAGTTATTTTAGAAAATGTCTTAGATATTTCAGTGGTTATAATGTGAAGCAATGGGGTCCAGCAGATTCAAGTCGCAAAATGTGCATGCATCCTTCACAAAAATAATCCATCTGGCTCCAGGGGGATAAACGAAGGCCTTCTGAGGGTAATCCGTGCAGTTTTGTCGTAAAAATATACATATTTAAAACTTTATAAACGAAAATAACTGGCTTCCGGTGGCGGTCGGCGCGCGTTCATGGAGATGAATGACGTCGTGACGTAGAACGAACGTTGAGTTTTGTTTTGCTCTGCTCTCTGGCTGCGCTGTCACGCTCGTTCTACGTCACAATGCTTCCTGCGTTACGTCCTACGTCATATGCCAGCAACCATCTCCATGAACGCGCACGGACCGCCACCGGAAGCCAGTTATTTTCGTTTATAAAGTTTTAAATATGTATATTTTTACGACAAAACTGCACGGATTACCCTCAGAAGGCCTTCGTTTATCCCCCTGGAGCTGGATGGATTATTTTTGTTAAGGATGCATGTACATTTTGCGACTTGAATCTGCTGGACCCCATTGCTTCACATTATAACCACTGAAAGATCTAAGACATTTTCTAAAATAACTGAAAATGTGTTCGTCTGAAAAAAGATTGAAATATGCATCTCGAACGGCTTGAGGGTGAGTAAATCATGGCTTAAATATCATTTTTGGGCGAACTATCCCTTTAAGGGATACAATTATTGACTACAGGGGGACTTTAATAATTAGGATACTACATTTACCATATTATGTATGACAACAGATGTACAATAGTCATACATGACAAAAAAAATGCAGAAAGTGTAAACAAGATTTATTACATTTAACAACTTTCATTTAATTTAGTTTTTTAAACTAAAAATAAGAACAAAGAAGCAAATTACAAACAAGAGGACAAAGATACAAATTATACAATTTCAGTAAAACTATTTTTATATATACTGTTCAGCATTGAAAGGGAAATATATTTAGCATTACATTTTCTTCATGTTAATTCTTTTCACCGAGCGTTTTACAGTGAATTCTGGGATTGCCTCTTCTTCAAACGATACATATAATTCCGCCTTTAAATTTCTTCTTTAGAGTTGATCTAAAAATGGTGAGGTGTAGACATATTTTCATCCAAAACTGAATAATTTTGAGACTTTTAGGGGGAGTTTACACAACACCGTTTTCAACTAAAAACGACAACAGCGTTTTGGGGACCTGAAAATACAAACTTTTGAAAACGGGTTTCAAAGTGCAATGTTAAATTTGATAGTCTCCATGAAAACTACAAAAACATAATTTTGGGAAAACAGTGACATCATGCGCATTCGCATTACATGTTCAGTCTATAGGCGCATAGTTTCTTTACAAAGTGATATCGCCAACTACTGGCCTGGCATGAATACAGCGTTTTTAGACGTTTTCGCGGATCCATGTGAACTGAGATTTTTGTCGTTTCTACATGAAAAACTTTTAGTTTTTAAAACTTAAATTTTAAGTGTATTGTTCTCGTGTAAATATACGCTTATTGTCATAACATTGTGGGTTGTGTTACCTGTGCCATTAGCTGCAGGTGGCTGCTGTTTCCGTGGAAGCTGAGGTGGAGAATCTTCACACCTGGACCAGGAAACACAAACTACATTAACTTTCAGTTCATACAAAACTAGAGTAAAATAGAGTAAAATAAGTGTAAGCTGAGCTACTAAAACGGACTTAAATAAAATCTAATTAAAGCTAAATAGAAACATTAAAAAAAAAAAAAAATGATAAAAACACATAACAAAATGAAACTTAACCTAAAATTAAAATTAAAAATATAAAAATAAATAAAAAATATGAATAAATACTATAATAGTATATACATTATTATAAGATGGTCAATGACAAATGAAGGTCAGTGTACAAATGAAATAAAATCTGATTATTTTGAGAATTGTACAGATAAGAAGCTATAAATCTATTAGGGTTTTAATATTTATAAAAGCAAACACATTTAATATTTATATATTATTTAAGTTTCAATTGTTTTGTGTTCAGCCATTTCCCCCAAAAAACTTTGAGAACTTTAGCATAAGCTAAAATGATATAAAACGTTTGATTGTCAAAATCTCATCAACACATATTTGCAGGTCAATGATCAGAAACCTCTCTTCAACATACAGTAGCTCAGTACACTCCTGTGCAAGCCTAACATGTCGCCAGTCAAATCTGAATCAATTACATATTGAAATGACATCAGTGGAAAGAACACACTGTACTGACATATTGTTGTGCATGACTCTCTACGTATAGATATTGACTTCCCACTTTAGGGTCATGGGGGGTGAGATGTAGTGGCTACTTTTATAGCTCAGGTTCTGGCGAGGTCATCCCACAGAGTACAGGACCGGGTCATTGAACACTGTTAACACAAACTATAGAACTAATTCCAAATAAGAAGCAGTTTTCTATTCCCAATCCCTAGTACTTGCATAGAGCATCTGGGGCCTCAGGCTCCTGTGCTCCTCGTCCATTGTTTGAAACTTTATGTCAACTCATTTTATGTAACGAGTTAATTTGTGTTGGTGAGTTTTTTTTTTGTTTTTTTTTTCACCTGGTCTTCAGCACATCGCTCATCTTCTGTTCCAGGTCAAGTCTTCTGCTGCGTTCTCTCTCCAGCTCCTGCTTTAGGGTCTCCACATTGGTTTCTTCTCGGAGCTTCCGCAATTCCTCCTCTGAAAAACAAAACAAAAAAAACAAGAACATACAAATTACCACACACTTCAATGACATTCTGTATGAAGACAAATATTATGATCTAGACCTGGATATGTAAGTGTTAACAGGAAGTTTTATAAACATATCTAAATGTTTTCTGACATACATAAGTACCTAGATGTACCATGTAGATAGTTGAGTGATATTTATTTCATCACTCAACTATCAATAATATCAATAATATAAATATCAATAATATTTCATTTTATTTTTAGTGATTTTTATTTATTTGGCACATGAATATGGTAATCACTCAGTGTAATCATATCACCACCTAATGCCCAATGACCCAGACAGCAACATAGTGTCGGCCCAGATCCAGCTCACATCTGGTACACGTGGATTCAACACAGTACATGATGTGGGCCGTATCTGGGCCGACACTATGTTGCTGTCTGGGGAGTGATGATGGATGTATTTATAATACCATACTATTCTTTTCCATGGGGATTCACACAAAAAAAAAAGTTAATACAGTAAGAAAAAATAAGTTAATAATAGTAATTTTAAATGCTATAGTTAAAACATCTTGATTACTTAATTACGATACCTGTTAGCGGTACAATCCCGTACAATATTTGCCAATTTACCATGGAAACCAATATGCTATACTTCGATGCCTCTTGTATCTCATGTGAAGATAGAGTTCAAATAAATAATTAATTTACATTTATTTACTATGGTACTTAGTAAAGTAGCTTTGTAACAAGCAGGTTCATTTGCACTCATTCAGTCATTATTGCAAAATAAACCCCTTCTGGATTATCAAAGATGTTTCAGCTTCACATCAGGAACAATTTGAAAGTGTTTTCCTCAATAACTCTCCAGTCTTCTCAGTGGTCTAATGTACCGCTGTGAGCCTGCAGCTATGTACTCTACATGGTCTTTGTTCCCAGCTAAGCATTATAAATATTTAAGTGCTAATATGAGCTTCCCTCATACAGAGAGCCATAAAGGAGAGAATAAGATCTGAGCGACCATCAGCGCTCTGTAAAACTCTAGTACCTGAACCCTGAGTTCAGAGAGATGACCATTAGTGGAAGTGCTTCTGTGTGACAGATGGTTTCAGAAGAGATGAACATCACTAAGCAGGCAGTCAATTAATCTATAGCGATGTTTCTATTCACAGCATTTAGATTTTCACAAGGCTGAACTGCCTAAATATAGATTCTAACTCAAATAAAAGGCCCAGTGATCCTAATTTACGCCTAGCATCCAACCCTTTTTATTGGTGTTAGCTAAGGTAAGCACACAACGCATGAGTTGCTGTTGAACTCAGAAATAGAAGTTTAAACAAACTTGGTGTATAATGTTTCTTCTGGTACATTATTCATTTTCTAAGCAGTTTTACTCATAGTTTTTGCACCGTTTTCAACTAAAAATAGAAAACTAACAACTACTCAGAACACTTTAGCAAACTGCATAGCAAGATGCTAATAGCTACTTTGAAACCCTTAGTAAGTGCATTGCAACTTGGTAACATCCACTTAGCAACATCTTAGCAACCACAATACCCTGGCAACCACTCATAACACCATAATAACCACACAGCAGTGCGTCAACAACCATTCATAACATCTTAGCAATGCTAGCATCGAAACACTCTGAAAACCTCCTATAATACCCATAGCGAGAAAATCTAATTAATACAAATTAATTTGTTCATTCCAAAAAGTAAATAAAAGGTTATTCAAAGTGTTTTTAATCTATTGCTGATGGACAAATCACACAATATACTGAGCCGTGGTGTGTCTTATCATCTGCAACCAACATCTTTAGATCTGTCTCCATTACTGACAGGCCACACAGAGAACAGACTGATTATGATGCTACAGCAATCAGTTCATCTCTAATTCTCATTGATCTTCATGAGAAAACAAAACAGTCTCTTCAGGCAGAAAATCATATATTTCTGCCTCCTTTATTATTACTCGAAGGCTGAATGTGTCTGTGATCAGTCTGTTAATATGAACTACGGAATATGTTGACTGAAATGCTGGAATTATATGTTAGAAAGACATGTTAGTCATTTCAAAACATACAATATAGAATAGCTGTACACATTTACACTCAGTAGCTTCAGAAGAGCATGATGACTAGTACAGTGCGTGTCTGGCTATTGTACAGGGTTTCCAAGTTTCGTGTAACAAAACCATCCTAATTGCTATTCAAAACCCGCCCAATCACGGCCAAAACTAGCCCAATTGAGATATTTTGAAGAATGTCGGTAACCAAACAGCTGATGGGCCGCAACCGCATTGACTTCCATAGTATGAAAAAAAAAAATACCATGGAAGTCAATGGGGTACATCAACTGTTTGGTTGCCCATATTCTTGAAAATATCATCGTATGTGTTCAGCAAAAGAAAAAGATTCATACTGGTTTGGAAGATTTCAGATGCCCAACACCTGTGAAGAGACGGCGCCAACTCCCGCGAAGACTTCAGATGGCGTAAACACTGAATCAACATGCACCAAAGCTACATTTTTCTAAATGTCATAATCATTTGTTAGCAAACAAGTATTCATTACTTCAATGAGCTCATTGTTTTTGCATTAAATTATTACATTGTTTAAATTAATACCTTTTTTGCTAACTGTCATTTTGTATATGCACATTTCTGAAATACATAACTTAGACAGTTACCTCTGATAACAGATCACTCTAAATTGTAATGTAGACTCATGCATTTTCTGTAAAGCTGCTTTGAAATGATGTGCATTGTGAAAAGCGCTATACAAATAAATGTGAATTGAATTGAATGCATGAGGGTGAGTAAATGATGACCGAATTTAAATGTGTGGGTGTACAATCCCTTTAAGGAATAGAGCTGGTAAGTCCCGCCCCTTCCGCTAATCCCCCTGGACCTCTAGGTTGAAAAATCGTCAATGCAAGTGAATGGGAGAAAATAATTATTTTCTGGTCCCGTTTGAATTTTGCCATGAATGTGAACATATGTTGTCTGTGAATTTTTTATATAACTTTTCGTGTAAAAAATGCTACAATTTAGCAGGTAGAAGTTTGATACGGTTAGACTTTTGAGTGAGAGTACTTTGTGGACTACAACTCTTCGCTGCTTTCGACGCGTTTGAAACGTCAACACCACTAGCACACGGACACTAGCTCACGGATCCCGCTAAACATGGCTGTGTCTTTGGTGCACTTCACCGCCTTCTTTCAGGGAGAGGACAAAATCGTTGAGGTTGGTGAAAACCACGGGTAAGTCAACTTTATGGGGTGACGTCACATAGGCGACATGTAGTCTTTCTCGTTATGGCTTTTCCACAACTGCTAGCCGAAGAATCATACCATATACTGTCAAACTCGTAACATGAAAAGTTATATAAAAAATTCACAGACAACATATGTTCACATTCATGGCACAATTCAAACGGGACCAGAAAATAATTATTTTCTCCCATTCACTTGCATTGACGATTTTTCAACCCAGAGGTCCACTTGGGGTTTTACGGATGGGCGGGACTTACCAGCTCTATAGTGAGAGCAGACGAAGGAATCGTAAAATAGAGTACATTTTCTTAGCTGGATGCAGTTAAGTGCTCACAGAATAAATTTTAGCTTACAGTTTTCAGCTGTTTCTTGAAAACTGTCAGGGATTAGTTTGAATTTTAATTAGTTTTAATTAATTAAAGGAAGGGTAGGTGTTTTGTTCCAGAAACAATTTTTTTTTTTTTTTCTGGTTAAAAGTCTCTTCACATCCTAACAGCAATCACTAAGTTAAGTGGTCTAAATATATTTATAATGTATATAAATCATCTGTGGAAAGTGTAAAATGTTCGTCCAATCATTGCCTTCGGAACGATGTCCTACCTGACTGTCAACAGATGTATTTTCATACACATTTCATTTCAGCACATTTTATGCTGTGCAGAGTTAGACAGACGTCAGTCACAGAGCACCGCAAACAAACAGCAGCCACCTTTTACAGTTCCTCCTGAACCAAAACAAGAGCTTATGTTGCGTTCACGCCATGACTACTATAATTTGGAAGAGATGGAAACCTGTGACGTTATACTTGGTTCGTGACTCGAATTTATGCGTTTCAATGGCAACACTATCAACGGCGAAATGATCTGCAGCAGTCAGGTGGTACAGGTCATTGCTCTTTAAGTTGTTTATGTTCCGTATTATTGTAATGTTATGTGCTTTTGAGACATGAGGTAGTTTAACGCCGTCTCTCGTGACGCTTTTGTTTGCTCCCTGCTGTGTGTGTTCATGTGTTTTGGAGGAGGCGTGGCTTTGGAGATTCTCTGAAGAGAGGGTGGGATCTTATGCTTTCAATGCTAGCTCGCTATTACTAGCCTCTCTGAAAATCACCTAAACCCTAACTTTAACAAATCTCTACAGAACTGAATGAAACATTTAGCCTATGTTTCAATTTATATTACAGCAATTCCATCTGCTTTTGTTCTTGTCAAGGACAATATCTTCAAGTAGAAGGATGCCACCTGAAAAATTTGCTTCGTAAAATAATGTTTTCTTATAAAATAATACTTATCTTATAACAACAGCCTTTAACTTTGACTGTATTAACAATATAGAAAGGCTTCTATTTTTTTTTTTATAGTACCGGGTATGAATTAGCAATAGATTCTTGTAAAAGAAATGATAAGCAATATGAAACCTATTAAAGTAAGAATGCTGGGAAGGTCATGAAATATAAGCCACTCTGTCTCTGCCTCTTTTTCATTCCTTCTTCCTCTTCCAACACTCTCTCTCTTAGTAATAATAGCCCTTCACAATGTGCTTCACGAACTCTCTCTCAATGCCAGTAGATTCACAGCACCCCGCAGACAGACTGGAGACGCCATAAGGCACCAATAACAGAAGTGGAGTGATCTACTATAGTGCTGATAGTCCTCCATCCTGCACAACAGAGCCATTTCAGAATGACCACACACACTAGACAGATAAATAGAGATACGAGTCATTATGTCTGATGTATGTTACTCTATGGCAATACGCTGCATTTTAGTCACAGAATCTGGAGACTGAACTTAACTTATGCTATTTTTACACTATAGGTTAAAATTTGAAAGAATACAATATATGCTCAATTCTGTGCTCAATTCAGTCCTTAAATGAAAAAAGGACTGTTGCTGCACCATGGTAATGTAATGATATCAAGGTAATACCTAAATCAAGTTAGTTCACCCAAAAATTTATATTCTGTCATTACATTCTCATACCGTTCCAAACCCGTTGGACTTCCGTTCATCTTCAGAACACAAAAGATCTTTTTTATGAAATCTGAGAACTTTCTGTCCCTCCATAGACAAAACTACCACTTTGACACTTAAAGTTCATAAAGAGATCATAAAACTTTTCCGGATGAATTGAGCGGTTTAATAAAAAGCCTAAATTAAATCTGTTCATCATATAAAGCGATCAAGTCTCTTCAGAAAATTTGGACTAAACCGCTCAATTCATATGGATTAGTTTGACGAACACTTCATTAACTTTTTGAAGCGTCAAAGTGGCAGTTTTGTAGAGGTCTATGGAGGGACAGAAAGCTCTCAGATTTTATTGAAAACTTAATTTGTGTTCTGAAGGTGAACGAAAGTCTTACGGGTTTGGAACGACATGAGGGTGAGTCATTAATGACAGAATTTCCATTCTTAGATGAACTATTCCTTTAAAGGGTTAGTTAACACGAAAAGTCAGCATTTACTCACCCTCATATTGTACCAAGATTTTCATTCATCTTCAGAACACAAATGAAGACATTTTTTAAAACCTAAAACCTAAGAGATTTCTGGTTTCAAGCTACAAAAGGTCAGCTTTAATGTGATCAGGCACACATATTGAGCTATGTGGAAGTGAATATATTTTGTGAATAAAGACTTATTTTTTGTTTTCACACACAAAGCAATCACATTGCTTCATAAAATTTGGATTAAACCACTGGAGTCACGACAAACAACAAAAATAAAAGGCATCATTTTATTATGCCTTTTATTATGCCTATATGACCTTAAAAGTTTTGATTACCTAGACTTTCAGGTTCCTCAAGTTCCTAAGCTTTTCCAGGTCAGCACGTCTACCTTGGTTTGTTTCGCCAAGTGTATAGTGTAAATGCACATAAAAAAAAAAAATGAGGGTCCAAATTTCACTTTTAACTATTACCTACGACTTTTGCCTCAATAAACTCCCAATTACTATTTATTAGTAGTTAGTAAGGTAGTTGTTAAATGTAGGTATTGGGTAGGGTTAAGGGATGTAGAATATGGTCATGCAGAATGAGGCATTAATATGTGCTTTATAAGTACTAATAAACAGCCAATATAGTAATATACATGTTAATAAGCAACTAGTTAATAGTGAGAATTAGACCCTAAACTAAAGTGTTTCCAAAATTCGATAGTCAACAAATCAGAATTGGGAATCAAGTGGCCTTGATATCTCTTAGCAGTCTGGATGCAAAGCACGTAAATGGCATCATATATAGTCCTTCTAAGGCTAGTTTAGATCAATTAGAAAATGTCTCTCATCCATAGCAATTTACTAAAATTAAAATATAATTGTATATAATGTATTTACAAAAAAAAATAATAATAAAGGAATGTAATATATTGCTGACGCATACCTTAATATCCAAGTTAGAACACCGTGATAAATTAGCACACATACAAACAAGCTAATTTCATCTCCACCTATCACACCATATAAAAGATTCAGGAGCTCTCAGAGCTGTTACACACACTCACACCAGACTAGCCGTGTAAGGCTGAGAGGTCTATCCATCCTCATCCATAATTCCCAAAATAAAACCTTGTTGACTTCCTCTGCTAATGCTTTCACACTGGAACATTATGATTGTTGCTAGTACAACACAGTCACACCACAGATTTCTTTGAGAGCTCCACCTTGAGAGCACCAATTATACAAAGACTTTAAAAAAAAAAACTGAGGCCAGACCGTTTATATTGCAGTGCCGGATCCTGACATATGCGATACAGGATTGCACCCACTCTCAGTTCTGCTTGCCACTTTAATTGAAGTTTTCTTTTCTTTTTTTATGGATAACTTTTATGGAAACTCCATGAGCTATTCTTTTTTCCCCCCAGCAGCCAACTGCCACATCGCACTTCTGCTGCTGTCTGTGCAAACCAAACATAGCGGGTGATAGATGTTATATTAATAACACTGTACTGCAAATCCCAAAACAAATGCAAATAAAGGGCCCCGAGTCATTTTAGTTTCTAAAGAACACAAGGCTCTTTGGTTTCATGACCAACAAATCACTATTCATAATGATTATGAAAGTGATTTCTTAGAAAGGAAAAGATTGTTGTAAACATGTAAAGACATCAACTAATCAAATTTATGATTTCATTATAGTTAGGCAAGGAATACACAACCGAGGGCATGCCATCGGAGCTGTGTAAATTTCGTTGACGAATAATTTGTCATTATTTTCCTCAACGGCATGTTTTCACAGACGAAAACGAGACGATAACTGAACAAAAACAAGTTTGAATGACAAAATCTTTTGACATTTTTGTCAACGAATAAAAAAACTAGACAAATGTTAGGGAGGGACGATTTGAGAAGAGATCCAGTCAGAACTGATGTCCTGTGTGTGTGGTAGATGCGCACATATGAATTGTAATGTGCTGATCAACCCGGTGGGACACGAGTTGGCATGCGCTTGATCCATGTCTCTTAAACTTTCAAAAATGTAAAAGTCTGGGAGAAAGAGAAGAGCAGACATATGGATAGACCTGAATAAGCGTGACCACGCGAAAGAGAACTAAAACAATTCAGATGACTAAAAAATGACTAAAACTAATTTTAGTCAAAAGACTATGAATAAAACTAAATCAAAATTTGCTGTCAAAGTTAACACTGCATCGTTGACTAACTTTGCATCACTCATTGTTATTTTCCTGTTTATTACTGTGAAGCTGCTTTGAAACAATCTGTATTGTGTAAAGCGCTATAGAAATAAAAGTGACTAGACTTGACTTGACTAACCAGCTGAAGATTCTTTGAAATCGGATTTATGATTTTATAGACAACATCAGTGGCCTAAAGTTGAAGAATTGTGTGCTGACCAACCTCAAACACAACCTAAAGCAAAGGTCACAAGCGGTCACTTGTGGGTTGCTGATCTTAGGAAGCTTACAAGTGCTCTTACTAAGCATGGCAGCGATTCATGTAAACCTATTAAGAGCACAGCAGAGATGAATGACCATATAGCCTGGAGAAATACTAACACCGCTAACAAAGCTAACAAACAGCTCCCTGTTAGCTGAGAACAAACATTCTTGTCAGTTTCTCTCTCATTTGTTCTCTGCTTTTGTAATTAGCATTGACCAGTGGCCTGGTTTGATGTTCTGGTAATGCTGCCACTCTGTATTGCATCATGGTACTATAGCTTTGGGCATGACATGTTTTACTGTTGTCACAACACTCCATCAAACTCTCAGCCAGTGCATTATGTGTGGATGCCACTAGACAAGTATATCAATTATCGTAAATACCACACCTTAAAAAAGTACCTGCAGAATGTAGAATTAGTAATACAGATCTGAGACCCTAAAGAAATAGAACACCCAAAAATGAGAATTCGGCCATCACTTACTCACCATTACAAACATCTTTGACTTATTTCTTCTGTAGAGTACAAAAGGAACAAAGTATTTGTATTGCTGCTCTTTTTATTCAATTACAATTGCTTTTCAATGATTGAATTCCATGTACTATAAAGTAAAGTTACTTGGTTAACTGCTCACTAGAAAGGAAGATTACCAGTGAAAAACATATTACATTTCAGTATGTTTCTCATATGGCTTTACAAGACATTACAAGACATTTTTGTGATGCTTATATTATGCTTTTGAGTCATTGTTTAAGATTAAAACTTCTTTGTAATTGCAAAAAAAAAAAGAAAAAAAAAAAAAAGAAAGAAAAGAAGAGTGACCAGAATTTCTCCTTAGACACAAGGGTCAATTATGACTAAATGAGTGGACCACTTACTGAGGCTAAGGTTGCCTTTGAGGTCATCTGTGACTCCATCGCAGAAGAAATCCATATCTGAGAAATAGGCCTCCATCTTTGCTTGATGCATCAAAAACTCATGAACAATCGAAGTCACGCAATGGCTCTAATGTTCAAGCATAGTTGTCTTCAGTCATCAAGGCCCCAGTGATTTTTTTTACTCCACAAACAAAAAGAAATGTCCTTAAAATTCATCTTTGCCTCTTGGTGCACCAAATACCTGTGGTCAGTTTTGCCTGTTGTGAACTCTTCCAAATGGCAGGAAATGTAGAATCTAGAAGCTGGCATCCAATAGATTATATATGTCCTTTACTACAACCCTCAAAACAACAATCATAACATGCAGCTTGGCGGACTGGATCTAAACCCTGTCGTTGAATTAAGCACCTAGAGGAAAACTACTGTTCCCTATCCCTACTGATTGAGGTGAAACAAAAGCTCTATTCATCAGAGAAAACCATTGGCCCGTACTGTTCACATTCTGTAAGGTCTTTTCCACAACAGTGAGCCATGTACTAAGACGAAGACAATACAGTGATGTTACCCAACTCAACATGGTTTGGTCCAGACGCTTCCATGACTTCATGTGGTTTAGTGTTGTCAATGACCAGACTGTAGTTTAAAAAGGATCCATTTGAATTTTTTCCATTCATAATTTGCATGCTCAAAGCCTTTGGTGCATCTTTATTTAAATCAGCCACTACTTGTGACACCTATTCATTACTCTAACAGAATTACACCATTAGGAATGAGGGTTAAAGTTCCTCTAAACATTTTTGAAAAGATCTATTCCTTGCATTATTAGCATCAGTTTAACTTTGATATTGTTTTATATAATTATTAATAATATTATAATATCCTTTGTTTTGATTTCAAATGTCATGGTACATGACATTTCAAATATGTATTTTCAAGAGCAAGCAGATACTGGCTTTAAAGACAAATACAGAGGGCAAAATTATCTGCTATTCCATTCCAACATCCTGTTTCTAAGAAACTTCCTGAGATGTAGCTCATCTGTCTGTGGGTACACAGGTCAGAACACAGGTCATTTTTCACTTTTTTGGTCCAGATCTGAGTCATGACTTATCTCAGACCACAGTCTATTTCCGCTGTACAGAAGGTGATGATTACCTCAACCACAGGTCAGCAGGCATCTTCAGCCATAAAGAGAATTTGCAATAATTTCATAAAAGCTCAGAAAGACAGCTGAGCCACCATACGAAATATCCCTGTGTTTGAAATAAATGCTGCAACAAAAATCAGTTTCAGGTGATTGAAATGGTTCTTAAATCAACAGGTCTTGACTCGCCTATCTCAGGTCTTTTCCTTTTCTAGGGGTCAGGTCTTGGTCTGGCTCTTAGAGTGTCTGGTATTAGTCTGGGTATCGTTGACGCAACGCATCACGCCACAACGGCTAGAAGCTGTCAACACTGGACGTGACAAAGCGAACGTTGCAAATCCATTTGTCCTTCCTATGAGAAGTATCGCGAGTGCTTGGGGTATAAATAGAACGAGGCATCAGTTTACTGTCGGGGATTTATCGTTTCCCATCGCATCGCGAGGCATCCAGTGTAGACAACGTAAAATGGATTCTATTGTCATTTGTCATGCCGCAGCAACGCTGCGCTCGCGTCCGGAGTAGACACGGTGTTAGGCGGTCTGTTATGTGTTTGGATCTGAGTCTTAGAGGGAGGGGCTGTTATTAGTGTGGGCTCTTATTGGTCTGAATCTTAGGGGGTCTGTTATTGATTTAGGTCTGGGTATTAGAATGTGTGGTATACTGGTGTTGGTAAGGGCCTTAGGTGGTGGTCTAGAATTGTTCTGGGGTTTTGGGGCCTGGTATTGATTTGAGTCTTTGGGAGTCTGTAACTGGTCTAAGTCTTAAGGGATCTGGTATTGGTTTGGGTCTTAGGGAATCTGTTATTAGTCTAGGTCTTTAGGAAGTTTGGTTTTGTTTTGAGATTTGGTTGTCTGGAATTGGTCTTACGGCGCTGATCCACGCCGACACGACTGTCGAGTGGTGTAGCGACGCCTCCCCACACTGGTACGTTGATGGGCGTTTACCACTATGGGCGTGGTTTTGACCGAGCGGGAAATGTAGCGTATTAGAACAGAGGACCTGCGAGAGACTTCCCCCCGTCTCTATATGCTCTACTTCTATTGGATAGTCGCGTTGCGTTCAACGGAATTCATTTGCATAAAGATGGCCATCGGCCAGCTTTTTGACGTGCAGCATTTTTTCAAATGAAGCGCCGCCTTCCCGGAATACTTTGCGGGCGCGTCAAAGTCGCTTGACGTCACCCATAGGAATATAGTGGAGAGCGGCGTGACAGAAGTGTCGCACGGACAAGTGGATCAGCGCCGTTAGTCTTATGTATTTTAGAGACGCTCTGGGCCTTAAGGGGTCTGGTATTGTTTTGTTCCTTAGGGTGTCTGGTATTAATCTTAGTCTTTTGGGAGTTTGGCTGGTTTTAAGTCTGTGATTGCCTGGAATTGGTCTTAGTCTTTGGTATTAGAGTGGCTCTAGGCCTTAAGGGGTCTGGTATTATTTTGGGCCTTTGGGTGGCTGGTATTAGTCTTGGTCTTTTGGGAGTTTGGTACTGTTCTAGGTCTTAGGGGGTCTGGCAATTGAAGACTTTGCTATATTACTATATCCATTATTATGGTTGAAGAGAACATTAGAATAAAGTAACATTTCTAATGTCAGAGCTACTAATGTATATGCCTGAATGGACTATTCTGCTGTCATCACCAATATTTAATTATTCATGGTGAGATCTCTGAGACACTGTTCGTGGTTTTGAGAGCCCAGGGTTGAGACATGGTTGGCGTATTGTTGTACTGTGATGTCAGCTGCCTTTCACAGCAGTGAACTTCTCGTTCCTCTGAGAAAAAACATAAGCTTTCTCTCTCTGCGGCAGGCTTTCAGTGCAACAATAAACCCCTAAGTGAATGCCACGGTCGCATGGTAACCTGCCTGAAAGAAATAGAAAGTGGAGGAGATGGTGTGGGTGTAGTACATAAGAGACAGTCTCTCAGAGTTTGGGAGGAAGAAAATTAGAGGAGTACTGAGGGAAATGACATTGGCATGTTGTTTCCGTAAATAGCAGAAAACCCCAGCAGGTTTGGGTCATTTGAGCCACCAGGCTTCTGCCGGCATTTATCACTACAATGTATGGGGCGCATCTGTGGGGGGCAAACTACCAAGACTACTGAGTTTTTAGAGGTATAATGTAAGTCATCTTCATGTATTATTCTCTTTTAACATCCTTGTTTTCTCTTTCTGCTGTTTCATTCTCTTTTGTCTATCTATCCTCTGTAAAAGAGCTCTGGATCAATGTTGGCCCACTCACTGGCCTAATTCTGTCCCGCTCTTCAGATGATATTTTACAGGTTGTCACAGTTCCTGCCAGCGGCACCACTGTCATACTAATTATGAGTCAAGGCCACAGTGAGGGGACATTTCTGACAAGCAACCAACGATTCTTTATCACTTTGGAGTTTGTAAAGAGAAAATAAAAATTTTACATGTCTATAGAAATATGAGAGGTGCTTGCCCCTATAAAACAAGCTTGCTAGGTTGTCTGGTATATTGTTATATGGTGTTGCTATGTGGTTGGTGAAATGTGAAAGGCGTTCTGAAATGTTGCTTGTGAATTGTTATGTTGTTACTAGGAGGTTCTGAGTGGTTGATATATACTAAACTTTATATTCTAAAACCTACAAATTACTGTGGTCTCTTCTTCAATTTTGTTCATTTTACTGATCAACCGCTTAAAGCAATCTTTACTGATATTTGGTTGATCTTATACTACTGTACTGCAAATCAAGGGCCTTAAATTACACATTAAGTGGTTTATGGCCTGTTCAATTTTCTTTCAGGAAACCTTAATGTCTACTGTTTTTTGTTTTTTTTCTGTAGGGAGGAAAAGAAAACAGAGACATAAAACATGGGTTATAAATAACAGTAAAAGAGAATAGCTAATTTCAGAGCAGTCTGGTGTTAAGCAGCGCAATTGAGATTAAATAATGCAAGAAAAGGAATCCTGTGATATGTCTTCACAAGGAATTGTTATATAACATTCCTTCCCACACATATGTTATGAATATTACATTGGTATTTTTCAAAGGCCTCAGATAAATTATGATTGGATTTTCTTTGTATCCCAGAGAATTAGCTTATATGCATTGCTTAAATGGAGTCAATATACTGAAAGATGTCTGATTTATATGGTTGAATCAGCATTTTCATGTGTGGGTTTTGTGTGTGCTGCCAGAGAGAAGGCAATGAACTTCTCATCTCTTAATCTCATTACTTAACCCTAACAGACATAGAACTGTGACACTGCAACAAACACACATATGCTGCCATGACTCAATCATGTCTATAAATCACATCATAAAACCTCAACATACAGTGGGGTTCAAAAATCTGATACCACATTGAATGTAAGATTTAAAATGTAATCTAAATCTATTTGTAGGTCTCTAATCAAAATGGTAAGACATATTAAAGGTGTTATATGTAACTTTTCCACTCTACTAAAGCATAAAAATACCATCATTTGTTTGCATATATTGAGGAAACATGCTAAGTCCACATAATCGTTTCTCTGAAAAAACACTTCTACAGCCAGTTATTTTCTTCGAAATGTGCGTTTCCAGGCTGGACTGTTTGCTTTTGTTTTGGTCTGTGATACTGCACGTTGCCAATTTTGCCATTTTCATTTTCAATTCCGCTCATTCCTGTTGCGTGTGCTCAAATTGGCAACCTGTGTGAGCATCGAGTCTGAGGAGCAGGTGGCGGGAGAAACGACGATCTGCGATATTTTGAATTTGGACTGCAGTACCTATTTCGACCACTAGTTGTCATTCTTACAGACTGCACCTTTAAATAATAGGGCTGCCCCAGATTAAAGATTTTACTAGTCAACAAGTAGTCGCTCATTTAAGCCATTAGTCGACAAGTCAGACGTTTATGATATTAATCATATTATATATTAAATGTAAATTATATTAAAATGTCTATAAAACTATTACACTGAAATTGAATTGAATTAAATGTATGTCCTGTACACTTCCTCGTTCTGAGCTCCGTGAAAAACAGCAAAAGAAAACATTTCTACACATGAAACAAGAAGCTAATAAACGATTACGATAGTACATGATTTGTGTGTGATTAATATGCAATTTGGTGTATTTTCATTTCAATAAAGAATGTTTACATTATAAATGCTAAGCAAGTGTAGCGATTAGCTACTTATAAAAGACTACACATAGCATATTTCAACAACATTATATGACTCAAATCCACATTAGATCACAATTGTAAGTTACAACAAACAGCCGATTGTTGTTTAAAGTGAGTTTTGAGTAAGCGTAAAATTAATATTTTAAATTGTGTCATGTAGCTTGATGCTAATTGTAGCTCTAATGCACCTGTCATGCTAGGAACGTTTGTTAAAAGAATTCACATAAGGTCCCAAGAATATTCTTTTTTTGTGTGGATTATTTATAGAGGGATCAAGATAGATGGTAGATGGGCAAGCCATATAATGCCAGAATAAAGGCTAATAATGGTTGAATACAAATAAAAGAATAATGATAAAAGAATAATAAAGATTAGGTCTCATTCACGGCAGAGGTGTGAAAGGTTTGTCGAGTGAGAACAATAGAAACATGAATGGGGCAGTTCACCACACCAGACATTGACAATAGAGTGCAAGTTGGTGTTTACAGGGCAATAAAATATTTGATTAGCATCTTATCAGCCTTCTCTAAAAACTCACATGACATGGTCTTAGAAAATGTATCATAAAATTCATAGTTTTAGAGATTTAAAGTGAAGCATGACCACATTTGTTGTTGCAAATTGTGTTTCTAAGTTGCTACACTACAGGCACATCATATTTTTATACATTTAAAATATATATGTTGTTAATATTGTTTCAAGATAATATATCTCCATATTAATAAAAGTCTGAGTAAATCTGAGTCTTGAACTGTAAACTCTCAAGTGTTGGCTTTCTCTAAATACATGTTGTATATGTGTCCATTCAGAATGACTTATGAGCAGCAACCTTTTTATTTTGGTATGTCATTTATGCCTCAGTTGCCAAAATGGGGGGTGTGGGAGAAGGGGTTAAACAAATCTGAAGTCCAAATCTGAAAAACAATACTGGAGACAAGAATGTAACATGGAGTGCCCGTGATGTCAGCACAACTGCTCTGTGATGACTGGTAACGCAGTGTTAAATGGGTCAGAGCCTTAAGACGGGAACACACGGGATAAACATACACACACACACGCTTAAAATAGACTCTCTAATGTGAAAATTGATGTCAGCAGAGGGTAAAACCCAGCGTCTGTTCCACTCACACTCCCATCAACAATATCTGTAGTTTAACTGATAGATCATGGCACGGTCAACAAAAAGAATATAGGCTCAACTCCTAGTGGTGTTGGCTAGTGCCTCAATGTAAAATATATGTGCTTTGTTGAATGAACCGAAACACAGGATGAAATGAAAACCTTGATTTTCTTGTCCATGAAACAATTAAGTTAATCTTATAAAGAATTTCCAAAAAAAAAAAAAAAAAGTAGAAGGTGATTTACACTGTCAAGCTACAAAAATGAGAGAAAAGCACAAAAAAGCATCCAGCCCATATGAGTCATCTACTATATTTCAAGAAGCGATAGCTTTGTGTGAAGAATAAGTAAATAAAGATGTCATGCACAGAAAATCTTGAACTCTGCAGCTCTTATTCAGCTCACAAATCTCATCCATTCACTTGCGTTCAATGAAAAAATGTAAGCTTTAGACATGTTCCCCAAGTCTTAGACCTACGTCAAAAGACTTATAGAAGATGTACACTTTGATTATATCATATAAATCTTTAGCTCAAATCATAAAAACACTGATCTGGTCCAGTTAATGTCATGTATGTTCAACAGTAAACAAACTTGCTCTTTGAAATATACAACAGGACTCATAACACTTGCCTCTATCAAAACAGCAAATGGCTGTTTTAGCTAAAAGGCAGGGCTATAACATTGTAATTTCTAGCACTGTAATTATCTCCTATTCACATATACGCATGATACTGGATGCATATTCGCACACCAGAGCGCACAGATATGGCTAAAACTCTGTTTCCTGAGCAAAAATCCTCAGTTCTGATGCTCTAGCAGCTTCACTCCGTAATCCCTTTCCTACTTCATATTTTATTATCTCTCTCCCCATTCATTTTCCTCTAGCTTACTAATGTGTGCTGTCTCACTCCCTCTCATGTGTGGGTTCTCCTGTGTGTGCAGACAGCGGCACGCTTCGGGTTATACAACAGTAGATAGTGACTGTGTCATTCACTAATGACCTTCAGTTGCTTTTTCCTATGTCATTCTCAAATGAGACACTAAGCCAATGTTTGTGTCCCACACACACACACACACACACACACACACACACACACACACACACACACACACACACACACACACACACACACACACACACACACACACACACACACACACAATTATATTGTCTATACCCCTCACCCTTACAGAAACATTTGCATTTAAAGTGCCCTTATTTGAAATGTCGCTAATTTTGTTTGGGAGGTCTCCTACCACAGTCATCAAAGGTCAAAAAACACTTTCATTTTCTCATAATATACATTGCACATCACCACATTTTTCAATGATTCTCAGACGACTCGTCCAGTCTCTCTTAATCCCTCCTTTCCGCAAGCTACTCTGCTCTGATTGGCCAGATGGAAAGTCCATTAGCATAACTGAATTTCAGCTCCGGAGGCTTCCTAAAGCTCAGCGATTGTACACACTGTAAAGACGGCGATGGCGTAAATTTGTACCATATCAATCTGAGCGCGAGTCTGAAGATGAAACATTGCAAGAACTAGTCATTCAACCCGAACCTCCATCGCAAGCACGACTTGAGCAGGACGTTTCTCAGTAAATCGCCATCACCTGCTTTCAGATGGAGCGGCATTTACTACACAGAGCTGTAGTTCACTGACAAGCTGAGCCATATCGCATTAATTATCGCAGGCGATACGTCCGTGATAATTAATGCGATATGGCTCAGCTTGAAAGCAGGTGATGGCGATTTACTACTAATCAAGGAACCGGCTTCACTGACGAGATGCGCATAACAATGTCATGCGATATATCGCCCAGCCCTATTACAAACTCCATGAAAGCTACTAGAATTTTTTTTGTATTTTTTTTTTACCCAAAGCAAGTTATAGGATATTCAAGGTATACATTTTGGGAGTATATGTGTTCCACTAAGGCTTTCAAGCTTCAAAAAGGACATAAAAGCATAATACAAGTACCATGAAATAATCCATACAAGTTATGCACAATAGTTATTATTCACTGAAAATTTCAAGATCAGTCTAAGCTCTCTTTGGCCATTCATGAAAGAAGCAATGTCCTGTTTGGGAATTAATCAGGCAATGTTTTCTGTGAATTGGTTGATCCAGTTGATTTGTTCACATCAAAAATAATCGGTTCTCAGACTCAACTTGATTTGATTTTGTTTCAAAGATCAGTTTGCAAAGTAGTTAGATGAGAGGATTATCAGTGAATAGCATTTGAAATATCAGTTTGTTTCTCACATGTTGTATGGGTGACTTTTATGATATTTTATGCTGATTTAACATCTTTTTTTTCTCTCTAGTTCTTATTCACTGTCTTCAGTTTTTCTCAAACATGTTTAGAGCAACATGACAATCTAATTTGTCAGCTTAACTATCCCTTTAATAAAAACATTATTTAGTTCAGATACAAAGCAGTTTTTCTCATGGGAACTGCAGCGAGAACATTTTGTCCACATTATGTAGGTGTTTTCGTTTTACTATCATAGTGCGGACATTCTGTTACATAAAAAGATGGCAAACTTTGACCAACAACATTCACACAAAAGTACCAAAAAGCTTTCTATCTCACACACATCCACACACTCAAGGATGATCAATAGCTAATCAGTCCACAATTACGTAACAGTTGTAATTTGTTCACATCAATACATGTGGCACAACTTCTTAGTTTGGTGTGAACAAGACTTAAGCCATGTGTTAAACTGACCAAAACTGTGTCCTTCTCTTTAAACCAACCACATAAACACAATCCCACTGTCAAGATACAGAGGATACAATTATCTGTTCATGTCACAACAATAAACAATAAACGGTAAAAATCATTCTGGGGGTAAAAACCCATGGCAACAATGTAGAAGTAGCCCAATATCCAAATTCAGTATTCAAAATTGTATGTATTTTTGTCACTTTCTGTGACATTTTTTTCCAAAAGACCCTTATAAGTATTTTTTTTAATAAATACTGCTCACACAGTAAAGGCTTTATAAATCATACAAATTAAAATTAAACTTTCAGTGAAACTATGCTACAGTGCTCACTCACATTAGTGCATGTTAATGATAGATTGAAACCAAAATTTTGGCTTTGGGACGTTGCTAGCCTCTGGCAAGGGTGACCACCATGTAATTGCTCGGTTTCAGGACAGTAGAGGTGATTTTGCAGGACAATGCATGGCATGTTTGTGATAGATACATTTACTGCTATTATGCTATGTAAATATTGATTTACATTAAAGCCTATTTGCTATCACATGTGATAACTTTTTAAATCGTCAATAAGCTTTGTTAATTGTGACCAGCTCTGTGACTCGCACCCAATGTGCCCAGGTTTGAGTAATGTGATTTACTCTATGGGACCTATTCAGTCTGCTAAATATGATCAAATGAATAACAGGCTAGAAGATAAAAAAAACACATTTAAACTAAAATAAATTTCCTTAAATAGCGACTAGTTTATTTTCCTCTATGAGACTATGCAAACCGGATTCAACTGGCTGGTGTAGCTGTATTTCGCACTGGAGGAACCTTTTCATAGTTCCTAGAACTATTGGCGAAAGTACCTGGATTTTGGCATGTTCCCACCGCAGGAACTAGGAATGATTTTAGTTCTAGGAAGTCCTTTTGGAGAAACTAATTTAGCTCCTACTTCAGAGTAGGGTCTAAACCAGCACTAACTGACGTTAGTGTACGCTGATTGGCCGAACGCACGTGAAACACTGGAACCCGCCATTTTAAAAAAAGCCGTGTAAACACACAGTTTATAGCCTATATATTTACTTCACAAACTAACTCTACGAACATGGAAAACAGTGATAGATGAGCCTCTCAACCTTTACGCTGAGGAGAAAATTCAACGCAACTTTGAGGGAACCAAGCAAAACATGATTATGTATTTCTGCTCAGCTAGCAACACAGGACATTAACGACATGGCATACGCTAATACCTTTTCATAAACTGTCTACTTTCTATGTATAACAGTTCTATCTAATCGCGTATTAGACAAGGACTGTTAGACAGATCATAAACTAATGAATACTATATGCTCAGGCTCTGGTGTTCACAGCGCCGTCAAAATAAAAGTCACAACAACAAGTGCGGCTTACGTCACTTCAGAGTTCCTACTGGCGGGCGAACGTAACTCGGAATACGTTCCTAGGGGAACCATTAGTGCTCGGGGAACCACCCTGGTGGCTAGTTCCTAAAACTAAGTTCCTTGAACTACTCGAAAGCCCCTCATGTCATCAGCGGAAAAATCCCACTCTACGAATGCGTTGGTTGGCTATTTTCCCTCTCTAGCTACAACATGACGGCTATACAAATGGATTTTTTAAATGACAATCACATTTTTTAGTATTATATTTCTTATTGTATTTTTTATAGTGATTGTAATTTCAGGGAAGGAAAAAAATAATACAGACACTTAAATGCAGGACACTGCTTACGTCTTGCAGCACGCCGGACAAAGCTCCAAATTTCGGGGCTGCATTTTGGTCACCCTACTTCTAGCATCTCAAATGCAGCTGAATAGCATCACACTGTCATTTGGGTCAGATACTGAAATATTTTGTAAATTACAAAGTAGTATACAATGCATGCCAAACATAATCTTATATTGCATAACCTGTAGGTATGAATGAAACACCATGCACATACTGTACATATAGGGCAATCCCAACTTTTTGTTTTGCTTTTCATACATAGAATACAAGGAGACATTCTTCTTCAAGTACTCACGTAGGAAGTGTTTCTCCAGTAAGGCAATTTCCAAATGACCCTTGACCTCATTGAGACGTTCTGATTCGCTCCTCAGGTCTTGCATGACAGACAAAGTCCCCAAACCAGCCTAGAAAGAAACAAAGAGTGTCACTGACAGACATGGATGTGATACATCCCACACACACACAAAAAGCTAGTCTCTCCGAGTGGTAACTTACAGAATACTAGTCCTCTATATGGTGTCTTCCTCCTGTTTTAGTTAGATAAGCCTCAAACTGAAGGCTGGTCTCAATGACAAATGTGGACTGTACAATTCTGACTCACTGACAGCACAACATGAACCTGCTTCTGACTCCATTCCGCCCTACACACACAAACACACACACACACAGGCCAAAGGAACGCTAGATCTGCAGAAAGACGAACCGCAGTGAGAGAGAGAGAGAGAGAGAGAGAGAGAGAGAGAGAGAGAGAGAGAGAGAGAGAGAGAGGCAGAGAAAGTAGGTGAGTGAGAGATTAGGAGAGAGGGCGGCACTGCAGATACACAGCAGAAAAGCAGAGGTGTCTCTTTAAGAGGCCAATGCGACTGACAGAGCAGGCTTGCTATCTTCACTGACACACACACACACGCGTGCGTTTGGGAAGAGAAAGGGAGAGCGAAATTAAGAGGATGAAAGAGACCTCGGGAAATCATTCTCATTAGTTTGCACAAAGAAACGTTCAAACAAAAAGGTAGCCAAGAATGGATTTTGTGATGGGCACTTAGTTCTGGCTACAGGTTTTGATGCAAGCAAATTCTGACAGCTGACTGGCTGATGGCATCACAAAAATGCTATTTGCTAGTGACTATCCTTAAAGGTAGGGTAGGCAACAAGGTGGCTAGCAAATAGCAAGCTAGCTTTGAAAGCATAAGATGTTCATGAAACACGATACTACTCGAAGGTATGAAAAAACATATGTTGACAGGCAGGTAGGACATTGTAGGACATTTGACAAACATGGTCCTGAGACTTCCACACAAGATACATGTACATGTTTTAATATATAGACCACTTCTATTATTGATTGCTATCAGGATGCAAAGAAAGTTTCAACCAGTATAACAAAAAAGTGTTTCTAAAACAAATTGCCTACCCTACAGTGATGTTAAAAAGAGAGAGAAAAAATGTAGACTTTTAACTCTTTACCCGCCAGCGTTTTTTTTTTTTTTTTTTTAAGTTGCAAAGCCACACCCAGCGTTTTTGATACATTTTCCCAAAAATGTAATGCCCCCCAAACTATTTGTTGGTATGAATATCTAAGCTTGCAATATATATATATATATATATATATATATATATATATATATATATATATATATATATATATATATATATATATATATATATATATTATATATACATACATGCATAAAAGAACAGACCATCTGCTTTTATTCTGCTTTTTTTAATTCTAGCTTTATGCATTCTTTTTTTATCAACACTTGAATATGAGCAAGTTTCATAAAAAAAGGCAACATTTTGAGCAAAAAGCTGAGAAAATCATGTTTTTGTCAAAGACTACATCCAGATCTGATTCAGAACGATGATCAAAACATATATAGAGTAGATCGAGTCCATCAACACCCCTAATGCTTCTCAGTCCTAACCACTTCCTGGGTCAACATTTTTGATTTAAGTGCTGTTTTATGTTGATAATCGCGTTATTTTACATATGCATATGATTACATATGTTATCGCTTGTTTCTGCATCTTCTTCGCATGTGTTTTGATCAGGAGATTCAGTACTCTTTCAGAAGATGTGTCATAGCGTCCCCTACCACATAACAGTGATAACACGAAAAGCCGGAAATTTCCGCCAATGGCAGGGAAAGAGTTAAAAGCCCTCCAAACAACTTAGCAAAACATCTACTATGTTTCATCAAACTATCTGGACCAACTAATAGGAATATGAA
Source organism: Vimba vimba (assembly GCA_022828995.1). NCBI lineage: Eukaryota > Metazoa > Chordata > Actinopteri > Cypriniformes > Leuciscidae > Vimba > Vimba vimba. Next base: position 20,193,275 of record CM040821.1, on the reverse strand, counting down.
TCATAAGGAATTTAACAAATTTGAATACAATCTAAATTCCACTTAACTTATTATGATGCTGTCTTTGCTTATACAGTAGACTCAGTTTTTAAGTTTCATAAGGACTTCAAAAATGCCTGACATCACCACAAAACCATGCCTGACATCACCACAAAATGGAAAGAGTTGGGAATTCAATTATGAATCAATTGTTTATATGAGTGTTTAAATGACTCGATACTAATCGAAACATTGATAAATTCTGACTCATGTGCATGTAAAGTCAAACATTATGTGACAACAATGTAACATACTCCAATTTACCATAGGTTCTTTATTCCAAAACCTTTTAGCTAACCTGAATCTTGCACCTCTTTGACACAAAACAAAGTGTCCTGAGACAGAAGGGGCCCTATTTTAACGATCTGAAACGCAAGTGTCAAAGCGCAAAGCGCAAGTAACTTTGTGGGCGGGTCTTGGCGCTGTTGCTATTTTCCCGGCGGGATAAACGACTCTTGCGCCAGGCGCAAATCTAAAAAGGGTTGGTCTGAAGTAGCTTCATTATTCATAGGTGTGGTTTGGGCGTAACGTGAAATAAACCAATCAGAGCGACATCTCACATTCCCTTTAAGAGCAGGCGCGCTTGTTCTAAAGCGGATTCCTATTATAATGGCGGATTTGCCAGGCGCGCGCCAGGAGCGGTTCACAGCCAAGGAGAGCAACTCTCTTGTCAGGGACGTTGGGGATGGAGAAACCCACCCAAATTAACTTCGGTTAAAAAGGCGTATGATAATTTGGGTAAATGTGTAAGCTAGATGTATGCTTTTATAATAAATTATCTATCTATCTATCTATCTATCTATCTATCTATCTATCTATCTATCTATCTATCTATCTATCTATCTATCTATCTATCTATCTATCTATCTATCGTAATAATGTATGATTTGCAAAAATGAAAACTGCTTCTGTGTAGATGAGAGAATCAAAGTGTATGCGCGTTGTGCACACGCTACATTGATTATGGCCAAACATGCGCCCTTAAAACAGCATATGAATAACATGCGCAACGCGCCACTGACTTTAAACAATTTTTTCCTGGTTAGTGGCGCAATTGTTTTCTAAACCTGCAAAATAGCATGAAGGAACGTTTGCGCCGGAACACGCCTCCTTTTTTGCGCTGAACCGCCCAGGGAGCGCAAGTTCATTCCCTAGTTTAGCGACGTGCTTCTGTGAAGGGAAAAACGCGCTTTGTGCGGGTGCAAAATAGGAATGATACATGCGTCGGTGTACAAAGTCAATTGCGCTGGGTGCAAGATAGGGCCCAAGATGTTAGAAGGGTCATCAGCAGAGGCAATTTCCAGTAGGAGACTAGCTCTCATAAACCGGGTATTCAAAGTCAATCAAACCCCTGCTTGTGTGAAAAAGTGATCTCATTACCCCCGGCCTTCAGGGAGTCATTAGCGCATGAATAAAATAGTAAAAAAGTGCAGCGACGACACATTCTAAACTACACAGATTACTACACTATCAGGCGAGAGTTGTGCTGGCTCCATGTGTATCTGTGTTTGTATGTGTGCGGCAGAGCTATTTCGACCCGCATGTGAGCGATGACTCACTCCTCACTGCTGTCTAAACCTCACATCACCACTGGTTACAATCTCTGTTAGCAGGCTGTTGCATTCAACACTAAAGTTGCCCGTGACGCAGGGAATTACCAATGCAAACATATGCAAACACAGTGGTAAGACTGGTCAGCAGGTTACATGCTTCCTGAAAGCCATTGCAGGGGTACATCGATATTTAGCTCCTCAGAATGTTTTATTGCCTAAACACCATTATGTTGGAGAGAGCTCAAGTTCTGTGGGAACCATCACACTATCATTTTGAATTATACAGGCCTTTTGAAAAGCTTAGCCTTGGACAAGCTAAAGATGCTTTAGGGCAGGGATGGGCAACTTCGGTCCTGGAGGGCCACTGTCCTACAGAGTTTAGCTTCAACCCTAATCAAACACACTTGAACAAGCTAATCAAGGTCCTCAGGATTACTAGAAAATTACAGACAGGTGATTTTTTCAGGGTTGGAGCTAAACTCTGTAGGACAGTGGCCCTCCAGGACCGAAGTTGCCCATCCCTGCTTTAGGGAATCATGGAAGCATTCCCAAAACAGCAGCAGAACAACTAGAGAGTAGAGTTGTCAAAAGTACCGACTTCAGTACCAAGTCAGTACTGAAATTTTAAAAAATGTGACGATACCAGTATTTCCCTCTAGCATTTTGAGCGCTGTTGAACGGATTTTTAAACACCTCTGATAGGCCATTGTGTTCACACCCTCAACATACCTGTATAGTATATGTCTGTGATTGGCTACAATGATCAGCGCTTCAAAAACATTGATGCTCTTCACCGATCGCTTACACAGATACACACGGGAGCGTTTGAAAGCGGCGTCTATAAGCGGATCCGTCTATCAGTGGATATATTAGGGATCTGCTGATAGACGCCTCCTTTTAAATGCTCCCGTGTGTAAGTGCTTGGTGAAGAGCATCAAAGATGTCATTGTTAATCATTGTAGCCAATCACAGACATATATGTTGAGCCCATCAAAACAATAGCCAATCAGAGAAGCACAAATGTCAGGGCATGTCAGAACATCTCAAGGACCCCAAAAACACCCCAGACCCCAGAGGGTTAAGAATCTGTTCAACAGCGCTCAAAATGCTAGAGGGAAATGCTTGTATTGTCACATTTTTAAATTCCAGTACTGACTTGGTATCGAAGTCAGTACTTTTTGACAACTCTACTAGAGAACTAGATTAAGAAGGGGGTAAAAGAATATAGGCAACCACATATTTTTATTAAAAAATCAGAATATTGCATAAAAGTTACGGATGGATACACCAACGCTGCATCTGAAATCAAATACTTCCCATACTATATAGTATGTGAAAAACAGTGCGCCAAAAAAGTAGTACGCCCGAATACAGATAAAAACAGTAGGCGAAAAGTCCCCGGTAGAGGATATATTAATGGAAGTTAAGCAACGCAACCGACGCTGGTAGGTCAAGTGATCATAACAACATGGTGGGTGAGATGTTCTGGGTGTTTGTTTCTTTCCTCTATGATATTTTGGTGCCTAGATACGGGCAAGAGTCTCTCAGTGTAAGCCTATAAGATTTTTTTCACAAGTATGTCAGACCAGACGTAAACTGTCTGATCAATTAGACAATAATAATAATTCATCCTTTTACACTAACATGCTAAACTGTAATCTGAACAAGTTTTATAACAAATCTTTAAAATGCATATATTTTAAAATGAATAAATAAGCACTGAATCATGTTAATTCCAACAGTTATACAATGTTTTCTGACGTTTTCACCATCCCTTTTCATCAGTATGGATTTTACAGTATGTGAGATATGAGATTCTAAGAATAAAATCAATGCGTGCAAGTCATTCCATGGGCAACCAATAAAAAAACACCACTGTTGTAAATCTTGCATCATTTATTGCCTAAGAAAAATGTCCTAATGCCAACAAATAGTCGAAACTAAGATGGATCAGGGACAGAATCCAGTCCCGAAGCAGAGTTAAACACTCCCACAGGGTTTTAAAAATCTCATGTGATTTTACAGTTCACATCAAGCGCATGGGTCACTCCCAGAATTAAATGCCACTCCCTTAACCCAGACCTTAAATCAGTTAACGCACTTGGGATTTAAACTCGTGACCATATGTGCTGGTTTGATAGGATTTCAGCTTTAGAGGATAACAAGACGTGACTCTTGCCTCATAATGTCCGTGGCCGATTACGCCTGATGTCCACGCCGTTTCTCCACTGTCAACTGTAAATAAAGCTGATACGCTATATTGTTGTTATTACCAGCACGTTTTTTTTTTTGTTGTGTCTAGTAGCTTGATGCTATGGTTTCACTAAGTACATCAATAGTCAATATTTGTAACAATAGTAAGATATGAAAAGACTCAAATATGCCATGGTGGTTTCACTATGTTGGCTAAAAAGTTTTTTTAAGGTTGTATTTAGTCTTTCCCTCAAGAACTATTTTTTTCCCCTCAAATAATTTTTATCAGTTTCTACCCAAGGTCTTAGGTCTTATCCTCATAGTACTTATTTCATTCTGAAAAACAAAACATAGCTTATGCTGGTGACCAGTAATGCTAGATTTTTCATCAGGGTTCTCATGGCCTAGATCCATGATGAGAAGGCGATGAAAAAGCAAAGTAATTATTTCATTCCACACCCTAGTGACATGTCTCAGCGTCTACTTGGTGTCTTGCCAATTTACAGCAGTATCTTAACTGATAGTATTATAACTGACTGTTTTTAAAACACTCTTGAGCTTGTTTGAGGAGTCTGATGCTAGCATGTTGCTAAGCTAATGACTCGATACTCTAATACGCACAGGACTACATAATAGTTGTTTGTTTGCATCATTCAACAGAAAAATTTACTGAATCATCACAGAAGTGAACTCTTTTTGCAGGCCAACCCCAAAGTTAACATTATCCTGGTTTCCTCAACAAAAAGCCAATGGGATTTTTCAACTGGCTTTTGGATTAAAGCAGAAAATGCACTCTGTAACCAACACAAGTTTATGATTCATACACATTTTGTTCATCAAGATGATATTCACAAATTAACACGATTTTTATGAAGCCTAAATGCAATTGCCTGAGGTAAAAAGCTATTGTTAGGCTATAAACAAACTACACCACGGATGCATGACTTTAATGTCACCACCACTAAACTTCCGATTAACCTTTCAGTCCTTATTTCAATTCTACAAGTTGGAAAGTTTGAGTTAGCATATGCTGAATGTGTCATTAAGTATTAAAATTGTGCTTATAAACACAGCAAGAATGTAAAAGCAGACTAGTAAGTAGATGAGTTTACATGTTTGGTATGATGAAGTTCAATGTCCCAGAGAACCATATGACCACTTTAAAATGTAAAAAAAATATCCTGAGCTGTGTTATTTCAGTCATTTAACCACAAACAAATAAAAAAAAAACACTGAATTAGCAAAAATGCTATCTTATTTCCAAGTTTTAGGACTCATTCCTAAGAGACACATTTGTGTGTCCAAAGGTAAATATAAACATCATAGTGACTAGAATATATGATAGTGATCAGGGCTTGAAATTAAAATTTTGGCTCATTAGCCACTGTGGCAAGTGGTTTTCCAAAGTTCCAAATCCTACAGCGAAATTCAAGCCCTGTAACACCAACAATATTCATCCAGAGCAAATTAAATGAGTGAGTAAGAGGAGGCGGGTTCGTGTGTCAACTCGCTGTCGGAGAGATGACAGAACGAGAAAGCGCAGCTGGTATCCTGTATCTATTCGAGAATCGAACATTATGACTGCGTTACACACCACTACTGAAATCCACCTGCATTTGAGGGGTTGGCTGGTGTTAATGTCAAGCCCTTATAGTGATGCAGAAATAAACAAACCTTACCAACCACATATCAACCTGATGACCACACACAACACCCTAGCAACATAGCTACGAGTTTGGCATGGATCAGCATCGCTTTTTGTAAAAATGTAATATCCAGTTTTGCTGCTCCCACTTGAGCCAAGAGGCCTTTCTATGTGGAGTGCATGTTCTCCCTTTGTTGGTTTGGGTTTATTCTGGGTGCTTCGGTTTCTCCCACAATCTAAAGACAGGCAGGATAGGAAGCTGAAGAGACTAAATTGCCGGTATGTGTGCAGCCCTGCGATGGACTGGCCATCTATTCAAGGTGTCCCGAGATGCTAGGATAAGCGCCAGGACTCATGTTACCCTATTTAGGACAAGCTGTTGGGAGAATGGATGGATAGTTTAGCCGTATACTATTTGGAGCACTCAAAGATCCCTGAAACTACTGCTTGGGTGGGCAACTGGGTGGGTTTTCGAACAGAGCCATGGATAAGGGGTGAGAATTAGACACCTCCCATAGAGAAAGATGCTCTACAGCATCCTAGAGAGAAAAAAAAAAACCCACATGACTGTCACCCGACAGCATTTCAGTTTAAAAAACGCATTCTAATGTTGCAGATGGAAGCAGAGGAGGTTGGCTCTATTGTGAGACACTTATGCAACACCATGACTAATCTGAGGCTCCATCATTGAGGGGAAAGCCTCAAAATAATCAGAACACCAAATTACACAGCTATGACCATAAACCTCTCAGAAAACATCTCTAACACGATTACGGCAAGGAATTCTTCCATAAACCATCTGTGAAATGAAAAGGTACCAGACTGAAGCAGCAGAGTCTGGTTTTAACAGGATAGTGAAGTGCATTAAAGCATCATTTGGCTGGAGGATGACAGACTGAGGACTGCATTTCTTGCTTCCTGCATATCAACTCAGTTTAACCAGGCGAATGAGACAACAGAGATATTTACAACATTATGGAAGGAAGATAAAGAATAAGTTCATGTGAAAAGGTCAGACTCTAAAGAGATTCATCACAAGCACAATTTGAATATAGAAAACTGATTTAAAGGAATTGTATCAACGTTCTCATACAAAACAATGTGTTTGAAATTTGTGCAAGTCCTTTAACACAAAATTCTAGCATCAATCGTCAAATTATTTAAAAAGCTCTACATAGGCAACAACACCACATGCCACACAAAGAGCCCTGTGGACAGACTTAACTCACAATTGATTTCAATTTACCATAAGCATGTCAATATGCTGACATTTTCCAACTTTTAACAGGTAAAACAGTGCATTTTTATTGATACTTTTCAATGCTGAATGAATTATATTAATCATCGTCGCAATGTGTTCAGGGAATGCCTTCTCTCTAAAGGATCCAATTGGCAAAATAAGCCTTCACAGTTTTCCTCTGACATTTTGTGGTATAGAATATTTGGTAACTGACATTTGAACAGTGTTGGCTCAGCAAAGAGCTAAACTGAGGGCCCAAAATGAGAACCCAAGTCCAAGTCATTCGGCCAAACGTTACCTTAGAAGGCAGCATAATGTTGCTACCTACTTTTTGTGTTGGAAGCAAACATATGATGCCTAGGTAGGCTCACTAGGTTTTGCAACAGACCTTCTAGAATACATGTATTACATAACTAACATACAGAAATTCCTAAACGATTACCTCATAAGGGGCTTTCGCACCGGGTAGTTCTAGGAACTTAGTTATAGGAACTAGCCACCAGGTTGGTTCCCTTAGGAACATTTTCCTGGTTGCGTTCACACCGCCAGTAGGAACTCTGAAGTGACGTGAGCCGCGCTTTTTGTTGTGACTTTTATTTTGACGGCGTGGCAGACCTTTATTTTGAAAGCGCTGAGAACGACAGAGCCTGAGTTCATTAGTTTTCGATCTGTCTAACAGTCTTGTCTAATACGCGATTAGATAGAACTGTTATACATTGAAGGTAGACAGTATATGAAAAGGTATTAGCGTATGCCGTGTGGTTAATGTCTTGTGTTGCTAATGTTGCTGTGGCGGGTGCCATTGTTTCGCGTGCGTTCGGCCAATCAGCGAACACTAACGTCACTGGTAGTTCCTATAGTGCTGGTTTAGACCCTACTCTGAAGTAGGAGCTAAATTAGTTCCTCCAAAAGGAGTCTCTAAAATCATTCCTTGTTCCTGCGGTGCGAACATGACAAAATCCAGGTACTTTCGCCAATAGTTTTAGGAACTATGAAAAGGTTCCTTCGGTGCAAAAGCCCCTATACTTAACAAAGTTGCAGAACATCTGTAATTACAGTACTTACAGGGTCTCTTTGCTCATCATTGTCTCGCATTGAAGGTCGAGGTCTCAGTAGCATGTCATCACTACATTCAGTGTCCGACCCCGTAGGGGACTCGGGTAGATCCAGGAAGTCATCTCGCTTTGGACCGCGGAATCTTATTTTGTCCAGCCGCTTTAGCATGTTCAACACAGCTGCTTTAGGCTTTACCTTAACATTGTGTATGGCAGCCCTGCAGAGTCAAAAAGTATGGCAAAGTATTAAGGACAAAAGGTACAAAACTTTACTAGGAACTTTCAAAGAAAGAACTCACACAGGAGAATAAATAGTTACATTTTAAGGCCAATTCACACCGCTTAGACAAACACCAACAAACACGTTTGTTGGGTTTTGTCTGGTCAGCGTGTCACCCCTGTCGGCGTCTGTTGGCGTTGGTCAGTGTTTGTTTTCTCCTGACTGACCATGTTCAATCAGTGTTTGTTGGTGTCTGTTGGGGCAGTGTGAACATGACAGTTATTTTTCATAACATACTAAATCCAACTGCCAATTTGTTTTTTGGTGTTTGTCTGTGCGGTGTGAACTGGCCTTAAAAAAAAACACGTGTTACGCTGCCAACCCGCTGGAAAGCTCACTTCCACATAATGAAGAAGCAAAGTGGCTTTATCACAGTAAGTCAATAGTACTGACAGGCCGATATATATCATCCAATCCCATTCATTAGCCAATTCGTGGCTCATTTGAGATTACTGCCATTGGCTGATGCTCATGTCAACTTGGTCGACTGACAAAAGTTTTAGTACCGTGTAGTGTTCATTTGATTTCAGGATTTAAATCAGGACCATCCTCTATCAAAAGTTAAACATTCTGAAGCAACAAAAAAAAAAGAGAAAGAACTATTAAAAATCATACGTCATCATAACATAACCATGTATTTATTCAACAGCAATGTTTTATTCACTTGACATTAATGAGACGATTAAATAATTAACAACCTGAAGCTTTTATAATGAATATGTAGGCTACACACTATGGATGCCACCCACTACACTGTTTTGATTTCATTAATAACACAACCCTTGATTAAAATGAATCTCCTCTCCTCTGAAATAGTTTACCCAGAAGTCACCTCTCTGACACGTGCTTATGTCCTCAGGACTTTCACAAAAACACGTGAATGAATATTCTCAGTAGTCTCTAAGGCTGACCTTTAACACGACTGTTTTGTTCTGAAGACCAACGGCAAGAGGAAATCTCTAATGATCACAACATGTTGAAAATGGATCGCAGGGGCTTTTTCTGCCTTGAGCAAGAATCACTGACCAAAGCTGTTTTGTTTAAAATACAGTGGAGAAAGTGCCATATGTGGATTTCCCACAGAATTGATTTGGCAATGTCACTACCTTTTTGAAACGGTTTCAAAAAACCCATCATAATGTAATAGTTTCAACCATTATAGAGGACAAATGGCTTCACTCCACAACCTTAAAAACATATTTTTCTTCTTTCCTCCATTTCACCTCTGCTCTAGCCTGATTAATAACTGTCTAATAAACTTGGTAATTGTGTATAAATATAATTTACTGTGTTGAATTGTCAAGTCGCTTTGGATAAAACCGCCAGCTTAAGTAAATGTAAATGAATACATTTGTTTTCCATGGAAGCAAGTCATAAAGGTGTTGAATATGAACTTGAGGGCGAGTCAATTATAACAGCATTTTAACACTTTTTTTGCTCTACCACTTACAATTTAAGCTAATATTTACAAGTTAAAATGACAAGATAAGAATAAAAAGGTATTATGTAGAGAAGATAATGTCACAGATTATATCCAGCCATGAGAGACAACAAAACAATGGGGACAGGAGATTCAATTGTAACCGGCCCTCTCAGGAACTACATTATAGAACAGGGATTGCTTTGAGAGCTCTCGGTGCTTATTATTATGAAATTATATTTGGCTGTTATTGTGATTCTGCATACTGTGAGAGCTGCAGAAGCCTCGAATCAAGTACACAAGGCGGAAGTAAATGTGTCCACCCACAGATCTCTTTACTGCCCACATCTCTATTCTCTGCATGAATATCCACCACCAAGGTTATCTAAATTACTTCTATCTGAACACCATTGAGAGCACTGGACAAACACCATGACTTTCAATATCAGAGGACATTCATATATGTGAGACAGAGATTAAATTCAGTTCATTCAAGATCAAATATATGCTGCATAACACACACACACACACAATATATATATACTTCTTTATTTGTGCATTAGTCATTCTCAGAGTTCAAAGCCACAGGTGCTGCCTACTCTCTCAGTGCAGGAATCCTGCTTTACACTGATCATTGCTTGAGAAAACAGCTGAATCTGAAAATGAATAAATCTGAATGGGTGATTCAATGGATACATGAATCAGTGACTAATAGTTCAAATAATTACTAAACCCATGGATCAGTTAATCAAAAGTTGAATTAATCAATGATTCAAAAGATCAATGATTCAGCTGATTTTAATGACTCAGTTGATTTGAATCAGTGACTCAATAGGTCTATGGATCAATTAATCCAAAAATGAATCAACAAATCAAGTACTCAATGGATCGATCGACTTCAATGATTCAGATTATTTTATTAAATTAACCATTGATTCAATAGTTTGCTGAATGAATGAATCCATGGATCAGTTAGTTAAAAGATTATATATCAATGAAAATAAAAAACAGATCAATGAATCGGTTTATTTTCATGAATCAGTTAATTTCACAATGGATGAATGAATCAGTGGCTGAATCAATGAATGAATCTACGTATCGAAGAATCAATGATTTTGTCTGGGCTATGAATAAAATAAATAATAATAATAGAATCCATATTTTCACATTTAATTTGTCTTATCTTATAATTTGTGTGTAGAAAGAGTAAATCTGTTTGTTGTTTGGATTACAAAAGTTTTAAAAGTTACATTTTTAAGCTGATTACATTTTTAGGCTGCTTTGCCTCAGCAGTCTAACAAAATGATCGAGACGGCCAATCAAATCAAATAAGGCTTCAAGTTGTTCCAAATCTGTATGAGTTTCTTTCTTCTGAAGAAAAACGTTGGTAATCAAACAGTTGATGGACCCCATTGACCACCATAGTAGGAAAAAAATACAATGGAAGTTCAATGGGGTCCATCAACTGTTTGATTACCAACATTCTTCAAAATATATTCTTTTGTGTTCAACAGAAGAAAGAAACTCAAACAGGTTTGGAACAACTTAAGGGTGAGTAAATGATGACAGAATTTTCATTTCTGGGCGAACTATCCCTTTTAATTGACTTGATGACTAAAATTACCAGTGCAGTACAGTAGAGTAGAACTTATTTTACCATTCTTATTTATTCATTCCCTTAAATCCATTTAAGTATTTAATTATTCAATTCCTTTAACATTATTATTATCGTTATTATTATTATTATTATTATTTACTATTATAATTAACCAGCACAAAAATGAAACTTCGCTTATGCGAGTGATCATGCCTAAGCGGAACAATGAATAGGTTGATCAGATGATCAATGGATCAGTAAATGAATGAGTGAATGACTTCATTACAGCATCACGCGAGTCACGCGACAATCATCGCAACATCACTGACACATGTAACAACTTTCACTCCATCATCATCATCATTATCATCATACGCATGTTCTCTAGGCCGTCTACATGTCGTGTGTGAATACAATGTATCCGTTCTCCACATAATGATACGTTCTGTACCCTGATCGGCGTGACTGAATGACAGAATAACGGCCGCGTTCCTGGAACGCATTGAAATGCCACATTAAACAAAGACATGACACATTAGATTATGACGTATACAAGCTTAGCTATTTAAATCAGCGAGCTCTTAGTGCGACACTGTCCGTGATAGCTTCGTTTTCAAGATCGTTACTCTTAATAGAAACGGGGTTTCTCTATGAATTATGACAGTGGTGAAGAAGACATAACTGTAAATCGCCTGTTGCCGTCTTGAATCTGTTTAAAGGTCCGCTTACCTAGCTCGCAAATCGTAGCAAAGTTTCATGAACCCTGCTGATAGTCTGTGATAGATCCTTCAGGAACACCTGCTGTAAATATATCCCAGCTTCCCCTCTGCTGTCTGAAAAAGAGCCGCACGATGTCCCTGGAGCTTTTATTGTGTGCGAGTTAATGTCAATCCCCCCCAGAGAACAGGGATCTGCGTGTGTTGTTGATGTCACTGAACTCACACACACAGCAGACGGGCAGATCTCTTAAACGAGTCCACTGATCTCTTAAAGGGGCCGCAGCACTGCCTACTTGTTACTATAATGCAATAGTCAGATTGACATGCATGATTTTGGGGTAGCTGACGAATATACGTGACGACAATACATTATTTATTTATTTATTTATTTATTTAAATTCTCGTTAAGAGTTTTACTTATTATTATTATTGATGTTGTTGTTATTATTAATATTATATGCGGATTTTATGCCTTTATATTAATTGTGCGACTATAAATGATATATTAATATTTGCATACTATATGTGTTATACTGCATGACCATTTACTAGTGAAGGTAAAGATGTGATTAAAATGGCAACTATCTCTTTGCATCTGTTATCCCTCATAACACAACTACATGAATATTATTTAAATATATATATATATATATATATATATATATATATATATATATATATATATATATATATATATATATATATATATATATATATATTGAAAATTGAGTACACACCTACTGAAGTCATGTCAATTATATTTAATCATTATTTTATTAGTAATATTATATATACAGAATATATTAATAATAAAATAAAAGTGAAATATAATTGCTATATTTCAATTATAATATATCATATATCAAAAATTATATGTATATATATATAACAGAATACGTCTACTATGTGTGTGTGTGTGTTATATGCTAAAAACACCTTTGTTACTACTGTAAAATCACAAATTAAATATATAGAAAAGGTGTGACCTTTTCTATGTATATAGAAAGTACATCAGAAGCTTTTAGGGTCTCTGTGATTTTGTTTATTTTCTGCATTTAATTGTAGCCTATTTAATGCAATACTAGCCAGTAACTACTTCTTAAATAAATAAAGTATTAACAGTAAATATATAAGTATATATAGAAATGTTATATGCCACAAGTTTTACTTACATTTTTCTCTCAGAACTCTCAAACTCTTGTCCTGAATCAGACCCATGAAGACCTTTGACTGCTAGACTTAATCAATAATCTCCTTTTAAACAAGAATCACTACTGATAAGATTACAGTAGCTACACTTTGCAAAGCAAAGGTAAATCTCTGATTTTGGTTAGTCATTCCTTGAAGAGTTACAAACATCAAGAAAACGTTCAAGGTCCTCTCAGTGGCTGTACCGCTAGATGGCGCCAGATATTACCGGAGATGTTTAGTGGTGAACGTTTGTCATTTTAAACATATTTGTTTGATGCTTTGCCTCATGACCGTCTTTAAATTTCACTCGCATATTTTATTCTTTAGGAAGCTCCTTAACTATGCAAGATCTAACAACCTATTCAAATATTTTTAATTACGTTTCATACTACCTTTATTCAAGCAATAAATCACTCATGCCATTAATTATCTTATCATCACACTTGACCAAACTTAACTTTAACCCTTTAAACTGAGTCTTTCACAACAGTTAGTGTGCCTGGATTTAGAAACTATATACTGTTAATATAAATTAATTATAATGATGAGAATCTGCTCATATGGTGCAGTGCTATTTTTTAAAGGCGTTCACCCAAAAATGGAAATTCTGTCATTAATTATTCACCCTCATGTCATTCCAAACCTGTAAGACCTTCGTTCATCTTCGGAACACAAATGAAGATATTTTTAATGAAATCTGAGAGCTCTCTGTTCCTCCATTGACAGCTACGCAAAAACCATGATGCTTCAAAAAGTTGTAAATCTAATCCATTTGAATGGAGCGGTTCAGTCCAAATTTTATGAAGAGACTTGATCACTTTATATAATGAACATATTGAATTTAGGCTTATATTCACTTAAACATTCAACTCACACATCAGTTGTGGTAAACTTGAAGCTCAGCATATTCGACTGACGTGCAAGAACCAATGAGGTTCATTTTTCTGTGTTACGCAGTACGTTTGAGCTTCAGAACAAACCAATGAGGTTTATTCTTTTGTTACGCAGCACGTTTGAGCTTCTTCAAGAACCAATGAGGTTCATTTTCATGTTACGCAGCACGTTTGAGCTTCTTCAAGAACCAAAGAGGTTCATTTTCATGTTACGCAGCACGTTTGAGCTTCTTCAAGAACCAATGAGGTTCATTTTCTGTTACGCAGCACGTTTGATCGTCCACAGGAACCAATGAGGTTCATTGTTGTGTTCCGCAGCATGTTTGAGCTTCTTCAAGAACCAATGAGGTTCATTCTCGTGTTCCGCAGCACGTTTGAGGTTCCACAAGAACCAATGAGGTTCATTGTTGTGTTCCGCAGCATGTTTGAGCTTCTTCAAGAACTGATGAGGTACATTCTCGTGTTACGCAGCACATTTAAGGTTCTGCAAGAACCAATGAGGTTCATTTTCATGTTATGCAGCACGTTTGAGCTTCTTCAAGAACCAATGAGGGTCATTTTTCTGTGTTATGCAGCACGTTTGAGCTTCAGAAAGAACCAACGAGGTTCTTTCTCGTGTTACGCAGCACGTTTTAGCTTCAGCAAGAACCAATGAGGTTAATTTTTCTGTGTTACGCAGCACGTTTGATCGTCCACAGGAACCATAAGGTTCATTCTCGTGTAACGCAGCACGTTTGAGCTTCCACAAGAACCAATGAGGTTCATTTTCGTGTTATGCAGCACGTTTGAACTTCTTCAAGAACCAGTGAGGTACATTCTTGTGTTACGCAGCACGTTTAAGGTTCTGCAAGAACCAGTGAAGTTCATTCTCGTGTTACGCAGCACGTTTAAGGTTCTGCAAGAACCAGTGAGGTTCATTCTCGTGTTACGCAGCACGTTTGAGCTTCCACAAGAACCAATGAGGTTCATTCTCGTGTTACACAGCACGTTTGAGCTTCAGCAAGAACCAATGAGGTAAATTTTTCTGTGTTACGCAGCACGTTTGATCGTCCGCAGGAACCATAAGGTTCATTCTCGTGTTACGCAGCACGTTTGAGCTTCCACAAGAACCAATGAGGTTCATTTTCGTGTTATGCAGCACGTTTGAACTTCTTCAAGAACCAGTGAGGTACATTCTTGTGTTACGCAGCACGTTTAAGGTTCTGCAAGAACCAGTGAAGTTCATTCTCGTGTTACGCAGCACGTTTAAGGTTCTGCAAGAACCAGTGAGGTTCATTCTCGTGTTACGCAGCACGTTTGAGCTTCCACAAGAACCAATGAGGTTCATTCTCATGTTACGCAGCACGTTTGAGCTTCAGCAAGAACCAATGAGGTAAATTTTTCTGTGTTACGCAGCACGTTTGATCGTCCGCAGGAACCATAAGGTTCATTCTCGTGTTACGCAGCACGTTTAAGGTTCTGCAAGAACCAATGAGGTTCATTCTCGTGTTACACAGCACGTTTGAGCTTCAGCAAGAACCAATGAGGTAAATTTTTCTGTGTTACGCAGCACGTTTGATCGTCCGCAGGAACCATAAGGTTCATTCTCGTGTTACGCAGCACGTTTAAGGTTCTGCAAGAACCAATGAGGTTCATTCTCGTGTTACGCAGCACGTTTGAGCTTCCACAAGAACCAATGAGGTTCATTTTCGTGTTATGCAGCACGTTTGAACTTCTTCAAGAACCAGTGAGGTACATTCTTGTGTTACGCAGCACGTTTAAGGTTCTGCAAGAACCAGTGAGGTTCATTCTCGTGTTACGCAGCACGTTTGAGCTTCTGCAAGAACCAATGAGATTCATTCTTGTGTTACGCAGCACGTTTGAGCTTCCACAAGAACCAATGAAGTTCATTCTCGTGTTACGCAGCACGTTTAAGGTTCTGCAAGAACCAATGAGGTTCATTCTCATGTTACGCAGCACGTTTAAGGTTCTGCAAGAACAAATGAGGTTCATTCTCGTGTTACGCAGCACGTTTGAGCTTCCACAAGAACCAATAATGTTCATTCTCATGTTACGCAGCATGTTTGAGGTTCAGCAAGAACCAATGAGGTAAATTTTTCTGTGTTACGCAGCAGGTTTGATCATCCGCAGGAACCATAAGGTTCATTCTCGTGTTACGCAGCACGTTTAAGGTTCTGCAAGAACCAATGAGGTTCATTCTCATGTTACGCTGCATGTTTAAGGTTCTGCAAGAACCAATAAGATGAGGTTCATTCTCGTGTTACGCAGCACGTTTGAGCTTCTGCAAGAACCAATGAGGTTCATTCTTGTGTTACGCAGCACGTTTGAGCTTCTTCAAGAAAAGGTTAGTTCTTGCTGATCAATGTTAATTTGTGAATAAAAGACTAAATTAAATCTGTTCATCATATAAAGTAAATGAGTGTCTTCAAATTTGACATGAGGGTATTAATGAAAGAATTTTCATTTTTGGGTGAACTAACCCTGTAAGAGAGGACAAGTTCTTAAAAAAAAGGAGCAGAGTCAATAGGCTACGTGACCCTCCCATGATCCAGAATGATCCAGACCAGTACTAGACCACTTGAGGCTCAGAGCCATGCATGCTGATTTAAGGATTAAAATGTCAACTTTAATGAACTGAATTGCATAAAAAGCTAAATGTGTGTTTTTTCTTCAATTTTTAACTCCTGTGATGACTACTTTCTCTTGTGCAGACTGAAAAAAACATACCACACTACGTAGTGGTTGTGGTAATTATCACTTTTGGTACACTATAAGTAGACCAGAGACCATAAGACCTATATCCACACCAACACTTCAGTTGTTGAGACCATGCTTACATGGTTTAGAAATGCCTCAACACCACAAAATTAAGACTCTGGAAAGGGAGACAGAAATACTCCTGACCCATGACAAGAAAAGAGACATTAGAGACATTAGAGATATTCAGGATAAAAAAATTGATTTTTTTTTTGACAGTAAATTAACGATAAATGATCATACTTAAAGGAATAGTTCACTTCAAAATAAAAATTCTGCCATCATTTACTCACCCTAAAGTTGTTTCAAACCTGTATTAGTTTCTTTCTTCTGTTGAACACAAAAGAAGATATTTTGAAGAATGTCAGTAACCAAAGAGTTGATCTACCCCATTGACTTCCATAGTAGGGGGAAAAAAATACAATGGAAGTCAATGGTGTCCATCAACTGTTTGGTTACCGACATTCTTCAAAATATCTTCCTTTGTGTTCAGCAGAAGAAAGAAACTAATAGAGGTTTGAAACAACTTGAGGGTGAGTAAATGAAGACAGAATTTTCATTTTGAAGTGAACTATTCCTTTAAATCCTTTTGTTTGACCCTGAGGTAACAAATAAGCCAATAGATGGCGCTAAAGGTTATGGAAACTGCCTCACAAAATACAAACAATCATACAGCATATGCTTTCAAAAAGTTTAATAATATATGATTATTATTTCAGCATAAGTCATACCTATATTTTACTGTATCTCAACTATTGAGGGAGATCATTTATGGTTGTCACACTTGTTGCTTCAGCAAACCTCTGCCGGGGTAGGATTTAACACATGCTGGGGTAAGTTGTAACAATTATACAAAAGAAGCATAAACTGTGGCCACACCATGCAATATGCTTAAAAAATAGGTTTATAGCAAAAGAATAATACAAAACAATGTCTCTCTTCATTGTCAATGTCAGCTCAAATCCACTTTCTGTTTGACTCAGGGTTTGTGCATTTGTCTGTAAATTAGTCTACTAGAACAAACTTCCTTAGCAGTATTTAAGCTTAATGAACACTCGACTGCATAGGGCACCTTTTACCCACACTTTGGCTTTCAGTTTCCAAATGGCTCCTTACAGGCAACATAAAAGTTTCCATTGTCTGACGTCTCAGAATCCTCACCACTGGCTTTCAACATTGTCTTCGCGATCCTACTGTCCTGTTCTTCTTTGAAACCTCATCAGTTCCTTTTTCTTTTTTTTTTTTAACACTGGCTGGCACACATCTATCTGTCTTTCTTTTCCACTGTCTAGGCATTCTGTAAGATTATAAAAAAGAAACTCTTCTTAGTTGTATGAAAGGGGATAGTTGTAACACTTTTTAATGATGTGCTACAATCTACCCCACCCCTGTCAGCCAGTGTTTAGCTAGCTGTATTAGCATAATGGAATTAGCAGGTTAAAAATGCATCACATTCTGCCTGAGAAACTACAATTTAATCTAATATAAGTTATATGATTGTGTCTGCAAAAGTTTAAGTACTAAACAAAATTAAGTTTTAGTCAAAAAAATTATATTCTTACCTAAAAATCAGTTTTTTCTTCATACAATCATAGGACTCCTAGCAAAACAAAAGTAAAACTAACATGCAAAAAAATGTGTCTGCTATCATGTAAATGAAAGCTTTAGTATATAATACTAGTGGTTTGGCCAATGGCACAGCTTACCCCGAAGCATTCAGACACACTACCTCACATTTCTTTTCATGTATCTCAAATATGCTACTGAAGGAATACCAAGTGAAGAGAGAGACTATTTCCCAAAGGCCATTTCCAACCTGTTTTGCCCTCATTTTCCCATACTTTCTCTCTTTTTCTGATGGCACTAAGTATGTGAGACTTCAGGAAGGGCCAAAGTTTATCAGCACCAAGCTGACTGACAACTCTTAAGTAGCTGTAACTCTATCCATCCCGCTAGTTTTCTGCCCAAACCCTGTCAGTCCTGACAGCAGAGGAATGCTCTTTCATACATATTACTTGCTATTTGCAACCCATTTTACATACTCATACCCAACTTATTTCTCTAATGTTCCATATTCCGGTAACACTTTCAAATGAAGTCCTATTAATTAACGTTTGTTAATGCATAACTAACCATGGACAATACATTTGTTACAGTATTTATTCATATTTGTTAACAAAATACATCTGTCCTTTGTTAGTTCATGTTAGCTCAGGTCCATTAAAAAATATTAACAGATACATCTTTTGATTTGACCAATGTATTAGTAAAATGCTGAAAATAACAAATATAATGACAACTATAATAACACTTTACAATAACGTCTTGTTTGTTAACATTAGTTTTCTTTCTTTTTTTCTAAAGACAGTTTTTATCTTTACTTTTAGTTTTTAGTCTCAAAGTGTGAAATGAACAGTTGGAGGTAACGCGTTACAAGTAACACGAGTTACATAATTATATTACTTTTTCCCGAGTAACTAGTAAAGCATTACTTTTACATTTACAACAAAGTATCTGAGCATGCATTTACGCATCTAACTTGCACAAAAACAGATTTCCTCAAAATGAATAAAAACAGTGAAATTTAAATATTAGAATATTAAATATAAGAATACTACGCAAACCTTATTATACAAATATACTTTATGCATTTAATCTCACTTTATTTACCAATGTCTTTGCTGCTGACCTTTGATTATCCAATTCAACCATACATGTAAGAAAAAATAACTTTAGATAATCAACATATTTCTTTCTTTCTTTTTTATTGCTGAAGTAAGAGTTGAACTTTCTTCTCTTGTATCTGCACAGCTGAAAGGTTTATTTGAGTGGCGCCCTCTACTTTACAGAAGTGAATTTGCATTTCCTTCAGCCTGAGGCTTATTCATTTCTCTTATGGCGTGAAAAGGCCTTTACATGTGAGTTTTGAGTTTGATATAAATAACGAACCCCAGCCCAGGTCAGAAAAACGCATTACTTTCCATAAAAAAGTAACTAAGTAACTTTTAAGGGAGTAATGCAACATTGTAATGGATTACTTTTAAAAGTGTCTTTCCCCAACACTGGAAATGAAGGTATTCTACCACCCTACTTTCTGAATTTGAGCATGAGTTTAGAGATCATTCACTGCAGTTGTTAATATTTCATGTTTTCTTTGAAGTGAGGCAGTTAAGATCACTCAGGATAATCAAGCTCAGCTGAAGAGGAATTCTTGCTCTGCCACATGCGACAGTAAATGTGTTACGCTGGAATTCAGGGTAAAGGGCAGAAAGCAGGCCTGAGTGAAGTAAATCTCAAACAAGACACTCAAACTAACCTAGTGATGAAGCTTGCATACCTGGTGTCTCTCTCTCTCTCTCTCTCTCTCTCTCTCTCTCTCTCTCTCTCTCTCTCTCTCTCTCTCTCTCTCTCTCTATATATATATATATATATATATATATACACACACACACAAGTGTTTATACTTGACCTCACATTTGTGCTTGGAATGAGACGAGATAATACAAAAAGGATAAAAATTCAGAGAGCTTTTATTTTTATAGCTTCAATTTTTGTCCAGTGTCTCAAAACATAAAAATAAATACAGCTATTTCATAAGAAATCCAGTGTCTTTTGTTGTGAAAAATTATTTTAAACACCTGCGAGTCTCTTTCACCGCTGTGTCTTTGGAACATGAATTATGAACTTTTCGATAAAAAAAGAAAGAAAAGAAAACACATTCATTTTCATTTCCTTGAGTCTAAAGGCAACGTCTTCACAGTTCCAACATTATTAAACATCACCAGTGAAAATGGTCAAAGTTGAACAGTGTTTTTTAGTCGTGTTTTGGGACTAGAGCACCAGAGAAACCCAAATGATTAAACGCTGCAAATCAAGTACAAAAACATCTTTGATTGAACCACATTGGATAAAAATAGTCTTGCATTAAATGTTATTAAAAATGCTTTTCAATATACAAATGTGCCTTAAAAATATTACAATTTCAAAACAGCAACATCAAATATATATCTACACAGTAATTACACGAGGAAGGCATTAGTCGAGAGAAGGATCTCCTCTATGAGGACGGGCCAAGAACATTTCAGCATTCTGTGAACAGAAAATGTCTCTGCACAGTTTCAGCCTTGTGCGATCGTACAAAAATTACGTACAAAACAACTTATGTGTCTCTTCAAGTCCACCTGTCAGTCAGTCAGAGCGTGTCGCTCGGCATGCTGGGATGGTTAAATTCCCACGTTTAGTGGTTTGGCACTACTTCTTCGCTGACCCGGTCTTGCGTATTTAGATACATTCCCTTATTCTTTCCTTATGGTTCATTTAACAGGCTGACATCTGCAGTAATACTGTTCTCCGATGGAGCCTGGACCCCAGGGACACGCTGGAGAGCAAGGTGCGGCTTTAAGGAGGGTTTTTGTGTAATCCACCTTTGCTTTCCACCTTCCTCCCACTGTCAAGGGCTGATATTCGTCCCTCACGAGGGCAGAAGTTCCTCAGGTTTCCTGCTGGGTCAAATTGATGTTTCATTACTGCCGCTGTAGTGAGCAGAAAAGAGAGAGAAAAGGAAGGAGGATACATGCGGGTTAGGAGGGTGTTCTGTTGGGATACAGCAGTCGCATGCCACATGGACAACAGGTGTAAAGAAGACGCTCTTTGTTTTCGAGACACATGCTCCAACAGACAAAAGAGCTGAACAGAATCAGAGGGCTCAGGTTTCAAAAACATGCAAAAATGAACATCTATAATCTAGAAATATCTGGCACTAGTACTAAGTCGAAAATTTAATAATACCAGTCTTTGTTCAGTATCGTTCGGTGGTGTCACTATGGTTTAAACATGCACAGTAAAGTTGCAACAAAAATATTCATGTGCACCTACATCATATGTTCATCAAATTTCTAAATATTTCACCAATTTGTTTTTGAGGTAGTATCAAAATTGGTATCATGATATTTCACTGGTATTAGTATCAACTAATAACGCAATTATTAATAGTATATTAGAATGAACCCTCATGCAATTTATAACCCATTACTGAACTGCCTTTATTTTTGTAATTAAAACCAAACAAATAAGAAAAAAAACAGATAACAAAAGATAGGTTTGGGTGAAGCGAGGTGGAGTGTGAAAGAACGTCTTACTCAGAGTCTGAGTGGTTGCCGCCGTTGACGGTCACTGATTTCAGATTCATGGCCATGCCGTTCTGCTGTTCTCGCGGTGGTACGGGCGGTCGATGAGGGGGCTTGATGAGGACGTTGTGGCCATTGCCCCCATCATTAGAGGCTATAGAGGGGGCTCTGGAGGAGATGGTGGGGGGATTGTAGTCCGATAACTTCTCCCGAAGTTTGTTTTTCATGTTTTTGTCTGTCAGCGGAGGAGGAAATGATGTGATCTTATTCTTCAAAATACCTATGAGAAGAAAGTACATGAGGATATTAGTATATACTTTATGTAAAATGCATAGCAACAAATCTTTGTTCGACTATATTTCCTTAAGCCTCTGGACCTCTTTGTTTAGGGGTCACACTCGGTCAAAAGTGACCGAAGCCTTGAAATGTAACTTTTTTTTTTTTCAGGAAAATCAATGTAATACATTATTGTTCGATAATATTTTTTTAATTATTATTATTTAGAATTTTGAGGAGATTTTATGAAACTATGCAATATTTATTCCATTTTCCATGAGTTTTTTTTTCCCATTAGAATTAATATATATATATATATATATATATATATATATATATATATATATATATATATATATATATATATATATATATATATATTAAATATTAATAAAATTTAATAAATTAAATATTTCACATTAAAATAGAGTGAATGCCTTTAAAATCCTTTTATTTATTTTTTGAAGTGAGAATAGTGCTATCTGGACATGTTAAAAAATAAAAATGTGTGTAATGTCGTGTAACCGCCTGTTATAGCTCTATAGTTTGGCTTTTGGATTCCCATTGTTTTTTTTAGACGTCATTTCTTAATTTTATTAGGTTTTGTATTTATATATATATTAAGACATTCTAAAATACTTTTGTCAAGGTTTAGATATATTTTTTTGTTAGATAAGTATCAGGTTTTGCATTATAATTGCAATCAAACATTAAAATTTTGTTAGAAAGGGAACAGATGGAAAGCATTTTTGTTACTCAGTATTTGATAATTAAAAAAAATAAAAAAATAAGAAATGGATAATTCTTCATGGCTGTGCACTTTTTTGTTTGCACAGTGGCTGATTTGTAGTTTGTACCACCAAAAGATTCTCTGAGTTTTCGAATTTCCCACTAATTTGTCATTTACTAATATGTCATTTACATGTACATATACAGTATTTTCATTTTTGACCTTTTTTTTACCCTTTAACATATCCGATGTATGTCCATGATTTTTTGTGTTCACATAGCTAATGCGACAAAAGTCACCAAGTGTCATCACATCCAGTTGAAGCAAAAAAGTTACAAAATTCTAAACGTAAAATTGCCAAGTTTATTTTTTTTATTTTTATTAATTATTTATTTATACATTTACAAATTTTCTTTTATTTTGCACTTCTTTCTTTCTAAATTTTATAGTAAAAAAAAAAGAAACCTGCTGAACTGGTGTTTTACAGTTAATAAAAGTGTTAATTTTCCACTCTTACCTTTCCTCTGTTCAGGCTGGTGGTTGCTGTTGGCTTGAACGGAGGGTGTTGGGTGGTCTTTGTCCTGAGTGCTCTCTCCGGTGTGATTGAGTTTATTTTCCTGATGGAGCTCCACACTGACTTTGGTCTCCACTTTCAGTCTCTCTGCCCCTCCGGGATCTTCACTGTCACTGGCTGTCATGGCTTCAATCGGCCAGTAGGGCTTGACATGATTGGACACCGTGTCCACTGAAACACAAAAGGCGGGGTTAATGTTATCTGACACTTCAATAACCTGCAAATACATCCATCAGTTTTTTAGATTTCCATATTGAATGTAATTATGAAAGACAAATACCATCTTTTGTACCCTTTGGAGTGCTGTGTAGTGGTTGTCTCTCATTATTCCACTTTGGCTTCATGTCGATGTCTTCATCCTCGCTGTCGGACGAGTGAGAGGAGGCGTAC
Organism: Vimba vimba; assembly: GCA_022828995.1. NCBI lineage: Eukaryota > Metazoa > Chordata > Actinopteri > Cypriniformes > Leuciscidae > Vimba > Vimba vimba. Next base: position 20,169,597 of record CM040821.1, on the reverse strand, counting down.
GAGCTGCTGTGTTCGTCTACAGAGAGCTCGCTGTCCGAATCTGAATCTGAATGCACACAAACGTACGTCAGCATTAGAAAGATACATACAGAAGCTCAGATACATACAGAGCTTATGTATCATACATACTCAGATACATACAGAATCTAAGAAATTGTATCAACACATTTTGTATATATTTGTTAGAATATGGATGTCACACTACCCTAGTCTACATGTGGATAACAGTCGTTAAGTATATATCAATGCTGGCTTGGTAAAGTTTTTGCATACCATCTGCTTTAGTGCCGTTATGGAAGAGTGAGCCGTCAATGTCAGTGTGTCCGGCTTTAGCATTTCCAGATGAAACACTGGGCTTCTGACCCAATTCATCCCTGTGTAGGAGTGAAAGAAGGAGAATGAGAGGGATACAAGACAGATGCCCCTCACATGACCTCTACACAGTGAGATTAGATTCGAGTGAAAAACAAAATAAAATGAAAAATGTCCCATATATGACCATATACATGATTTCATGTACAGGACTTGTGCCATCTAGAGTTTCATGATTGAACTATGTAGTTAATTGGGAGGTCATTCTGCTAGTATGCAATGCTAGCAACAAGCTTGCAGGGAGGTGTTCTTACAATATAGCATACAATACATCATAATACTGAATCCTGTCAGCAAATGTATATTATTTACACATAATGATGAGTGGATTACGCAAAATAATCTATAAACAGAGCATTTGAGATGTCAAAAGGTTGCGTTCAGTGTATACAATGAGACAGATGTTAACACACGACATTCATGGATATACATGCTGGGACAGGTTAGAGTTTTTGTACATTATCGCAGCACTGCAAAGCAAAGCAGAAGCCATGCACATTTGCTCATGCATATGAAAAGAGAAGAGTCAATTAAAAAAGATTAAATCATTAAAGCTATTGAGAAATGTCAAGTAGGATAGAAAGAGAAAGTGAAATGTTACATAATGAGCGTGTAGCGCCGTGCCCAAGCAGTAGCGTGTTACCTGTGCGTGTAAGTAAGGTAGCTGCTGTGACTCTTAGCTGACCTGACTGTGCTCTCCAGAGACACCGTCGACTCGCCGATGCCCGAGCGGAACATCGCGCCGTCCTCCATGTACGTGTTATTACAGTTCAGAGTACGCTAAAGACAGAGGAAGAGCACAGTACTGTAAATCAAGCGAAATAATACATTTCCAAATGCCAGACCACTTCATAGCAAACTTCTTCCTTTAAAATATGAAATTACTTTCTTATTGCTTGCAAATTACATAACTGAAATGACTTGGTTATTCATTTGCTACTAGACAAATTGACATTCAATCCGATTCTAACAGCTGTTTTCATATGCATTATGGATAATTCATGTATCATATATTGTATCATTTATATGTATTACAGAAACTTACCGTCAGTAGGGTGGTGCGCGTGGTGCTGGACTCGTCAGGTAACTGTTTCTTTCCCGTGAAAACGTTCTTCAGATGTTTCCTCACCTCTTTATTGAACACGATGTAGAAGAAGAAAATGAATATGCCCTGAAAAACAGAAACAGGAAAAGAAAACCTGTCTGTGTTAGTTATTTTTGCTTTTGTCATTTTTGAAAATATTTATTTAGCTTTATTTTATTTTTTTACCTTTACTAATTTTAGTACTTAAACTTATACAGCTTAAAGTTTTTTATTCCAATTAGTTGATAATGCAGGGGTTCTCAACTCTGGCCCTCGAGGTTCTCTATCCTACAGATTTTAGCTTCAAACTGTAACTTTCTAGGGCTATAATCTGGCTTAAAGGGATAGTTCACCCAAAAATTAAAATTAGCCCATGATTTACTCACCCTCAACTCATCCTAGGTATATATGACATTCGTACGCTTTAGGTGTAAGTAAACTGCGTTTGGCCGTTTGGCTGGAAGCTAGAATTTTACTTTGTAACATGTTAAATATGGATTTTTTTCTTACACAAACGCATGGTTTTGCTTCAGAAGGCCTTTATTAACCCCCCGGAGCCATGTGGAGCACTTTTATGATGGACAGATGCACTTTTATGATGGATGGATGCAATTTATGGACTTCAAAACAGAAACAGCCATTCACTGTCATTATAAAGCTTGGAAGAGCCAGGACATTTTTTAATATAACTCTGATTGTATTCGTCTGAAAGAAGAATGTCATATACACCTAGGATGACTTGAGGGTGAGTAAATCATAGGCTAATTTTTCATTTTTGGGTGAACTATCCCTTAGCCTTGTCTGTGAAACCGGGCCATAGTGATGCTTTCCTTATTTCCCTTTTTTTTCAGAAAGAGTATGACTGTTACCTGCAGACAGCTGAAGATGGCAAACAGATAGTGGAAGGTCATGACATCACTGTTAACAGCCATTAAACCCAGCACCCAGGTGGCGCTAATGAGCAACAGGAGTAAGAAGGCCATCCGCATAGCTGGACTGGAGCACATGCAAAAACAAACCCAATGAGTACCACTATACTTCAATCCTCAGTAAATGCTCTCAAGGGACAGGATAACAACGTCTTACATGACCACAGACTTCTCATAGGAACTTTGTCTACGGCCACAGGACGCCTTGGCTGCCAGCACAAAGATAACAACGTTGACCTGTTAAAGAGATTGTTTAACATTCAAGCAGTTAATGCAGGTAGAGAATTACACGAGACTGATAGTTAGAATGATCTATAGATGACTGACGGATGGACTTACCAGCACCACTACACCAATGGGTCCAGCAAAACTCCAGATGAGGGTGTCATGGACAGACAGCCAGCAGAAATCAGGGTTTCCATATCCCTGAGGATCCAAACCCACAGCCAAACCTGATGGGACATAAACACCAACATGACTTTTACACCATCTTATGATAACATGCATTTCTCTGTAAAACTTACTTACTGCCACCATGCTGGTGAACGTGATTTTACCAAGTGCAACTTGTGCCTGGATCAACATCTTTGTTGATCCTGGAACAACATTCCAATCAACCAATCTGATTTGAGGGACAAGTTTACAGTTTATGTCAGGTTTAGGCTTACAACCAGGGTTAGATGCTTCATTGTCCTCTAATTTTAGGTACAACTTAGGGGTAAAGTTAGTATTAGGGGTAGAGTTATTTTATCAGACAGGAAAGTTGTTAATTTTTTCAGTCAGGAAAGTTGTTCCAGAAACAACAAAATATGTTCGGTATGTCACGGTAACCCACAATGCTAATATTTTGTGGGTGGTTTCCAGGGAGTTGTTAATTGGTTGTTCCGAGTAATTTATAGGGTGTTGCTTAGTAGTTGCTAAGGTGTTCTGAGTGTTTTTAATGTGTTGCTATGCAATTTACGCTGATTGTAGTTGTTTTTAACACACTGCTAGGGTGTTGCTACTGTAGGTGGTTGCTAAGGTGTTGCTATGGTTTTCTAGGTGGTTGTTAAGGGTTTGCTATGCAGTTACTAATGTGTTCTGAGTGTTTTTTTTAGTTTTTTTTGCAATGCTGTTGCTAAGTTTTTGGGAGTGTTTTTTGTACGTGAATGCCACAGTTCAGGGTGGTTTCTAGGATGTTGCTACTGTAGGTGATTGCTAAGGTGTTGCTCTGGTGTCCTGAGTAATTACTATGTGGTTGCTAGGGTTTTCTAGGTGGTTGTTAAGGCTTTGAGATGCAGTTACTAATGTGTTCTGAGTGGTCTTATTTTTTTGCAATGCTGTTGCTAAGTTTATGGATATGTTTTTTAACATGTGAATGCCACAGTGTTCAGGGTGGTTGCTAGGGTGTTGCTATTGTAGGTGGTTGCTATTGTAGGTGGTTGCTAAGGTGTTCTAAATGGTTTATATCCTGTTGTTAGGTAGTTGCTAGGGCTTTGTTATGCAGTTACTAAGGTGTTCCAAGTGTTTTTTAGGTTGTTGGTAAGTTGTTGGGAGTGTTGTATTTTAAGCTATTTCTATGTAAATACTACAGTGTTTCAGGGTGCTAGGTTGTTGCTAGTGTAGGTGTTTCCTAAGGTGCTCTCATTGGTTTAAAGCATATTGCTAGGTAGTTTCTGTTTTTTTGTGTGATTGTGTGATTGTGATTGCTAAATAGCTTAGAACAGCTGCTATACATTGCTATGTGGATACCAGGGTGTTCTGGGTGGTTTCTAGAGTCTTGCTACAATATGTGGTTGCTAAGGTATTCTGAAAGTTTTAGCTTGTTGCTATTTTGCCTATTTTGCTAAAAATGACTATTTTTGAGTCATTGTTAGGGCTTTTCTAGGATATTCTATGGCGTTTCTAGGACATTCTACTATTACCAATGTGTTTTGACTGGTTGCTAGTATTTCTAAGTGGATACTAAGCCTCCCCTATGTTTCGCTGATATTCTAAGATATTCTAGTCTCCAGATATGGTTTGGGTTCCTCCATTAACAGGAAAAGTCTTCTGAAATGTTTTGCATTTTATTGGTGAACATGGTAAGTATGATCACTTAGAAAAGTAACAGCAGCACAATTTGAGGTCTGCATATCATTCATGTCCACAGCACCATTCCAGAAAGGAGTAAAGAAAGCAGGCAGCCATTCATTGAGCTGGGAGGAGCAGAGAGGAGTCGGGTCAGCCTCTATTATCTGTTGGATAGGGGCTTTTTCACTGCTTTGAGCATGTGCCAGTGGAGAAAGTGACACCCATTATGGAGAGCGGAGCCATTGGAGAGAAAACAGAAAAAGAAAGAGCGAGAGACCGAGAGGTAGTAATATGAAGACAATGGCGTCCTGTCTCATTCCCACAGGGATCACACAAACACACACCATCTAAAGGAAGGGGCGAGTCCAAGCCCGACAACATAAATGTGGCGGATTAAAAACATGTCCGATAGTCAAATTCATAAGCTGAAGGTGTGTATCTATGTTGACATTATGGACATTCGCTGAGTGCATGAGCGTACAAATATGAACCTGCAAAGACGTTAGGTTGGGTGTACTGTGTGTACATGAAATAGTAATTAGAGCATAGACTGAAGAGGGTGTGTGTGTCTGACCTGTAATAATAGCAGGGATCCCCCAGCCGATGGCGTAGTAGAAGCGCATGTGGCCTTGATTGATGTTTCTGATTTCGGTGAGCATGCGGTAAATGTGCAAACCCTCCACAAACATCCAGGCAAACGTGCACATGTAGAAGTAGTGTAGGAGGATGGCTATCACCGTACACACAAACTACAGAGAGAGAGAGAGAGAGAGAGAGAGAGAGAGAGAGAGAGAGAGAGAGAGAGAGAGAGAGAGAGAGAGAGAGAGAGAGAGAGAGAGAGATAGCATATTCTCATTATTGCAATACATTTAGATGCTTTACATTGAGTTTATATTATTACTGCAATACAGTATATTAGAAAAATAATTTACAATAACATAAACCATAAATTAAAGGCAGCACAACAAATACTTCCAAGATGTACACATTTAAATTTAAGTGTATTTACATTTATACTTGGAGCAGAATTAGCATTTTTCATGCCATGATTTCTCTAGGTAATTTCAAAAGGGTTTTATGAACAGCATTTTACACTTTTAATGTGAATAGCCAAACTTGTTGGTAAAGCCTGTTTTCACTCTACTCGCTATAGCTGAGCGATTATCCTTAATAAAAGCACATTTGTGTGAATAGCATGCATTATTATTTGCAGTAAACAAGATGCAATTTGTTGCAATTTACACTTGGTCCAAAGGAATTAAGTGTAAATAGCATCTACCTTCTTTTTCACTTAGTCTAAATAGCTACTGCATGTTGTTATACCTGGGCATATTCTTGAAATTCAAGCACTTAAAGATCGGAGTAGATGTACATGTCTTCTCTACAGAGTTAGACCTAAACAGTGTGTCCGATGTGTAGCCAGGCCTCACATATATTAAACTAATGTGAAAGTGTGTCAGTATAACTCTAGATCGACCCCTAGTACTCGCAGACACCAGTGGTGCCTCCATGAGAAAAATCTTCTGGAAAATGTGGAATTTGAACAAGCAAAATAGTGAGGATTTTAAAACTTCCATTCATGAGTGGTATTGCAAACATATTTTCATGTATAAAGCTTCTGTTGTTTCACATGCTGCAGCATCTATATAAAAATCTGAAGTATAAAATGCTGTAATCCAGTGAGTGCCACCAGAAAGATAGTGTCAAACCACATATAAATGGATTTAAACCATTAAAGCTCTTCTGTACTCAGTGATGGATTGTCAAATACCCCAAATTAAAGCCACCTCACAGCAATCATAGCCATTTGTCAAATAAACCTCAACTATTTCCAGCTGTTAATTACAGACTTAAGAAAGTAATTAGTGGAATTTGAGAATGAGGATCTACATTCTGGATATTGCTGAGAGGGAAAACTACAACACGAGACTTTCTCGATGAGAAGACACCAAACCACATTTATCAAAATGCTCACTTGTGATTTAACGTGATGAAAGATCAAACCCATTTAGCCAGTCTTATAATTTCATGTGTGGTCTTTTGAGTTCCTGCTCGCTTTCATTTTACAGTATTTTGCAGGATTCACACAGTAATGTTCTGAAGAAGAGTTCCTCACCGGGTTGTCGGTCTGGTTGATTCCGATGAGGAAGACCAGCTCGGAGAAGAACAAGGCGGCCACCAGGTTCTTGTGGATGCTGTGGAGATTGGAGCGTAGTTTGTGCAGGATGGCCAGCAGGATGAAGGTGAGGAGGAGCGCCAGAAGAGAAGCGGAGACTGTGGTGTAGGTGACAATCTTCAGGGGAAGGACATCGCCATGCTGACAGAATGAGAGAAAAAGTCGATAAAAGAATTAGAAAAAAAAAAACGAAAAAAAAATTCTGCCATCTTATTTAGGCTTAATTTTTGGAACACAAATGATATTTTTTAATATTCAATGATTTTTGCCCAACCTTTGACTATGCAATCGACATTTGCAAGCTTCCAAAAGATCATAAATGGATTGTAAAATTAATCCAGCAAAAGTCTTGCTATTCACAAGTCTTGCTAAATACACACATCAAATATGGTAAAAGGAAGCTCAAACATGCTTGCTTCACGCATGAGAACCAGTGAGGTTTGAAAATGATGAACGTTTTCGTTCTGATGATAAACGTAAGTTAGGATGAATAAATGATGACTGTGTTTTCATTTTTGGGTGAACTCTCCCTATGAGTTATTAGGGCAAGATGGCAGCCTTTTAGCCACAGTACCTCTCTCTTGGAGATGTCCATAAGGACGGCAAAGCTGGTCAAGTGATTGCATTGGCAGCTGATGTGCGTGTGGTTCCTGGAAATGAGGTCACATCCTTTGGACGACCAGCCACCTGTGCCACCAACACTGACACACAAAGACATACCAGGCTGGCATTAATCCTCTACACACCAACAACTTACTGAAATAAGCATGTGGACTGATTTTTGAAATGCTAGTATTATCTGTTATTAAGTGTGAAAATGAATGTGTATGGAGGGGTTGTGACTCACGTGATAGAGTGGTTCCAGAACACACACACAGGTTTGGTTCTCTCCTCCGTCTCCAGAAGATTGTAGTCCAGCGTGATTGGTTGCTCCAGAGGAATGTGTAATGGCTCGCCTTCACTGTACACAGTTGTGCTCACGATGGGAGTGTTAATGACCGGGCGGTTTGGCAGCCTGTGGAAAAAAACGGGCAGCAATGACATGCTAAATGAATCTTCTGAGCATGGCAACAGTGTTCTGTGTTTGACTGTGGAATGCCACCAGGACTAAATATTTGGACAAGTACTATTCAATCGGATAAACACTAAAAAGTGGCGTTCTGTACCTGAGACTCCGGCGGTCAGGGTCGTAGTGCTCTGGTAGGAGCTGGCCTAGAGATTTATAGATGATGACTGCAACCACAGGAAATGGAGGAAGACTCTCAGCATGCCTTTTCCTCTTGTTTGTAGCCTGATAGTGCTCTTCATCAGAGCTTCCCTGAGATTCTGGATCATCTGTGGGAGAAACTACCAGAACAAGATATTTCACAGTTGAACCAGCTTTGAGCTAACCAATCTGCTGTATTTCTGCTTTCAAACTGACGCTTTAACTAAGTAAATCATAATTCAGTGTCTTTTTGTTACTATAATGTATGTTTTACCTTTATGATCTGAAGGTTTAAAGCTGAATTCCGGGAAAAGAACAGATGACCTAAGGTCTTTGGGACACTCCTGGTCAGTTGTTTGGAAACGAGGGATTTTTACCTCATCTGGATAAATGGCGTCCAGATAATCCACTGCAAAAACTGAGGAGTCAAAGAAAGATTGAGGTTAAGAAGAACTGTGTAGTGTTCGAAACTATTTACTCAATAATTGGTCTACAGTGTATTTAAATTGATTTAATCAATGTAACTCACCCATGTTCTCGGTAACAATGATGAAGGGTTTCAGGTAGGTTTTCCTCATGTTCTGAGCCACAGTGTTGGCGTATTCCTCAAAGTTTCTCAGCAGATGTGCTGTGCCTCCTTCTGTTCTCTGTATCTGATCCCAGTGCTCTTTATTACTGGCATCCAAGATTGCACTGCCGGCCTTCACTATGTTCTGAAACATTCAAATGCATACTTCAGTATTTAATGGTAAAATTCTGGAGATGTGAGAGCCATTAGAAGTCTGAATCTGGGCCAAGACAAGACATAAATGAATGCGGTCTTAAAAGTATCCTTATCCTAAAACCATGTATCAAGATAAGTACATTCATGTTGCCAGATGAGCTTTAAACATGGGCGTTTTCGTTCTCATGACATCAGTCATTATATGCTGTGTTATTTACACTAATCCACTAAACCTCAAAGCTCACAATTATGGGCTGCCAGAGTTTTTCTTTCTTTTCAAGCACAGCACACACCAATAGAAAATGCTCCTAACATCCCATTATTGGTATAGCAATAAACAGTGGTAAAAAGTGCTTGCATGTGCAAAAGTTGACGTCACATGGTTGCTCAGGTAGTTGTTACAGTATGTGGTTGCTAAGATGCTCTGAGTGGTTTATACAGTTGCAAGGGTGTTCTGGGTGGAAGCTAGGTGAGTGCAAAATACATTTTTACATTCACTGAAGAAGATGTGCCTGGCAAGCATCAGTTACAATTCAAAACCCTGAGTATTTATGATATTTTGGATATTACGATGTCTGCAATGGGCACTGCCAGTCTAGACAGCTCTTTTAATTATAATGGGACCTTGTTTTATCACGTCATGACATGCCGCATGTCCGGTGTAGAAAAAATGTTTGAAAAATCATCTCTCCTCAACAAGTTGCATAATTTGAGGTATTATGCATGTAGCAAAAATGGTGTGAGAGAGTGATGAAGTTAAATAGTTGGGCTTGTTCAGATATGTGACCCTGAACCGGATGTATGAGCAAAAGTAACAGTGATCCTTGTCTTAAACACCACTAATAAGAATTAGAACTGAATCAGAATGTATTGAGAGAACAATAGAGAGGAAGCAGTAAATCCAACCTCGTTAAATTTGGCGTCACGCATGGCGGCCAGGTTAAAGCCCTGTTGCTGGCTCTCATAGTGCAGGATCCAGGAAATGAGCTGGTAAGACATTTTGACGTCGTTGCCGTAGAAGGAGCTGGTCTGGTCGGTGGCGTTCTGTAACATGTGAGCGATGTCCTTCGATTTCTGCCCATCCATTGTGGATTCATTACGATGCAACTCCTCATTCTGACCGGAAAGAGGTGGGGTATGAACAAGAGTAGGGGAGATAGAGAGGTAAATTAAGCTTTTTCAATAATGACAACCATAATATGTAAGTTAAAATCGATTTATTATTATTAAAACAGATAGATGTACCAGTTTTTTGAGGTGGGAGAATGTGATGGTGGTACAGTTGAAGAGTTCAGGGGGAAGCCAGCCTTTCTCGTCACTGCAGTGTCTGACAGCAGTGCCTAAAATCAGTAAGAAAACAATATGCTGAATAATGTAATAAATGAAATACATTTGAATAAATATTAAATTGCTTTTACTGAAAGTACAGTTTCAGAAGTTTCTCAAACCAAGACCTCGTTCCAACAAGCACTTTGGTAAATGTGTCTATACAAGCGATGCCAAGCCATGTCCCACAATACTCTAGAGAAGAGGCCTCATTAACATTCGGTTACCCGACTAATAAAAAGATCTAACTGGATAGTTCTGCCAATGAGAGTTCTTTGTTAACAGAGCTGGCTAATGTCAGTGTGGGGTGGGGCAGTGCCAAGCGACAGAAAGACACTGAAAACACTGGCATTTGCACAAGATTCAGACTCTTATTTCCCTTTAATGTCTTACACTAAAAGACAAACCATTGTAGCTAACTAAACCAAATCAAATGTCAGGTAGTATAACCAACAAGTAATTTTTCACCAACAAACGTCACAATATTATGTATAATATAATATTACATATAATATATATATAATACAATATAATATTACATATAATATATATATATACAATTACATACATTTGTGCACTCTTTGAATTAACATGCGTTTTATATATATATATATATGGTCATGAGTTAGGTTCCCAGGAAATTGCATCAACTGATACAATGTATACTTCGAAAAATGCGTCTGCCAAATGTAAATGTAAATATATATACAGTAGATAGTCATTGTCAATTCAATTCAATAACAAGGCCTGCAGCACTCACCAACAGATCCCTTGGGGCAATTCATGGCAACTGGACGCCCAAAATTGGTCCTGGGCCACCAGATTCCAGCATCAAAGGCTCTTGGGCATCCCTCATACACAACTGAAGGATGAAGATATGGAACATTACGATACTCACTTAGAACTACATTAGTGTAGATGCACATTACCACATCTTCAATTTAAACTCAAAGAAGGTCAGAGGGAGTACATACCCTCACAGCCCGTGCTGGTCACTTCAGAGAAGGGGTTGTCGCAGCGGTTGCACTGTCGCCCAATCACACCCGCCTTGCAGGGGCATTGACCCGTCTCTGGGTCGCAGGAGCGTGAAGTGGCACCCAAATGGAAGCAATCACAGGGGAAACAGGTGTCATCGTCTTTCGGTCGATAGTAGTTGTCCTGTGGGAAAGAGATACTTTGTAACAAGGTAGTCAAGGGACATTTTATGACATTTTGTAATACTTGGACAGCAAGTCCAGACTGAAAGGCTCAGAGCAGTTTGGGTGAATGTTGTTAAAAAAAATCCCATCTTCATACCTTGCAGCGACATTCTCCAGTCGTCTTGTTGCAGTCGGGGTTGAAGCCTTTGCTGACATCACAGTTGCAAGGACCGCACATTGGGATGCCCCACCAACCGCGAGGACATGGTTTCTCCACTCTGTGTGCAGAAAAGACATTAATTTACAGTGGGGCCCCAAAAAGTCTGAGACCACTAGTGAAATTGCATCTCTTTAGAATTCTTTTGTAATATAATAAAATGTTTTTAACTACAAATTATATGAACAGAATAACAATTTGGGTGAAAAGAAGGTTCAGAACCTATTCTACAGAAATGTTTCTCCTTCATTTAATGTCATAATAATAATAATAAAAAAAAACAAAAAAAAAACGTAAAACGTAAAATGATAATGCATTTCTGCAACAAACAACTATTTTGATTAATTTCTTGATCTTGATCAATGTATGTATTTACTATGAGTAAATATGTAAAGTTTAATTGGATAAGAAATGATTTATTTAATATGATCATATTATATGATTTTATTTATTTATAAAATAATAATAATGCTAAATAATGAAATAGTCACCTTCACCTTCATATAGTGCATTTTAATATAGATTTAGAGGAGCTTTACAGTGATAATAGGGAATTCGAGTAACAGAGTTTGTTTTGGCTTTACAGTAATAATAATTATGTATTTAATATATTTAAATATCTAATTCAGTCATGAAACTCAATATGGCGTAGGCTTATAAGTCCTTTACATGAAATCTGCAAGCAATCACATCATTACCACATGGCACAAGCTGATTGGCCTCTGTTGATCTTGCAGCCAATGAGATTGTTGCTTGCTCAACATTTAAACAGTCTTGTTCATTGTTTGCTGTAAGCTAGTCCTTCAGCAGTTCCTCTGAACCCCTCCTCCTCCCCCAGCTCCACCTGCCTAGATCTGCTATGGGGTTTATGTATGTCTATTTCTGCAGCAACAGTACATCTAATCTTACATGCTCACAGCAGTGTATCTGTGTGTCTATTAGCAGTAGCAACTCCATACTTGCTCTGCAGCAGCAGCAATAATCAACAGAAGCAGCAGCGTAGCAGATCTAGTCCAACAAGAACAAATACATTAACACTGCCATTCATTAACATGCTAAAACTATTTTGAGAGTCGTCATGATTGAAATATTCAATTTACTCATCTTGTTTAGTCTACCTGTAGCTCAAACAGTAGAGCATGATAAACTGATAAAATGTGTACCTTGAATTGAATTCGCTTTGGATAAAAGCATCTGCCAAATGCAAAAACTTAAATTTACTCTGATTCTGATTTACTGCATTTTACTGAACAATGAAAAGTGACCTCACTGACAAAGCTTACACACTTTACCCTGCAACATCTCAACACTCTTACACTCAGAGAACCAATAAATCAAGAAGATCAACCATTCATCAATCACTGGCAGGATTTGTCATGATGTAGGGATCAAGAGATTAGATGTGCAGGTAGGCAGACTTTTGACGATAAGCAATAACACAACAGTGAAGGCAGGAAACTGATGAGAAACAGGCTTGTGCCTGTTTGTACAAGCAAATATAGACCAACTGCCCAAGTAAACAAATTTGAACATCATTTTCTTGGGTGGCCGAGGATCTTGTGCTTTACACAGAAATCAGGTGATTTAGAAAATAGTCACCAAACATACTCTAAAACTTATGCAAAATGCAAATAATAAAACACAATGAATATAATCATGCATAATTGGAATAGCAAAATAAATAGGCTTATCAGCTTATACATAAGAGGAGAAATGCTTGCCATATTCAGTGTTGTTGACGTCAAAGGCTGAGCGTCCAATCAAAGTCAGTGTATTTTAATGCAAATTCATCATTTACTTGGTAGAAGCTAGGCACATTAAGCTAAATTGGAGTGTTAATAATTTGTCATATTTGAGTGCTTACATGGTAACATTAATGCATTTAAATTTGATTTTAATAACACAACAAATGTCTAGTATTGTGCACTAGACCACACTGGAGACCACACGTTTGCAATTTGTCAAGTGTGTGTTATTATGCTATTATGTGTGCTAATGTGCTATTACAGTTCCAAGATATTGCAAATGTTTTGTTGCTAAATTTTGTGCTGAAAAGCAATTCAATAGTGTGCGGCAAAAGGTCAGTTGGAGGTCAGTATATTTCCATTGTTGACTTATTTCAGGACACTGAAGGTGAGGAAAAATTCCTTCTCTGTAACTCCTTAAAAAGCGCAGACTGCAGGGCCGCATGGTGCTTATTAACTCAACATCAGGTGCTAGCTGCGTGTCTGGGTCTTAATCTAATAGAGGACAGTCATGTCAACAGAGTGAGAGAGGAAGCAAAAGGAAAAGACACCCCACGTGTGACTGCTGAGACAGGAATTCATTGCTGATCAGAGGGTTCAGCAGATTAAATATAAAAATAAAAGGGAAGGGTACAATTCTGCAGATCTTGTGCAGACTTGTGACAAGGGTGTATTGTGTTGTTTTCCCGCCGCTTTGTGGAGAAGAGCCAACACAATGACAGACACACCCACACAAACACAAACCACTGGAATGAAGATGACATCCATAATGCAAATAATTTACACTGCTACACTGCACGATTGTCAGGAATGTGAACATCTCGCACAAAGCAATTTTCCTCAACTCTAAGACATCACAACTTCAAGTCAACATGTAGTATTACAGAAATCTCAATGTGTTACAGTGAAAATTATAGTGTAAAAACTCATTGCGGTGTTTCAGTTCCATTTAGAATGCAACAGCTTCAAATCCATCCTGGAATTAAGTAAGCTATAATGTACAGTCAGCCAGTCATTATCACAATATAAACCCTGATTAGTTTGTCAAGACCTGACGCTGCAGAATGTGCCATGCAAGATCTATTATTAGACATGACTGTATAATATTATTGACCAGTTGAACCAGGAACAAAAGACTTGACTAGCAAGCCAGCTAACAAAAAATATGTTCTAAGAACATTTTGATAACGTTCCCATTAAGTTATGAAAATTATTTCTTACTGTTCTCAGAACGTTCAAAAAGAATAGTTTTTAAAAAAAAATTAAAGACGTTATTTTTTTCATGTTTTTCATTCCATTTGATCATTTTACAAACATTATTGGAACACTACTTTTTGATTGTTGAACGTTTTGAAACAAGTAACGAGTAGTAATGTTTAATATGAACGATGTATGAATAAAGATTTTGTGCTAACGTTTTGAGAGCGCTATTAAAGACCAGATAACTATGAACGAACATTGTATTGACGTTACTGGAAGAACATTTGTTCATAACTTTGAGAGAACCTTGCCAGAATGTTCCAAGAATGTTTCCTGTTAGCTGGGAAGACAACCCTTCTAGAACCAACTTCCTCTGAAATACTACACTAGTCAGCCTGCTATTGTTCTCTGGGCAACTGGTTAGACCAGCAATAAACCAGCACTAACCAAAAAGACCATTTTCCACTGTCAAGCCAAACCATTCTCGTTGCTTAACAATTCCATTCCGTGCCGATCCGGCTCAGCTGATAAGGATATGGATTCATTTTCCACTATGGGACTGATTACGGAGCTCTTTGGAATGCAATAAAAAGATCTGTCAGTCGTTGCCTTGGAGTTTACAGATGGTATGAGATGTAAATCTTCTCAAGCTTCAAAACGTCCATAAAGCCATCGTAAAAGCAATCCAAGCGGTTTAATCCAAATTCTTCAGAAGAGACACAATTGCTTTATTTTTATTTCATTTAGAATTTTATCAACGAACATATATACAATACATCAAATATGGTCGACGAACGTTAAAAATTGCTTTGAACGTTAAACTTTATTTCCATGGTCCACTTTAGACGTTCTACTTACTATAAGTAACTTTACAACTACATGTCGACATATTTAACAAACCACGAACCCTAACATCTAACTCTTACCTACCAGTCTCCTAATACTCTGAGAGTTAGTTGACATGTAGCTGCAAAGTAACCTATAGTTAGAAGAATGTCTAAAGTGGATCATCGAAATAAAGTGTAACCAAAATTTTGGTTGCGTGGGTTTTCAATGAATGGGCAAAAATGAAACCTTTCAAAAGATGAACAAATGTTTTATGAGTTTGGATTGGCATAAGGGTGAGTAAATGATGACATAATTTAAAATTTTGGTTGAACTAACCATTTAATTAGCTTAACCAGCAAGATTCTTTGGTTAACCATCATCATTAGTCATGCTAGTTTATTTAACAACATGGCTATGCTGGTCCACCAGCTATACCAAAACCAGAACTAACTACAATAAACCAGCCTGGTCTTATCTGGTATCTCATCCGGTATGCAACTTACTTGTTTTCACAGTACTGTCCATAGTAGTCCTGACCGCACTCGCAAGTGTAGCCGTGAGAGGAGCTCGGCTTACGAACACACGTGGACAAATGCTCACACGGGTTCAGATGACACGCATCAACACAATCTTTGCCAAAGAAACCTGTGAGAAAGAGAGAAAGAGAATTGGATTAACATGTGTGAACTCAAATGAGATGCATCTGTCTAATGGCAGGAATGTGATGCAGGTGTCAGTACCGGGGTCACAGGTGCAGGTGTGTGCGTTCCAGTCGTCTGTGCAGTCGCTGTTCTCGGGGCAGATGTTGGAGTCGCAGGAGTTGGCCACGTCACAGCCTTCCTCCACGTGGATCTTTAGCGCCTGCTGCATGTTGATGTTAGCTGTGTTGGTGGCGGTCTCCCCCATCCTGACCCCCTGGGACACGTTTACATAAAGTCAGTCACCTTACACTTTGGGCCAGATTTACTAAACAGGGCAAATTAGCATGAGAGCGAAAACCCAAGTGGGCGATTTACTGACAATGTTCACATTAAAGAACATGGATGCATCCGGATCATTTCCATAATGACTAACGCAATCAACCAAGAGCAGTGCAAATTAGCATCTGGTTTAAGACAAGCTTTTTATGGGCGTTAAATAATGGCGCAGATACTAGTAAATTGACAATCGCAAACTTAATCTTCAGACAGTTTTCTTCAGGGTCACACATCAAGTTCATCATAATTACTCAGGCTCTGTTTTTTTATTCTGGTTGGAGATTTATATGTAGCCTAGTGAAAAATAAATATACTACAATTTATTTGAAATACATTTATTTTATGCTAAATACTACAAATGCATTTATGTACTTGCATGTGTATGTACTTACACATATATATGTATATAAATACCCTGCATTTTTACCACTGGTACACAAATTGGTACACATATAGTCTGCTAAACTGGAACAACTTATTTTGTACTTAATGCACTTTAGTTATCCAGAAATAGTGCTGAGGTCCAACTAAAGATATACCTAAGTATATTTGTTTGTGCTAAAGTGGAACTATTGCAAGTATACTTTAGGTACACTTTAAATATCTTGCATTTAAATACTGATATTTTACAGAGATCATACTATCCTTACTAATAGTGACATTAAGCACATTTTAGGCTTAATATTAAATGTGTATTGTGCAATAAAGAAGCACTCCAAATAAAGTTTACTTATAATATTATATCAGTAAGTCTAGTCAATAAGTGATATGTCAGTAAATATGTTAATTGATTTGTAGTATACTTAGTATGAAATAAATGTATTTTAAATACATTTTGGTATAGTTTTTTTCTTTTTTTTCCAGTAGGGTATACAATACCATTTCAAAAGTTTGGGGTTATTAAAAAAATAAAAAACTTTTGGCATTAAATTGATCAAAAGTAAACAGTAAAAAAAAAAAAAAAAAAAAAAAAAAAAAAAAATTTCAAATATCAGCAAATTAGAATAATTTCTGAAGGATCATGTGACATTTTATGTATCTGGCTAAAAATCAGGAGGCTGCAGTGTAAAACAGATAAATGTTTAGTACAAATATGAATAAATAATAATGATCAAGCTAAAATAATAAACAGAAAAGGCTTTCCCCTGGCCTCACCTGCATGCATCCCTGAAATCCCTGCTGGACGCCGCTACTCGCTCCCTGAAGCCCACCAATGAACAGACTCCTCAGCTTGAGTCCAGGCAGTACATTTCCAATCTCAGCTGACTTCTGTAAAACATGCAAGGATGTCAGTAAACAGGTTTCATCTTAAGGACTTGTTAAGACGGTGTACCACAGAACTGACCTTGAACATGTCGTAGTCCAGGAACACCTGTGCCATGTACTTAATGTCCTTCCCATCTTTGCTGCTCCTCAGCTCCACGAGGAGGTGATGCCATTCCCCGTCATTCACTCGGACCTCCGGGAAATCCAGCGTGGCCACTTTCTCCTCTCCCAGAAGCACTTCAAACCGCACATACTTGTCCCTTATCTTAAAGGAAAAGGTTTCAAATTAAATATTTACTTTACATAATGTACAGTGTGCAGTGTAACATTTGTACACTTACCAGAAGGTTGATTTGAGACGTGTCCCCAGCGTTGACCTGCATTAGGGTTGTGGTTCCACTGGTCTGTCTGGTGCGGAACATTAGGCCGATGTACCAGGGCACGGCAATGGTGATATCAGGGTCATTCCATGACACCATGGCATGACCATCAAAGTGCTGTGGTGAAGGCATGACTGCAAGAAAGCAAGAAATGGATTATGACAGACTGCATAAAAAAAACAACAACATATTTGAGCATAATTTAGCATATGATTTGTTTAGCATATTTAGCATATTTTAGCATATAACTACTTATAAATACTATATGCCATTGGTCTAGCAGTCATATATACTGTAGTCCAGACCAAATCCAGTCGTTTCCAATTTTGCTCGTTTTTGTAATTTTTCCAATATGCCTTTCACGGACGAAATCCAGCCGTTCCAATAGGAATTGGTGCAATTGGCTTCATGCTGATTTGGCTTGCGTTCAAGTTGGTCATGCGAATTCTCCATGCTGGCCAACAGAAATCTAATTGGTTTGAAATTAATGTCTGTGTGAGCAGTGCTTCATACATCTCTACGCTATTGATATTGGAAAATTGCACACACAATTTCGACCTTTATTTGCACATTCACTGGCACAATGAGACCTTGTGGGTGATGGGACTTTGAATTTGGGTCTCAACTTTTCTGATAACATTTGACCTTTTCCCTTTCCTCACTACGATGTTCTAAAAAAATGGACCAAAAAAGTCAAAAATAAAATGGAAATGAAAAAATCTGTCACAAAATTGTTTAATTTTGCCGTTTTCAGCATTAACATGCTGAGTCTTGTGGCTCTGGGCCACATATTGGAAGTTTAATCAACAGTATCTTGACAATGAAGTCATAACATCTATTAAAAACTCCTGCAGTTTAAAGGAGTGGAGAAGCCTAGAACAAACCAAGACTTATCAGTGCTGCACTCCCTTCTACCGTTTGATTTGTGTGCGGGCAAATCGCATAGCAGAAGTGTGATCATATGGAAACGCTACTGTAGAGTCACAGGGTCAAGTGAGGACTTGAGAACTCAATGAGCCCTGATCACTGGCAGAAATTGCATGAAGAATCCCTACTCTAGCCAACTCTACAACTCCTATGAATCAATATTACCACACATCACAGCAGAGAATTATTAAAGGAATGACACAAGAGACTTGATAAATTCTACCCTCAGTAATATTACATTTACGTTTATCCTTTGGCCGCTTTATCCAATTTGATTAACATTGAAGTCAAGGTATAATTTTTATCACACATGCACTGGGAATCAAACACATGACCTTGGTGTTGCTAGTACTATGCTTTGTGTTTAAGTTACATGTATAAATAGGACATTTCTTCAGACACTGGAATGACCAGAGAAAGATGTCACAATTAAAGGGATTGTTCACCCAAAAAAACATCATCATCGTCATTCCATTTTTTTTGGTGTGTGGAACATAAAAGCAGATATTTTTAGAAACAAAATACCATACAATAGAAGTCAATAGACACCAACACGGTTTTGTTACCAACATTCTTCAAAATATCTTGTTTTATGTCCTCATGCATGTTTGGAACGTCATTGGTGTGAGTGAAGGATTGATTGAATGAATGAATGAATAGGTGAGTGAATGATTTGTATTTTTAGAGAACTATATCTACAGTATATGTGCTTGTTTGGTGTCTTTAGACTTGGGTCAGAAATTCTCTGACAACCACCCACAATGCATTATGTTGGCAAGTTTTGCTCAGGCAAGCGCCACCCACATTTTCGTAAAAAAAAAATAAAATAAAAAAATGACACCTACATACTTTAAGTTTGATCCATAAATCTCAGAAAAATGTAAAAAAATTCTGAAATTTGACGATGCATAATGAACTAAAGTATCACATATATTGCC
Organism: Vimba vimba; assembly: GCA_022828995.1. Taxonomy (NCBI): domain Eukaryota; kingdom Metazoa; phylum Chordata; class Actinopteri; order Cypriniformes; family Leuciscidae; genus Vimba; species Vimba vimba. The sequence goes on along the minus strand of CM040821.1, from coordinate 20,150,110 downwards.
TGACGTGACTGAATTTTGAGAATTTGCCAAGGAACTGTCAGCCATCGTGGGCAGAATTACGTGTTTTACTAGAGATGGACACTCTATCTGTGCTATGGCAGAAGTGTAGAGGTGATAATATCTAAACTGCGCTTTGCTCGTTCTGGAAATTAGCCATTCGCTTCAAAACAGAGCTATCCTATAACGAAAAAAAAAAAAAAAACGCAAAATCAAGGCTACTTCAGGCATCCATCTAATCAGCATCAAAAATAACACCCTTTCCTGGCAGACACGCTTCTCTGCCAGAATATTAAATTGGAGAAGGCTGTTTCAGTCAACGAGGTTGTTGTTAGATGATGACATGACTTGAACATCCAGGTTTTATAATGGAGCGCTGCCCCAACAGGCCTGTGGAGGGACCTGAAAGAGACCAGCGTGATTCACACTATCCCCTCTCGTTTGGGCGCCTCGAGCCTTAAAGAACGTCCAACCGCAAAAAAAACAACCACTGGGGATGTCAGGTACACTATCATTTGGGTTGTACAAACACATGCAAACACACCCACTTTCATACACATCAGTCAATTAATCACAGTAGAGTTGTAAAAGTAGTGTGTAAAGTCCTGTTGAGTATATATTGAGTTTTGACTGCCAAAGATGGCAAATGTGGCAAATTTATTAGCTTGTGAACTGACAAACATGTTTTTCATTGCGCAAGAGTGCTAACTTCTCAAATCCACAAAAAAATGAGGTAAGAACAGAAGGTTCTGTGATTCCTGTAATTGTGAGTGAACCTGGGAACAGTCCGACAGATACTCCAAAACTGACAATTAAACTATGCTGCAAAAGCTAATGAGCACACTATTTAACTTATTATTTTGTGTTTTCTCTTTTTTTGGCTAGTCACACTTAAAATAACTGTAGGGAGGTGAACAGAGAGTTTAGCACTAGATTATTTATGATATTATTGTACAATATGTGTAGTATTTGCATATAGCAATACTTCGTTTAAATATTACGGTAATCATCAATACTGGTATATTGTGACACTCCGAAAATCTTTTAAATTTGGATTATTTCAGCCAGCATTTGTGTGTGCTGTGTATGCTTATAAGAATACTGAATTGTTACCTAAGCATCATGTTAGCACACATCAACTGATTATAAATGTACTTATTTTTCATCAATTAGTGAGAAGTATCAATAAAAAAGAATTAAATATAATTAAAAAATCGACTTTTTCCCAACATATGTGTGTTTTGTCTTTTCTAATCTTATTAGAGTTTCAAGGCATTAGCTTAGCGACATGCTAACATCAAACTTTTTATATGAGCGCTATTTGTGAGGGGTGTGGAATGGCTGCCTAAGTAGAGTGTTTTGGTTTGGCTGCCTTAAAAGGTAGCTGACAGCAGGAGGCCCACTAGGTACAAAGCTAAAGCAACAAAACAATTAACCATCAGAGGGTTTATCTTTTAGTAAAACATTTTTTTTGTTTTTTTTTGTTTGGTTTGACCCACAAGGCCACAACAACAGGTTGTAGAACCAAAGCTTTGATATTGTTGGCACTTATTGTGCAGAGTAGAGGCATTATGGGAAATGCACTGGCAACTCAATTCGCATATTGCTCAGAGTATGTGGAGTGTGTATCCGTAAGGTTGATATGGGGCAGAAAAGGAGAGTGGAGCAGATCCTGACTGATGCTTATCGGCGGAGACATTTCCCTTTCAGGAAACACTGCCGCATTAACGCCACTGCCTGCTTCCTTAAAGTTCACAAGCAATCAACGCCTAGTTCAGAATAACAAACACATACTCTACGCATGTATGCATGCGCATTCACGTGCACTGGCACGCTACCAAATAGGCCCACCTACCCTGATCGCAGTTCTTGCCGCCCCGGCCTTCAGGACAGTCACAAAAGTACGTGTTCCACCTATTTTCACACTGACCGCCGTGCTGACACAAACCCTCGGAGCAGAAGTCCTTCTTCGCTGGACAGCCTGACAGAACAATAAATATCGCTATTCATTTGAATGAGGTACAAAAATAATACAAGAACAAGTTTGCGAAACTATAGTTTCGAAAAAAGCTGTGATTCATGTCAGACCTTCATTGGTGCCATTGTTTGCGATGTAACTGGCCATGTCTATGGGTTTACTGTCGATCGTTAGGTTCCTCATGCAGCCCACAAAGTCCCGGTTCCGTATGGGGAAATCTTCTGGAAGGTTGGGCACTCCGCCAAGCAGAAGAGGCCCAGTGAGATCCAAAGACCTGAAGAGAGAAGACAAAACTTTGAAATGTCCCACCAAACTCTCCAACAAGTCAATGGCATCAATAGCTCTGTTTCACAATCTAGTAAGCTACCCTGCTTTATACTGTCTACTTTTATACCATAAATTTCATCATCAGAATAGTATGCAGAGTTTTTTCTAACTGCGCAACTTTGCACCAATTAGTTGGTCCACAAGGTGGCAACACTATCCCAGATGGTTTCACAGACGATAACAAATCGGAAGAGACAAAACAACAATCTACTAGAGAAACAAAGCAAACAAACGTGCCAAATATTAAAAATAAAAGGATCACAATGTAAAAGATTATTATTGTGTACATAAAGATGATCTGCTTGCGCGCTTTAACCTTGCGCACGAGCAGATCCGTTTCCTCTCTGGATTGCTTGCAAATTCCACCATGTAAATAGTGAATCCGCCATGGCGCGAGTGCAACTGGCTTTTAAAGGGAATGGGAGATGAGACTCTGATTGGTTTATTGCATGTTACGCCCAAAACACACCCATTACTCATTAAGAGAATAGGGACAACCCTTTTAGACCATGCGCCGGGAGCGCCGACCATTTTTCCCCTCGTTAAACTAGCAAAAGTGGATTCGGACACACCCTAAGTGCACTTTATACCATGCGTTTAGATCCTTAAAATGGGGCCCAAAGGCATTTTTGCAAATGTGTTGGTTGCTTGTGTTTGTACATGCTGTCAAATGGAGTATACTTTGAAAGGCTACTGTGTGCATACAGACCATGTATTTCATGATCAGCGTAGCACATGCAAAGCTTTATAAGAGAGAAGCCAGACAGGTGAAAGGGGGCGTGACCTTCCCTAACCAACTTGTCAATCACTGTGGAATGTTGCCATGCCATATAAAACAGGTCAGTGCTTATAAGACTAGAGCGACAGGTTAAACCTTCACATTTATCTGTTGTTGTTCTTTCTTTGATGTGTTTTAATGTACAGCCTTGTTCCAGCATGAAATAATATCTGACGCTGCAATTGCCATCTAAAAGCATGAGAAGATCTTTTAACAAAAGCAAGATATGTGGACATGTGTCCTGGAGGACTGTGCAGGGGTGTGAGAGAGAACTCAAAAGTGTAATTATCGACAATTATGACTAATTTTCAAGAGAATGATGAGAACAACTTTCTTGCTCGGTTTACAGAGAGATGGATAAACTCACTTCTTCTGTCCGGTCTGAGTGCCCTGGGCAGCGCAGGAGTAGTTAGCAATCTGACTGCCGAACCGCACGGCCATGGCGATGTCACAGTCGTCCACAGCGACTACTGCCACCTTCTCACCCGACGGCCCTTGAGGCAACCCCAAATGACTTATCTTAGGCTGAAAAGAGACGAAATTGAAAAAAAGTTAAAGGAATAATCATAAACATGATGAGAACAGATTCATAAGCACATTTTGAAACTAGATTTTTACAGTTTTTAAAGACAATGAGAGTGTTGTTTGTACTTGCAAAACTAGCAACATTTTGATTATACACGTTTTACAACCCTTGAGAAAAAAGTGTGCTTAATTTCATTTAATGTGTTCTTCAAATTTACAAAATTACATATTTGTTTTTTAAAAACTGTAAAAGCAGATAATATAATAATATTAATTAAATAAAAGGCCACTAAAATGTATGTATTTAAGAGTACACTTTAACAAATATTTCTTAACAATTCAGTTCAATTCATTTCACATTTATTTGTATAGCGCTTTTCACAATACACATAATTTCAAAGCAGCTTTACAGAAAATGCATGAGTCTACATTACAATTTAGAGTGATCTGTTATCAGAGGTAACTGTCTAAGTTACATATTTCAGAAATGTGCATATACAAAATCACAGTTAGCGAAAAAGGTATTAATTTAAACAATGTAATAATTTAATGCAGAAACAATGAGCTCATTGAAGTAATGAATACTTAAGTTGTTAATTTTGTTAATTAAGTACATAAGTACATGTACTTAATTGTTAATTAAGTACATGTTTAAAAAGTTTTACTTTAAGGTACATTTAAAATAATTACTTTTTAATAATCTTTTGTCAAGCCTTAAAGAACAACACTTATTTTTATGTGTTGACTAACATACTAAAGAACATTTAAAGCACTTGATTTTAATTTTAACTGTGTTATTCAATATTACGATATTAAGTAAATATATTTTAAATGTACAAAATTGTAAATTCATCATTACAAATGTGCAGTTACAAATATATTTTAATACACGGCATGAAAGTTTTAATAGAAATAACATTAAAGTATATTTAAGTTTACCATACATATTTCTCCATATTTTTTTGGCAGGACACTTTAGCCATAATTTCAAAGACAATAAATGCAATTATGAAATTGCATATAAAAATGCACTTAAGTCTTGCTTTAGTGCAGGGTTTCTCAAACTTGGTCCTGGAGGGCCACTGTCCTGCACAGTTTAGCTCCAACCCTGATCAAACACACCTGATCCTGATCCTGAAGACATTGATTAGCTTGCTCAGGTGTGTTTGATCAGGGTTGGAGCTAAACTGTGCAGGACAGTGGCCCTCCAGGACCGAGTTTGAGAAACCCTGCTTTAGTGGATCAAAAAAGCACTCTAAAATTGAGTACATATAATTGAGTACATAAAACAGTTTCATTTTGCAGTTAAGTGTCCAAGAACATTGCATTCAGGTCACACTTAAAGTATATTATTTCAAAAATAAGTGCTCTTGCTAAAGTGTACTTCTTTTTCACAAGGATACATAGCAGTTGAATAAAATCTTGGACTCATTCAAGATATAGTTTTATGTTTATGGCCTGAAATATGTGTGCTAAATCTCATTTCAGAAGTCTGTTTCTTAAGTATGTTCCTGATGTTAATATGATTCTGGATGTTCACAGAATCCTGTACGCACATGCATGAATGTCTGCGCTCACGGATCAAAGCTGTTTACAGGAGATATATCTACATGGCATGTGTTGGCTCAAAGCACCTAGATCATACTGTATGTGGGCCACCTGTCTGATGGTGTAAAGCACAGCAAGAAAGTGACAGTCGGAAAGAAAAGGCTGTGTTGTGTGTAAGCGGTCACTCCCAGCATGGCACACTTTCCACTGCACAGCAGTTTTATCTAAACTATCACTGCCACTCCTAGAGAAATGTCTCTTTCCTACTGCAAAAACACTCACACTTTCCATTAGGTGCCGTCTAAACATGGCTCAATTTGAGTCTATTGCCTTCCTGTTGCTATATCTGTCATGATTACTCTCAGAGGGTTTGACATGGTAATGTATATGACAATGTTGATATGTTTGGTCTTGGTGGAATAGATCTGTTACACTGCTGTTATTGTTGCTGCTGCAGAGCAAGTATGGGACTTGCTACTATTAATACATATACGATACACTGCTGTGAGCAAGTAAGACATGCTGCTGCTGTACAATATAGTGTACGTGAATTACGCTTATCAGATCTATACAGGTGGAGCTGGGGAAGGAGGAGGGTATCTGAAACTGCTACAGCAAATTCTGACCAAGTATTTGAAGGTTAAGAAGTGAGCTCATTGGCTCATGATACAGCAGGAACCAATCAGCTGTGCCCTATAGAGATGATATAATTGAGTTAATGACCCTGCGCCAGCGCCATCTAGACCCTGCGCCATCTAGAGTTTCAATACAGAACTTTGTATCAATAACTACTGACACTGTAAAATCTCAGGCGTTAATTACAACTTTTTATTTTACTACATGAAGGTCAAACGCCATATGGATATTATAAAAACACAAAGGCCAAAAGTGCCCACAGTTGAAAACACCTCAAATTATACATTTAAGTTTATTTCGTAGTTTTCTCTATCTGTCTGCTTACCCGTCTAGCCATGTGCACATTTAATCAGTTTCTCATGGAAATGAAGTGTGAACAGAATGGGAATTCTTAAAGGACACAAACCCCATGAGGGGACCAGTAGACAAAAGAAGCTTCAAAGATCTTTAAAAAAGGAGTCTGTCTTTCAACTCCAAGCCCAAACCAAAGGAAACACACTCTTTAGGTGTATTTTGGTGCATTCATCTGGCCTGTTTCCAGCAGGATGTGAGGGTGTGAGGTATTATTCAGATGGATATCTCTGGTCATGCTGGGTGCTTTCAACACATATCTGGCTCATAATCTGGAACCACTTGAATACACTCACTTTATACTTATATGGCATGTATTTTTGAATTGTATTTTTACATATAAATATTTAAGGTTTGCATTTAACAAATTAATAAACATAATTAAGAATTCCATTAGGATTTAACATGTAGATGTATATGTATATTTTCATGCAACCATTCTTATATAAACTGTGGCATTGGATTGAACTGAAAGAATGACTTTTACAAATGAGACTCATTGAGTAAGGAGGCTTGTATAAAAAAACTTATACCACCTGACATGGAGCACAATAACTGTGTGCCTTGTACCGTACAGCACAACACGGTCAACAACAGACCAGTTCAAGTATGTTCTCCCTGTTGCCTTTGATTTAGGAGTTGAGCTTCATGCTGTTTGATTTTACCAACTCATTTATCTGACCTCTTAATCAGTGGAGTAGTATAACAACACTCCACCTTTCCAAACGCTGCAGGAAACCACTGTTTTTTAGAAAGCTGCCATCCGAAAAATCGCAGGCACCGGTGATAAGACACGGTTCATGATTTGTTGAATGAGACTGAATGTATTGTTATATTAGCAGAGTGACCTTGACCATGACTTCAAAACTATTTTCTTTCTAAATACACAATCCTGGGGTTATTGTGAATGATTAATTGGGGCATCTTATTACAAAAACAAGTGTTTGTAATGTTTCATCAAAATGTAATAGACTTCAGCTGCCACTGAAACGACTTTCCTTTTCTGCTGACATCATCGAGGTCATGCAGGCTATTGGATAATGTTAAAGGGATAGTTCGCCCAAAAATGATATTTAAGCCATGATTTACTCACCCTCAAGGCGTTCGAGATGCATATGTCAATCTTTTTTCAGACGAACACATTTTCAGTTATTTTAGAAAATGTCTTAGATCTTTCAGTGGTTATAATGTGAAGCAATGGGGTCCACAATGTTGAAGTCCCAAAATGGGCATGCATCCTTCTCAAAAATAATCCATCCGGCTTCAGGGGGATAAACGAAGGCCTTCTGAGGGTAATCCGTGCGGTTTTGTCGTAAAAATATACATATTTAAAACTTTATAAACAAAAATAACTGGCTTCCGGTGGCGGTCGGTGCGCGTTCACAGAGATGGATGCTGGCGTATGACGTAGGACGTAGCGTAGGAAGCATCGTGACGTAGAACGAACGTTGAGTTTTGTTTTGCTCTGCTCTCTGGCTGCGCTGTCACGTTCGTTCTACGTCACGACGCTTCCTACGCTACGTCATAGGTCATACGCCAGCATCCATCTCTGTGAACGCGCACCGACCGCCACCGGAAGCCAGTTATTTTTGTTTATAAAGTTTTAAATATGTATATTTTTACGACAAAACCGCACGGATTACCCTCAGAAGGCCTTCGTTTATCCCCCTGGAGCCGGATGGATTATTTTTGAGAAGGATGCATGTACATTTTCGGACCTGAATCAGCTGGACCCCATTGCTTCACATTATAAACACTGAAAGATCTAAGACATTTTCTAAAATAACTGAAAATGTGTTCGTCTGAAAAAAGATTGACGTATGCATCTCGAACGGCTTTAGGGTGAGTAAATCATGGCTTAAATATCATTTTTGGGCAAACTATCCCTTTAAACAATAGCCAAACACTTAGACCTTGTTTTGGCAGGCTCTATTCTGGACAGTTACACCCATTTTTTATAATCCAGTCCAATCCAAATGATTCCAACCCTTTTTCTTCTTTATCTCAGAAATGTGACATATTACAAAGGTAAAATAGGTGACAAATTGTGATTTACGCTGACTAGCTTAGTATTTCAGAAAGAAATTTGTTGCTCATATGCTTAAAGCTCAGGAGACTTTATGGAGGTCTCAGTTTGTGTCATTTAATGTAATTTTAAGACTTTTGATTGTAGACTTTTACATCTTGACACATCTGAACACAGTTTAAGGGTACGTTTACACGACAACGATACACTAAAAACATAAAAGTTTTTCCTTTGCTCTTTTCGCATACAGACAACAATGTACTCAAAATGATCCCTGTTCACAAAGATACGTGAAAAAGACTAAAAACGCTGTATTATTCATGCCAAGCCAGTAGTTGGCGATGTCACTTTGCAATAAAACACTGTGTCACCGTTTTCACAAATTCACATTTTTGTAGTTTACATGGAGGAGTCACATCAAAAACTTGCTCTTTAAAACTCGTTTATAAAAGTTTGTGTTTTCAGGCCCTCAAAACGCTGTTGTTGTGTAAATTAATTTCCAAAACGCAAAAAGAATTTTCTGTTTTAACTGAAAACGATGTCGTGTAAACGGCCTCTTTTCTTTCTAAAGAGACTTCAGCAAAATCTCCATTTGCTCTCCTTAAAACGAATTGCTATCTCAGATAAAGAGTTGAGATAGGTCTTACATCTGTTTCTTTCCTAAGGGTTTGTATGACTGTTAAACCCTCGTGTGTCCGGGTGCAATTCGAGTCAGATTAGCCTCGTTTGCTCTATTGCGTCGTGTAAAATGACCGACAGACCTAAACAAAGACTTCTGTGTTGAGACAAGTCGCCTTACCCAGAATCCCCCTAAGTTTAGCTATTTCCCACACCTGTTAACAACAATTATCAAACACAGACTTTTTGAAATGTTTGAAAAGTACATGAAAATTTCCAATTCACACCAAAAAAAGAAACTTGGAAACTTTCCAACAAAACCGTGGAATTCAAACGGCTGACGTACAACTTTTGATGGCTAATACCTATCAGCCTAAATATCGCTAATCCCGCTTTGAACTTGCTAATCGACTTTTCCTCTGTTCTTTCTCTGTGAAAACAGCAGAGCTCTATAAATCTCTCTGGTGAGGCAGTCACAGCACCAGCAGAGGGTTTGTTGGGGACAGTTCCAGATCTCTGGTGGTTTTGGCTACGTGCCACACGGTACTGGCAGAACAGAAAACAAGCGGGGTTCAGAACATGCACCTCAGGCGCAGATGAGATTACTGTTTGGGCAGGTACCGCCACACTGTTTTTATGAAGACTGGAGGTCCACAGATTACTATCAACTGTTTAACAAAAATATTAGCTACCAGTGTTTCGATATTAACTCTCAGTATCTCAATCGTACTGGATCTCAGCGTCTGGCTGCATACCATGTGTCCCCTGGCTTCTGACACAGGCAGGTGTCTACTTGTGTGAGGTTTCCACCTCAGGCTGCTTCCTCAACATCCATCTGCACATTAAAACACTGTTTGTGAATTTTTTTTTTTTTTTTTTTTTTTTGTGGTGATTTTTTCATTACTGTTCACCCACACCTCTCCCCTATGTGATATGGCAGTGAGACGGATTAATGCAGGTGATTCTATTCAGCACAGCGAATGCGGGATCTGGTTTCATGAGAAAGTTGGTACATCAGCCCAGATGTTGGAGAAATGAGGGTTTCTCACAGGTCTGAATTGGTGCCACAACAATTCAAATACATCAAATCATAAATTTTCCTTATGTAATCACATATTTATTCAATATTTAAGTATTTAATCAATTTTCTTAGGCGCCATTTTTATTTGATGTGAATGAAAACGAGGCTGCGATGTACAGTGCATTGTTCGAAACATTGAATATTGTTTTTTTTTCAATTGTCAACGTTAACTCGTTAATGCACGTGATTGGTTCAAAATCCTTAACGCGTAAAAATAACTGAACACAAATAAATAACTGAAGCACGTGAAATTGCGTCATTAATGTAATTCACGTCACACAGTAAGATGATCTTAGATGAAGTCGAGAGCATCTACAATGGTGCAAGCATCTGTAAGCCTGGTAATGTCTAATCAAACCCTTTAACCGATTCCGCTTTTCTGTTTGCGATCAGATCTTTTTAAGCCACTTTACTCCGGGGAAGTTTTCAGTCCAATGATCCAGTAAAGGAAAATTAATTCAAACAGCGCTAAACAGCACTGTAAAACAACAACAACAAAAACAGGCTGATTGCATGGGATTACATTATATTGATGCGCAAACATGTGGTCCTGTTCGGTATCGCAACTTGACTTTTCTAAAATGTAAACAAGCTCTTTGCTGTTGCACTGTACACATACTATACACTGCGAATTCTGAAAAGTTTTTTTTTTTTTTTTTTTTCACGGGTGCTTTGGTGTGCATACATTTATTTGACTTCTTAAAACTTCTGGTTAAAACTTTTACTTTGTTTAGCCTTAAAAGATTTGGAATGCAGTCATAAAGTTGTACTATAGATCTCATTAATGGTGCTTTTGCAAAAGCTTCAGTCCCCATCGTAACTGCATGATAAAGAAAGAACACAACAAGGGTAAGTGAATGTATATATTTTGAATTTTTGCGTGAACTATTCCTTTAAAAGAGGCCTCCAGCTTCGGTTTTCTCTCAGGAGTGTTGAAAACTCCCGTCACCTCTACACACGGATCTCTAGGGACGGAGGGTTTGCTGGAGCCATGGCAACACACTTGATCCCAACAGCTCCTGACAGAGGATGAGGTCAGAGAGAGAGGCATGCTCAAACCTTTATTTCACCCTAACAGACTATAGGGGGGAGTATGAGGAAGAATTGCTTTAAAAAGAGTCATATCATGGAAAACAGGATTTTTGTGCTCGTTGGAAATGAGTGAGTTTGATGTCCTAGGTCGACATACTCTAATATTCACAACACAACGCTTTCTCTCCAGTCCACCCAGACCATACTGAAATTATATTACAAGAATACATTCAGAAGTTGTTTATGACATCATAAATGGCTCATTAACATATAGCACATCTTTTCAGGAAACAGCCATTTTTGTTTTGCTTTGCTTTCCCTATCTTGTCATCCCTATTTGTTCTGTTATTCATGTTCTGCTTGTTCTGGTCCATGTTTTATATATCTATATCTATATATCTATATAGATAGATAGATAGATAGATAGATAGATAGATAGATAGATAGATAGATAGATAGATAGATAGATAGATAGATAGATAGATAGATAGATAGATAGATAGATAGATAGATAGATAGATAGATAGATATAAAAAAATTGTACAGATTCTTATATGCTATAAATAAAACATTATTATTATGTTTGTTAATAATAATATACTACTTATTAATAATAGAATACTTATAATACGTAAATAATAAAATACAACAAATGTCATTTACATATAAAAGTCTTAAAGGTATAGTAGCAAAAACAATCAGTCCAATTCTAAGGTATAAAGGGTGGAAAATTATCATGAAAAACTAAATTATGATATAGGTGCATAAAAACCTTTTGTTACATTTTGAGTGGACTCAAGGGGAAAATTGCTTGGTTCTACGTGAGTTATATGTCATTGTTAGGTGGTTGCTGGGTTGTTTTGGGTGGTTGCTGGGTTGTTTTGGGTGGTTGCTAGGTTGTTTTGGGTGGTTGTTAGGTTGTTTTGGGTGGTTGCTAGTGAAAAAAAGTCCACGCCCAAGTCTCTATGATATTCTTGTATATAGATATAGGCTCAGGTCCCTCCTCCTTACATATAACACTATGATACTTATCACCTGCTTTATTGTTCAAATAAAATAGAATAAAATAAAATAAAAAGTAACAGAACACTTCTCAACAACAAAACATTTCAGAAAGAGGTTAATGAACTTTTGTTCCGATTCCTAACAATCAGCAATATTAATAAAAACCATAATTAAGTGTAGTATGTGAGCCTGGCACAACTTTAAGAGAAACTTGCTCTAGAGATGTTTTGCACAGTTTGGGCACATTGTACATTTGATAGCTCATTTACAGGGATCAAAAACACAGTCTTTAGGGTACATCAATGTTTTCCGCTCTGAGGAGGATTCTAGAGTTTCACATTCTCAAATGATCTGTTCTGGACATGTAGCGTTCAGCCCATCCAGTGTACTACAAGCACAAGTGTAAGAATTAATCACAGATATGGGAACGTGCCCTGAGTCTACCTTCAGAACATCTCAGTGTTTCGACTGCTAACACAAGTCAGTACAGGACAACACGGCTGTAAACGGCTCTAAATGGCTTGTGTTTTCCCCAGAGGGCCAAAATGAGCTTGGGTTTGACAGTAACGGTTGTGCGGTTCAGGTAAAACTGCTTGGCTCTCAGATAAATCCGCCTCTGCTGCCACTGTCCTGTCAGATAAGCGGCAAACACAACTGCTTTATGAGGGATTAGAGCGAAATGTCAATCAACGGATTGGGTTACACACAAAATACAAAAACAACATGAAAAAAATGATGATAGATTCATATTACACCTTCACATTACTCACGATATATATTCATGTATGACAACTTTCTCAGAGCTGTGAATGTGAGTATGTTGAGCTGTTGAGGTTCGAAAGACTTGGACTGTATATTTAATATTTCCAATGTATGTAAAATGAACCAACAGTGTGACTATTGCAATGTTATTGTTTTTTTAACTCTCCTAAATACCGTCATACTTTCGCACACATTCTTTGTGTCACAGGGAGCTTTATGAATCTGAAGATTTTAAGAGTGTCTCTGTTTAAATAATAAATACATTATATTTAGTGCTGGGAAACGATTAATCGCGATTAATCGCATCCAAAATAAAAGTTTGTGTTTACATACTATATGTTTGTGTAATGTGTATAATTATTTTGTATATAAAAATACACACATTTATTTATTTAAAAAATATTTTAATGTATATACTGTATATATATATATATATATATATATATATATATATATATATATATATATACATAATTTATATTATATATACACATATAAATATTTTATATATAAATAACAGTTTTCTTAAATATATACATGAACGTGTGTGTATTTATATATACAAAATAATTATACACAGTACACACACATATATTATGTAAACACAAACTTTTATTTTGGATGCGATTAATCGCGATTAATCATTGCCCAGCACTAATTACATTATTTATTTAGTTTAGAAAATATCTAAAATATATGAATGTGATATAAAGATATATTTAAAGATTTACTTTCAGTGAAAAAATATCAGACGGCACTGATCATTTCAAATAATCGGTTCAATAATGACTCATGCTTTTTATATGTGCTTTAAACTCTATATGTAATGCTGAGACAATGAAGACCACGAGGGACATTTTTACAATACAGGAAGTCTAGCGGGAGAGATGTTTTCATTTTTGCTATACCAAGGAAATGCACTCATTATTATCACCTCTCACACACACACACACACACACACATCCAAACTCCCTTTTTTTGTGTCTGGCGCAGGTGTCATGGCAGAACCCATCTGTGTGTGAGTGTCGTGTCTTTGTCACACTGATCTCCTTCGCTATCAAACAGCACTACCTCACCCGCCCTCTGGCTGTGTAAACCTAGAGCTGTGAATAATTCAAGGGAACTGGCCCAGGTTCACACACCCTCAGGACATACACATAGCACGGTGTTGTCGGCTGGCCTACGGGACATGGGGACCACTTTTAAATCCATGTGTCTCAATAACACATCTCATTTATCAATGCTGGATGTGAGATGACGTGCGCTTTTGTCCCCCTGCTATGTGCGTAATCCACCAAACTCGCCTTTAAGAAGGAAAAAGTGTGCGGGTACAAAGCAGTCTCTTATTTCAGGTGCTGTCCACTTCTCCTCGCCGAACAGGTTACTGAAGACATTCATGTCATGTAATAAAACTCTTTATGGCAGTCTGAGTAGACCAAACCAGTGATATGAAACTCAACAAAGCCGTGATGTATTCTGAATGCCAAGATAAAAATCTTTAAAAAGTTAAGGCACAAAGGAATGGGTAGAAACTGCACTGATGTAAAATAATTTGGCCAAGCCTATCTACTACTTTATAATAAATGACTTAAAAAAAAAAAAAAAATCACTTATCACATCTTAATGTGCAGAGTATTATAACTAAAAAGAGAGAGAGAGAGAGAGAGAGAGAGAGAGAGAGAGAGAGAGAGAGAGAGAGAGAGAGAAGGTAAACTTTACTTAAAGCCTTTACGTATAATGCATTATAAAGGTATTCAAAATGTCCATTATAACGCATGATTTCTCTGTAACTGTAACCAAAGTTTTAATGTGTTTTAAGGCATTATGTAATGCATGTAATAATGTATTATAACTGTGGTTACAATTATTCATGAGATCATCCGAAGCATTTTTAGGTGCATTATAAGGCATAATTAATGCATTAAAATACTTTTATAATGCATTGTAAACAATGGCTTTAAGTAAACTGTTCCCAAAAAAAACTATTGGTAGTCTGATTTTGGGGCGGGACTCTCTGTCTGTCTGACCAATGGCAGGGATGGGGGGAGTGTTTGGGAAACATTTGAAAGTCTTCATCATTATGTTTGGTGCAGTATTATTTTAGAATCACTGACATATTTTTATAGTTAAGTTTACATACTTTTTATAGTTTATTTTTGTATTTTCCATTTCAATTTTAATTTTTTAATTTTTGTTATTTTTTTATTATTATTTTGAAATATGTTTATACAGCTTTTATTGATTGTTATTTCAGTTTTAGTTATTTTAGTACATCAATTTAAACTCAATTAATTCTAGCTGAACTAAAATAAGTGTACTTTTTATACTTTATTTTATTTTCAATTAACATTTATTTTATTAAGAAACAACATTTTTATGGTTTTAGTTTTAGATAACTATAATAACTCTTAATTTTGGTGATGTTAGAAGATCAGAAATTATACGTTTTGGCTTCACTGTCATGGCTGTTAACCCTCTGGAGTCTGAGCTGTTTTCTGGGCCCTGGAGGTGTTCTGACATGCTCTGACATATGTGCTTTTTTCAGTTATTTATAAACATGTTAATGGCAAAGGTGTAAATTCACTCTATATAGCACAAACAGGGCTACCAAAATATCTGATCAACATGCATGTATATGTTTGAATTTTTAAGAGAATAATGTTTATGCGTGGTTATTGGAAAAAATAAAAATGAAAGTTGCAGAAATAAGGCCACAAAACACATACTAAATATGTGGCAATAAGACTTTTGACTAATGGATGTCCTCGCCTATAGTTTTTTCTTCAAAATTATGTGAAAATAGTCTTGCTTTATCGTTCACATAAAACCATACATTGATTTGAATTGATGTAAAACAGGTTTTGCTTGGAAAGCCAATATGCGAGGGGGGCGTGAACGAGGAGTGGTTTACACCTGAGAAATACATTGTCCCACCCACTCTGCATAATGATGAGCCATTCACTCAGGTGTGAAACTGACTGAGCCACAATGCAAGGACAAAAGATATATTTAGAAGAAGACTTATATTGACCATTTAAGATTTTGCTTACATCTATCTTGTAAATATGTTTTGTTATTTTATTAAAAAGGTTACAACAACAATAATTACAATTTCAACAATATTTCAAGTGTACTCTTTCTTTGTAAAAAAAAAAAAAGATTATAGGCCTACATTTTATCTATGTATTCATTACTTTGAATATAGCTTCTGGCAAAGATGAAGTTGACATAGGCTATTGACTCGCGATCTTCGCAGTAGGCTAGTGAACGCACTGGAGAAATGCACATAGATATTAGGCTACATAGTTTTTTTGTTTTGGATGGTTTTGTTTAGAACCAGCTTTCTGTAAATATATTTCAAATTTTTTTAGACATGTGAGGCGAGTACGGTCTGGTTCATGATGATCTCCAGTTCAGACCTTATGTTGTGATTGCTAGCTAGCCTATATTTACTTTAAATCCAGGAAATTTGTTAATGAAAAAAATATTAAAATTAAGATACAATTGATACAAAACGAAATTCGTTTTAAAGAAAGGATTTGTACTTTCTGTTTTGAGGTCTCTGTGAATGTTTGAAAGTCTTTTAGTGCTTAGAGCGCTCGCGTCCATAATGGAGAACTGTCACGTAATATTGTTTTTTTCCTCATAAATGCGAACACGAAAAATAAAAGACAAAAGACTTTTAAGTAAAACTTACTCCGAAATTGTGTCCTCGGCGGAATTCGCTCTTCAATATGCTGCCGTTCGTCGTCTGAGTTACAATCTTCCTCTGAGGAAACAACCCGGTATCATGCATTCTTCCTCGCTGTCCAGAATCATCTGAATGGCGTCTTCATTACCGGAGAAGCGTGCCATACTCAAAACGCGATGAACTATCAGTAAGTCTGATAGAAACTGTGTTTTTATGGCATTGATCGGGGGCGTATGCGTTGCATACTAGATCACCTAAACTATTTACATGTGAATCGCGCCGGGGGCGGGGCGGCCGCAGCTGATTATAAAGATAATGAGGCAGAAGGAAAAACGGTACCTCTCCTTGCTTTCAAACGGATTACATGAGTTGAAAACATTTGTTTTTTATATAAATTACTTCATTTAAAAGAAGAGATTTCAAGCTTCATAAAGACATAACTCACGTGTCTGTGTGAGAAGTATTCGATGAGTTATGATTCATTTTCGGACGTGTTTCAGAATGGACTACACGGACAGAGAGAAGGCAGAACTCGCTTCGTGTTTATTTTTCTTTATTTGGCAAAAAGCACCACACTTTGTTTTTATTGTGAGTATACACAAAAATAATACACATTTAACAGAATCGATTGATGTATGAAACTCCAATGGAAAATCAAAGTCAACAAAGAATTTATGAGTTTCTTTTACACTGATAAAAAAAAAGCGAGCTGGTATCGCCGGCGATACCGTCGACCTCTGGGGGTTAATCAATATGAAGCACAAAAACAGTGTTAGGACTTGAGTTAAAATTTAAAGGGATACTCCACTTTAAAATGAAAATTCTGTCATAATTTACTCACCCTCATGTTGTTTCAAACCTGTATGAATTTCTTTCTTCTGCTGAACAGAAAGGAAGATATTTAGAAGAATGTCAGTAACCAGACAGTTTTTGGTACCATTGACTTCCATAGTATATTTTTTTCCTACTATGGAAGTCAATGGTACCAAAAACTGTCTGGTTACTGACATTCTTCTATCTTCCTTTCTGTTCAGCAGAAGAAAGAAATTCATACAGGTTTGAAACAACATGAGGGTGAGTATATGATGACCGAATTTTCATTTTAAAGTGGAGTATCCCTTTAAATCTTACACGTTTCAAATGAAATGAGACATTAGCAGAATGCAAAAAAGATGGATAAATGTCCAGTACTTTTGAAAGCTGACACAGAAAAAGAGTATTATTTTTAAACTGGAGAAAAAAAAAACCTCCTGAAACTTTGCCTATGGACTCTCATGGGTACAGTCATTCATTGGTACTCTAAAAGCGCCAAAAACTTCACAGAATCTGAACTACGCCACAGTATAATGAATGAGTGGGTCATGATGGTTTGTTCTTTAGTAAAACAGGCCTGATCGTACATTCAGCTCGAGTGCATTCCTCTGGCGAGAGCTTTCAAAAGTGAATGACAGCTGAATAGCAGGCGGAAGAAGATCTATAAACCGAAGCCATCAGCAGTCATTCTTGATCAAATCCCTTGACATGAATTTTTATCATCTTGACACTAAATCACCACTAATCTCCTCATACACAAGGCCAATTATCTCACTAGTAACTGAAAATAAAACAACAAAAAACAGCTTTATGTGGACAGTTGAGACAGCTTTTGTACTACAACGTATCCTGAGTGATTGGATGAATAGTATGTTCTGTAAATATTACATACGAAGTTTCTCTGCAGGGAAGATATGATACAGGTGTATAATCAGTCTGGACCCTTAAGGAAATACAAGCTCAAGAGATGAGAGAAACTTGTTTTTAGATGCTTTTTGGATGTTCTGCACATCATTTTGAAAGGTCAAAACTACCTTGGGTAAATCTTCAAGCATTCCCATTATTCTCAATGGCAGTTGTTTGGTTGGCACATAAAGTAACTTGATTTCACCAAGTACAACATGATCCTGAATCAGCATTTTTATTGATCCTGGAACAACATTCAAATCAACCAATCAGAATTGAGGAAGAAGTTTACAGTTTATGTCAAGTTTTGCCTTACACTCTACAACACCAGTGTTATATAATTTTCCCTCTGATATTAGGGATAAGTTAGAAGTAGGGATAGGTTTAGAAGTATATTTTCAGACACAAATATTATATGTGTAATATATATATGTGTGTGTTAAATATTGATAAATATGTTGACCCAGGAACAGGTCTTACTTGGCAAAATCATGGTGACCAATAAAGTAGTAATAGTAGAAGTAGTAGAAAAGATAGTTACCTGGAGCCATAGGATAATTACATCCTGACAACTGATTGCCCTTGTATTTTGCTTGCTAAACATTTTATTTTGGCAGAATACAAAGATAATTTGAATGCCGTCAATAAAGAAAGGCCGAAGGGTAACCAATCCAACCTTGAACCCTTGGAGATGGCACATGAACTTCAAACCCAGGCTTATTAGGAGAAACATACCATTTCTGAAAATGACTACCTTGTTTCTTGAACACTACACAACACTTTCAAAATGAAAGGTCCAGTGAACAGAGCTGAAAGAGTATTCAGTTTTATACAAAAAAAAAGATGAATGGTAATCAGGCAACCAGTTGTGTATTTCAAAATGTACATATCACATCAGTTCAGAAATGAAATGTCTAGTGAGTGGCACTAAAATGTGTAATGCTCCATTGTTTAAAAACAAACAAAAAATAAACCCTACCCTAAACCTAACCGTTAGTGTTAAACGTAAGATAAAAAAAGCATTTTCTGAAGCAAACATGCAAATTTAGTATGTTCATACAAGTATTTGAGCTCTTTAATCATGATTTAGGATTCTCCACATCGCAAGTGCACTACTGTACCAGGTGAGCTACCGATCAAGTTTACTATGTATCATCAATAGTTTGCAAATCATGCACTATGCAAGTGTTGTGAGGTCATAACATAGTATTGTGCAGGGAATCATGTTGTTGGTTGTACTGCCACGAGTGTTAATTTCAGATTAACAATGAATTGTATGTATAGCTTTGGAGTTTGATATGTATGTGCAGTGAGCATATGTTGCAAAATTCACTATTGAGGTAGAACCTCACATATAGGAAATGCTACACAACGAAGCTTTGGAAAAATTGAGACCTTTTGGTTTGTTCGGTTAGCACAAATCCTCAAATTCATTCTCAACCTCAACTTCAAAAACACACACTATTCAGTCTTCCAAATATATACCCTCCTTACGCAGAGATTTTAAAAAGCAGCTGTATAGCTGCACGAAGATCCATTATGTCATTCTTCCTTCCTCTACAGGGCGTGACGTACTCACACGCTCTGTGTGTCTCATCCTCTCTCCTGTCCCATTTCCCGCTTTAAAGCATTTGGGTGATCCCAACACCTTTTTCATGTGGTGGAGACACACTGGGTTTCCAACATTCCAACAGAAATGAACCTTAACTGACGTACAGTGACAAAAATAGAAGATATCTGCATAATACGTCAAGCGTGTTTGGGTTGAACTGGTGCTCTGAACAAGCCTCCATTTTATCACTACATTCAAAGTCCTGTATTTCTCTTACATTACAAATTCATAGAATACAGAAAAGAACATTTCCTAATGTTGACACAACCAACAACTGGAAGCTGGTTAACATTTTACTACAAATGTAACTGAGGATTTATCAAATAGCCAATAAACTTTGATCAAGATATACCAGCTTAAAGGCATATTCCCATCGGAGACCATTCTTTCTGCAACAACTTGTTAAAACAATATGATTCATTCCATTGGACCCCTTCAAACCCTAATCAGCCTGCAGAAAGTGGATCTTGTTTCCCTAACAAACTACCAACAAATGTTTTGATGCAATTTGATTAACTGAACGTGGGTGTGTCGATATCGTTGGCCATTTTGTCTGTATGCAGTAGCCATGAGTATACTGGGAGTATATTGGAATTGATTTTCCCAACGAACGGTTCTTGAAAGTCGTAATTTCTCTAACGCAGACAAAACTCCATGAATACTCAACAGTGCATTCAGCAGCACCACAGCACTTAGTTAAATTCGCATCAGCCAAAAAGACTCAAAAATCTTTTTTGGACTCAAAAGTCATGGGCTTGAGCCAATTGAATCACTCCCTTACCAAATAGGTAGAAGCAGTTGATTTATTCATGGTATTAACTACTCTCGTCAAGTCCAACTTGAAATTAACCGATAGCTGTTACTGTGTTATGTGTTCTTAAAACTTGTGGGTTTAATTTACTAACAGAGGAATATTCAGATCATTTTTGTTGCATTAAATGACATGGCAAAAATAATAATAATATAGCTAATAAATGTTTATAAAGACTTTTTGTTTGTTTAGTACAACTGTTAAAGCTGATGTCTATAATAATAGAATAGAACTAATGTACTTTTTTAATTGCTAAGTGGAAACAGAGTTCACTTGTAAATTGCTAAGTGAAAACAGAATTCACTCGTAAAGTTCCTTGTAATTCCCATCCCTACAAATGAATCTCTTTGGACACAGATACAAGCTGTTAGAGAGAAAACAAGCTCTGGGTCTGTATTCACAAAGCTTCTCAAACTACAGGAGTTGGTTTAGGATTTGATTGCCAAAGCTGCCCTTTTGTCTCTATATATCCGAGTACACAACTGATCCAGAAACAGCCCTAGGGACTCTGAGACGCTTTGTAAATGCGGACCCTGAGGTCGGAGGGATAGGAGGAACCGCCACCGCAGAGCTACGCTAGGTCACTGTATACAGTACCTCCTTATGAGTGAGCTCCAGCCAGGCGGTATAGAGGTGGACGCTCAGCACCCCACTGGAGTCCAGCAGGTGCAGGCTGTCCTGCGTAGACCACGGGAGAGAAAGCGGCGATTAGAACGTGTGATGAAGCCCTTAAACCCCACAGATGTTGAAACCCCTTTTAAAGTAGCAGCAGACGCTAGTAAAACCTGCCCCAAAGCATTGACATTTAACAGAGATGTCTCTATGATGACCTACAAAACCGGATTAATGAAACAACCAAGGACTGAGGTCTTGGTTTGATTACTTGGTCCGACCCAAGTTCAATTCCACCCCCTTCCCGCTTTCTACGTCGTACGCTTTGGGTCCGTGTTCTTTTTATTAACAAATGGATTGACGGCTCAATCGGACTGAAAAGCCTTCATGTAAACACTTCAATCAATCTTACTGAGCTCGAGTTAAATGAGATTGAGATAAATGAGATTTTAATCGGATTGACAGTTTCAGCCATTGAATCAAACTACTTTCTCATTTTGATTCAAAAATGCCTTGTGAATCGGATTTCGAAGTTTCGGGTACATATAAAAAGAACTTTCAGAATCTGAAATATGATTGGATTCATTCGCTCGCTACAATGGGGTCCACATGAACCGAACCCACCGTTTTCTCAACTCGAGTGCTTTTACACCAACCAAACAAACCGAACCGAGGAAAGCTTTAGCTTGAATGCATCCAAAATCAATTTGAGTGACATGTACATGTGTTACGGAATCAATTAAATTAAATAAATTTAGTTGAGTTTGTGTGTATATTTGAAGTTCTTGTGAGAAAAAAAAAAGGGTAAACTGTAAAACTATCTTCACTGATGCTTGGTTAGGTAAACTAATCCATGAAGAAAATTTGTTTATCACTGACTTTTTAGCTAAATCTATTCACAGTGCATTTAGTGTACCACAGTTTAAAGACTCAAATAACTACTTAAATCTGTTAGTATGTCATTGAACATTTTCCCAGCACCTATAGCTCATGACCTCTCTGTAAACCTGTCACACCCATCCGTAGGCTAAATTAAATGTGAACTGGTGCCCTTTACATTGACCAGCATGCTTGCTTGCTTGCCTTGAGACCCTAAATCCACTTACTTTTCTTCCAATATTGTGCAATCATCTTTATTAGGTCAACTAGACCGTGACAAACTGTTTTTGAGTTAGTTGTTTTAGCATTGCTGAAGAGAGAATGGTTTCTTCATTACTATCAAGGTTTTTTTTTTTTTTTCAGTGGTCTCGTGTTTGCTCACTGTGGATGTAAGGGACTGTTCGTTATTTATTTAAGGGGCCACCGGAGGAGTTTTGAGATCTGTTGTCAAAAAAGACATGACCCTCCCTTCGCCAGCAATATTTTTTTCTATGACCCTCCAAAATAATTGTGAAAAAAGGCATGACCCTCCCCGATAATTTATTGATTAGCCTACTTCTGTACTGGTTTGCGCTTGGCAAAGATGTTCAGATAGCCATTGTTTGTTTGTTTTTTAAACCATAAACTCTTGCTTTCTCATCTTACTAGGGCTGTAACGATAGACCAAACCTACGATTCGGTTCGTATCACGATTTTTGATTTTAGATTTGAAAAAAATCATGTTTTCGGTGCTGATGCGGTGTGACTCGTTCAACATGTGGGTGGCGCTGCCAACAAAGCATCTAAAAGCTGTCACAAAGAACCGGCAAAAGTAATGATTATTAATATGTCAAATATAGCAAGGAGACATTTTAATTGTTTATTAATAAACAAGTGTTTTCTGTGTCTACTGCAAAGATGAAGTTGACGATGCGTCGCGATCTTCTCAGAACGCACCAGAGAGAAATGCACATTTCATAAGGAGAAAGCAGTCTGTTTTCTTTCGTTATGAATTGTTCTGTTTAAAAGTAGACATTTCAAGCTTTCTATATATTTCTCCGTCTGTGAGGCAAGTAGCATAGCCTATCTTACGCTGAGTTTCGGTTCATTTATGAGACAAGAGTCCAGTTCACTCGCCCGCGCCTCCGTGTCATGATTATCTATTTTCTACTATATTTAGACTACTTCTTATTTATTAAATCCAGATGAAAGATTGAATTAAAATTAAAATAAAATTAATAAAAAAACGAAATTCACTTTAAAGAAAGGCTTTGTGCTTTCTGTTTGAGGTTTCTGTGAAATTTTTAAAGTTGCTTCAGAGCAGTAATGCCTGTAATGGAGAACTGTCACGTCCGTAACATTTTTTTTTTTTTTTTTTTCACATAAATGCAAACACGAAAAATAAAATAAAAATAATATAATATTTTATGTTCTGTGGAGGCCGATCTTTATTTATCCGGTGGGTATATATCTTTTGGTTTGCACAGTGTAATTTATAGAATTACTAAAAAATATTTTGCCACCTAAAAGTTAAAGATTTTTTGTGTCACGTCACATGTGTATTTCCCTCATATTAAATATAAAACTCATGTGTAGACTGATATTTTTCTAATGTCTTGACTCCTTTCAGACGTTTCAAAATATTGGTATTAAATGCATTTTCTGAGAATTTTTATTTTAAGTTTTGACTGCAAATGTCACGACCATAACACTGGAATCGCCCAATTTTAACGAATTTATCCTCAACTAGTTTTTGTGGTGTAGGTCTATGTATTTTATGTTAACTTAAATAATACTAATAGTAATTTAAAGATGTGGTAGCCCTACATCTTACACATCGTGGAAACAAAATAAGAATGGAAACTAAAATATGCAGTATCGTCCTACAGCGCACATTCTATCAGCTGCAGTTCTGGCGCCTCAGTCCCAACTGTAAAACTCGACGTACATTCACATCACATATAGCCTAATGCAACGGTAGAGTTACACTCACAGGACACTGTGCACTTAACAAAAGTTCATTATTTGCTCGTGCTTTAAAGCTTTGCCGGGTAAACATTTCTTTGGCATTCTGTTCTGACATGATGCACTTTTTCTAAGCGCGAACTTAACTAGTGCGCACGCACTGTCAAACAGCGCCAAACTGGATTTTTGTTGGGTCAGACCCATCTGATATCGAGGGGGGCTGATAACGCGAGATCAACATGGAGCTAAATGGAAAAAAATAGCACCAAACAAGCCACTTTGAAATGTTGCTGTTTTCATGAATATAAAAGTTGGGTGACCCTCCCCCTAGACTAAAAAAATTTGGATGACCCTCCCCTCAACAAAGAATAAAAAAGACATGACCCTCCCCTATTTTCCTCCGGTGGCCCCTTCCATAAATAGCGAACGGTCCCTAAGTACTGCCACCCTGTTAAGCTTCTTTGTGATCCACTGTGCTTTGATATTAGCGATTTAGAAATGAAGCCGAGTTGAACTGAATTGAGTTCAACATGGCATGTGTTAAATTGTTTTTATGTAGTACACAATTACAGTATGTGCTTTTCTGTTTTTGTACATACACACCTAAGTAATTTTATGTCTGTATTGGGCTAAATATACACATACATTTTTTATAAAAAAAAAAAGCAAAGTTTACATTGTTTTGTTTTTTTCATTTCTGAATATTAAAATTGATCAAATTTATATATTAATATTCCCTTCTTACAAAAACATCTTGCATTTGTCCTGACAGCTGAAACTGACACATAAGTTAATTAAAGTTAAAGTTATATGGGGATGTCTGGGAATTTAGATTAGTGTCTGTGATATATATCCAGCATGTAATGAGTTGTAAGCTTGAATCCAGTTCTAAGCTGCAGGTAAATTGAAAGGACTGAAATTAACTGTGAGAACTGCAGTGTGTGCAGTCACTGTAAATAAAGCAGCACACAATGACTCGGACATGGATTCAAATAGTCTGAAGTTGCTACACAACCAATATAATACTCTAATAAACATAAAATATATGCTCAAGTGGTGGCCAAGCGGCAACCTTCTGGTCTCTCTCTTGAATCGAACACGGAAGTGACTTAAACTGCAATTCATTGACTGGCCGATAGAGACAGTCTCCAAAAGGGAGTCAATCCCAAAATAATATATTATTAAAAAATAATACAGCCTGGTACAAAAAGTGGTTTTGGTGTATATAGCTAATTTTGCACTTTATGACAACTGTGAGGGGGGTGAATTTTTTTATAACTCATCTGTTTAAATTGTATTAAGCCTTAAAGTTTAATATAAAATCGTTCGAAATCGCATACTCTCTTGAGTAGGTACTATTTTGAATAAGTAATTACTACACAAGCTAAAAGTTCCAAGTAGTATAAGTATGTGTAGTATGAATGTAATCTGGACGTACTACATTCGCCATGCTGTCATTATCATGTGACCTACCGGCGTCAGCTACGTCGCTTCACTGCCGTTCACAAATCCTCTCCCGTGGGGATAGTAAAGTGTCCATCGTAAGCACACTTCAGAATCTTGCCAGAAGTAGTAGGTTATCCGGGTACTTGCTGCCTACTCTTTTATGAGTAGAGTGAATTCGGACACTTCTTTTATCACATAAATGTTTTTTTGCATACTATATAGTGGGGAAGTATGCGATTTCTGATGCAGCCTCTCACGTCACATTACATAACGTCACCTTCGCACACTCGCTTTTTCCCTCTGTGTCCTTGAGGCACACCATCCCCCTTGAAATGAACGGATTTGCAACATTCTCTTAGCATGAACTCTAGTGTGTAGGCAACCACAAGCTTTTATATATTCACCCTCTGACCCCATAAATTAAGCACTGGGCATTAGGTATGACTAAGGCACTTTGTCTTTCTATAAGTTCCTTTAAAGTGCAGCGGTACCTTAAAAGGTTGTGAAAGTATGAGCAGATTCCATCTAAAATCCTCTGAAATCCCAACAGGCCACTCTCTGGCTCTGCGGAGGTGATAATCAGGGGAAGCATTAACTGATTGTGGAGGAATGTCTTTAGATCTGGACAGTATACCTGCTCTTGACAGTTCTCACACTCCGCGAGACATGGCTCATGGAACTTAGTGAGCGTGACACTGCTGTTGGTTATTCTCACAGAGACTGGCTCTCCTGTGCCAATGTGTGTGTGTGTGTGTTTGTTCAATTCACCGTGGTAAATCACCACACGCACTCAACAACAGCTGCAGGCTGTCACACACTTGCTGCGTCTCTGGCCTCCCTGTTACTTTTTACAGTGTGTGTGTGTGTGTGTGTGTGTGTGTGTGTGTGTGTGTGTGTGTGTGTGTCGGAGGCAGGTGGAGTATTTTTGACACAGCCGTGTGTGAGGACTCCCACTTGGCTGGTGGTCTAACAACTTGCTCGGCACCCACTATGAGTTGTGTTTATTTAGTATCCGTGTATAAACACACGTGTGTGTGTGTGTCTGTGTGTGTATTCCACCAATAGCAACTCAGGCTGGACATAAAAGTGAGTTAAACTATTATGCTCAATCACACAAAACTAGCAAACACTGCATAACCCATTGTATACTACATAGGTAACAATTCACAATGCATACTAAACAACATTTTTAGGTGCTCGCAGGTCCAAAACTCACTCACATAATGCTAAAGTTGTTGTGGATGGTTGCTTTACTAGTCAACGTCCAAACAGCCCATCCCCAAATGTATATAATATTCTCTTATTCAATGGAAGTCTATCATTTTATCATCCACCAACTGAAAATCACAAGCCAGTGCTTTGAAAATGAATAATACACCTCTCTTGTCCAAATTTGCCATACCATCCATTTTTTTGTACTACAAAAACATGACAAAACAATAAAAATGATAATAAACTTTTCTGTTGTCATATCTTGAGAAAAAAACAACAAACCACAAGTCTGAGATATCGTCATCAACTAATGTCTTTACAAGAAACCGCATTAGTCTTTTTGCAGTAAATTGAAACACAGTCGTAAACTCCCTTGAAATTCGAGACATCCTTATTGTTTCCGTCTCCAACTACTGCTCACTTATACGAGAACAAGGATATGCTTGAAGACTACATTGAAAACAATCTTAAAAGCAGGTTTATGAAACTCAAGTTGGAGTCTCTTACAAGCAGGAAGACTCTTGGCACATCCCAAATGGCATATTCAGTTTCTGATGTTCAGGGCTTGGAAGAGTCAAGAATCACAGGACTGAAATAAAGACGACTGTGTCTTTCGTTACCAAAGCGCATGAGTTTTTTTTTTTTTTTTGGAAGCTTTACATGAATCATGTGGCCTCCAGTTAGCAGACTGTCTTTCAGTGACTGGCAACGTGGAGAGGGCAATGCTAGATAAACTCTAGTCATAATCTTCTTGTGGAAGAGTAAGCAACACATGCAAAAACATGCTAGTAAGTGCATTTAGACTTAATTAAGCAATCTCGTGCAAACACGATGTTGCCCCTTGGGTGTGGAAGCATTTGAAAACAAACTCCAGTTGAGTGAAATGCAATGCAAGTCAAACAGAGAGAATCCGATAACTGCTATTAAATAATCTCCTGTCTTCCTCAGGTCAGATACAAGTGGAAAGTAAGAAAACCATCGTGGGAACAAACACCGTCTATGAATTGTCCTGTTTTTGCAGAATAAGTGGGAATCTTCAGGAACAACTATTCCAACAATTAAAAGCAAAGATGACTTTATATCTTACCTTGTTGTAGTAGTGAAGCTGAACCGAATGCCACTGGCCATCACTAACTCCACCAGGTACGGAAGGTGCAACCGTTGTTTTAGACTCACCTAGGACAGAAAGATGGGAAAAAAATGAGATGAAAAATTAGTCAAAGAGACGAGATAAAGGCATGTACGTTAACATTGTATATGAAATTGTACTATGAATTTTTATGTTACCAAAAAAGTAGCTACACAAGCTACTAACAAAAAGTAGCAAACTTAATCTATTTATGTGGGCAATATATTTTTAAATATATACCTATTAGATTATATAATCTAGTTTTGCAATAAATGTATTATATTTTTATTTATATTGACTTTATCTGACATAAAACCAATTAGGATCTCGAATTAGGGTGAAAGCATTTACACAAAATACAACTAATAAAAAGAATAATATAACTCAATAAATGGCAACAAATGAGTTTTTAATTATATATTTTACTAAAGAAAAAAAAACAGGAGCAAAAATGACTGTAAATCTTTTTTGAAACAATTAATTAGCATGAACTCTGAACAAATACATTTCTGTCTAACACTGCATTGCATATTAATAAATGCAAGTTGAAAAAGTTGGTGAAGACAGTATATTACTGTAAATGTTCAACGTGCTGCATTTATGAGTACACCATAAAAACAGACATAGCTCAAAGTGTGTGTTTTGGCATGCGATAAAGGTCTTTTTGTATAAATTGTGTCTTTGTCACCTCTGGTGCAATATAAAGTAATTTAGTGGCTACAGCACAAAGCTTCTAACATAACTATCAATCATGTTTAGATATTCTCTCTCATCAATAGAGTTCATTCAGAGGGTAGGGGCTCAAAATGTACATTGGGTTTAGAGGAATATTTACCCAAGGCAGGAGTCCCTACTGGTATTCGTAAAAAATCAGTAAAGAACAACAGAATATTGTGCCCTCTTTGTTGAAAACAATTGCAACATTGTCTAAAAAATGTATTAATTTAGATTTTTTTAAAACCTAATATATTTTTTGATGAAATTGTATACATTCTTGCACTCTTGATCACTGAAAAACTAAGAATGGTGGTCCAGCCCCTTGACCAGCTGGTCAACAAAACAGTATTAGTACAAGTGTCATGGGTTACAGCATGTAAAACAGGCTCCACAGCATGACACCGCATTGTTCTCTTTGTCTGGGAAAGATTTATGTATGCTATAAGATCAACAGTCCCATTATAGGGCTGTGCTCATCTTGTGTTATTTATAACTGCCTCTGAGCTAAAGTGTGTGTGTGTGTGTGTGTGTGTGTGTGTGTGTGTGTGTGTGTGTGTGTGTGTGTGTGTGTGTGTGTGTGTGTGTGTGTGTGTTTGTGTGTTTGTGTGTGTGTGTGTGCAAGAGAGAGAGAGAATGCATGTTTGCGCAAGTGTGTCTTCCCCTGCACATGCATGGAGATGTTGGAAAGACCAGCTGGGGTCACGGCATAGCCTCATTAAGAGTTGGACACTTTATGACTTTGAAATTCTTTGTTGTAAACACATCCACCTACAGCAATTTTCTCTCAAAGTGACACACTGCACAAACAAGCTGTTTAGCATGGCATGATGTCACCTCAGGTCACTGTATATTGTCAACAACACTTTCTGCTGTCCCAGGAGTAAATCTGACAAACAGTCCAAAGATATACTCTATAGAAGTATACAAAAGCATAAGCAAATGCTTGGCTAAAACATTGCAAGTGCATGGTCCTCTATGCGTTAAGGTGCGTTACTGTTGCTTTAACATACATAATAACATACGTATTTAAGGAAGTGAGAGCTACCTTCAAATGTCTGTGCCATTACACGTAGCATGTTATAATTTATGTAGCTAGCTGTAAACCTGTTGACAACTTGGCTAACTTTAGCTAACATGCTCTGCAAAATTCTCTTCAAAGAGCACTAAAATGCTGAGAATGCATACTTGCATTGGGTTATGAATGTGGACTGACACCCAATGACACGTGAAATCAAGCTTGCATGACTAAAAAGGTTTGTGTTCACATACATGAGTAGAGTATATTTTGGTTAGTGGTGCATTAAACATCTGTGCTATATCTGTTATTTGCAAATAGTAGATTTTTCCATTGTATTGGTATATATCTGTGATTTTTTGTGCATGCTCATTTCCCACATTTTTACATAGGATAAAAACAATCATTGGCTGATCATATCAGCTAGATTTTTAATATCAGTGCATCTCAACTAATGTTGACGCTAAGGTGACCTGGGCTTCCCGTTTGTTACAGTGTCGTACCTGCTGAGAAGGTGAGTTGAATCTGTTCCTCTATGATCTCCACAGCTATGAAGTCGTGTTTCTCGTTAAAACGACCGTTGTAAAGTAAAAGGGCGTTTCTCTCTCTTGTGGCAAACCTGGACAGAAAAAAACATTGATCAGAACAACCAGAACTACAGGTTTTATTGAACGTCTACACTACCCCCTCATAAATATTTAACTCTATAAAGGTTCGATTGCACTTATTTCCTCATATGTTCAAATTTACAACCTAAACCAATTGAGCTACAAGAAACCTCCCAGCCAGACAGAAGAAATAACATCTATTAATCAAGGGAGGAAAAGAAAAAAATCAGAGAGGAAGTAGACGTAAGGCCAGTGGTCTAGAAACAGGAAGTGGTTCCTCTGCCTTGGGCGGCACATCCCACCTCTATCATGCCTGAGCCGTGGCACAGAGGGCAGAGGAGTCAGAGACCAGCTGCTCCACAGGAAAATGATACAAATAAAGAAAAACACTGATAGTACTCTCTCAAAATGTAGCCCTTCCTGTTTTTACACAGCACAGGAGCCCAAATATTTCTCTGATGCCCCTGTCTCAACATTTGTTGCTTAATATATCAGATAAAGCATCGTTTTCAAGTTTATAGTTGATTTTAAACAAATTATCCACATGTCTTTCTAACTTTAAAAGACTTCACACTTAAAAAAAATATATAAAAATCTACATAAAGGGCAAACATTATTTGAGCTTGACATTAGAATTATCAATATATGACCCAGAATGAGTAGAAGATGAGTCCAGGCATGCCAACTAGCCAGACAGAGCTCAAGGGCTCCTTATGCAACTTCTTCAACAAATTACCCTTTACAGCATGCAAAGCTTTGGGCAGATGTGTCAGTGTAACAAGAAGATAAATGGGGGCATGAGACTTGAGGTCAGAAGCAATTTTCTTGTCAAATATAACCCAGTACTTACATGAAGGAAACAGTGAAGTGGAATCTCTGTTTCAGGCCTCGGAAGGTAATGAAGGACTGTCCGGGAAAGCTGCGGGTTGTCATCTCACAGAAAGGTTTCTCGTACTCTCCAGAAGGGCAATTGCACGTGAAGCCACCCACTAGCAGATTGACACACTCACCTCCATTTTTACATACCCCGGGGACACAGCGGCCAGAGCGGGCATCTAATTCACAGTTCTCACCTACAAAGGATTATCAAAAGTCTGTAAAGTTGTAGTGAACTTAAAGTACTAAAAGTATTGGAATACTGATTCAACCTTTTGACATCTTTGGTCACTGTTATACAAGGTATATTGTTACAGAGGAAAGTAACCCAAGCTGCAAACGGTGTCTCAGTGAGAAAACATCTACACTGGTCTGACTCTATATGGCAGGGCTCTTCAGCTCTTGTTCTGGAGGGCCAGTTAGACTCCTGCTGAGTTTAGCTTTAACCTAATCCAAATACACCCCAAAAAGCTAATCAAGGTGTTCAGACTTTCTTCAAATTACAGGTAGGTGTGTTAAACTGGAATTGGTACAACTCTGCAGGACACTGGCACTCCAGGACTGGAGCTGAAGAGCCCTGCAATACTGGCCTTAAATCAAAGTTTGAGCTCTGACTTAAGTCTCAGCTTTCCATACGGAAGCACTTGACAATCCAAAAGTTCCTCTATGGCACCACCAATTCCCTTACCGAAGATGGACACACAGATCATGCAGTGTTATATATCAACCATTATCCAGACAAGATCTGAACAAAGGGTGTTTATGTGTGGTGGGGGAACAGGATGGCAGTCCCTGTGCCTGTAATGACCCCTGATTTCCTTGGGATAATCTTTCTCTTGGAGGGAAATAGACAGATCTGTTTCCCTCTAATGTGAGAAAGCCAGAAAGGGATAGATGTTGAGGGGCAGGCTGTCATCGCCATCATAATGGACGTAGAATACCTGGAGTTGAACTGTGACCTTCAAAGCACTGAAGGAGGTGATTAGAGGGGTAATTAGCCTTGATAAAGAAGGGGGAGGTGGGTAGGAATGACAGAGGAGCCTCCCAATTGGAGATTGATCAGATATAGTCATCACAGTCTTTCATGTTATATTCGTTCTTTAAGACACACAACTTTATTTCACATGGTATGGCCTATCTGATCTTTGCTCAAGATTCAATAAGTCCCTCACAGGTGGACACATCATTCCTCGTGTTTGTCCACCTGTGACATGGACATCCTGACTTTTGGTTCTGAAGGCAGTGGCTCTGGTGGTTTCCCTATTTGTGGTTTACCCCAAATGACTGATGGTTCACACCTCAGGTTCTCCAGGGCAGGATTCCTTTAGCTCCTGACAAAACACTGCTCCCTAACCACAAACCACTCTACCACATATTCCTGCAAGTTTACAGACTAAACACTCAAATGCTGTGTGCCATAACATGTTTTGCACTCACCTGTGAAGTCCTCTAGACACTCGCAGCTGTACCCTCCTTCTCGACTGCGGCAGCGGCCATTGTTGCGGCATGGTCCTGAGTAGCACAGGTCAATCTCGGTCTCGCAGTAGTCGCCGGTAAAGCCAGCCGGACAACGGCAGCGCAGGCCGTTAATAGGATGGATTGGTCTGAAGAGAACAGTGTCAGAAGCTATGAAAGGCGGAGAGCTGTCAAACTTTAACACAGAGACACATTTCATGTAGTTTTCGCAAGGTTCCCGCAGGCAGATGTTGTCATCAAACGGAAGGACACTTTGGCTGGAGATTTTCCGTAACAGAGTTCGGTTCAGGTAGATTTGCTCCTGAAGTTCTTCCGAAGGGAAGTAGCGGTCCGGAGCTCCTCCAGGAAGCAAGGCGGAGAAGGTGACATTGAGGATGTTGCCGTTGACATCCGTGTCATTCTGGACGTTGAAGACGAAAACTCCTTCGCGACTAGTTGAGAGGACCGCTGCCACACCTTCGGCAAATAGAGAGAGCAGCGGGGATAGGAAGCGTTCCTGGGACATGTTCTCCAGACGAACCGTGATGCTGTTCGTTAGCATCTCGTCAGTGATGATGGTCACACGGAGAGTACAGAAGGCCGTCACTTGGTGGATACCATCTAAAAAGGATAGACACAACCAACTGTTAATAATTCAGTTTTACATTCCATGAAAGCACAACCTGCTTCTAAGTCTTAGAATGTTGGCATATTGGAATGTTCAGGCTGCTTCCGGAAGATATCAGTATACACTTCACACTGAGTAAGTCTGAATACTGTTTTTGGTTGGAGAAGAAAGCATGTTAACAGACAAGATTACTACAAAGTTGCACCACAATTAGACAGATCATCTTGGCATCTTGCTTCAGGACACAAACTCGTCTTCTCTGTTGAAGCTAATGCTCGAAAAACCTCGACTTGACAACCGTAAAACACAGTAAATGCTTTCTTCCACAAAAGTACAAAACGGATTGGAATGCTTCTAATGGGATTGTACATGATCTTAACTACGGAGCTTCACACTGAATGGCAAAATTTAGCATACACATTTTCAGGATTGGACAGTTGCTTCCACATTTGCCCATTTCATGCTTTTCACTCAGGTCCTTGGGTTGAGTTTTTGCTACACTGGCCATACATTTGCTATACTTTCAGCACAAGTGCGCAAGGAATTATGTATTCTCTTATTTTGCTTATGTCATTGCACTGTAAAACTGACAAAGTTCCAAAACCTTTGTCCAAAGGGATAGTTCACTTAAAAATTAAAATCATTTACTCAACCTCATGTTCCTCAAGACCTTTATGACTTTCTTCTGTAAGACATAAATAATGTTTCAGCTTTTTTTTCTTCACAAAGTGTAGAAATTTAAGACACAGAATATAGAACTATCAACACCGCATTACATTAGAGAGCTGCCTGGAGTACTTTAGCCCAGGTCTGATTAAAGCAATCTTAAGTTGCATAGCCGTATCTGATCTCAGTCCAACTATTTTCCTGTGGATAAAATGGATTTGACAGGAAGCTCCCACAAATACTTCAGTGGCTGTTCTGTTTTGCTAAGGGAACAACTGCAGAACAGGTGGTATATCCAATTAATACCCCCGGCAAAACAATGTGGCTAAGACCTTTCAAATATGGAGGT
Organism: Vimba vimba; assembly: GCA_022828995.1. NCBI lineage: Eukaryota > Metazoa > Chordata > Actinopteri > Cypriniformes > Leuciscidae > Vimba > Vimba vimba. Next base: position 20,116,077 of record CM040821.1, on the reverse strand, counting down.
GTCATGTGTCTTTGAGTTGAGTTATGTGTCTCTAAATTATATCAAAGCCATAAATCACAAAAAAGGGGGTGTAGGTCACCATTCCCAGTAAAAGGGTTACATCCCCAGCTCTGTCTAGTATGTAGTGCAGTGTGGTCAGTCCACTAAAGTTGCACCGGATGACATAATCAATATGCTTTGACTTCAAACTGCGGGCCTAACCTGATACAATCTGTTCACCAAAAACATGCTGTTTCTATATACATTTAATTTCTAGTAATTGCTATAGAGTGGTGCAGGTGTGTACATGAATTTTAAAAGCAGTTATGTTTGTTGTTTTCAATATGTAACTACATTATAAGCCAGCTTGGGGTGTACGTGGGCAGTTTACTTTGTAGAACAAAACATAAAAGTATCGTCAAGTAAGTTATGTTTACCACAGGGTTTATTTTATCTCATTATAAAACCCCATAGGAAAATCTCGAAGGAACCAGTGGCGAATTAGAATTCCGGGTTCTGACGTCATACCTAGACCACTTTATTAGGTTTTTGAAAGTGTATTAGATTTTAGGTCATTCTCTTGTGGCTTTTGCATTGAAATTAAGCAACAAATGCGAGCTTGGTTGTGACATCATTCTGGGTGAACTGAAAGCTTTACAATTTGAATATTATTATAGTAGATCAAACTCTTTTTTTGTTTCAAAAGAGCAAGAAAACTCATTTTAACCCCTTAAACAATTTCAGAGCACCTATTATAGTTACTTTCAATTGTGCTTGCTTTTCTTGTGAATTAAATCTATAAACTGACAAATCATTTTGAAAGTACATTTGCACACACATAAGAAAGAAAGAAAATTCCTTACTGCTCTCTCTCTCTCTCTCTCTCTCTCTCTCTCTCTCTCTCTCTCTCTCTCTCTCTCTCTCTCTCTCTCTCTCTCTCATTATCATTTATATTCCTTAAATGTGAACTAAACACATTTACTGTAGGCACAGAAGAACATCATTTTATCAACAGCGGAGGATGCTAATGAAAATATGTGCTGGCACCCAGCCTAACAAAACAGGAATTTCATATCCAGTCTTTGTGCTGTTCTGGGATGAAGGATTGATTCTAACAGATAGGTCTTTTCTCTCAGGATAGGGAAATGTGCTTTTAAACACCATATTATATGGCATCACCAACAGCTCTTGTTCTGATTCCAAACTAAATAATTAAAAAAGTCATCAAGAATTTCAAATAAAGTAATAAAATGAACTAGATTTCTTCTAAAGAAAGTGTGTCTTCTTAGTTTAACCCACTCACTATATCAAAATATCAGTATTTATTAAGTGGTCGAGACAGAAGTAAGACAGAATGTGTTTTCTTGATTTTTTTATGGGTTTTCCACCTGACATAGCAGGGCGGTTTATATTTAGTCTGTCAGCTGTTCACTTAGTATCAATGTAAAGCTGTGTTGCTGTCAGTAACCAGGCAAAGGTTGTTGTCATGCAAAACACCCTCATGCCCCTCTCATGGATAAATCAACTCTGTTAACCCTTGTACATAAAGTACACTTTAACATACTTTTAAAAAGTGTACTTATTACATAAATTGAATACTTTAAAAGAATGTGAAATTTAGGTTACACTTTATTTTAAGGTGTCTTTGTCACACTGCAATTATACATTTAAGTACTAAGTAATATTAAGTAACTACATGTACTTACTATAGGATTAGGATTAGGGTTTGGTTTAGGGTTAGTTGCATGTAATTATGCATAATTTATAGTTATTACTATATAACTACATGTAACATGTAACAATGACACTGTAAAATGAAGTGTTACCAAAATTTAAAGTGAATTTAATGTTTTTTGTACACTTAAATGCATGTTAATTGAATAATTATTAATTAAGTGTATAATGATTTAAATTCATTTTAAATGCAATTAGTTGAACTCAAATACTGTTTTTTGATCCAATTAAGCAAGACTCAAGTACATATTCAAATGCAATTTCATTATGTCTATTGTCTTTGAAATATGGATAAAGTGCACTGCCAAATGTAGCATCTAATCTAAAATATATATTAATGTCATTCCTATTGAATCTTGTATGTATTTAAATATATTTGTAATCACACATTTGTAATGAAGTTGCAATTTAGTACATTTAAAATGTATTACCTTTAAAAGTAATATTGAATAAAACACTACAGTTAAAATGATAATCAAGTGCTTTACATGTGCTTTAGTAAGTTAGTCAACATATTATTAAAATATAATAATTTAAAATGTACTTTTAAAGTAAAACTTTTAATTTGACATTACAAAGTGCACTTTTCTAAAAGTGTACTTAAGTGTGTTAAGAAACATTAATACCCAATTAATCAAGACACAAGTTGAAAACTGATTAGTTTATGAACTAACAGTATTATTATTACTTTATGAGGCTGCAACAATCTGTATGATAACCTTTATTATACACTCATAAACATTCAGATAAACAAAATTAATTTAATTGGTATGTGTTAGTGTGGTGTACGTTAAAGTTTAACTTGAAGTTGTTAAGTGTGCGATACGCCTCACACTATCTTATCACAGGTATTGGATAAAAGCCATAGATATTCCAGCTGTCACAATGATTGACAAGGATTTCTTCCTCTCAGAGCAGCATCTCGTGTAACTCGAGCTGACTAATGTAATTACGTGGAGAACATGGAAAAACGAACTCTGCCATTAGCGTTCCCTGTCATTATCCAAAACGGGCGGTCAAAGAGCAGCGGTAGGATACAAACAGGACAGAGGGGCAGTCCAGTGTGTTTAAGAGTCTGTCAGGGGTGGATTGGCACGAAATGAGTTTTCCCTTGTTGGCAAAGGATGACTAAAGAACTGGTATGCAAGACGAGACAAGCATAATTGCTCATTCTAAAGAGCTCTACTTGATTTGTGGTTAAAATTGATTAAAATCAATGATATTTATAGATTTTCATGTCTTAAATTAGACATACAAGTGAACAAATACATTACATCTTTCATTACAAGATGCTGCCCAGGAGAGCAATGTTAAAAACAAATCATTAAATGAGTGAAGAAAATGTGGCTTACATATGTGAGTTACACATCTTCAGGAGCCAATGAAAATCAGTTTGTGTGCCAATGTGACAGTAAGCATTTTACGGCCCTCCCTCAAGTTCAAATGTTTGAATCACAACAAAGGAAGCAAAGGTGCCGCCCACTGAACCCATAACACTTGAGGAACCTGCCCATGAATCCCTCCCATTCCTACAGCTCAGTGACCTGCTTTAGGTACGGTGAGGCGAAACCATGTGACCTTCTATTGTCTTCTTCTAATAAATAGACACACACATACTCAGGGTGTGAATTGCTAAGGACTCTGGAGTATGAAATCCGAGAAATACTTATTATTATGTGTTTTATGTGTTGCAAAACACCAACTATTGCAACACTGCCATTTGACTGCACTTAATAAGATTTTTATACAGTATAACTATGCTTGAAAGTCAAGATTTAAAATGTGTAGTCGTACGACAGTAAATCTTACCATGATTTAGGTACCACTGCATACACTGATATTTGATCAAAAGTAACATACACATAAGGGATACAACAAGCGATTTGTCCTAAAGAAGCTGTAACATGAGAAGTGCTAAAATACAAGTTCCAACATTTTTGGAATACAGTCTAGAAGGGGGAAAATCAAAGTTTTTTAGAGCTGAAAAAATTACTGTAAAGTTTTAATTTACTGACCTGAAGAACGTTTTAAATTGCATAATAATGACACTTATCTCTGTAATACATTACTGTGATTGGTTGATAGGGCATTCTGTATATTTTTTGCGCAATGGCCGCTAAACTGTGTAACTGACTGTTGTCCCAGGGAATAATCTACCTAAATGAGCTAGTTATAGACAAACAAAATCTACCCTTTTAGTTGTTTTAAGAATTCATGTAATATGAACTGGTTTCATTAATATGAAACAGTCCAGATGCCAATGAAACAGTGATTTCCAGAAAAGTGGGAATGGACACAGCTGTTGTGGGGTGACTTGATGAATGGTGTGTAAGATCAGTGTGTACGCAGGTGTGAACAGGTGAAATGCTCTCTGCTGACGTGATCTCCATACGGGACCCTCAGACTCATCTAAACACCTGCACCTGTCTCTACATGCACTGCTGGCATAAAAATCATCATGAGCTCTGGAAAATGACAAACTGCTAAATACTGATCAAGTTGTATTCAATGAAGTATTGAAGTCCCCCAGTAGTCAATAATTGTATCCCTTAAAACTCATTTTTGATCATCAAAATGATATATTTAAATGTTTTTTCCTTGAAAAAAAAAAAAAAAATTTTTTCATGCCTTAAAATAGCTTGAATGTAACTCTACAACTTTGCTTCATTTAGTATATGCGGTTCTATGAATATGCAAATTAGCCCCGCCTCCACTCACACACACCAGCTCAGAGATCCACTCGTTGAAAACCACGCATTCATCTGATTGGTTACAAGGTAGTTTGTGACGTCAGAAACACCCGCGGTTTCAAACCGTGTTTTTGAGGCTACGTTTACACGTGGCCGGTTATTTTCGTAAACGGACATTTCACCCTCTCCGTTTTCAGAAAAGTGTTCGTTTACACAAACCGGTGTAATATGCCGCCAAGAGCATGCCAAACCTGTAGGTGGCAGTGTAACGAGAAGCTCAAGCCCATGTTAGCCAATCAGAATCCCGAAAATATAGGTCGCACCTTTGACGCAGTGCAAGTTCTGTCGCATACTGTGACGTCGACTGCCTAAAACTCAGTTTTTCTCAGTTTACATGCAAACGTGCAAACAGAGTTTCCCAAAATCTCAGAGTTTCCCAGAATCGTTTTCAGAAGCGAATTCTACGTTTGCGTGTAAACGAGGGGCACAACCGAAGGGAAATGTCTCAGTTTTTCAAAATAACCATGTACGTGTAAACGGGGCCTGAGACTGTCTTTGGTTCACTGCAGATTTAAGGAGAAAATACTCAGCAATAGTGTTGACTTACCATTTACACATGGTTTGTCGTAAAGCATATAAAAAAACACCATATAGACATATAAACAACATTAAAAGCTTGATTTTCACCACAGGGGGACTTGTAAAATCTAGTAAAATGTAGATCTAGTAAAATGCTAATATTACTAGATTGACATTGTGCATCCTTAGAAAAATGTATGTTAAACTACAGTCTAACTGGCCTTTTTAATTTAAGTTCCATGGGGAGACGTACAGTTGGGACTGTTGTTAGGCGTAGTCGGGTTCTCAGTGGTATAAAACCATGAATGAGACTCTGATACTTTGCACAGTAAAGTGTTTTAAATAAAAACACACCTCAGAGTCATTGATTAACCTGAAGAATGACACTGAGAGAGGGGATCAAACATTCTTAGCCTTCCAGGAAACGACCTTGATGCAGAAATGTGACTGTTATTTTTTTTATTTTTTTTGTGTCAAGAGTAATTAATCAGTTTTTGTGATAAGGACTTCACTTGTCATTGCCAAGCGTTTGTTGACGAAGGGTTAGACAAATGAGGTCCATTTTATGCATGGTTTTGAGGGCCATGTTCAAACATGTTTGTGGTTGTTGTGTTTGGGTGGTTCCTTCTAACTCACACTCTCACACACATACAAAACCTCCAATTTCACACCTTACCCCGTCTATGAACCGCTCTGGCCCTCACTGCAGGCAATATGAGGGTGAGACGTTGTCAGATGTACCCGGTGTTTCCATCAGCCAGATGGGACCAGGCGTTTAATGAATGGGTAAAACGAGATTACAACGCGTTGACATCATCACCACCTACTCTGGCTTCAAAACCAACAGATGGAGCAGAGGGGAGGATGAGCATTTATTTTGTAATGCATAGAGAATCATGAGGCTATTGATTTTTGCTAGAGACGCATCTGGATGTATTCAACGATTACAGAATGGTACATCTCTCAAACGTTCTACAGGCAATTGTCAGAGAAGATGCCAAATTTAATATGATGGAAATGAAAAAGAGGATGTGAGTGACAAGTAGAGTCTGGTTATTGGGCCACATTCGTAAATCGTAGTAAATGTAAACCTATGGTTTAATGAACAACACAGAAATTTGATCAACATTCTGCATTCACTGAAACAATTTGCATAAAAAGAGTTTTATGAACAGTTTACACAGAAAGTTGATCTTTATTCTGCAATAAGTATTTCAAATAGAAATTAGTTTGGAATTCTGCATTTACTCTGAAACAATTTACATACATGCGTAAAAATGGGTTTACAAACAATTTGCATAAACATTCATTCTGCATTTATTTTGAGAAAATACATAAGCATTGTTTTACGAACAATTCATTCTAAATGAGAATGGGTTTCTGAGAAATTTACACAGAAGTTTGTTCTACATTTATTCTGAAACTATATACTTAAGAACATTTTTCACAAGTGATTTATGCAGAAATTAGTTCTAAATTCTGCAACAATTTACATAAGAAGCAAAAAATTTGACATTCAAATTTCTTTCTTTTTTTTACACTCAGCAACAATTTATGTTAGAATGGTTTTACAAACAGGTTTTTTGTAAACATTTGCACAGAAATTTAGCTATTTGTGTTTTAATGAATTAACCCTAATATGTCGTAATGTTGTCTACCAGGGTATTAACCAACCGTTCAACAAGTGAAACAATTCCAGTGGACAAAAATGAGTCACATACACACAACTGTGCAACTCCATTGTTCATTTAGATCTAATTAAATACAGTATATAGTCTAACAAAAGTTTGTTACTGTCAATCTCCCTAAACATTTAAGAACCACAGCCAGCTACCATATCAGGGTAGTCCAGCAGCGATAAGGGCGCCTCGGTGTAGATGTCTGTTATGACAGCTCTGAGGACAGAGGGATGAGAGATAGATAATAGAGGAAAGAGATGTTGAGCCAGAATGTAGTGTATGCACCTACAGTAGTCACGAGCAGGCTTTGTTCCCAGAGAGCGCACTTGAGTTTTGAGAGAGTGCTTCATGTTGACTTTGAAAACTCTCGTTTGTATATCAAGAGTGGGTGCAGTAGGGGTACATTACTGCCAAAGCTAGACTTGTCCAACTCAACATCCTCTAAACAGTGAGGGCGGCAGGAGTCATGGTGTCTTTTCCTGTTCCACTCTCCATTGAAAGTGATGCATGCCTCTGTTTGGCTTGCTGGGATTAGTCTGTTCTCATAGATGGACTGCATGCACACAAAAGACTTTATTCAGCCTGGGAAAGAGGGAGGAGGTGGGCAAACTGCAGAAGTACATCTCTCTAGCCTGTAACAGGTGGGATTACAAAACAGACCTGGCTGCAGTGGGATCAGTCCTGGAGTGCATGGGGTGGGCTGATCAAAGTAGACTCCATGTATACTGAGAAGTCTCAAGACCCAGATTAACGCAGTCTTAAGCTAAACTGAATATACAGCAGTGGCAGTCTAGTTTACTGACTGACTAGTGAAATGGATCATCATCAGTTAGTCTAGTGTTGAAACTACTGAAATGGATTTTCTTCACTTAGTCTAGTGTTCAGACTACTGAAATGGATCATCATCAGTTAGTCTAGTGTTCAGACTGCTGAAATGGATCATTATCAGTTAGTCTAGTGTTGAAACTACTGAAATGGTTTTTCTTCAGTTAGTCTAGTGTTCAGACTACTGAAATGGATCATCATCAGTTAGTCTAGTGTTGAAACTATTGAAATGGATTTTCTTCAGTTAGTCTAGTGTTGAAACTACTGAAATGGATTTTCTTCAGTTAGTCTAGTGTTCAAACTACTGAAATGGATCATCATCAGTTAGTCTAGTGTTCAGACTACTGAAATGGATTTTCTTCAGTTAGTCTAGTGTTCAAACTACTGAAATGGTTTTTCTTCAGTTAGTCTAGTGTTCAGACTACTGAAATGATTTTTCTTCAGTTAGTCTAGTTTTCAGACTACTGAAATGGATCATCATCAGTTAGTCTAGTATTCAGACTACTGAAATGGATCATGATTAGTTAGTCTAGTATTCAGGCTACTGAAATGATTTTTCTTCAGTTAGTCTAGTTTTCAGACTACTGAAATGGATCATGAATAGTTAGTCTAGTATTCAGACTACTGAAATGGATTTTCTTCAGTTAGTCTAGTGTTGAAACTACTGAAATGGTTTTTCTTCAGTTAGTCTAGTGTTCAGACTACTGAAATGGATCATCATCAGTTAGTCTAGTGTTGAAACTATTGAAATGGATTTTCTTCAGTTAGTCTAGTGTTCAAACTACTGAAATGGTTTTTCTTCAGTTAGTCTAGTGTTCAGACTACTGAAATGATTTTTCTTCAGTTAGTCTAGTGTTGAAACTACTGAAATGGATTTTCTTCAGTTAGTCTAGTTTTCAGACAACTGAAATAGATTTTCTTCAGTTAGTCTAGTGTTCAGACTACTGAAATGGATCATCATAAGTTAGTCTAGTATTCAGACTACTGAAATGGATTTTCTTCAGTTAGTCTAGTGTTCAAACAACTGAAATAGATTTTCATCAGTTAGTCTAGTGTTCAGACTACTGTAATATATTTTCATCAGTTAATCTAGTGTTCAGACTACTGTAATAGATTTTCATCAGTTAGTCTAGTGTTCAGACTACTGTAATAGATTTTTAATAGTTAGCCTAACATGCAAACATGCAACGTTTAGTTTTGCTGCCAGACTACTGAATTGATTTTCACTAATGTTCAGACTATTTAACTGGATCTTCAGTATTTGGCCTACTGTTTGGATTACTGAAATACATTTTCAGTATTTGGTCTGGAGTTAGTTACACTTTCAGACTACTGAAATTGATTCAGTAGTTACTTTATCATTCAGACTGCTGAAATGAATTTTCAACTGAACTGATTTTTTTAGTAGTCGATTTAGCTTCCAAACCACTGGAATGGATTTGTAGTCTGATAGACTACTGGAATAGGTTTTCAGTAGCTGGTCTATCTATGAAACAGGCTCACTATACTTCTGGTACACTGTACCAACCTGTTCTTAGGTTGCCTGTTTGTTTTCAACATGTTCAGCATGTTATGACAACATGACAAAACCCTTTGGATAAGTATTTCTCACGGAGCAACATTACTTATTCCCAAAGAAGACAATTCAAAGCCGAACTTCAATTTTTACATTAACTTTCAATTTCTCTTTTTTCCACCACAAATAAAATGAAGAGACAGTCAACTCAATCAATTGCGCTTATCTTTTAGAATGCCATGAGAAGAGAAAAGATACTGTTGAACAGGCAGACCATGTTTAATGGGTATGTTTAAAGAACTAATAGCTTGATTGCTTCTAGATTCTTCATCTGTCCCTGTGTCATTGTTGACTAACTGTACTTACTGAGCTGTTCCTCAGGACAGTAGATCACATCAAGATAGAGGCACACAGTGCTGCTCTTTGTGCATTAGTGGAAAGGTTTGGATGGACTGGGAGTGGGAAATGCCATCTTTATTGAGTTAAAAGAGAGTGTCATGTTCGTTTTCTATTAAATTAGTAAAAGTTTGATGGCCAGCGACATGCAGTCTTCATCTAATGAGGGTTGAGCAACAGTCCCAATTCAAATAACACATATATTTCACATATGTTCTCCAGATGTGTTTTTTTTTTAACTAAAATCATAAGAAGAAAAAAAAAATCCAGATTCTTGGTAAGTGAGGAAATTTGTCCATTTTATTTTGTTTTATTGATTCACTTATGTGCACTATAGATGCACACCTCTGCAGATTCACTTTATTTTGACTGTCTATTCCTGATATTTGTTTAATATTTGTGGGTCGGGTCACCATAAACTTGGTTCAAATGAATGAATGAAAAGTTAAGTGAAACCCTAACTAAACATAATAATGTCAAATACAAATTTATTGGTCAATAAAAAACACTTATAGCCAGTAAAGTTTCTCAGTTCTACCGCCATTGGCAAATTTGACCTACATTCACATTCCAGTAATCCAGTGCTGTCTTTGCAACAGTAATTCTATTCTAGCCATTACCATCTTGTCACTGCCAAGTTAGAGGTATATACAAACCAGGTGTTTTCACCTGACCATAACAAACAAAACAAACTCGGATAGAAGTGTCAGAGGTCAACGACCAGCAACATGAGAGCTGTCGCCGAACACTCTCATTCCAATGAGAACCAAGTCAAGACAGCGTCTGAGAGATTGAATTCAAATGCCGCCTTATTCAGCTCTTAAGTATCTTACACTGACCTGACTCATTCTACTGATAAAACATTATCGCACGCCAACGCAGTCACCTACCATGAATGAATTGCTCCTGCAGGTCTCTGTTCTGGCAAAGAGCACTACAGATTTACTGGAATGCTGATTGTGATTTGAAATCAGATATTGAAAAATTAAATAACGCAGCTGGCCTGTTGAAACGCTCAGCAGGTGATACAGTAGTGTGGCATGCAGTGAAACAAACGTGCCCTCAGGTAAATAAACTCATTGATGTGACAATGAGGTAAAAGCACCAGACTGAATCATAACAATTTAACACACGCCAACATAAAAGAGTCAGAGAGGCCTATCAGCAAGGCCAGTAATTCAGCAAGGGAAATTTGCTTTCTGGAAGCAAGATCAACGATAAGGCATAAACTAAATCAAAGTGATGAAAGCTGACAGAAGAAGAACATTTCATTGAAATCTGAAAACATTGTCCTATTCTAAAGTTTGAAACCAACATTAAAGCCAAGTGCACAGTAAGACTGAAGCTCTAATGCTGTATGTGACCAGTTTGTTGATAGTTCAGACTGTAAATTCTTTCTGGATAAGTTATTACAGTATATGCAATATGCAACTATATTACACTAATCCAACTACTATTACGACTAATAATAATAATGCAAAGATAATTATGTCGATATTATCCATGTGGAAATGCAAACATCTGCAAGTGATACTGTGGGATTCTCATATTTAAAGGTAATTTAGCAGCCAGGTACTTGTGTTTATCAGAGCGTCCGTCTGCAGTCGAGTGCTCAGATACTGACAGGGCTCTGGCTCAGTCTGCAGTGGATATGAACACGTTCCTTTGTTCCTGCGAGCTCTGTGGGCAGGTAACCGATGATAACCCATGTATCACGGGATGCTAACAAGTGTTTGAGTAAGGAATATGCAAAAAATGGAAACGACATTGTCAGAGGAGAACAGTGTAATTCAAATCTGAAGATATTTTCTGTTACCACTGTACAACGTGAGGATCAAATATTGGCACTTGTGATATGAAGACCTGTCTTGCAAGGCTCTGAATGAAAAAAGTGACAAACAGCTTATTATGTCAAGAATTAAGGATGCCGAAAATTACCAGTACTGAAGACATCTTGTGGATACTAAAAAAGTTGGCCAGCAAGTCTAAATGGCATTTTCTGTTTTTGGCTGAAAGTAAAAGTTGAAGAGTTGCTTTAAAATCCAATAACTTGTTTTTAAAAGTTTTTACATATAGAGTAAACACTTGATTTAATCTCTGTGAAGTTGTTTAAAAGAACCCTTCTTACATTAACAGTATATTCTACAGTATTCAAATCTACTGCCAAAGACACTCCTTTATTAAGCGAGGGAGTTTTTGCACTGTAAATCTTTAACCTGTAAAGAAAAGAGTTGGCGGTGATGATCGCAATAACTGCGAGCAGAATTCTTGTTGTTCTAGTTCAAACCCCACGTTTTCAACGATTCTTTCTCTCCCATTTGATGAAACTCCTCACACAGGTAGAAGACAACATGTGGCAACACGGCCCAACTTCAAGAGCACTTTACAATGAACAGAAGCAATAATTCACCTCAAAAGAAAACCGTCTTTTTGTCTTTCAGTGCTTTTCTATGAAGTGACAGAGCAAAAGTCTTCAAACCTTAACTGAGCCAAACACTTGAGTGATTTATAGCCCTACTCAAGGAATCCACCAGAAGGAAGAACAGAGCAGAGAGGAGTGTATTAGAAGTGTAGGAATGCTCTCATCTTCCTGGTCCTCAAAAGAGTGGAGCCCCCAATAAGAATGACAGCCAGACAGAGCTCATAAATGAGTGAATGATGGCGTAAGTTCCTGAAGGATTTTTGTGAGATAACCCTGAATTCTTGCCCATCCTCCTAATACCACCTGCAACCGACTATCAATAGCAACAATCTAAAAAATGCTTGGTTGTTTCAACCCATGTTTGGGTCAAATATGGACAAACCCAACCGTTGGGTTAAAAATCTTTAAACCAACGGTTGGGTTTATCTATATTTTAAGTAAAGTAGAAAAGTAGCAAATACTTAAAATCCCTGTTTACACCTGGTATTAAAATGCATCTTCTGTGACCACTTCTGTTCAGATTTCTCTTATTTTGTCACACTCTACATTACTTTCATGACAGTGGCGCGTGCAAAATAGTATAGACGAATAGTATTGATTGAACAAACCCATGTTAGGTGGTTTACATGCAATTAGGAAAGGAAGCGAATAAATTTGCAGTTGCAAATTCGACTGTAATCTGTGTGGTTTGGTACAACGCAATGAAGTTTGAATCGCTTGTTTTCGTGCGTTTTCTCACAACACATCCCACAATGATTACGTATTAGATCAGTAGGCAGACTTTTGTCGCTGTGCAAATGCATTTGACCTAACGGAAGCGGTCAAAATCTCAAAATGTTTTAGACCCCATTTACACTTGTATTTCCACATGCGTTTGGATCAACGAAAAATAATACCAAGTGTAAACAGCCCAATTAGTCTTGAAAGGACAATTATGAAGGCATTTTGGTTTGTCACTCTCTTTGGTTTCCTCTCCCTTCCTACCTTCCATCTGCATTTCTTCTCAACGCATTACTGAAATCACAAATCACCCTTCAGCACCTCCAACATGTCACTACTGAGCCTAATTAGCAAGCTAGTCTTCCTGTAAAAGCATCCGACTGGCCTAATAAAGTCTCGAACGAGCGGAATATGTCTGCAAGGAAAGTATCTGGAGCGGTTCGCTGTGGTCTAGTGAAAAATAAAGTGCACCTGGCTTGCCCTGTAGAGCCTCTTCTGGGCCTTAATCCACCCAGATCCCCCCACTCAAAACCCTTGTGTTGAAATCTTTGTTCTCCTCTCAGAGGGGTGGTAAAACTAGGGTGTGAGGGGCTCAGATGGATGTTTGCTGCTATCATGGTGAATTGGGTTTACGGCGCTCCACGGGAGTAAAGTACCAGATAAAAAAGAGAGAGGGGCCAAGCCAAAACTCAATTAAAACATCAAAAACCTGAGAGTGAGCCTCAAGGCGAATTGATGAATTGGGTTTACGGCAGTTTTAAGATGTCACCAGGACTTTTTTACTGATATCTGATAAATATAATGGACTATTCAAAAAAGTATATACACAGAGTAAGATATAATGTCTATATGACTTGTTTTAGTGTTCATTAATTGTAAAAAAAAAATAAAAATAAAAAATAAAAAAACATTCTTAGGGTTAGTGATTTAAACCCATAAGACTAAGGATTAAATTAGACTGGTAACTCATCCCACATCATTTGTACTACAGACTTGACTCATACCCCAAAATGTGTGGCTTGATGAGGGGAGACAGTCTGTTGCTTTTTTAAGCAATTGTATATATAGGGCTGTTTCAATTTCAATTTATTTGGTTGCATTTCAGTGATAATGTCTATGTTGCTGACATATGAAAGAAATTCTCTTTCTGCTACTGTTGTAAATTATTCACCGCAGTGTTTCAGGTTGATTCAAACAGGTAACTCGTCGTTTGGAACTATTAATTAAAAGAACCAGATCATAAGAGTCATTTGTTTCATAAATTGTTTATATATATATATACACATATATAATATTTTTATTATTCTCTTAAAAAAAGCGGCCCATAAGTCATTTTGCTCGTGAATGACTGACTGGAAAATCAGTATTTTAACCCTGTCCGAATCACGTGTACTAGTTGTGTACCGACTTTCACTTGCCGATAAAGCAGGCAAGAAAATCACATAGATTAACTTGGAAAAGAAACCCATTAAATATCTAGAGACAAGTATATCACAGTGAGTTGATGTGGAGAGGTTGTTGACTGGGAAGAGTAAGCAAACACCCAGAACACACTAATAACGTTCCTGAAAAATCGCTGTGGTGCAATCGAGGATTAAAGGATTATTTCACTTCAGAATAAAAATTTCCTGATAATTTACTCACTCCCACATCATCCAAGATGTTCATGGATCTTTCTTTCATCAGTCGTAAAGAAATTAAGGTTTTTGAGGAAACATTCCAGGATTTCTCTCCATATAGTGGACTTCAATGGGGTCCAACAGATTGAAGGTCCAAATTGCAGTTTCATTGCAGCCTCAAAGTACTCTACACCATCCCAGCCGACGAATAAGGGTCTTATCTAGCGAAACGATCTGCCATTTTCTAAAATAAATAAACATTTATATACTTTTTAACCACAAATACTCATCTTGCACTGCGATGTGCATTACGTAATCATGTTGAAAGGTCTGAAATTTGGACCTTCAACCCGTTGTACCCCATTGAAGTCGAATATATGGAGAAAAATCCTGGAATGTTTTCCTCAAAAACCTAAATTTCTTTTCGACTGAAAGACATGAATGCTCATGGATGCTCATCTTGGATGACATGGGGGTGAGTAAATTATCAGGAAATATGAATTCTGAAGTGAACTAATCCTTTAACAGTAAACTGATATATTGTTCCTTGTTCTATTTGTGACGCAATTGTGCTACATGCATGAAGACTAAAATTTAACTGTTTAATGTTATTTTTTTGAATTATTTTTCTTTATTCATTTTCATAATAATTTCAGAATGTATTTTGTGAAGTCAGAGTATGTTGTACATGTGTGCTGAGCAGGGAGAGCAATATTTCGCTTAGAGGTATGTGTGCAATACCTTACTGTACCACCCCAGAGAAAAGTAGAGGCATGATGGGGTGAGGAAGGAGAAACATAGAGAAACCATTACAGCTGGCATGATGGGGTGAGGGAATAGAGAAATGGGGAACAGAGAAATCTGTAATGAAGACCTCCTCACCTATAGCCTTATTCTGCTATGCCTGTTTCTCTCTGTCTGATACATGTATAAAATAATAAATAGAAATCTCTTGGCAAAGGCAACTGGTGTAGCTTCCGTGATTCAACCATAACAGGGGAAAGCATGATTTTCAAATCTACAATGCAGAACTTTCATTTTGATGCGTCCAGTTCAGAAAGACTCTAAAAGAAGTTGTTGCGGATAGGTGTGACACCTTATTTAATTTCCTGATTGCTCGATAACTTTTTAAAATTAATTTATTAATCATTTATTAAAGATTTATCGGCTCAATTCCTGTCTAAACAAACAAAACAAAAAAAAGTAGAGAGTATTGAGAAATGTGCGTGTGTGGAGAGTGGTAATGCTATGATTAATTAGGTACTGTATGAAAACTTCTATTATGACCACACTTGTGAAGTCTTTGGCTCATATCTTACATAGTTTCCAAGGCAGACAACAGATATTATGTAAGGAATGAGAAGGATGTTACCGTATATCAAGTCACTCCTGCAAATAAACCACAAAGAATAAATTATACACAGCACAACAAGCCCAAATCACAAGATTCTGCAAGTGTATTCCTCAACAACACTGAATGTCTCTCATGGCAGCATTACCCCTGCTTCTATAATAAAGCATTCAGCAGTGGACATGGTACATCATTAAATGGTTTATGGGCGGTGGTTTTTCCCAACAGGCCGAGGGCAACCAAGTAACAGAGGGCCAATACTGACTTGTGTGCTCGTAACAGCTATGGAAATGTCTCCACATTGCCTCCTATTCGCCTGTTTTTTTTTTTCAAATGTACACAAGTTCCTGCTTTCCCCCGGCAACGCTTTTTTCTCCTTTTGAAAAGAGCCAACCATCCGGGGGCTGGTAACTAAGCACCCTGTTTATCAGTAACCAGGCTTAACAATGTCCGTAACCAAACACCGCCGTGGCAAGAGCGAGAATGAGAGAATGAGAGAATGAGAGAAAGAGAGAGAGATCTTATGACATTGCAACCGATACACTTGGCACTAAGAATCATGAGGAGGTACATGGGTTGGTGACTTTGAAAACAAAACTTAACTATCTGTAAGCTACTAAGTCGGAAACGCACTACACGTAAACTATACCAAATACCAAAGTACACACTTGTGTGTGTTTTTGGAGTTACTGTAGTGGTGACAAACTTCAATACTCAAGGGGGCAATAGAGTTAACTTCAAATATCTGTAGCTTAGCTTATTATAGCTATAATAGCTTATTAGCTAGGTAGCTAAATACAGCTTTAGCTAACTTTCTCAGTAAGATTCTCTTCAAAAAAAGTTGACCAGTAAGAAAAAACTGACAATAGGAGAATATGTTAATTTTATGTTAATGCACTATAGCACCACCTCTGACACATTTCGTCTTCGTTCTGTTCACACCAAGACGAATGTGCAGCACAAAAACTATGTAATAAACATTTTAATTAAAAATGAACGGCAGATAATACATCTGTTCAGACCGACACGAACATTCACATGCCGTCAATGCATTTTTTATTTATTTTTTTTACAGAGAGGGATTCTAATGTCTTCATTGTCTCCCGTGACATGAAATAGAAAGTTGCGAAGCATTGGCCTTTTGTGTGTGTCAAAACTCTTAACAATGTTTTGGTAACACTTTATTTTACAGTGTCCTTGTTACATATCGTCACCTTCCTAAAATAATCGCCCAAGTAATTTTTTCAGGTTTCTCAGAAAACACAAAAAAACTGAAAAATAACTTCAGAGGTTGAGTAGATTTTTGTTCTTCTTGATGCAGCTGCCATCTTGAAAAGCTTGTAAAATTGCCTAAGTCTCATTGTCTTTTGACTTAGGCAAATAAAACGGCCTAAGTCACACTCTTGACATAGGCCATTATACTACAGGGGTAGAATTGCATGATCTGTTCAACTGAGGATGTGGGCGATTTTACCAGAGGTGGCCAGCATCATGAGGAGATGACTTATGCAAAAATAATAATTTTTGTCAAAAAATTACTCAGGCAATTATTTTAGAAAGGTGACGATATGTACATGTGTAATAACAGTAAATTATGCATAATTACATGCAACTAACCCAAACTAAATCATAATCCTACCCTAACCCTATAGTAAGTACATGTTGTTAATTACTATTACTCAGTACATACATATATAATTACACTGTAACAATGACACCTTAAAACAAACAATTCTCTAAGTATTCAGAGCCGAGTAAATCCAGCATTTTTAGCCATTTGATTGTTCAAATTGTACCAATGATACTCAAAAAAAAAATCTACATTTGGACACGTGCAAAAAAAAAAAGCATTGTTTTCAGGTTTTGAAACACAGGACTGTTCAGAATGGGTGTATTACAGGTTTGGGCCTGGATCACAGATCGCCGGTGTTAACCTTGACTGAATGAGCAGGTTAACTCCTGCCCTGCTGTCCTCTCCTCCTTAGGGATCTAATATCTCATTCACAACTCACCCTCAATCTGATTGCTTCCTATTTTTATCCCATACAACAGGAATGACCGGATTTAACCGTGAGTATAACATACATTTATTCGTTGTACTTCAGCTTTACTGCATGACAGAGTTCACTAAACGTAAAAATAGACTTAGACTTGTGTAAATGATGTTTAGTAGATAAAACTGCAATAAATACTTTTACACTTAATAACTATAGTGGCTGCTCTGTCCTTGCAAAACAATAATAAAAAAATAATAAAAAACAGCTGAAACACTAAGATGGACTATATGCATTTCTGATGCAAAAATAAAATATATTTGAGGCAAAAGTACTTTTGATTGCTTTTCTTTATTGTACAGACTGATATCTTGATGGTATAATGTTTTGTGGTCAACAAAGAATACATCGTCCCTGCTCACCCCCTCTCCCTATCTAAATCAGTGAACAGGTGACTAATATTCCCATTCCTACATAATCCTGTGACCCCCCCCCCCCCCCCATGATCATGTTCCCTGAGCAAAAACCCATTAACACTTCCATGTCTACTACAATAACCAATAGAACTTAATGAGATTTACATGTAGATTTAATAAAGCGCAACATATAACAAAACTGCATATATAATGATTTATTTTTGGCTACTGGGTCTCTTTATTAAAACAAACCTTACACATAAATCAACTAATTACTAAATGTTCCCAAGCTAAATCACAAGAAGACAAGTCCACATAAATCCTGATGAGTCGAAGTAAGATTTTCTCACAATTAATTTTTTTTTTTTTTTTTTTTTTTTGAGAACTGCATGGCAACATTTCACTTCAGTGTGATTCAGAGCCAAGAGCAACTGAGCCAAATGACTAAGAGAGCACAACAGTCACCATGACACGGTCCTGAGAGTCAGTGTGTGTGTGTGTGTGTGTGTGTGTGTGTGTGTGTGTGTGTGTGTGTGTGTGTGTGTGTGTGTGTGTGTGTGTGTGTGGGTGGGTGGGTGGGTTTGTAAGGAGGATAACAGGATGCTGACACATGCTACATTTAGTTTAGGGAAGAACAACAAAGACAGAGAGAGAGAGAGATTGGCATGCAATATATGCGGTACTGTGATCATGGTAATAATAATGCATTTATACTTGCAGTCAGTGTGCACATTAATAAAACCTTGTGCCTTGATGAAATATCTCAGTTATTTCTCGTTTATTGTTTCTTTTATAATTTTTTTTTTTTTTTTTTGGTATTTGTATATTGTATACATTACATTTTTTTAAATTATTATTATTAAATTATATGACCTTGTAATAATTGCGATAAAATAAATATTTTCTATAAAACTGAATTTATCTCAGGACCATTTAAAATAAATGAGTGAAAAAATAATGTTGACCAGTTACAATATACATTCAAATAAATGTTTATATAAAATCTTAATTATATAAAGACTTTAATTTTAATGATATATAAATTGCAGCATAACCAATGACTTGGCTATGCGCCAATTACCCATCTGCACATCCGCAATCAAACCCAAAAAGATCTGATAAAACCGCAACAACATAACATGAATATTAACACATAAAAAAAAGGAGTAAAATTGAAGTCCACTGGTGCATTGTGGGAAAATAAGCCCAAGATAAACAGCACACCCTCTGTGCAAACAGAGTTTCCTCCATGTTGTGACATTGGGTTTAAAACAATGAGTTAATGTGCAATCCACAGTGATATATGGGGAGACTGTCTCATAAGACAAAAAAAAATCATAAATGAAAACTCTTTAATATCTCAATTCTTTCTCCTACGCATCAATTAGATTAAATTGTCAAAAAAGTCTCCTGCCTCTCAGATGTTTCTCTTGAGAAAAAGACTTAAGTAATCTCACATGTGGCAGAGTCTCAAAATTGATGTCAGACTCAAGAATGTCTTAAACTGTGTTCAGATGTGCCAAGATGAGTACAAATCCGTACAAAAACGTTTTTCGTCAAAATTCTTCCAATTCTTATTCGAGCTGCTATCCACAGTAATTTTGCACCTCTATTCTATTCTTGTGTCTCAACAATGGACTTTTTATGTCTTTATAGAATTTTTGGAGAAAATTCTGAGACATATACAGTAGTTGACAGATAAATGAAACAACTGAGAACTCATGTAGGAAACATGTTTAGAATACGAATGCATCTATTGCATCTGACGCTGTATAGAAAACTCATTCCTAACATCACAAAGATGACTAAGGGTCAGTTAAACTGCCTCCATTGACCAGACAGGACAAAGAAAGGACACAGCCATGACTACTAGTATACAGTATACAGAAGAAGCAAAGGGTTAATTTGATTGGTTGTTGGTGAGAATAAATGCAATCTTCTCATTTAAAGGGATGAAATGTCATTTGCAATGCATTAAACTTGCTTAATGTGATGCTTCATTTTACTCACTGGGATTTGATTGGATCATGTGTGTTAGGCTACAATATTATTGGTTAATATTATGTTTCCCCACCCACACAGCCCTGATTACATCAGCAGAAAAGAAAAGTCGTTTAAGGTGGAGAAATGTATTACATTTTGATGAAAGATTATGAAAACCAACTGTTTTGATCAAAAATAAAGTGTATTTCATTTCCTGTTGACTTACACAGGCATAAAAGACCTCTGTCAGTCTAGAGCCTAAACTAACGTTCAACAACAAACGATTAACACAGAGGTGATTCCTTTTAACATACTAAAGGAGAACCTCTAGACAGTCAACAAAACTTCCCACACACCAAAGTTCATGGCCAATTTAAATGTACCAAGACCACAGAAACCCTTCCAGGTTGCATGCATTGTCTTGTCAGTCCATTAACAGCTTTGTGAACTGAGACACCCTGACGAGTCCGCAACACCTAGGAATAGTGAGGATAATGGGTCGGACCCCCACACCAGCTCCGACGACCCACATTCATGCAAGAGGAGCCTTTTAATATGGAAAACACTGTACCTCCCCCTCTCCTTTTAAGAAGGTTATTTGCATTGAACACACTTCCGTAACATGAACACAGAATTGTCAGCAATAGTAAAAAGGCAATAGCAAGGAGTTTAACCGAACAGTTAATAATAATTAATCAATATAAAAATTGATCACGCCCCAAACTGTCATTACTTTAATGTGAAGAAAAAAATCATTCTCATATCTCCAATACAGTAATGAAAATCATTTTGCCAAATTTTTCTTCAGCACAACAAATACCACCATTATGCATTAAAACTTCTGCATGACAATAATATTTTTAACATCACAATATTGAGAAGGGTTACATTTGGTTAATTGTGATGAATACGACCATTTTAATGTTTTAAATAATAGGGTTTGTTTTCTTTCTGCAGCATTTCTTATTATTTCTTGTTTTTATACTTTATTTTTATACTTCATTTAATTATAAATATGACCTGAACATATTCTTAACATAAAATCTTTTTAATTACGTTTATGATTAATATAACTACAATATTTATATTCAGTTTTATTTTATTTTATTTTATTTTATTTATTTATTTTTTTATTTTTTTTTTTAGATTTTATCTTGTTTTTAATTTAATTTTAATTAGTTTTACATAAACACTTTTATTGTCATTCTATTTGTTTTTAAAGTTTTTATGCATAATTTTTCTGTTTTATATTCTGACCACTGAACCAACTTGAGATTAATTTAATGTATAAAAGGCCATGAAAATAAATGATTGTTTTATCGTTGTTGTTGTTTTTGTTTGTTGTGAGAATAACCCAGATATTATTTTTAGGGTCAGAGTAAAACTTTTTTCTTTTCATCAAAGATGAATTCTGCACTTTTTTAGTAAATAGTCTCTCTCTCTCTCTCTCTCTCTCTCTCTGTGTGTGTGTGTGTGTGTGTGTGTGTGTGTGTGTGTGTGTGTGTGTGTGTGTATGTGCGCGCATTCTGAAAACCCAGATGACCTTTCTTAAGCACTTGAGTGTCAGTATTGATAAGACTCTACACTGGCACTATAGTCATTAAACTGAACTAGTTAGGCCAGATGTGACCTCCTTGACCTTTTTAAGTAAATGTCATTGAGCAAAACAGAGGTTATTACCCATGATCTGTTTTACCCCAAAACCCTAGAGCAGAACACGAGCATAAATCACATATATAAACACTAAAACACTAGGAGACAAGTAAGGATCAAAGATATTTAGTATGCAGGACTTCCTGTTATAACACATCCATCTGACTACAAGAAATAGATAAATAGAGCCTAACATACAAGCCCACCTGTTTTCACATTATAAGTTAAACGAGTTGCGGGAAAAAAAAATGCTTATTACAGTCAACTAATAAAAAATGGGATAGATTCTTATTTTTTATTTTTTTTTAAAGAATACTATTTAATATAATGAAAATAGCATCTTTCATGTCTCCTGCAGTGACCCCTGCACTTCAAGCTTACTAAACCAGCTTATCATTAGGGAAGAGAGATAAATAAAATACCAGGCCTGGCCAAGGTTACAGTGGGGCACAGATCATTTTTCCAAATAACACGGATTACGAACGGAACAGAGAATGGCATTGTGTGAGAATATCTGCCTCCATCATGAAACAGAACCTGCTTTAATGTAAATGTAATTTGAGAGGGCGACTTCATGTTTAAGAGTGAAAATTCAAGTAGAGAAGAGCTTTTGTTTTCAAGCGTCGTTGTGAGGTGCGAAAGGTCGTGAACGAAATGGTTATATTGGCTATATAATCAGGGGGAGGTGAAACCAACCCCCCCTGTAAGAGGTGACGGCGTTTCTAAAATGGTGGCTTGACACCTCTCAACGACAAGACAAATTCAATACATCTAGGATTTCTAAGCTTAGCCTGAAGGTTCAAAAAAAGTACAAAGTGCATCTCAAAAGCAAAGACTAAACTGCAAATCACCCTGCAGGCCTCTCATGATTTTGGTTAAACTACAACTTTTACTCGTTAGTGGCTAAAATGACATTTCAAGCATTTCCATGTCGACTTGCTCAGATATTGCCTTAAAAACTTGTGCAAGGGTGGACGACATTTAATTTGACATGGACGAAAACAAGGCTTTGAAAGATAGGTGTACTGTCCGTTCAATGTTTTGTACAACTTGGTATACATTTCCAAACAAAAAAAAAAGTACAACATATTGGTTCCAGTGTCCAAAATGAACTTTTTAGCCTGCAAGCCAAAAGTAGTTGGTCTTGTTGAATTTTACCAAACCAGTTATATTTCAACACTGTAAGCAAGTTATAAACTATTATTTATAGTTAAATACCTAAAATAAACTATTATTTTAAAGAATTAAAATAATTTTAGTTATGAAATAGAAATTCTTATGATAATTTCCAGTTTGTAATAACCCCACTGGATACTGATATATATAAAAATTAGTACTTGGCAACGTTTAATCGCATCCAAAATATAGGTTTGTGTTAACATGATATAGGCCTATGTGTGTGTACTGTGTATAATTATTTTGTATATATAAATACACAAATATGCATGTGTATTTAAGAAATATTTACATGTATATACTGTATACATATATATATATATATATATATATATATATATATATATATATATATATATATATATATATATATAAATGCATGTATGTGTATTTACAAAATAATTATACACATTACACACACATATATTATGTAAACACAAATTTGGATGCGATTAATCACGAATTAATCGTTGCCCAGCACTAATAAAAATATAATTTCTTGAATACATGTCTTGCATAAATTTATTGTCCAACAACATTTGATCAGCATCCAATTTTTAATCTAAAATACTATTTTGAAAATTTTTAAAACAATTATTATTTTTTAGAAAATATACCCTGAATGGTTTTTATTTTGGACCCTGATTAGTTCTCATTCATGAAACACGAGCAGAACGAATTTGTGCAGATAAATTGTTCGTAAAACCTTGTACATAAAATATATCGCATTGAAATCAATGATTTTTGCTTGTGTTTCACGAATGCAGGCGACTTCCTGATCAGAGTGATGTAATATTATATTACCCAAAATGCACACCTTAAAATGTATTGGATGGCCGCCCAAGTATCACATTTCCCAAGCCTTTCCCCATAAAAACGTCAAAAAAATACCAACAGCAAGAGCATGTTGCTCAAACAGCAAAGTTTGCTATCAAATACATGCTTCCTTTATAGTGGCATTGTCATACACTGGTATTAACAATGCTATTGAATTACAGGCTAGCCATTGTAGAAAAGCGTGTGCTAGTTCATGCATGCTGAGTGAAAACAGGAAAGTCTTTGAAAGCAAAAAGAACTTTAATTTCCCTTATAATCCCTAAATGCTGTGCATGGATGGCCTTTGGAGTATATTTCTAAAAACGTAGAGTCGGTCACCGTTGGACACATGTAATGTCACACTTTTTGGCCGTTGGCTGAAATAGATGCTTTTCTAGCTCCTTAGCGTTAAGGACAAAGACATCTTTTATGTGCGGCAGAATAGGGTCAGGACAGAGCGGAAAGTGTGTCGTGTTACACGCGAACAGGTTCCCCTTCCGACTTCCCAGCCCGGGGAATCACGGATCTGGATTGCGTCTGATCCGTCGGTCTAAATCTAACCCCTGAGAATGGGACCTCCACTTCACCTGAGCTCACAGGTCAGGCCTAGACGGTTAAAAAACGCACCTTGATGACTACCCAACCTGTCCAGACTTCCCAACCAGCAATCTGTCTGAACAAACAGCCATTTAATCCTGGGCGAGAGTTCGCAGCGCTCTTAAAGAGGCTTAGAAAATCTACAAAGAGGTGGAAAGTTTATATATCATTCTTCATTGAATGCTTCCATTCAGTGATTCTATGCGTTGTAGGGTTTCCTTGTCACTTCAAGAGCCCTTCGGATTTCTTTTGAGTTTGATGAAGTTGCTTTTAAGATTGTGTGAAGACTAATCATTTTCGGAATGGGCAGAATTCATCTTCACAGAAGGCATTCAGTGCTGTAGAAGGGGCTGTAGAACGTCATCAAACATCTGTGACATTTCTGGAGACCACAGGTGGAGTTAATGGTTAAGATCTCAGTAGTATTGCCTAAGGGAGATGCCATTTTCAAACAAGCACCTAAAAGGCGTTTCTTGAAGAGAAAAAAGGCCTGTGATTTACGTTCCAAGTTGCCTCCACTGCACCGTTAAAGCTAAATGTGAGGCGTAGCTCCATGACTTTTACAGGAAAATCCACTCAATTAAAGGAACGTTTGAGGTTCAAGACAAGTTAAACATTATATACGACAAACTGACAGTAATTTCTCATCAATTTGTTGAAAATTGTAATGAAAAATACTAAAGTACTTACAATGGAAATCAATGGAAGCTTGTTTCCGCCACAGAATAAAACATTTTAAAAGATAATTGCGACTTTTTATCTCAGAATTGCGAGATATAAAGTCAGAATTGTGAAATATAAACATGCAATTCTGAGAAAAAAAGTCCGAATTTCGAGTTTATTTCTCGCAATTGCGACTTTATATCACGCAATTCTGAGAAATAAAGTCAGAATTGTGAGATAAACTCACAAAATTTGCACATGGCTTGTCTTAAAGCATTTTAAAACACCACATAAACATATAAACAACATTAAAACCTTGAGTGTCGAAACATGCATTTTCTGTAAAGCTGCTTCGAAACGATATGTATTGTAAAAAGTAATGTGAAACTTATTAACCTTGCCTGTGGTAAGTTTATATTTAATCTTTCACTACTGTCATGTTCATGTGAAACCGGTAAAAGCCAGGTATGATTTGCATACACAATATGTGTAAGGATACCAAAAGGGACATAACTACCCACAAATTACCGTTTATATTGAGCACACTCCACCCAAAAGAAAGTACATATCCAGAAAAGTTTCAACTCAGAACAGTAGTTCCACTGTTACAAGGATGATTTAGACAACTTTATAGAAAGAAACGATTTAAGCTCTTCAACAAAAATATGGGCAACATATTTCTGATTTAAGCTCATTGGAATGACTTTGTAAACTTCCATTGTAAGCTACTGTAAACAGACTTTTGTTTCTTTTGACAATCAGAGCGAGTTGCAATTGTTTTCTGTTGCAGAGCAGAAGTATTCAAACCAGAAAATTCCTTTACAATTTGCAAAAGTTAAAATGGCAATTGCAAGTGAAAGGCCGATATTCATTATCACAAAAAATTCCAAGTAGTCAAGGGCAAACGAAGCCTGAAAACATTACAGCTTAAACAAAACCGTATAATTAGCGTACAAAGGCAAAACAATGCTGAGCCATGTTTTGATGTAAACTACCCTGGAATGACCCAAACCTGGAGCGGTTATTGTTTGCCCCTCTTGGCACCGGTTCGAGACCTCATCGCTGTCTCTGTCTTCTCTCTCCACCTTCAAATGAGTTTGCAAGATTAAACATGAATCAAATTCCTTTCCTGCTCATTTAACAGAGATGCAGACAGCTCGCACTGTTATTTTAGCTTAATTAATGTTCAGGTTTCCCGGTCTGGACTGTATTCCGCTATCAGAGAGCAGGAATGTGAGGAGGAGGAGGATTTCTGATCTTCATCTCTCTGGAAAATAAGGTTGAAGGCCTTTAGAAACATGAACAAATTCTAAAGAAACCTGCGGTTAACCAAAATTGCTAGTATCAGATACATAGAGGCCATTTACCTGTCTGTTAATAAAGGGCAATGTTCAAGAGGAATAAAAAAGATGGGTAAGAGAACAGTGCTGACATAGTTTGCCTCAGTAATCTAATAACAGTTTCAACAGACACTATGGGGACGGATGTAGCATTGCAAGCAAAGTGAAAAAGTTTCAATAAAACTCAGTTTGTTTAAACTACACAGACCTTGAGTCGTTTTGTTATGTCTACCAAACTTCAGCAATGAAACAGAGTGTTCGCATCTAGAGAAAATAATATACAAAACACACTATCATGGCAGTTGGTGGCATATTTGTACAATCTTATTTGTACATTTTCAGACTACCTGCTTGCACCCAACTGAGGGTTAGGTTTAGGAATGGACCTTCATGTTTAGATATTTTCTAAAATGTGTACGTGTCATACATATTCATTTAAATTCGCCAAAACATAAAATAGTCAAGTTTTCTCATTAAACCCGTTATGGAACATTAAAGATGCTGGGTGGTGAACCAGTGTTATTAATATCATAAACTAAATGAAAACATTATTGTTAATAAAAAAATAATAATAATTATAATATATATATATATATATATATATATATATATATATATATATATATATATATATATATATATATATATATATAGCATAAACTAACATAACTGGGAAAATCTAAACTAAACTAAAATTTCCATATAACATTTCCATGACTTCAAAACAAATTAAAATGCAACCAAAATGTCATCAAATAAAATTAATAACTTTTTGGTACAAGTAAAACTTAAAATAAAGTTTATATAACTTGAAACCTGACAATAAACATAATAAATTTCATATTTTTAACATTTTTAAATGATACCAGTTAGCACAACATTGGCAGCCCTAAAATATGATATAAAATAAAAACAAAGAAAACTTAAAAAAAAAAAAAAAAAAAAAAAGATAACCAAAAATAAGGTGAAAACTAACATAAACTAATCTAAATTAAGTTAAATGAAGAAAAAAAAAGAAGCTAATAATAGCAACGCAGTAAAAACCGAATAGCAAAACAAACAGCTTAGCATTACGGCAGTGAGTTTTGCATGTAGAAGCATCGCTTAACACCTTCTTCACACAACAAAAAATAATACTTAAATATCTAAACGTTAGTTCATAACACTTTCTACAACTATTTCAGCCTCATTAATGAATGATAAGTGGGATTCGTCCCTTTAAACAAAGTATGTTTGACAGAATGAACAGAATGAACCACAGCATGTCTGTGATCTCAGAGGTCAGAGGGTCGTGTGTGGATGAGGCAGAAGGACAGTCACACCTGGAGTGGAGATCTCCTCTGGTAATGACATGTAGATGACAGGGGACAGGCAGTGCAGTTTTACAGTGATTAAAGTCTCTGTCTGGCTCTCTTACAGCTGTTGTGTGCATGTCAGAAAGCAGATCTGAGGACACAGCTGGCCAGCCCTACTCTGACCCCGTCTGCTCACACAACACACACAATACACGCATGAACCACACAGGACTGACGGCTTCTACAAGCTTAAGCCAATTCACGTTAACTCTAGTTAAGTGGTCCTTACACAAAACATGGCCACTTTAATTAGCATATCAGCTCTTTGAATTAGTTGTACATTTAGCCTACATATCGAAGCATATCATTCATAACAGTCATTGCAAAACAAATTACTCAGCTCATTACCCCATTACTCACAGGTATGCCTGAAGGGAATCGACAGCTGCCGAATTCCATAGAAAAGCCCCGCCGATTTCCATCATTCACAGAGTTCAACACGCGCACTGCTTCACGTGTTTTCGTTGTGAAAGACTTGATCATCACATTGAATTTGATCAATTTAAAAAGTCAGAATGACTTAAAGTTGCCTCCATCAGGGGGAAGAGGTATAACATTATGATATTTTTCAACTATATCTCAAATAAGAGCAAACATCAAAGTAGCTAATAATAATATAATTGATTTTATAGTACTTATCAATATTGCATTGAATAGTTTCACCTTAATATGGTACTAATTATTTTAGTTGTCTGGAATATTTGTATTATTAAGACAAAAGTCTATGTGGAATCTACTTTATAATTATATGAAATAATTTAAATCTGTTTTACCAAAATATATTGATCAATTCATAAAATAAGAAGTCTTCGACTACATAGTTTGATAAAATTATGTTCATTATGCATGAAAAGATTGCATTATATTCATAACTTGTTACAATTACCCCGACTTCATAGCCAAGATAAAATCATACACAGTAGCTACTAGTAACATTCTTAATAATGTTTGTTAATTTACATTTAAACTATATATATATATGTATATATATACACACACATTTAAAAGACGCTGAAACAGAAATAAATAAATAAATAGGCCAAAAATCACTTTATTTATCATTTAGCTTAAGTTTATAATAGTTTCAAAAGTATTGGAGCTTAACTCAATCTATTTTACTGTGTTTATATCGATTTTGCAGAATTTCACATATTTTCTTCCACACACTCGAAAAAATATTGTTTTGAAGTTGTACATAAGGGAGCGTTTACACAACCTCGTTTTCAACAAAAAAACTGAAAAATTTGGCCATTCATTTACATGACAATGGCATTTTGTGGGCCTGAAAACACAAACTTTTTGAAAGCAGGTTTCAAAATGCAAGTTTTTAAAAATTATATCGTTATCGTCTCCATGTAAACTACAAAAACATGAATTTGTGAGCACAGGGACGTCATGCGCATGCGTATTACGTGTTCAGTCTATAGGCGCGTAGTGTTTCATTACAAAGTGATATCGCCAACTACTGGCCTGGCATGAATAATACAGCGTTTTTTGTCGTTTCCGCGTATCCGTGTGAACGGGGATCGTTTTGACATCGTTGTCGTCTGTACACGAAGAACGCAAAGAAAAAAAGTTTCCTTTTTTCGTGTAAACGTACCCTAAAACAGATTATTTGGAGAACGTTTAACAAGAAAGTACTATTTCAGTCTTTCTATTCACAATTCCATGTTTAATTCAATGTGTCTCTTGCCATTTCTTTGTAATTTTTTTGTAAAATTAACAAAAACAAAAACAAATCTACTAACAATTTCTGAGTAAAAATCCTACATCATTGTTTTTTCAGTGCAGAAAATGTAAAAAGTGTGCAAGATCCAAGTGGGCCTAAACATTTAATCTACAAACCTCAACCATCCAGTTACAAGAAATCGTTTTGTAGGATATGAAGCTTAGTCTTCAAGTCCCAACTGAAATACAAGTTCAGAGAGTTTGGCAATGCAATGTAGAACATGCGAGTCCTGCAGCGCTGAGTGGGCTATACCATCAACTACATGAGACGCAAACGCATCGGCCCACGGGCAGAAGCTCACCCCACTGAAAAATCAGCGTGTATCGGCAGGATCAGCTCGCTGACTTCAGGGGGAAAAGAGGAAGAAACTGGCTAGAAGTGATAAATAACCTCCACTCCTCTCTTTGGATGTGACATGGATCTTAATCGAAAGATAAAGACATCAAAAAAATGGGGAAATTCAGTTTCCCCAGTACAAATGACGGCTGGATCCATCTATCTTGAGGCTGTGACAGATGGCTTATCACCGGTATTGATCCAGTGAAACAAAGCACAAAAGTGCAGGGCTAAAAAAAAACAAAAAAAAGGGCATCATTTTGCAGAGGACACCCCTAAAATCGGGAAAAGCCTTGTTGAATGTTAACAGACACAGATAAGAGAGATTAGGTTACTTTTCAAACACGCAGCCCTCACTCCGTCATGTTTGCTGTGCAAACTGGAGTTGTTTTAGGCTAGAATGGCTCTTGTTTTGACTAGAATGTTAACCTGCTTTTATCAGGTGCATATCTGGGACTTGTGTGTGTCCCCAAGTACTTGGATAAATAATTTAAAAGTCGATAAGGAAAACACCTGTTCAGGAGTGAAAGATAACAGTGTCTGAATAGTGTTCCATTTGTGAAGTAAACAAAAAAAAATAACAGTAACAGTGCGGTAACAGTAAAAGTAACAGGTTTTATTTTTGTCCAAAATATTACTTTAGGTTAAACCAACAAAAGTCATTTTTAGAGGGTCAGATCGGGGAGAAAATTATACCTTTTTTTTTTTTCACAGTGTCTCAAGTATGAAAAAAGTGCTTTATCGCTTTGCATTTAAGAGTGGAGTATGGTACATTTAAAATATGGAAGAATAGGAGTGTCACTTAACACCTTTAGAAATCAAGTAACAAAAAACATTAAAATTTGATAAAACTAGCCTATATATTAGAGATGCGCGGATGGGCTATTATTTCATCCGCAACCACATCACAAAACTCATCATCCGTCCGCCATCCATCCGCACCAACGTTTTTGACCAATTTTCAAAACCGCACCCGCCCGCCGTCCGCTGATTGCTGTATACATAATATTTTTCATTTGATTGGTTCAACCGCCCGCCACCCGCCCGAATTGAATTAAAATATTATTTTTCGCCATGTCATCCGTCCGATCCGCGGTTTATCCGCAGAGTCCGTGGCTGTAACCGCCAACCGCGCATCTCTACTATATATATTATTTTTTACATTTTGTGAGGACAGAGTGAGTGGTGCTTGCCCATGCAAAACTCACCTCCATGATTCTAGGGCTCAGTGGGTGGTTGCTAGGGCACTTCTATGCATTTGTTTTGACTGGGTTTTAACATGTTGCTATGCGGTTACTAGGGTGTTCTGGGAGTCAAAAGAGCCCATCCCCAAGTCTCTATGATATTTTGGTCCCTATATGTGCCTAGTGTTCCTTGGGTTATTTATGTATTTTCATTGTATGCCAGGACAAAATGATAAGTCTGATTAGTTAAATGTAAAATCAATGTTTACTACTTAGGCTTAGTGGTGTAAATTAAACCCTAACCTTAAAGGCCTTTAACACTTAACTTTAGTTCACCGCAAAAAAAAAAAAAAAAAAAAAAAAAAAACTGAAAATGTCTTTTCAAACCCACAATAAACGTTCCAAAGTGTCTCTTCTAAAGTAAATCTGTTCATCATATAGGCTAAAGCAATCATATCTCTTCACAAGACTTGTATTAAACCACTCGATTCATATGGGTTCATTCTACAAACAATTTATGACCTTTTTGGTTACCTGAACTTTCAATGAAGGGACAGAAACCTCTTAGGTTTCATTAAAAACATCTTCCTTTGTGTTTCGAAGAGTAACCAAAGTTTTGTCTTATGCGTTTGGAATGACATGAGGGTGAGTAAATGATGACAGAATTTTCATTTTTGGGTGAACTAACCCTTTAAGTTTGACCATTAGCAAACAGAAACACATTTAAACTCATATATCTTAACATAGCAAATACTAGAAGGAAAATCCATAATTTAACTAAATTATTTCTGTCTAAGCTGGCTTCTTCTAAGACTCAAATATCCCATGATCGAAAAACATTTGTTACCTTCCTGAGGATGGTTGAATTTGAAATTGAGACACCAGATTAAATTCACTCATAGACCAGAGTAGCCGTTACAATCTAGCTAAGAGCTCTGTCACATGTTTTCCCTTTAGGGCCGTTTCCTTTCCCCTGGGCGGGAGGTGAAGAGGTCACACAACCAGTGTTAATGGTTACCTAACATCTGACATGTGGGTATGTCCAAGGAATAAAATGCATTAGTTTATTAGACAAGAGAGAAAGAGATCTGTGTGGAATTTGAGGGGGTAAAAGAGGGCGGGAACTGCAATGGCGATGGAAACCGATGTGTCTTTGTCATGAATGAGTGAGCATGGCATGAATGCGGCTCATTACGACCCCAACAATGACCATGAGCATGCATATTCAGATGAGGGCCGGCAATCAGACCAACAAAGACACGGTCGTAAAGCCACAGAACACAGACAAGAGAGCCGTATTCTGTGAGATGTATTTGAATTGCAAGTTGCAAATTAACAGGAAGGCCGGTGTGTGGGAGGAAGAGAGAGATAGAAAAGGAGGACAGAAACAGAGAAGGAAGAGTGTGAGATTTGAGAAGCTGATGCCATTTGAAGAGGCTGGCTGTACATATGAGCATGGTATAATCTAACACCGCCACAGATATGATCATAATAAAGCACTGTAATAACACACTAACGAGCCATGCTGTTCGCGTGTGTCGGTCAAAAATGACAGAATTTATTTATTTATTTATTTATTTTTGTCAATAAAATGAATGTACAATATTTTAGTTTTTAATATTTTGTATTTTTAGGGGATTTTTTTATACTAAATTATATTTACACTGTATTTATAATCCATTTATTCACTTTTTGAGCATAGACCTGACAATTAAATTTTCAACTTAACTGTCGTAAATCTTGAATGCTTTAGAGCACAGACTTAAGTGAAAAAAGTTTAAAAAACAGAACTTAAAAAAAATAACAGAATTTTACGTGTATTGATATGAAAAATGCACAAAAATATTATTTTCAATTTTTATATGAAATATATATTTTCAAAATCACGGTGTTACTCTAAAATTGCAAGAAAATCAAAGCCATAAATCTAAACAAGTTGTGTTCCACATTTGAGCTTGATATCTCAAAAAATAGCTTTCAGTAAGATTTTGTTTGGCTGCAGTACCAAAAGTTTTCACTAGATAAAATTCGTCTCCCATTCATTTCCAATGTGGTCAATAAGGAGCACAAGTGTGACTATATTTCATAGGATTTTTGTTTTGTTTTTTGTGTTCACATAACAAGTGCCAAAACCTTTACCAAATTTCATACCATTCCAATGAAGTAAAAAATTCGAAACAAAACTAAACGTAAAATTTTTCGGTAAAAAATGACCAAAGAGCACCAGAGTATTAAATCAGTTCAATTATATTCATTTTAAATCCATTCAGCACCAGTCATTTACAAATATATATTGACCAGGTCGATTAAACAGCTTATATTTGGTCTTTTTATATTATTGGCATTGACCAAAACTGTAATAAATTACCCAGACAATCTTTTCAGTGAGTAGTAATTCATGATATTTAGTTCCATTTCTCCAAAAGTGCACAGCCATCACATACTTAGAGGCACCTAATTCAGCAATAATAATGTGTTGCTCATCTCAAACATTTCATAACAGAACATTAACCGGGATCTCGATATAACAGTGAACCGAGTGAACCGAGAACTCATTCTCACACAAACGGTCTTTGCCTTCTTCAACATTTCTAACAAACACCTCATAAGCAGAAGAACAGGATTGTAATTGAGCCTGCAGCAAACACACACTGAAAACATGCAGCTAATCGGAGCAGCAGCTCCATCATTGACTTCAACCCAATATATTTAAGTGACATAATACATATTAGTTCGTCTGTATCAAATTAGTTTTTTCTTACCTTTCTACGCTGGAAAATCTCAAATTGAAAGAGTCATTACAGGCAAAAACAGTTAATGCAAAAGATACAAAGGGAAGTTAACTGACCTGTGACAGAAACTTTCATGGTGGCCTCCAGAGGTCTGTTGTTATCCAGATCTTTGCTGAGTTTTAGCTCTCCAGTATCCGAGTTTAGGATCAGCAAACTCAGCTCATTTCCTTCAATGAAGCTATACTTGAGTTTATCTGACACATCTGGGTCGTGAGCTGGTACCTTTCCTATAATCCCAGACGGAAAGCTATTGGATTTGTTGGTGACGTAGTTATTGAAGATAATCTCAAAATTCTGCAGGACCGGATGGTTGTCATTGACATCAACCACACGGATGTGGACGATTGCACTGCTGACCAGAGGTGCAGACGTGGCCTGCACTTGTATGACATACTCCCGTTTGGTCTCGTAGTCCAAATCCATAAGCACTTTTAAGTCTCCAGTCAGCATATCCAAGTCAAAGACCTCAGGGTTATTTCCTGACAGAATTTGGTACAATATCTGAGCATTGGTGCCTTCGTCGGGGTCCATGGCGGTGATCCGGGCAACCACTGAATCAACAGGGCTGTTTTCTTTGACGTCGATGAACAGTTCATTCTTCTCAAAAACAGGAGCATTGTCATTGGTGTCCAACACAGAAATCTGGATCTCCACTGCTGCTTTGAGAGGAGGAATACCTTTATCTACAGCAAGGGCCTTCAGGTTATAGACCGGAATGTTCTCTCTGTCCAGCTTCCGGTTGATTCGGATAATTCCAGAGTACTGCTCAATCATGAAGTCTCCTTCCCCATCGTCGCCTCCTTGAAAGGTGTAGATCACACGTCCATTAGGCCCCGAGTCCCTGTCAGAAGCAGATATCTGGAGCACGCTGGTCATCAGAGGAGCATCTTCCAACACGGAACCCTGGTATTTGTCCCTCCCAAACTGTGGAGTGTTATCATTGGCGTCCAGAACGATAATTTCCACATACGTGGTATCAGACTTCTGTGGGATTCCATTGTCACGGGCAATGATGGCGAGTGTGTAGGAGGCTAGATCTTCATAGTCGATCTCCATCTGTGTGGTGATGGCACCTGTGTCCGGATCAATCTTAAACTGTGGTACGTTGTCCTCCATGATGTAGGTAATACGTGCATTCTCACCCGTGTCCTCATCCGTTGCACTGATTACCACAACAGTTGATCCAATGGGTTGGTCCTCCCTGAAGGTCTGATGGTAGCTGGCGCTCTGGAACACGGGTCTGTGAGTGTTAGCATCAGTTACGTTGATGAACACCTGTACGTTGTCGAAGCGTGTACCGTCAGAGGCGGTGACAGTCAGAACGTACTGCCGTTCCTTTTTGTAGTCTAACGGCAACGCCAGCGTGATGAGTCCACCTCCGCTTTGACTAGTGATGGCAAACCGGTTCCGCGTGTTACCACTGGAGATCTGATAGGTGACCACACTGTTTACATCACGGTCCAGAGCTGTGACAGTTAACACACTGGACCCTACAACCGCATCTTCATTGATTTTCAGCGAGTACTCCTTCTCAGTGAACGTAGGGATGTTGTCGTTCACATCTAGGACGGTGATGCTAACGCTTGCTGAGGACGACATCACCGGAACTCCATTGTCTCTGGCTTCCACTCCGAAGGTGTAATACTCAGTGGTTTCCCTGTCCAGCTCAGTACTGACTGTTATCCATCCAGTGCTGTTATTGATGGTGAAGGGGAAACCTGGAGTGGTGTCTGTGAGGCGGTAATCCAAACGGGCGTTTTCGCCGGAGTCAGAATCAATGGCCTGAATGTGAATCACAGAATATCCAATTGGCACGTTCTCTAAAACGGTGGCTTGGAAAGGAGTGCTTACAAACATGGGAGCATTGTCGTTCACATCCACAACTTGGACGACAACAATGCCGGTGCCGTTAATGAGAGGAGGCCTGCCTCCATCCTGTGCCTTTATGCGTAAATTATACTCTCTGATCATTTCGTAGTCCAGGGGGTTGATGACATCAATGGCTCCGGTTGGGGTGTGAATGAAGAACTGACCTTTTACGTTGCCGCTGATTATACTGTAATGAACCTTACCGTTATTGCCCTCGTCTCGGTCAGAGGCTTCAACCTGGGCCACTTTAGTGTTAATTGCCACATTTTCCGGCACCTGAACTACATATCTCTTCTCACTAAACTGAGGGTAATTGTCATTTTCATCTTCAACTGTGATGTACACTGTCGCAGTAGCACTGCGGGGTCCAGGGTCCTTTCCTTGGTCATTGGCCTCTACTATCAATTGATACTGGGCCATGGTTTCTCTGTCTGGACGCAACCGAATCTTAACCAGTCCATTCCGGGAATCAATTTCAAATCCGGAATTAACACCTTCGCCATTCACAATCTTATATATCATGTTTGCATTGGATGGGGCATCTCCATCTGTCGCCCTTACCGTAATCACCTCAAAACCAACTTCCACATTTTCTCTTATCCTAACCCTATATTCATTCTGCTCAAAAACGGGTCCATGGTCGTTCGTGTCACTTACTGTAACGGTCAGGTATGACGTGGCTGCGCGTCGCGGCGTGCCATTATCAGTAGCTGTGACTTTAAAAACGTGTGTGTCTTTAACTTCTCTATCTAAGGGCTGGACAGTCTCGATGCTGCCGGTTTGAGGGTCTATCCGAAAGAAGTCCTTAGAACGGCTGTCGAATAATGCTTCCATGCCATACTCGATCTTTCCCGCGTCTCCAGGGTCGCTGTCAGTCGCTTTGAGGGCAATGACGCGCGTCCCCGCAGGCTCGTTCTCGGGCACTGAAACCTGGTAGTTCGGTAACTGAAACTGAGGCGCTGAATTCACTGCTCGCTTTATTCTCGGTTTCCACTGATTTGATACGTCTTGCATAGAATTTAATAATGAAGTTTGGATTGAGGCGAATCGTAATGTAAGGCACAAAGAGAAGGGCTCACCGTTTGAATCGAGAAACGAACAGCGAATAGTGTTTTTAAAGCGTCTCAAGTCCGTCTCCAAACAGTACGCGTCCTTCACAAGTAAAGTCCCGTTACGCAAAAACACATTCAGGTGGTCTGAGGTGCAAGAAGAAGCAAAAACGCCAGAGTGTCTTGTGAAGACAGGTAAATAGTCCTTAAAACTAAGGAGTAAATCACCTGGAGAAAAGCAGGAAGTTAGTCCCAAGTTATAAATGCAGTCCACGTTAATATCAGGCTTACTCACTCTCTTCCTTTTATATTTGAACACGCAATTGCGTCCGTGTACAAATACATTAAAATGTGCGTTAACTAGTCCTTCAGTTGTTAATGATGTCATTTTAAAATAAAGAGGCTGCGCGCTCTGATGGGCGCGCGCACAGTCCACCTCTCCATTTAAACGCACTACTCCATCTCTCCAATCCACTTTAATAAAGTCCCCAATGTACTTGGAAGTTAAAGTCCTGTCTATTTTATAAGTCCAACCTGGTCCAAGTGACAAATTGGCAAGAACAGCTCCAGAATGTAAAGTCTCCGAGAGGTGCAAGTCAAAACATCCTATGAGAGGAGCGCAGAGGAGAAGGTGAACCCATAATAACCAACGCATTACTAAATCCATGGTGTAAAACTCCACAAAACTTGCAGAAAAAACACGTCAGCTCTCCTTCTGCCGGCACGTCGACCTTCTTTTATCCTTCATTGTAGCTTTTTAACAGCAGAAAACACAGTTTGTAAGGCTGGTATCCATGGAGCCAAGTGACATTATCCACGTTAAGTTTTAAATGAGAACAAAATGGCTCCGTGCGTGCGCGTCTCTCCCCCCGCACACACACACACACACACACACAGTCATTAACATAAACCTGCACTGCACCTCCTCTCAGGACTAAAGAATAACTCTCATGGAAATTCAACTATTGTTATTCACCGCTGCATATTCCTTGGTTCTTTTGCGACTTTTCTGAAGCGAGCGACGCGGCGCGTCAAACTAGAACTCTTCTATTATAGCCTAATAAATTAAGTTTCGCGATTAAACAGTTTCATGCGACTGTCTGCATGTTGTGGACGCGAATGCTTCTGTACAAATAAACGCCGTTTACAATGTAATTTATAATGGATAGTTTGTATTTTAGTTGGTTGCGTTGAGTCGCTCGCTTGCAGTTTAGACTAGGCTACTGAGATAAAGTTTTCTGCTTTCTAAGTGACATGAATTCACAGCACGTGTTTGAATCACTCAGTTGACAATTGCGGCTGTAAAGTAATAAAGAGTTATCAATGCTGGATTCTCTGTTATTCGCTATGAATAGAGCAAAACGAAATTATTTATCCATACAAACTATTACAAAAACACCATTGTCATTGTTTTCGACGGTTTGCTACAGTTATTATAGGCTAATTAAACGGTGACATGTAATTGTAAAAACCCTCACAAACCTTTACACATGAGACCTTAGTAAATGTTTTAGAATTTCGTTTTTAAACATTAAAATAAGTTTTGGCGCAAAAAAAAAAAAAAAAAAAAAAAAAAAAAAAATATATATATATATATATATATATATATATATATATATATATATATATATATATATATATATATATATATATATATTTATTTATTTATTTATTTATAGGACCCAGTTATAAAAAACAATCCACTTATTTTTGTCATTCAGAACCTCGTTTTCCCACACTGCTATACAGATTTGCAAATGTTCTATGGCAGATATTAGAGGGTGATTTGTTTGTATGTAATGTATTTTCACAGCCTTATATCTGATGTGATTTTATTTTATTGTGCATTTTATAGTAATATGTACAAATACGGTTATTTTCTTTCACCTTATTCAATTTAGTGTCTCCTAAACGTGAAAACATGCGCTGACTCCCTTCAAATGATACAGAAAAAAAGTGTATTTCTTCTAAAATAAATTCACTCTGCTTTGAAAACTAATTTTTCGTAAAACATTTACAACAAATGCTAATTATTTAGCAATGTCCTCTTTCACAATTTTGTTGAATTGTTATATCAGACATTTAAAAACTCCCAGAAAAGGAATCATGACCAAACCCCAAACATATGGTATTATATATATATATATATATATATATATATATATATATATATATGTGTATATTTGTATACACACACAGACACACACACACACACACACACACACACACACACACACACACACACCTTTACACCTTTAATCTTTATATTATTACCAGGTCAATAATTTATTCTAAATCCTATTTTAGAACAGCAAACAGCTTAACCGATTTTATAATATATTGCAATTGTCTGCCTACGTATAGTTTAAATATGTTAATTTACGTTTAATTTAGTATTATGTGTGCAGCATAATTAATGAAAATTGAGGAAGATTGTATTTGTCCAGCAGCACCAGCTATAAATGATGCTCTTACGCCCTCTATTGGTAAAGTAAAATACTCGTAACAGTCGTAAACGGCTTAATATTTGCATTAAGATTGCATAGATCAGGATGTGGTGCCTAATAAAGGCACTAAAACCATTTACAAAATCTTTAAAAATAAAAAAGTAATCCGATAATCATTAATCAGTATTTATATTATACAAATAAATTACAATTTCCAAGTTAATCACAATTGAAATAAAAATGACATATTCAAAACACTATCAAAGTTTTTGTATTTTCTCCCAGTCTGTAAATACTGAGAGCATCTTTCCACAGCACAAGCCTGTTGAGATTGTGTTATTGTCCACAAGAGATGAGGTGTGCCGGTTTCGTGCTGTGTCTCAGCTGACGGGCTCTGGATGTTGGTGGTTTGTGTCTTCAGGGTGGCAGTTCTGACCTTTCTGAAGAGTGAATTTTGTGGGTCCCAGACGAATGATCTTCCCACTGCCCAAACACTCATCTCCCTTATATAGCACAGCAAACTGCAGAGCAAAGACAATGGAGTGGAAGTTCAAATAAACAATAATCAGCACCCTATCCAAAATTCCCAAATTTCCTTTCCATGAATTTAGAACACAGTAATACAGTTCATTATTCTAACTGTGGCCTAAGCTCTGCAAAGTTTTAAAGATCAAAGTGCACAACAAATAAACTTATTTTCTCCTAAAAGAAAGAATCGATTCTTAATTACTGAAACGAGTCATCAGCAATTCAGTCAAGTAACAATGAAACAAATTGGCATAATGCAAGCCTATGGTCTTCATTGGATGTTTGTGAACAAATTCTACTCAGACCCTCAAACACTGAGTTGTAGCTGAGGCCTGGAAGACTTTGGTTCATGTTGTTGACATGTCGAGAAGTCGCTGTTTTCTGTGATGTGAATGCACTTCGCATGCATTTCAAAAGGATGAGGACGCGCTGAAATTGATATGGAAAAACCGACGCCATCATTACTGTTCGCATCGAGTGCTGAGGAAGGGCTGAAATTCAGATACGTTCTGTTTCCGACACACGCTGTAAGTGTTAGACCAATCACAACAGACTGGGCCATTTGGCCAATCAGAGCAGAGAATGTTTTCAGAAAGGAGGGGTTTAGAGAGGCTGAATCTTCGAATTAACCGTTTTCAGAAATTAGGTAATGTATATTATGAGAAAATATGTGTTTTTTTTACCTATAGGTGCATGTAAACCTATTGTAGGAAACATTCCAAACAAAATTAGGAACCTTAAAAATAGCATAATAGGCGCACTTTAAAATGGTTTTTGTTTTTTTTAAATCTAGTGTAAAAGCAAAACCAAAAGTAAATGATTTATACAGACACATCAGGAAAGTTAAGATTCATTCTGCCACGGTGTAGATATTTCTGGATTACCTGCCCAGGTGTCATTGCTCTCAATGGCTCTTTCATCATTACCCACACCGACCCATCAAGATTCAAAGTTACGGTGCATGGAGCTGAAAAAAACAAGATGTTTATATTAGCACTGTTTTTATAAAAAAAAAAAAAAAATGGAAAAAAAAATTGTAAAAAAAAATAAAAAAAATAAATTGAAATATTAGATAAATATTAAACTTAAAAAAATAAAAATGTTTCTTTGGCAACTTCATGAAATTAAATAATTTGTAAGTTGAAGTGCTACAATCACTAAAACCGAATTTTAAAATAATAAATAAATAAATAAGTACAAATAAATGAAAGCTAAATAGAAATAAAACAAATAATATTGACCAAAGGACATCAAAAATTACTAAAACTTAAACTAAAATGAAAATAAAAGATAAAAAATATGAATAAAAAGTATAAATAATACTAAAATAACACTTCTGTAGACAAAACGGAGAAAAATATTGGCTGCTGGTTGTTGTAGCGTGGTGGCACTTACATAACTATTTCAACTGACCCATTTTCTAATAATTCTGGGTAAAAAAAAAAAAAAACAGGCGACTCACTCAAAGGCATCCGGTTGTTGAAACGGAAGTGACATTCCATCATCTGAGTGTGGACAAGT
Organism: Vimba vimba; assembly: GCA_022828995.1. Classification (NCBI taxonomy): domain Eukaryota; kingdom Metazoa; phylum Chordata; class Actinopteri; order Cypriniformes; family Leuciscidae; genus Vimba; species Vimba vimba. The sequence goes on along the minus strand of CM040821.1, from coordinate 20,075,119 downwards.
TCAACGGGCGGCTCTTCGGCGATCCAATGGAAGCGGTCTGTCTGTAATGTGTCTCGTAGCAGCGCTGGGTGGTTAGTGGTTGGACCCTGCAAGAGTCGCCATATTTTACAAAGCAATCGACCTGAAAAGTCATATTTGGTCCTTTTTTAGCAAAATGTACATGAACTATGTGCTATGAAGTATCCAAATTGTGTAACTCACCACAAATACATCACCGGTAGTGATATCTTTATCAACTACAAACCAAGGGTCTTCTTGCCCTCCTATTCTCGCCCTCTGACCCAGTGTTAATGTGAACCAACCTGTGAAATATAGTATTGTGTGCATCAGTCATGCAGTATCACAGACACCTGTAGCAGAACATCGACAAACTAGATGAGTAAGGTTTGATGACAAACGTTGATGTTGGCTTGACAAAGCCTTGTCTTAAAGTTTGAAATAACTTTGAAAAGCTTGAAATTTGATTTTACTCAAAGAAGTAAATCAAAAGTTATTAACATGTTCTAGCAAGTTGCTAACATGTCTTAGCATTATTTAGGATGTTGCAGGCATATTGGATGGCAACATGAGGGAATGAATGTTGCCAGCATCTTTTACCTTGTTCCTAACATGATTTAGCACGTTGCTATCATGATTGTCACATTGCTAGCACTATGTAACATGTTCCTAACATGATGTAACATGTTTCTAACATGATTTAACACATTGCTAACATGTTGCCGACATAATTTACCACATTGCTAGCTTAATTTACCACGTTGCTAACATGATTGTCACATTGCTAACGTGATGTAAAATGTTCCTAACATGATTTAACACATTGCTAACATGTTGCCAACATAATTTACCACATTGCTAGCATAATTTACCACGTTGCTAACATGATTGTCACATTGCTAATGTGATGTAAAATGTTCCTAACATGATTTAACACATTGCTAACATGTTGCCAACATAATTTACCACATTGCTAGCATAATTTACCACGTTGCTAACATGATTTAGCATGTTGCAAGCATGATTATCACATTGCTAGCATGATGTAACATGTTCCTAACATGATTTAACACACTACTAACATGTTTCTAGCATGATTTAGCACAATAAAAGTCTACAGGAATTTGGGAATGCTCCGAAGTCCAATACAGGAATTCCCAAACTCGGGATCAATTCGAAAATATATAGCAACCCGAGTCAGGAAAGTCTGATGGGTCTGACCCACTTTTGGTGGTTTTAGCTTTAAAGCTCTAGGAAGATATACTGTTAAAAACTTTGTCTCAGAAAAGAAAGAAGCTTAAATAGTAGATCAGTATTTTGGTTTGTCAAGCCAACATAATTAATATTCACCTTTATGCTGCCCCATGATCTTCCCATCTTCAATGGAAACAAAGTTTCCTGGTTTGGGCTCCAAGTACTGTAATAAATTTGACATGTGGAAAAAGTACAATATTAGGTAACTGTAGTATATTATTTATATATATATATATATATATATATATATATATATATATATATATATATATATATATGCAAAATAAAGTCTGAAACTATTTCAACAAACCATCAGTGAAACCATCAGGGTTTTAATTTGTGGAAAATGTTGTTCATAAACCTTAGTAGGTCAAGATTAATTTCGAGAGATTTACCCTTTTTGCAACCCTGTTACCAAAATTTGTATACAGTTTAAATGTCAGATATTTGTGCAATAAACATAAATGCTCAATAAAATTACTAAGAAAAGACAAACAAAATATATAACAGGGTTATAACAGGTCAGAATAAGTAACAGAGTTGCAAATTTAGCCTAAATTAAGCTATAGGTCAAGGCTAGATCATTTAGGGCCAAATTTGTTAAACTTTCTATAAATTAAAGAAAAATAGCTGTTGATTATCATTTTTCTTACAATAACTTTGGTAACAGTACTGTTGTAGTTTTCATTACAAAGAAGATGAGATTTGTGTTTTTATTGCTTTAAAAAACAAGAGGCCATCAATAAATTCCATATACGTACAGTTTTAAGCTGCATCAAAGAACGTACCTCAAGAATAAAGTTCTCAAAATCTCTTTCTCCAATGAAACAGATTCCCATGCTCTTCCGGGGGGGGGAAATGAGATTCAATTAATTGCATTTACAATTACATGTAGTCATTTAGCAGACATTTTTGTATCAGTTAATCATTAATCCAGTGGATTATATTACATGTATTATACTGAACACTAATGAATGTCAAGTCTCCAGTGACAGAGATCCTGGATCTTGTATGAGTGACTTGAAAGAGGGATTTATTCATTACAGTACCTCTTTTTTCTTTAGAACATGCTGGAAGCTGGCCTCAGCAGCGATCTTCTTCACAAAGTCTTTGGTCAGACCAGCTAATGGGAATAGTGTGTGCCGCAAAGCATCCTGGGAGATCTGACTGAGGAAGAACGTCTGGTCTTTCACGCGATCAGCTCCCTGATAGAGCCGCGCAGCTAATAAGATTCAGAAGGAGATTAAAGATCAATTCTGAAACAAATCACACATACAACTGACATGAACAAATAAAACTAACATCATTTTTTTTTTAATGTCAAGAAATATCACTGTCCATACCTCACTCTAAAAATCAAGAAAAGCCTATTTCTTTTTCCATTGTGATATTATTTTCCCATTACTGTAATGAAAAAAAAAAAAATGTTTTATATTTATATTAATTGTAAGTGTAAGTATACAATTTTAAGTATACATCATGGTAGTATTTTTTTTTTTACTGCAATTAAATTAAAATACATTTTTTACTAGTGTCTGGAAAGGATGATTTTCATTACATTATTTTGATTTGATGCTGAAAAAAAAAAATCTAATTTCTTTCCCTGTGCTCTACATCATATCAGACATCAGATGTTACACTTACGCTTTCTAATTTCAAAGCGGTCTCTGAAGAGGGTTCTGGGAGGTGGAACGTGCTTCTGTTGAAAAACCTCCTCATCCTCCTGGGATGTCCGGGCATAGTGTCCCGTTGCTATGGCATCAGCACCTGTTGTCAAATAAGACACCAAAATATGACAGACACCAAAGTTCCACGAATAACAAAGACTAGTGTCCCATTACATTTTTAGCAAAAAAGCACAAATCATCTCACACACACACACACACACACACACATATATATATGGCTGTGAAATTATTAATCACATCCAAAAACAAAGTTTGTATATAATTATTATATATAAATATTTTATATTTAAATATTTTTTTCTTAAATGTATACATGCATGTGTGTGTATTTATATATATATATATATATATATATATATATATATATATATATATATATATATATATATAGAATTAATCCCCCCCCCTCTCTCTCTCTCTCTCTCTCTCTCTCTCTATATATATATATATATATATATAAACAATAACAGTCCAATTTTGTATCTCTTTTCCTGGAAAATTCTGAGACTTCTGCAATTCTTCTTAACTTACCCAAAGTATTAACTGCATACTGATAGAAGTGCTTAAACTTGATGTGTTTGTTACACATTATGTCTGGATTTGGTGTTCTGCCCTTCTCATATTCCCTGAGAAGATTACTGCAAACATAAAGAATAAAAATGAGAGAATATTAACAAACTAAGCACAACATTTTGAATTTAATGAACCTAAAACGACTGCTATATTTACCTAAATACTTCATGCCAGTATTCTTTAATATACGAGACCTGGTGGAAAGGCATATCCAGCATCTTACACACTTTATAAGCATCTTCACAGTCTCTCTCAGATGAACAGACGCCTTTCTCATCATGAGAGTCCCAGTTCTTCATGAACACACCAGTCACATGATAGCCTGATGGCAGACAAATAGATATCATATATCCGCAAACATATGATGCTAGTTTGGAAACCAGCAAGCGTCTTGAATACTGTAAAAATTGTTTTATCATTATGTTATGTCTCTAAAATAAACACAGCTTGCTTTAATATTTCCTATCTAATTCAATGACAGACAAATAATAGTAACTTTCAGACATTTAAGTGTGTACTTTATTATTAACCCTAATACTTTATTATTATTGCTACAATACAATCTAACTTACAATCCAGTATTGAATATAATAAGCACAAAATAATAGCACATACAAAATACAACAGAGTTAATGTTGATGCTCATAATGTGCTCCGTGAACTGGACTGTAAATTCTATTTAATAAAATGTGTAGAATTGTGTTTAATTTTTAATACACTGAAAACTTACCCATTCTTTTGAGTAACAATGCACTGACAGAACTGTCAACCCCTCCAGACATAGCACACACAACATGTCTAATTACACCCATAACACTTATTAAGTGTATATGTGCTTAAATAAATGTAATTATACAAGTAATGAGGAATTATGAGACATTTCACGCCTGTGCCATGAAGGTCGCCATAACTAAAGTTCTTTTCAAAATAATGACCGATCGGAAACAAAGAACAACACAAACAAAACTATAGTTCCGGGCATTGTTCCTAGTTGAACACTTTAAACCGTAACACTGCAAGTAGCGTGTGGCGTTTAAACAGAAATATAATAAGTAGAATGGCAATCAGATTTTCTAAGAAATGAAATCTGCTTGACTTTGTTGACCGAAAGGTTTTCATCACAAATTCTTCTATTTCAGTTTAAATTCTCGTCATTATTCAATTCAACAACAAAAAAGTTGTAGGCTGAAGCCTTTGCTTATAATTCATTTTTTTTATTTTTTTATTTATTTTTATTTTTTATTAATGCTGAGAACGGAAACATACAAAAGAGAAAGTATACATCACATAATAATTTGCTTATAATTCCTACCCTTTATATATTTATCTAATAAGCGTCACTTCTCTCACTGGATTTGATTCGTTCAAGATAAACAAAAACCATAGACAGTAAAAGACAAAAACAGTTAGCCTATAAGACATTTCCCAAAATGTAGCCTACATACAAATTACAAATTTAAATTTCAAATTACAAATTACAAAGGTACACATTAATATTACATTACACAGATATTATAACATTAAGTAAACAAAAATTATTCATATTGAGTTATATATTTATCACCTTGTTTTTACAAATTTTCTTGAATTTACAAAGTAAAATACACATTTTAATTCCTTATCACAATTATAACATCTATTTTTTGTATTAGTTCTTAATTTAAGAAAACATAAATTCCCCTTAATACTGACTTTCTCTCATTTCGAACAACCTCTGAATACAATTCGGAAGTAAATTATTATTATATACTTTATACATTATCTGTGCAGTGTAAAAATCAACCAATTTTAAAGCATGTTATTTAATAAATTAATATTAATAAATATTATTCATTTGCAGTCAGGATGTCGTCATACTCGTCGTGGTACCCAAAACTTTTTGTTAGATAAATCCGATTATCTAAGAAATTTACTGAGATTACGTACTGAGATTTTCTGAGCCATCGAGCTCCCCCTGCAGGAATAAGCTGTTAGGGCAATGACTGGTAATTTGCCACCCAATGATTATTTCATAATGATCGACACCGTTGCTTGGTCGTGGGAACCATAGATATCATATAAAGGCTAGATGTCTCGTCTGCGCTGCTGGCCAATGGAGCTCGACATCCGCACACGGCGGCCATCTTACCACAGGGTGCTCGCTCACTCATAACATGGTGCATGTACTTTTAAATAACCATAACTTGCTCAATTTTCTACCGATTTTCAAACGGTTTGGTTTGTTATAAACGTCAGAGATGTAGCTATTATACTGCATACATATGAATAATTATGTTCAAAATGTTTAAGCATTCAGAATTATAGCCACGTTAATAACGTTTGTAAGAAACCAAACCGTTTGTAAATCCGTCCAGATTTCAGCGAGAAAAGAGGATTTGTGTGCGTGCTGCTCACTCACCTTAATTCACAGAGCCCTGTGGTTAGATGGCCGCCGGTGATGCCGGAAGTGACTCCGCCTTAAGACATCTAGCCTTTATATGATATCTATGGTGGGAACCCTGAATGAAATTTCTTAATTTGGAAAAGTATCCTCATTAAATACAGCATTACATTTTTTGATTGCACTATCAAACTGATTGTGATTGTCACTATCTTAACATTTTCAAAGCAGTAGAAGTACAGTGCAACTAAATGCAATTCAGCTGAAAGGCAGGTTTTATGGTTAGGTTATTCCAAAATAAACAATTATTTGACATCATTTGTTTCTTTAAAAAAAAAAAAAAAAATCCATTAATGTTGTATATTTGGATTTGTTTATTTCTCCATTTTTTTTTACATAGAGTTAGCATCTGGAAGGTTCTCTGAAGAATCTTTCTTTGTTTAATCCGTTGTCCAAACTAAAAAATATATTGTAGGGGAATTTACAGTTACTCCAAACTGATCTATAAATGAACATGCATCCCAGAAAATTGGGCGAATGATTTACTGTCTTGTGTAGTGTCTTTTAATTCTAATATTTTTTTGATACTGTGTATTTTTCAGCCCGTTCTCATCCCAAAGCGTCATATACTGACGCTTTTGACATTTCATCTACATCAAACGCACATGGCACCCTTTAGCGTCAATATGAGACGCAGATAGATATGGACCAGAAGGCGCCTCCTAGCGGTCTAACCCTAACCCTACCCCAGACCTAAACCTACCCATAACCGAACAAAGCTCTGTGCGTGTCATATTGACGCTAAAGGGTGCCATGTGCGTTCGATGTAGACGAAATGTCAAAAGCGTCAGTATATGACGCCCTAGGATGAGAATGCTTGTATTTTTTGATAGAACAATGTAACCTCACCTATACCATGTTTGGTCTCTATAAACTGGTACTTTGAAGATCGAAATGATTGTGTACATGATATGCCGATAGCTGTGCAACATATTAGTATTACAAAAATCTTTCTTAGTTTCTTCATCAGAAACCAATCCAGCTGCACGCAAATGAGCACGCTTAGAACAAAGATTCATAAATCAACCACAGAGGAATTTTCCCGCTTGGAAATTGGTCAAGCAAACCCGGAGAGGTGGGGCCTTTCTCAGGCTTTATTAGAGACAAATTCACAGTGACGCTCTCTCTCTTCTTCTGGCCTTCACGTATGTCATTCCTCCATATGTCACCATATTTTTTAAAATGACCCAGGAACAAAACAAAACAAAGCACATAAAAATGCACACATATACAAATACAAAATAAAACAACACAGAGCATTATTTTAGAGTATTCTGCTGTTCTGGACCATACAGCATAGGCTCTTGCAGTTCTATGTCCTTGGACTTCCGTTTATCATTCTGTACTTTCCTGTTAATCTGTGTGATGGCCACCCATAACAGGATATGTCCTAACAACCGGAGACAGTTGACCAGTCCCAGAAACAGGAACCTAATGAGGGTCACATTACATTTTAGCATGCATCATTTGGGGCTACATAGAATACTCCTGACAGATTTGCTCACCTAAAAGACTCAGTGGCATACATTCTGCAAGTGCCTCTTCCACCACATTTCTTGTAACCCCATTTCAGACAGGTAGAGTCAATAAGAGCCCCAAAGTAAATGGGAGCAGGAATACCACCTTTAAAAGAGTGAGATCACATTAAAAACAATGCTGTGCCAGACCTTAATGTGAATAACATCTGTGAATTAATTTCCATTCTTGGGGCACTTCTTCTAAATAAACCCAAACAATACAAATGTGAACTTACACAATACTCTTAAAACTAACAGTAGTACGCCCACTGAGAGAGACTTCAGCTCAGGATCCACAATCCTGCAAGAACAGATTAAACATTTAATACAAATTTCATCCATATAAATACAAAGCATGTAAAGTAATTAAACAGAACCTCAATGAGATGATGAAGAAGGGAACAGTGCCCAGACTGTACACAAAGAAGGCGAAAGACTGCAGTGCCAGATAGATGTAGAACATTATAGTACATCTGCTCTCTCGTGAACACTGTCCAAGCACTGCAGATGAGTTCCCAGCACTCATTCCCCAGCTCTGGACACATGTACAGTGGTGGAATGTCTGACAAAGACATGCAAATGAAAAAAATAAAGTGAAAGAAAAGACACTCAAACACATGTTATAATGATTTTGCGGTCAAGAGTTAAAGATAGTTGTTCACCATATTCTGTCCTGTGCCACGAGTGGAACTGCAGCCTGCGTGACAAGGAGAGATGTAGGTCACACCATTCTGTCCACACACTGGATCCCATTGGAAGTCAGGACACCCACAGTCGGCATTGCAAGAAGTGAGTACGTCACTGCTTATATTCTGAACTTTTACAGATCTGCTAAACAATTGATTATACTATATTACATATTTATATGATAGGGCAAGCAGTTCGTTAAGGATAGATTCAATTGATGGATAATGTATAGTTTCCATGATGCAATAAGAGTGTGAATGGAGATGAAAGTACCCTTGATAGGGCACCGTGACCCCAGCGACATCTGTATTTTCACAGCTAAGAGCAAAGCAAGGTATGGTGAGAAACAATGCGCCAATTGCAGTGAAAAACGACATTCTTGCAGATCCCAGCAGATCCAGTTTAAACCTCTTCATTATCCACCCACTCAGGAACATACCCAGAGCCGATGGCGGAACAGATATCACTCCTACAGAGATATATAAGCACACTCAGTTTAAACAGACAGCAAAAAAACAAAAAACAAAAAAAAAACATGGCCGTATTCATGGCAGTTGTCACCTATGAGAAAGTTGGTCTTGGATGCACTTTGTCCAAACTGTTGTTCCAAATACTTTGGTGTATATGTTATTAATATGGCAAAGGCATTGAATACCACTACATTGGAAACCAGGTACGGGAGATAGATCTTGTTGGTGAGCAGACGCTTCAGAGACGGCCCAAAATCTAGAAAACAAGCAAATAAGCAAATATTTAGAACAATCTCTTTTATTTGTCATAGTAGACCATAATAACACTTTATAATTTACACTGCACACACACACACACACACACATACACACACACACAAACATACATCATAAAGTACTACATATGACTAATTAGTCTCAGTGACTAATTAGATGTAAATAGACCTAAATTGTATGCATCTAACTCTTGTGGTCTGTGTAAGGTTGCCATACCTTTAGCTATCTCTGTAATGCTGGGTGTGTGTTTATGTTGTTTTGAGGGGTTGTCTAGCTCATAGGTTTGGGGGTTTTCAGGTAAAGCTCTTGGCAGGAACCAGAGAGGCAAAGCAGCAAGCAGAGTCAACAGCCCAGAAACCACATAACCCAACCACCAGGCCCCAACCCAGCGAGAATCCTGAGGGGTGATGGTCACACTCTCTGATAATGAGAAGAAAATATACAAATAAACAATCTATGTGTTAGAAAAATATATATGTGACACCTCCACCAGCCCGGTCCACATCATTTCACTATTTGCCCACTCCATATATTCTATCACACCTGCTGTCAAGAACAGCAATTATACTCCACAGTCACTCAGTGTCTGATCTCTGATAAGAACAAATGGACTTCTCTGTTCTTAGTAGAGTTACTCACCTCTTGTCCATCTCAGCTTTCCTTCATCGAAAGACCACTTATCTTCATCTGTTCTCCATCTGTGTGGTTCCTATCTTACCTGTCCAGCAATCCCAACTGTTATCATCCTTACCTGTTCACTATCCATAAACTTAAAAAAAAAGACCCTGCACTTGGGTTCACCATCAAACTGTGTGTGTTGTCTACCTGAAAGAAGACCAGCCCTTTATTATGAACCCAGCGGGATCTTAACTTCTCCCAGAGGACAAGCTGATAACACTCCTCCTTTATCTTAACCACAGAGAGCAACCATCCTTTCAACCATCCTTTCTTCCATTCCCTTTTCCTGACCATAGAGGCCACTCATGGGCTATAATTCTCGTAGGTAACAGAAGTCTCCATTGAACCTTTTGTTCTGGCCGCAAAGACCAACCAAAAACCAACCAACCAAAAACCAAAAACTGTAATCCTCCTTTACTACTCCACCAGCTCCTCCATGGTATTTCCATCCATCAACTCTTTAGGGGTCCCTCCTTTCACTGGCTCCCTCTATGTTACTCCTCCCTCCAGCTTTACCTTGTTACCTCTGTCCATTGATTCTGCCAGACTCCTAGTTCCTTCAGCCTCCATGGCTTCATGTACTGGGCTCCCCTAATTCTGTTTCTCCTAACTTTCCAGGGAGTCCTGTTTTCCCCAAGATACCAAATGGGTCTGTTCTCCTGGTGACAGTAATGGATGGTGGCAATGGCTCAGTCCATCTACAGCCTGAAGACCAACTCAGTGCTCCCAGCTGCATCTGCTGATACTTCCCCTGAAGCATACTTACCCTGATCCGCTGCAGCATCAGAGATCCTTGTGGCACAATCCACACTTCTGGTTCCCTATGGTGGGTTTCTAATCTTCTAATCTGTTGGCTCTTCTGTGGTCTTCCACTCAGCCGGCTTTACTGAGGCCTCATAGTCTGCCTTACTATCCTGGGTCATTTGCTCCTCTGGCCTTTACTGAGCCCCTGAGGCCTCCTGCTCCACCATTGTGTTCAACTGTTCTGCCACGATGGTTCCAGTTCTGCCATGGTGGTCTTCTGCTCTGAAAATGCTTCCAGATTGAGACCTTACCAACCCTCTAACTCCACCTTGGCCATTACCATATGCATATACCATGAATATGAATATGTATGGTATTTCAACGCATTCTCATCCTAGGGCGTCATATACTGACGCTTTTGACATTTCGTCTACATCGAACGCACATGGCACCCTTTAGCGTCAATATGACACGCACAGAACTTTGTTCGGTTATGGGTAGGTTTAGGTCTGGGGTAGGGTTAGGGTTAGACCACTAGGAGGCACCTTCTGGCCCATATCTATCTGCGTCTCATATTGACGCTAAAGGGTGCCATGTGCGTTCGATGTAGACGAAATGTCAAAAGCGTCAGTATATGACGCCTTGGGATGAGAACGGGCTGGGTATTTTGTATTTGCATGGTACCTCAAGGTTCTTCAAAGAGGAAGTACTACCATGGTACATGTCAAAACAAACAAAGTAATACTGCACTTCTTTTTGGTACTTTCTTGTTAGTGACTTCTAAGGTATAACATTTTAACTCACCTCTATCAACTAAGCCAATGTCCACATAAAGTCTAGTACAAAGAGATCCTAACAAGTAACCGAAAATTGGCCCGATCACTCCGAGTGTGTGCAGGCAACCTACAGAAAAAAAAAAATGGACTGAATCACATGAGGGACAAGGGTACTTTGGTTTGAGATAAAAAAAAAAAACACACACACAGTAATTTTCTCACCAATGTAAAATGCAGAGTTTTCTGGGTGTGCATAATCATCTATGAAAGACATTCCCAAAGGAACGATGCTGGCTTCCCCGATGCCACGAATAGTGTTTCCCAACAGCACAATCACCCATGTGGGCGAGCTTTCCTCTTCCCCTTTTTGGCATCCTATTCAACCCATACAGAGTGCTCTGTTGGGTATTTTACTGCAATTTACAATTAAAATACCCCATATGCTTCCACATATAACCATGCATTACCGGACACAAGCTGTTGAACAGTATTCTGGGTGTCAGATGAGCATGTGGATCTCACTGTGAAATTATCAGCATCATTAGTGTGGGCGGCAGCTGTATCATACTTGTACCTGTCAGAAACAAACAGACACATAAATAATAAAAGCATTTAAAATACAGATCTTCAAGAATACAGATTTTTATGAGGTGGATCTTTTAAATATTTTAGTATGAATATGCTAATTAGGGGTATTATGTGATGGCCATCCATTAATTCATTCAACATAACATTAAAAGTAATTAAAAGATACAATGACTTAAAAAACACATCTTTTATAATCGACAAATCTCTTAAACTATCAGATAAGGAAAATATACCTTTTAAATGATGCTTGGACTAAATTACATTTTTTTGAGTCATTACATTTGAACTTTTCATGAAAATGTTATAAGACTTTTTTTTAAATCATATGAAACTGAACATGCCTCATTTGTCATTGACCCATGAACGTTACTCACCGGTCCATAATGAAATGAGGTAAAGCCATTATCAGTGTCCCTATACCCATCAGCAGGACCCCTGCTCCAATGATCTTGGGCCTATGAAATTTAGCGCCAAAGTAGCTTACCACAGTGATGACCAACAGATTACCTGCAAGCAAATGTGACGTTATTTAACAAGCTCTATGTTGTGTCATAGCATACCATCAATCAACTGTCCCAAATTCAGTCACATTACAGCCTCAGTGACTGCTAAGTACTCATCTAATGGGTGAACCTCAGCCCTCATTTCTCAGTGCAGCTCGACACATCTCAACTCACCCATTTCAAAACTGCCATCGATGATACCAACAGTAGAACTTGGGATCTCAAACCGCCTCTCAATCTGAGTGATTGTGCTTTTGGTGTAAGCCCCCGTCAGTGATTTGGAGAAATAACAGAAGGCAAGTACACCAATAAAGATCTTTCCGGTCACAAGGGTAGAAAAGAGATTAAGTCAGAAGATTTAACCTTTTTTTTCTCAGAAGTACACCACTATTAAAACAAATAATCAGCTAATAGTGGTTCTACACTTGTTGCTCGGTTAAACATGCATATGGTCAAAGACAACGTCTCTTGCCTTTAGGCTTGGGGAGCAGCATTTGGCCTGAGATGTTTTCTTATTACTGTCTGAATACTCCATTGGTCTGGACTCAAAGAACCCCTCTGGGCTGCCCTCCTCCGTCATGGCGAACAATGTGAAGAGGTAAACAAATCACAAACTAATGAAAAATGAAAGAAGACAAACTCTGCAAAATTGAAGTTATGTGCTTATGTGGAAAAATGGAAACTGTAAAAAATGTCATAAGTGGAAAAAAAATACAATAAAAAAATAACACCAATAAAACAAATACATTTTGATACTATGTTGAACTGCCTCGATGTCTTAAAAATGGACAAAAAATAAATAAAGCTAAGAACCACTATTTAACGGACTTAAGCAGTTACAGTTTCTTTTAAATAAAAAAAGTGTATCCATCCACTTCTATCATGTCAGAGATGATTCAAGGCAAAATACATCGTAATCAAATGCAAACATGATTAAAATATTATTAATTCACAATTTTGAAGCACTCACATGTCTAGATGTGTCTTAGAGAAAAAGCAGTTGAATATGCAGTTGAAGTATACCCAAAGCAGGATCTCTGAAAGTGTCTTTTTCACACAGTTTTATTAATCTTTAACTTCCACTGAGTGTTCCTTTAACCCTAATGTGGATCAAACAAAAACCATCACATTTACATGCAGTAGGTTTTTAAGATAGTAGCCTAGTTGTTTAGGCAGACATCCCAACCTGCAAAAGGTCATTTCAGGGAGATCTCTCGCTCCCTCTCCCTCTCTGCTGTGCACGCGCTACACGTTTTTTGGAGCACAGTCTCTGTCTCCCATGCGCGCTCTTGCTCGCTCGCTCTAGATTCCGGGAGATTTTAACTCATTTGCGGGCATCAGGGAGACGCTATTAATATGCGGGAGACTCCCGGAACTTCTGGGAGACTTGGGATGTCTTTGATGCCTTTTTGAAAGAGCAAAAACATTTTTTCACCAAGCTGAAATTAACTAAATGACTATATTTGTGTTGCAAAAATAGGTTTTGAGATCCATCGAATTGTACGAGACACTTTGCATTCTTTCTACTGAATAATAACAATGTACTAAATGCAGTTTGATACATTTATGCTGTACCTACAGTACATGAGTTTCTATTAGGATGCAATGTTGGTCATGGAGAAGGTTTTTTTGTATTTAAGTGCAAAAAGGAATTTCCGGTCAAAAAATTATTTTCATGGGTATTGTGTTCGTTCTATAGAGCGGGAGTATTTCTTTACAAAGTGACATTGCCAACTACTAGCCTAGCATGAATAATACAGCGTTTTTAGTGTGTGAACGGGGATCGTTTTGACATTTACATTTACATTTACATTTACATTTACATTTATTCATTTAGCAGACGCTTTTATCCAAAGCGACTTACAAATGAGAACAATAGAAGCAGTTAAACTAACAGTAGGACAACGATATGCAAGTGCTATGACCCTTCTCAGTTTAATCTAATGCAGTAAAAAAAAAAATTTTTTTTTTTAATTTTAGAACAGAATTTTTTTAATTTTAAATGTTTTTATTATAGAACAGAATAGCATAGAATAGTAGAGAAAGTGTTAGTATTACTGGATCAAGTGCTGTCGAAAAGCGTATTCAGCCGTTTCTTGAAAGTGGCTATGGACTCAGCAGCTCTGGTTGAGTTAGGCAGATCATTCCACCAGCAGGGAACAGTCATGGTAAAGGTCAGAGAAAGAGATTTTGTGCCTCTTTGAGATGGCACCACAAGACATTGTTCGCTTGCAAGTTCCTGGATGGCACGTAAGTCCGAAGTAAAGAGCTAAAGTAAAAGGGAGCAGAACCAGTGGTTGTTCTGTAGGCAAACGTCAGTGACTTGAATTTGATGCGAGCGGCAACTTGCAACCAGTGCAATTTTGTGAGGAGAGGAGTGACATGTGCTCTTTTCGTCTCGTTAAAGACCACTCTAGCTGCGGCGTTCTGGATCAGTTGCAGAGGTTTGACCGTGCAAGCTGGAAGACCAGCCAGGAGAGCGTTACAATGATCAGGTGGAGGAAGTGTGGATGAGACCAGAGAGGATAGGCGAGAGGGTGAGAGTGAGCGTAGGTTTCGCCGAAAGGTGACCTGTGGAGGAGTGTGTGTTGTGTTCTGAGGCAGGTTGAGGTTGAGAGTGAGGAGGAAGTGATCTCAGGTGTGCAGTGGAGTGACCAGTGTATGGTCAGTGGAGCAGTAGCGTGTGTAAATAAGGTCCAATTTATTACCGCAGTAGATACTCATCTGAGGTCGAATGAGGCAAGCAGAGTGTGGAAATCAGCAGCCTGAGGTTTTTCTAGGTGGATGTTGAAGTCTCCAAGAACTATGAGAGGAGTACCGTCCTCAGGGAAGGATGAGAGTAGTACATCAAGCTCCTCCAAGAAACTGCCAAGCTGCCCTGGGGGACGATATACAACTACAAAATGGATTTTATTAGGGATAATGATAGTAATTGAATGTGATTCAAATGAGCTGTTGCTGAGGAGGTAAATGATCAAATTTCCAATCGTTTGAGATGAGCAGACTAGTACCTCCACCTCTACCAGTCAGGCGAGGGGTGTGTGAGAAAGTGAAGTTCACGAGTTCACATGTTAATGAAATCTGATGTAATATTATAATGCGTATTTGGCTTGCTGTCCGGGGGGAGGGCTCCGAGCTCGGAATTCGGCCCGACCCCAGAGTACTCCCCCCTATGAATGTATAGATCATAGGTATCTATGAGCAGGCCCATCTGAATGTGAGGTGATGGGGTGGTGGCGGGATGCTGAGAAATTTGTCATGAGACAGGAGGTAAGGGAAGGCTTTATTTATACTGGCTTCTTCTTGTGCTGATTGGATGATTACCTGAACATGCTCCTCCCGAACTTTGTTACATAAAACTTCATTTAGTGGAGAGGGCAGCCAGTGTCCTCTGGTTTGATCCGGTTCTCAGTCAGGGCCAGTAGGCTGAGACCCGAATGACTAGAAATAGATGTGATGAAATCAGCTTTGTTTACAGCGGACTAGCAATTCCAGAGACCAATAGGAAAAGAGAATATAGTACTAGAAGACGGCAGTCACTTATTTCCAGTGGTTTCAGTACAGCGTAAAAATTGTGACGTTGTAGAGTAGGCGTTCTCCTAATTCCGAATCTGCATAGGTCACCGGTCATGCGCACTAAGTGTATGAAGATACACTAACGGTGTTTTCTTTTTTGCCGCTAATAGAAACAAAGTTAAAATTAATTATTTATGTCATGTCAAAGTAAATTATTTCAAAGTCAGACGCTAATATATTACACAATCGCACCATTAAAACAATCGGAAATATTGGAATACACCAGGATCCACGGTCTTACTTTTAACAAAAATATTAAATGAAAAATAAGAAACGAAAATAAAAGAAACTGTGTTGTGTATGGTAAAGGTAAGAGTGGATGAACTTAACCTTTCTCTACTGACCAGAAATATTTGTCACCCCAGATTAATGTAATACAATATAAAAGTGCTGCACTTGTTTTCACTGATAATTGCATGATTCTTATAAACCTATGATACAAAGACAGGTAATTAGTGAAATGTACTGTCATTTATTAAAATGGAATATTACATGTGCATCAGATGCCTGTGTGTGTTTTACAGGGGTTTCATGCGAGATACCTGTCCTAACTGAATTACATGTGCATCAGATTTGTGTGTGTGTTTTGTGTGTAAATCTATTTTTATATTCTAATACACTTACAAATACGCTGTTAAACCTTAAAACTTTTTTCCACTGCTATTTTAAAACAACATACTGACAACTAGTTGTTCATACTCAACTTTATTAAAATAAGAAAATATCAAATATTGACAGCAAGCAGAACAAGGCAGGACTTCAGCTTTTGGATGTCTCAGTCAGGACACAATCTTCACAGGATTTTCTGATTTACTATCTCCCACACCATCACTTTTCGTATGACTGGAATGTCACACTACATAGAAAGAGAGAACAATCATGTACAGACAAACTTTGATGATGGATTTTGACAAAAAAACTAAAAGCTTTTGAAGATTTATCAGTGAGAGTGATACAGTTGCTAAGGTGTTCCATGTTGTTACTCCTAAGTTTAGAGGGAGGGGGGTAGATACTAGTGTGTTAGTGGATTGATATGGTTATTGATAAAGTCAAACAAGTGTTAAGAATCATGTTTGTGAGAAATATAAATATTGTAGTCATGTACCTGTCTGAGAGTAAGTGGCTTTCCTTGAGAAAGGAAGTCTGCATATTTGCAGATAAAAACACCACAGTAATTTCCATTTGTCTGTTTGGGAATTGCCTAGAAACAAAATTCCAAGTAAGTATAACGGTTAACAAAAGGACACAGTTTAAAGAATATTTAACTTCTTATATAACTTCTTATATAACTTCTTACATGGTGGTATGCATACGTTGGTTCTCATTCGGCCGATGGTCCACCTGGAAGCCTCAAAGCAGCAGGCTTTTTTGATTTTGTTCTCCTCCATGAGGTATTTCCTGTTAATTAATCACACATGAGTCATGCATACATGCCTTCAAAGCAGTTTGAGGTTAAAACCAAAGCTGCAATTGGACATATCTCACAACAATATGTGGCAGATCTCATCATGTCTCTGACCCATGGAGACATAGCACTGGATGGTCTGGGATTTGAAATCAATTACCTGGTGATAAGCAATGGAGGTAAAAGGTTTAAAAGAAAAAAAAAAAAAAGATAGTAAAAAAGTAAATATACAATTTTTACACTTTTAATCATTCAGTATAGATGTGTTATAGGAAATAATGTGTTACAAAGGTATTGCTATTCATACAGTAAATGACTTACAGCCAAAGCCCAGTGCAAGCCCAGTGCAAGCCAAGGTGCAAAGGAACAAGAACTAGATCACAGAGGAAGAGATCCACTGATTTTGTCCATTTCTTCACTGCTTGCATGGCCTGCAAAATGTCCGTCACTACTCAGAAGCTTTGGGTAGAAAAATGAGCTTCCTGCTGATCATTGCTCCTCTTCATTATCAGAGACAAATAGAAGTTGATAACCTTGAAAACATAAGAGTAAAAATAATCATGATACACATATCCATTTAAAATTATCAGATTAATCAGACCAATGCCAATATAAGAAATCAGAGATTGTTGTATCCAACTTGATGACTGTGGGATTATAAAGGAAACAAGCAAACCAGTGATAGATATATAACAAAAAGGTTATTAGCTACAATATTATTAGTATCATTTATCCTATCTTTTTTAATATATTTATTGCACGATAAAAAGCATGACAAGTTAACTAAAATAATTATGCTGGATGAAGTCAATGTGAATGACACCCAATTATAACTGATTTTACTTCTATAATGTGACTGAGAAAGAAAAATCTACAGAGGAAAAAAATGACCTGATTTTATCTACAAGGAATTGAATAGATCATGAAAAGTGATATACCTAACTGAGATGGTAGTTGGTCAGAGGGGAGGGGATGAAAAGTAAGCGAAATATGTGCAGCCATCAAAAAATAAAAATAAAAGCCACTTCAGACATCAAGCAAGTAGTTGCATTTTGATTCATTATGGACATAAATATTTTCTTTCTTTTTTGAGAAAGAAAGTGTACTGAATAATCATAAATAAGACAGTGAATAAGGGTCATTTTTAATCTTACTGTATGTTCACTTACACTCTTGTCATTGAGCCAGGAACCCTCCTCCAGCGTTGCCAGGTCGCTCTGTCTGATGCATCATCATATGACCATGTTTGGGTCATCTTGTTCCAGAATATGTCTCACCTCTGACGCCATGTCCTAAAAAAGTGCAACGTACATATAAACAAGCTCAAAGAATTGAGCTCAGTGGACAGATGTTATTGACAGAACAGAAAACTAACTTTAGCTGGAAATAACTTTATTCTAGAGCTGCTACAGTATAAAGCCAAAACAATCTCTGTTACTTTAATAAGTAATCTCTGTTACTTAATAACAATCTCTGTTACTTTAATAAGATGCTTTGGAACAATCTATATTCTTAAAAGCGCTATATGAATGAAGGTGACTTGACTTGACTAGAACATTTTATTTCTCAATCATATTCTTACCTTTGTTAACCTAGGTAAGTTTTCACTGGTTCACAAGATTGTCAGCGTGTATTAGTGTGGATGCTTTCCTTGTTTCTTCCACAGAGACCTCCACGTCATATGACTGAAGAGAAAATCACAAACAACTTAATTTCATACATTAATAGCAGATTCATTAAAGGTGCTCTAAGCATTTTTTAGGCCAAACATTTTTTGGTCACATACAGCAAACATCTCCTCACTATCCGCTAGCTGCCTGTCCCCTGAACACTGTAAAAAAACGCGGTCTCTATAGACACCCCAGGCTCCACAAACGGCAAGAAAAACAAGATAGGTCTCACTGCAGAACAGCAGAACCATACGTCATAGCAGTGTGAGGACGACAGCGCCAGCCTAACAGTCTGATGCCGGAACCGCATACCATACATATCCACCTTACATACCATACCTAAACCTACCCATCTCCACCCCCTGACCCCTAAACCCACCCCTAAACCTACCCATCTCCACCCCCTGACCCCTAAACCCACCCCTAAACCTACCCATCTCCACCCCCTGATCCCTAAACCCACCCCTAAACCTACCCATCTCCACCCCTTAGATGCTTTTACCCCGCCCACTTCCGACATCAGACTGTTAGGCTGGCGCTGTCATCCTCACACTGCTATGACATATGGTTCTGCGGTTCTGCAGTTGGTTAATATTGAGAAAAACAAACTGGGCTCACCCGCACCACGAAACATAACAAACTGTTCCAGCCAATAACCGACAAGAAGGATTTGGGGGTGGGGTTAGTGCTCGGATGAGGAGGAGGGAGGGTAAACAATACTTTAAACGTCAACAAGAAGTGACGTCACCCAACATCACTTAGAGCACCTTTAATAGTATAGTAACTGTACATTGCCTGAAGCAAGTCTTTGTCCATCTCTGTCTTCTTAGACTTTTTATTGAAATGGCCATCACCTGATAAGGAAATGAACAGAATATGAAAAAGAATAAAAAGAAAGCATAGAGAAAACACGGCATATGTATAGCACATAGAGACCTTTTCAACAATGAACTATTAAAAGGCTGCCAAATGCCAAGACAAGTCATGTATAGTATACACTAAGTTGACAGGTCAACAAAACAAAACACGAAAGAAAGAAAGAAAATAGAAAAATAGAGGACATCATTTACAAAAATAACCCTTTGGCAAACACTGATATAGCACATTATTACTACAAGATCAAAGTGTTTTTTTTTTAATACACCATTTCATTGTAATATAACAAACCTTCATTTGCAACTGCTATCGCTCTCATTTTGCGTTTTCTGACAGTTTTTTGTTTGGCCTTCTTACAGCGACTTGGTAAAGCCCGAAGGTTTAGCTTGACAGCTTCTTGCTGCTGGAGAACCAGGCCATGATCCTTAGGTAAACTGGATTTGAGTGTTTTACAAAGCTCATGAACAACACAAGATGCATTCTGAATTGCCTCCTTGTCAGTGCACATATATGATATATCATGTAAATGTTTGAGCTCTTCACGTATCGCTGCTGATCAGCTCCTGCACCAGTTGTCTGTGGCTCACTGTTGTGTGTCTGTTTCCTTGAGTAAGGAAGAGGACTAACGCAAAAGTCACTAGAGAAGTCTTCTTGAGTGCTGTTCCCAGTGATTGGTGGATTGGTTAGAGCAACAGTGAAATCCAGAGTTATATATTGGCTTTGACAATAGACTGGGCTAAGGTCTCCCCATGTTTTTTCAGAGTGACTAAAAACAGTAAAGAAATGCTTGCATGGTAAGAACGTTACAACCAAAACAACCAAGAGAAATATATGTCAACCTCAAATGTAACATTGGATCTGTACATCCGCATCGGGGGAATAACATTATAATCTCGTTCACGGTAGAGAAAGATGCTTGTAGGCTATACAGGAAAAGTAACCGTGAAGACACTGAATTTAACATAAAAAAGCCATCATAATAATCACAAATACACATTGCTGCCATGAGTTTAATGAATGAATGGCTTGCTCTATAACTGTTGCTCAGTCTTCGTCTACAACACACGCTTTTGCACCATCTGCTGGTGAGATGGACTAACAACAGAAGAAGTGTATGCTCGGTAATCTACTTCTTTTCCTGCAGTTCCTGGATGTCAACGTATCATTTTCTGTAGAATTTGAACCACTGAATTTGTGGAAGTGAATTTGCAAAGCGAAATAAAATGGACAGAAAATTGCCTGTTGAATATTATAGGTTGTATTTTTAACAGTTTGAATATTTTGGAAGTGAAATATGAAAGGTGAATATGGATTATTGAATTTTTAATAATGAAAATGTGTTTGAAATGTTTTGAATTGAAATATTCACAGCTTACATATTCAACCATGCTGAATTTCAGCCCATAAAAATGCAAGCCCTAAAAATACAATGCATGAAAATGCAAGCATGGTTAATGCAATGCATATTTTTTCAAGTAGTGCAATTCAACAGGATTTTTTTGTTTCAAAAACATTTGGCATTATTTTACTTCCATAGGTATCTTGCATGAAACTCCTGTAAAACACACAGGTATCTGATGCGTACACGGGTATAGATCATATCTATGCTGCCACGGTCAGCTAGAAGATTAAATGAAGTTTTATGTAACAAAGTTCGGGAGGAGCATGTTCAGGTAATCATCCAATCAGCACAAGAAGAAGCCAGTATAAATAAAGCCTTCCCTTACCTCCTGTCTCATGACAAATTTCTCAGCATCCCGCCACCACCCCATCACCTCACATTTGGCTGGGTCTGTTCATAGATACCTATGATCTATACATTCATAGGGGCGAGTACTCTGGGGTCAGGCCGAATTCCGAGCTCGGAGCCCTCCCCCCGGACAGCAAGCCAAATACGCATTATAATATTACATCAGATTTCATTAACATGTGAACTCGTGAAATATATATTTTAACATGTGTTGAGTGCTTCTCTCAAAATCAAAGAGAGAGCATGCTCCTGTAAGAAGACGTGATTCTATAACTACCTAAATCTCATAAGCTTGAAGAAGTCATTTAAACCATTTTATATTTAGAAGATATTTATATTTATACTACACACTGGCCCTTTGCTCCTCCCTTGCTTTGGAGGAGCTAGGGCCTGGCTCACAGATGCCTCTGGCGCTGGGCCCTGGCGAGGGAGGAACTGCAGAACATTTCAATGACAGCATTGACTGTTTTGCTAAATAGGCTAGACGGTGAGCCAAGTCTATGGGCTGTCCCAGGACCTCGACACCTCAGTGTGGAGGTCTGGATAGAATGGCTCCACCCGCTTGAGGAGAAGCACTCTTCCCGCTTGCTCTTTCCGTCTCAAGCTCCATCTGTGACCCCATGATCTGAGCCGCCATGCCACCTCAGCAGACATGTGACCTAAACTACGACGGACAGACATAAGCGTCATGATGCAGTGCTGAGTTCCCTCGAAAGGGAATGATTGCTGTGTCTGAAATCGCCCCATACACTTAAATAGGGCACCAATTGAGGGGACAGTCATTTGTAGTGGTGTTCAAAACCATAGTGGACGTTATTGAGTGCACTCATTCAATCCCATAATGCACCACAATAATGAGTGTACTTCTGATGTACCCATAATACCCATAATTCACTGTAAGGGTCGTGCCGAATGAATCCAAACGTTTTGGTAGAAGATGGCGCCACAGCTGAATCATCCATCCATCCATTTTCCAAACCGCTGGTCCAGTGGTGTTACAGCATGATATCTTACAGGTATTTTTTTTTATTATTTTTTTTATTGAATATTAAATTCTTTAATTAATAAATACATAGTATATTGTAGATAGACAATATTATATGTCTTTTCTAACCTAACCTTTACGATTTATAACAACCCATATTAATTGCACAGAGACTGAACAATGCATGCTTCAACTAACAATGCATGACAACACAAATCTGCTTACTTGGTGGAATATGTATATGGCTGCAGTGGTTTGTGTGTGTGCGTTCACATGCACAGTTCAGTGTCTTTGCAAAACAGTAAACTTGCTGTTAATATGTTGAAAATGAATGTCAAACAAATCAATTTCCTATAAATAATTCCCAGAGATTTGCAGCTCTCCGCCTGTACTGAACCAGCAGCAAACCTTTGGCAACAACAAACGTTTTGCTGCTACTAGCAAAAAACCTTTGGTGAATGTTTGTCAGTGCTGGAAAACAGTTGTAATGACTGAGACAAATCAGACACAATTATTTGTTATATGTAACAAATAATCTTTAAAACTCACTCTGGTCCCATTCCCCCAACAAGCAAGAAGGGTCTTAGTTACCATGACTACGATCAGATAAATTGGTTTTATTGCTGCTAAAAATGTGGTCATGTGGTCAAGGCAGGGACCATAGGGAAGACAGAAACAGACCTCAAAACAGACTTTGCTGAAATTTATAGACAAACTGATCTATAATTGAACATGCATCCCAGAAAATTGGGTGAATGATTTACTGTCTTGTGTAGTGTCTTTTAATTCTATTATTTTTTTGATACTGTGTATTTTTTGATAGAACCAACAGTCAATGTAACCTCACCTATATTTTGGTCTCTATAAATTGGTACTTTGAAGATCGAAATGATTGTGTACATGATATGCCGATAGCTGTGCAACATATTAGTATTACAAGAATCTTTCTTAGTTTCTTCATCAGAAACCAATCCAGCTGCACATGCAAATGAGCCCGCTTAAAACAAAGATTGCTTGGAAATTCCACCCTTTTCATTGGTCAAGCAAACCCGGAGAGGTGGGGCCTTTCTCAGGCTTTATTAGAGACAAATTCACAGTGACTCTCTCTCTCTTCTTCTGGCCTTCAGTGCTGCTTCTTCGGCAGGCCGTGACCACAGCCTGCTATGCCTTCACTCTCCCAACAGAGTCAGACTGTATTTTCTTCAATCCAACTCAGAAGAAAACTGCAACTTTACCATCACTGAATGGGAAACCATCAACTCTTCCGACTTCCTCACTCCTTGGTTTCCTGCGTGGCCTTTCCAGCCCAGGGCTGGCAGGTCACAATATGCAATGTGGTCAGCCATGGAGGGAGAGAAAACCTTCAACCAGAACAGAGTCAAACAAACCACTCAAGTTCATCATATCTTCTTCATCCAACAGAGAAGAAAACGATTGCAACTTCAACGTTTGACACTCACCGAACCATCAACATCATTTTCCAAGAACTTCAAGAATTGTTTCCAATTCAATTCAAGTTTAATGAGGTGCTCTGAAAATGATAAGCTGATGGTTCTTTTCATAGTTAAATGGATCTCTTCCATAGTTCCATTCTGTCACTCACCATTTTACCTATGCATGTATGTATGTGTGCTTAGATTAATTATGTTTGTGATTTAGTTAATAAAACTTGTGCACAATACGTATTTGGTTCTGATTCTCTGCTTGTAACAAAGTTTACTTTACGATTTAGATTTTGACTACAGGCTCTATTGTACAGTAAGAAAGACATTTCCCTCCCCCAGAAATGAATATTTCTTAGAATGAATAGACAATTAACCCTGAGTGTTCATGGGACGAACAGGTGGGTTGATTGTAATATTAATTTTACTACATTAAGTTAATTCTATTAACTGATCCAAATATTTACAATCAGTTATAACAAGTTATGATTGATTATTAATATTTATTTGAGCTAACTCGTTACACAGTTATAGCAAAGCTGTCGTGATGGTAGACAAGTCACTAGTCTAAAGAAAACATTACTGTAGTCAAGTGAATTCAAGTCACCTCCATAGTGCTTTTTACAATACAGATTGTTTCAAAGCAGCTTTACAGTGATAATAGGAAATTAATGCAACAAAGATTGTTTTGGCAGTACAGCAGCTCTAGAAGAAAGTCATTGTCTAGCTTAAGTTTTTGATCGATTCATTTCCGTTGTAAAAATCATTAGTTATTAACTTAAGGGCACACAACACTGTTTTCAACTGAAAACAAGTTTTTTAAGTAATACCGTTATCATTTCCGTGTAAACTTCAGAACGTGAATCTGTGAAAACGGTGACGGCATACACATGCGCATTACATGTTTAGTCGATAGGCATGCGCATTTGAATGCATATGTGCGCGGCCCACATCTGGTACGTGTGGATTCCACGTATGTCATTCCTCCATATGTCACCATATTTTTAAAATGACCCAGAAAAAAAACAAAAAAACAAAGCACATAAAAAAGCACACATATACAAATACAAAATAAAACAACGCAGAGCATTATTTTAGAGTATTCTGCTGTTCTGGACCATACAGCATAGTTTCTTGCAGTTCTATGTCCTTGGACTTCCGTTTATCATTCTGTACTTTCCTGTTAATCTGTGTGATGGCCACCCATAACAGGATATATCCTAACAACCGGAGACAGTTGACCAGTCCCAGAAACAGGAACCTAATGAGGGTCACATTACATTTTAGCATGCATCAGTTGGGGCTACATAGAATACTCCTGCCAGATTTGCTCACCTAAAAGTCTCAGTGGCATACATTCTGCAAGCGCCTCTTCCACCACATTTCTTGTGACCCCATTTCAGACAGGTAGAGTCAATAAGAGCCCCAAAGTAAATGGGAGCAGGAATACCACCTTTAAAAGAGTGAGATCACATTAAAAACAATGCTGTGCCAAACCTTAATGTGAATAACATCTGTGAATTAATTTCCATTCTTGGGGCACTTCTTCTAAATAAACCCAAACAATACAAATGTGAACTTACCCAAAACTCTTAAAACTAACAGTAGCACTCCCACTGAGAGAGACTTCAGCTCAGGATCCACAATCCTGCAAGAACAGATTAAACATTTAATACAAATTTCATCCATATAAATACAAAGCATGTAAAGTAATTAAACACAACCTCAATGAGATGATGAAGAAGGGAACAGTGCCCAGACAGTACACAAAGAAGGCGAAAGACTCCAGCGCCAGATAGATGTAGAACATTATAGTACATCTGCTCTGTCGTGAACATTGTCCAAGCACTGCAGAGGAGTTCCCAGCACTCATTCCCCAGCTCTGGACACATGTACAGTTGTGGAAAGTCTGACAAACACATGCAAATGAAAAAAATGAAAGAAAAGACACTCAAACACATGTCATAATGATTTTGAGGTCAAGAGTTAAAGATAGTTGTTCACCATATTCTGTCCTGTGCCATGAGTGGAACTGCAGCCTGCATGACAAGGAGAGATGTAGGTCACTCCATTCTGTCCACACACTGGATCCCATTGGAAGTCAGGACACCCACAGTCGGCATTGCAAGAAGTGAGGACATCACTGCTTATATTCTGAACTTCTACAGATCTGCCACATAAACAATTGATTATATTATATTACAAGCAGTTTGTTAAATGGATAGATTGAATTGATGGATAATGTATAGTTTCCATGATGCAATAAGAGTGTGACTGGAGATGAAAGTACCCTTGATAGGGCACCGTGACCCCAGCGACATCTGTATTTTCACAGCTAAGAGCAAAGTAAGGTATGGTGAGAAACAATGCAGCAATTGCAGTGAAAAACGACATTCTTGCAGATCCCAGCAGATCCAGTTTAAACCTCTTCATTATCCACCCACTCAGGAATATACCCAGAGCCACAGGCGGAATAGATGTCACTCCTACAGAAATATATAAGCACACTCAGTTTAAACAGCCAGAAAAAATAAAAAATAAAAAACATGGCCATAATCATGGCAGTTGTCACCTATGAGAAAGTTTGTCTTGGATGCACTTTGTCCAAACTGCTGTTCCAAATACTTTGGCGTATATGTTATGACTATGACAAAGGCATTGAATGCCACTACATTGGAAACCAGGTACATGAGATAGATCTTGTTGGTGAGCAGACGCTTCAGAGACGGCCCAAAATCTAGAAAACAAGCAAATAAGCAAATATTTAAAACAATCTCTTTTATTTGTCATAGTAGACCATAATAACACTTTATAATTTATAATAATAACCACCAATAATTTCCTGAAAACTCATATTCTTCCAAACCTGTATTACGTTGATTTGTGTTACATAAATTTGATTTTCTGGAGGATCTCCTGGCCACCTATTCGATATGTATAACTAAAATAGACTGAAACTGTAAAGCTCCATAGTGACACACACACACACACACACACACACACACACACACACACACACACACACACACACACACACAGACACACAAACATCATAAAGTACTACATATGACTAATTAGTCTCAGTGACTAATTAGATTTAAATAGACCTAAATTGTATGCATCTAACCCTTGTGGGTCTGTGTAAGGTTGCCATACCTTTAGCTATCTCTGTAATGCTGGGTGTGTGTTTTGAGGGGTTGTCTAGCTCATAGGTTTGGGGGTTTTCAGGTAAAGCTCTTGGCAGGAACCAGAGAGGCAAAGCAGCAAGCAGAGTCAACAGCCCAGAAACCACATAACCCAACCACCAGGCCCCAACCCAGCGAGAGTCCTGAGGGGTGATGGTCACACTCTCTGATAATGAGAAGAAAATATACAAATAAACAATTTATATGAATATATATTAAAACCTCCACCGAGCTCACTACCTCATTTCACTATTTGCCCACTCCATATATTCTATCACACCTGCTGTTAAGAACAGCATTTATACTCCACAGTCACTCAGTGTCTGATCTCTGATAAGAACAAATGGACTTCTCTGTTCTTAGTAGAGTTACTTACCTCTTGTCCATCTCAGATTTCCTTTATCGAAAGACTTCATCTGTTCTCCATCTGTGTGGTTCCTATCTTACCTGTCCTGCAATCCCAACTGTTATCATCCTTACCTGTTCACTATCCATAAACTTTACAAAAAGACCCTGCACTTGGGTTCACCATCAAACTGTGTGTGTTGTCTACCTGAAAGAAGACCAGGCCTTTATTATGAACCCAGCGGGATCTTAACTTCTCCCAGAGGACAAGCTGATAACCCTCCTTCCTTTATCTTAACCACAGAGAGCAACCAGATCTTCATCCCTGCCATCTCTGTTGTTGAATCACCCATCCTTTTTTCCATTCCCTTTTCCTGACCATAGAGGCCACTCATGGGCTATAATTCTCGTAGGTAACAGGAGTCTCCATTGAACCTTTTGTTCTGGCCGCAAAGACCAACCTTACAGTTTTTGCCCATTGCTTGAACAGTATAGACAAATGCTTAAACCAAAGTAACATAACTTGAAGTTGTTGTTACTATACCTTAAACAAAGTGTAACCATACCTTTGCACTTTAGTTGCAATTCTGCAACACACTTGCTCCTAGACACTACACACTATTTCATACATAAGACACCTAGTTCAAAAATGAAATCTCATGGTACCATTGGGAAAACACATCTATTCAAAATACAACACACATTGGTTAATTGAAAAGACGTAGACACACACCTGAAACTACTTACTTACAATACTGAACACCAATCAGCCTGCTACAAAAAGGCCTCAGTTAAGCCATTTTGAGAACTTTGCAAGCATGGAGGCAGGGAGAGCTAGAGGCAGAGGAAGAGGAAGACAGAGACAGAGAGAGAGGAGAAGACGTGGTCGAAGAGGCCACGCAAGGACCATTATTTCGGATGACATAAGAGCAACTTTGGTGGACCATGTCATAAACCATGGCCTGACTATGAGGGAAGCTGGGCAGAGAGTCCATCCTAATCTAAGCCGTTTCACAGTTTCATCCATAATAAGGACATTCCGACTGGAAAACAGGTATGTCTTCAACTCTCTACTCTACTCAGACTGTATCTAGAGTATTTACAGTACTGTACCATATCACGTTACTGTATCACATGTATTGTATTCCAGGGTGGCTAATGCTCCTTTTCCAACAAAAGTGGTAGTTTTGTGAAACATGCCGTGATAACGTGTTGAGATGTTTCAGTACTGTGTATGGTAAATACAGTAAAGTTTAGTATACACAGTACTGTAAAAAAGAAGCAAACGAGAACAATTTGTGGTTGCATTTTTCTACAGAATGGCTAGAAGACCTACTGGGGGTGGACGCCAACGCCTGTTCACCCAACAGCAGGAACTTGCCATAGTGAACCTAGTCAGAGCAAACAATGCAATCCGTCTCCACCACCTACAGCAACAAATACTTGCAGATAGGCAAGTATTCAACAACATAAATCGAGTAAGCATTACAACTATCAGACGCATCTTGGTAAAGCACAACATGACCATGAAGCATTTGTACAGGGTCCCATTTGAGAGGAACAGTGTCAGGGTCAAAGAACTTCGATATGAATATGTACAGGTAAGTGTTTCAGTCCTTTACATTTACAATAAAGAATGGGTGCAGTCCAGTAACAGATGAATATGTACCACTGGATTAGTACCACATAGATACATTCAGAAAGCTACACAGGTACCTGTGTGGTTGGGTGGGTCGGTTCTATATGTGTAGTAATGTAGGTGTGTGCTTTGAGTAAAGCCATCCATAATATGTATTTTTTGTTACAGAGAATCTTGGACATGGATGGAGCTGCCCAGCCGCATGAATGTATTTACATTGATGAGGCTGGATTCAACCTTAGCAAAAACAGACGACGGGGACGTAATATAATTGGCCAAAGGGCAATTGTGCACGTCCCGGGGCAGCGCGGGGGAAATATCACATTGTGTGCTGCCATAAGTCTTCGAGGGCTACTGCACCATCATACCAAACTGGGTCCCTATAATGCACAACACATAATCACATTTCTAGATGCACTTCATGATGCAGTTGTACAGGATGGCCCAGGTTTGTTGTTGTCTGGGATAATGTTAGTTTCCATCGGGCTGCTCTGGTCCAGAACTGGTTCACCAACCATGATCAATTTGAAGTTGTGTACTTGCCCCCTTACTCGCCATTTCTAAATCCTATAGAGGAATTTTTTTCCGCTTGGAGATGGCGCGTATAAGACCGCCAACCATGCCCGTATGCCTCTTCTGCAGGCAATGGAACAGGCCTGCGGAGACATTGAGGTGAGGTCAATCCAGGGATGGATTTGGCACACAAGGGGATATTTTCCACAATGCTTAGCGAGAGAAGACATTGCTTGTGATGTTGATGAGATCCTGTGGCCAGACCCCAACAGACGGCAGGATCCATAAGCCCACTTACGCACAATTGTGTTTTTCTGTGTTTACAGTAGTGTATTGTTTGTTTTATTTTTGATTTAACTGAATTTACTGTACTGTAAAATATACTACTATAATGCAATGATTTTGAATTCAGTATTTCATTTTTTGGTTGTTGTGAAAACATGCCCTCTGTGGAACTGAATAAAAACATTGAAAACAAAAGACAGTTTTTTATATAAAGTAGACTAGTGTGTTGCTGCTGATCTGAAAGTGTATTCATATGATGCAAGTGGGTATCATTTTGTCATTAGAGTGACAATTTGACAAAGGATTGTTAGGTTTTGATAGCAGAGTTTCAATTTGACATAGATGTGAATGCTTTATTTCCCAGTGTTGTGTCTTATTTGCTTGTGTGTAGAGTTTTGACACATTGAGCCAAGTTTTGCAAAACGTGTTCAAGCAACGGGCAAAAACTGTAATCCTCCTTTACTACTCCACCAGCTCCTCCATGGTATTTCCATTCATCAACTCCTCAGGGGTCCTTCCTTTCACTGGCTCCCTCTATGTCACTCCTCCCTCCAGTTTTACCTTGTTACCTCTGTCCATTGATTCTGCCAGACTCCTAGTTCCTTCAGCCTCCATGGCTTCATGTATTGGGCTCCCCTAATTCTGTTTCTCCTAACTTACCAGGGAGTCCTGTTTTCCTCAAGGTACCAAATGGGTCTGTTCTACTGGTGACAGTAATGGATGGTGGCAATGGCTCAGTCCATCTACAGCCTGAAGACCAACTCAGTGCTCCCAGCTGCATCTGCTGATACTTCCCCTGAAGCATTTTTACTCTGATCCTTGTGGCACAACCCACACTTCTGGTTCCCTATGGTGGGTTTCTAATCTTCTAATCTGTTGGCTCTTCTGTGGTCTTCCACTCAGCTGGCTTTCCTGAGGCCTTATAGTCTGCCTTCCTATCCTGGGTCATTTGTTCCTCTGGCCTTTCCTGAGCCCCTGAGGCCTCCTGCTCCACCATTGTGTTCAACTGTTCTTCCACGATGGTTCTAGTTCTGCCATGGGGGTCTTCTGCTCTGAAAATGCTTCTGTGGTGGTCCCGTTTTCCAGATTGAGACCTTACCGACCCTCTAACTCCACCTTGACCATTACCATATGCATATACCATGAATATGAATATGTATGGTATTTTGTATTTGCATGGTACCTCAAGGTTCTTCAAACTGGAAGTACTACCATGGTACATGTCAAAACAAACAAAGTAATACTGCACTTCTTTTTGGTACTTTCTTGTAAGTGACCTCTAAGGTATAACATTTTTAACTCACCTCTATCAACTAAGCCAATGTCCACGTAAAGTGTAGCACAAAGAGATCCTAACAAGTAACCGAAAATTGGCCCGATCACTCCGAGTGTGTGCAGGCAACCTACAGAAAAAAAAATGGACTGAATCACAAGAGGTACTTTGGTTTGAGATTAAAACACACACACACACACACACACACACACACACACACACACACACACACACACACACACACACACACACACACAATCATTTTCTCACCAATGTAAAATGCAGAGTTTTCTGGGTGTGCATAATCATCTATGAAAGACATTCCCAAAGGAACGATGCTGGCTTCCCCGATGCCACGAATAATGTTTCCCAACAGCACAATCACCCATGTGGGCGAGCTTTCCTCTTCCCCTTTTTGGCATCCTATTCAACCCATACAGAGTGCTCTGTTGGGTATTTTACTGCAATTTACAATTAAAATACCCCATATGCTTCCACATATAACCATGCATTACCGGACACAAGCTGCTGAACAGTATTCTGGGTGTCAGATGAGCATGTGGATCTCACTGTGAAATTATCAGCATCATTAGTGTGGGCGGCAGCTGTATCATACTTGTACCTGTCAGAAACAAACAGACACATAAATAGTAAATGCATTTAAAATGCAGATCTTGAAGAATACGTTATGAGGTGGATCTTTATTAAATATTTTAGTATGAATATGCTAATTAGGGGTATTAGGTGATGGCCATCAATTAATTGATTCAACATAACATTAAAAGTAATTAATAGATACAATGACATCTTTTATAATCAACAAATCTCTTAAAATATCAGATAAGGAAAATATAACTTTTACATGATGCTTGGACTAAATTACATTTTTTGAGTCATTAAATTTGAACTTTTCATGATTTTCAAGAGTTTTTTTAAATCATATGAAACTGAACATGCCTTATTTATCATTGACCCATGAACGTTACTCACCGGTCCATAATGAAGTGAGGTAAAGCCATTATCAGTGTCCCTATACCCATCAGCAGGGCCCCTGCTCCAATGATCTTGGGCCTATGAAACTTAGTGCCAAAGTAGCTTACCACAGTGATGACCAACAGATTACCTGCAAGCAAATGTAACGTTATTTAACAAGCTCTATGTTGTGTCATAGCATACCATCAATCAACTGTCCCAAATTCAGTCACATTACAGCCTCAGTGGTGTGACTCAAAGCTATAAGTACTCATCTAATGGGTGAACCTCAGCCCTCATTTCTCAGTGCAGCTCAACACATCTCAACTCACCCATTTCAAAACTGCCATTGATGATACCAGCAGTAGAACTTGGGATCTCAAACCGCCTCTCAATCTGAGTGATGGTGCTTTTGGTGTAAGTCCCCGTCAGGGATTTGGAGAAATAACAGAAGGCAAGTACACCAATAAAGATCTTTCCAGGCACAAGGGTAGAAAAGAGATTAAGTCAGAAGATTTAACCTTTTTTTTTTTTTTTTTTAGAAGTATAACAGCTATTATACACCACTATTAAAACAAATAATCAGCTAATGGTGGTTCTACACTTGTTGCTCGGTTAAACATGCATATGATCAAAGACAATGTCTCTTGCCTTTAGGCTTGGGGAGCAGCATTTGGTCTGAGATGTTTTCTTATTACTGTCTGAATACTCCATTGGTCTGGACTCAAAGAACCCCTCTGGGTTGCCCTCCTCCGTCATGGCGAACAATGTGAAGAGGTAAACAAATCACAAACTAATGAAAAATGAAAGAAGACAAACTCTGCAAAGTTGAAGTTGTGTGCTTATGTGGAAAAATGGAAACTGTAAAAAATGTCATAAGTGAAAAAAAAAAAAATACAATAAAAAAATAACACCAACAAAACAAATAAAATAAAATGCTAATAATAAACTGTTGACACACTAAACAATTTTCCCTTTCAGTCCATTCCATGTTAATAATTGAGCATATTCTGAGATTATGCAGTTCATGATAATATTAAAACATTTTCAACGATTTATTTAAGGACATTTTCATTTCTTTTGTACAATCAACCATTTTGATACTATGCTGAACTGCCTCGATGTCTTAAACACGGACAAAAAATAAATAAAATTAAGAACCACTATTTAGCATACTTAAGCAGTTACAGTTTCTTTTAAATAAGAAAAACAGAAAGTGTTTTTCTTATTTATAAGAAATACAGAAAGTGTATCCATCCACTTCTATCATGTCAGAGATGATTCAAGGTAAAATACATCGTAATCAAATGCAAGCATGATTAAAATATTATTAATTCACAATTTTGAAACACTCACATGTCTAGATGTGTCAAAAAGCAGTTGAATATGCAGTTGAAATATGCCCAAAGCGGGATCTCTGAAAGTGTCTTTTATATTCACCTACAGGTCATTAGACAGTTCTATTAATCTTTAACTTCCATTGAGTGTTCCTTTAACCCTAATGTGGATCAAACAAAAACTATCACATGTACATACAGTAGGTTTTTACACAAGTTGTTTACATGTTGATGCCTTTTTGAAAGAGCAAAAACATTTTTTACCAAGCTGAAATTAACTAAATGACTATATTTGTGTTGGGAAAATTGGTTTTGAGATCCATCGAATTGTACTTCTGAGACACTTTGCATTCTTTCTACTGAGTAATAACAATGTACTAAATGCAAATAATTATTTGTATTTAAGTGCAAAAAAGGAATTTCCAGTCAAAAAAGTTATGACGCTGTGACGGAGAGGCAGAGACGGTCGGATCCATGTGCAGATATTTATTAGAGATGAAGACAAACTCAAAAGAAGACAGGGGCAATCCAGAATCGTAGTCAAACAAGCAAAGGTCAGAGGCAGGCAGCAAAGGTTCACAAACGAGTTCAGAGTCCAAGTTCAAATACACGAGATCAAGTCAAAACACTGAGTAGCAAGAGAAACAAACTGAGACAGAGGTTTGGTAAAACAAGACTTCACAAATGAGAACAGAACAGAACAGTCCAGATAAAGGGGAGCTGAGGGTGCACAGGTGAAACGGATGAAATCATAATGAGGTGATGAGGGAATTGCAGTCCTAGTATGCAGGAGAGAGGGACCTAGTGAAACCAGGAGGAGGCGCTGTCGTGTGTTCCGTGACAGACGCGTAGTATAGACGTGACATTGCCAACTACTGGCCTAGCATGAATAATACAGCGTTTTTAGTCGTTTTCGCAGATCCGTGTGAACGGGGATCGTTTTGAAAAACTTTTCAGTTTTTAGTACATCATTGTCGTGTAAACATACCATAATTTATGACTTTAATTTCGACAGTATTCTTGTGTCTTTATATGGCAAATCGTATAAAACACCATAAATTTAAAAACAGAGAGAAAATTTACATTAGACAGATATAAAAGTAATAATGAATTAAAACAAGATGAGCCATTAACAGCATCAAACACACGCAATGACACCAACCAACACAAATCTGCTTATTCTTTGTGCAATATGTATGTTCTGTTAGCAGTGCATGTGCCTTCTCTGCCTTACAGTTTTCAAAATAGTAAACTTGCAGTTAATGTACTAAAAATGGCAAAGAAATCACTTTCTTACAAATAATTGCTTAGGTTTGCAATGCTTAACCAGCTACTGGTAAACCCAGTGCCCTGTCAGACTGTTTTGGCATCCAATACACAATGTACCAGTTACATAATTTGTTGGTTGGTCAAAATCTTTGGACATTTCATGACTTACTAATTTCAGCATAACTAATTCTATGGTTGGCAACTTCAGCAAAGGAAATAACATGCAATAACAAGTGATATGGACATTTTACATTTACATTACAATTATATCCCTTTATATGATATAAAATAAAAATGTTACAGTTTTCTATTAAACATTTTTATGAGGTCAGATGACCTTATGTGTTGCGTCACCAACACCATAACAGGGCAGCTACATCATCACATCCCTAGTTCCCATTAGTCAGTCACGTTCGATATTACGTCAGAACTGACTGACGTAATGAGATCTTGTCTGAGACTCCAATCACCTTTGAGTGGTAACAAAACAAGCCAATGCACATTGGCAGATGAGATTTGCATCGCAAGCCACTCCCCATACATACGGGTAGAAAAGGCAGCGTGCAACATTCACGCAGCTAAGCTTTCGCTTTTGAGTACAGTTGCGTCTCTTTCAAGATGTCATTCCACCTGTGTGTTTCTGGATGTGGTTGTTTCCTGGCCCTGTCTGACAGCCACGATCACTGCCTCGCGTGTCTGGGCCCTAAGCATGCTGAGGTAGCGTTCGTTGATGAGTCATTTACCCATTGCGGAAAGATGATAGACTCCCAATAACTTGAAAGAGGGTCCACTGTGCTATTCCCTCATCTGGTTTCTCTATTCCCTCCACTTCGGTTAATACACAGGGTGATCTGAGGGTTATAGCGGGAGCATCAGGCTCGAGTGGAACCCTCTACCTTGTCCCCAACACTCACTGTTAGTAGGGAGGTTAAGCCCAAAAAATAGGCCTTTGACTTCAAGTCATGATGCAAAGGTCCCCTTTGGTATGGAATATGTTGGATGATTGGTTTCTTGGCACAGGGCATGCTGAACAGCAGCGTCCCGCCCCAGTTCCTCTCTTCCTGGAGGTGCATGATGAGGTCAAAAACTCGAGGAAGGCACCTTTTTCTGCCCGAAGCCACTTCGCTGCCTTCACTGTTCTCACTGCACTCGACGGTGGGGTAGCCAAGGGGTACGTGGAGACCCGTAACGTGGAGATCCCCCAGATGGAGTGTGCAATTGCAGTGCATTCATGCCAGAAAAGTGATGTCACCTTGCGGCCAAGGCTTACAGTGCTGCTGGACAGGCTACCTCCGCCCTGCACGCTATGGCCCTCCTGCAAGTATACCAGGCCAAAGCGCTCAAAGAGCTGCATGAGGGAAGTTCTTACCCAAGGTTGATTCAGGAACTGCGGACAGTGACGGATGACTGGTGATGACCCTCCAGGTGACTGCACGGTGAGACGATGTCCACACTAGTGGTCCAGGAACGGCATCTCTGGCCGAGATGATGGAAGTTGACAAAGTCTGCTTTCTTGACTCCCCCATCTCCCAGGCCGGTCTCCTTGGCGACACTGTCGAGAAATTTGCTCAGCGGTTCTCTGCAATACAAAAGCAGATGGAGGCAATCAAACACATCCTGCCCTGGCGGGATGATTTTGCCACCGCCGGCCCGCCTGGGGCTGTCCCCCGCCAACTAGTCTCCAAGGGCATCCCCCTGCGCTGTCTACATCTGCTCCGGTGTGGCCACAGCAGCAGCCTTCAGCCAGGTCGCAACGTCTAGTTTCCCACAGGAAGGCGACGCAGCCTGTAAGATGAAGGGAGCAGCTCTTCAGGAGACGGAGGGCACACTGTCAAGCACACTGGGTATAAGGCCCCAGTGCAACTTTTAGCACACCCTCAAAGGCAGCTGAGATATAGCTCCTCTAAATGTCCCAACAATGCAATGGCTATTCTAACTGTATTGTCATTTCTGACAAATTCATCGGTCCATAACTTCAAAATGCTACAGTAAAAATGTCTGAAATTGTGCATGGTGACAGTTAAGCACACTTTAAATGCACCCTCAAAGGCAGCTGAGATATAATGCCTCCAAATGGGCCAACAATGCAAATTCTCCTTTAACTGTTTTGTCACATTTGTCAACTTCAGGGGTCCTTAACTTCAAAATGCTACAGTAAAAAAATTCTAAAATTGTGCATGATGATAGTCAAGCACACTGGGTATAAAGCATCAGTGAAACGACCCCAAATGGGCCAACAATATGATGGCTCTTCTAACTGTATTGTTAGATTGGGTCCATAACTTCAAAATGGTACAGTAACCAACAATCCAATGGCTCTTTCAAATTAATTAAATTTAATTCACACATTCATTTGTATTATGCTTTTCATAATACATATCATTTCAAAGCAGCTTTACAGAAAATTGATGTTTCTATGTTAAACCACAACAGCATTTTATGAGATGATATCAGAAAGTACAGTTGTAAGATAGTATAATTTATAGTATTTACAAATATTATATGCATTTAAATTAGAGTGCATTTTAAAGCAATGATAACATGATGTTTTGTATAATCATCCATGTGCGATGTTCTGGAGTCCTTGCAGGGGTAGGTGTTCTATTCCATCTGTTCAAAGGTGTCGGGTCATCTGAAGTCTTCATAAGAGATGCCAACCTGGAGCTGGAATAATCTGTATTTACCTCGTGATATTGAAATTTGGAATTGTTTTAATTTTTTTTTTTTTTTTTTTTTTTATTAATGCATTCAGATGATGGCATGTGCAATAAAGAATGATGTTGTTATATTTTTTTACAGTCAGTTTCACAGATATTTCGGTGTTAGCCTATTTGCCTTTCAAAATAGTTTAATAGGCTATTCTTTTCTGAAAAAAGACACAATAGTAACAGGATCCCTAAAAAGTGTGAATAAGAGAAAAACCACATGGTCCCTAAATTGAGCTGATGATATACAATAATTAAAGAAAACTGTAATGATGCACCTTTATATGTTTACAGTCCATTTTCGCTGATAGCCTACATCAGTGTTATTTGCATTTCAAAATAGTTTATTATTCTTTCATTCTGAAAATAGACACAAAAGCAACACAATCCCTTAAAAAACGTGAAAAAGAGAAAAACTGCACGGTCCCTAAGTTAAGCGTGAGCGAACAAACGCGGAAGACATAGACAGTCTTCCGCGTTTACCATAGACAGTATAAGGGTGGAACGGATAGTGTCAATAAGAAGCTGCGAATAAGAAGCTGGATTCAGCCTCCTTATTTATAGTGTATGCGGACCTATGAATATGTTAATTAGCCCCTCCTCCACTCATTCATGCCAGCTCCCAGATTCTCTCGGCCAACTTACTGAGGTAAACGCTGCACAGTGGTATCTCTTTGCAACGTCGGACAAAATGGTAATCAATATGATTAACCTTTTGCTTGACTATGTTATCAAACAGATAATAGTGTGTTGCTAATGTTACACAAACCATGTTCCCAGTGGTAGTTTGTGACGTCAGAAACACCAGCGATTTCAAATCGCGTTTTTGAGTCTGTCTTTAAATTCAATTCAATTCACATTTATTTGTATAACAGTTTTCACAATACAAATCATTTCAAAGCAGCTTTACAGAAAATGCACGAGTCCACGTTGCAATTTAGAGTGATCTGTTATCAGGGGTAACTGTCTTAAGTTATGTATTTCAGAAATGTACATGCATGGGCCTATACAAAATCACAGTTAGCGAAAAATTTATTAATTTAAACAATGTAGTAATTTAATGCAGAAACAATGAGCTCATTGAAGTAATGAATAGCCTACTTGTTTGTTAACAAATGATTATGACATTTAGAAAAAATGTAGCACTGCAGTTTTAACCCTCTGGGGTCGAATTGCTGAGAAAATACTCAGCAATGGTGTTGACTTATGAATTTGCACATGGTTTGTCTAAAAGCATATTAAAAACACCACACAGACATTTAACCAACATTAAAAACTTGATTATCACCACAGGGGGACTTTAAAAGATGCGTAGGCATGCAACCTATTTACATTATTCCAACAACCAAATTAAGCCTCAACTATGCCATGCAGTTTCAGAAAACGGCTTCGCAAATAACAGAAGTGCATAAAAGTTTTTATAGCCAATTTTATTGTCATGTGTTGAAAACGCAAATAGCAGTCAAATCCAATATGGTCATTGCCAAAACATGGCATTGGACCACTTTGTAGCAGCATTTCTTTAACTTCTTAATACAATTTTATACATTTATACATGGATATAGCAAGTAATTGATAACACTATCGTTATTATACTTAATTTTCTTAAACGTGTACGTCATTTAAATATCTTTCACTGGTGTATGAGATGGGGAATCCCCAAAATGAGGTGCCGGATACGATTTGTTAATAAAAAACAACAGTAATCAAAAGATATACAATAATTATTTTGTATGATAATAAAGTATGTATGAATTATACAAAAAAATATATATATAAAAAAAAAAAATATATATATATATATATATATATATATATATATATATATATATATATATTAATAAATGTTTACTTAATTTGATTTTGTACATTATTTATCCATTATCAATATAGGAAAGTTTGACTGATCGCCCAAGAGCAATGGGAGAAGTGTCAGCAGACAGCATTACAGTAGAGATGCTCAGAGAGGCCTGTGGGACTGTGCGATTCAGCCCGCTGGATGTGATCAACACACCAATGATCCCATGGTGCCAAACCACACTGCCGCTCAAAACATCCGGCGAAATTCACATCAAACTGGAGAACATGCAAAGGACGGGTTGGTTTGTGTCTGTTTGATTTGGTTATGGTTGCATACAGTGTAGCATACAACGTTTTTAAACTTGTCTTTTCTCGTCCTGCAGGTTCTTTTAAAATAAGAGGTGTTGCAAACCAGTTTGCCAGGAGACTCAAAGGAGACAATTTTGTGACCATGTCTGCTGGGAATTATGGGAAGTCTTTTGCGTATGCATGTAAGCATTATGGATCCAAAGGCAAAGTGGTGATGCCAGAAACCACCCCCATCTCCAGATCTCAGCTGATACAAGTATTCCACACTTTATTTATACACTTTGCACTTTTTTTCTTTATTGAATCTTTAACAAAACAAAATGTGTCAAACATTTGTAGAGTTTGGGAGTTGAGGTTGAAAGAGCGCCAACTACTCGTCTCATGGATGTTGTTGACCGATGTCTTCGAGAGGGCAGCATGACCTTTCTACATTCCTATGATGATCCGGACCTTATCGCTGGACATGCCAGGTTAAATACATGTCTGGGATTTAAAGAAATAGGACATCCTGCATGAAAATCTTTGTCTTTATTTTCTCACCCTCATGTCATTCCAAACGTGCATGACTTTCTTTAGTTTTACACAACAGGAGGTATTTTGAGGAATGTTCACTGCTTTTCCTCTATTGTGAAATTGAATGGTGACAGTGACCAGTGTTGAGGAAAGTTACTTCTAAAAAGCAATGAGTTACAAATCGCATTACTCCCTAAAAAGAAACTAATTGTGTTACTTTTTTATGGTAAGTAATGTGCAGTGTTACTTTTGCATTACTTTTTCCCACCTGGGCTGGGCTGGGCTTGCCTGTTTGTTTTTTAATAACAACAGTTATGTTCTTGGCAAATGTAAAGTTCCTTTCACACACTAAAAATGAATAAGCCTCATGCAAATTCACGGTTGTACAGTAGAGGGCGCAGCTCAAATAAACTTTTCAGCTGTGCTGCCATTTTGGATTGCAGAAGAATAGGAGACAAAAGAAGAAAGTTTAACACTTTTAATTCAGCAATACAAATAAACACAAATGTGATGTTTATCTAAAGTAATTTTTACTTATTTGTATGGTTGTATTGAATCACTGAAGGTCAGCTGCAAAGACATTGGTTAATACAGTGAGATTAAACAAAGTATATTTGTGTTATTTAACATATTTAATTATTTCAGTTTTGAGAAATATTCTGAGTTTTAAATACTGAATTAGAAGTTAGATTAGTTGATGCCTACTCACATTTAGTCTAGAACTACAATAAGCATTATGTTCAAACAACGCCTCTTCACTTTTACTCACGATTTCTCTCAACATGGAGACAGGAGAGCTGTCAGTCAGTAAATGGGAAAACAAAGTAACTTGCGTTACTTATTTGAAAAAGTAACTCAGATATTTTGTAAATTAAAAAAAGTAATGTGTTACTTTACTCGTTACTTGAAAAAAGTAATCTGATTACATAACTCATGTTACTTGTAATTCGTTACCCCCAACAGTAACTGTGACTGTCAAGCTCCAAAAAGAACATTAAAGGTATCATAAATGTGTTTTATCAGTATTAATGAAACTTGTATGGAAAAGACCTGTGTGAACCTGTCCACAATCTACTTTTGGGTTGCAAAAACTAGAAAATAATGTCACACAGCTCAGAGTTGGTAAGTCATCAGAGTTGGTAAATGATGATGGCATTTTCATTTTGCATGAAATATTGTATTATAATTGGTTCACTCATGCTAGTGTCTTTTTCCAATTTTAGCTTAGGTTTTGAGATCCTGGAGGTTGTGCCCTGTCCAGATGTGGTGGTGGTTTGCTGTGGTGGAGGAGGGTTACTTGCTGGTGTGGCAGCTGCCGTCAAACTGTCTGGTTGTGAGAACACAAAAATCTATGGAGTGGAACCAGAAGGAGGTGAATATGCCAATTACCTTTTAAAATTTATGTTTGAGAGTCTTGCTCAAGAAATGATGCCATTTCAAAAATGTTGCCTTGGCAAATAGATGAAATAAAATACGTTTAAAAAAATCAGTTAATATTTATTTTATTTTAAATAATGACATTTTTGTATGGTTTTAGTTGTAGTTAATGATAATATCCCAGCACTGAACCTTCAAGCAATCGTATTAAGAAAAAGTATTGTAAATCATAATTAAATTAAGATATTTTTATGATCTAATTCCCTTAAAACTAGGGTAATTAATGTTTTTTATAAACACTCTTTGTTATACTGGTTAAAACTCTCTTCACAAATAATAGAATTGCTCTAAATATAATCTTTTATATATATATATATATATATATATATATATATATATATATATATATATATAAAAGATTATATTTAGAGCAATTCTATTATTTGTTATAATATATATTATATTATATTATTATTATATATATATCTTCCGTGGAAGTCTCAGGGCCAAAAAAATGATCGTCCAATCATTGCATTCGGTCCGAACGTAATGATAGGGTGTCCTACCTTTGCACACCCTGCATTAGCACATTCAGTGAGGCTGTAGTACAGTTGTAGAGCTCCACAAACAAACTGCAGCCTCCTTTTGCAGTTCCTTCTGAACCAAAACAACAAGCTTATGCTACGTTCACGCAACCCGTGACCTTATCGGAGTTGTTCAGGTGCACATTGTTAAAACCTCTTGATTTTCAACAGCGTGTACAATGTACAAGAGCTTCATTGAGAAGAAGCCTGTTGGTATGGATGCTAAAAGCATCGCTTCGGGGCTAGCGCCACCATTTGCAGGTATGAAATCTACTTTAAATGAAACTTTACAGAAGTGTACTTTCTTATAACTTTACATTATTTAAGATTCAGGATTTTTATTTGAGCTAACTGAAACTTGTATATTGGGATTGAACCTCAGGTACGTTGCCGTATGAGCTTTGTCAGAAGTACGTGGAGGACATTGTGCTGGTGACCGACGAGGAGATCAAATCTGCCGTTTCCACGCTTTATAAGGCTGGTCTCGTTGTTGAACCTTCAGGAACTGCGGCGTTCGCTGCCGTCACCAATGACAAAATTCCAGATATCAGTGACAAGAGCGTGGTGGTCATTCTCAGCGGAGGAAACATTGGCAAAGACGAGCTTAGCAACTTCCCGGACTGAGCTCACTCAAAAATGAATTAAAAATAGTGGCCATGGACTCCAGAAAATCATTATATAGAAAACAGCAGTTATACAAAATGTCTCCTTTTGTGTCCACAGACGTAATAAAATAATTCAGGACACGAGGGTGAGAAAATTTCTATATTTGTTGAGTCGATGAATATTCCACTAGCCACAATCGCTTGTTTTTATGATTTAATGCATTAATTAACATTACCAAGTGCAAAACACTAAAATTGTACAATAACCAATAAATATTATTAGATATGAAAACACTGTGAATAAATAAACGTCAGTGGTCATAATAAAAATATGAGGTTTTGAATCACATCCCTTCTGTTTTATCTGTGCCAAGTTTCTTTTAAATTTTAGGGGTTTTTTTCATGATTTGCTAACTCGCCTAATATGCAGTGTTATACATATTGTGTTGTTTAATCTCTTTTTAACATTCGTAACATTATTAATATTGACAACTACAGTATCTTTTTGCATATTTCACACACTGGAGGTATGAAATTAGTATTTGAGACATCAAAAAGTTTATCAAAAGATGCCTTGATGGAAAGTGAAAATTTGGCTTTTTCATTTAAAGTAAACATGCATATGATATATATTATATATACATATATTATAAGGACTTGATTCTTGTTAATGTACAACTGACATCAGGTATAAATAAAATGTCGGCTCTGTTATGAATTGCTTGTGTTCCTCTATTGTAAATCACTTTGGATAAAAGTGTTTGCTAAATGCATAAATGTAAATCATACACTTTAAATTAGCCTCTCTCAGAGCCTTTTTAGATAAATCTCATTAGTTTACGTTTTAACAGCTCACACACACACTCATATCTGCATTAAAGAATGTTAACAATGTATCACAAGATGCAGATTTTTTTCTATCATCAAAAAGTAACAATTTTCCCATTTTTTCTGTGTAGAATATCTGAAAAGTAGAGATACAGCAAAATAGCCAATGAACTTCAAGATGATTTATTTGTAAAAAATATTATAAAACCAAGGAATTTCAAATAAATAGGCTTTTGTTTACAGATCAACACCTATATATTCTCTATGCAACATCTTTAGTGGCCATCCTGCAAACAACAGCGTCCAAAAGGCTGCCGCACTTTTCCTCCTGCGGTGCGACTTTGTAGAGCTGTAGAGAGAAATACATGTGCTTTCAATAAACAAGATTGTTCTACATCAGTACTGTCCAAAAGGAGACAAACCTTCTTAATTTTTGCAGCATCCATCAAATCGGACACTTGATCAACAGGAATCTGTTGTCCGTCCACCTTTGAGATGATGTCATCAACGTTCAGGTTCTCTTCTTTATTGTGTACTAACACAATATGAACCGCACTGTCACTGTCTGAGACCCCGAACCTTTTGAACGCTTCGGATATCTGCGAGGTCCAATAAACTTAATGTTAAAATTGCGCCCTGTAAACCAAATAAAGTTAGTGTCAGCTGTGTTTCTGTACTGGAACGTCACTTACGTTGTTTGTGGGTGAAAGATTAAAAATTATTTCCGAATAAAGGCTCCGGGTTTTCATTTTCCCAATTTCATGCAGGTGAACTGCTTTATTTGCTGCCACCAGGATCTGGAATGCGTCCACAACCTTTACATAGAACAAGAAATTAGTAAATATACAGCAAAACTATGATAACAGCAGAACAATAGGAAAAGGTTACATCACTTACCATATCATAATATCATAGTAGTACTATAGTATAACATGGTAAATATTCAAAAACGGCGATACCAT
This sequence comes from Vimba vimba, assembly GCA_022828995.1. NCBI lineage: Eukaryota > Metazoa > Chordata > Actinopteri > Cypriniformes > Leuciscidae > Vimba > Vimba vimba. The sequence continues at coordinate 20,030,723 of CM040821.1, read as the reverse complement.
CCAAAACATCTATCTATCTATCTATCTATCTATCTATCTATCTATCTATCTATCTATCTATCACAGTACTGCCATGATATGATAACATCCAAAACATGGTATTCCCATAGTACTTTTTAAGACCATAGTATTTCGGCGTCAACTATGTATAACATTGGGGGTTTTACGCAAAGTTTAGAATCATAAAAATGTGTACATAATTACGTGCTCTTACCATTGATGGATTGATCAAGGCGCCTTTTATTTCTCCATTCACTGCCATTTTTCTCAACTCCGTCGCATTTTTCACATCTTTGAAGAGCAGTTGAGTCACTGTGTATTCAGGAAACAGTTCTAAATCTTGTGTAAGCTGCATTATTAATATTTTAATGCCTCCGGTACATCAACTGTATTTAACGTTAGACAGCACGCGCTACACAGTGTGTCCACCGACGGAATAATAATAATGTGACACCGTCATTTGTTGCTGGGAATCTTCCGTTTTGAGATCAATGTCATTTGCGTTGGTAATATTCCATATATTTTAAAAAGACAATCGTTAAATAGTCTACGGTCAAGTCTTAGTTTATAAAAGTATAAGACAACTATAGAAATAAAAAAGCACTAATGCAGTGCTCGGGGACGGGGAAAATGGACGGGGGCTATCGGCCCAGAAGTCGTTTCTAATTGGTCAACCTAAATAATAATAACACTTGTATTTTAACTTTTTATTGTGTATTTTTTAACTCGATGTTTTTCGGTGTCACTAGATGGTATATGCAGTAAAATCAAGTAAAATCAAATAATTCTAAAGTAGAAAGCAGATTTCACAAGTCTTCTGTTACTTTTGTCAAAATTACTTAATCAGATGTTTAATAAGAAAAGTAATAAGGAACAATACTATAGTATAGGTGATGCGCATATTAAAATGTCAACATTAGTACGGACAAAAGATGTATTATTATTATTTTAATAATCAATGACAACATCTAGGTGGGAACTAATTATTCGCGCTTCCGGTTTCCACACGGACCCTAGTATGTGACGCACCACTAAGCTGTCAAAAACCAAAACTTAAAAATGCGATTTTTGCATACATGACATTTGCAAAATTTTGAAACTCCGGATGAATATCGCTCACAAAGAATTAATGCATCGCATACTATCTTAATCATCCTCATATACCACTCATTTCCATAAGCGTAATAACATCAAAGATCGAGTTTGTTTGTTTGAATAAGGATGGAGAGATTTGAGGTTTATATCTTCACGGCTCTGTGCAGCGTTAACTTTCTCATATCCTGCCTTCTGTTCTCCAAAATCACACGGGAACAGAGAGATCCGTACATGGATGAGATATTCCATGTCCCTCAAGCGCAGAAGTACTGTGATGGGAAGTTTAATGAGGTATGGTTGTAAATGATGCGTGAATCTCTCAGTAAGTATGTGTGTGTGTTTGGTCATTAATGGCCATGTGTGTTCTTCCACAGTGGGATCCGATGATCACCACTCTTCCTGGGCTGTATCTGGCATCAGTGGGTCTGATCAGGCCGGTGGTTTGGCTGGCAGATCTGAAGGGCAGGGTGGTTTGCTCTACAGCCATGCTGAGATTCATCAATCTGCTCTTTAATAGTGGCAATCTCTACATCATCTATCTGATCATCTGCAGGCTGCACATCAAAGATAAGGTGTATGATTTGATCTCATTTTTTTCATATAAGTTAAATGGTGATTCTTAAATTAGGTGCGCGTAAGTTTATTAATTTTAAGTTAAATATTAGTAACACTTTAGAATAAGTTTCCATTTGTTTCCATTAGTTATAATGAAATAACAATGCAAAATATTTCTTAAGCATTTATTAATCTTAGTTAATGCTAATTTAAACATTTAATAACACATTTATTGAAATCAGAAAGATGTTAATGGACCTGAGCTGACATGGTCTAACAATGAACACTTGTATTTTATTGTGTATTTTAAACTGTATATAAATGTATTATTGGTTTATTATTGGTTAAGAGGCAAGCTCAAAATATGCCAATGAATTTAACCTTTTGACTCTCTTATAAACTTATAAAATTAAAGAGATCTCATTAAAAGTTTGAAGATATTAAAATGTATCCTATGAAATAATAATAATATTTATTATTTTATTCTTTTCTCCAAAATCATGCTAGACAGGGGACAAAAGTTTCTATAAATATATTATAATAATTTATTAATAGTAAATACAGTAAAACAAAAAAAAAATGTTGATCTGATGAAACTGTGACCAGTATATGCCAAACTCACAATTGTTGGGTGTTGCTATGCAGTTGCTAAGGTGTGAAAGTTTTCTATTTTCATTATGAAAATTAATTAAGTTTGTGTTATAAATGATAAAAATGATAAACCATAACCAAATATATACACTCTATTGGAAAACTCAGTCTAAAAATCTGGTGTAATATAGGGAACAGGAAGGCTTTGTTATAATAAAAAATAATTATAATAATAATACAAATTGTACATATAAATGTTATTAAACTGATGCTTTAAAAGTTTGAATAAAAATAGAATTCCCCTGACTTTAAACTGTTTATATTTTCTCATAAGAAATTTAATTTATTCAAATATTTATTATTGATGGGGGTGCTTGATTTGGAGACGAGCACAAAATAAAGAAATACTGACAAATTCAATGTTTTGAGACACTTAAACATATTGTAATTTATCCCTCAAAATAAATTTTTGTCATTGTTTTTTTTGTTTTTTTAATCACCATAAGGGGGTGGGGACAGAATATTCAGTACAGGAGACAAGGAGTTTTCAAAAAATATAATAATAATTTCATTAATAGTGAATGCGGGGTATCTAAACACATTATCCAAAGAAACTGTGACTGATATTTGCACATGCAAAACTCATAATTGAATTGTTGGGTGTTGCTATGCGGTTGCTAAGGTGTGTAGTGTCAACAGTCTGTTGGTTTAGCCTGTTTCATTGTCCACCAAGCAAAAACAGTAAATCTGATCGCTTAGAAAAGTATAATAACCTCAACAAAGGCACCAAGCGACCACACAAACCACCTTAGCAACAACATAGCCCACGCTGAATGACGCCTCAAAAACAATTGAATGTGTAATCCTATTATCATATTTCGTTCTCTCTCTCTCTCTAGTCCCGTTCTGCCTCTCGTAGAATATTCTCTGCCCTGGCTCTGTCCACGTTCCCCGTGCTGTACTTCTTCACGTTCCTGTATTACACCGACGCCGGCTCCACGTTCTTCACGCTCTTCATGTACCTCATGACTCTGTACGGATGCCACAAAGCGGCGGCGTTCCTCGGCGTCTGCGCCGTCCTCTTCCGCCAGACCAACATCATCTGGGTGGCGTTCTGCGCCGGCACCGTGGTGGCCCAAAAAATGGACGAGACCTGGCGAACCGAACAGTCGAAGAAGCGGGACGAAAAATCCCCCTCTCAAATCCCTCTAACCATCAATGGTGCGATGAGAGTGATGCGTTTCCTGTTGGATTTCCTGAAAACACCCTGCAATATAAAAGCAGTGTTCTTGTCCACATGGCCGTACATTGCAGTAGCCGTTCTTTTCGTGGTTTTCACGGCGTTGAACGACGGAATTGTGGTCGGAGACCGCAGTAATCACGAAGCATGTCTGAACTTCCCTCAGATTTTCTATTTCCTGTCATTTGCGCTCGTATTTTCTCTTCCTACCTCAATGAGTTACCAAAGGGTCGTCCGGTTTCTGCAGTCTTTAAGAAAGCAACCCTTAATCTATGCCGTGCTGATGACGTCCTTCCTGTTTCTGGTCTGGAAATTCACTTTTGTTCACAAGTATCTGCTCGCAGACAACCGACACTTTCCGTTTTATGTATGGAATAGGATTTTTCAGAGACATGACCTTGTCCGTTTCCTTTTAGTCCCTGGATATGTGTTCGCAGTATGGAACTTTCTAGATACTTTGAGGTCCAAGTCTCTGTTCTGGTGTCTGGTGTTCTGTACGTGTCTCGTGGCGGCGACCGTTCCGCAGAAACTCTTGGAGTTTCGATATTTCATCCTCCCGTATCTGTTATATCGCGTTCACGTCCCTGTGCCGTCTTTACCCAGACTCCTGCTTGAGTTTAGCCTCTATACCGCAGTTAATGCTGCTACAGTCTATATATTCATCTGTAAAACATTTCAGTGGCCCGACAGTACGGCTGCGCAAAGATTCATGTGGTGACTTGACCTGAATAATGAATTAAAGCTGTTCGTTTCACATTTTCTATACGCAAAAGAAACGTTTTCACCATATATCAATAATACAAATGAATTTTATGTGACATGATGCCATGACATTGCAATACTGCATCTTCAAATGCTCAATTTGCGGTTATTTAAGCCAATGGTGATGTTAATTTATTTATACATGTATAATCAGGAGTTTGTTTTAGTTTACTTTGTATACTATAAAAACTCTGTATATAAAAATATGCAGAGTAGTGTTGGATGAAACCATCTTTCTGACCAACCCATTCAGAATTCAATTTTTGTTGTAATTTCACCTCATATTAAGTACAAGCAGTGTTTACACCTGTCATTCATGTTGTGTTTGCGTTTTAAATCATGTGTGAGTTCATTGAATTGATAATCATTTTATGGTGGCTGTTGTTAACTGTGGTCTTATTTTGTATTTCAGTATTTCATTGTTAAACCTTGTTTTTTATGGTAGACATTAGTTTTCTCTTGTAATTTCAAATGCTAATTTCTCACTCTTAATAGGTTGATGTCTGTGTTTTCCAAGTTCTTTTGTTTGTCTTTCTGTGTTTTTCATTGGTCTTTCCTCTCATGCTTTTTTGAGGGGTATTAAATTTGTTTTGATACAGAAACAGAAGTGAACATATTCATTATCTCTGTACCTTCAATTGTTTTACTGTCAAGTTTTGAGTAGTTCGGTAAAGTTGAGCAGATGCCTTTGTTTATTCTACATTACAAGCCTTGTGTTTTCCACAAGGTGGCAGTCTAAGATTTCTTCTGGAAACAAGGGCTAAACATGTATGCATAATATCTTATCCTCAGACTGTAGCGGCCATCATAGTAGGGGAGGTGAACAAATAAAGAAACCCTGTCATCTGTTTGCACCAGTCACCATAGAGTTATTTTCAATGTTTATTTTTTTATAAATATCACAGGGTTTCTGTGGGTCCTTAAAATTCTCCCTTGCAAAAATATAGGCCTTAAAACTCCTAAATCAGAGCAGAAAGTCATAAATTCATAGCGTCGTTGCATTAAATATTGCATTTTCCTCAGCATTGGCAGATATTTGTTCTTGCTTTAATCATAAAAAACAGAAAACAAGACTTCATATATATCTTGATTTAAGTATTGTTAGACATTTGCACACACAATAAAAACCTAGGTTTTAATGTTTTTTGAAAAGTCTTAAATTTACACCTTCACAAAACCGAAAATTCTACAGCAACAGGTAATACCCACTCAACTCAAGCTTACACTCCCTATTGAACTCAATCTACTACAAAAGCAACAACCAGAGGTGTGAAAGTGGCTGTATACGTTTACATGCACAACTTTTGTTTCAATCGGACTGAATTCATTCCGATTGATGAATCTGAATTAAGTTTTTACATTAACGCTAAACGTGATCGGGTTGATGTGTGCGTTTATATGTCACGAGCTTAAAATCGGAATAGATTTTTTGACATGCGCAGACTGCACAGATATACAAAGTTTCCCGCTGTTTGCGCATAATAACCATTCTCATACATCAGTCATTTATGTGTTTTAAACAGCAGACTTTATTTTATCCATTTCTGGTCGTAATTTGGAGACTATAGGGCACAAAAGATCATATGATTCAGATGGAAAAATAAATAATGAAGTTATCGCGCAATTCTTCTGACAGGATAATTTTATTTAGTAAAATAGCCTATCTCACCATCCACTGATGCGGTCCAGGTCGCACACAGTCACCATATGTTTGGCCTAAAACGCAACTGCTCTCAATTTAAAGGGACCGTGATCCCTGAACCGTTATGAAGAAACACGCTAAGAACAAAGTGCTGCATTTATAATCAACAGTGTATAGAACTACGCTTAACAACAAAGGTGAATTATGTATGTCACAATCACTAAAATGGAAACATTTTCAAGATATCTGCTGAGAGTTCACCATTACAATCCTACCTGTAGAGCATCCCAGTGGTTCAGTACTCTCTGAATGCATGTAAGCAGACTGAGCCATCTATACTGCAGTACCTCAGCAGCTTCAGGTTGTCAGAGTCTGTGAACTCTACAAACTCCTTGTAGAGCTCACATCTCTTTGCACTGAAAGGAGACAATGATTTTGAGTTTAGTAAGTGGTCTCAGATTGCTTAAGGTTTAATTATTAGATATAGAGTTTATTTTACATTTACCTTTTGTCAAAGTGGGTGTATATCCCAACCAAAATGTCCTCTACTGGAATTTTGGTTGCTTTGATGCCACAACCAGTGGCAAGCTGGACAAGGTGGCAAATGCAGCCAAGGTCCTGGACATTAGGCTGACTTCCTCTTAGTCTGCTAATCACTGAATTGTGTCTGCCTTTCATTACACTTGCATTGTCAGAGTTGAAGGCAATGACATTCTCCCATGGAATGCCTCTTTTGCTATTGGAAAAGGGAAATCAAAACAATATGCCCATAATTACAAAATAAACTATTTGACAAAAGCTTTTATGTAAACTGTGATCACATGAAACTTAAATAAAAAATGTTCTAGTTGTTATAATTAAATGCAAACTAGACACATTGCAGTTCCCTCACCTCAACGCTTCGGACAGCTTTTCAAATAGGTTTTCTGCATTACCCACATTGCATATGGGCATTTCAAGGAACTTTGTTGTCACCTCCAGATTGGACTCATCATAAATTCTTGCATGGATAACAAATTCTTTGTCGGTTTTTCTGTTGTTTGATTCATCGCACAACAATGAAAAAGGCTGAGATTTACATAACCTTGCTACGTCCTCATCAAGTTCCACAGCTATGGCACCTGTTAAGCAAAAGTGTCCAGTTACTTTAGACTACACCATGGGAACATCATTATCAAGGTTTCGATTAGATTGTCCTATTCATTTTGAAGCAATGCATTTTTGAAGTCTATATCTTACCTTTGAGGAGTAAGATAAGACGAAATCCCGCCGGAAGTACTCGGCGGGCTTTCGTTTTTCCCGCCGAGTACTTCCGAGCGATGGCAGTGTCAGGGAACATGTCTGCTACACTACGGTTGAAATCATCACAAAAACTTAAGGCCACATTATTTTTGGAGCAAAGCATTGACATTTTCACCTCAGCTTTGGTCACTTGATCAGCCTCAGAAACGTTTGTAGTTACAAATGCAGTCATTGGCTGGCTGGACATGTTTTTGCGCCTCTTGGGCCCGCTTGTGCTTTGCAGATTTTTCATGTTGGCTCACATCACTTTTCCCTCCATGTGATACACTAAAATCCATGCAGCAAATTTTACAAAAAGCATGACTTTGCCCGATGTTGCTCTTTGTTAAGTATGGGTAAGCCTCCCTCTCCCATTTGTGAAGATACTTGCACAAAGTTTTCGGCTTTTTTGCAATGCCATCTCTCTCATGTTCGTCCATCCTCGGGATGCTGCGATACTTCTTTGCGCCTAACCAATGAAATTAGCTGCAGTGTGGGATTTCCGCTTTACTGTTTTGCGCCCAGTGGGATTTTTTTATTTTTATTTTATAGAAATATTAGAAATACGGGAGAAATACGGGAAAATATTTAAACGGGATGATAGCGGGATAGCAAGGTAAAATACGGGAGAATCCCTGGAAAAACGGGAGGGTTGACAGGTATGGCCGAAGAGGGACATACCTGGAAATTCAAGCTTCGCCTTTCGCGTTTTTACACTCAGTGGCACGGTGACGAATGCGAGGGGGAGATTACTCGCGACTGCCGGCAGATTTGAAATAATACGGCCACCGTAGGAGTTAAAACGCCCTCGGAATGGGAGGGGCTAGAAAGTAATATTCACTGCTAGATGGGAGAAAATCCTACACAGTGTAGCTTTAAGCCTTAAACTAAGTGTAAGTGTAAGCCTTGAACTAGCTTAAGCCTCAGACTAGCTTAAACCGGGTGTATATTGAGTAATAATTAGGGATGTCCAATATTTAATTACATGATATGATAATTAATCTAATTAATCACATATCGAAATTCCACTGTGCTGCTTTTTAATTGTTGGTCTATATAAAAATGCTCTATGGATGTTTTTGACCTTTGTGCCAAAACTTTTCTGTGTCTGTCATTTCATCCACTTGATGAAATTATTCAAAATACTTAAACAAGAAACTCTCAAACTCTCTCTCATTTTCATTTTGTACAGTTACTGCTACTTTTTAAGGCTGAAGTACGATTTAAAGTTGTACTTTCTGACTTCAGCTCAAGTATGTTTTAGGTTAAATCCTTGGACTTTTAATTTAGAACAATTTTTACTCAGTACTTTGTACATTTTTTCAGTGCATTTACAGCCCTGGCCCAAACAACGTACTACTTCCTTGGACAGCTCAACCAGGCACAGACCATATGAGTCATGACAATTATGTAATTCTCCAGTCATGAGTGGAATCTTCCGGTTAAACTCTCTTCTCTCCCACTCTGATGAATTGGATGTTATGTTTTCTGTATCAAGGTTTTTCTTATCTGTATATTGTTCATCTTACTATTGACATTTTGAACACTGGGGTAAGGCTATACCTTCCAGCGGCTATTAGAAGTAGCAGGACACAAATTATTTCTGTATTGTTGCGTGAAGCAGGGCGGCGCCAGGAGGCATCTGAAATCTCCTCCATATGTGCCAACGTCGAGAAAGCTTGAGGAAACTACGGTCTAGAGTCTAGCTATAGAAACGTAAGTTGAATCACTACTTCTATCCCTATCAAAAGATCTGTGTTTTGAGACGTAACATATTTAGGAGGAAGAAATGGCTGGGGTGTGAACTTTTTGAAGAGATAAAATGAGGCCAACGATAACCAAATAGCTTTAATGATCATGGACAAGACAAAAGCTGACATATCAAAATGTGGGTTAACATGTGCCGTGGGAGATGTGGTGGAATTTCTCATGGTGGAATAGGCTGGCATGGGATGGATACATAAAAGTATCTATCACAACTTCGCTTGAAAAAACAAACAAAAAAACAAGTAATAAAAACTCGGTGAGTGTTTTAGCGCAATTTTCTGACCTCATGGGATCACAACACTAAGAGATAGTAAATCTTTTCCGTTTTTTTTTTTGTTTTGTTTTTTTGTGCGTTCCCGAGATTAGACCTTCCTTAACATAATGCCGAAAACCCGAAGTCTCTAGGTGGTCTGGTTGAGGAGTAGATAGAAGTGCAAGATTGGTGCGCACAGACAGAACAGAAATCACGAGTTAACAATCGCAATTTTGTCCGGTGGAAAATTGCGCTAAAAACATCACTGAAACTTTATAGCACACTTAAGCAGCATCCACTAGGGGTGGGCAATATGACCTAAAACATTTTCATAATATGAGAACTTTAATTTCATAAAAACGATATATAATAGTTATATATATACTATATATAACTATATATATAACTATATATATATATATATATATATATATATATATATATATATATATATATATATATATATATATATATATATATATATTAGGGGTGGAACGGTACACAGAAGTCACGGTTCGGTTCATACCTCAGTTCAGACATCACGGTTCGGTACGAGTTTGGTACAATGGAGGGAAAAGCAAAACAAAAATGCAGAAGGCTTGTGCATGTCTCAGGCTGTACCACCAAAGGAAAATAAATTACTTAAGCCTTGTGTTTTTTAAATAAGTTTTATTAATAAAGTAAAGGCATAGAACCAGTTTATTTGTAGTGCACTGACAATAGTTTTATATAATTAGTTTATTAATTAAATTACTAAAAAGACAAAAAAGACATTGAGATATGTTTGGTAATTGTACGTGAATGAATTGAAAATTAATTTGCTACATTTCAGATTAATATATTTGTTTTCCTTAAAATTTTAATTAACAGTAACTTAAACACTTTACAGTTTGAATGGTGTCCTGCATAAACAAAATGACGGAGTATGTTTGTATGTATAGCCTACACTGTTCGATCGCGCCTCACACACACACACACACACACACACACACACACACACACACACACACACACACACACACACACACACACACACTGTATATATAATTAATATAAATCTTTGTTCTTGTTACTGTTTCTCAATATACTGATCTAGCGGGGATATTGTCGGAGATGAGCGTTTCTTTCAGAACAGAATTGTTTTCTGACACACACACACACACACACACACACACACACACACACACACACACACACACACACACACACACACACACACACACACAAATATAAGAAAGCACTTTGCGATTCTCTCTCTCTCTCTCTCTCTCTCTCTCTCTCTCTCTCTCTTTCTCTCTCTCTCTCTCACACACACACACACACACACACACACACACACACACACACACACACACACACACACACACACACACACACAACATAGCCTATTCCAGTATTGCAAATTGCAATCTTTACATTGCAGCCTGCTTCAGAGCTAAGGCGGGGCTACAGATTAGGTGTCCCTAAAGAACCTCTTCTATAAAAAGTCTAATATGAGAACACACAACAACAAGGTTAAAGTAAGTAAAACATTCATTTTTCTTTTTTATACAAGACAGTCATTAATGAAATTCTAATTTCCCACTGAATAATTCTTATACTGCACGCTATAGAAGCTTTTTGAACATTGAAAATTAGATGGGCTATTTTTTAATACCAGCATATTTCTAAATAGGCTAAGAGCCATAAGATAGACTTTGTATAAAATGTTATTTCATATTTGTTTAAAAAAAGATGGAAAGAAAAGAAATACAGATTAACAGAGATCATTAAAAAAGGTTTGGGGACAGAATGGTTGTGTTTAATTCCCCTTTTCACCACAGTTTTGGAGAACTCATATTAGGTAATCACATACTTTTCCAACTCTTCACTGGGAATGTTTAAATTGTGTGTTTAATATAGCAGACTTGTTAATAATTAAGTAATTGTTATTTTTATGTGGAAGTCCTTACACATACTTTTACTATGATTGTGTCATTTGGAAAATCAGGCTCTCCCTGTTACACTATTCATCTACTGATCATTCCAGTTATTTTACTTGCATTTTCTCAGACCAAAATGTCTACATCTGACAACAATTCACACAAAGAGGAGAAAACAGACCGCTCTGCTATGAAGAAACAATCTGAGATGGAGAATGAGGAGGAAGAGAGGGAGTCAGGAAATTCAGGATCTGACCAACTTGATGATTTGTTACGAAATCTCAGCATTCAGGTAACAGAAGCACAATTATGGTAGATGCCATTCCCAAATGGGCCTATACTTTTTTTCTAGTAAATTACATGAAACAGTTCACTCTTAAATAAAAATTCTGGCATTATTCACTCGCTGTTATTTCACTAACCCATTAATTTCAGATTGGAATATATAAAAACAACTGTTGAGAATTGATGAATGAAGTTGAATAAAGGTTGTATAAACTGTTGATTTCTCTCTCCATAGGAATCAACAGTACCATCTGACAGAAAAGATATCAGAGTCAGATTTTTGATCAATGTCCCAATGAGGGTTACTCCTGAAATGAGTGCACATGCTGATTCATATTGCCAGAAGTTTCTTGATCTTCTGAAAAGCACAGCTTTCAGGGAAGAGGACGAGTTCCGTTTTGAGGACATCGCTGTAGTTTTTGGCCTTAATGGAAAGGAATCAGATGAAGATTCTGTAATAACTGAATTTCAGAAGGACATTATTTGTGAAATTACTTTTGAAAAATTCTGGTTTACATGGCCAGAAAATAATGGCATCCCATATCGAAAAATAAGAGAAAAAATTAAAAACCATGAACATACCAAAGAATTAGTAAGACAGTTTAGGCCTAAAGACCCTGAAGGTTCTATCTATTTCTGCTTTTTTGACGCAGACACAGTTGATTTTAATTATGTTTTAAGCTCTTACATAGATGTAATCAAAGAGCACAACTACCCAACAGTGATGTCAACTGGTTATGTGTTCCCTGAGAACAGTGGCCTCAGAATAAAGAGCGAACATGATCGACAGGTGCGCATAATAACAGCAGAGCACTTTCCTCTGGGAACTTACTACCCAGAGCCCAATTTCTGTGTGCTTCTATCTGATGAATCGGACACACTCCGTGAGAGATTTGATTATGCAAGAGACACTGAAAATAACATGGAATCTCCTATTTTGATTAGACAAGTAAAACTACGTGAGGGTTTCAAAGCTGTGTTTGCAAACGGAAACCCAATTATAACTCGTGTTCCAAAAAAAAAACAGTTCCACACCAAACCAAGAACCTGGGCAATTAGTGCTTATACACACAGAGAGTTAATAATCACTAGAACGTGTAGAGACAAATATATAGCTGATGGGAATCATGCATGTGGTATTTATTTATTTGCTATTGGTTTGTTAAAGAGTCTTTTAAAGTCAGAAACGGATGCTCAGAGGATAGAAAATGGCAGATATTTTGAGGGAACTGGGGCAAATCAACTATTCATGGCAGCTCGTGCTGTTCGGGAGTATCTTGACAACATAAATCCAGAATCATGATAACAGAGAGTTGGAAATTGGAGCCCGATCTCACGGGAAAACGTACAAATTCTATGAGGTGGCTTATTCGTACGAATTCATACGACCTGACTCGTACGAATTAGATTTTTGCAAAATCGTACATATTTTACGAATTGGCCAATTCGTATGAATTCATACGAATTACCTACCCCTGACCCCGCCCCTAAACCTACCCATCACGTGGGTTTAGACAAATCGTACAAATTCGTACGAGTTAGGTCGTACGAATTAGTACGAATTAGCCAACTTTTTATCATTCGTACGAATTCGTACGAATTGGTCGTGAGATAGCGTTGGAAATTGATACCGTGATGATTTCTGTTCACGTCGTAAGATTAAGCAATGGGACAATTCTGTTGTTAATCATGGTATTCCTATCAGCCACCAAATAAATCTCACCTCCAGACTGTCAGAAATGATTTCATTAGCAGTGTAGTGTAGTTGATTTATAATCAATCATTACTGTCTTCAGACAGTCAAGTTATAAAAGTATTTATAAAAAATAACCATCTTTTTTGCTTGTTTTTGTCATGTTGTCATCTATTGTATTTTTACTCTGTTGTTACTGTTTTTCTGTAGCTACATTTTTAACACCAATAGCAAGTAATACAATTTTATGAAATACAATATTTTGTTTTTGTACTGCAACGCATCAATCTTCACACCATACAACACAATTACAAAATTACACAATTTCAAAAGCATTCAAATTTCGCTGGATCATCTATGAGATGTTTCTTCACTTCGATTGGAGTTAACCCGTTACAAATTCAAGTGTATGGACATGATTTGGAAAAACCAAGCCATGAGGTTAAAGCAATGGCCTATAGAGCTCAGAGACAAGGATTGTCTCACATCTGGGGAAGTCTACAAACACATTTCTGAACATGTAGCCTTCATAATCTGTAATGGAAGGATAACCATGGCTCTTCCTATGAGCTGAGTAATTGATAGAGAAGGGCCTTGGTTATAGAGTGGCGGAACCTGAAAATGGCTGTTTAACCCTTTGTGACATCCACTATATGGGGAATCTCTTTTCTTCCACCAGATGGCAGTCTCTGCTTTATTTCCAACTCGATGGGTTGCCATTTAATTTAAAAGCAATCATATTGTCATGTTATATTTTGACACCTTTAATTAGTCTTTGTATTTTGTTTGTTCACCACAATTGTTATGCAACTAGTGTAGAGCCATAATTCTGAATTGATGCATGTCACAGCACAGAGAAGATACATAATATTCTAACACACACTCATGTTTTTCCCATTTTCTTTTGCTGTTTTGATACTGAGCAAATTAGATTTTTTCTTCTCTTCCCTTAAACCTAACCCACACACAAACCTTCCTGCATTTTTTTTTAAAACATACTAAACATTGCACTTTAATGCTATTTAGTTGTTTTATTTGGCCATTTTCCACAACATCTAGAGAATTGTCACTATTTTCAACTAGTCTGTTAGGTTAAAGATTTTTTTTAACGTCCAGATTGATTACTCTTATCTGAAAATTCAAACTGCACAAATGATACATAATCTTTTGGAAACTGATACAGTTCAGGAATACCATTGACTTATTGGAAACTTGCCCAAAGCCAGTTTTTGCCTTGAGAACTCCCTGAATTCGTTGTGGGCTTGTGGCATAAAAACACTCCATAGATATTTTGGTCCATATTGACACCATAGCCTCATGCAGAAGCTGCAGATTTTTTAGGTGGGCAATCTTTTGGATTTAGATCTGGTGACTGTTAAGAGACCATTTGAGTACAGTGAACTCATTTTCATGAGCAAAACCCAGTTAAACAATGCTTAATTGGTGCTAAGGAGCCCCAAAGTGCGTCAAGAAAATATCACCCACACACTATTACACCACCACATGTTGGATCCATGCATTCATGTTGTTTACACCAAATTATGACCCCATCTGAATGTTCAGAAACTGAGACTCATCAGACCAGGAAATGTTTTTCCAATCTTCTATTGTTTAATTTTGGTGAGCCGGTGAGAATTCAGCCTCAGTTTCCTCTTCTTAGCTGACAGAAGTGTCACCCGGTGAGGTCTTCTGCTGCTGTAACCCTTCTGCTTCAAGGTTCGACATGGTGTTCACTACGGTGAAGAGTTTGGAATAATAACGATTTTTCAAAGTCTTATGCTCACAAAGGCAGGCTGTATTTATCTGATTAAGAATACAGTAAAACAGTAATATTGTGAAACAGTAATACAATTTTAAATAACTGTTTTCTGTTCTAAGATATTTTAAAATGTAATTAATTCCTGTGATGACGAGGCTGTAATAAAAATAAAAAAAATAAATATATATATATATATATATATATATATATATATATATATATATATATATATAAAAACAAACATATCACAATTTTCACAAAAAAAAAAAAAAAAAAAAAAAAAATATTTTTTTTTTTTTTTTTTTTTGTGAAAATTGTGATATGTTTGTTTTTCAGGATTCTTTGATGAATAGAAAGTTCAAAAGAACAGCATTTATTTGAAAAAAAAAAACAAACAAAAAAAAACATTGTAACACATATTTGCTGTCACTTCTGATCAATATATTGTGTTCTTGCTCAATAAAAGTATTAAATTTCTTCCTTCTTTTTAAAATCTTACTTATGTCATGGAACAGAGGGACAGACAACAGGAATGCAGGTAACGGATGTTTATTGAACTGGCAGATGATAGGCAATATGGTTGGAGAATCAAATACTTTCTACTTAACTTTCACTTACAAGGCTTAAGCCTATAAAATGTATATATGAATTGAGCTGGTTTAACTAAAAGTAACTTGCACTGGCATATCTTAAAATATGTCAGTGCCATTGTTTTGTCTCAAGATGTACACCAGTAATGCTTTTTTTCGCCTAAGGCATGTTTATAAAAGCTACTTAAATGTCCTAATTGAACTAAGGCCTAATCCTGGCTTAATCTAAGCCCTGTCTGTGAAACCAGGTGTGTGCTTATGTGTATGTCCTGATGAGGTGATAATCAGCGGCAGGTGTGGATGATGGCTGAATGCAGGTGAGGACCAGGAGGGATGCTGGGAAGTGTGGTCCAGAGTGGGAGTGAGGGAGTGTAGCAGTGAAGGAGGACTGGTGAAAAACTTAGCCCAAAGTTTTGCATGGTCATGTTTCACGTTTTCCTCCAAAAAAAAAAAAAAAAATTAAGCAGCACAACTGCTCAAGCACTAATAATGATATGAAATATCTCTTGAGCACCAAATAAGACTTTTTAAACAAAAATGAGACAACTATCGTTAATGTTCTGTTGCTCTTCAGATCTCAACATAGAAAGTATAAGTGCTTATTTAGCATTCATTAACTGATGTATGGGTAACACTTTACAATAAGGTTCATTAGTTAACATTAATGTATGAACTAACAATGAGCAAAACATTTGTTACTGTATTTATTCATCTTTATAAATGTTAGTTAATAAAATCCAGCTGTTCATTGTTTGTTCATGTTAGTTCACAGTTGCATTAACTAATGTTAACAAATACAAACTTTGATTTTAATAAAAAGCGTTAGAACATCAGCAATAAGATGATAAACCGGACAGTGCAAGTTCGGGTAGAAACAGCTCACACAACCTAATATTCATATTGGTTACATTAGTATAAGACAACAATTTGGGAAATATAACTACAATTATGCTATTAGGGTTGTTGTCGGGATTGCTCTTGAAAAAGAGCATGCTAACACCAAACACCATTGCTGTTCACACCATCTGGTATGATCTTCATGATATTCTCTTAGATCAGTCATTGGGCTCAGTGTTCTCACTGATTTTGTTTTTAATATTTGTTTTAACTAAATCATTGTGCATATTTCACAAACAAGAGGAGTGCAAAGAAAGAAAAGTCCTAGGAATGTACAACGCTATCTCACGACCAATTCGTACGAGTGAGTACGAGATAGCTAATTCGTACGAATTCGTATGATTTGTCTAAACCCCAGTGATGGATAGGTTTAGGGGCGGAGTCAGGGATTTAGTAAAAATCTTACGAATTCGCACGTGTGGTCTTTTTGAATTTGTACGAATTAGCCACCTCGTTAAATACGTAAAAATTGCTGTGAGATCGGGTTGGAGTCAGCACTCTCGGCCAATCCAATTTGAGAACTAACTGGTGCCTAGCAGATTTATGCCAATAGATTAATAAAACACAAACTGAATTAGTCTATTGAATGCCTCTCATTATAAACAATACATCAAATTAATGGTAAAACATTTTGTTGGTACTATAACAAAATTCCGATGATTCTTCTGAATTATTGAGCCCATAAAGAATAGCTAATCTTCAGTTTCACATATTATACACTGACGATGACAACTCTTTCCTACATTTTAATAATTACCACCTGTCAGTGTTCAAATTGTGTTTTCCTCCTTTTTGTTGCTTTTTTATTTCAGGAAATAATTACAGATATTTGGATGTAAAAGGAATACTTAAACTACTTATACAGGCGCACAACTGCATATGCGAAGGGTGTGTGACATTTTTTGACATTATGACATTGCACCTCCCAGAAACCCTTGCAAACCAATTAAATACAACACGTAATAAAGGCAGTGGGTGCCTTTGTTTGTTACTTTGACAAGTTAATTATTCATCCCATGTTGTTTTGAAGTTTTGTGCAAAG
Organism: Vimba vimba; assembly: GCA_022828995.1. Classification (NCBI taxonomy): domain Eukaryota; kingdom Metazoa; phylum Chordata; class Actinopteri; order Cypriniformes; family Leuciscidae; genus Vimba; species Vimba vimba. Next base: position 20,013,349 of record CM040821.1, on the reverse strand, counting down.
CATGCTGGTATGGCTCCCTTTTACTAATAGAAACGACCGTTGTATCATAATCAGAGGCACAATTTTTGTTATTACACAATAATGGTATTAAAATGAAAAGATAATTGCATCTAATGTAATGCAGAGATATCTGACTGCTTAAATGTCTCTTTGTTTTCAGACAAGATTAGAGGTGTGAAAAGTGTTTGCAAATGTGCACTTAAGGAGGTGAAGAAAGAGGTTGCAATAGACCTTGTTCATGTTATAGGTGTCTCTGTGTGTGTGTTAGTTCTGTATGCTTTGAGTTAGTATTAACCCGGCTGAACAAAGTGACACTTCAGCCTATAGTGGATATATGGGGCTTTCAGATTGATTATTACAGATTACCTCTTATGTGTGATGTAATATTGGCCAAATGACCTGTACGATGATGTAATGCATTTTCCATTTTAAAAGCATGATTTAACAATTTTTTTTGTTTTTTCAAGATCGTAAACATTCTCTTAGAAAAAGATTGTTAATGGATAGAGTGCTGCAGGAAATTTTGTACCATTCCCTTGAGAGAAAAAAAAGCCAAAAGGATTTTTACACTGGCTTTTGGATTATTGCAGAAATTAAGCCAACAAACGTTTACGACTCTAATACACGTTTTGTTCATCAAGTATTTTTCGATAAACATAATTTTGTGATATATACAATTGGAAAATACTATAAATTGAAAAATCCACAAGTAGGAATGTTTAAATTAGAATAGTTTGCAAAAATGCAAGTATAAAGTCAAGTCAAGTCATCTTCATTTATATAGCGCTTTTAACAATGTAGATTGTTTCAAAGCAGCTTTACAGAGATAAAACGTATAATTTAAGGTAAAATTGTTTTGGCTTTATAGCGGTTCTTTAATAAAGTTATTTTCCAGCTAAGGTTAGTTATGATTGATTCGCTTCCGTCGCAACGATCATTTGTTATTAAATTATGGGCCGCTAAGACGACACCATTCTCTCTACATAGACTTTAAACACGAACCTGTGATAAACGCTGATGGCGTTCACATGCGCATTATGAATTGGTTCTATAGTTATGTGCATTTGAATATATGTGCGCAGGTTTGGAATTCCCTACAAGCCAAGCCTAAACAAAGTACTGGTGTTTCCATATAATTTTGATACAGAATTTAATTTTATTTTATCAATTCGGGGTAGATACGCGAATTGAGTTTTCCCGACGACGCTTTATCTGTAGAGTGGTAAAGGGATCCTCCATAGGGAGAGACTAGTTGGCACTTCAGCACTGCGTTGACATCGGGTCCAGGCGAAGGTCCTACATCAGATCTGGATATGGCCTGGATCCGGCAGGCTGCGGGAAAACCTCGGGATAAACAAATTTAAGCACATGGTCTAAAGCACATGGGCGCAAGTGCACTTAGGGTGTGACCGAATCCACTTTTGCTAGTTTAATGACAGGAAAAATGGTCGGCGCTCCCGGCGCATGGTCTAAAATGGTTGCCCCTATTCTCTTAATGAGTAATGGGTGTGTTTTGGGCGTAACGTGAAGTAAACCAATCAGAGTCTCATCTCCCATTCCCTTTAAAAGCCAGTTGCGCTCGCGCCATGGCGGATTCACTATTTACATGGCAGAATTTGATAGTGGAAAGACCAAACGCATCTCCAGAGAGCAAAAGGATCTGCTCGTGCGCGAGGTTGAAGCGCGCAAGCAGATCATCTATGGGACAAGCTGGATTCCACCATATCTTTATGTACACAATAATAATCTTTTACATTGTAATCCTTTTGTTTTTAATATTTGGCATGTGTGCTGCTGCACGTCCCTGTGTGTGTAATAAGCAGAGTGTACGCGCGTTGTGGACCCGCCTATAGGCACACATTACTAACGCGCTCATTACATAACAAAAAACATATTGCGCCAGGTTTGGACCAGGTTTCAGTTGGTCAATGGCGCAGTCTCTTTCAGTTGCCTCAAAATAGCAACGCGCCAACAATGTGCCTGAACACACCTCGTTTTCAGACCAACATGCCCATGGGCGCACAAATGGGCGCAAATGCATTTGCTATTTAAACAACGTGGCGCAGGACATAAAAATGAAAACTGTGTCGGGCTGAAACTAGCAAAAAACACTTGTGTTGCGCCTGGCGCTGCATTGCACCGAGTGTATGATAGCGTATGATTAGTGTTGTTATACTAATTGGTTCAGTGAATGATTCAAAGACTCACTCATAAAGACAGTTACTTATTGCCACTTATTGTTAACAACTCAACCTGTGGAAAGAGTCACTAAAAATCCCCAAACACACACAAGTGGAGTGGTGCAAAGAGAGAAAAGTCTTAGGAATGTACATCTCTCTCGGCCAATCAAATTTGAGGACTGGAACTAATTGGTGAGAACATTGTGTTTGGTACATTTTTCGACTTCCAACCAAACTTCGGTCTTCGGCCGACAAAGTTTAAATCCTTTTTGGCTAGTGCGCTTCCCATAATGTTTACGCATTAAGTCAGTATAGGCGGAGATCAGGCAGTCTCTTGTGTCTGTTTGAACGCGTTCAACCACATGAGCGTTTACACTACGAAAGCAATCAGATTGGAGTGGTCGAAAGTGGACAAGCTCAAACCGTTTTAGATCCTGTTTACACCTGTATTTAGCATCGTCCACTTGTGATCCGATTGATCAAAACGCATCTTAATATCAGGTTTAAACAGGGTTTAAACAAGTTACACCACATCATATAAATAATGTGCCTTCTTTTCTTTGTAAAAGAATGTAAGAAACAATTCATTGATAATGCTCTTGATGGCTTTACTCTTTTTGAAATAAATAATATTTCAAAAAATATTATTAGATATTAAAAATATCACTAGATAAAAAGTCTATCCTGCAGTACAATGACAACGTTTCCAAGAAAATCATTTCAAAATGTAATGAATATTTGATTTTCATCCATAGATCATGATCTTTTAATGTCAGTGGTGGTGTGTGTGACTGGAGCAGTGTGTGGACAGAGCACAGAGGATGTAAATTTAGCCCAGGGTGATATTAATAGATTCAGTGTCGGCCATGCCTGGCTGGTGCACACCTGCACACAGGCAAAATTACACACACATAAACGATGCACAAGTATACACACAAACAGGCATACACACACCTTCCTGGTGACGGGGGATTTTGTGTCCTTGATCGGGGTTTGGACAGGGGGTGCTGGTGTCCTCTCGTCCTTCATTTTGGAGGTTGGTCGGGTACATCTGAGATGCAGTGCTTTTCAAATGTACTGTAGATAATTAGCTGCATTACAAAATGTAACATTCACTGCTGGTATCTAGTGATGTAATCTTTACTTCCACAATTATCTGGTCCAACTTCACCAAAAAAAATAAAAATTAAATTAATAAAAAAAAAGATTCAAAAGATCTAGAATGCACTGTAGAATTTTTTTTTTCACAACAGGTTTTTCTATATTTACATTAAATGATGTGGTTTTCTGTAAGGTGTTAATGTGATATACTGAACAAAAAAATTCTACGCCCTCATCTGATATGTAGAAGACATAATCAAATTGATCACATTTTGCAACCTATTTAATGTACTGTAAAAGCTAGTAGAAAACAACACGCTTTATCAAGTCAGAACAGCAAACAAGTAAGATTGCAGAGGATTTTTATAACTGTAAAGCCTGACATATGAAATAGAATTATTAAATGAAACAGTTTATTGAAACTTTTGACTACTTATCAAAAAAGATGGAAAAAAGGAGAAAATGTTCCATACGGGTTTTATGTTTTGTATCATTTCATGCTTTTATTTTATATAATATGATATAATGACAATATGAAGATTTTTTTTTTTCATTTTTACAAATACAATTTTGTTTTGATATTATTTATATGTCTAAAGATAAGATTAAAAGTAAGAAAGATTAAATTCTGATAGCTTCAATGAGATGTTTATAACAGAAAGCACATTTTTTACTTGCTAAAAATTCTGATGGCAGAAGGCATGTAGAACATCCTATTATTGCATTCGGACCGAATGCAATGATTGGACGAACATTTTTTGTGATCCTGAGACTTCCAGAGAAAATATATGTGCATGTTTTAATATTCAGAGTCAGACCACTTCTATTATTGATTTCTATCAGGATGTGAAGAGAATTTCAATCAATACGACAAAAAGTGTGTATAAACTACTCTACCTTCAAGGGTAAGTGGAAGAAATAGCTATTTATGATAGCTTTTTACAGTGCATATGTGGTCCTAATGTCATTCTAAAAATTACAAAATGTACATTTAATACATTTATTACTAAACTCTGGTAATTCTAAGTGTTCTTATAGATTCAAGCGAGCAAATCATTAGACTGATTCTGATCATTTGAAAATTGTGCATTTTTACTCTGATTCAACAAAAGAATCTTTTCACAAGAATCATTCATCCATTAATCAGACTAAACTGGCTGTGCTGACAATTTTCCCTGTGCAATGCGCTGTCTATTTATTGTCTTTATTTTATTTTGTTGTTCTTCGCCTTTTTTATTCTCCATAGTACTGTAGATTTGACTGTAAAACTGGTGTTTTAAATAACACAACATGATTTGACACCAGCACTGGTAAGGCTTGAAATGTGATTACAAAGGTTTTGTGTGCCTTGATTTATGAGTGGGAGAATTGGGAAATGTCAAGATGGGATTATCTGTAATTTAGAGGTGTGGAAATATTGCATTGTGTTGTGTAAATCTGTTCCATGCGGATATCCTGAGGGGACTGCAAATCCAAAACAAAATATTCCCATTTGAGGAACAGGTTGGCACACACTTTCAGGACCAGTTTTTTCTTTTCTTTTCTTCAAAATCAAAAGCCGAACTGAATTTATCAAGTTTTACGCAACATTTCCTTACAGACTATAACTTATAAGAGATATGCACAGATAATTAAGACACAAGTAATTAACAATAGCAGCCTCATTATTCTTGCTTTAGCCTCCTAGTCACACAAATCTGTTTATAGAAAGTAAGAGGCGGCCACATGCGCTATGAAATATGTATATAATGAGTTTTATGTAGGAGGTGGTGCACATGGCAAAATGTGAGATCTTTAAGTATTTCTAAAGATTTATTGGGAAAGAACCATTTAATACGAGAAAGAGAATAGAGACAATGATAAAAAGAGCAGCACAATTTTTTTTTCAGTATTTCATACATTTTTATAGATTTATCTAGAACATCAAACGTAGCAAAAGTATGCAATTTGGTATATATATATATATATATATATATATATATATACACTCACCTAAAGGATTATTAGGAACACCTGTTCAATTTCTCATGAATGCAATTATCTAATCAACCAATCACATGGCAGTTGCTTCAATGCATTTAGGGGTGTGGTCCTGGTCAAGACAATCTCCTGAACTCCAAACTGAATGTCAGAATGGGAAAGTTACTGGGATTTTCACGCACAACCATTTCTAGGGTTTACAAAGAATGGTGTGAAAAGGGAATCCAGTATGTGGCAGTCCTGTGGGCGAAAATGCCTTGTTGATGCTAGAGGTCAGAGGAGAATGGGCCGACTGATTCAAGCTGATAGAAGAGCAACTTTGACTGAAGTAACCACTCGTTACAACCGAGGTATGCAGCAAAGCATTTGTGAAGCCACAACACGCACAACCTTGAGGCGGATGGGCTACAACAGCAGAAGACTCCACCGGGTACCACTCATCTCCACTACAAATAGGAAAAAGAGGCAACAATTTGCACAAGCTCACCCAAATTGGACAGTTGAAGACTGGAAAAATGTTGCCTGGTCTGATGAGTCTCGATTTCTGTTGAGACATTCAGATGGTAGAGTCAGAATTTGGCGTAAACAGAATGAGAACATGGATCCATCATGCCTTGTTACCACTGTGCAGGCTGGTGGTGTCACGGTTCATGAGTGCGCTGCTTCCTGCTTGTCTCGTGCATTTGTTATTGTTGTCTGTGTGCCATGTGCGTGTGTGTGTGGGTGTCACCGTATCAATTATCAGTCAATCATCTCATCTGTAATCAGCTCGGCGCCAGCTGCCACTCATCTCCAGTTCCTTTAAAGACTCACTGAATTCTTCTCTCATTGTCAGATCGTTGGTCGATGTTTGTGCTGTGTTTCCTGTTTCCCGTGAATTGGTTTCTTCCTGGAGTCCTGTGCTGTGTGTTCTTCGTGTCTGGATCCTGTCTTCACCTTCACGCCGTTTCACCGCCGGATTCATCGCGACCATCTAGTCCCTGCGCCACCCTGCTTCAGCCGTCTGACCCTCACCATCTGCCTGCGTCTGAACTTCTGTGTTTAAGTGTTAAATAAACATACATTCTTGAGATCGCCTGCATTTGCTTCCTTTTTTCCAGTGCGTCATGACAGGTGGTGGTGGTGTAATGGTGTGGGGGATGTTTTCTTGGCACACTTTAGGCCCCTTAGTGCCAATTGGGCATCTTTTAAATGCCACGGCCTACCTGAGCATTGTTTCTGACCATGTCCATCCCTTTATGACCACCATGTACCCATCCTCTGATGGCTACTTCCAGCAGGATAATGCACCATGTCACAAAGCTTGAATCATTTCAAATTGGTTTCTTGAACATGACAATGAGTTCACTGTACTAAAATGGCCCCCACAGTCACCAGATCTCAACCCAATAGAGCATCTTTGGGATGTGGTGGAATGGGAGCTTCATGCCCTGGATGTGCATCCCACAAATCTCCATCAACTGCAAGATGCTATCCTATCAATATGGGCCAACATTTCTAAAGAATGCTTTCAGCACCTTGCTGAATCAATGCCATGTAGAATTAAGGCAGTTCTGAAGGCGAAAGGGGGTCAAACACAGTATTAGTATGGTGTTCCTAATAATCCTTTAGGTGAGTGTATATATATATATATATACAGTGAGGAAAATAAGTATTTGAACACCCTGCTATTTTGCAAGTTCTCCCACTTAGAAATCATGGAGGGGTCTGAAATTGTCATCGTAGGTGCATGTCCACTGTGAGAGACATAATCTAAAAAAAAAAAATCCAGAAATCACAATGTATAATTTTTTAACTATTTATTTGTATGATACAGCTGCAAATAAGTATTTGAACACCTGAGAAAATCAATGTTAATATTTGGTACAGTAGCCTTTGTTTGCAATTACAGAGGTCAAACGTTTCCTGTAGTTTTTCACCAGGTTTGCACACACTGCAGGAGGGATTTTGGCCCACTCCTCCACACAGATCTTCTCTAGATCAGTCAGGTTTCTGGGCTGTCGCTGAGAAACACGTAGTTTGAGCTCCCTCCAAAGATTCTCTATTGGGTTTAGGTCTGGAGACTGGCTAGGCCACGCCAGAACCTTGATATGCTTCTTACAGAGCCACTCCTTGGTTATCCTGGCTGTGTGCTTCGGATCATTGTCATGTTGGAAGACCCAGCCTCGACCCATCTTCAATGCTCTAACTGAGGGAAGGAGGTTGTTCCCCAAAATCTCGCAATACATGGCCCCGGTCATCCTCTCCTTAATACAGTGCAGTCGCCCTGTCCCATGTGCAGAAAAACACCCCCAAAGCATGATGCTACCACCCCCATGCTTCACAGTAGGGATGGTGTTCTTGGGATGGTACTCATCATTCTTCTTCCTCCAAACACGTTTAGTGGAATTATGACCAAAAAGTTCTATTTTGGTCTCATCTGACCACATGACTTTCTCCCATGACTCCTCTGGATCATCCAAATGGTCATTGGCAAACTTAAGATGGGCCTTGACATGTGCTGGTTTAAGCAGGGGAACCTTCCGTGCCATGCATGATTTCAAACCATGACGTCTTAGTGTATTACCAACAGTAACCTTGGAAACGGTGGTCCCAGCTCTTTTCAGGTCATTGACCAGCTCCTCCCGTGTAGTTCTGGGCTGATTTCTCACCTTTCTTAGGATCATTGAGACCCCACGAGGTGAGATCTTGCATGGAGCCCCAGTCCAAGGGAGATTGACAGTCATGTTTAGCTTCTTCCATTTTCTAATGATTGCTCCAACAGTGGACCTTTTTTCACCAAGCTGCTTGGCAATTTCCCCGAAGCCTTTTCCAGCCTTGTGGAGGTGTACAATTTTGTCTCTAGTGTCTTTGGACAGCTCTTTGGTCTTGGCCATGTTAGTAGTTGGATTCTTACTGATTGTATGGGGTGGACAGGTGTCTTTTTGCAGCTAACGACCTCAAACAGGTGCATCTAATTTAGGATAATAAATGGAGTGGAGGTGGACATTTTAAACGCAGACTAACAGGTCTTTGAGGGTCAGAATTCTAGCTGATAGACAGGTGTTCAAATACTTATTTGCAGCTGTATCATACAAATAAATAGTTAAAAAATCATATATTGTGATTTATGGATTTTTTTTTTTTAGATTATGTCTCTCACAGTGGACATGCACCTACGATGACAATTTCAGACCCCTCCATGATTTCCAAGTGGGAGAACTTGCAAAATAGCAGGGTGTTCAAATACTTATTTTCCTCACTGTATATATATATATATAAATTCAAATAAATAAATGAGATTTTTATAAGCAGATGATTTACACAAAGTTTAGTCATTTTTACTCAACTGTTTACTTAAAATGTATCATTTTTAATTATTTAAACTTGATAATGGGTTAAAAATGCGAAATAACTTCAATGTTCACTAGACACCACTTGCTGAGTTAAACATGTCATTTGCTTAAACACTGTCCATTGTGATCAATATGAGATGGCTAAACAAAATTGTTCTTATTATCATGTTATTATCATAGAATTACATGTTACAAGTATTTAATTAAAAAAACAAACATAATATTGGTTGAAAATTTATGAAATATTTCTTTGACTTGCCTAGAACGTCACTATATAATCCGTACACTGCTAATGTTCATCAGCAAGGTCTTTTGTTGTTGATACAGATACAGTGTAGCTCTTTTAGCAGACACTAAGCGCAACCAATCTATAAAAAGATTATTTGTTTTGCAAGTAGTTAAAAGACCATTATTCTTTTCCAAACATTAAAAGTTAATTTGCTTTCATGCCAGTGACAGTTCTAAAGCCAATTAAATCTGTATAGGCGATACTGGAAAGCTGCCCACACTGTACAAGCAACTGTACAGCAATCCATGCAAGTACTAAGCATAAAGTAAGATGAAACTAATTGGCTGTTCTGTCAGAGTAGAAATAGACTTAAAGGTCACTGCGTGTGTCATGTGAAATAATGCGATGAATAATGCTCATACTTTATACATTAACTGCAAGCTGTAAATATCTGTGTGCGAGGGTGTTATACAAAGGTATGTGTTGGTGCAAATCAAACATCAGTTGCTCACTAAACCATCCACACTATTTAGGTCAATTACTGTAAGTATGAATTTAGAAGCAGGGTCCGGTTCAAGGAACGAAAACGAAAACCGGAAATGAACACAATTTTAACAGGAACATAAAAACAAAATCAAGTTTAATCGTTCTGAGCAGAAACACTTATTTGAAATGACCATTAACCGTTTAATAATGTTATTTTATCATTCTGTTTTAGATTTTAATTTGGCAGTCTACCAATCATGAATTCAAATACAGCCTATGCAAATGTGACGTTGTGTCCATATGCCGTGAGTGAAATGCCAACGCTCGGTTGTCAAGTCATCATAGGTAATTGGCTGACATTAGCTTTTGGATCTTAGGAGTTTTTCTGAGGATATGCCATCAAACGTTAGAGCATTACATTTAAGTGAAATTGAATTTTTATTTTTCACACATTTGTGTGTTTTGAAACCAGCGAAAATGTTAGTGTTACTGTAGAACCGCATCCTATTCAGGAAAAACCTGAGGTTTTTCACCAGCAAATGTCGGATGTTTGTGTTTTGCCCGTCATTAGAAAAGGTCCGATCTGAGACGGTAAGCATATCGCATTAGGTATGGTCACCGTGATTTTGCCAAGTAAGACATGTTCCTAGATCAACATATTTTGTTGATCCTGGAATAACATTCCTGTCCCAAAATTTTGTCCTTACCCTATCCATACCCCTAAACGGTCACCTTGATTTTGCCAAGTAAGACATGTTCCTGGATCAACATATTTTGTTGATCCTGGATTAACATTCCTGCCCCAAAATTTTGTCCTAACCCTATCCCTACCCCTATACCTAACCCTACCCAAACTTTTCCCTAAAATCAGAGGGAAATGACAGGTGAATAACACTGATGTAGAAGCACCTCACCCTGGTTTTAAGCCTAAACTTGACATAAACTGTAAACTTGTTCTTCAAATCTGATTGGTTGATTGGAAAGTTGTTCCAGGATCAACAAAGATGTTGATCCAGGAACATGTAGTACTTGGTGAAATCACGTTCACCACCCCTAAACCTAACCCTACCAATAACTTTTCCCTAAAATCAGAGGGAAATGATAGGTGAATAACACTGATGTTGAAGCACCTCATCCTGGTTGTAAGCCTAAACCTGACATAAACTGTAAGCTTGTCCCTCAAATCTGATTGGTTGATTGGAAAGTTGTTCCAGGATCAACAAAGATGTTGATCCAGGAACATGTACTTGCTGAAATCACGTTCACCCATTAGGTATATGCTGTATTGGCTATGACTACGGCAAATATGAGACTCATATTATATTAGACTAACTTCTCTGCTCCTCAAATAAACATTAGCCTTTACAAACATCGTGTTTTTTTTTAGTAAAGAAAACGCTGTACTTATTCAAAGAACCAGTTCTTTATTTACCTTTGCACTGCAAATAGGCAGAGACCGTCCAAAATGCGTGCAGCACTTCATTCACGATTGAGTCTGGTGGAGCTACTGTATGAGGCTTTGTACAGTTTGAGGATCCACTGGAGTTATGATGTTTAGTCGTAAGCTCTTTTTATGATCTATGCTCTTGTATAAAGTATAGGCAAAAAATATTAATAAAAATAAGTTGTTTTTTTTCAAATCAAACCATTTTCGGAATGGTATGTTACAGCATGAACAGTCAGAAACGTTAAAATGCTGAACCCGAATAATTATTTTTTAGTTTTTAAACCCTGTTTAGAAGTCCTCTGTATCTTCTACAGGTCCACACGCGTTAGCACCCTGATATAATTGGAGCTTACCAGCCAGCCAATGTGCTCCTTCTGCAATTACAGTGTCACACCAATATGGAAAACAGTTATTATTCCTAATGGCTCTCTAGTCAGAGAAAGAGAGGGAATATAGGAACAATATTGGAACTCTGTTCCAAATTCAAACGTATCCCAAGGGTATAAACTCTACATGCTACACAAATAGCACTCCTCGCATTGAGGGCACAGGAGACTTGACTTATAACTGATTCCAAGTTTAATGTTAGCATGTTCCTAAGCTAGTACCAAAGACAGTAGGTCAGTGATTCTTAACCCTAGTCCCTGTCCCCCAACACTGCACAATTTGAGTACACTGTAAAACCCAACAAGTTAACTCAACTCAAACCGATTGAGGAAACTGATTGCGGCAAACCATTTAAGTTTAAAAATAAATACATATGAGTATTGTGAACTTATATATATTGATATTATATATATGACTCAATATATATAAGTTCACAATACTCATATGTATTTATTTTTAAACTTAAATGGTTTGCCGCAATCAGTTTCCTCAATCGGTTTGAGTTGAGTTAACTTGTTGGGTTTTACAGTGTATCTCCTTTGTCTGACACACACATACTAATGAGCTGATGACCTGAATCAGTTGTGTTTGATTAGGAAGACATTCAAAATGTATAGGACCAGGGTTGAGAACCATCCCAGACAGCAACATAGTGTCGGCCGAGATCCGTACGATCCCAGATTCCACACATACCAGATGTGGGCCGGATCTGGGCCGACACTATGTCGCTGTCTGGGATTGTAGGTGCATCCTTATTCGCTTCCTTCAGGTGCGGTCACATTTACTGGTTTTTGAAGAATTTTCCAAGGCAAAATCCAGTCATTTTAGACGCAATCCATGTGATCGGAAAATTTGCTTCAGGGCAAAATTTTCACGTTGACCAACAGAAAGATGTTTGGTTTGAAAGTGACTTTTGTGAGCTTCATTCATCTCTATAATATTTGACAATAGACCTTGGTTACACTTTATTTTAAGGTGTTGTTGTTACAGTGTAATTATATATTTAAGTACTGAGTAATATTAATTAACTACATGTACTTACTATAGGGTTAGGGTAGGATTAGGGATTTGGTTGAGGGTTAGTTGCATGTAATTATGCATAATTTACTGTTATTACTATGGTAAGTACATGTAACATATGTAACAAGGTTCACTGTAAAATAAAGTGTTACCTAGACCTTTTTTGCCAGCAAAATTTTACCAAAATGTGACCTCACCTTTATGCACTTTTCTAAGTAGTTTTGTAGTATAAATAGTGTAAGTAATCATTATTCATCTTACAATCAGAAAATGCCATACAGACTCACAAAGCATTGTGTATATATTAAGAATGTTTATTCCAAAATTAGTACTTGATACATAAATAATAATTTCATCATATGGACTTACTAGACAATCAGAACTTCAATCATGCTTTCTCTGATTAATCACCGATTCCAAAAATTACAATATAATTTTTTTTTTCCATACATGAGTTGTGCAAAGAAAATATACACTAGAAAGCAATTGTACACTGACACAAAATATATAACAATTCATCTGAAGGCATCACACAATTCCAAGAATTCAGTGAGAGATTAAGGCCATTTGTACAGTTATTTTCCTGTTATTATTTTTTTTTTTACTCAAAACACTAACAATAACAAAAGACCTGGTGAATCTCTTGTAAAACTGTACATGCAAACATAGTGCACGTAATATTTAGATATGAATAGCATACAATATAATATTTGGATATCTTCAGTAAACAAATTTCATGTGAGTCGAGTCACACATTTAAAAACACTCCGATGATGCTTGCCAAGCTGACATCCACTCGCTCACACACACACACACACACACACACACACTCCCTCACCCACACACACACACACACACACAGGTGCATACTTACAGGTGAATGGGCTTACCAAAAGTGGCAGCTGCCGTGGAACCAGCAATGCAGAGGGGAACTAAACTGAGGGCAAGTAAAGGAATGTTGAGAGCCAACATTCCCAGAAGAGAGATATTATCGTCAACTAAATCCCAAGGTTGAAGTGCTGCTTTTTCACACATACATCATTCTTCAACTGTCACTCTGTGCAGTTCATGCTCACCAAAGTCAAGACGAATTTGTTCCTCAACGATCTTAAATCTTTTGATTTGAAGCATTACGCTTACGTGATGGAAAATAGGTTTGTAGACAAATATAAATTGAGCCCACTTTCTTTATGAGTGAGTCGAGTCGATAGTGAAGGAAAAGCAGTCTACAAAGTATTTTTATAATAATATTATAAAATGATTAGAACACCAAACCAGCTTGATTTTTTCAGCCAATTTTGCAATTATGTTTAAGGTGAAATTTAATGATTATATTAGCGTACCAATAATTGACATACTTTTTGTTTTTATTTTGTGACTTTTGTTTCATAATTTCAAACCTAAAGTACATTTATTTGGCAAATGTTATTTTTTTGTACAATACTTTAGAATTTTTTGAAATAACATACATCATACATTTGCTCAGTATGTTTGGCACTAGTGTTTTAAAATTAGGGCTGTCAAACGATTAATCGTGATTAATCGCATCCAAAATAAAAGTTTGTTTTTACATAATATATGTGTGTGTACGGTATATAATTATTTTCTATATATAAATACACACACATGCATGTATATATTTAAGAAATATTTGCATGTATATACTGTGTATATATATTTATATTATATATAATTTATATTATATATAAATATTTTATATATAAATAACAAATTTTTGCTAAATATATATATGAATGTGTGTGTATTTATATATAGAAAATAATTATATACCGTACACACACATATATTATGTAAACACAAACTTTTATTTTGGATGCGATTAATCGCGATTAATCGTTTGACAGCCCTATTTAAAATACTTTTTGCAGCTACTTTATGTGTAATATTTCAATATTGCGTGTGACAAAGCAGCACAACTGGGGAAAAAATCCTGAATTCCAGAACAAAAGTTAAAAAGGGAATGTTCCCCCTCAACATGAGGCTGTTACCCAAAATAGTTCACTAGTGTGTGATGAAAAAAATAGTTGCTACATACTAGAAGATTCACATTTACTATATGTGAACGGTTTAGAACAAAAAAATGTTGTTTTAGAATTTTGCAATGGTAATAATCAAGAAAAAAAAATGAACTCTGCTAAATGTTAATGTCAAAAGTTGATATGTGATGTTTAGATGAAGACATTAAATGATTATTTTCCTGATACTAGCAGCACGTTTCTAAAATAATGGGATCCAAAATATTTCTAGAAAATACTTTTGTAAATTAAGTGTATAATTCTGCATCTTATCAGGTTTCAACACTTTATTATTCACAATGAAATCCAAGAAGGATTTTGAAATTCGCTTTGTGCTTTTTTTTGACACTATCTTTGGGAAAATCTACCAGGTACTTATTAAATATGATGAATGAATCTACATGAAAAACATTACACAGCATCACCAAATCAATAGAAAATAACAAAACATCCATACAAAGTTTTAAGACAAAAAATAATAATGGCATCTGTGTTTTTGACCACTGGGCTCTTATTTGAGAGCAGCTGCTCAGATATAAATGTAATGAAGCACGTTGCTATGAGGTTTATTATGCACAATGAGGTGCCTGTCAAAAAAAAAAAAAAAAAAAAAGAGAGAAGAAGAATAGAAAGTGAGTGAGAGAAAGAGAGAGAACAAGAAAAGGCCAAATAACATGAACATTGCACGACATGCATCGCATGCCTGAGCACACCATTTCCATGCAAGAAATGTGGTTTTCCGCGACGACACCAGCCGCTGCGACCTGACGAGCTTGGCAAAGATAACATGCTGCGAGGATCATGTTGAAGATATACACTTATAAAAGTTAGATCCAACAGTAAGAAAATCATTAACATGTAAACATTGAGTGAGAGCTCAGAGAAGAAAGAAGAGGAAGAGATAAGAAATTACAGAATAAGTCTAAGTCTTCAAACTTATGTACAACAGTACACTTGAGACTGGTGATTTGTTAGCCTTTTCCCAGTCTGAGGAAGAGGAAGCTGCTCTGCTGTTCTGAGACACGGCGCAACATCGTCAGCTCATTTTATAGTCATTCCTTCATACGCCTTCTTTTCATGACGAGCCAGAAACGTGAAGTTCATGCTATAACATGGCTCTCAGAAAACAAGCTAGCCAGGCATTGAGAGACAGAGAGAGAAACTGAGAGACATCCTGACAGAGAATGCCTGTAATGGAAGTAAACCTGTCCTCAGAACCCTGTCGAAGCATGGTGTCCATCTACAGCCCCCATAGTGCAAAGAGAAAGGGACAGAAAAAGCTGAGGAAACTTTCACCTCACTGAGTGATTCAGAGATAGATACTGAGATACTGCAAGGCTCGCTCCTGGGCCCATTTCAGATCTGAGTTTGCAGCGGGTGTCCTGGCGGTGTGTACGGAGGGGGAGCGGGAGATGGCTTGATGCCTCTGGTCCTCATATAGGATAGGAACTGGTCTGGGATCTCAGCAAGAACGTCTTTGGCCAGGCGGGCCATGCTGAGGATGTGATTCCCAGTGCGATCGATGTAGTCTCTGAATGGAACAAACTGCAAAAGCAAAAAGGACATTCAAATCAACATTTGACTGTTATTTAGTGTTGTGTAGAAAGATGATTTTTTTTTTTTTTTTAAAGATAATTCTAATCCGTCTGAAAATGCTCCCTTCCGTCTGTACAGACGGGTCACTGATTTCTTTTTTGGTTGGGGAAAAAAATGGAAGGGGCTAAATGAAGTTTCTTCAAAATGATTTAGAAGAATTTAGAATTATTGCTAAAGAGTTGGCCTGAAATTACCAGCCCAGTCTCACAACTCTGTTTGGTACAGATCCCTGCACATGACATGTGGGGGGAAAAAAAAGTACATTGTGGCCACAAATTAACAATTTGTTCCCATGACTAACTAATTCATCAGCACATGTGACTCATTTGTTCCCTCGTTTTAAGTAAATTGTGCGCACGATATAATAATTAATTTCCTCGATTTACGAAATCATGGACACATTGTACTAATTAGTTCCCTTAGTTAAATCAAAATGAGGGAACAAATTAGTTAAATGTGGCTATGATTTAGTAAACCGAGG